>OX244014.1:8186197-9485966 GCA_945859715.1 Apamea sordens
TCTGCCTAGCTCGTCCCAAGCATGCTCGATCGGGTTGATATCCGGGCTGCGCGCTGGCCACTCCATACGAGTAATGTTCATCTCTTGAAGGTAGTCATTCACAATCCTACCTGTATGAGGTCGGGCATTGTCATGCATAAATATAGCATCCTCACCTAAATTGACCATAAATGGACCAACGTGATCATTGAGGATTTCTTCCACATATCTTACGCTAGTTAAAGAGCCGTTTTCTATGATCACCAGCTCTGTGCGACTTTCAGAAGAAATTCCGGCCCACACAAGTACAGACCCACCACCGTAGGCTACTTTTTCTTCGATGCATGCTTGCTTGAATCTTTCCCCTGGTCTTCGATACACTCTGTGTCTTCCATCGTGCTTGTAGAGCATAAATTTTGATTCGTCGGAGAACATAACTTTTGACCAATCTTCAATACTCCAATTTACGTGGCTCTGGGCATATCTTAGTCTTGAAATACGATGCCCACGCTCCAGTTTAGGGCCGTTTGCAGGTCGAAGGGGTTTTAAGTTAGATTCAGCAAGCCGACGTCTTACTGTCCATGCACTTGGGTTACTTCCTCCGAGGCGTCGAAACTGATTTGTGAGTTCAGTTCCTGTGAGAAAGCGATTTCGAAGCATGGTGTTCACCAAGTATCGGTCTTCTCGTGCTGTGGTACACCTGGTTCTGCCCGTTCCTGGCCTGCGTAGGTTAGAACCAGTTTCTTCGTAACGTCGGAGAACTCTTTGTACTGTTGACAGCGACACACCGACAGTCCTGGCTGTATCGCGCTGACTCCGGCCGGTTTCCAGCATTGTAAGTATTCTGGTGCATTCTTCAGGCGTAAGCGACATAATTTCAGCTTGAATAATGAATATAGAGCACTATCAACATGGTTTATGTACCCACATAAATGTCAGATTACAAACAAAAGCAAAACCAAATGCTGTAATTTCGTAGTTCCATCTTCGAAAGTGGCCCTTTTTCAAATTTGATTTTTTTATGATATAACTTTACAATAACTAAGAAGTTTTAATACCTTCATTTAAGGAGTATTACATTGTCTATTAAATACAATTTATTGCATTAACCTAGCATTTTTAGTTTCCGAGATTTTTAGGATTCTTCAAGTGACCCGGATTCATTGCTCTCGAGTGTATATCACCACTGCTCTTAAAACGGTGAAGGAAAACATCGTGAGGAAACCGGCATGTCCTAGAATCAAAAATTCGAAGACATATCAAACTCAAACTCAAACTATTTATTTCAAATAAACCAATTACAGGCACTTTTGAATTGTCAAGGTCGGTCAGTCAAAAAGATGAAGCTAGTTGCCCATTCCAAAGCGTAGTAGGTACCTATGGAGAAGAACGGGCAAGAAACTCCATGGACACTCTTTTAAATCATAATAATATTGTTACAAAGTATTGGTTACATCATTCATGTTCAAAATTATGCACGTGAGAACGATGCAGAACGTTAAAGCGTCCGTAATGAAAATATATAAAAAAAAACAATTCAAATATTCAATTAAATCAAAATAAGCCATGGCAGCAAAGAGTTGACCAGTCCCTACTGACAAATATGACCTATATGTGACATCTACCAACCCGCACTGGGCCCGCGTGGTGGATTACGGCCCACTCCCTCTCACAGAGAGGAGGCCTGTGTCCCAGCAGTGGGAACATTATACGCTAATTATGTATGTTATGTACCCATCACGTCTACACAGTTTCGCTAGCTAATTCAATTTGACCCTGTTTACAGTACCATCCAAACCTACACCTACATCATTTGGGTCAAATAAAATGCCGGCCATAATTCTGTTTGTGAATTCTGAAAAAATAAAAAGCTCGCATTTCAAATACAGATATAAACCACAAATAATTATAATTAATGGGCATTTTTGTTGCCAACCGACAGAATATAGATTATTTATTTAACGTACCTATTGTTTCCTGTGGAGGGGCTTGTGGCTAAGTATTAACAGCCGTGCGGGACGATCGATCGGAGAGGCAATTCTCGTTATTTACGTGTTGAGCAGACAAATTTTTCGAACTTATGAAGCAATGGATTAGCAATTTGCTTCAAAATGATTCTGATTCCGATTGATTGTGTGTTACGCAATTAGGGTGCAGATCATGTGAAGACCGTGTAGATTGCTGTCTGAAATGGTCTTTTGAGGAAAGGACCACACAGATTTGAGTGGACCGATCCAGTCAGTGCAAGCATTTGTCAGTTATCGTGCAGCTCAATGAACTTGAACTTGAGAACTTTCAATAGTACCTATCATATATCTTTTTGAAAAACAATAGAATATAAAGCGTCTAGGCAGATTAGATCCCTCTCTCTAACCTTTCATATAAAGGAGATATGATATGACGCGGTAACTCGACGCGAGGATTCAAGGACAACCCCTACAGATAGATTTGAAATGGGTCTGAGTTTTACGCAGTAATACGGGCGAATAGTTTTCAAAAGTTATGCGAATAATCGCGTTTTGTGACTTGTAACATGATTACATAATAAGGTAGGCAATTCTCGTAATTTTAAGAACGTTCACAATTCAATTCAATTCATTTATTGCATCAAATATGGTAGGTACATGAAGTTCTTATAATATAATATTTAGTAACACACATTTGGCCAATATATAGCATGCAATAATTTAAGTCTTTACAGTTAATATATTAATTACTAAATAACTACATTTTGTCAATTTATGTCTACTTAACAGTTAAATATGTCTGTGCTTTATAGTATAAAATTTACAGGGACACTTTTGAAAGAACTCATCTATCGAATAAAAACACTCTTGTAACAACCACTTCCGTAACGCAACACAAAACTTATTGAAGGGTAGTTGAGTAATTGACCTAGTCTGATCTGTCCACAAGTGTCCACAGTCTGATCTCAGCCTCAATCTGTCAAATATACCTGTATTTCCTTACATTTTTGACAACTTTTTGACATTCATTGTCGCTGGGATGAGATTGCGACTAGATTTTGAACGTTTTTAAAAGGAGTATGTAAGGATCGTAGCAGGTGGAGTTTTGTTGTTTCTGCCTACCCCCATGGGAATAAGGCTTGAGTTTATGTACGTATGTATACAAAGTTGATACGACAGAGGGGCTTTCCTTTAAACTGCCTATTCTATGTACCATTTTCAAGCTCTGTACCAAAAATCAATTAAATATGAGCAGTAGTTTAGTCGCAAATGATTTAGTAAGTTTTTGCACCGTTTGAACACGATGTATCTTTCCTAACAGCTGATTATGTCTAAGCATAGGTCATGCACCTTACAACGATAAAGACGTTGCCACTTTGTTACCTAGGTATCTAAGGTCAGTCAAATTTATTTAGTTAGCCATTTTAAGTTTGTTTGAAAAAAATATTTTCTCATTTTTGGCGCTTTTTATTTTTATGTCGTATCGAATTAATACTAAACACGTATAGTATACGTAGTTTAATTTAATGCCCCTCTGTCATATCCACTCTGTATATGTACTAGCTGCACCCCGCGATTTCACCCGCATAAGTTTCGATCCCGTGGGAATATCGGGATAAAAAGTATCCTATGTGTTTGTCGAGAATATCACGCCGCGCCGGGCGACCGCGGGGAGCAGTAATCACTAAGACGAATAAGTATCTACTAATGTATGATTCACTGGTCTAAAGCACTATCTACTACTCTTGTGGAATGAAAGTTAGTATATGAATTATGTACACATGTTAGTAAGGTTATGGAAAGATCTCACGAAATCCGTTGACTGCTAGTCCAAACTGAACGTCTTCTTGCTTCCAATGGATTGCTATGCTCTCGGGCTCTGCTTGGGCTGCTACGCTGCGATGACCCAGCTACGATGACCACTGTAGAACTGCTTGCTCCAACAAATGCGCCTCTTTACAAAAGGTGCCGAAAATGATGACCGAAGACTGAACCAGGTTTACACGAAGGGCGAGAAGTCGTCTTGATCTTGAAGTCGTTTTCTAACGGCCGTTTTCAAATTTGAGAAAAAACCGCTTGTCATTCCCAGTAACTGGTCAATTACACGTCGAAGGACCATTCCGGGATGCCGCACAGCGCCAGAGTCCTACTTGACAATGGAAGCACGGCAAACTTTGTGACTAAGGACCTTTGTGGTAAGCTACACTTACCTATTCGTAGTGTAAGCTCACACGTTGCAGGCATAAACAGTCAAGTGTCTACCATTACGCAATCTTGTGTTTTGCATTTACAATCGTGCGATGGGTCTTATAACATTGACATTGATTGTTTTGTCTTGCCCAATATAACCACTAATATACCTCATACATACATAGACTTAAGTGACTTGCAGCTACCAGCAGGCATAAGTCTGGCTGATCCATCATTCAATGTCCCATCCTCCATCGACATACTTGTTGGAGCCGACATCTTTTGGAGTGTGATCGGTCGCAATCGTATACAGTTAGGTAGGCATATGCCGACGCTTTTCGAGACTAAGCTTGGATGGCTCATATCAGGTGCCATACCTCAACCAAACATAACCAACTCATCAGTGTGTATGTTCGCGCATGAAAAGCACAACACACACGTACAAGCACCCATGGATCTCTCAAGATTCTGGGAACTTGACTCCATCTCATCTAAGTTCAATCTCACATCCGAAGAGCGAGCATGTGAACAGAACTACATAAGCACAACTAGGCGTAATGCTGATGGCCGTTTCATAGTCACCATCCCCCTAAAGGAATCCCCTGAAGCATTGGGTAACTCCTTTGAGATGGCTAAACGTCGCTTTCTGTCGTTAGAGCGTAGACTTGATAGAGACCCAATACTTAAGCATCGATACGCAGGGTTCTTGCAGGAGTATGAAGCATTAGGTCACATGAGCGAAGTATCTCAGCCTTCTTCATCCCAGGTGTATTACCTTCCACATCATGGTGTTTTCAGAGAGTCCAGTACAACGACCAAGCTTCGAGTTGTCTTCGACGCATCAGCCGTCACAACTTCGGGTAAGTCGTTTAACGACCTTCAAAGCATAGGACCAGTGGTCCAGGATGACTTAACTTCCATATTGCTGAGGTTTCGGCAGCATAAATACGTCATATCGTCAGATATTGAAAAATTCTATCGACAAATCTTAGTTGACGAATCGCAGCGATCTCTACAGCAGATATTGTGGCGCACTGATCCATCATTACCACTTAAAACGTACGCATTAAATACTGTCACTTACGGAACAGCGTCTGCCCCGTTCATTAGTACACGATGTTTGTCTCAGTTAGCAAAGGAGGCAACACACACACGTACACAACACTCCATACAGCACGATTTTTACGTTGACGATTATCTATCGGGAAGTGACTCTATAGAGGGCGCTATATCGCTGTGTACAGATGTTACCAGCATACTTAAGACTGCACAACTCAATCTTCGCAAGTGGCAGTCTAACAATGCTCAAATACTTGAGGCAATCACTACAAACACACTTGATTCATCCACAGCAACACATACAGACACACCTGACACAGTCAGCCTGAGTATTGACGAACCAAGTAAAACCCTCGGTCTCAATTGGCGTTGTCTTACTGACTGTCTTACTTTCTCCATTCATATACCTAAACATACCGATACTACAATCACCAAACGACACATACTTTCCACAATAGCGCAAGTATTCGATCCTCTTGGTCTTGTCTGTCCGTGTATTATCGAGGTCAAGATAATATTGCAAAGATTATGGATAGACAAGTGTGCATGGGACGAAGAGGTTAATATAGACATTAAAAAGTTATGGCTGAAGTTCATACAGACTTTACCACAGCTGAATCATCTCAGCATACCACGCTGGGTGGTATGTGACAGCCCTTTATCCGTGGAAGTGCATATTTTTACAGATGCGTCAGAAAAGGCTTACGGAGCTTGCATATATATACGTTCTGTAGCTAGCAGCGGCACCGTCCATACACATCTGCTCACCTCCAAAAGTAAGGTCGCACCTATCAAGTCTACCACAATCCCAAGGCTAGAGCTTTGTGGTGCCTTATTAGGGACCAGGTTGTGTACAAAGGTACTGGAATCGTTGACACTAAAACCTGACAAATGCATATTTTGGTGTGATTCAATGATTGTCTTAGGTTGGCTGTCTGCTTCACCTGGCTCGCTTAAGCCGTTCGTCAGGAATCGAGTCTCGGAGATACGGGAAGGGTTTGGCGCTTATACCTGGCGTTATGTGCCGTCCAAGGACAACCCTGCAGATCTTGTCTCCCGTGGTCTGAGCGCTGACCTCATAGGTCAATCGTCCATGTGGTGGTCGGGGCCTTCATTTCTACTTACAGACCCAGCTCTTTGGCCTTCAACGCCTCACACAGATGTGAACACAGCACTACCCGAACTATTAAAGTCACATACTATTAACATGAATAATCAATCATTACCTGTCACTAATCCTAATACAGATATACACAATAATTCATTTCTTAATTTAATCAATAATTCATCTAACTATTTACATTTACAACGTCTACTAGCATACGTATTTAGATTCATTAATCGTTCTAAAAGGATACATAGTCACAGTCTTACTCTTACTAACTCAGAGTTGTCCTACAGCGCTGATTTTATAATTAAAACAGTTCAGAGGGAAATGTTTCCTGAAGAGCACGAGCTACTTTCATTAGGTAAACCATTACCAAATAAAAATCGCCTTAAGAAATTATCACCCTTTATCGAGTCTGGTATTATACGAGTCGGAGGCAGATTAGATAATTCTTGCTATGACTATAATGTCAGGCACCCTATCATTATCTGCAGCAAACATAGCTTCGCTAAACTTCTTTTTAATACCTATCACTTACGCTTATTCCATGCTGGTCCACAGCTGCTCTTAGCCACAATTAGACATGAGTATTGGCCGTTGGGTGGTAGAAACCTTGCTAAATCAACTGTCCATAAGTGCGTAAAGTGTCAGCGATTCAACGGTGGAACAGTTCAACCTATTATGGGTAACTTGCCTAAGGAACGAGTTCAGTTAGAGTTTCCTTTCTTAGAGACTGGCACAGACTATGCCGGACCCATCCTCCTAGCCGACCGCAAAGGTAGAGGATGCAGATTAGTCAAATCTTACATATGTGTTTTTGTCTGTCTAGCCACCAGGGCGGTTCATCTGGAGCTTGTCTCAGATCTAACAAAACATGCCTTTATTGCAGCACTGAATAGGTTCATTGCTCGTCGTGGTAAACCAAAGACCATTTACTCCGACAATGGTACAACCTTTATTGGCACCTGTAACGAAATAGCTGGCATATTAAAACAGGACTATTCATCAGAAATGGCAGACACAGGTATCAATTTTAATTTTATTCCGGCATACACCCCACACTTCGGTGGCTTATGGGAGTCTGCCGTAAAATCCATAAAACATCACCTAAGACGCATACTAGGCTTCGCACATCTCACTTACGAAGAGATGTCTACGTGTCTGATTCAGGTTGAGGCAATACTAAACTCTCGTCCTCTCACTCCTCTTTCCACTGATCCATCAGACCTGTACCCCTTAACTCCTGCCCATTTCCTTATTGGACGATCTCTCACATCCCTGCCGCATCCGCAAGTCATCAACCAGAACATCTCCAGCCTAAAACGTTTCCAGCGCATTGAGCACCTGAAGCAACAGTTCTGGAACAGATTCTCTAACGAGTACATCTTTTACCTCCAACAGAGAACCAAGTGGACGGACTCCGCTGGGATGCTTGAAGAGGGAGCCATGGTGGTACTCAAGGAGCAACAGACACCACCACTGATGTGGCCACTGGGTCGTATCGTACGTCTCATACCTGGGAGGGACGGCATAAGCAGAGTCGCAGACGTAAAAACGAAAAGGGGAATAGTCCGACGCGCTTACAACACCATCTGCCCTCTTCCAGTATAACCATTGAAGACGAGTCTTCAACGCCGGGAGCATGTCGAGAATATCACGCCGCGCCGGGCGACCGCGGGGAGCAGCGGCCGCGGAGAGGGGGCTCGACGTGCGCGCGCGCACCGGCCGGCACAACACTGCGTCATCGTCCACGCTACTGAGCGCTTGCATACTCCTTTCTTAGCAATTCGAGTCGTATTGTTAACCGTTGTTTTATAGTCATTAAGTTTATATCTAATACAGTCCACTATTAATCGAGTCACCGTGTTTTAGTCCTCGTACCACCAGGAGGATATTAACCCATTCCTCTTTAGTGTTAATCCTGGTTATAAACTACATCTGTGCTAAATTTAATCCAAATCCGTTCAGTAGTTTTTGCGTGAAAGAGTAACAAACATCCATCCATCCATACAAACTTTCGCGTTTATAATATTAGTAGGAAGTAGGGTTACATAACCGCGTCTGTTAGAAAGGTCTCTTCATATTTAAGGGTGGTACAGGCCATCAAACTCAACAACTTTCACCATGGGACCAACATCGTGAAAAATTAACCAGCTGTCTCATACATTTTTTTTTCACGATTTTAGTTTTGTGCCCGTAGTAAAAGTTGTTCATAATGATGAGTACAATGACTCCTTTTAAGGATTAAAACTATAAAAATTTTACGGTTTATAAAAAAAAAGTAACAAAAATAAAAATAAAACAGAAAGTCCTATACGATGCCAAAAGGCTCGTATCTCAGCTTGATGCTGCGATGTTTAAAAAATAAATGTCTCAGCGCTGGTATTCTGATAGGGCCCGCTGTAATGTTACGGGCAGTTACTAAAATGTCTTTTAAAGTTTCGTCCCGATTCACCCATGTATCCCTATTATTCACCCCGTTTGACGGTAAGTACGTATTGAAGTTTTGTGTGGGAAAACTGATATTTTATTTTAATTAATACTGTTTTAAAACTAAATCTTCTTGACAGTTATTGATCTTCTCTTCTCTTCTTGTTCTTCTGTTCTTGATTGTTGTATAGAAGTACAGTCAGCAAGTAGTTTCCGCCGGCCTACAGTCTCTCAACAGCTGAAGGCCGAAAGAAACCCCTGCTGACTGTACCGAGATCTTCTTTCTTCTGGTCTTGAGTTATCTTCTTATCTTGAAGTTCTTTTTTCTATCTATAATATGTATTTACAAAAAAAAAGTATATAGGTAGTTTATCAGCCATCTTGTTACCATAACACAAGCATTAGGTTGCTTAGCTTGGGACTAGATGGCGCTGTGTGAAATGTCCAGGGATATTATTATTATTTTTTTAAGAAAATAGTAGACTTGAAAAAAAGTACACGGAATTTCAGTCGCTCCATGTAAAATACTGGTATTCAGCTGCATCCGGTTAGACTGGAAGCCGACCCCAACATAGTTGGGAAAAGGGTAGGCAGATGATGAGTATTTATTGAAAAAAGGTATATGATTATAACATCTTAAAATATAAAGGTTCAAATTAAATTAGCTGGCGAAGCTCCGCAGACGTGGTGGGTCTAAACTATATCTAAACATGAGGCCCCTCGCCCACGGCGACTTTTTGTATCGATGATTTTGTAGATATGCTGTCGCGCGTTTCATAAACACGCGACAGCATCTCTACTATCGCCCGTTAGTCGTATTTGCAACGCGCTAGAGAAGCGATGCCAACGCGCTACAGCATCGCGACTGTATCGAATCGATACAGTCGCGATGCTGTAGCGCGTTGGTCGTCCGACACGGTCGCGCGATTGCATCGATACTATCGATGCAAACGCGCGACCGTGTCGGACGACATCGGGGAGAGAACGGAGGGAGGGTGGCGCGTGAGTGGAGAACCGAGCATCAGTGCAACTCGCATCGCGACAGAAGCGCGACAGTATCGCGTTTGCATCACGACTGAGAATCGTGGTCTTCTCTCGCTCTCGGCGCTCTGGGCGGAGCGGGAGGGCATGTCAGAATTTTACTGACTAAAACCCACCCGTGTTCCTTCAGTTGCCTGTGCCAGGGGCCACGGTAACTCTTTCGAACAGCTCGCGACCCTGGCAGGCACCGGCCCTAGCGGACCCCGTCAGTTAGTGCTGACATCTATTTGAGGCGCGCCTGGAACACAACACGCCGTCGACCCCTGGTCCTTACCGGATGGCGAGCTACCCATTGCTCGACGTCCGCAACACCGCGCCTACGGTGGCCGGAAATCGGCTGTCATGTTCACATGACTTCACTTTAAAAGATAACCAGATACTTAACAGACGAGATGGGTACCTAAAGGATGATTTCCACCAAACGGCTCGCATCGCATCGGATTGGAATGGATTTGACAATCTTTAAACGATATTAAATGGTGTATTTAAAGATTCGGGTTCGATTCCCGCACGGAACAAATATTTGTATGACCTACATGTATTTGTTCCGAGTCTGGGTGTTTTTCTATCTATAATATGTATTTACAAAAAAAATAAAATGTATATAAGTAGTTTATCAGCCATCTTGTTACCATAACACAAGCATTAGGTTGCTTAGCTTGGGACTAGATGGCGCTGTGTGAAATGTCCAGGGATATTATTATTATTATTATTTAAAGTCTTAATTACCAAGCCGCGCACAGCAGGTTGACGGCGGGCGTCTTCCGCGACACGCGATCGTAGCCGAAAGTATGCTGCGACGCGGGATCGGCTCCTTTCGCCTGTCATCGTATCCGATCGAATACTTTCGGCATTAGAATACGTCAACACGGTAGGAATGAAACTATTTGACTAGGTGCAGTAACGGATACATTAGCAAGCGACGCCGCGACGGTACACAGCCTAGTGGCGACATTTTGTATGTACGAAATGTATGGAGAAACGCGTCCGCAACTTGTGCTCGCCACTAGTGGCTCAATGTGCGGGGACTCTAAGCGTCAACATCCTGCCAGAGGCGATCGGCTGTCGCAGCATCCATTCGTATCCTTTCAAATCCGATGCGATGCGAGCCGTTTGGTGGAAATCATCTTTAACACGATAAAACAAAAGAAAACAGATTTTCGTAACAAAACTACTTGAGGTCAGTTCAGGAGGGGCCCGTGGCTAAATAATAACAGCCGCACAGGTCGATCGGTCAGGTTAAGCTACGCTTGCCGCGGTTGGTCTGTGGATGGGTGACCATCTTTACATACCGAGACCCCTCCGTGCCTCGGAAAGCACGTTAAGCCGTTGGTCCCGGCTGTCATTCGTGGATCTTTGACAGTCGTTGCGGGTAGTCAGAAGCCCGAAAGTCTGACAACTAGTCTTACCAAGGGGTATCGTAGTACCCAGTAACTGGGTTGTGGAGGACAGATAGGCAGTCGCTCCATGTAAAATACTGGTATTCAGCTGCATCCGGTTAGACTGGAAGCCGACCCCAACATAGTTGGGAAAAGGCTAGGCAGATGATGACTACTTGAGGTCAGTTGCCACATAAACTACCCACATGAGTATTCAAGCATGAGTTAATTTAAAATCGGTGACCAGGAACCGATGTTATCGGGTTGGGTCGACGAAAAACCGTAGTCAACTGCTTTCACAATTAACCGATTACCATCAGTCAACCGGAGTACCCGGCTTGTGGTCGAAAACGCATAGTTTTGCATACTAATAGCGGCTTTTGGCAATGTGTGTTTCGTCATGTCAATTACTTTCAAATTCAAATTCATTTATTGCTTGTCATAAGTGTATGGTCAGTTCTTATAATTATTTGTTATAATTTCTCTGTAACATACACATGGGGTGTACAATGTTTAAAAAAATAATAATAATTAAAATAAAATAAAATTAAATACATCACTGGTCATAATTACATTAACTACAATATATACATGTCATTTTCATTTAAAAATAAAATAAATTAAGCCGGCTACAATAATTATATGTCAATTTCAATGAATATAAAATACATGACTGGTTACAATATTATTCACATGTCAGTTTCAATTAAAATAAATTACGTCATGAACACTTTGTAGGTACTTTAATAGTCAAATTCGTTTTGGATTCATAATCTTAATTTATAATCATACAGTAATTAATTAGTCATAATAATACCATTAAACAGTCAATTTAGCTGTTTTTATATTTATAATTAATACTTTGGATACGATGGCTATTAGAAGAGGGGCTAATGTAGATGTGGCTAAGTAATAACAGCCGCACGGATCGATTGATCAGTTTAAGTTGGATGGGTGACCATCTTTACAAACCCCTCCGTGCCTCGGAAAGCACGTTAAGCCGTTGGTCCCGGCTGTCATTCGTGGATCTTTGATAGTAGTTACGGGTGGTCAGAAGCCTGAAAGTTTGACAACGAGTCTTACCATGGGGTTTCGTATTACCCAGTAACTGGGTTGTGGTCAGATAGGCAGTCGCTCCATATAAAATACTGGTACTCAGCTGTATCAGGTTAACTAGAAGCTGACCCCAACATAGTTGGGAAAACTCTAGGCAGATGATGACGATGGCTATAAGAGTAGGGGAAGACCAAAGAAACGATGGATGGACTGTGTGAATGATGATATGGTTAGAAAGGGGGTGACTACCGAGATTGAGCTGTATTTTTATATCGAGCCAATTATATTTAGGACGAACCAGGGGGCCTACTCCTAAGTCCAAAGTGCGAATGCTCGGATCGGACCGACACATGGCCGAACCGAATATTATTGAAAAATGCGAAAAAAGTTCGGATGGGCTCAGTTGGGTCGGGACCATAGTCAATATTCGAAAGAGTGTAGGAGTGTAGGACCGGAACCGACCGAACCAAATAGTAACTTCGTAGCAGGAAATGGCTGAGCATTCGGCCGATACTACTTCGGAGTAGACCCCCCCAAACAAACAAGTAATATGCACCGGTAACTGAAAAGTTGTGTGGGAATCGGTTGTCATGGTATGGGCATGTGTTACGGAGGAATGAGGAAAATGTCGTGAGGAGACGTTTGAGTATGAATGTCGATGGTTATAAGAGTAGGGGAAGACCAAAGAAACGAAGGATGGACTGTGTGAATGATGATATGGTTAGAAAGGGGGTGACTACCGAGATGACGACTAATAGAGAAGTGTGGAAGAAAAAGACATGTTGCGCCGACCACAAATAAATTGGGAGAGTGATGATGACGATTGTATAGAATCAAGTTTTTTTAACTGAACAGACAACGGTACTGCTGGGGAGTTTGTTGCGCCACTTCTTCATCCCAGCGAAAGCACTAGGAAGTGGTGATGAAGGGCGGGCGTTTTGGGGGACTGTCTCATGTAATTTTGTCTTTCCAAAACTGCTGATTCTCAGCCTAGTGTGAATAAAAGACTTTAGATTTAGATTTTAGTGAAATGTAAAATGTTCAGGAAATAATGTAATATGGAAATAAGTACGGAAGTATTATTATTACTGATTTAAAAAAAAAACATTGAAACATCGAAACATCTTTGGCCTTAAAATTTATGTTTTTGAGAAAGTGTTTTGATAAAAATATAACTAGGCAAACGTTTTGTCTGTCGTTACGGGTTGTCCAAAGCCTGAAATACTGACAATCAGTCTTTACCAAAGTACTCCATGAGTTAGCATTGGCCTCAAATGTCATGATTTCATGAAATAGTCATTCAATAGAGTAATATGAACTTGGAGAGTTGTATGGATGATTTCTATGATTATAATTGAACAAATAAATATTTGTTACGGCCGCAAATCGTATTTAGATCAACATACAAACTGATACTGACCTGCGAATTGCAAAAAAAATAAGAAAAATTTCGTGGGCTACGATGACGCTCCCGCCTAAGTGTGCCACACGAGGGTTCCCTAGCATGTCGTCAGAAATGCAAGTGTTCAAATACGCATTTCGCCAAAAAACGCATTTTGACAGAAACGCATCTCGTCAGATTTCCACCACGTCAAAGACGCAGCTCGACAAACACGCAACTTGACAGATGCGCGTCTCGACAGATACGTAACTTGACAGTCAATGAATACATAGGATTTCAACGCTTGTAGTCATATACACATACGAGACTGTGACGAGCACGGTGCTCGAATACACGAGCGGCCTGTCTCTCTGTTGTCGACGCTTGTCGCTTGTTTACACACCTTAAAACTGACCACACTGAACTGAGTGACTAGAAATGCACCATGTCCTAACCGTTCATGAACCTACAGGTTCTTAGGCAAAGTGGCTCCACAAAGCGTAGCTGTCCTTGGCGTAAAAATAAATTCAGTACAAAAATCCCACTTACTTCAACCCAGCAACAATCTCCATAGCGCCGTTGAAGTTGCCGATGTTCCAACAAGTCAGGGCTACTCGGAGTACACACGCGAGAGCCGCCTTCCTGTCCTCGAGGGATGGGTGGGAGAGCACTAGCTCTGTCACCCACGCTGATACCTGGAGACAAAAGATAGGTTAGCTGTCTTCTTTACAAATATTCCGTACTAGCTTCTGCCCGCGGCTTCGCCCGCGTGGATGTCGGAAATTATCCCACGGGAACGTGCTAACAGGATAAAATGTATGTGCTTCCCCAGGATGACATATATCTCTATGCCAAATCAAAAGTTCAGTGGTTTATGCGTGAAAATGTAACATACAGTTTCAAGTTCAAATCCTCCCCTTAATAACTGAATTACCCCTTTTTGTCCGGTCAGTGGTAAATTTTCGACAACTTTACATACTTATTATTAATAGCTGTGCATTGCGGGTGACGTAACCTACGACAAATGTATTATTTGCGATTGGAACAGTAATCGGGTCTAGGGATCGAACCGCAAAATTAAGTTTGTTTTTTATTGTATATACTTTTCCAGCATAAAAAGTACCCAGTGTGGTGCCCAGCATATTAAAGAATAATTATACCAAGTTTCATCGTAATCGAACCGGTAGTTTTTGCGTGATGCCTGAACAAACAGACAGACAGACAGACAGACAGACAGACCGACAGACAGACAGACAGACAAAAATTTTTTTAATCACATTTTTGGGTTCGGTGTCGGTCTAGTAACACCCCCTGCCATTTATTTTTTTGATATTTTCAATGTACAGAATTTTCACTTCTACAGATTTATTATAAGTATAGATTTCGTTTATCACGCAATCCATTCATCGTTTCTTTGGTATTCTTCTACTCATAAAGCTGTCAACATACAAGGTGTCGTTTTACATCCTCCTCAAATTCAAGGAGGTAACTATATGCTACTGTTTGTCGATACGAATCTATAATAAAATAAGTAGATTTTTTTTTCTAATTGTCGGAAATCGGGCAAGTGTGTGACACGCATTTTAAAACGCGATCTGTGTGCGACCGCACTGTAACTGCCCTTTTACACACACAAAACGCGGCCGCTTATACGATACCATAACGCGATTCTGTTCTTTGAAAGTGGTGTATTCTGAAATACTGTCAAACTTAAATAACTAATAATACAAATATGTATTCATCATTTACCAGGGATAGTAATTTTATTTAAATAAATAAATAATAATAATATCCCTGGACATTTCACACAGCGCCATCTAGTCCCAAGCTAAGCAACCTAATGCTTGTGTTATGGTAACAAGATGGCTGATAAACTACTTATATACATTTTTTTTTATTATTTAAGGCTTTCAACTTTCAATAACAGCTTGTTTACAGGGTGGCAGACATCTACGCGCAACCTTATAGGTACAGACGCCAGCACATCAAGCTACTACAATCTGTCAAATTTCTATAATAGATTTTCAACTTTATCGCTAAAGCATTAAGGTTCAAAGTTGATTGGAAAAATTTGACAGTTTCGGGTAGCTTGACCTGCTGGCGTCTGTACCATTTCGGATTCAGTACATGATTTTGAACCCGAATATTTTTCATCAGTTACAAATAAACAAGGTTTGCTATTCCATACATTTTGATCGCGTAGGTATTTCGCTTAGATGGCTGATGGGCCAAAAGGTTTTGGAGTGGCGACCGCGTACCGGAAGACGTAGCGTTGGAAGGCCTCCCACAAGGTGGACCGACGACCTGGTGAAAGCTGTAGGAACCCGCTGGATGCGAGAAGCACAGAACCGCACCCTAATTGCGTAACACACAATCAATCGGAATCAAAATAATTTTGAAGCAAATTGCTAATCCATTTCTTCATAAGTTCGAAAAATTTGTCTGCTCAACACGTAAATAACGCGATGAATGTTGTTGAACTGTCAAAATGAAACCGATTCCGATTGATCGTGTGTTAAGCAATTAGGGTGCAGGTCAAAGTGGCGGTACTTGGGGGAGGTATGGTATTTCCAGCAGGGTTTCGGCTGAAATTATGAGGCATTCTGTTTGTTGTTACATCTATTTTTCTTTGCTAACCGATGAACAATTTCTACGCTAGAAGTCTAGAATCATAATGTGCTGAATTTATCGTTACAGTTTGACTCAAACTCAAAGCATTTATTTCCAATAAACCAATTACAGGCACTTTTCAATTGTCAAGGTTCGGTCAGTCAGAAAGATGACGCTAAGATGACGCTCATTCCAAAACGTAGTAGGTACCTATGGAGAATAACGGGCAAGAAACTCCACGGAAACTCTTTTAAATTATATTTTTACAAAAATAATGTACATCATTAATGTTGAATTTATAGGAGGGGCCCGTGGCTAAATAATAACAGCCGCACAGGTCGATCGGTCAGGTTAAGCTACGCTTGCCGCGGTTGGTCTGTGGATGGGTGACCATCTTTACATACCGAGACCCCTCCAGGCCTCGGAAAGCACGTTAAGCCGTTGGTCCCGGCTGTTATTCGTGGATCTTTGACAGTCGTTACGGGTAGTCAGAAGCCCGAAAGTCTGACAACCAGTCTTACCAAGGGGTATCGTATTACCCAGTAACTGGGTTGCGGAGGTCAGATAGGCAGTCGCTCCATGTAAAATACTGCTATTCAGCTGCATCCGGTTAGACTGGAAGCCGACCCCAACATAGTTGGAAAAAGGCTAGGCAGATGATGATTAATGTTGAATTTATAATAGTTTGTGCGTCGATGACTGCAACCCTGTATACTCAAATCTTTTTAAATAATTATACAAATATTAACAGAATATTTTACACAGTATTATTTTAACAAAATACCATTGTGTTACACCTAAACCTGGCACAGAGAGAATCTCTAGTTAAACCGGCTTCGGTACGTCCGTTTAAATTATGTAGCGCCGGGATGATAATCAGTATTGAAACACAGGGACCGGAATAAGCCTACCCTTATTATAGGGAGACTGTGTTTTAGGAGAACAGGGGACAGTCCTGTTAAAATAAATTGTGAAAGAGACACAACTAATAAAAAACGGCCCAGACTAGCCCAGACACTACACGAAAACATAAAATCGAGCCTGTAACCCTCAAAGGCATGCGGTCTAGTGCTCGCAAACGCTACTGCTGATCGTCTGCTGATCGATTTTTATGGTGTACAATAAAGAGTATTCTATTCTATTCTATCGTGAGCTCGTAGGCTTGATTCCCGGGTTGCATAATAAGCATAATCACCCTATAATATTGCCGGCACGGTTGTCGCAGTGGTTAAGCGATTGACTGCTGCGCTGCGTGTCGCGGGTTCGATTCCCGCACGGAATAAATATTTGTATGGCCTACAAGTAGTTGTTCCGGGTCTGGCTGTTTGTGCATGTGAGTTTAAATGTTTGTAAACGTACCCACGATACAGGAGAAATTCCTAGTGTGGGGCAACGTTTTTAAGAAAAAAAAGAAAAAAAAAATATTCCCACTGCTGGGACTCAGGCCATCTCTCGGCGAGAGGGAGTGGCCTGTAATCCACCCCGCGGGCTCATGTCATGGCGGTCATATGTAGCACGTTAAGCCGTTGGTCTCGGCTGTTATTCGTAGATCCATGACAGTCGTTACGGGTTATCAGAAGCCCAAAAGTCTGACAACCAGACTTTAGCGAGGAGTATCGTATTACCCAGTAACTGGGTTGTAGAGGTCGGATAGGCAGTCGCTCCATGTAAAATATATTCAGCTGCATCGGGTTAGACTGGAAGCTGAACTCAACATAGTTGGAAGGCTAGGCAGATTGTTTCTTTCTTTCTTTCATTCAGACTTGTCCCGCAATTTCCCTAAACCACAGTCCCCCTACATTCAATCCCAAGACTAGTATTACTTTATAATATCTGAGACACTACGCGCGTAGTTAATATAAAGGCATTTACATATTTTGCTACATAAACAAGATAGAAGGTTTTTATAAAGTTTTTCATAATGAGATCTAAGGAAACTAGTGTTGCATTATTCATAGAAACTTTTCCGTGTCTCGGAGGGCATATTAGAGCTTTTATGTCGGCTGAAAAGAGGTTTTAAGTAAGAAAATACGGCTAGTCGATTCGCACGAATTTACTCGCCCGAAACGCGCGTATCGATACTTTTAAATAATATTATTTTTTTTATAATAATAATGTCCCTGGACATTTCACACAGCGCCATCTAGTCCCAAGCTAAGCAACCTAATGCTTGTGTTATGGTAACAAGATGGCTGATAAACTACTTATACATACATATTATAGATAGAAAAACACCCAGACTCGGAACAAATACATGTAGGTCATACAAATATTTGTTCTGTGCGGGAATCGAACCCGCGACACGCAGCGCAGCAGTCCGATCGCTCAGCCACTGCGCTAACCGTGTTGTATAGGCGACTCGCACGACATTAACTCAGTTCTAGGTGAGTCGGCAACTCCAGAAATATAATATGTATTAGGCAATTAGCATGTTTTGAATTGTATGCAAGGAAGTTTAGAAAAAAGTACACCTTTTATAATACTTAACTCTATACGTTTTATACCTAGTATTTTTACATGAATCCACTGCCTATCTGACGCCCCTTCAGTCAGAAGCCCAAAAAGCTGACAACCAGACTTATCTGGTTGTCATTCTTTCGGGCTTCTGACTACCCGTAACGACTGTCAAAGATCTACGGATGACAACCAGGACCACTGGCTTAACATGCTTTTTGAGGCACGAAGGAGTCTCGATATCCTGTGGCGTCCAAAAGGTATATAGAGGTGTGAGGAACAGGGTGTAAAGTTCACTCATCCTCCATAGAAAAGGGAGGATCCTCCGACCAGACGGGTGTTGTGTCTGGTGGGCAACTGCACAACGGTTGATGTTGGGAAGTTGTATATACTCTGCTTGCGAGATGCAGGCGTCAGTATGACGCGTCTTTCGCATGTGGCGTTGTAGATACCGCGACAGGTAGCTGACATTTTTCCATTTCAGCTGTAACACATCATCATCATCATCTGCCGAGCCTTTTCCCAACTATGTTGGGGTCGGCTTCCAGTCTAACCGGATGCAGCTGAATACCAGTATTTTACATGGAGCGACTGCCTATCTGACCTCCACAACCCAGTGACTGGGTAATACGATACCCCTTGGTAAGACTGGTTGTCGAAAAAAAACCAATTAGTCGGTTAGTAACACGCATATACCTTTTTTTACATCGAAACAGCTAGGTTAGGTTAGGTTAGAACTGTGACCACACAACGAACATATTTAGACCAGAAACATATTTTTAATACAAAACCAAACATTTTAAATATATGCCCACACGTAACCGCTCGTTCAATAATTTTTACCGCCCATTTAATTATTTTCCTGCTCAATTATATATTCACTGATCCATTTCATTATTTTTTATTACTCATTTTTGTTTACTTTACTGCTTAGTTTTAACTGCTGAACTAATTATTAAACGTGCCATTTATAATTTTTAACTTACCTTAAGATTCGAATAGCTTAAGATTCGAATTGAATATGACAATGCATAACTTGACATATAATAATAACATGTTCCATTTGATTGATATTAACAATTATGTTAATAATAATTTATATCTGACAAAAGATAGATATAACATTGTTATGTACTATCTTTCTAAATATCATAAAAGACAGATAGCTGTGTCGCTATCATATTTTTTTTCTATCACAGCCAAAAATTTGGCTAAACAATTTGCTTCTTTTGAGCAATGCAATGACATTATAAATAATTCTGCTAACAATTTAGTCACAACTCATGACATTGCTAATAATTTAAATTAGAAATTAAGACAATAGAGGCAATCTCTAGCTATAATGTACAAAATAGTATCAACCTGGTGCATCAAAATATTCTAGGATTTATGAACAAAGAGTTAGAAGTAGACTTATTTATGAATTTTAATAGTATCGATATTCTCTGTATAACAGAACATTGGCTGAAAAGTCACCAGTTCTTGTTCAATTTTAATAATCACCAGGTTGGTAGTTCGTTCAGCAGAATAAATGCTATACATGGTGGCTCTTTAATTTTAGTAAGTAACCAGCTCAAATTTAAAGATCGTAACGATATTGTGAGCCTATCTGTTGAGCGTACAGTTGAAATTGCCTGTATAGAATTGGAGCACTTGGTTGTATTAAGTGTGTACAGACCCCCTTCAGGATTGTATGACTGCTTTGAAAAGGTAGTGGATGAAGTATTACACAGGATTTGTAACTCAAACAAGTCCGTTATCATTTGTGGTGATTTTAATGTTAATTTATTAGAAAACTCAGGTTCTTGTAGTAAAATTATAAGTCTGTTTCAGTCCTACAATCTTGTAAACCTATTTTTGGAGCACTAACTAATAACACCCACTAGTGCCACATGCCTAGATAATATTTATACAGATATTATACCAAGCCACAAAGAAATTATAAATTTACTAGATTCGGATCACTGCGGGCAAAGGATAACTATTCAAAACCAAAACAAAAAAGTGGCTAAAAAGGATATCACTGTTAACCCCAAAACTGCAAGTCGCTTGGAGGCTTTTAAAGTTAAACTCATTAATAAATTACCAGTTTTGTCAACTCATGCTGATCCTAATCATCTATATGATACTTTTTTTAATATATACTGTAAACAATTTGATTCCACCTTTATTCCCAAGACTATCTCGGTTAATAGTAACGCATCTTTCAGTGATTGGGCTACCATTGGTATTCATAAAAGTAGAACGCGGCTTTATGAACTGTACAATGAAAGGTATTATGTTAACACTGATGAATTTAATTTGTATGTTAGAAATTATTCAAAATTATTTAAAAAAGTTTGTTATATGGCCAAGTCACGTTATTTGGGTTCAAAGATTAAAAACAGCAGTAATGTAATTAAAACGACCTGGTCTATTATTAATAGTGAAGCGGGAAGATCTAGTAACCGAAATACTGACTACAGCCTGTCTATTAATGACAACATAATAAAATCAGACTCACAAGTCGCCGAGGCATTTGAAAATTTCTTTTCAGATATTCCCGTTTCAACTACTAAATCCCTAAACTCATCACCTTCTGTTGCTGAGTCTTTGCTTAAGGAAAATGTTAATGGTTGCGATTCGGAATTTCATTTTGAACATATTACCTGTAGAGATATAATTAAAACCTTTCACACTTTAAATGTTAAAAAGACTGCAGATCTGTGGAGTAATTCTGTAGAAGTTGCTAAGTCTATTATTGACATTGTAGCACCTACTCTAGCTCTTATTTTTAATAGTTGTATTAACAGTGGGGAGTTTCCTGACCTAATGAAAAATAGTAAAATAATACCTTTGTTTAAATCAGGTAGTACATCAGACCCTACAAATTATAGACCTATTTCTGTACTACCTACCTTTAGTAAAATTTTTGAGAAATTAATTTTAGAACAAATGCAAAGATTTTTTAATAAACACAAATTATTACATAGCAAACAGTTCGGTTTTACAAGGGGTCGTTCAACTACTGATGGCCGGTGTTGAACTTTTAGGACATATTTATAATGCATGGGAAGATAAATGCGATGCCTTGGGCATCTTTTGTGATTTGTCCAAGGCATTCGATTGCGTTCTTCACGAAACGTTAATCAGGAAACTCCGCCACTACGGAATCCGGAACACTGCTCTGGATCTTCTTACTTCATACTTGAGTAAGAGGATTCAGAGCGTTGACGTTAATGGAAAAAGATCTCCCGGATCTATAGTAACAATGGGAGTCCCACAGGGCTCAATTCTTGGTCCTTTCTTGTTTCTTATTTATATAAATGACTTGCCGTACCTCATAAAGGATAATCATGATATAGTGTTGTTTGCAGATGACACTTCACTTTTGTTTAAACTTAAACGTCAGCAGCAGGTTACTGACGATGTAAATAGCGCGATCTCTAAAGTAGTTCACTGGTTCAATGTTAATAATTTACTTTTAAACGAGAAAAAAACCAAATGCATTAAGTTTACGCTACCTCACGTTAGGCAGGTGAAAACTAATGTGTTGATAAAGGGCGAAGAATTGAATCCTGAAGACAGCACAGTATTCTTGGGCATAACTTTGGATGCTAAGCTTCAGTGGGGTCCACATATAGATAAATTGTCAAAAAAGCTAAGTTCCGCAGCATACGCTGTTAGAAAAATTCGTAATTTAACTGATGTAGAGACAGCCCGTTTAGTGTACTTTAGCTATTTTCATAGTGTAATGTCATACGGTATTATATTGTGGGGAAATGCCGCTGATATTCAGACTATCTTTGTTTTGCAGAAGCGAGCTGTTCGATCAATTTATAAACTAAGTCCGAGACACTCGCTCAGAGACAAATTTAAAGAGATTAATGTTATGACTGAAATATAAAATTATTTAAAAAATACAGTGATATCCATGATATAAATACTAGGAACAAACACAAATTTGTTGTACCTGCAACAAGGCTCAAGAAAATAGGTGGCTCGTTCAGATGCCAATGTATACGCTTTTATAATAAAGTTCCAAGCCCAGTTCAAGATCTAAGCCTTAATAAATTCAAATCATTTATTAAACGTAAGTTGGGCCAGAATGCCTTTTATACCGTTAAGGATTATATCGAGGACAAAAAGGCTTGGGATTAAGCTGCTTCCAATTTTTTTAAATTTTTTACGTATTGAATGTTTTTATTTTGTTTTTCTCTGTTTTGTTGTTGTTTTTTTTTTTTTTTTTATATACACTGACATTAATGAATTTTATATATACTATGACATTTGCTTACTTAGTAAAGTATTATATTATTTTAATTATTGTGAATGTGAAGACTATGTGGGTCATTGTATTTATATTATTTTTCTCTCTGTTCTCTTAGTTTTTGTCATGGTCTGGCAGTTTGAGTAATTAATATGGCCTACCCAAATGTCCTTTCTTTGGTATTGTTCGTCGGATCGGTGAGCTCCTTAAGTTTTGAGTTGAGCTGCACGATTTCTGACAAATGCGTGCACTGACTGGACAGGTCCTCTCAATCTGTGTGGTTCTTTCGACATCGACCTACATGGTCTTCATATGATCTGACCAAGATTATGTCTGGACTTTAAAAGAGACTGTGACGTCTGAGTTTGTTTCGGCCTTTCTTCTCAGACTAGTCAGATAGGAAACGCCGACCTCATCTAGTTTTAAAATATGATTGACGTGTAAAAGTGTTTGTACAAACCTACTTACAAAATAAAATCATTTATCATTTATCATTTACCAAAACCGCTATTTACAACTGCCTCTTTAAATCAGTGCCTATTTCAATTCTTTGAATTGAAATATTTTTACTTTTGTACGAAAGTCTCATGTATTAAAATTTATGAATGAATAAAAGTCACAGAACAAAAGTTGTTATTTATGATGTTAGTAATGTAGTCCTGAGAGATTGTTAATGTTTTACCAATAACCCTGTATACAGCGTGGCGCTTTAATGGCGACATTAATTTAACACACGTATACGGTTTTGCGTTGTAGTTTTATGAATGTATTTTAATTTAATTAAACATTAATATTTATTTATTTATTAACAATTTTATAAAATAAAATACAGACAGACTATCGACTATACAGAAATTTAATTTAGTAGCCCCAGACATCAAAGTTTTGGAAAAAAGTTCATTGCACCTCTTAGGTTCCCCAATTTTAGAAGACAGTTTTTCACCATTCGTCGACGGAAAAATTAAACATTTTAACGATATTTCGGACAGACTTTCTAAAATTAATTTACATTCGGCATTCACCCTTATCAGATATTGTTGTTTCGGTCCAAATTTTATGTATTTTCTCCGTTCTTCCTCTTTATGGAAGCATCCACACCTTTTGGACAAAATCGATCACATTATTCGCAGTACTATTACATCCATTTTTAATGTGGCTTTGGACGACCGAGCGTGGCAACAAGCCACACTGCCCATTCGTTTTGGTGGGCTCGGCGTCCGCAAAATTTCTAGTGTAAGCCTACCGGCGTTCCTTTCCTCGGTCCACAGCACCGAAAAGTTAACCACACGAATCTTGGTTCCTGCTCAGGTTGACTCTGAAGTGCCGTGTTTGACCGACGCGGTGAACGCCTGGAAAGTGGCTTGCCCGGACACGGTTCAGCCCGAGAACCCGTCTTCCCAGAGACAGTGGGATGAGCCGCTCTGCAGGTTGGTACGGAATAACCTTATTAATACGTCCACCAATACTGCTGAGCGTGCCCGCCTACTGGCTGTGGGTGAATGGGAGTCGGGCCTCTGGCTTCAGGCGCTACCGTCACCCAACATAGGCACTATGCTGGGTGACACCACATTCCGGCTCGCTACATGTTTGCGTCTGGGCGCTCCTTGCGGAGCTCCGCATCGCTGTCAATGCGGTGAAGCAGTCGACTGCCTCGGACACCATGGCCTATCCTGCAGCAAGAGCGCTGGACGGATGGCAAGGCACGCCAGCATGAACGACATCATCCGTCGGGCTCTTGTCTCCGCCGGGGTGCCAGCTGTTTTAGAACCCAATGGCTTGGCACGCGACGATGGAAAGAGGCCCGATGGAATGACCATAATGCCTTGGAAGTTGGGTAGGCCTTTGGTGTGGGATGCAACCTGTGTCGACACCCTCGCGCCATCCCATCTTCCTAGCACGGTGGGCTGTGCTGGGGCGGCTGCTGCAGGAGCAGAAAACCTCAAACGGCGCAAATATAACAACCTTATTGGGAGCTATATGTTTGAGCCGTTTGGGGTTGAAACACTAGGGCCTTGGGGTCCGAGTGCTCATCGAATTTTTCGTGACATCGCCAAGCGGTTGGTTGACTCTTCACGTGACCAGAAGGCTGGCCTATTTTTAGCCCAAAGAATCAGCATTGCCATCCAACGTGGTAATGCTGCCAGCCTTTTGGGCACTTATCCCATTGACAGTGATGCGGACGAATTTTTTGATGCCCAATGACCTCCTGCCTTTTTCTATATTTTTTCGTATTATATATTTGTATATAGTATTGTTAGTTGATATTTGTTTAACTTGTAATAAAACTATGAACTAAAAAAAAAAAAAAAAAAAAAATAATAAAATAGCATCTTAGAGCAACCTGACTTAATGAACTGTAGCGCAGGGGTCATTTGCCGGGGTCACGGATAATAACATCGCATCAATGTAATTAAAACAATTAACGAGCAAAGAGAAGGCGAATTGAAGGAAAGAGAGAGAGCCCTATGTCGGCGCGCGGCGCAGGTGGAAGTTTTCAAGTTACGATTTTTTTATGTTGTTATAATTTTTATGATTACTGGCCACTAGCCCTACCCGTGTGTTAAATTAATGTCGCCATTGCAGCGCCACGTTGTATATGTATTAAAAAAATTCTTCAATTTACTTCTTTCTTTGCCTGTACTATTATAGTAAGAGGTCGTGAAGGCAAAAAACCATTATTCTATAGAATAGGAAGACGTGTGTTAATTATACAGAAAGCTGTGGAGGCTAAGTTATAGCCGTTTCAGTGATGTGACTATGTGTGTCGGAATTTATCGAGTATCGATGAAATATCAGGTATTTATTGGAATTTGTTATCATTGCATGTTCTGCGACTTACATCATTCTTGAAGAACAATTATTGGTTACTAGCTGTACCCCGCGGTTTCACCTGCATAAGTTTCGATTCCGTGGGAATATCGGTACAAAAAGTATCCTATATACGTATCCTGGTTATAAACCATCTGTGTGCCGAATTTCATTCAAATCCGTTCAGTAGTTTTTGCGTGAAAGAGTAACCAACATCCATCTATCCATTCATCCATACAAACTTTCGCATTTATAATATTGGTAGGATAGGATTGTAGTAGGTATCCTGATAAGTTTTATAACGGAGACCAGTCACGTTTCATACAAAGTTTGGCGCAAAACCCAAAGTCAACGAAAAAATATGTATTACCATGGTCGGGGAAGTCCTCCTAATATTTTTTTACTATTGCACCGAATCTCTACGACTACCACCTTCAGCTGTTTTTTAACGTTGTAAAATCTCATTTTAGCACAGGGGCAATTCTCGTAATTTTAAGAACGTTCACAGTCTGATCTCAGTTTCAAAAATACCTCTAATTTCCCTACATTTTGACAAGTTTTTGACGTTTCTTTGTCGCCGAGATGAGACTGCGACTAGATTTTGAACGTTTTAAATTACGAGAATTGCCTTCAGCTTTCCTGCATCCAGTATACATTCATGGAATTGAGTCTTTCTAATAAGAACAAAGTCGTTTAGTTCTGAGTCACATTTGAACAAAGGCCGAAGTCTCCATTGAATTAAACTTGAAAAGTTTTAGCACAATCTGATTGAATTATTAACTTCAGTCCCCATTGTCGATTTTAACAGTTATTCTTCGGAATTATATTGTTATCGTTCGAAGATTGTTATAGAGGGGCTCGTGGCTAAATGATAACAGCCAGGTCGATCAAAAGTTAAGCTACGCTTGCCGCGGTTTGTTCCCTACATTTTTGATAAGTTTTTGACATTGATTGTCGCTGAGATGAGATTGCCACTAGATTTTGAACCTTTTTATCTACAGGAATTAGCCTTCTTTCTCCAGAATTAGTTTACTGACAGGTTTTTGTTATTAGTTTAGAGGCATGAGGAACAGGGTGTAAAGTTCACTCAACCTCTATAGAAAAGGGAGGATCCTCCGACCAGACGGGTGTTGTGTCTGGCGGGCTATTGCCCAACGATTGATGTTTGGGAAATTGTATCTATGCTAACTGCGCGGTAAACTCTGCTTGCGAGATGCAGGATTTGCGTGACGTCAGTATGACGCGTTGTTCGCATGTGGCGTTGTAGATACCACTACATCACTCCCCTCCGGAGACCGGAGGTCGATAGTGGGCTGAGTCTTGTATCTTGCGAAGCTTGCCAGGCCAGCTGAGGTTCCAGTGAGTCGGAACCGGTTGTCGCATAGTTCACGGTGAGTCGGAACTGTCTGCGAAGATGTCTCCAGTGAGTCGGGGCGCTGCATTATACTCCAGTGCGTCGGATGTCGTACATCGCCGGGTTGAGGCTGGCTGCTGCGTCGACCAGGAGAGGGTGCATGTGGCGTTGTAGATACCGCTACATTAGTATTGTAGCGGTATCTACAACGCCACATGCGAACAACGCGTCATACTGACGTAACGCAAATCCTGCATCTCGCAAGCAGAGTTTACCGCGCAATTAGCATATACAAACTTCCCAACTTGTGAATTCAAGTGACAGTTATGTGAACGGAATCCAGCAATGCATAAATATGTAAGCTGTCACGCCCTTTATGCCTGGAGGCTTTTATTTAAGTAGTAAGTTTTTATTTACATTTTAAATTTAATGAATAATTATTTGTCTTGAGTACGTATAGTTTTTATTATATTTGTTGGTATATTGACGTGGCTAGCTGACATATGGAAAATACTTTAATTTTATGTTCTGTGTCTTGTGAGGTTAATTACTTAACGTAGGTATTGTATACAATCGAGTAAGTATTTTCTAACTGAACAGACAGCTGTGCTGCTGGGGAGTTTGTTGCGCCACTTGTTCTTCCCAGCGATAGCACTAGGAAGTGGCGAAGGGCGGACGTTTTGGAGGGACTGTCTTTTGTAATTTTGACGTTCGAAAAGTGCTGATTCGCAGCCTAATTTGGATAAATGACTTTTGATTTTGTTTTTTTTTTATTTTGTTTCGGGTCAGGTTCGGACCGGGGTCGACCCGACACGGTCAACACAAATGATCCTTTAATGTGTTCTCCGAGGCTCGAAGGAGACTTGATGTTTAAATAATGGGCTCATTTACGGCGCGACTGTGGAAAATGCAGCATCATTCGACAGGAAAAAACCAAATGAAGTACGGTGAGAGGTGAAGAGGAAATGAACGAGATTTATTCGTAGTTTCCAAACGTGTACACAAATACTGCCACGGCTTATTTTAATTTTTAATTTCTGAATTGTTTGTATGTTTTCTATAACGGCGCTTTTAACGTGCACGTATTTGTACATCGTTCTCACATGGTTAATTTCAACACGAATGATGTAATCAAATATTTTGTAACAATTTTATGATATAATAGAGTGCCCATGGAGTTTCTTGCCCGTTCTTCTCCATAGGTACCTACGCTTTGGAATGGGCAACTAGCTTCATCTTTCTGACTGACCGACCCTTTGACAATTCAAAAGTGCCTGTAACTGGTTTAGTTGAATTAGATGATTTGAGTTTGAGTTTGAATAGGTTTGTGTTTTTTACACATAACACCACATAGGATGGGCAGAGGTGTAGGTACATACAGGGTGGCATCGACGCGCAAACTGTAACCATGGATTCAGCACATGAGTTTAGACCCCATAGCGCCGAAATTTTACGCCGGTTATAAAAAAAAAAAATCTTCTGTTTCATAGAAAAGTGATTGCACTTTTCTATGCTGCCAACCTGTATAGTACAGCCAGATTTTGCCAGTTAGGGGCGAGCCTATTGCCGTCTACTGGGCACAAATCCAGACTCCAGGCACTTCTGCGAAATTCCAGACTGAAATACCTAATAGAATAACACTTTACCCGACCCGGGAATCGAATCCAGCGGGGTAAACTCGGTAAATAACTTCGTCGGTTATGAAAAAAACTTTTATCAAAAAAAAAAAAAAAAAACAACCGACTCCAAAAAAAAAAAAACAGTAAATAGTGTTTTTTTTTTGGAAAAAAGTTTTTACTTTTTAGACGACTAAAAAGTGAAAACTAAAAACTTCATATAACACTTTATTAACTTCATATAACACTTTATGTTAAGTAAATATCAGTGACAGGAAGTTATTGAAACATCATCAATATAAACCAAATGGAAAAAATATATCACGGAGTTATGCCCGCCCGAACATACATTAAAAAAATATATATGTTATGTATAAGCATCCAAATTGAGAAGCTCTTGCTTTTTGGAAGTCGGTTAAAAAAAACTTGTTCCGTACATTTTGACCGCGTGATGACCGACGAAAAATTTCTACGTTAGAATCAAGGGCTGAATTCATGGATTCATTATGCGCGTCGTATCCCTGCCACCCTGTACAAATTATATTATAAATCGATATGAAGCAGAAGGCCAATTCTCGTAATTTAAAACGTTCAAAATCTAATCGCAGTCTCATCTCGGCGACAAAACAAATGTCAAAAACTTGTCAAAATGTAGGGAAATTAGAAGTATTTTTTGACAGATTGAGACTGAGATCAGACTGTGAACGTTCTTAAAATTACGAGAATTACCCCTTTGTCGAGTTAGAGAGTAAAGAAATAAAGCATTTGGTACATGGGAGTATTGTGCATAATTTTTTATTATTCATTTATTAAAACTTATACATAGTTCACAAACATACAAGTCTTGCATTATTAGCACGCAAGTCTAACCAACAGAAAACTTAGATTGATTTATCAGCGGGTCCCAAACTAGGCACAGCCTGTATTTTGATGACCCAAGCACGATACTCAATTTTTTTTATTTTTTTTATTGACAATGGGCTCACTCTTGACCTCAATCCAGCCCAGAGGCAGGGATGAGATCTACGGTGGAACGAGCTTGCCCAGAAGAAGCCTATTCACTCTCGCCTTGAAGAGGACAATAAGGTCATGTTAAGATAAATAATATTCAGCCGCATTTAATAGCTGAAACCGTTTTTGTTGCATAATGAGGTATACGTGACTTTACAAAGGAATACGATTTAAAATAATTGTGTAGGATTATTGGAATACGCATCGCATCTACATGTATATGCACACATAATCAGCCTATAATGTTCCCACCACGCGGGCCCAGTGTTTGTTAGTGGATGTCACATGTCTTCGATTTTTAGGTTCTAGGACATGTGTCCTCACGATGTTTTCTTTCACCGTTTTAAGAGCAGTGGTGATGAAATTATTTACAAAGGAATACGATTTAAAATAATTGTGTAGGATTATTGGAATACGCATCGCAACTACATGTATATGCTTACATAATCAGCCTATAATGTTCCCACTGCTGGGACACAGGCCTCCTCTCTGTGAGAGGGAGTGGGCTGTAATCCACCACGCGGGCCCAGTGCGTGTTGGTGGATGTCACATGTCTTCGATTTTTAGGTTCTAGGACATGCCGGTTTCCTCACGATGTTTTCCTTCACCGTTTTGAGAGCAGTGGTGATGAAATTATTTACACAAAGTAATGCACCTGTCTGGGTTCGAACCTACGACCTACAACTCGTAAGTTACTCATTGTTTTGTTATTTATTTATTTATAGTTAATTAAAACGGTACAACATCAATTACATTAATTAACATAGAGGACAATAGTTAAGTTGACAATAATTATAACGCAAACAATAGTCTAAGCATAGGTCATGCACCTTACAACGATAAAGACGTTTGCACTTCGTTATCTAGGTATTTAAGGTCAGTCAAATTTATTTACAGAGGCTGGGTGCGTTTTATTCTGATTTGTAAGCCATTTAGTTTGTTTGAAAAAATAATTTACTCATTTTTGGCGCTTTTTATTTTTATGCCGTATCGAATTAATACTAAGCACGTATAGTATACGGGGTGTAATTTAATGCCCCTCTGTCATATGAACTCTGTATATTTTAGTGTTAGCTTGTAAATGGTAATTGTTGTGTGTTTCTGAATTTACTTAATTTAATTATGTCGATATTTTTGCACGGCACATCACTAGTGTCGTGCCTGTAATTGCCACGTGGGCACGTGGACTGACACTTAGGGACATGATAATTGTCGCAGTAATTAGATATTTTTCCGTCCTCTCCCCACTTGGGACGATTTGTTTTTTTTTTATCACGATGTCATTTAGCGAATTTGTTGTTTTGTTTTGTTAAAATAGATTTCGGTAATGTTTTGGTGGAAATTGAAATTTTTGTTTGTGTTTTTAATTGCAGTAAAGGTGGTGATTGGCTTCGTAAAACCTCAACTTTTTTGTCTTATTTCTTTTTAGTATATTCGTGTATTTATATATATTTATTTGCGCTTATATTTATATGTAACTAGCTGCGCCCCGCGGTTTCACCCGCATAAGTTTCGATCCCGATTTCGATTCAAACTCAAACTATTTATTTCAACTAAACCAATTACAGGCACTTTTGAATTGTCAAGGGTCGGTCAGTCAAAAAGATGAAGCTAGTTGCCCATTCCAAAGCGTAGAAAACTAAAACTAACTATGGAGAAGAACGGGCAAGAAACTCCATAGACACTCTTTTAAATCACAATAATATGGTTAAAAAGTATTGGTTAAATCCTTAATTTCAAATTCAATTTTCTTCTATACAAACCTTGTCCTGACAATAACGAAAAAAAAAATAAAAAATTATCCAATTGGGTGCAGTTGATCGGAACTTATGCGCGTACTCTATACATTTCGGTGATTCATTTTTATTTATATACATAGATTAGGTATACATGTATATTATATATAGTTTTAAATAGGTGAGGCTACCGCGTATCGGCAAGCGTAGTGTGAGACGCCCCTCAGCTAGATGGACGGACGACCTAAAGAAGGTTGCTGGGACGGACTGGATGCGGAAGGCGGAGGACAGGGTGTTGTGGCGCAGCCTGGGAGAGGCCTATGTCCAGCATTGAGGTGAGGTTATAGCACGGCAATCTGACACGACCGGGGAGAGATCAGGCGCAGGACCAACGGCTTTACGTGCTTTCCGAGGTACGGGGAAAACCAATAACACTGGCTGACCCGGAAATAGAACCCAAGACCTCATGTTCGGGAGGCAGTCACCTCCTTCTGCGAAGCAGTCATGCTAGCGAAGGAGGTGGCGGGGTGGGCGAGGGAACGGAGACGCTCCGGACGTCGGGAGCCGCGTGACGACTCCCGGCCACCGTAGGCGCGGGCCTGCGGGCGGAGAGTAATGGGTAACTCACCGTCCGATCGGGACCAGGCCCGTGCCGGACGGCGTGTATGTGTTCCACGCGCGCCTCAAAGAGATGTCAGCACGAGTGACGGGGCCCGATAGGGCCGAAGCCTGCCAGGGTAGCGGGATCGTCCGAAAGGGTTTCCGCTGCCCTGGAACATAAAGGGCTGAGGAAGGAACACGGGTGGGTTTTAGTCAGTAAGAGTCTGACACTCCCTCCTGCTCCACCCAGAGCGGGAGTCATTTAATGATATCCCGTCCCGAAAAAAAAAAGGACCTCATGTTCAGCAGCAGCGCTTGCCGCCACTAGACCAACGATCCTTAATGTTATGAAATGACAGACATTTTAAGATCGCTTTTCAAAAAGCAATAAAATTTCATTTGATTTTTACCGAAGTCTTTAATTTTCATGATTCAGTGAATCAAACGGTCTTTGTAATGATTAAAACAATGAGACTCGTCTAAAAATAGTCTTTTCAAGGCAATCCGTTTCCAATCCGGAGGTTTACTGAACCGTTTTATAAGTACCAGGTTGAAGCTTCGAATCCTACTACTCAAGTACTCTTTTATCTTGCCAAAGAGATTTAAGATAGGTTTTCAAGTAAATAATTTAATGTCTTTGTATCTTGCTTATCTAAATTAAGTAATTAAAAATTACTCTGTTTCTTCACGTGACCAGAGGGCTGGCCTATTGACAAAGAAACAGCATTGCCATCCAACGTGGTAATACTGGCAGCCTTTTTTTAGCAGCGGACGAATTTTTTGATGCCTATCCTGCCTTTTTTTTTTTAAATTATATACTTGTATATAATGTATCTATATATATAAAATTCAAAGTCCTGACTGACTGACTGATAGATCAACGCACAGCCTAAACCGCTGGTCCTAGAGACATGAAATTTGGAGGGTGGGTTCTTCGTGAAGAGTAGGCATCCACTAAGAACGGATTTTTCGAAATTCCACCCCTAAGAGGGTGAAAAGGGGGGAATTCGTTTGTATGAAAAATCTTATTCCTTGAATTAATAAACTTGAAACTTGGCACGAATACTTATCTAAATAAATTATGAAGATTGTCAGTTTTTTTTTCTTCTAAACTACCCCCTAATAAGGGATTGGGGGGTTTCAAAGTTTGTATGGAAGAATTTTAGCGGGCAGTCCGATTTACTTGAAACTCAGTATTTATACCTAATATTGAAAGTAAAGAATAATGTGTATCAGGGTTTTTAGAAAATCGACCCCTGACGGGCTAAAATGGGGTAGTCAATTTTTCAGTGGAGGATTTTACTGCATGGCTTGATTAACTCGAAAATTAGTATAAATAATCTTTGAGTCAAGTTATGAATACATCCCGAACGATTTTTTTAAAATTCCACCCCTGTGGGGGTGAAAAGCGGGGATACAGTTTATATGAAAAATCTTCTGCATTAGGTTAATAAACTTGAAACTTTTCAAGAATACTCGCCTAAGTAAGTAATAAAGTTTATCATTATAAGTTTTTCAAAACTACCCCTCAAATGGGGATAAATGGGGTGTTGAAGTTTGTGTGGAATAATTTGAATGCGCGGTTCGATTAACTCGAAACTCAGTGTTTATACTTAAGACCAAAAATAAAGAGTAACATGTATCAGGGTTTTTCGAAAATCTACCCCTAACGGATGAAAAGGGGTAGTTAATTTCACAAGGGAGGATTATAATGCGTGGCTTGATTAACTCGAAAATTGGTATAAATAATCTTTGAATCAAGTTATGAATAATCCCAAACGATTTTTCAAAATTCCACCCCTATGGAGGTAAAAAGCGGGGGATACAGTTTATATGAAAAATCTTATTCATTTAGTTAATAAACTTGAAACTTGGCAAGAATACTTGCCTGAGTAAGTAATAAAACAGCCCCTCAAAGGGGGATATAGGGGTGTTAAGTTTGTGTGGAAGAAATTGAATGCGCGGTCCGAGTAACTCGAAACTCAGTATTGATACTTTTGACAGAAAATAATTAATAATAAGTATGTAAAGTTGTCGAAAATTTACCACTGACGGGACAAAAAGGGGTAATTCAGTTTTTAAGGGGAGGATTTGAGCTTGATACTGTATGTTACATTTTCACGCCTAAACCACTGAACTTCTGATTTGGCATAGAGATAGATGGCATCCTGGGGAAGCACATACATTTTATCCTGTTAGCACGTTCCCGTGGGATAATTTCCGACATCCACGCGGGCGAAGCCGCGGGCAGAAGCTAGTATATATATATATGGCCAGTGGCTAAATAATAACAGCTGCACAGGTCGATCGGTCAGGTTAAGCTACGCTTGCTGCGTTTGGTCTGTGGATGGGTGACCATCTTTAAATACCGAGACCCCTCCGTGCCTCGGAAAGCACGTTAAGCCGTTGGTCCCGGCTGTCATTCGTGGATCTTTGACAGTCGTTACGGGTCGTCGGAAGCCCAAAAGTCTGACAACCAGTCTTACCAAGGGGTATCGTACTACCCAGTACAGCTTCACGTGCTTTCCGAGGCACGGAGGGGTTGGTATGTGAAGATGGTCACCCATCCACGGACCAACCGCGGCAAGCTTAGCTTAACCTGATCGATCGACCCGTGCGGCTGTTATTACACAGCTACAAACCCCTCCTAGAAAAAAAAAAGGCGCTACTAATTATGAAGTAGATAAGAAATGAAATATCCATGCAAATTCCATAAATAAATAATTACTTGAATTTACATAGCTTGTATGTTCGTAGTCCCTAAACACTAAAATAATGAACATAATTCTTACACAAACGTACAATTGAAAGTTACTCCTTCCTCTACAAATATGTATAATCACAGATGTACCTAACTTGTTACTTGAGTGGGTTCTGCCCATTATAACTTAGGTACAGTCAACAGCAAAAGTAGATGATCAAAATCTGAAATTCTATACTAATGAACGGAGTTCGCGGCTATATGGCACCTGTACTAGTAGTAAATGTTTGCTATAATTTACAATCACATACTTTTGAATCACTTCGACGCCACACAGTTCTGACGCGAACTCCGTTCATTAGTATTGAATTTCTGATTTTGATCATCTACTTTTGCTGTTGACTGTACCTACACTATATACTATATAGGACTTTGTAGCAAGGAGTTACGCCTAAAGGCAAACACGACCTACTTCGGGCAAGAATATTTAGCTTGACTTTGACTACATCCTTGCTTTGATAGATATTGTTGTTTCCAGTACGAAAATCGTAGTGAAAGTATTGGACACAAATGATCAAAGAGATTTAAGGTACAAAGTAATTTAATGTCTTTGCAAATGATAGATGATTTAAAGTTTTATATTTCTAGTATAATGAAGTCCACATAAATAAAGAAACACGATAAATATGATGGAAGGTGAATATCTGTACAAGGAATATGAATTGAACTGCTATAATTAATTAAAGAAAATATATTTCTTATGGAGAAGAGAAAAGCCACTGACGTCTTATATCATGTCAAGTCACCAACTTCTCTATGCAGGTGACTCACCAAAGAGTACCAACGCTACAATAGCATATGTGTGAGTACTATGTACATACTATAAAGCTACCATTTACTACATAAGCATACATAATCAGCCTACAATGTTCCCACTGGGACCTCCTCCTCTCTGTGAGAGGGATTGGGCCATAAACCACCACGCGGGCCCAGTGCGGGTTGGTGGATGTCACATGTCTTCGATTTTGGTTCTAGGACATACCGGTTTCCTCAAGATGTTTTCCTTCCCCGTTTGGAGAGCAGTGGTCGTGAAATGATTTACACAAAGTAAAGTGCCTGTTCGTGTTCGAACCCACGACCGCCGCGGCCTTTAACACTGGGTGGCCCAGTGTTAAAGGCCGCGACGGTCGTGGGGGCCATCATCAAGAGATGACTAGTCCCTACTGATGGCTACTCAAACTCAAACTGAATGAGTTTGAGTTGGACAAACTCAATGTAATAAAAATACGTCTACAGCGCTTACATCGGTGTCCATGTTTACCCCTATATAGCTGAAAATAGCATAGCATAATCACTATAATCAGCCAATAATTTTCCCACTGTTGGGAATCAGGTCTCCTCTCGGTGAAAGGGTGGGCTGTAATACACAACGCGGTTCCAGCGCGGTTTGGTAGATGTCAAATGAATTCAAGTCCAACGAACAGCAGTGCGATTCTGTAACCATCTCACCGTGAAAACTTAGGTGAAGTGAGCGTGGAGTGAGCTGTCATTCAATTTTAATATACAATTAGTTAACCATCATTAACACACACACACACCTACTGACACCCATATACACACACACTACACATACCTGAACAAGCTACAATAATTTTGTAACATCCTAGAAACTAAACTTTTTCTTTTCTTTTTTCTTTTAATTATGTCTCAACATTGTAGATAGTAACCCATGGAAAGTTGCGAGATAACCCCATCAGAAGTATCCTTATAACTTACTGGGGCCGCCTCAATGTTGTGCTGTAGAACAATTGTATGAGAAACAATATAATCTTTTTATTTTTATTTTTTTTATTCCAAATAATGCTAGGGATTGACACTACTGACAACTCACATCAAGCTCACTTCACTTGAGTTTTCACGGTGAGATTTTTATAGAATCGACCGGCTGGTGACAGGAACGCATTCTCTCGGTTTTCGGAATGTAATAGAGTCCCGTTGGCACCTTTTTGGAAAGCAAACTTAAAAAACTAAGGACTGATTTTTCAATCGACACATAATTTTTATTCGTGGAATAAAATTGACGCCTGACCGATTTTGTATGTTGGCTAGGGGGGGGGGGGGGTTTGGGTAGGGCTGTCATCATCATCTGCTTAGCCTTTTCCCAACTATGTTCGGGTCGGCTTCCAGTCTAACCGGATGCAGCTGAATACCAGTATTTTACATGGAGCGACTGCCTATCTGACCTCCACAACCCAGTTACTGGGTAATACGATACCCCTTGGTAAGACTGGTTGTCAGACTTTCGGGCTTCTGACTGCCCGTAACGACTGTCAAAGATCCGCGAATGACAGCCGGGACCAACGGCTTAACGTGCTTTCTGAGGCACGGAGGGGTCTCGCTATGTAAAGATGGTCACCCATCCACAGACCAACCGCGGCAAGCGTATCTTAACCTGACCGATCGACCTGTGCGGCAGTTATTACTTAGCCACGGGCCCAAGGGCTGTCAAAAATTCAAAATTATTCCTCCGATAAAATTAACTGGCGATGGATAAATCACTAAGAAAAGTATTTAAACTTACCGCGTTAAATCTTCTAATAAGTGCTCTGACTGAACTCCTGGAGGTTGTATGTGTAGGAGGTGTTCTTCTGATCATGTGACGCTCATTCACGGCGCCTAGGACACCTTCTCCGCCAAGATCTAGCGTCACTTGTCGTAAGTAGTCGATTGGAGGCACCTGGGGACAAAAATGTGGTTTAGAAAGAGCACATAGTTATTAGTTCTTTAACGGAGCTTGTTTTGGTTGGAGTAAACTGGAAGAAATCGTCAGGCAACTTATAAGCGTTGTGCATATTATAGAAAGAGACACAGAGAGAGACAGTAGTTTTCATGGTTTTCGAAGGTGCTGAAGCCAATAGTGAGGTCAAAACGCAAATCCAAGATGGCGGCTGCGAAATTTAAAAAAAATCATCATGTGTGTCGTTTTCATGGTTTTGGAGGGTGCTAGAACCGATAGTGAGCTCAAATTGAAAATCTAAGATGGCGACTGCGATAAATTTTGGTCATATTGAAATTTTCGCAGCCGCAATCATGGATTTTAATTTTGAACTTCGTTCCTGCGTGAGGTGCCACGAACCCTCACGTTTTAAGTTTAAATGTCGGTGAAAGAAGATTTTTTTGACAGGCTCATCGTTCTAGTCGACACAATCGGTTTGATAAAGGACGGGAAAAGCAAGACAAGGCATCTGACGACTTATCTACTTGTTATTTTTTTATGAAAATCGTCTACTTTTACAATGTTAGTAAATATGTGAGCAACTTGTATCTATCACACAATTAATTTATCTGTTATAGTTTCATTTTTAATTCTTTTATCTATTGTGGTATAGTGATTTTTATTCTAGATGCATCGTCTTAACATATAATTATATAATTAATGTATGCTAAATACAGCATTCTAAGAACAGTGACTGAGAATGTGTTAGCCCCTTAAAGCATTTTGTGGAGAAGATGACCGGTTGAGAAACTGGTTTCGTCTTCTTTACAAGAAAAATATGATGATAAACATGTATAAAAAATTATATCTAATGTTAATCTTTACAAGGTGACTCATACCCAAATTGTTATTTTAATTTATGTATATACTAACACTAGGTATAAGGTACTTTACTAACACTACGGATCTCGGTTATCCGATTATCTGAAATAAATAATAATAATAAATATTGTAAAACATTATAAAAGAGTAACGGTGGAGTTTCTTGCCCATTCTTCTCTACACAAAAACTATTTGGAAGGGCTGACTAGAATCAAATCTATTTTATTGTAATTTTTGTCGATCGAAAGCGTCTTTTATATGAATTTGAAGATTAATTCTCGTAATTAAAACGTTCAAAATCTAGTCGCAATCATTTCTCAGCGACTATCTACACAACGACACACCACTTTTCAGTTACCGATGCCACTTTCAGATGTAATGTACTCTTTCAGAGGGGCACTTCTCGCAATTGTAAGACCGTTCACAGTCTGATCTCAGTCTCAGTCTGTCAAAAAATACTTCTAATTTCCCTACATTTTGACAAGTTTTTGACATTTGTTTGTCGCTGAGATGAGACTGCGACTAGATTTTGAACGTTTTAAATTACGAGAATTGGCCTTCTGATCATCATATCAGATAACGATTCGTGTAACACCACACATCCTTCTTAGCTTTGTCATCTCAGCTGCATGCGATCACTTTTCAGTCATCCCTTTGTGGTCCAACATTCTGATCCTATCCAACGCAGACAGTGGCGCCGATGTGAACAAGGAATGTTCACAAACTAAACAGAATTTAAGTTCAGTGCATCTTTTTCTTTCTATTTCATTAAGAAAAGGACAGAAGATAAATATTAGTTTAGTCCTGTCAAATTAAGATACTCCATAGACAAATTAGACGTGATTAAAAAATTGAAAACTATAAATACGTCAATTTATGATAGGCGCTGTCTAATTTGACAGGACTAAACTAAATTTATCTTCTGTCCTTTTCTTAATGAAATAAGAAAAGGACCGACGAAGCCTCGCCTCTGGGCTGGATTGATGTCAAGAGTGAGCCCATTGTCAATAAAAAAAAAATAGAAACAAAAAGATGCACTGAATTTAGTTTAGTTTCTGAACAAGGGAATTTCGTCAGTAACTTTCGCTTTTATTAGAAGAATTTATTGATTTTCTTTACCACGACATAAGCTGCTAAACGACTGCGTGACTCCTCCGACATAAAAGATAGACGACGTCGGAAAATCGCATCATTGAATTCCTGTGACATCGCATTTACAAATCTGTTCAGCAAATATTCAGAGTTGTATGTAGGGCACTCAAATATTTGTCCTCAGGCTCTCATTCATTGTTTCAGAGTAAGCATTGTGTTGGATGAGAAATAAGGGTTTGTGCTTTGATCTTATTATATACCTATGTCGGAGTTATTCGTTTATTCGGAACGCTAGCGTCATCTCGTGGCGCTAGACAGAGTCTAGCCTGAGTTCGTAGGGGTGAACGGAGAGCTACAGCTACAAGAACGGTGTGAGCAGAGCTCTCGGGGTCATCGAAACATTGGACATCGTACGAACAACATGTGCATAGAAACTGTCTTGCGTTCCGTATCGTTAGTTGTGGACCTACAGTGTGTGATTCGCTAGTGTGACTGACTTGTTCGTGAATTGTAATCTGATTTGAACTGCAAACCGTTTTACTATTGCGCTATAACCAACACTACCCATAGTACGCCCACAGTAATTAAAATATGCTTGATATTAACGAGAGACAGACATAACATCTCCGTCATATACATATGTAAAGGATAAAGACTACTATACCCTGTCCATTACATTAACCGTTTTTTGACAGCTGTCTTAGAACGTACATAGCCCAGATTACGTAAAAGTTAACTTTAAAATACGTTATAAAAGAAATATATAAACTGCCTTATCTTATTGAATTATCTTATTTATGGCCTCTTACAGACATTATAATACCGTACGTGTATCAATTAATGTATTGTGTGTTGCTGCAATCACTAGTTCCATCTGTCAAAAAACGGTTTACCTAGTGGACAGGGTATACTTTCCTCTTATTACATGCTACTTGGAGAGGCAGCGGTAATCCAGTGGCAGCGGCCTCGACTTACAATTTGTACTTCGTGAGTTCGAACCATGGAGCTAAAACAAAGGGGACGCGGCCTAAGCAACTGTGCTCTGTGATTCTTGACCGGGTCCTGACGTCATCATGTGGGCGTGGCCTTAGTCAGTGTATTGTTGGCTTTCGTACTGTGCACAACTTTGTAAACGTTCTCATTTTAAAGCATTATTCGCTTTACGGGGTGAGGGGTACCCCCCTCACCCCGTGAAGCGTCACGGGTTGTTTCCTAAGGAAATCGAATTAGAGCACCTCTTGGTTTTAGCTCCATTGTTCGAACCCATGCCGACTTTAATTTATGTATTTTACTTTATCACCACTGTTCTCAAAACGGTGACGGAAAGCATCGTGAGGAAATCAACATGTCAAAGGAACTAAAAGTTCGAACTATTAGAGATTAGAAGCGTGATGTTGTGTTAGTTACTCTCATTCTTAAACCGCTAAAGAAAATAAAAGAGCCAGCACTTTCAGCCGGTCGATTCTGTAAAAATCTCACCGTGAAAACTCAAGTGAAGTGAGCTTGATGTGAGTTGTCAGTAGTGTCAATCCCTAGCATTATTTGGAATGACAGCTCACTTCACGCTCACTTCACCTAAGTTTTCACGGTGAGATGGTTACAGAATCGCACTGCTGTTCCCAAGCATAGTCAGCCGAATATGTTTTCACTGTATACACCGTTAAATTTTGATCGTTTTAATCCTTAAAAGGGGTCTTTGTACTCATCATTATGAAAAACTTTTACTACGGGACCAACCCTGAAATCGTGAAAAAAAAAATCAGTTTATCCATACATTATGTCGAGTTATGCGAACATAAATCTATGGATCAACTGATTTGTTTTTCACGATTTCAGTGTTGGTCCCGTATCCCGATGAGTAAAAAAAAACTTGAGAGGTGTCAAGGGACACCCGGATGAAACGAAGTTCAAAGAGAGAGAGAGAGACAGACAGAGAAACACGCGCGCCGCATGGCTTACAACTATATAGCAAAAAGTGTCGTTCCAAATTTTGGTCTTAATTTTTTCCGTCTAGCCCCCTTTCGCAACGCGCGATAAGGAACTTCGTTCCAATAAATAAATGACCCATTTTAAGGATTAAAACGATCAAAATTTAACGGTGTATTCAGGCCTCCTCTCCTCGAGAGGGAGTGGGCTGTAATTAACCACGCGTGCCCAGTGCGGGTTGGTAGACGTCACAAGTCTTCGATTGTTTGGTTCTAAAGTTTGACCGAAACTGCTGTACCTCGCCTTAGGAATGCGCGGCGAGGCGGGAGGAAAGCGCGGCGAGGCGGGGGGCGGGACGCCGTGAGCGATGACATAGTAAAAGTAAACAAGTACGACATCTTCATACATTCGCACCGCGCACGGTTTGTATGTGAGCGCGCTCGTACGTATGCGTCGTCGCACGCACACACTGACAAAATTTATCGCTGCTAAAGGTCCCAGTCGCCAGGGCTGCCAGTCATGGCTGTGACGCCGGTAATGTCGCCCGCGCCCGCGCACGCTTCGCCGCTGCCCTGCTGCTCGTAATAAATAATTTGTACGTGTACCTACCTACCTCCTTTAACTACAAAGACTTCATAATCATTTCATTTTATTTGAATAAATACATGATTCAGTAAAACCACGTTTTTATTAGTCATATTTCGATCGTAATTTTTCAAATAACTAAACAAATAACATGACGTAGGCAATGAAAAAAATGTAGTCGGCTTCTGGTCTATGTACTTACACATGGCTACACGTCAAGCTATACAAAACGTCTTGTCTTGGCCTCACTTTGTATGATATTTTCTCACAATGAACGGTCAGCTAAGACTGGTTTTGCATAGCTTGATGTGTAGCCGTGTGTAGAAAAAATAATTAAAAAAAACTTTGTATTAAAGGTCCCTGATGCTTACCCTACAGGGGAACATTGTTTTGTATAGAGATTGACCATGCATTTTTGAAGATTGAATAAAGTATAAGTGACAGCCCTACGAGTTTAGGCTATTATCGCTCGCTCGGGGCTTGAGTTGGCCTACTTGTTTGCTTTTATTATGGCGATGACGAATGAGCGGCCTGCACTGCCCCCCCGTCTCTATTATTACCTAAACAGCAAAGAGAAAAAAGTCAGCACAATCTATTCAGTCCCTGTATCCTATCGGTATCGTGGGGTCCTACTCCGAAGTGCAAAGTGCGAATGTTCGGATCGGACCGACACATGACCGAACCGAATATTATTGAAAAATGCGAAAAAAGTTCGAATCGGCTCATTTGGGTCGGGACCATAGTCAATATTCGAAAGAGTGTAGGATCGGAACCAACCGAACCAAATAGTAACTTGGTAGCAGGAAACGGCCGAACAGTCGGCCGATACTACTTCGGAGTAGATCCCCTGGAGTGGAGACCGCGTATCGGCAAGCGCAGTGTGGGACGCCCCCCAGCTAGATGGACCGACAAGCTATAGAAGCTGGACAGACTGGATGCGGAGGACAGGGTGTTGTGGCGCAGCCTGGGAGAGGCATATGTCCAGAAGTGGACTGCGTTAGGCTGAGTTGATTGATTCAATCGACAAAACTCTTAGAATAGAACAGAGCAATGAACCAGTTTTTCTTTCTACGATAGCTTTAACAAAACACTATCTGATATCCGTGACCCAATTACAAGAAGATATCGATATCCTTACAACCAAACGGTTGCTGACTTTTCAACTGTATACGAACTACTTTCGATGAAAATACTGGGATAAAACCTGTAGTATTATTCTGTAAAGTTCGCTTCCAACACTGATCTATATTGTACAGTCACAAGTAAAAGTATGTATATACTCGGCTTTATTCAAAAGCGATTTACTCCTTTATTTTTTAATGGAATTTTATGTTGTCACGAACATAGCATTTTCGAACCCATATGTAATGTGTCGTATTTCAACGTTGCATTCGTTATTTCACGAAAAAATGGCAATTGAAAGTTGCCAAGTGTTGACATATTGGTGCTCGTGACTGTACAAGTACGCTGGACATCATACTATCGATGACAAAATGAAGACATTTGATTTCCGCCATTTTGGCGCTGATAGCAACGTGAGCGTCCGTGGAACTAATATTTTTGATAGTGATTTTTTACAAAATGCGCATACTCTCATGATAAAAATGTTCTAAATATCTCGTAATAAACACACAATACACAAAAAAAAAAATCTTATTGCACGATTTAGACTTAAATCATCAGAGATGTACCTGAATACTTTGAGAAGTAAAGCCGAAAAAACTCAGAGGTCACAGTCTCTTTTAAGTCGATGATGATGAAGATGTTTGAAATGGTTTTTTGAGGAAAGACAACACGACGGCCATTAATTGAATCGGCACAAAAAACAACTGGTACTTGTTTATAAAGAGGTCAGTGGATCCGAACCTTACTCAAGTGACCGCACTGAAATCGAAAGCATACTCATTTGTTTTAAAGAGAGGGGGTCGTGGCTTAATTTTAACAGCCTGACGGGACCATCGAAGCTTAACCCGTTGAATGCCGTAATTACAGACACAATTAAAAAGCCACTGTAAATGATAAATGATAAATGATTTTATTTTTGTAAGTAGGTTTGTACAAACACTTTTACACGTCAATCATATTTTAAACTAGATGAGGTCGGCGTTTCCTATCTGTATCTCGCGTGGATCTAGGTTCGATAGTTCGATCGATCTATATTTATATACTATTCGTTAATTTATTTAAAAATTGCTGTATATCTTACATAATCTAGTTTTAAAATAATATATCCAAATAAAAAAAATATTATACTTTCTTTTCAATGTAGCTTCTAATACATTTATTGTTGTCTTCTTTTTAAATGTTTGATGTAAATTGATGGCCTGAAACACAGGTTTTTCATAAACCTAGTTCAGGCAGGTCTATCATTAACAATATTTTAAACTGGCTGCGCCCCGCAATTTCACCCGCATAAGTTTCGATCCCGTGGGAATAAAAAGTATCCTATGTGTTAATCGTGGTTATGAACAATCTGTGTACCTAATTTCATCCAAATCCAGTTCAGTAGTTTTTGCGTGAAAGAGTAACAAACATCCATCCATCCATCCATACTTTCACGTTTATAATATTATTAGGAAAACACAACCATTACTGCCAGATATTTGTTTTATTTCTTGCGCTTTTTGTAAAATGACTTTTTTTTTTTTTGAGGACGGGAAATCATCAAATGGTCCCTCCCGCTCTGGGTGGAGCAGAAGGGAGTGTCAGACTGTTACTGACTAAAACCCACCCGTGTTCCTTCCTTAGCCCTTTATGTTCCAGGGCAGCGGTAAAAAGTGAGATGGAAAATACGCGCAATAATACAATGTTAGTCATAAGAAGTTTATGAATACGAACATTGCCCTCTTAACCGTAAAACGTTTCAATGCAGAGTCATCTAAAGGAATATTTGTACCTTTTATTATGAGATTACCCCAAAAGTTCTCGACGAAGCACTTTATCGTACACACATAATAATATGTAGGTCTCATTTGTAGATTGTGTGCAGTAAATACGATTTTTCTGAATCCCTTCCTTTCTACGGGGTACTTTTTTCTCTATTTCAATATCAAATGCTGAGCTGGACTACCATTTGGTGCAACCTTGAGACGCACACTGCTCTTTATATATTAATTATTTTGATTTAAAGTACCTATGTCATAGTGTCATTAAATTTCTTTCATGTTATAATTTTTTATTTTTTTTATTTATTCAAGTAATTTGTTATCATTTAATATTATAATAATGTCCAACATAATAATGCACTCAGGGTACTGTTGGGGCTGCCATGGCGTTGTAGTGCGTCAGGGATGTTTGCTGAGGCGCGGGTGGATGGCTTTGCCGCGATCGTTAGGAAAAGATGCGCCTCCCTACTCGCTCGCGTTTGCTTGTTGTTACTGCCACAACACTATACTGGGTGTTTTTACCGATCGGTGGGAGTCCCCCATGCTGCAAAGGTGGGTGCGGCTACATGTCATAATTTAATTTGTTTTTTTTTTGTCAATACTAACATTAGTTTTTTAAGTACTTACATTGTTACTAACCTACTATGGACTTAGTCTGAAATAAATGTTTATTATTATTTATTATTATTATTATGCTTTGCTTTCGATTATTTCCCCTCCTTTTTATATACTTTCGATATATTTTATAAGTTTCGATCCGGTGGGAACATGGGGATAAAAAGTATCCTATATGTTAATCCTGGTTATAAACCATCTGTGTGCCAAATTTCTGTTCATTAGTTTTTGCGTGAAAGGGTAACAAACATCCATCCATCCATATAAACTTTCACGTTTATAATATTAAGGATTTATTTATTTATTAAAACTTTATGCACAAGTATTAAAAATACTGCACAAATGCGGACTTAATGCCATTATCGATCGATAATAACGCGCCTGTGTGTGAGCCTTTAACCCTACATATTATAAGAACCAATGATATTATAATATGTCAATTTCACTCTTTATAACATTATCCAAGGTATTCAAACGAATGCTACATGGAGGAAGAATATATTTAGGAACATTGAACGCCGCAAATTTTCCACGAGGGCACTTTATTTCTTTTTTAAATAGCTTTTTCCGCGTTCACCTTATTTCGCCTTTGTAAGGTTTCTTTAAGGAAACTTTTATGATATAAAAAATAAATGCGGCCCGGTTGGCGCAGTGGTTAAGCGATTGACTGCTGCGCTGTGTCGCGGGTTCGATTCCCGCACGGAACAAATATTTGTATGACCTACATGTATTTGTTCCGAGTCTGGGTGTTTTTCTATCTATAATATGTATGTATTTACAAAAAAAAAAATGTATATAAGTAGTTTATCAGCCATCTTGTTACTATAACACAAGCATTAGGTTGCTTAGCTTGGGACTAGATGGCGCTGTGTGATATGTCCAGGGATATTATATATTATTATTATTAAAAAATAAATGTGGTGTAGTATTTCATGGCAAATTCACTTTACACATTGCACGCACTGAATGACATTGCTGAAAGGATCGATCTATTTATCTGGGGGCCTGAAAAGGCCACTTTCAGCAATACCTCTAAAAGCTATTCATTTCCTGAATTCCCAGCAGATCATTAGCAATTCCTCTAATTTTCGTAAAATTTCATTTCATACTTGGTGTAAACATTGTTGCGTGAAAAAAATAAAAACCGTAATTTTATCGGTAAAATTTTTCATTAAAGTTTTTTTAATCAAATTGGTTTTTTGTTTTTTATTTCTACAGTTTAAATGTTATTTCATTGTGACATGAATTGCACACAGATCATAATTATGAATTGTCAGTTTGTAACCATTTTACGATTTTTAATATAATTCATATTGTTATCCTACTATGATTCTGCCAAAGTATCCTTTTTAGGCCCCCTGCTCTCTGAATGAATTCACAAAAACAATATTGTTATGTGTTCTGTTATTTGAAATTTAAAATAGTTATAAATAAGATAGTTTAATTAAGGACCTCGCTAACGCATTCGAAATTCTCTGTAATGTTAGTTGTTTCTGATAAATAAATAAAAATTCATATCTGCAATGCTATTCTGTAAAGTTCACTTGGAACTTCACTCAAGTCAAAATCAATCTAGCCTTTTCCCAACTATGTTGGAGTTGGCTTCTAGTTTAACTGGATGCAGGAGAATATCAGTATTTTACATGGAGCGACTGCCTATCTGATTTGATTAGGAAAGAAAGAAAGAAAAAGTATTTATTGCGACACGTGCAGGAAGATAAACTAAACTAAACACAGTCAAAAATAAAAAACTAAATTATTAAAAAAAAGTTTACTAGTGAGAATGATTGACAGGATTGTGGTTTAGTAATAATAGCCGCTGTGGTCGATTGATCAGGTTAAGCTACGCTTGCAACGGTCGGTCCATAGATGGGTGACCATTTTTACATACCAAGACCCCTCCGTGCCTCGGAAAGCACGTTAAGCCGTTGGTCCCGGCTGTCATTCGTAGATCTATGACAGTCGTTACGGGTAGTCAGAAGCCCAAAAAAAGTCTGACGACCAGTCTTACCAAGGGGTTTCGTGTTACCCAGTAACTGGGTTGTGGAGTTCAGATAGGCAGTCGCTCCATGTAAAATACTGGTATTCAGCTACATCCGGTAAGACTGAAAGCCGACCCCAAAAATTTGATAACCCATACTATAGATAGTTGTAAAAAAGCCTTAACAGATTAATTGATTAGATGAGGTCGGCGTTTCCTATCTGACTAGTCTGAGAAGAAAGGCCGAAACAAACTCAGAGGTCACAGTCTCTTTTAAAGTCCAGACATAATCTTGATCAGATCATGTGAAGACCATGTAGATTGATGTCTGAGATGGTTTTTTGAGGAAAGAACCAAACAGTTTGAGAGGACCTGTCCAGTCAGTGCACGTATTTGTCAGAAATCGTGCAGCTCAACACAACACTTAAGGAGATCGACGATTCGACGAACAATACCAAAGAAAGGACATTTGGGTAGGCCACATTAATTACTCAAACTGCCAGACCATGACAAAAACTAACAGAACAGAGAGAAAAATAAAACTTGAGAGGTGTCAAGGGACACCCGGATGGAACGAAGTTCAAAGAGAGAGAGAGAGAGACAGACAGAGAAACACGCGCACGCCACACGGCTTACAACTATAGCAAAAAGTGTCGTTCCAACTTTTGGTCTTAATTTTTTTCCGTCTAGCCCGTCTTATCAAAATGTATGGAACAGCAATATTTTTTTTTAATAACTGACGAAAAATATCGACGCTATGGGGTCTAAACTTATGTGCTGAATCCATGGTTACAGTTTGTGCGTCGATGTCCTCTTTTTTTTTTTTTTTCAGGATGGGAGAAGTCATCAAATGACCCCTCCCGCTCTGGGTGGAGCAGAAAAGAGTGTCAGACTCTTACTGACTAAAACCCACCCGTGTTCCTTCCTTAGCCCTTTATGTTCCAGGGCAGCGGTAACCCTTTCGGACGATCCCGCTACCCTGTCGATGTCCCCTGCCACCCTGTATAAGTGCGTGTGTAAGTTTTATTCTTCGTTTAAGCATTGAATCGATTGTGAACTGTCGACCTTTTGAACGAAGGAAATGGGATTGCTGTGGTAGGACCACAGTGCAGGAAGTTCAGTAGGATAACGTTAATAAACCTTTCGAAGTTGGGTCGTAAATGATTATTTATGGGAATATGTTGGCCGATAGGGCAGTATGAACGTGAATAGCGATATACACGTGTAGCTACGAATATACGGAATTTAGGTAGTAGCTTTTACTAGGAATATAGGATTTAAGAAAGAAAGAAAGAAAGGAAGATCATAAACTAAACTAAACACAGTCAAAAATAAAAAACCAAATTATAAAAAAAAGTTTAATAGTGAAGATTATTGAGGGGCTTGTGGTTAAGTAATAATAGCCGCTGGAGTCAGGTTAAGCTACGCTTGCAACGGTCGCTCCGTAGATGGGTGACTATTTTTACATACCAAGACCCTTCCGTGTCTCGGAATGCATGTTCAGCCGTTGGTCCCGGCTGTCATTCTTGGATCTTTGACAGTCATTACGAGTTGTTGTGTGTTTGGGGTATCGTATTACGCAGTAACGGGGTTGTGGAGGTCAGATAGGCAGTCGCTCCATGTAAAGTAGGTACTGGTTTTCCGCTGCATCCAGTTAGACTGGAAGCCAACCCCAACATCGTTGAGAAAAGATTAGGAATATGCGGAATTTCGCTAGTAAGTAGCTTTTAATAGGAATTTCTAGAATATTGAATGTATTAAGAAACATGGCGATATTTCCAGGAATTCATATTTACATATTAGATCTACAGCTGTATTCCCCGAGGGGCCAGGCTGGAGATGGAGGAGTGTACTGTACACCCACGCTAAATGATTATAGAGGAAAGAATATTTAAAAACATTTTTTTGAATTTCATTAATTTGCTGGCCAAACCGCTCTGACTCGAGCAATTCACACCATCAATTATATTCAGGTCGAAATTGATATATTTATGGGTACATGTCACTGGGGTGAATTCGCAAAAGTACTATTGTTTACACTGTGTTACAAACAATGATCTTTATGAACTAGATGTAGTTTGTGACTTATTTTTAATTTTGTGTGTGACTTGACTATCGCATTAGGTTAATTAAGACCTGTAATGATAGTTTTAAGGCATTTAAAAAAAAGTGTTAATTGTTAGGAGGGCAATATGTTTTAGAGGATTTATACATAAATATTTGTCGTGGGATAATCCTTTAGCGGCTCTTCATGACACCCTCAAGAAGTAAAAAGGTAGTAAATAAATCATCATCATTATATTTTCTTTACTCCTGTGTCATGTTTATTATTATATAAGTCGGAGTCATTCGTTTGACTATTCGGAACGCTAGCGCCATCTCGTGGCGGTAGACAGAGCCTGAGTTCGTGGATGTGGACGAGAGCGACAGCTACAAGAATGGTGTGAGCAGAGCTCTCGGGATCATCGAAACATTGGACATCGTACGAACAAAATGTGCATAGAAACTGTCGCGTTCCGTATCGTTGAGTTGTGTGAGTGTGTGATTCGCTAGTGTAACTAACTTGTTCGTAAATTATAATCTGATTTGAACTGCAAACCGTTTTTCTATTGTGCTATAACCAACACTGCCCATAGTACGCCCACAGTAATTAAAATATGCCTGATGTTAACGAGAGACAGACATACCTTCTCCGTCATATATTTATTTAGATTAGTATGTATAATATTATGTAAATGGACCACCACAGACTACCTACAGTATTTGTCTCTCCTTCCTCTTTTTAATCCATCCAAAGGTTGTCTTTAAAAGATTGCTCTTAATGATAAGACAGCCCATTGTGTCACCCTTTGTAAAATTTCTATATGTATTAACGATTATATCTGCAATTTATATATTATGGTGTACATAATACATAGCATTTAATTTTATTCTATTCTTAGAGGCGAAAGGCTTACGGAAGTGGTTGTTACAAGAGTGTTTTTATTCGATAGATGAGTTCTTTCAAAAGTGTCCCTGTAAATTTTATACTTTAAAGCACAGACATATTTAACTGTTAAGTAGACATAAATTGTCAAAATGTATTTACTTAGTAATTAATATATTAACTGTAAAGACTTAAATTATTGCATGCTATATATTGGCCAAATGTGTGTTACTAAATATTATATATAAGAACTTCATGTACCTACCATATTTGATGCAATAAATGAATTGGATTGAATTTTAAAGTGACCACATTGTTATTAGTTTTTCAATCGATTTCTTACAAAACTAACCAGAAATATTTACACTGGTTACTATAAATATTTCTAGTTTAACTAATAGCCTCAGTCTTTTTTCGTAAAGGCCAGATTTAAACGCCTCGTGATTTGTTTTTTGGAGTCTATCAATTATTACAATCCAACTTGTTGAACTTTATCCACAAAACGTAATTTCGTTTTGTGGATAAAGTTCAACAAGTTGGATTGTAATTTACGACCTTAAGGTATAATATAACACTATGTAGCGGTATCTACAACGCCGCATTTGAAATACGCGCCATACTGACGTCACGCAAAATCCTGCATCTCGCAAGCAGAGTTTACCGCGCATCTAGCATATATACAACGGCCCGACATGAATATTTCGGCAGTTGCCCGTCAGACACAACACCCGTCTGGTCGGAGGATCCTCCCTTTTCTATGGAAGATGAGTGAACTTTACACGCTGTTCCTCAACCTACTTCCTACTATATCCTATCCTATCCTACTCCTAATAATATTATAAACGTGAAAGTTTGTATGGATGGATGGATGGATGCTTGTTACTCTTTCACGCAAAAACTACTGAACGGAATTGAATGAAATTTGGCATACAGATGGTTTATAACCAGGATTAACATATAGGATACTTTTTATCCCGATGTGACCACGGGATGAAAACTTATGCGGGTGAACTGCGGGGCGCAGCAGCTGTGCCTCTATATCTATAATAACACCACATTGGCAGACAGCCAAGACAGCCTCACTGCTAAGCAGACTGCGTGGGAGCAGTAACAGCATCCTGGAGGTAATAAGCAGTAAGCTAGACAGCCCAATGGTGTGGAGCCTCACCCAAAAGACTAAGTCTCTCTTAGTTATTAGATACTAATATAGTTTTTAAGTTCATACTAACAACTTAAATGTAATATTAATGTAATGGATCAATGGTTGTCTGAATAAATTATTATTATTGGGGACTGTCTCGTGTAACTTTGATGTTCAAAAAATGCTGATTCTCAGCCTAATTTTAATAAATGACTTTGGATTTGATTTTGATTATAACGTAGCTTCCACGTTTAAATGGAATTGGGCTGGACACATCTGTCGCATGTCAGATGATCAATGGGCCAAACATACTACCCAGTGGGTCACGCTTAATGGCAAATGTCATCGCGGCAGGCCCAGATGGAGATGGCGGGAAGAGCTGGACTCCTTTCATAAAGATTGGTCCTTGGCAGCTCTGGACAGAGAGAGACGTGGAAAGAGAGTAGGGAAGCCTTTGCCCAGCAGTGGGACATTAACGGCTAAAACTTAAAAAAAAAAACTTGAGAGGTGTCAAGGGACACCCGGATGGAACGAAGCATAACGGGCTTGCTTTCTATAAGAGAGAGAGAGAGAGAGACAGACAGAGAAACACGCGCACGCCGCACGGCTTACAACTATAGCAAAAAGTGTCGTTCCAACTGTTGGTCTTAATTTTTTCCGTCTAGCCCCCTTTCGCAACGCGCGATAAGGAACTTCGTTCCAATAAAATAAATATAACGTTGGGGTAGTTGTATTCTCGGGTGAAGACCGGGAATCGGCAAACGGGGTAGGATGGAGATGGAGTGGTGGTCTTTCAGGATGGCTGGTAGCAGCCGGATGAGAGAAGCCGAGGATCGAGTTAAACAGTGTGCGATTGAAGAGGCATTTATCCAGCAGTGGCAGTCTAAAGACTGAAGATAATTCTATGATCAGAGATCAGAAGGCCAATTCTCGTGATTTAAAACGTTCAAAATCTAGTCGCAGTCTCATCTCAGCGACAAACAAATGTCAAAAACTTGTCAAAATGTAAGGAAATTAGATTAGTATTTTTTGACAGATTGAGACTGAGATCGGAGGGGCAATTCTCGTAATTTTAAGACCGTTCAGTCTGATCTCACTCTCAATCTGTCAAAAAATACTTCTAAAATCCCTACATTTTGACAAGTTTTTGACATTTGTTTGTCGCTGAGATGAGACTGCGACTAGATTTTGAACGTTTTAAATTACGAGAATACGCCTTCAGACTGTGAACGTTCGTGAAATTACGAGAATTGCCCCTCTGAGATATATATATGTTCAGTAACCACACTTTTGAACAAAATATTCACCGGCACCTGCCTCGCGTCGGTCTACAACTCCAGCTCCAGCTGTACCTCCACGTCAGCCTCCTCAACCCACCTATCGCGCGTCGTCACCCATACACCCCACCTCCACATTATACACACCACTGCCATTCCACCTCCATCCTTAGCTTGTAAATAAATCTTTAATTGATTTCTACTTCCCTCTCTTTAATTTAATTACCTTTGACTTTAAAGTTAAGCTTTTCTTGTCGCTACACGACATTTTTTTATATAGGTAACATAACATTACGCGTGTAATCCCCGAAGAGTTACTTATTTATTCCCAAATTTCGTAAATAACACCTTAACAGCTATAACGCCAATGCGATGATAGTAACCAAAAATTCAATTTAAAAAAACTTGAGAGGTGTCAAGGGACACCCGGATGGAACGAAGTTCACAGACAGACAGAGAAACATGCGACGCCGCACAGCTTACAATAGCTTACTATAGCAAAAAGTGTCGTGACAACTTTTCGTAAGAATTTTTTCCGTCTAGCCCCCTTTCACAACGCGCGATAAGGAACTTCGTTCCAAAAAAAACATCATAATTACAATTAAAAATTCAATCCTAATTACATTAAAACAACTAAAAATACAATTAAAATTACAATAAAAAAAAATACCATTAAAATTAAAATACTCGTACAATTACTAGCACTTCTCAACATTTTCAATGTAAAAATCTCACCGTGAAAGGTTAGGTGAAGTGAGCTTAAAGTGAGCTGTCAATAGTGTCAATCCCTATTATTAGATGGAATGACAGCTCACTCCACGCTCACTTCACCTGAGTTTTCACGGTGAGATGGTACAGCAGTGCGATTCTGTAACCATCTCACCGTGAAAACTTAGGTGAAGTGAGCGTGTACAGAATTATAATCATTAGAATCAGTAATACAACTTGTTAAGTTAGCATAATCCTAAAATGTCAATATTTCATGAAATAGTCATTCAGTAGGATTACTTGATCTTAGAGAGTTGTGTTATTTACTTTAATGATTATAATTCTGTAAATACATATTTGTTACGGCCGCGCATCATATTTTAATCAACGTACAACTTAGTACTGACCAGCAAATTGCAAAAAACGTAAGAAAATTTGAATTCCGCGGGCTACCTTGAACCATCCACCTTAAACAGAGGTGTACCTATGTACACTCACATTTCATCAGTTATGTATAAGTCCTATGTAATACAGGGTGACCCGGGCATAGTTCCAGACTCCAGGCTACTACTCAGAAATTCCAGATGGTCAAAGTCAAAGTCAAACCTAATAACACTTGAATTGCGCCCTAATTACGTCATCATCTGCCTAGCCTTTTCCCAACTATGTTGGGGTCGGCTTCCAGTCTAACCGGATGCAGCTGAATACCAGTATTTTACATGGAGCGACTGCCTATCTGACCTCCACAACCCAGTTACTGGGTAATACGATACCCCTTGGTAAGACTGGTTGTCAGACTTTCGGGCTCCTGACTACCCGTAACGACTGTCAAAGATCCACGAATGACAGCCGGTTCTCGGTATGTAAAGATGGTCACCCATCCACAGACCAACCGCGGCAAGCATAGCTTAACCTGACCTATTAAGCTATGCTTGCCGCGGTTGGTCCGTGGATTTAATTACGTAACATACTATAAATCTCAATCTGAATCATTTTGAAAGATATTGCTTTTAGTCAGTAAAAGTCTGACACGCCCTCCCGCTCCGCCAAGAGCGGGAGAAGTCATATGATGATATCCCACACAAAAAAACCACACTAACGTCAGCGAGGGCAGACGCTCATACCTTGTAGCTGTAATTTTGTCAATTAAGTTTTATTTTTTTACTGTAGTTGTTATCATTATTATTGTTGTTGCTGATCATGTTGTGCGACTAGGCTTTGGGTGATAGTCAGGTTGAAACCTATAATTTGGACATACCGATCGATTCTGTAAAAATCTCACCGTGAAAAGTTAGGTGAAGTGAGCTTAGAGTGAGCTCTCAATAGTGTTAATCCCTTAGCATTAGTTGGAATGACAGCTCACTCCATGCTCACTTCACCTAAGTTTTCACGGTGAGATGGTTACAGAATCGCACTGCTGTACTTAATGTGATTATTGCCTGTAGTAGTTGCCTTATGAATAAATAAATAAATCCATTGCTTCATAATAATGTTCGAAAAATTTGTCTGCTCAGCGACGTAAATAACGCAATGAATGTTGTTCAACTGTCAAAGTCTAAAGTATTTATTAGTGCGATTTTTGGTGATATAACAGAAGGCCAATTCTCGTAAATAAAAACGTTCAAAATCTAGTCGCAGTCTCATCTCAGCAACAAAAAATTTTCAAAAACTTGTCAAAATGTAGGGAAATTAGACGTATTTTTGACAGATTGAGACTGAGATCAGACTGTGAACGTTCTTAAAATTACGAGAATCGCCCCTCAGGTCTTGCAGATATCCCGACCTTTGATAGGAGCTCAAAAATCTACCCTTTACACACACTATTAATTTAACAATATTAGAAATTAAATAAAATATTATATACGATACAATTCAAATAAATTAAAATTCTTCGGATAGGAATATTACATTATAAATCATAAATACAGGATCAGTCACAAGAAATTTTGTCAGCAAGAAATTCGTCAATGGTATAGTACCAATTGTCTATAAAAAAAACATGAGAGGTGTCAAGGGACACCCGGATGGAATGAAGTTCAAAGAGAGAGAGAGAGAGACAGAGAAACACGCGCACGCCGCACGGCTTACAACTATAGCAAAAAGTGTCGTTCCAACTTTTGGTCTTAATTTTTTCCGTCTAGCCCTCTTTCGAAACGCGCGATAAGGAACTTCGTTCCAAAAATATTTAGGGTACGTTTAAATTGAGTCAAGTTTAAATCTTTTAAATATGTTCTATTTGGTAGCTTATTAAAATTTTTCAGAGCCATGCAGGTATCCTCTTGTACATAAAATGAAACTGTCAAAAATGTCAAAGAAAACTTATTGCTGCTCAAAGTGCGTTAAGCAATTACCCTGCTGGAAGTCGAACCTGAGTCTTTATGCTCAGCAGTAACGTTTGCGACCGCTATACCAACGAGGCAGTCGAACGGCTTAAAAGCGAAATCTTGTCCGAAACCAAATTGTTAGTAAGTAGTTGTCCAATCGATTTCTCACAAACTAACAAGTATTTCTATTTCTGGTAGAACTAATAACTAATAGCCAAAAAACACTAGGGCCATGGGGTCCGAGTGCCCACTTGGTTTATCGAGATATCGCCAAGCGGTTAGTCGACTCTTCACGTGACCAGAGGGCTGGCCTGTTTCTTGGCCAAAAAATTAGCATCGCCATACAACGTGGCAATGCCGCCAGCCTATTGGGCACCGTTCCTGTTGACAGCGATGCGGACGAATTTTTTGATGCCCTATGATTCTTTTGCTTATTTTTTCACATGTACATAATTGTACTATAATTTTAAATGTTTGCAACTAAATAAATATAGCCAAAATCGTTTAAGTAAAGGCCGCATTTAAATGCCCAGTGATTTGTTTTTGGAGACTATTAATTATTGAAAAGGTAATTCGGTTTTGTGTGAAAAGTTTAAGAAGTCCAATTATACCTTACGACCTCACGATAACAGCGTAATACCTATCTTTTGGGCTACCATTCTGTCCCTTGGAACAAACTTTCTGTTCCGAAATGTTTATAAAGCGTGGTAGTTGCGTAACACGAGGGGCCCGTGGCTAAATAATAACTGCCGCACAGGACGATCGGTCAGGTTAAGCTACGCTTGTCGTGGTTGGCCCGTAAATGGGTGACCATCTTTACATATCAAGACCTTTCCGAGTCTCGGAAAGCACGTTAAGCCGTTGGTCCCGGCTGTCATTCGTGGATCTTTGACAGTCGTTACGGGTAGTCAGAAGCCCGAAAGTCTGACAACCAGTCTTACCAAGGGGTATCGTATTACCCAGTAACTGGGTTGTGGAGGTCACATAGGCAGTCGCTCCATGTAAAATACTGGTATTCAGCTGCATCCGATTAGACTGGAAGCCGACCCCAACATAGTTGGGAAAAGGCTAGGCAGATGATGGTAGTTGCGTACAGTAGAGTAGGAATGGCTTTCATTTCACATTTCAACAACATTAATTGCGTTATTTACATTGTTGCGCTGACAAATTTTACGAACATACGTAACAATGGATTAGTAAACCAAACAATTTGGGTGCTGGTTTTGTTAATGTTCATGATAATTCTAGGATATCAATTCTTGTCGATATTCCATCAGCAGCGCTATTATTCTTTCTGACATAACTATAAATATCATATCATCATCTGCCTAGCCTTTTCCCAACTATGTTGGGGTCGGCTTCCATTCTAACCGGATGCAGCTGAATACCAGTATTTTACATGGAGCGACTACCTATCTGACCTCCACAACCCAGTTATTGGGTAACACGATACCCCTTGGTAAGACTGGTTGTCTGACTTTCGGGCTACTGACTACCCGTAACGACTGTCAAAGATTCATCAATGACAGCCGGAACCAACGGCTTAACGTGCTTTTCGAGGCACGGAAGGGTCTTGATATGTAAAGATGGTCACCCATTCACGGGCCAACCGCGACAAGCGTAGCTTTACCTGATCGATTGAACCGTGCGGCTGTTATTTCTTAGCCGCAAGCCCTGATTCTTCTGCTAAGTATACATATCATCTTATCTTCCATTTACACTGGCCCCTAAAAACTTTCATTGCCCTACTGCACTCTTCTCTGTACTGTGGTTCCGCCTTCCTGTATTGGCTAAAAGCCCCCATTTTGAACATGGCACACTGATTTATTCTGCTCAGTGTCAAAGTGACGGCCGGACCAAATAAATGGCGTTTTTGTATGGGTGTTGACTGAAAATTTAAATTGCAAATGCATTGGATACACACACACGCACGCGTAGATAGGAGCGTCGTGGTAACGACCCCGTTTTACGACATAGAGATCGTGGGTTCGAACCCAGGCAGGTGCACCATTGCTCTCAAAACTTTGACGGAGAACATCATTTGGAAACCAGCATGTCTTAGAACCAAAAACTCGAAAACATGTGACATCTATCAACCCGCACTGGGCCCGCGTGGTAGATGACGGCTCATTCCCTCTCACCGAGATCAGGCCCATGGTAGGATTATGGCCCACTCCCTCTCGCAGACAGGAGGCCTGTGTCCCAGCAGTGGGAACATTACAGGCTGATTATGCTTATGCTTAGGTACGGTCAGCAACAAAAGTCGGTTAACACTTTAGTTGTTTAAATCTTAATTATTGAGCAAAATATTCTTAAAAAACATATAGTAATAGAATATTTAAGAATAATTAACTCTTTGCTATTACATGAAATAGAGAAAACCAATGTATCGCATCATTTGGTATCAATTTAGATGATTTGTTAAAGTAACAGTGTTAATTGACTTTTGTTGCTGACTGTACAGTCACGAGCACCAATATGTCAACACTTGGCAACTTTCAATTTAGATTTTTTTCGTGAAATAACGAATGCAACGTTGAATATGACACATTCAATACGACACATTACATAAACCTATGTCTTCGAAAATGCTATGTCCGTAACAACATAAAAGGATAATGCTCAAAAAAAACCCAGGCCCCGGCGCAAACGGTACATATCTCAAATTCTTAGTATAAAATAGTACTTTCATACTAAAAAAAAATATAGCCAAAAATTCGTTTTTAAACGTAATATTTTGCTAATCCTTTTTTCGTAAAAGTAATTTTTAAATAGAATTATTTAATGGAAATATGTATATACATATATTTTAACATACTACGCTAACCATTATAATATTCTCAGTTGTTGTTGCAAGGCGGAGACGCACTAAACTAAACCGGTTGTTTGTTCACTCAATACCTTTCCGTCGTCGTCGCTCGCTACAAAAACGAACTAAGAGTCAACTGCTATTTCACTCGCACTTATAGGTTCCCTGTATTCTCGTACCTTATCAAGTTACCGGCCGAGTGTCACTCATTGTGAAGTCTCGCTCACGCCACGTGACCAATGCGCAGGCGCAGTCCTTCGTTATACTTCGTTGAGATCTGTGCGCTTCATTGTTTATAATCGACTTTTGTGAACTTATAACCCTGCATACTACTTTGGCATTACTTTGGACTTGGATAAGCTTCGCGATTAGTTATTTTTGAACATGAACAGACTACGTCATTGAGCACAATTTAAACAGACATAGAGCCGCATTTGTTCGTTTGGAAGCAAATGACCAGACGTTGGAAGATTTCCCCAGACTTTCCCAAGAAGAGTTGATATTGTTTGCTGTGGGCACTTATCACTGTAAAATAGCACGCTCCTATTGCAGTGAGCACATTAAACAAACAGGTGTCTACGAAATTGAAGTATATAGACATCCGGTGCTCGTAACAATTAATGGCGAAAGCGGTGTTTTAATAAGATGCCGTATACAATCGCGGCATGTAAGGAACAGAACTTACTATACATATATTTTGTATAGAAGAGAAACCGGTATTAATGCAATTTCAGAGCATTATTGCTCTTGTATACATGGCAAAAGAACTTTGGGTAGCTGCGCCCATATTATGAGTGTACTGTATTACTTGGGTTGGGCCAGACATCAAAATGATTTTAATCATCCCGGATACACTCTGGAAGATGTAATCATAGACTTAGAGAACCAATAATGTGTACAATAATAAAATAATTTCATTTGCCTACTCTTGTTTTTTATTAAGTTTACCCTAACATTGCACAAAATGTAGATGGCGTTGTCAAAATAGATGCCTAAATGTCATTTATAGAATAAGAGTAAAGAAAGAAATAATTAAAAAAAAATCACATTTTTGAAGCTCCTTACATAAAACAACTAGCAATTTATGACATTTAAAAAAAGATTTTGGTAATGCCCCCTACTGAATATTATGTCACATATAAATACTTAAAATCTGAGATACATTTTATTTGCGCCGGGCCTGGGTTTTTTCCCCATACATTGTGAGCATTGTTCTTTCATTCCAAAATAAAGGAGTAAATCGCTTTTGGATAAAGCCCAGTGTATACATAATTTTGCTCGTGACTGTACACACCCATTGCAAACTACTGTTGTGCTTCTCGCATCTAACGGGTTCCTGCGGCCTTCACAAGGTCATTAGTCCACCTTGTGGGAGGCCTTCCAACGGTAAGGCCTCGTTTACGGAGACGCGGGGCGTCGCGCGTCGCGTGCGGCGGCGTGGCGTCTCGCGGCGCGTCGTACAATTTTCTGTTTACGGAGCGGCGGCGCGTCAAGCGGCATTTATCATCGCACGCGTAAACACAAACGTATGGCAATATAAGACGTTGTTCATAGAGACGCGGGGCGGGAAGCGTGGCGGTGCCCGCCGCTGCGCCCGCGGCGAATCCTCAAGCGTGTAGCAAAGCACGCGGTGGGCAACGCTGTGGCGCACGCGGGATACTCAATAAAACCAACCAGTTTTAGGTTAGCGGAAGATGGGAGCGAAAATTAAATTAATTAAAAGACCAGTGCGTGTTGCCAATGATGATATATGGCACTAAGTTTGTAGTACCTAACTACTAAAAAATAGTAGGTAGGTATGTAGCGTCAGCAGGAGCAGAAATATGATTGAAACATAAATAATATAAATAATATCCCTGGAAATTTCGCACAGCGCCATCTAGTCCCAAGCTAAGCAACCTAATGCTTGTGTTATGGTAACAAGATGGCTGGTAAACTACTTATATACATTTTTTTTTTGTAAATACATACATATTATAGATAGAAAATCAGAACAAGTACATGTAGGTAGATAAATAAACCTATTCACTATTATCAGAATTTTAGATGGCAACATTCCAAACTAATATAATATATTTAGAGAGCCAACATTAATCCGCGTGCAAATATGATATAATCCGGTTCGGATAACATCATTTATTAGGAACATATAGCTGCATCATTGACATTTTGACAAGCATTGATGGATTACACGTCCGTTTCATTGAATTTTCGCATACAATTAGGTACAGTATTAATCTATCAATTTGTCTAGCTTTGTCCCGACTATGTTGGGGTTGGCTTACAGTCTAACCGGATGCAGCTGAATACCAGTATTTTACATGGAGCGACTGCCTATCTGACCTCCACAACCCAGTTACTGGGTAAGACGATACCCCTTGGTAAGACTGGTAGTCAGACTTTCGGGCTTCTGACGACCTGTAACGACTGTCAAAGATTCACGAATGACATCCGGGATCAACAGCTTCACGTGCTTTTCGAAGTACGGACGGGACTTGGTATGTAAAGATGGTCACCCATCCACGGACCAACCGCGGCAAGCGTAGCTTAACCTGATCAACCGAACTGTGCGGCATTTATCCCTTAGTCACAAGCCCCTCTATCTCAAACAATAACAATGTAGGTGTTATCCAAATACATTGTTCACAAAAACAGTTATAAATTCTCCTCAAACTGAAAACTAGAACAATTTGTAAGTGCCGCGACAATATGCCACCAGAATAGATTTAAAATACACCGGTGACCGACTTTGTCAGCTGAACAGCATAAGGAACCTCACTCACTATAATACGGAGGGGCTTGCGGCTAAAGAGGGGCTTGTAGCTAAGTACCTAATACAAGCCGCACTGGTCGATGGATCAGGTTAAGCCGTTGGTCTTGGCTGTCAATCGTGGATCTTTGGCAGTCGGTCGTTACGGGTCGTCAGTAACCTGAAAGTCTGACAAGCAGTCTTACCAAGGGGTATCGTATTACCCAGTAACTGGGTTGTGAAGGTCAGATAGGCAGTCGTTTCATGTAAAATACTGGTATTCAGACTGGAAGCCGTAGGCGCGGGCCTGCGGGCGGAGAGTAATGGGTAGCTCTCCGTCCGATCAGGACTAGGCCCGTGCCGGACGGCGTGTACGTGTTCCACGCTCGCCTCAAAGAGATGTCAGCAAAAGAGACGGGGCCCCATAGGGCCGAAGCCTGCCAGGGTAGCGGGAACATCCGAAAGGGTTTACCGCTGCCCTGGAACATAAAGGGCTAAGGAAGGAACACGGGTGGGTTTTAGTCAGTAAGAGTCTGACACTCCCTTCTGCTCCACCCAGAGCGGGAGGAGTCATTTGAAGATTTCCCATCCTCAAAAAAAAAAAAAAAAAGCCGACCCCAATATAGTTGGGAAAAGGCTAGGCAGATGATGTGGGTGTGTTACGCAATTGCCCCATCTTGTCTATGCGACCACTGGATGTGGTTGTGTGAAGTGTGCAATGTCCCTTAAATATCGACCCAGTCTAAATTTGTACGCAGTCCAGCCATTGTTATTATAACTTTGTGATTGTTTTCAAAGTTAATATCTGCTGGAAAATACTGGCTTGTTTTTATTATTATATTTTGCCATAATTATGTTTGGGATATCTCCACTCGACATTTATCAGCCATCTTGTTACCATAACACAAGCATTAGGTTGCTTAGCTTGGGACTAGATGGCGCTGTGTGAAATGTCCAGGGATATTTATTTATTTTTATTTACTCTTTTTAACCGACTTCAAAAAAGGAGGAGGTTCTCAATTCGACAGATTTTTTTTATGTTTGTTTCCTCAGAACTCCGTTATTTATAAGCGGATTTGCAAAATTCTTTTTTTATTTGTAAGGATAAACTTACAGATTGGTCCAACAGAATTTCATCAAAAATGGTTCTGTAGTTTGGTTTTTAAACCAAAATTACTGGTAAAAATTATAACTTATAAGTGAAAAATAAAAACTTTATTGCAAAAAAAAAAAACAACCGACTTCCAAAAAAGACACTACGAGGTGAAAAATAGCTTTAATTTCGGAAGTCCGTGGCAAACAACGAAATTGCGAACTCAACGACACCGACTTCCGATATTAAAGTTATTTTTTACTTTGTAGTGTCTTTTTTGGAAGTCGGTTGTTTTTTGCTAAAGTTTTTTTTTAAATTAAGTCTTACATTTTTCGGCGCCATATTTTAGTTTATTAAGTAATAGTTGATTATTCTTTTGTTATATTTTTTTTAGGAAATTATATTTTCGAGCCGTTTGGAGTTGAAACCCTCGGCCGTGAGGTCCGAGTGCTCATTGCTTGTTCAATGAACTCTCTAAACAGCTGGTTGACATTTCCCGTGACCCAAGGGCTAGCTTTTACCTTGGCCAGAGGCTAAGCATTGCCATACAACGTGGCAATGCCGCCAGTGTCTTGGGTACATTACCAGTCGACAGCGATGCGGAGGTATATTTCGACGCAATATTTTGATTTTTTTAATACATAGTTTTAGTTAGATTAAGATATTATATTTTTATTTTAATCATTTGTCATTTATTTGGTACTAGCTGACCCGGCAAACGTTGTTTTGCCATATAAATTATTTCCAGGTTCCGAAGGGACGATCGTCAAATGTTTGACAGGAAAGTAGATAGAACAGTTTATATGGGAAAATGAAATTGTTGTTTTTACTATCTTCCTCGCAATTTTTCCATATTTTCTCACCGTTTAAACCTTCCCTGGACTACGACAAACATTTCAAAACCAAAATCAGCTAAATCGGCCCAGCCGTTCTCGAGTTTTAGCGAGACTAACGAACAGTAATTGATTTTTATATATATATATAGATAGATATATAGATAGATAGATTAGAAGTTTCTACATATTTGAATTATTCTTTTAGGTTTCAAACAACTCTATCAAAAGTTTAGCGGTGTTGCGTGTGTAACGGAAATTCTAGAAAAGAAAATATATCAAGAATACAAAAGGATTTTTATTGACCCGGATAAATTTGCCAGCCCGTCAGACCTGATCAAGATTATGTCTGGACTTTGAAAGATACTTTGACCCTAAGTTTTTTTTCGCCATTTGTCTCAGGGGTATTCAGATAGGAAACGTCGACTCCATCTAGTTTATATTTAGGGTTCCGTACCGCAAAAGGAAAAACGGCACCGTTATAAGATCACTTCGTTGTCCGTCTGTCAAGACCCTTTTACTCAGGAACGCGTGGAGCTAATAAGAAATTAATATCAAATACTCAGGGCTGGAATCCAGCAGTGCAGCAGCAGTGAAAAATCAAACTTCTAAGTCAACGCAATCAAAAGATACGGGGGTTTATGTTCCGTTTATGCCACATATTTTGACACTCGCAAGGGAATCAAAACCTATAGGGTACTTCCCGTTGACCATCATGAAATTTGGCAAGAAGCAATGTCATGTAGCACAAGTCATCATCATCACAAGTAAAGGAATAAATCCGAAAACCGTAAATTTGTAGTTACAGACCTACAAATTTGTACGGAACCCTCGGTGTGCGAGGCCGACTCGCACCTAACCGGTTAATTTTTAATATATATATTTTTAGGAATAAATCCGAAAACCGTAAATTTGTAGTTACAGACACACAAATTTGTACGGAACCTTCGACTCGCACCTAACCTGTTAATTTTTAATATATATTTTTTTTTTTTGACTGTGCTTAGTTTAGTTTGTGATCTTCCTGTACGTGTCACAATAACGGAAGAAACGTAACAAAAAGAAAAATGAAACATAAAGTCCTATACGATGCCAAAAGGCTCCTATCTAAACATGATGCTGCGACATTTAAAAAATAAATGTTGCAGTGCTGGTATTATTACTTTGATTTCGAATGGATGGTCACCCATCCACGAAACTACCGCGGCAACCGTAAATTATTCCTCGATCGAACCGTGCGCTTGTTATTATTTTGCTGCGGCATCTAATGACATCACTATAATATAATTTATTGCACCAGACAAGACAGGAATAAAGAAACGCCATTTGCATTTTATTGCTGTTAAAGGAAAATGAGGAAAGCGCCATTTTAGCGCTCTCAGCCGAGAAGATTATTGAGTCAATTTGAGATTTCAATTCGTTCTGCCTTAGGAAGTTATCAGTCCAGGCTGTCATTTTTTTTTAAATAAACGTTGCCCCACACCTGTATCGTGGGTGCGTTTGCAAACATTTAAACTCACATACACAAACAGCCAGACCCGGAACAACTATTGGTAGTGCGGGAATCGAAGCCGCGTGCGCCAACCGTGCCGAGGTAAGGCAAGGTCGCCATATAAGGACGGGACTTTAACATAATAAAAGCGAACAAGTAGGCCAACTCAAGCCCCGAGCGAGCGGTAATAGCCTAAACTCGTAGGGCTGTCACTTATACTTTATTCAATCGTCAAAAATGCATAGTCAATCTCTATACAAAACAATGTTCCCCTGTAGGGTAAGCATCAGGGACCTTTAATAAAAAGTTTTTTTAAATTATTTTTTCTACACACGGCTACACGCTATGCAAAACCAGTAGGTATTAGCTGACCGTTCATTGTGAGAAAATATCATACAAAGTGAGCCCAAGACAAGAGGTTTTGTATAGCTTGACGTGTAGCCATGTGTAAGTACATAGGCCAGAAGCCGACTACATTTTTTTCATTGCCTACGTCATGTTATCTGTTTAGTTATTTGAAAAATTACGATCGAAATATGACTAATAAAAACGTGGTTTTACTGAATCATGTATTAGTAATAATAATAATATAATAATATCCCTGGACATTTCACACATCGTCATCTAGTCCCAAGCTAAGCAACCTAATGCTTGTGTTATGGTAACAAGATGGCTGATAAACTACTTATAGACATTTTTTTTTTGTAAACACATACATATTATAGATAGAAAAACACCCAGACTCAAAACAAATACATGTAGGACTTACAAATATTTGTTCTGTGCGGGAATCGAACCCGCGACACGCAGCGCAGCCGTCCGTTCGCTCAGCCACTGCGCTAACCGTGTTGTCAAATAAAAAGTAAAAGTATATTTATTCAAATAAAATGAAATGATTATGAAGTCTTTGTACTTGTTTGGTTTTACTATGACTTTAAGGAGAATGAAACATCTCTGATGCCGAGTAAATACTAATTATATTTAGTGTGTTCATAGGTCTTATAATGTACTCACACTGCCACTGGTAGAATATAATATACTTATCTACTACACCACAGTCCTTCGTAAATCTTTGACAGTTGATACGGGTAACCAGAAGCCCGAAACTCTGAGAACCAGTCTTACCAAGGGGTAACCAGATGGTTAATTGCGTAACACACACATATTGACAGTTCAACAACATTCATTGCGTTATTTACTTTTTTGTGCAGATAAATTTTTCTAACATATGAAGCAATGGATTAGTAATATCCTTCAAAATGATCCTGATTGTGATTGATAGTGTTTCGCTTTTTTTTTTTAAACATTGCCCCACCCTAGGAATTCTCCTGTATCGTGGGCGCGTTTACAAACATTTAAACTCACATACACAAACAGCCAGACCCGGAACAACTACTTACTTACTTATTATCCCCCTGGTTTTGTATTCATGTTTGTAAGTGAATTTTATTCGTCGTCATTCTAAAATGTAGGTAACTTGTAAGATATCTTCATGCTCTACTTCCCTTTAGAATCCGGAAACGCGACACGTTCCGGCTTTACACAAAGTGGAAACATGTGTTCATTCACATATTGTTTGTTCGAATTAAATAAAAGAAAGGACTTCCTTCTTTAGAAGTATAAAACATTCTCGAGGGGAAATTATCGTAATTTAAAGAACCTTCAAAGTATGGAGGCCAATTTCAGTAATTAAAAAAGAAAACATATTAATAAAAAGAACTAAAAAGTTAAAAATAATTTAAACCTGATAATAAATAAATGAAAGCTTGTTACATTTTGATGGAACATTTAGAACACAATGTAACACGCTTTTATTTATTTCTTAACAGGTTTAAATTATTTTTAACTTTTTAGTTCTTTCTATTAATAAGTAATAAAAAATTGTTTTTAAAAAGTTTTTTTTTTCTTTTAATTTTATTTTTAACTTTTTAGTATTTTTGATGCGAGATTGACTACGGCGTAGTTCGTAGCGCGTAGCAGTGTTTTTCCGTTATATGCGTTTAATGCACATAAGCTACCTGTTCATCTTTAACATGAATTCCTAGCCTCGTCATCTTTCATACAAACCATCCATACTTTATTTGGTACTTTTTAGTGTTCCGTAGCCAAATGGCAAAAAAACGAACCCTTATGGATTCGTCATGTCGGTCTGTCTGTCCGTCCGTATGTCACAGCCACTTTTTTTCTTAAACTATAAGAGCTATACTGTTGAAACTTGGTAAGTAGGTGTATTCTGTGAACCGCATTAAGATTTTCACACAAAAATAGGAAAAAAAACAATGAATTTTGGTTCCCCATACTAGAACTGAAACTCTTTTTTTCATCAAACCCATACGTGTGGGGTATCTATGGATAGGTCTTCAAAAATGATATTGAGGTTTCTAATATAATTGTTTTCTAAACTGAATAATTTGCGCGAGACACACTTCCAAAGTGGTAAAATGTGTCCCCCCCCCCCCCCCGTAACTTCTAAAATAAGAGAATGATAAAACTAAAAAAAATTACCATGTATACTTCCACCGAAAATTGGTTTGAACGAGATCTAGTAAGTAGTTTTTTTTTTAATACGTCATAAATCGTAAACCGCAATTTACCATTCTTTCAATCAACTCATGATTGATTTTTATAGATAATGGTACGGAACACTTCGTGCGCGAGTCCGACTCGCAATTGGCCGGTATTTTTCATCATCGAGCCAGCCGAATAAATTATTCAAACTCCAAACGAAGTGGGTCGTAAGGTTACCTAATAACGTCCCCGAATCTTTTTGGAGCGAGACGAATTGGCATTTGACGATTTATTCTGGTGGGCAAGTGTCACGGTAGAAAAATGGTTGTCAATCTATCAAGCCTTGGGCCTAATTCCTAAGTTATGGGTGACTAATATTTGGAAATGCTAAAATACACCAAAGTGACTGTTCCTAAAGGTGCTTCTAAACAGGCTAGACTTTCACGGCAATGTGTGGCTGTACTATTAGCAACTATTGCACGTCCATCACAAAAACATTTCATTACAGCTTATGGCTAAGCTATCTATGGCTGGGCCATGTGATGCAATACATCTCTAAATATGGCCCTCGTAAACGGACTACACAATCAGGCAACGCCGTGGCGTCTACACCGTTAAATTTTGATCCATAGATTTATTTTCGCATAACTCGACATAATGTATGGATCAACTGATTTCTTTTTCACGATTTCAGGGTTGGTCCCGTAGTAAAAGTTGTTCATAATGATGAGTACAATGACCCCTTTTAAGGATTTAAACGATGAAAATTTAACGGTTTATATTGTGTTTAAAAGAAGTATGTATGTAATTAATTTGAGCAGTGGTGATGAAATATGCAATATACGCAAAGAAAAGCGCCTTTCAACAAACCCGCACTGGGCCCGCGTGGTGGATTACAGCCCACTTCTTCTCACAGAGCGGAGGCAAGTGTCCCAGCAGTGGGAACATAATAGACCAATTTCAATTTAATTTAATTTAATTCAATTCAATAATTTATTATACCACAATAGATCAATTACTTTTCCAATTAATTTAATCAATGCACTGACTCAAATTTTATATTTATCTATTTAATCTTATATTTCTTAATTTAAATATAATGTTTTTAATTGATGTATTTTTTTTCCTTTTAATAATTAATTTACGATATTGCATTTTCATGTTATAATTACGTTATTTTTATTATTATTCGAATGTTACAACTAACCTTATATTAAGATCAAACTAACATAAATCTTTGTTAAAATAATTTAAATAATTAATTTTCTAATTTAAGCCGTTCACTGTACATGCGGTGTTGGCCTTTAAGTGATTGTTACACTTGTAAATGTATTTTTGTCAATTGTAATGTATTCTTTTATGTGTAAACAATTGTTGGCTAACCTAACCTAATAAATAAATAAATTATGCTACACCACCTTTTAGGGTTCGAACCTACGACCATCAACTGGTAAGCGTCGCGGCTGTTTCCACTGAGTCACCATTGCTCCTCAGTTGCATGAAGTTTATATAAACCTTACCTGATAGAAGAGCTGGTATTCAGTGTCGGTCAACCTGAGAGCCACTTCCTCAGGAAAACGGAGAATGTTCTTCAAAGATGCCAACTCTTCGTCATTAGACGTCTCCTCTGGTGCTGAAGAACCTGGAAGAGAAGGTGATGTTAGATGCTGGTTGGTTAATATCAACTTTGGGTTTTGAATCTGAGAAACTCATTGGTAAATATTTGCTGTTAAATCAAATGTAAGTTACAAGGGGCTCGGGGGGTTAAATAATAACAGCCGCACGCGTCTATCAAAGTTTAAGCTATGTACGCTTGCTGCGGTTGGTTCATGGATGAGTGACCATCCATTACATATAGAGATCCTCCGTGACTCGGAAAGCATGTTAAGAGCCTGTAAAACGGTCCACTAGCGCCACTCCTTTAAAAAATATTATCTCGTGACTGAGAAGGAATTATGAAAATCTGTTCAATCAGCGACCTCTGTCGACCTTCGTGTCTCAATATGAAATTTTATAAAAGGTATTAGAAAATTCTAGACACATTTACCGAGGTCGCTGATTGAACAGATTTTCATAATTCCTTCTCAGTCACGAGATAATATTTTTTTAAAGGAGTGGCGCTAGTGGACCTGTGTGCACCCTCTTAAGCCCTTGGTTCGATACAGTCGCGATGCTGTAGCGCGTTGGCATCGCTTCTGTAGCGCGTTGCAAATGCGACTAACGCGCGTTAGTAGCGATGCTGTCGCGAGTTTACGAAACGCGCCACAGCATCGCTATAAAAAGTCGCTGTGGGTGAGGGGCCTAACTGGCGAAATGTGGGTGTACTTTAGGAACACCCCTGCCTGCGTGATGTTATGTTATGTTACACACACATCTATGTATAACAGCTGACCTGCTGCGGTGCGATTCTGTAACCATATCACCGTGAAAACTTACGTGAAGTGAGCGTGGAGTGAGCTGTCATTCCAACTAATGCTAGGGATTGACATTATTGACAGCTCACTCTAAGCTCACTTCACCTAACTTTTCACGGTGAGATTTTTACAGAATCGATTGGCTGTTTACCCATGTAAAATACTGGTATTCAGCTGCATCCGGTTAGACTGGAAGCCGACCCCAACATAGTTGGGAAAAGGCTAGGCAGATGAATGCGCAAAAAAACAAATTCCATCTTGTCTAGTTCTAACAGCGTCCTAAGCATGTTGATGGAAAAATACAGCGCACCTTGGTTGTCGCACGCTGTGAAGGTGCTGGCCAGAAGACCCCACAGCTAACCTTACAATTTAATATTTTTCTTGTTACTTTTTGTTTTTATCTTTGTGTTTTTGTTTACTAACAATAGTTGTTAAGAACAATGTTACTAACAATTAACGGCACGGTTAGCGCAGTGGTTAAGCGATTGACTGCTGCGCTGCGTGTCGTGGGTTCGATTCCCGCACGGAAAAAATATTTATATGACCTACAATTAGTTGTTTCGGTTCTGACTGTTTGTGTATGTCAGTTTAAATGTTTGTAAACGCACCCAAGATATAGGAGAAATTACTAGAGCGGGGAAAAGTTTAAAATAAAAAAAATAAAAATTGGGCTTAGTTGCCATAAATAAACAAATATTGATTGATTTGCCCGAGCTGGGAATCGATCCCAGAACCTCATGCTTAGCGGTAGCGCATGCGAACACCAAACCAACGAGGCAAGTTTCAAAGTCCTTGTTAAAGTTATGTATTTGGATGTCAATTCACCCAAAATAGACGTGTTACAAAACACTTTTCTACTCAACCTTTTGTCAAACTCAAGATCTAAGAAACCGGCCAAGTGCGAGTCGGACTCGCACACGAAGGGATTTTTAGGGTTCAGTACCCAAAGGGTAAAAACGGGACCCTATTACTAAGACTTCGCTGTCTGTCCGTCCGTCTGTCTGTCACCAGGCTGTATCTCAAGAACCGCGATAGCTAGACAGTTGAAATTTTCACAAATTATGTATTTCTGTTGCCGCTATAACAACAAATACTAAAAACAAAATAAAATAAATAATTAAGGGGGCCTCCCACACAACAGACGTGATTTTTATAGATAATGGTACGGACCCTTAGTGCGCGAGTCCTACTCGCACTTGGCTGGTTTTTTTATTTTTATTATTTGTTATTATAGCTTGAGAGAGAGAGAGAGAAGGGCTTGTGGCTAAATAATAAAAATACACACCAAAACCCCTCCATGCTTCGGAATGTACGTTAAGTCGTTGGTCTCGGTTGTCATTCGTGGATCTTTGACATCCGTTACGGGTAGTCAGTAGCCCGAAAGTCTGACAACCAGTCTTACCAAGGGGTATCGTATTACCCAGTCACTGGGTTGTGGAGGTCAGATAGGCAGTCGCTCCATGTAAAATACTGGTACTCAGCTGCATCCGGTGAGACTGGAAGCAGACCCCAACATAGTTCAGTAAAGGCTAGGCAGATGATATTTGGTGTTATAGCCACAGAATGCAACAACAGGACCCTAATTGCGTAACACACGGTCAATCGGAATCGGTTTCATTTTGACAGTTCAACAACATTCATTGCGTTATTTACGTGTTGAGCAGACAAATTTTTCGAACTTATGAAGCAATGGATTAGCAATTTGCTTCAAAATGATTCTGATTCCGATTGATTGTGTGTTACGCAATTAGGGTGCAGAATGCACAAACAACAATTGGCAATAGAAATACACACTGTAAAATTTTCAACTGTCTATTTATTTATTTATTAGATTTATTTTGTAGACTTAACAGGTCAGCCCAAGGCGTCTACAAACAAGTTACATTTGGCAATATATGTATACAGTTGTTTTCAGCATAGATATTATTATTATTAAATAGGTACTAATGTTTAACTACTAACTTATAGTACACAGAGCTTGGTTTAGTTATGTAAAACACGTATTCTAAAAGATGAGTAATCAAGTTACAGTATGACAGTGTGTGAGGTGGGCATTTGTCGCAGATATAATTTTGTTCAGCTTGTCAGTGAACAGTTCCACATCTTGAGTTAATAAGATTGAGTTGAGGAGCGCAAGAGTACGCTGTGTGGTTGCATTTCTTGCGGCACGGGTGCGGGAGCCGGTCGCAGCCAGCAGCGGCCGCCGCCGACGCAAACCGCACTCCCCTGCACCCCGCATGGCTCCCATAGGGACGTTTAGGCTTACATCTATCAGTGCTGAAGGATTGTCGATTTTGTTGTTGAGTAAATGGTAAAAGTGTATAATTGCCTGCAAGCTCCTTCTCAACTCTAAAGTGTCAAGTCCGAGCATACCCGTTACAAAAAGCGAGGGATAAAGAAGTGGGTAGTACCCATACTTCTTCTTGTATATGTATCGGCAGAATTTTTTATGTATCTTTTCTATCAAAAGTTTGTACTTGGCCTCGTACGGGTTCCAAATTAGAGCATTGTATTCTAACCGGCTGCGAACGTACGCGTTGTATAGCATGATTGCCGGTCTACAGTCCTGAAACTTGTAAGTTTGACGCATAATAAAACCGAGGGTTTTGTTGGTAGCTTTCGTCATAGACACGATATGTTCCCTAAAATTGAGGCGAGGGTCAAACGTCACGCCGAGATCGCGCATCTCATGGACTCTGGTCAGCTTATTGTCTAGCATTTGATAGCTGTGTTGAATGGGGGTCCTACTTCTGGAGTAAGTCATGACGCGGCATTTTTTTTCATTAAATTGTAGATGATTCCTGACGCTCCACTCAATAACGTTGGATATGTCGTTCTGGAGAGCTTCACAGTCACTAACCGACCCCACGCCTATGTATAATTTAAGGTCGTCGGCAAACATCAGACATTTCGCGCTTTTGATGGCCTGGGGTAGATCGTTGACCATGATTAGGAATAGAATAGGCCCGAGAGTACTTCCTTGGCTCACGCCAGATCTAGTGTAATAGGGCTGAAATTTGTACCCGGCGAGTTGGACGTATTGATTACGGTCCCCCAAGTAACTTGAAAATAGTTGAAGAGATTTCGGTGTGAAACCTATTGCTGAAAGTTTGCTTAGGAGCACATCGTTATCGACCCTATCGAACGCTTTCTGTATATCAAAATAGGCCGTATCTACTTGCCGCCCTGTGTCTAATTGGGAATGTGTATAATTTACAAAGTTAATATGATTGGTGGCAGTAGATCGACCGACTCTGAATCCGTGCTGAGCGTCATTCAGGCGCATTTTAATTTGTGAGCTTATGTGGCTGGCCAGTAGGGTTTCGAGAATTTTTCCAAACACGGAAGGAACTGCGATTGGTCTGTATTCATCTAATTTGTGTTTAAGCGAATTCTTCGGAACTGGCGTGACCCTAGAAGACTTCCAGCGGGACGGGTAGGTGCTGGTTGTTATAGATAAATTGTATATATGGAGCAGAGGTGTTTCTAATGCTGAAGCGCAATCTTTTACAATAAATGGTGGGATATCATCTGGACCTGATGAAGAAAGGGGTTTTATTCGCTTTAGGATGCGTCTAAAATCCGAAGGGTTTATGGGATCGACAGTAATACGGAATGAGTCTAGAGCTGGGCCTGTATCTATATTAATACCCTCCGGGTCTAGGGTAGGAATGTCTTTAAGGAAGACTGACGCGAAATACTCTGCGAAAGCGTCTGCAGCAGTTTGTCCCGATACTGTCTTACCTTTATATGAGTATTCATAGTTCGGCTGTTTATCGTTCCGTTGGTTCTTAACAAATGTCCAAAACTCCGACGGTTCTTTTCGTATTTTATATTGTATAGACTTAATATAATTATTATATGATTCTTCAATTTGTGCTTTTACTAACTCGCGATAGTACTTGAATAACTCTTCGTTGAGTGGTTTGCCTGATTGCTTAAACTTTTTGTGGTTATAGTGCTTATTCTTGATATTACGTATGATTTCCGCTGTGAACCAGGTGGGATATATGTAACGACCCGAGCTTCTTTTGCGTGTTTTGATGGGGACGGAAGTATTGATAACGGTGAATAGTTTGGCATACAATATTTCTACTGCGCTATCTACGTCGCGAGCGCTGGTGACGTCACACCAATCAATACTAGCCATGTTAGCGTACAGTGTACACAGGTCTGCCTTACGAAAGTTCCATTCGGGGTGGGTGTCGAAGGTGAGCGTTGCGGGGTCCGGGGTGCGAGGCGGTGGCGGCGGCAGCGCTGGTAGCAGTATCGCGGCGACCGGGCGCACAGGTGGCCATGCCAAACACACGTCAAGCGGTGGGTGGTACCGGTCAGGAGGGACCAGTGCCTCGATGTTATCTGTCACACTCACACGTTCCTCACTCAATCCACTTATGACTAGGTCTAATTGGCCTCCAAAGTAGTTGCTTATACGGCTATGTTGCTTCAGTCTACCGAAATCCAGGAAGTATTCAAATTGATCTTGGACAGTTTTACTCATAGAATGGAGGTTAAAATCACCCAGCAACAGAAAATCAAGATCAGAAAAATTACAAGTTGCATTTTCAATTATTTGTAGTACTTCTAAATATTGTCTATCGTGGTAACTAGGTGGTAAATAAACTAAACAGCACAACATTTTTATTGCCTTACGTTTGATAACGGCGAATAATATTTCGGTAGTGGGTTGCAGTCCGTCTATGTTGGTGATACGTCGGACGTCATAGTAGTCACGCACAGCCAGAAGAACTCCTCCCCAGCCCACGTCGCCTGCTCGATCTTGACGCAGCACGGTGTAACCCGGTGGAAACAGCTCTGAATTATGGACTGAGCTCGTAAGAAATGTTTCTGTTAGGGCGATTATGTCGGTTGTAATTCCTAATACTGAGTTTTTGAATGTTGTTGTTTTTGTTCGCAGACCTCTGACGTTTTGATATAAAATATGTAGGTACTTGGTTTTTCTTTTGGTATGTAGGGTGGTTGAAGTAGTAGTTAGGTTATTGTTGTGTTGTTTACGGCCTTGTCGTTCGAGTTTTTTGACACGATTTTCGGAGTCCCTTTGATGTATCTTATTGTTAGGTCTTGCTCACCATTGTTAATTCGCACTTGAAGCTCATCTCGTAATTCCTTTAAAAACTGTTGTTGGCAGGGAGTTTGGTCTGGATATATTTATACCTATTACAGTGCGGTTAGCGCAGTGGCTGAGCGATCGGACTGCTGCGCTGCGTGTCGCGGGTTCGATTCCCGCACAGAACAAATATTTGTAAGTCCTACATGTAATTGTTCTGAGTCTGGGTGTTTTTCTATCTATAATATGTATGCATTTACAAAAAAAAAATGTATATAAGTAGTTTATCAGCCATCTTGTTACCATAACACAAGCATTAGGTTGCTTAGCTTGGGACTAGATGGCGCTGTGTGAAATGTCCAGCGATATTATTATTACGGTTTTAGCCCGTTGATAGACAGACGGACGGACAGCAAAGGCTTAGTGATGGGGTTTCCTTTGTAACCCTTAAAAGGATTTTAAGCTATCCGTTTACAGACAAGTTCAAGGTATAAAGTTCGAAAGTAACAGGAGACTATGCCGAGCCTTTTCTTTGAACCCGGATCAATGTTTCAAAGTATTTCGGGGTCAAACTAACCACGGTTTGGAGGGTCTGACTGAATTTCATTGTCGGTTTCCGGCCGTTACGGTCAAAGGCAGTTTTTGTTTTCGGAAGCCGGAAACGGATTGCTTTTTAATGATTAGTTGTTGTGAATAAAAGGTTTAAGCTATTTTTAGAGTTTTTCAAGTTTAAATCCAGATGTATTGTTAATCCAGACGTAAACCCTTGGAAGTCACTATACTACATGCTATTTGTCCATAGTGGGTTTGACTCAATTGACCTCACGAGCAAATTATGTTATGCAGTCCCTCGCACCGCCTGAAAGTCTGACAACCAGTCTTACCAAGGGGTATCGTATTACCCAGTAACTGGGTTGTGGAGGTCAGATAGGCAGTCGCTCCATGTAAAATACTGGTATTCAGCTGCATCCGGTTAGACTGGAAGATGACCCCAACATAGTTGGGAAAAGGCTAGGCAGATGATGAGTCCCTCGCACCGTTAATAGGCGTTGTGTTCGTGCAGGTACTTTGTTTGCAGTCAACATATGTCGCACTAATTCTGGTTTGCGCTGCCCTGCCCTTCGTCGTATGGTAGATTCTTATAATCAAGATTTCATTGATAGGTATTGATATTTTGATATGCTCAAAATCTAAATTCAAACGGAATGTAATGAAACTTCTATGTAATAATAATGGTGATTAATGAATTATTAGTCGAACAAAACTAATGTTCAAAATCAAATTATTTTATTTCACATAAACCTACATGACGCCAGCGTTATAATAATAATAATATCCCTGGACATTTCACACAGCGCCATCTAGTCCCAAGCTAAGCAACCTAATGCTTGTGTTATAGTAACAAGATGGCTGATAAACTACTTTCCTTACGCCTGGCGTGACGATTTAGACTCGTTCCTAACTAATTGAACTGAGAAGGTACAGCACAAAGGGGGGCCTTTGCCCAGCTGTGGGACAATATAGGCCAACGGAAAAAGGTACATGGTGAAACGACACACATGATGATAATGTGACGTGATAAAAGCTAAAGTAATAAGGCTCGAATAGGTCGTTTCCTATGGAGAAGAGACGGCAAGAATCTACATAGACCAAACTCCGTTGTAAGGGTCTCAACGGCAAATAGTCGACTAAGGGGCAATTCTCGTAATTTTAAGAACGTTCAGTCTGAAGGCCAACGAGAATTGCCCCTCTGATCTCAGTCTCAATCTGTCAAAAATACGTCTAATTTCCCTACATTTTGACAAGTTTATGACATTTGTTTGTCGCCGCGATGAGACTGCGACTAGATTTTGGACGTTTTAAATGACTGGAATTGGCCTTCTGATAATTAGCAAGTTGCAAGTCACATCACTAGAATCATGGCACAACACTAATTTACTAATAACACTCTGTCATATGAACATCCGCTTGCTCAGCTAGCAGGAGTGATTCCATGACCCTTAGTATACGGTATACCCCAAATCTAGGGTGAATTCCTCATTGATTTGGTAATTATATATGCCAGACCGTTATATAAAAATGTAGTGTTGTGTGTTTATTATCGGATCTTTGGTTAAAAGTGCAGGTTATACAAAAAAAATCGGTTCATTTTCTATCAAAAAAATAAAAATCAATCTTTAGCCTGTCCCTACCGGATTGTCGCAAAGAAAAGTGGACTCTCAATGCGACACGGCATCCTAATAAATATTCAAGAAGCCGGTGAACCGGAAACTTACGGATTCGTTTCTTGAGCCTTAAGTTCAGATCTGATAAGTACGTACTATTAGATTGAGGGATATTTCATTGAAGGGGACCAGCCACTTTGCATCTTAGCTGCCACGGTTTGTTTAAATTATTTTTTTTTCTGGATTTTTTTGGGAGCGAATTACTTTACCGGAGCTTGCGTTAGGAGTAAACTAGTAAGCTCCGTTAAAGTACTTCGCTCCCAAAAAAATCCAGAAATAAAATAATTAGGCGTTAGGAGTAAACTAGTAGGTAGCGGGATCGTCCGAAAGGGTTTACCGCTGCCCTGGAACATAAAGGGCTAAGGAAGGAACACGGGTGGGTTTTAGTCAGTAAGAGTCTGACACTCCCTCCGCTCCACCCAGAGCGGGAGGGGTAATTTGATGATTTCCCATCCTAAAAAAAAACAGGAGTAAATTAGTCCCTGTCTCTTTCTATTATCTATAATAGAAAGAGAGAGAGAGAGACAGCGACAGAGAGAGATAGTTTTCATGGTTTTATGTATAAAACTTTATGCTCAAGTAAAAAAAAAAACTGTACAATGGCGGCCTTAACACCTGAGGCATTTTCTACCAGTCAACGTTATGGTGATGCGGAGACAAAACTTGGCAGGTGCACCATACGGGATAAAAACAATGACAAGCGCAAGGTTAGCGCAGTGGCTGAGCGATCGGACTGCTGCGCTGCGTGTCGCGGGTTCGATTCCCGCACAGAACAAATATTTGTAAGTCCTACATGTATTTATTCCGAGTCTGGGTGTTTTTCTATCTATAATATGTACGTAATTACAAAAAAAAATGTATATAAGTAGTTTATCAGCCATCTTGTTACCATAACACAAGCATTAGGTTGCTTAGCTTGGGACTAGATGGCGCTGTGTGAAATGTCCAGGGATATTATTATTATTATTAAATAGCTAGGAAATTACTATAAAATACAAGAATAAATAGTAATACATAGATAGATAACATACATATAAACAAAATGAACTGTCAGGAGAAAAAGTGATCGGTAGAGGAGAAAAAGCCAATAGCGCGGTCAAAATCAAAATCCAAGATGGCGGCTGCGAAAAATCTCAAATTTTTCGACGTGGGTGTCGTTTTCATGGTTTTAGAGGGTCCCGAAGCTGATAGTGATTTCAATATGAAAATCCTAGATTGCGGCAGCGCAAATTTTCAATCTTTTCATCATTATGAAATTTTCGCAGCCGCCATCTTGGATTTTCTTTTTGGACAAAAACCAAATTACATTTATTCAAATTAGGCTGAGAATCAGCACTTTTCGAACGTCAAAATTACAAAAGACAGTCTTCCAAAACGCCCGCCCTTCACCACTTCCTAGTGCTATCGCTGGGAAGAAGAAGTGGCGCAACAAACTCCCCAGCAGCACAGCTGTCTGTTCAGTTAGAAAATACTTGATTGTATAATAATCCGGACTTTGTTCCTGCCGGTTCCACCCGACACCACACTTTTTTTCAAAAATCAGCTGTTCGCTACATTTATGTTCGCATAACTCGTCAAAATGTAAGGGAACAGCTGTTTTTTTTTTTTGCGATTTGTCACCCATCCACGGACCAACCGTGGCAAGCGTAGCTTAACTTGATCGATCGACCCGTGCGGCTGTTATTACTTAGCCACAAGCCCCTCACCCCTTGATACTGCGTGTAATTAAGTATAGATCAATCAATTAACTTGAATAACAGCATATTAGTGTCATGTTTACGTCAATATACATATCCTACTTGACCTGATTGAACGTCATATTAATTATAATCATCTGTCGAGCCTTTTCCCATCGATGAGGGGCCCGTGGCGAAATAATAACAGCCGCACAGGTCAAACAACATACAACACAAACAATAATAACCACTGCCCGTGACATCACAGCGGGCCCTATCAGAATACCAGCTGCGACATTTATTTTTTTAATGTCGTAGCATCATGCTGGATAGGAGCCTTTTGGCCTCGTAAAGGACTTTCTGTTTCATTTTTCTTTTTGTTACTTTTTTATATAATTCGGTTTTGTTACTTTTTTTTATATATTTTTTTTATTTTTATTTTTTATTGTGTTTAGTTTAGTTTTATGATCTTCCTGTGCGAGTCGCAATAAATACTTTTTGGAACGAAGTTCCTTATCGCGCGTTGCTAAAGGGGGCTAGACGGAAAAAATTAAGACCAAAAGTTGGAACGACACTTTTTGCTATAGTTGTAAGCCGTGCGGCGTGCGCGTGTTTCTCTGTCTGTCTCTCTCTCTCTCTCTCTTTGAACTTCGATCCATCCGGGTGTCCGTATGTCCTGTCTTCTCATCATCTGCCTAGCCTTTTCCCAACTATGTTGGGGTCGGCTTCCAGTCTAACCGGATGCAGCTGAATACCAGTATTTTACACGGAGCGACTGCCTATTTGACCTCCACAACCCAGTTACTGGGTAATACGATACCCCTTGGTAAGACTAGTTGTCAGACTTTCGGGCTTCTGACTACCCGTAACGACTGTCAAAGATCCACAAAGGACAGCCGGGACCAACGGCTTAACGTGCTTTCCGAGTCTCGCTATGTAAAGATGGTCACCCATCCACAGACCAACCGCGGCAAGCGTAGCTTAACCTGACTGTGCCACCTGTGCGGCTGTTATTATTTAGCCACGGGCCCCTCCTCACGTCCTATCCTCTATAATGCAAAACAAACTTTATGTCCAACGCTAGAAGCTTGTTTCTGTTTACAATTTGAAAGACAGAAACCAGCCCAGATTTATTTATCTTATTTTTCTTGTAGACGTGTCTCTAAAATGCTGCTTTCAGGCTACCGATTGACACGTGCCCCTAAAATGTTGCATTCATGAGATCACGTTACAAAAATGGCTTTAAAAATAAAAATTGTAACAAAAATATTCAAGCTCCATTTTGTTGAATACTGAATATTGCTTGTGTACAAATAACGGAATAAACTGCTTTGTAGAACTCTATAGTATTATAAGAGACTAGCTGCGCCCCGTGGTTTCACCCGCATAAGTTTCGATCGCGTGGGGATATCGGGATAAAAAGTATCCCATGTTATCCTGGGAGTAATAAACTATCTGTGTGCCAAATTTCATTTAAATTCGTTCAGTGGTTTTTGCATGAAAGAGTAACGAACATCCATCCATCCATCCATACAATCTTTCACGTTTATAATATTATTAGGATAAATTTCATGTTCATTGTGTTAAAAATTCCTGGAATATTTGAATTGAATAATCCTTTTTGTAAAAAAAGATAAACTATAGTTTTCAAAGTGTCGAGACATTAATGAAACGAAGTACTGTTTGCTTGTATTGCATCACTCCTTGATGGAGGACCGTTTACAGGAAAAACTACATGACAAAGGTCAGACGAACCACTTTAAAGTAAATAATGAGGGAATTGTGAATAAAAAAAAATCATTCGCCATTTTGTGGTGTCGGCCATCTTGGATTTGAAATTTATCATAGTGTATAGTATTCTACTAGTCAAGACCTTTCATTTGATACTCATATTGAGGGAGTTGTGAAAAAATTTATGTAATCCGCCATTTTGTGGCGGCGGCCATCTTAGACCGATTTTCATCAAACATAGCTAAGAACACTTCCGACCAATTCACCTTTCAAACAAAAAAAACAAAATCAAAATCGGATCATACGTTCGGGAGCTACGATGCCACAGACAGACATACACACACACACACACCCCCACAGCCACGTCAAACTTTGCGTCGGGGGTTAAAAAAGAAAACAAGAACGGGTTTACCATTAACTAAATCGAAAAAGCGTTCAATTATTTAACGCTATATATTTTTCTATAAGTGCAAATTGACACTATTCTTAGTTTTATCCTTAGTCTATCTTGTAAAATATTAAGTATGTGTTGAGGCATTTCGTTCGTCTGGTGATCTTTTAGGGAGGTATCCCTGTTGGTTATCTTGACGAGGCGGGGTGTCTCAGCACAGGGGCATTTGTGATTTGTGATGTTTTTGTGAGTGTTGTCCTTTTTTCTTGTATTTAAGTAAGTACTAACAATAGTTTTTTCTAAGTTTTTGTTTTTGTACACTAACCGGTGGATCTAGTTGTCCCAAATTAAATAATTTTGAATTTGAATTAAGTTAGAGTTAAATTGCTTATTAGTCTATAAGGCTACATTGAATAAAAATACGTTTCTTGTTGTTATTGTAATCCTTTATTTTTATTATTTGTTGTTTTAGTGGCCATAGTAGTACACACTCTTTAAAAATTCAAAAAGGTACCTACCTATTACGGTTCAAAAGATACAGCCCTGTGACAGACAGACGGACAACGGAGCCTTAGTAATACTGCCCAATTGGTCCTTTGTGTACGGCACCTTAAAAACTAAAGGTACAGATGCAAGCAGGTCAAGCTACCCGAAACTGTCAAATTTTCCCAATCAACCCTTGAACCTTAATGCATTAGCGATAAAGTTGACAGATTGTAGTAGCTTGATGTGCTGGCGTCAGTACCATTGAAGTCAATTTAGTAGTAATAACTTTTAACGATCTATAGGAACCAAGAAAAAAAAAACTCACCTTCATCATCAAAACCCTGGCCAGTCGCTGAGCCACTAGGCTTAGGTTTAGATCCGTCTCGCATCTCACTCGCACTTATCACAAAATAATATTTATATCTCACTCTAACACTTCACATAACAATGTTCGTAGCGACATCTAGCGGAGTTTCATGATGGTTGTAACAGCGCCATCTTTTGGTTGGGTAGTAACAACTCTTGGTCTACTGCCATTTTTTAGGTTGTTTTTCTTGTCTGTAACAAAAGAAATGAAACGGATTAAAAAATAATATTTAAACGCCTGTATTCCGCGGTACGTACTATATACGTACATACGTATACTTTTTATCCCGATATTCTCACGAAATTGAAACCTATGCGGATAAAACCGCGGGGCGCATCTAGTAATGAATAATGGAGATGATGTACGAGGCAAAAGATCGTAACAGGTGGCGTTATGTCGTTTCTGTCTACACCCACGGGAAGAAGGCATGATTTTATGTATGTATGTATGAATAATGATTACAAAATAATTAACGACCAAAGATCATGTTCAATAACCAGCCAAATACCTACTTGCGCTTTTCGTGGATTCCGTGGATAAATAATAACAGCCGCATAGGTCGATCGATCTGGTTAAGCTACGCTTGCCGCGGTTGGTCTGTGGATGGGTGACCATCTGTACATATCGACACCCCTCCGTACCTCGGAAAGCACGTTAAGCCTTTGGTCCCGGCTGTCATTCATGAATGTTTTACAGTCGTTACGGGTAATTAGTAGCCCGAAAGTCTGACAACCAGTCTTGCCAAGAGGTATCGTATTACCCAGTATCTGAGTTGTGGAGTTCAGATAGGCAGTTGCTCCATTTAAAATACTAGTATTCAGCTAAGTCCAGTTAGACTGGAAGTCGACTCCAACAGTTGGGAAAGGTTAAGCATCTGAATAAGATGACTTGCGCTTTTCGTAGCTCGTGAAAGTCGTAACCCCCAAAACAGCTATTCAAATTCCCATTCCACACATTCAAATTCCAACTTTCACCCTCAGGCGTAACGAGGTGTTAATAAGTCACATCACGCATCAGACAGCAAGTTGGAAAAGTTTTGAACTTTAAGTTCGACATCTCAACGAAGTTCTTATGAGTTTAATAATGGCTCATTTACACACGGAGAAATTCTCGCCTCGAATAGGTTATATCGGAATGAGATAAAAAAGTTACTCGAGTAAACCTGCAGTGCGATTCTATACACATCTCACCATGAAAACTTAGGTGAAGTGAGCGCGGAGTGAGCTGTCATTCCATCTAATACTAGGGATTGACACTACTGACATCTCACTCTAAGCTCACTTCACCTAAGTTTTCATGGTGAGATGTGTATAGAATCGATCGGCTGTCCCACCGGTGAAGAGGAAGCGATAAGCTGTCAACAATTTTCTGGAAACGTACAAAAGATTGTAAAGAAAAGAAACAAAAGAAGATACGTTTGACGTTAAGAAATTATAAATTACTAGCTGCGCCCCGCGATTTTACCCGCATAAGTTTCGATCCCGTGGGATAATCGGGATAAAGGTGTCCTATGTGTTAATCCTGGTTATAAACTATCTTTGTGTCAAATTTCATCCTAATCCGTTCAGTAGTTTTTGCGTGAAAGAGTAGCAAACATCCATCCATCCATCCATACAAACTGGGCTGTTACTAGAACCCCAGGACTCGTCGCCGTCGCACACTCACTTCTCGTTAATCGCCGACATCGCTGAAGGTGGGACAGGTTATACAGTACGTACGATACTCGCTTGTCAAAAGACAACATTGCCTTTCAAAATTGGCAGCGTTCGGGTAACCTCTGAAATGGCGCATGATACGGAATTTCTGAAAAAGTTCGCCATTGTGAAGCTGTCGGAATCGCCGTCACTCATAAATGACATGTCTGACAGTCTGCGTCAAAGACTCGACGAAGACAAAGTGTTTTGTCGGCGGCGTCGTACTGATATCTGTCTTCGAATTTAACAACTCACTCATATCACATCAGCTTACAGCAGTCCACTGCTACGCGTGGGGTACTGAAGTTAATAATTCAATCAGATCGTATACCTACTTTAACTTTTCAAGTTAAATTCAATAAAGACTCCAGCCTTTGTTCAAATGTGACGCGACTTTGTTCTTGCTAGAAAGATTCAATTTCCTAAATTTTAGGAGTTTGAAGATATGTGTTGAAGAATTTGTACGATTTTTAGAATGAGCTGGTAATTTTCCTATAATATAACTTGGTTTATTCATTATCATCAACCTACAGCAGTCTACTGCTAAACATAGGTAAAAAACGACTTGGATTTTGCTTTACAAACATACTACTTCGAAAATATAAATGCTAGGAAGTGTCAAGATATTGTACTGCTTAGATGAAGGCTTGCTACTGTGTGTAGTTTTAGGGCTGACATACACGGACTGCTTGAAGCAGTCAGGATGGACTGCTTCAAGCTGCGACTGCATAGTGAACTACAGTCTTCTACGTACACACACACACGAAACCGCTCGAGCAGTTGCAACTGCTTCGGGCGGTCGTGCGGTCAAGCAGTCGCCAGGCATACACTGAGTGCTCGCGCTGTAGACTGCTCTCGCGCAGTTACCTGATTTGAATGAGTTGCAGTTGGTATCAACTGCTCCAGCAGTTATCAATGGCAGCTTCAAGCTGTTGACTATGACTGCAAGAGCGGTCCATCTATGTTTATCAATCACTAACTGCTCGAGCAGTCCGTGTATGTCGGCGCTTAAGCTTAAACATTGATCGGAGACATCTTTTTTGGGCCTTAAATCCTGTGTCTTTATCAGTTGAGTACGCGCAGAAAATGACACCGTCACGTAATTGATAACATTCAGTTTTGTTACTTCATCATTTCATCCCGGAATCACCCACTGCTGGTTGATTCCGCCTCCCCTTTCTTTTGCCATACCTCCCAGTTCTGTGCATTTCTCGTCCAGGTATTTCCTGTGACTTTGGAAGTTATCGCCAACCCAACGCGCTTTTGGACGGTCCAGGGGGTCTACTCTGAAGTAGTATCGGCCGAATGTTCGGCCGTTTCCTGCTACGAAGTTACTATTTGGTTCGGTCGGTTCCGATCCTACGCTCCTACACTCTTTCGAATATTGACTAGGGTCCCGACCTAACTGAGCCGATCCGAACTTTTTTCGCATTTCTCAATAATATTCGGTTCGGCCATGTGTCGGTCCGATCCGAACATTCGCACTTTGCACTTCAGAGTAGGCCTCCTGCTGGTTTCTTTGGCCCAAACTTAGCCACCATTCGGTCACAGCTTTACTCCATCGGCCATCTCTTCGTCTAGCTAGATGTTCTGCCCAACTCAACTTGAGGCGCATCGCTCTGTCCCCAACGTCGTACTTGCCTGTAAACAACACACAACACCTGTTTTCCCCTAAAGGTTAGGTGGAGCAAGCAAATAAGAGCAATAATCGCTTGCCGGGTCTCACCTAAGAGTCTTGCAAAGGCATTCTCGCGACTCTCGCGAAAATGAGCTTTAAATGCGAGTTAGAGTAAGTAATTACGTATGCATGTGTTGTGAGTTAACGATTCATCATGGCTTTCAAAGTTAGGGCGGTTCGGGGTCGTTAGCTCCTAATTTGGACAGTATGTTGACATCAAGCAGGTGTTATGTTGTTTTTTGTACAGTCACGAACAAAAGTATATATACACTCGGCTTTATTTCAAAAGCGATTAACTCCTATAATTTTTAATGAAATTTTATGTTGTTACGAACATAGCATTTTTGAACCTTTAGGTTTATGTAATGTGTCGTATTTCAACGTTGCATTCGTTATTTCACGAAAAAATCGGAATTGAAAGTTGCCATGTGTTGACATATTGGTGTTCGTGACTGTACAGGGATAACTCTGACATTGAAGTGGGTAGTTTTAAACAGAAGCGTAGTTAGAAGCATAATAATAATCAGCATATAATAATAATAATATCCCTGGACATTTCACACAGCGCCATCTAGTCCCAAGCTAAGCAACCTAATGCTTGTGTTATGGTAACAAGATGGCTGATAAACTACTTATATACTTTTCTTTTTTTGTAAATACATACATATTATAGATAGAAAAACACCCAGACTCGGAACAAATACATGTAGGTCATACAAATATTTGTTCCGTGCGGGAATCGAACCCGCGACACGCAGCGCAGCAGTCAATCGCTTAACCACTGCGCCAACCGTGCATATGTAGAATGTTCCCACTGCTGGAAAACAGGGCTCCTCTCTTCAAGAGGGAGTGGGCTGTAATCTACCAGGCGGGCCCAGTGCGGGTTGGTAGATGTCACATGGTTCTACAACATGCCGGATTCCTCACGATGTTTTCCTTCACCGTGCCCACTATTGGGTGAAGTCGGGCTGAAGACGATGATGATGGAGCATAGGTTTACGCTAAATCACTTATAGCCTATTATGGTATAAGTCCCAATAGTATTGTTGCGCGCCACAATTAATGCCTGGTACATGGTGACATTAGTTACCACTAGCGCCATCTAGTATCACTCGATACTAGATGGCGCTAGTGGTAACTAGCAGAACTAATAGAGTCAAGATCCTTCTAGAAATTTCGATGCTAAAACTATCGACATCTGACCAGTCGGGGCCGGTATGTACTCTAACCTTCTAGATGTTTCTATAATAGAAGGTTCTAGAACTATCTGCGGTACTATCTATGGCCGGGATGAGCTACGACCGAAGGAGAGCTGGATAAGCGATACAAGCGAATACATCGAAAGCGATCTTCAAGTGCGACTTAAGTGCAATTGTGTTTTATAATGAGTTTTGACTGTTTGGATAATATACAGTTTTCTTACGGAAAGTAGATCGCAAATTTTGTATAAGGTATCAGTAGGAAATCTTTTATTTTTAAAATACATTATCTTTATCAGAGCTCCTTGCTCCACGTCCATAAAATTAGTTTTCGCTGCACCACCCCAAATAGGAATGCAATATAACAAGACAGACTGCACCAAAGCCATGTAGATCTCATTGAGAACATTTCTTGTGTGGTCTCGTGTACTGGTCATACTTTTTGGAATAATATGACGAAGCGTTTTAAAGATCCAACTTAATCTACTAACCCTATTTGAGACCAGGGGGTCTACTCCGAAGTAGTATCGGCCGAATGTTCGGCCGTTTCTTGCTACGAAGTTACTATTTGATTCGGTCGGATCCGATCCTACACACCTACACTCTTTCGAATATTGACTATGGTCCCGACCTAACTGAGCCGATCCGAACTTTTTTCGCATTTTTCAATAATATTCGGTTCGGCCATTTGTCGGTCCGATCCGAACATTCGCACTCTGCACTTCGGAGTAGGCCCCCTGTTCTAGATGTGGATACCAGGATAACCGCTGATCGACTATCACACCTAGATATTTAGTCTGTGCAACTTGTTAAATGTATGAACAATTGCAGTATCTGTTATTAGTATCTATTCTTAGATTGAGATCCTCAGTTGCTTGACTACTTTTATTAATACTAAAACTATAATAGTTATTGATATAACTAATCAATAAAGTAGTATAGTTGAGATGCCATTTACTCCCAGCAAAACTAACCTTCCTAATAACACCATGATTGATTATATCCTTTCATAAGTCCACACGTCAAGAAAACTCTATCAAAGAAACACCCATTAATCTTTTTTCCCCTTTCTTAATTACTAGCCTAACATCCTTCAGGTAAAGTTACTAAACTGAATTAGTAATTTGTTGAGTAATTGGAAACGTTTGGGAAAGTTGATTAGGGAAGTCCTTTCGGGTGGAGAGTTGCAGAATTAAACATAAATAGGAGGTAACACTGTTTGTGTGGCGCCGGACGTAAAGAATACACAGCACTTTTTTTTTTTTGGTGGGAAATCATCAAATGACCTATCCCGCTCTGGGCTGAGCGGAAGGGTAATTTTTTTTATTTGATCTGGTATTTTATCCAAACTAATATTATAAATGCGAAAGTAACTCTGTCTGTCTGTCTGTCTGTCTTTGCTTCACGCCTAAACTACTGAACCGATTTGTGTGAAATTTGGTACAGACATAGTTTGGAACTTGAGAATGGACATAGGGTAGTTTTTATTACAAAAAATAAAATAAAATAAAAAATAAAATTTATTCCGGACATACAGCGCCATCTATTGGTCAAGAGTCGGCATCAATTCAGTACTGAAAACATCCACGCGGGCGAAGCCGCGGGCAGAAGCTAGTTATAATATAACGCAATGAATGTTGTTGAATTGTCAAAATGAATCCCGTTGCTACTTAAAGTGTGTTACGCAACTACCCCCGGGCTAGTTTTTAAAGTCATAGAACCAAATATTATAATGAATAATGTAATATTTGAATTGTTTTTTTTTATCTTTTCATTACGGATGCTTTTAACGTTCTGCATCGTTCTCACATGCATACATTTTTAACATGAATGATGTAACCAATACTTTGTAACCATATTATTGTGATTTAAAAGAGTGTCCATGGAGTTTCTTGCCCGTTCTTCTCCATAGGGTACTGTAGAGAGCTAGAAGAGCTCTCTGAGGTAACGGGAGGAATCAAACGACTTTTATTTTTATTTATTTTTTATTAAAAACGTTGCTCCACACTAGGAATTCCTCCTGTATCGTGGGTGCGTTTACAACATTTAAACTCACATACACAAACAGCCTATATTCAACATATTCAAATATATGACACTAGCTTGAACGTTCGAATGCTTGTAAGTTAAGTTATAGCCGGCCTGCACCAATTATGTTTGCCATCGGTAGACAAACCTCTACAGTACCTACTACGCTTTGGAAGGGGCCACTACCTTCATCTTTTTGACTGACCGACCCTTGACAATTCAAAAGTGCCTGTAATTGGTTTAGTTGAAATAAATACTTTGAGTTTGAGTTTCAAAACATTTACCAAAAACAAAACTTCAAGATTTCGTGGTTCTATCTAACCCCCTCTCCCGTCCGTTGAATTTTGTACTAGACACGGCTGTTTGTTTACCTAACTATCGCTTTATTTTGCTTCGCGTAGAGTACAGTCACGAGCACCAATATGTCAACACTTGGCAACTTTCAATTGCGATTTTTTCGTGAAATAACGAATTCAACGTTGAAATACGACACATTATATAAACCTATGGGTTCGAAAATGCTATGTTCGTAACAACATAAAATTTCATTTAAAAATAAAGAAGTAAATCGCTTTTGAAAAAAGCTGAGTGTATACATACTTTTGTTCGTGACTGTACGTAACAGAAAATCGAATAATTATTCCAATTCGTTGAATTGAAATATTTTTATTTTTATATGAAAGTCTTATGAATTAAAATCTGTCGAATTAATTAAAGTCATAGAACAAAAGTTGTTGTTTAGGATGTTAGTAATTTAGTCCTGAGCGGTTGTTAATGTTTTACCAATAAATCTGTATACCTAATTAGCCTTTTTTTTTTCATCAAATGACCCCTCCCGCTCTGGGTGGAGCGGAAGGGAGTGTCAGACTCTTACTGACTAAAACCCACCCGTGTTCCTTCCTTAGCCCTTTATGTTCCAGGGCAGCGGTAACCCTTTCGGACGATCCCGCTACCCTGGCAGGCTTCGGCCCTATCGGGCCCCGTCACTCGTGCTGACATCTCTTTGAGGCGCGCGTGGAACACATACACGCCGTCCGGCACGGGCCTGGTCCTGATCGGACGGTGAGTTACCCATTACTCTCCGCCCGCAGGCTCGCGTCTACGGTGGCCGGGAGTCGTCACGCGGCTCCCGACGCCCGGAGCGTCTCCCGCGGCGGCTGAGGCGTGAGGTTCTCTCCCTCGTCCACCCCGCCACTACCTAAATAGCCTCTAATGTTCCCTAACTGTGACACAGGCCTCTTCGAGACGGAGTGGGTTGTAATGATTTATATTATACAATACTTTATTGTACACCACAAAAATACATAACACAAAATACATCGAATACCTACTACAAAATATGCAATGGGTGGCCATATCGCTAATCTACCGCACAGGCTCCACGGTTTCATATTAAAACGGCTGAACGGATTTGGATGAAAGGCACATGTGTAGATCACGGCTTATTATTAGGACATGGGATACTTTTTATCCCGTAATTTTACGGCATTGAGATTTATGAGGGTGAAACCGCGGGGCGCACCTAGTTTCACCTAAATGCCTTGAGGTTGACCAAAAAACCATTATTCCAATTCAAAATCAAAGTATATTTTTTCACATAATCCTACATGGGCACTTATGAAACGTACACGGTTCCAATTGGTCGTTTTCTAAGGAGAAGAGCCGGCAAGAAACTCCACGGTTACTCTTTTATAAATATTTGACTTTTACAATGTTTTCAAATCAGTAGGTATGGAAGGAAAGCGTAGGCCTGTCAACAAGTACCAGGTACTGATACAATAAAAAATTGTCTACAGATCAGCCGGTCGATTCTGTAAAAATCTCACCGTGAAAACTCAAGTGAAGTGAGCTGGATGTGAGTGGTCAATAGTGTCAATCCCTAGCATTATTTGGAATGACAGCTCACTCCACGCTCACTTCACCTAAGTTTTCACGGTGAGATGGTTACAGAATCGCACTGCAGCCGGTCGATTCTGTAAAAATCTCACCGTGAAAACTCAAGTGAAGTGAGCTGGATGTGAGTGGTCAATAGTGTCAATCCCTAGCATTATTTGGAATGACAGCTCACTCCACGCTCACTTCACCTAAGTTTTCACGGTGAGATGGTTACAGAATCGCACTGCTGAAATCTACAAGGCCTACAAAGTCCTCACATTTACAAAGTATAAAAGAATCTATCAAAAATGATAAATAAACAAGTGCGAGTCGGACTCGCGTACCGAAGATTCCGTACAAATTAGTAGGAAAGTAACTAACTACAAATTTATGGTTTTCGGATTTTTTCCTTTAATTGTGCTACATGATATTGCTTCTTGCCAAATTTCATGATTCTAGGTCATCGGGAAGTACCCTATAGGTTTTGATTCCATTGCGAATGTCAAAATATGCGGCATAAACGGAACATAAACGCCCGTATCTTTTGATTGCGTTGACTTAGAACTTTGATTTTTTTACTGCTTCAAGGGATTGCAGCCTTGAGTATTTGATATTAATTTCAACTTGACAACTTCACGCGTTCTTGAGAAAAAGGGTCTTGACAGACGGACGGACAGACAGACGGACAAAGAAGTGATCTTATAAGGGTCCCGTTTTTCCTTCTGAGGTACGGAACCCTAAAAATAAAAATCGATTAAAACCAAGTGATATGATTGCCATTACAACTAGTAATATTTATTTATTTATAATTATCCTACGACGATGATAAGTGAATTTCAGGCCGTCTTCGCTGGTACGCTGATTGCTCCGCTCCATTGGACAGGCAACCTTCTGGCTTTAATAAGTTTGGGTTGTAAGTATGTAAAAGGGAAATTGAGCTCTCGGTTGAAGGGTAAAGAGTGTTCTCGTATCTTTGTTTACCCTCTTAAAGAGCCCCTCTGGCGAAGAGCCCCAATTAGCACTTGGTAATTGAAGAACTCCAATTATAAAGGGACCTTTTATTGTTGTATGATTAAATCTTATTGTTGTAGGTACTCGCAGTTGAGATTTAAGGAGTTGGTTTTTCGAAATTTTTGTAGAAGTCGCAAGGACTAATTTAAATGTTTTTCAATTTTAATCGAGTAAGTATTTTATAAGTTAAGTATAGGGCTCGTGTGTAAGTAATAACAGCCGCACGGGCCGATTTTCTAGGTTAAGCAACGCTTGTCGAGGTCGGTCCGTGGATGGGTGATCATCTTTAATAAGTAAGTAGATATTTTTTAGGATAAGTATTATAGGGCTCGTGGCAAAGTAATAACAGCCACACGGGTTGATGTTCTAGGTTAAGCAACGCTTGTCGAGGTCGGTCCGTGGATGGGTGACCATCTTTAATAAGTAAGTATAGATATTTTTTAGGATAAGTATTATACAAGATGTTGTTTTGCAACCTCGTCAAATTCAAGGAGGTAACTATGCTACTGATTCTCGACATGAATCAATAATAAAATAAGTAGGTATTTTTTTTTAAATTTTCGGTAACTTTTGTGGGACACGCATATTAAAACGCGGCCTGTCTGAGACCGTACTGTAACTGCCCTTTTACACACACATAAAAACGCGGCCGCTTTTACGATACAATAACGCGATTCTGTTCTTTGAAAGTGGTTTTTTCAATTTTGAAATACTGTCAAACTTAAATAACTAAAAAAAAGTATGTATTCATTATTTACCAGGGATCGTAATTTTATTAGATTTGATTTTATTTGGGCGAGTCGTGCCAGTCATGTATGTATGTATGTGAAATTGTGGTTCAGGGATAATCTCAAGAGGAAGAAACGAGTGTCCTTTGTAATCCGGAACTTCACCCTGTAATCAAATATGCAACATTGTCTCCAAGGGGCCTAAGTGTATTATTATAAATTCAGTGGGAATGGGGTAGGATAATCTTGTCCCATTTCTGAAGCTAGTCAGAAGGCCAATTCTCGTAAAAACGTTCAAAATCTAGTCGCAGTACTTATCATCTCAGCGACAAACAAATGTCAAAAACTTGTCAAAATATAGGGAAATTGGAGGTATTTTTTACAGATTGAGACTGAGATCAGAAGGCCAATTCTCGTAATTTAAAACGTTCAAAATCTAGTCGCAGTATCATCTCAACGACAAACAAATGTCAAAAACTTGTCAAAAATGTAGGGAAATTTTATGTATTTTTTACAGATTGAGACTGTGATCGGACTGTGAACGTGCTTAAAATTACGAGAATTGCCCCTCTGACTGTGAACGTTTTTAAAATTACGAGAATTGCCCCTCTGACTGTGAACGTTTTTAAAATTACGAGAATTGCCCCTCTGACTGTGAACGTTTTTAAAATTACGAGAATTGCCCCTCTGGTTGTTGTCAATGTCTTGTGTCAAAACTACTGAACGGATTTGAATAAAATTTGGCACACAGATTGTTTATAACCATTAACACATAGAATAATTTTCATCGATCAAAATGTAACGGTGTATGTACCAAGAGACGGTCACCCGTGGATGGGTGTGAGCTAGTAATTCTGATTTTTTTTTCCACCCTTATTAGTCCAACATAAAGACACTGTCAATAATAAACAAAAAAAAACTGAAAAACAAAAAAAAAATTACAAAAAAAACTATTTAACCAAATTTTTAACAATTTTGTACCTATAAAGAAAATGTTTGCATGCCGAATGGTGAAATATGGCAGAACTCTGATTTATACCTACTACTATCTACTTATGTATTACCCATATTTGCAAATAAATGCTATTCTATTCTATATCAAAATTGTTGACCGTTGTACCTTGAAGGCTTATTAACCAAATTTGCACGAATTTACTCGCTCGAAAAGTGCGTTAGAGTCCCATTTTCTATACTTTATTGCATAAAATTCAAAATGTGCCAATTCATAGGAGTCGCTTAAAGAAAAAAAATATTATTAAAAAGTTTTCGGGCGAGTAAATTCGGATCGACTAATAAGCATAAATGACAGCGGCAAACGGGAATAAACATGACAGCTGGTAAGTACAATATATCCCATTCTCTTACCAACCGCAATGATATCCAGTCACCATAAAAAATATCGTTCAATATAAAAGGAGGCTCACCGTTATACGGGTAAACCTTTGTGAAATATTGTGGGGAAAAAATCTTAAGGAATGAAAAGAATACCTACACAATAGGCCCGTTTATTTATTGTTACGACAGATACAGGGGGTTCTCGAGGTACACAGGGTGCAGAAACAATTGTTAAGAAAGTAGCTCTATGTTCAAGACAGGTAATTTTAGTCGAAACTCTGTTTTATTTTTTTAATTAAGCAGTAGGGACATCTATTTGAGTCTCTCTGAGGGATCGAATCCGCAACGAGGTGATTCCGAATGAAATAGATACCTACTGGTATCCTTTGTTGAGCTTCTTAAGTTTTGAGTTGAGCTGCACGGTTTCTGACAAATGCGTGCACTGACTGGACAGGTTCTCTCAATCTGTGTGGTTCTTTCCTCAAAAGACCATCTCAGACATCGATCTACATGGTCTTCATTATGATCTGACCAAGACTATGTCTGGACTTTAAAAGATACTGTGACCTCTGAGTTTATTTCGGCCTTTCTTCTCAGACTAGTCAGAAAGAAAACGCCGACTTCATGAAAAAGGCATAAAGGGCGTGACAGCTTACATATTTATGCAATGCAGGGTTATATTCACATAGCTGTCACTCGAAGTCACAAATAGTAAAAGTCATCAACTGCCTAGCCTTTTCCCAACTATGTTGAGGTTGGCTTCCAGTCTGATCGGATGCAGCTAAATACCATATGGAGCGACTGTCTATCTGACCAACACAATCTAGTTGTTGGGTAATACAATACCCCTTGTTGTCAGACATTCGGGCTTCAGACGACCCGTAACGACTGTCAAAGATCCACGAATGACAAGCTTAACCTGCTTTATTATGAGGCACGGAGGGGTATCGGTATGTATAGATGGTCACCCATCCACAGACCAATCGCGCCAAGCGTAGCTGGACCTGATCGATCGAAACGTGCGGCTGTTATTACTTAGCCACAAGCCCTTCCAAACAGTAACCCCCCACCCAGACACCCGGATGGAACGAAGTTCCTTTCGATTAATTAGTGAAGGAATTGTAATATTTTTTTTTTTAAGTTATAATAATATTTTCTTATTATTAATAAATAATAAAACACGGAGAAAAAAACTGGCTTGCATTCTATGAGAGAGAGAGAGAGAGACAGAGAAACACGCGCACGCCGCACGGCTTACAACTATAGCAAAAAGTGTCGTTAGAACTTTTGGTCTTAATTTTTTCCGTCTAGCCCCCTTTCGCAACGCGCGATAAGGAACTTCGTTCCAAAAGTATCACCCTGTATTTTGATGTCAGGCCCAATAACAAGGATCTAATCCCAATAAAAATTGCTCCTCAATCATACGAAAACCTATAGGTTTTCCTTTATGGGCGTTTGTACCACCCTGTATATCATATAATATACACACTACGGAAGAGACCCTGCGTATAAAGGTTTCAGTTACAGGCTTCCAGCATAATATACAGGGTGTATTGTGGTATGTAGGTCGGATAAATGGACGAAGATTTTTTTCTGTAAGTCAGACCAGGCTGTGAAAGGGATTCATGAGAAGGATTTGTTTTTAATTAAATAACTAAACCCCAAAGGGATGGGCACAGCAGTACGATTCTATAACCATCTCACCGTGAAAACTTAGGTGAAGTGAGGGTGGAGTGAGCTTTCATTCCAAATAATGCTAGGGATTGACACTACTGACAACTCACATCAAGCTCACTTGACTTGAGTTTTCACGGTGAGATTTTTACAGAATCGACCGGCTGGTGTACCTACATACAGGTAAAAAGACACATCACATAGCCGTCAACTATGCATTCTGTACATCAAACTAAGTAACATTGCACATAAATAATTGCTGGAAAACGACTTTTATTTTTGGTGTGAAAATTTGCTGTTCGCGGTAGCACGAAATGGAACGCACGTAAAAGATTGTGTTTATGGGTGCATTCAACGGTACAGTCACGAGCAAAAGTATGTATACACTCGGCTTTATTCAAAAGCGATTTACTCCTTTATTTTTTAATGAAATTTTATGTTGTTACGAACATAGCATTTTCGAACCCATAGGTTTATATAATGTGTCGTATTTTAACGTTGCATTCGTTATTTCACGATAAAATCGCAATTGAAAGTTGACAAGTGTTGACATATTGGTGCTCGTGACTGTACAGGGGTATTTAAAGTTCCAAGAAATGGAAGTGAATAACGTGTTGCGCCGACCCCAAGTCACATGGTAGGGCAGGAAGATGATGGTGAATAGTAGAATCTTACGAGTTGTAAGGTCATGGGTTTGAACCCAGGCAATCAAGTATCCAATGTGTTAATCCTGCTTATAAACTATCTGTCTGCCAATTTTCATTTAAATCCGTTCAGAAGTTTTTGCGTGAAAGAGTAACAAACATTCATCCATCCATACAAACTTTCGCGTTTATAATATTACTAGCTGTGCCCCGCGGCTTCAATCGCATGAGTTTCGATCCCATCAGAATATCGGGATAAAAAGTATTCTATGTGTTAATCCCGGTTATAAACCATCTGTGTGCCAAATTTCATCCAAATCCGTTCAGTAGTTTTTGCGTGAAAGAGTAACAAACATCCACCCACCCTCACAAACTTTCGCGTTTATAATTAAATAAATATATATTATTATATATATTAATAGAATTAGTAGAAAGTAGGGTAGGATGCCAGTTAAGTAGAATCACCTCCTATAAGGACTCGGGTGGCCAGCCTTTATCTCTAAGTGGAAATGACCTGAAAATTGAACTCGCTAACAATTTGAGTGGTTGAGCAGTTAGCCGTTAGTTCGAACTAATTGCTCAATACAAGCAAGTTTAAGCTATTCTATACTTGTATATATACATATATATATATATATATTTAGTGTTAGATTGTCAAAATAGTAATTAATCAGTGTATATATAAATATCTATAAATATCCCTGGACATTTCACACAGCGCCATCTAGTCCCAAGCTAAGCAACCTAATGCTTGTGTTATGGTAACAAGATGGCTGATAAACTACTTATATACATTTTTTTTTTGTAAATACATACATATTATTGATAGAAAAACACCCAGACTCAGAACAAATACATGTAGGTCATACAAATATTTGTTCCGTGCGGGAATCGAACCCGCGACACGCAGCGCAGCAGTCAATCGCTTAACCACTGCGCCAACCGCGCCGTCAAGTGTATGTTAAATAAATATTAATTAAATACAGCGTGGCGCTTTAATGACGACATCAATTTAACACACGTATACGGTTTTGCGTTGTAGTTTTATGAATATATTTTAATTTAATCAAACATTAATATTTATTTATTTCTTAACAATTTTATAAAATAGCATCTTAGACCTGACCTGACTTAAAGAACTGTAGCGCAAGGGTTATTTGCCGGGGTCACAGATCATAACATCGCATCAATGTAATTAAAACAATTATCGAGCAAAGAGAAGGCGAATTGAAGGAAAAAGAGAGAGCCCTATGTCGGCGAGCGGCGCAGGTGGAAGTTTTCAAGTTACGATTTTTTTTATGTTGTTATAATTTTTATGATTACTGGCCACTAGCCCTAATCCGTGTGTTAAATTAATGTCGCCATTGTAGCGCCACGTTGTATATAACCAGTTTACGCTATATTACTCGAGTTATGAAGCTTAAACTAATTAATTACTTAGTGAAATCCTAGAATCAATCTGTAGAGCAAGTTTAGATTGAGCTTATTAAACTGTTGCTTCGAGTTAAATTCTAGAAATTTTGTAAAATAATATGGAATTTTTCCGATGAAAGGAAATTTTGGTGAAAGTATCTTAGGAACTATCATAATAAAATAATTAGTAATGATGAATGATTTTATTATGTAGGTAGGTTTGTAAAAACACTGTTACACGTCAATCATATTTTTAAAACTATATTAGGTCGGCGTTTCCTATCTGACTAGTCTGAGAAGAAAGGAAAAATTAGGAAGGAATATTTTATTTTTATTATTCATCATCATCTATCATTCATCTGCCAATCCTTTTCCCAACTACATATGTTGGGGTCGGCTCCTATCTAACCAGCCGCTGGATACCAGTATTTTACATGGAGCGACTGCCTATCTGACCTCCACTACCCAGTTATTGACGACACGGTTGGCGCAGTGCTGCGCTGCGTGTCGTGGGTTCGATTCCCGCACGGAACAAATATTTGTATTGCCTACAGGTAGGTGTTTCGGGTCTGGTTGTGTATCATCATCATCTGCCTAGCCTTTTCCCAACTATGTTGGGGTCGGCTTCCAGTCTAACCGGATGCAGCTGAATACCAGTATTTTACATGGAGCAACTGCCTATCTGGCCTCCACAACCCAGATACTGGGTAATACGATACCCTTTGGTAAGACTGGTTGTCAGACTTTCGGGCTTCTGACTACCCGTGTATACGTATGTGAGTTTAAATGTTTGTAAACGCACCCACGATCAAGGAGTAATTACAAGTGTGGGACAACGTTTTTTAAAAAAAGAATAAAGTTATTACCCCTTGGTAAGACTGGTTGTCATACTTTCACACGGAGGACAGTGTAGGCCTGGTATTAACACTGTAATATGAAAACTTTGTAAGTAAAAGCCAATCATTTTTAGGGTACCGTACCTCGAAAGGAAAAAACGGATCCCTTATAGGATCACTTTGTTGTCCGTCCGTCCTTCTGTCTGTCAAGACCCTTTTTCTCAGGAACGCGTGGAGGTATCAAGCTGGAATTTATATCAAATACTCAAGTCTACTGACCCATGGAGCTGTGAAAAAATCAAACTTCTAAGCCAATGCAATCAAAAGATACAACCGTTTATGCCGCAAATTTCCGCAAATTTTCGACACTCGCAAGGGAATCAAAACCTACAGGATACTTCCCGTAAACTCAGAATTTTGAAATTTGGTACGAAGCAACGTCTTACAGCACAGATAAAGGAAAAATTGCGAAAACCGAAATTTTTAGTTACATACCTACAATTTTGTACGGAACGCTGGGTGCGGAGTCCGACTGACACCTGATCGGTTTTTAAAAGAGTAACCGTGGAGTTTCTTGCCGGCTCTTCTCCATAGGAAACGACCAATTGGAACCGTGCACCTAGCTTCTGACGTCTCATCAGTGCCTATGTTGGTTTAGCTTCAACCTATAATGTTCCCACTGCTGAGACACATAGGCCTATGTACTCTCTTCGAGAGATAGTGGGCTGTAACTACAGTGTGGATTGGTAGATGTTACGTGTCTTCGAATTTTTGGTTGAAGTAGATTTATAATAATAATAATATCCCTGGACATTTCATACAGCGCCATCTAGTCCCAAGCTAAGCAACCTAATGCTTGTGTTATGGTAACAAGATGGCTGATAAACTACTTATATACATTTTTTTTTTGTATATACATACATATTATAGATAGAAAAACACCCAGACTCAGAACAAATACATGTAGGTCATACAAATATTTGTTCCGTGCGGGAATCGAACCCGCGACACGCAGCGCAGCAGTCAATCGCTTAACCACTGCGCCAACCGTGCCGTCATATTTTCATATCAAGATTTATGTGAAATAAAATATTTTTAATTTGAATAAAAAGCTTCATACGAGTCGTAGCGTTAATAACCAGTAACGGTAAATTATATTATATAGAGGAACAGGGTTAATACCCTGTTCCTATAATTTACCGTTGCTGGTTAAGGCTGCGACTCGTATGAAGCGAGAATAATCTCTATGGCTACAGCTACATAGCTTTAAAGATACAATGTTATGCCCTGAGACATCGTAAAGCGGGTTCTTTGACTTTTAAATTATGAAGGAACCCCGGGGTGGCAATAATGTCTACTATTTTGTAGTTTAAAATGTTGTGAATTTGTTGTAGTCAAGTGAGAGGGAGCAGCGACGTCTGCACTCACGAGTTGTAGGTCGTAGGTTCGAACCCAGATAGGTTCGTCCGTTCGTTTTTTTTGTTTTTGTTTTGTCAGCATAAACTGTCCTACTGCTGGCAACTTTGACGGCATGGTTGGTGCAGTGGTTAAGCGATTGACTGCGCTGCGTGTCGCGGGTTCGATTCCCGCACGGATCAAATATTTGTATGACCTACAAGTAGTTGTTCCGGGTCCAGGAGAAATTCCTAGAAAAAAAAACGGCCTCCCCAAATGCCAGGGACTCTTTTCCCGCACCACATCGAACTAGCCCTCGCGGTACGCGTCCAGCCGGTCGATTCCGTAAAAAACTCACCGTGAAAACTCAAGTGAAGTGAGCTTGTTGTGAGTTGTCAGTAGTGTCAATCCCTAGCATTATTTGGAATGACAGCTCACTCCACGCTCACTTCACCTAAGTTTTCACGAAGAGATGTTTGGACGCATGAGGAACAGGGTGTATAGTTCACTCATCCTCCATAGAAAAGGGAGGATCCTCCGACCAGACGGGTGTTGTGTTTGGCGGGCTATTGTCCCACGATTGATGTTGGGAAATTGTATCGATGCTAATTTCGCGGTAAACTCTGCTTGCGAGATGCAGGATTTGCGTGACGTCAGTATGACGCGTTGCTCGCATGTGGCGTTGTAGATACCGTTACAGATGGTTACAGAATCGCACTGCAGATCGTCTCGCCATCTCTGTCTGGGCCAGCCTCGGCGGCGCCGTCCATCTTTCATCGTGCCCAACAGTCATCATGCATGCGGCTGATGTGCCGCGCCCAATCCATTTGAGCCTGGCAGCCTCCTTTCCTATATCCAGTATGCCCGTTTTGGAACGTAGCGTGGTATTCCGCTTTACTTTGTGTAAATTATTTCATCACCACTGCTCTCAAAACGGTGAAGGAAAATATCGTGAGTGACATAGCCTAGAACCAAAAATTCGAAGACATGTGACATCTAACAACCCGCACTGGGCCCGCGTGGTAGATGATGGCCAACTCCCTCTCACTAAGAGCAGGCTGACTTTCGGGCTTCTGAGTACCCGTAACGATAGCAGGGACCAAAAGCATAACGTATTTTTCGAGGCACGTAGGAGTCTCAGTGTCTGAGCGGAACACGAAATCATAGCGAGATCACTCAAATAATATTTTGGTTTTTCTCATAGCTCGATAGATGGCGTTGGCGTCGAGTTAGATCTCGCTATGGTTTCGTCACGCGCATTTGGTTAGGTCCGATAGATTATTTTAATTTCTGTGAGCAGCGCACCTGTCGGGATTACGTGTAACTAATTTTTTAATACACGGGTAGTGACGTAATTCAGTGGTGTTATTTCCCTATCCCTCCAAGTCGACCCTCGAATATACACTCGGTATGTAATGAATGGTCGCCCATCCACGGACAAACCCCAGTAAACGATGCAACAAGGCATCATTACCCTATACCATAAAGTACGAAACTATGTTAGTAGGTAGTTTAAAATGCGAGTTAGTGTTATTGTAAATAATAAAACTGTAATTATGGCCACACTATTAAATTAGGAAATTCCTATAATAATATAATAAATCATTTAATTCAGACAACAGTTATCCATATTTTGTTAGTATTACACACAACTTATATTCTAGTGTTAGTAACATTGATATAGAAAATAATATTATTAAAAACAAAGGACGATCAGGCAGAAAGACATGTTCCCTACCTAATCAACCTCCGCACAAAATGCCTGATATTTGGAGTATAGCTCTCCGCCACAGCTAATGATAGTGATGTTGAGTTAATAAATAAGAAAGAAAGAAAGAAAAAACGTTTATTTGGACACAGTTCGTGAAACAGAAAATAATAAAATAATGTTTCAGACAACAATAATGTGTGCCTCACGGCTGCGCCAAAAAGGTTCATTTCAGCATTAATGCCAGACAGATGCTGTCTGACGCTGGTTTTCTTATGAACCTCTATGGAAAAGTGACGGGGAGCACACACAGTCTCAACATACCTAATACATACCCACTTATAAATAAATAAATAAACTAGTAATCACGTACAATATCATTACAAATAAAAAAAAGAAAAAAAAAGAAACAAAACAAAACAACCAAGTCTCAGCAAAACGGCACGGTTGGCGCAGTGGTTAAACGATTGACTGCTGCGCTGCGTGTCGCGGGTTCGATTCCCGCACGGAACAAATATTTGTATGACCTACATGTATTTGTTCCGAGTCTGGGTGTTTTTCTATCTATACTTATAATAAATCTGTAGAAGTGAAAATTCTGTACATTGAAAATATCCAAAAAATAAATGGCAGGGGGTGTTACTAGACCGACACCGAACCCAAAAATGTGATTAAAAAAATTTTTGTCTGTCTGTCTGTCTGTCGGTCTGTCTGTCTGTCTGTCTGTCTGTCTGTCTGTCTGTTTGTTCAGGCATCACGCAAAAACTACCGGTTCGATTACGATGAAACTTGGTATAATTATTCTTTAATATCCTGGGCACCACACTGGGTACTTTTTATCCCGGAAAAGTATATACAATAAAAAACAAACTTAATTTTGCGGTTCGATCCCTATACCCGATTACCACTGTCTGTACTGTACCAACCGCAAATACTAAGTTTGTCGTAGGTTGGGTCACCCGCAGTGGAGTTCATTTTTATTCCTTTTAGTTTTTAGAGTTATTTAGGTTTATTTTTATATAAGTCGTAGGTATAGATTTTAATTTTAAAGTATAGGTAGTATATTTGATAGTGTACGTAGTGACCGTAGGTTATTTTATAATACTGTTAGGTAGGTTTAGTCATTCGTATAGATATTAGTTTTTAGGGATTTTGCTTATTTATTGAGTTTAGATTAGTTATCATCAGAAATAGGTTTATTTAGGTAGGTAGGTATTTAATTTTCTGTTATTGAGTTTTTTTTTTAATTAGTTAGGTACTTAGGTAAAGATATCATATAGGTACCCTCTTAATCACCACTAATGAGACACAATTGGTTTTCTATTGTAATTAGCCACAAAGGGCCCGCGACATAGATGGCATTCTGGGGAAGCACATACATTTTATCCTGTTAGCACGTTCCCGTGGGTAAATTTCCGACATCCACGCGGGCGAAGCCGCGGGCAGAAGCTAGTCTAAAATATGTATGTATTTACAAAAAAAAAAATGTATATAAGTAGTTTATCAGCCATCTTGTTACCATAACACAAGCATTTGGTTGCTTAGCTTGGGACTAGATGGCGCTGTGTGAAATGTCCAGGGATATTATTATTAACCTGTTTTTCTCGATCAATCTACATATATAAGATTGATCCGTGCACGGTGCACTCAAACCGCAACATATAAATAAATGTTTTATATTTTTCTGAACTCTCCAAGGTCCAACTCACATATTCTCCCTACCTTTCTAATATCCTTCCATTACTATGCACAGTACGACCCTCCAGCTTCGACATATGTCTGCCTCGGTCCTCCCTCCCCGATTAGTATTCTGCCGGAGTCTGGCCCCAAAATTATCGTGTCTCTAGGAAACTGCTATTGAAACAGACCCCACAAATTGCATTTTGAGCACTGTCCTCTAGTTGTGTCGGTACGACTTGTACGAGAATAACTCGTACTGTGCTGATGAAGTGGGCTGGCCAGTTACGCTGGCCGCGGAAATGAAATAGCTTCATGTTTTTTAAGTACGACATAAAGACGCTCAAGTTCTAAGTTGAGCTACACGATTAGCGACAAATGCTTGCACTGATTGGTCCACTCAAACCTCTGTGGCGCTTTCCTCAAAAGACCATTTCAGATAACAATCTACATGGATTTCACATGGTCTGACCAAGATTATGTCTGAGTTTGTTTCGGCCTTTCTTCGCAGACTAGTTAGATACGAAATGCTATCCTTATCTAGCTTTTTTTTATTTCTTTTTTTTTTATTGACAATGGGCTCACTCCTGACCTCAATCCAACCCAGAGGCAGGGATGAGATCTACGGTATGAAAACATAGTTGGGAAAAGGCTAGGTAGAAGATGATTGTAAAAATAGATGATTTTCATAAAAGTTTAATAAGTATTTGAGTTAAAGAGAGTGACAGCCGGGACCATAATCTTTCATAAAATTCTGGCATCTTTCATCTCCATAAAGCCTTAATATTATAATGTCATCAGAACTACACGACTGTGCAAAATTTCAGCTCAATCCGATTACGGAAATGGGATGAAAAATCGATCAGAAGATTCGACTCTAAGTTAGGCGGGCGTGAAACTCGATAAAAACGTTTTAGAGTAGTATAATGAGGGTAGGAATAGAAAATAAATTATATCAAACAAGCTCTTGTCCGCCACTTCGACTGAGCAATGACTTGCACAAATTTATTTAAATTTTCAAGATAATATTTACGTAATTTAAAAGCTAATAAGTAATAACAGTCTTGAAGTGAGGGGCTTGTGGCTAGTAATAACAGCCGCAGGGGCGACCGATCAGCTTAAGCTACGCTTGTCATGGTTCGTCCATGGATGCCGACCATCTTTTCATATCAAAAATATTCAAAACCCCTCCGTGCCTCGGAAAGCACGTTAAGCCATTATAAGCTATGCTTGCCGCAGTTGGTCTGTGGATGGGTGACCATCTTTACATACCGAGACCCCTCCGTGCCTCGGAAAGCACGTTAAGCCGTTGGTCACGGTTGTCATTCGTTGATCTTTAACAGTTGTTAGGGTTGTCAGTAGCCCGAAAGTCACAATCATCAAGGAGGAAGGGAGACGGGTGTTGTGTCTGGCGGTCAACTGCCCACGATTGTTGTTGGGAAGTTTGCATATATGCCAATTGCGCGGTAAACTCTGCTTGCGAGATGCAGGAATTGCGTGACGTTGTAGATACCACTGCAACTGCTTAGCGGTAAATACACTTAGAACCCGAGTCGGCTGGAGGAAAGACAATCTCCACAGATGGCCTCACGGACGGCTCTGCCGGTCGATTCTGTAAAAATCTCACCGTGAAAACTCAAGTGAAGTGAGCTTGATGTGAGTGGTCAGTAGTGTCAATCCCTAGCATTATTTAGAATGACAGCTCACTCCACGCTCACTTCACCTAAGTTTTCACGGTGAGATGGTTAAAGAATCGCACTGCTGATCTCAAATGCGTATGCGGTACCTCTCCACAGACCATGGTACACCTTCCATTCTGCGCCGCATGCCCTGTCACCTGTGCACTTGATTGATCTTATGACTAACTATTGTCTGGCACTTTTGCTGAACTGGGCCTTTTTGGTGCAGCCGTGAGGCACACTTACCTGCTAATTTCTTACATCGGTCTTTATACTAGTTTTCTATTTGTTCTTTTATTTGTTGTTATCTCATGTATGTAATGTATCTGGTGTATTGTGTGTCTTTTGGTCTGTGCCATAGTCTAATAAAACATGGTCTTCTCTTCCCAGAGTGACACAAGCCTACGTCAGAATAACATTGCCACTTTATTTCAACACATGTTACATGGGTACATTATATCTATGATTAATTAGTTAAAATATTGCTTTATAATTTTCATTTATATGTTTTTTATCATAAATTGTATCCGTTGTTTAAAATTCTCCTTCACATTTTTAAGTTTGAGAACCTGTAAACAGCATGATGACGTAGGCTTGTGTCAGTCACGTGGTTCCCGAGTCTCGGAAGAGAGTACCAGGCGGAGTTATATTATTATACCATGGTTTGTGCTAAATAAATGTTTTTTCTTTCTTTCTTTGAGCTGAGTTCGCTTTATAGAGCAGTGGTAGTTCACGGTTAAAGGCCGCGACTTACGAGTTGTAGATCGTAGGTTCGAACCCAGACAGGCGCTTTACTTTGTGTAAATTATTTCATCACCACTGCTCTCAAAACGGTGAAGGAAAACATCGTGAGGAAACCGGCATGTCGTAGAACCAAAAATTCGAAGACATGTGACATCTACCAACTCGCACTGGGCCCGCGTGGTGGATTACATCCCACTCCCTCTCGAAGAGACCAGGCCTGTATGCCAGCAGGGAACATTAAAGGCTCATCATCTGCCTAGCCTTTTCCCAACTATGTTGGGGTCGGCTTCCAGTCTAACCGGATGCAGCTGAATACCAGTATTTTACATGGAGCGACTGCCTATCTGACCTCCACAACCCAGTTACTGGGTAATACCCCTTGGTAAGACTGGTTGTCAGACTTTCGGGCTTCTGACTACCCGTAACGACTGTCAAAGATCCACGAATGACAGCCGGGACCAACGGCTTAACGTGCTTTCCGAGGCACGGAGGGGTCTCGGTATGTAAAGATGGTCACCCATCCACAGACCAACCGCGGCAAGCATAGCTTAACCTAACCGATCGACCTGTGCGGCTGTTATTATTTAGCCACGGGCCCAAGGCTGATTATTTATATTTAAACTTTTTGCCATTAATACGCTAAAAAGATGAAGAAGCGGTCGAAAAAGATACAGTTTTACAAAGTATCCCGAATAAACTCTCTTACAAGGATTTCTAGCATGAGATTGTCTTTGAACAAAGCGGGTATCGATTCTGACTTCATTAAAGTCACAGTGGCACAGGTCACGCACAGCTAGAATAATAATGTAGCGTCGTGAACATGTGTCGAAGTTAAAAAAATATGTGGACGATAATAATATTTCGAACGAATATTATTATGACTAATTACTATCCAAACTAATATTATAAATGCGAAAGTAACTCTGTCTGTCTGTCTGTCTTTGCTTCACGCCTAAACTACTGAACCGATTTGTGTGAAATTTGGTACAGACATAGTTTGGAACTTGAGAATGGACATAGGATAGTTTTTATTACAAAAAATAAAATAAAAAATAAAATTTATTCCGGACATACAGCGCCATCTATTGGTCAAGAGTCGGTGTCATCTATTGGTGAAGTCACTATTCCACGCGAACGAAGTCGCGGGTAAAAGCTAGTATGATTATAAATTAAGATTATGAATCCAAAACGAATTTGACTATTAAAGTACCTACAAAGTGTTCATGACGTAATTTATTTTAATTGAAACTGACATGTGAATAATATTGTAACCAGTCATGTATTTTATATTCATTGAAATTGACATATAATTATTGTAGCCGGCTTAATTTATTTTATTTTTAAATGAAAATGACATGTATATATTGTAGTTAATGTAATTATGACCAGTGATGTATTTAATTTTATTTTATTTTAATTTTTTTTAAAATTATTATTATTATTTTAATTATTATTATTATTTTAAACATTGTACACCCCATGGGTATGTTACAGAGATATTATAACAAATAATTATAGGAACTGACCATACACTTGTGACAAGCAATAAATGAATTTGAATTTGAATTATTATACATAAACTTCGACCCATGCGTTCAAACCATGGAAATAAGCATTTCTCATTATGGACACATTAATGAATTCTTATTTTTGCAACGAAGTTCCTTATCGCGCGTTGCGAAAGGGGGCTAGACGGAAAAAATTAAGAGCAAAAGTTGGAACGACACTTTTTGCTATAGTTGTAAGCCGTGCGGCGTGCGCGTGTTTCTCTGTCTGTCTCTCTCTCTCTCTCTTATAGAAAGCAAGCCAGTTATACTTCGTTCCATCCGGGTGACCCTTGACACCTCTCAAGTTTTTTTTTCATACATATTAATTTAGGTACCTTGACGTAAATCACCCGTTATGCATGCCTCCTTATTTCTTTATCCGAAGCATTGGATAGGTTTATCATTTTAATTGCACTAAGCGGCAACACAGACACATTTCTTACTGCATAGCTCAATTAAATTTAATTAAATGAAATCACAATAATATCTTTGTAACGAAGCCTTTTTAAGTACTACTTGCTTTGAGATTTGATTTGTAAAAGCTATAGAAGCGTTTGCCAAAGTTTATGGATAACGTGAAGAACACAGTGTGTAGTGTATTGTTTTCATTCATGAAATATATATTATTTATCTTTACTGGTAGTTTCTTTTTTTATATTAGAGTGTTGTATAACATATTTAGGAGCGCAAATAGGAATTATTAGAGGATCGAATTAATACATGCTTTAATAAAATTAAAATAAGTAATTGTTGTAATAATTGTTTGCTGCACCGGGCGACGTCATTACGTCGGCGCCGGCTGTCGCTGAAAACCAGCGCTGGGGCTCAGTCTTGCATAGGGTCGCAGCATAATGCTGAGCGATAGCCGTTTTGCGTGGATGTGACGCATATCAACCATTACTTATTGTTTTTTTTTCTTTATTTGTTTTTATGTTCTTTTTTGCGTTATATTTACCGCAAATAAACGTATTTTCTTTCTTTCCTTAAAAACTTGAAGATCCGTGGCATACATGTCCGCCATTTTGATTTTTTTTTCAAAATGGCGGCCACGCATGAAACCTAGGTAAATCGATAGCTGACATCAACACAAACAGAAAACATACTAAGACCAAACCACGTAAAGCTTCACGTTTCTGAGATATTTACATTCAAAGTTGATCACGTGACATACATTTTTTTTAACTTGCGTAAATCTGACCGTAAACTCATCATCCTCCTGAGCATATATTTATTATATCCCAATTTATTCGTGGTCGTCGCAACATGTCTTTTTCTTCCATACTTCTCTATTAGTCGTCATCTCGGTAGTCACCCCCTTTCTAACCATATCATCATTCACACAGTCCATCCATCGTTTCTTTGGTCTTCCCCTACTTTTATAGCCATCGACATTCATACTCAAAACTCTCCGTACGACATTTTCCTCATTTATTTAAACTTTTCGCACAAAAAGGTACAAAAGCGGACTCAATGCCTTAGGCATTCTATACCAGTCATTCAAGGGTCTCATTTCTCCGTAACACATGCCCATACCATGACAATCGATTTCCACACAGTTGTCACTGACCGTAAACTATTGTCTTAAATCTTTTTAACCTTACGACCATCATTTCTGTTCACCTCGAGTCTTTTGTCATGTGATATTCTAAGCAAACTAGGTAGGTACCCGAGTTTTTAAAGGATAAAATTCTTAGAGTACCCTCGGGAATTTCTCCGTATAATTTACTTTGTAGACGATTTTTAGGGTTCCGTAGCCAAATGGCAAAAAACGGAACACTTATGGACTGTTCATGTCTGTCTGTCTGTCTGTCCGTCCGTATGTCACAGCCACTTTTTTCCGAAACTTTAGGAGCTACCTATACTGTTGAAACTTGGTAAGTGGATGTATTCTGTGAACCGCATTAAGATTTTCACACAAAAGAGAAAAAAAAAACAACAAATTTTGGGTTAGAACATACTTAGAACTGAAACTCAAAAAAAAAAATTTCATCAAACCCATAACGTGGGGTATCTATGGATAGGTCTTCAAAAATGATATTGAGGTTTCTAATATCATTTTTTTCTAAACTGAATAGTTTGCGCGAGAGACACTTCCAAAGTGGTAAAATGTGTCCCCCCCCCACCCCTGTAACTTCTAAAATAAGAGAATGATAAAACTAAAAAAAATTGCCATGTAAACTTCCACGGAAAATTGGTTTGAACGAGGTCTAGTAAGTAGTTTTTTTTAATACGTCATAAATCGTAAACCGCAATTTACCTTTCATTCAATCAACTCATGATTGATTTTTATAGATAATGGATACGGAACTATTCGTGCGCGAGTCCGACTCACACTTGGCCGGTTTTTTAAAGATAATGGTACGGAACCCTTCGTGCGCGAGTCCGACTCGCACTTGGCCGGTTTTTTTTTTTTGCTAAAACAACTTCTGTTATGGGCCAGTGTTTCCCCGGGGGCTGAAACTGAATATATTTTTTTTGTCAATCGAGCTCTCTTCTTTATTATAATATAGCTTCGGGATGCTAATTTAGATGTCTTTGATTTGATTTTTTTGTTGGTTAAAACCGGGTGATAGATATCCTGTTTTATTGAAGGCATTTTTTATCATTTGAATATTATTTTCGTCTATTCGAATGTAAAATGTTTTGATTGGCTATTGTTTTTTGACTTGTGTTTACCAAGTGTTCAAACACCCTGTGGATGTGTGCGAGAAGACGAGTAGCTTCAGCACATAAGGCACACACACACACAGGAGACGAGTACCGTCAGCACATTACGCACACATACACACACATTTCCGACTTCGCCATTGTCTCCGGCGGTACCGAGCGCTCATATTCATATTCAGTTATTGCATTCAATATTGTAAAAAAGATGTTATAATAGAGCTTAAAGCTAATTACAAAAATAGTAGAAATAGTAGTGGTAGTATTTTTATCTCACGACGTGTGCTTCACGTCTGTGCTGCGTTACGGGGTAACACGATACCCCAGACCAGAAGGCCAATTCTCGTAATTTAAAACGTTCAAAATCTAGTCGCAGTCTCATCTTGGCGACAAACCAAAATGTCAAAAACTTGTCAAAATGTAGGGAAATTAGAGGTAATTTTTACAGATTGAGACAGATCAGATGGCCAATTCTCGTAACTTAAAACTTTCAAAATCTAGTCGCAGTCTCATCTCAGCGACAAACAAATGTCAAAAACTAGTCAAAATGTAAAACAGATTGATACTGAGATTAGACTGTGAACGGTCTTAAAATTACGAGAATTGCCCCTCAGACTGTGAACGTTCTTAAAATTACAAGAATTGCTCCTCAGATGTATGGATGTTACCGTAGAAATAATAGTATGTTAAGGATCGTAGCGTATGAGCTCAGTGGTATCGGCTCCGACATACGAGTAGCAGGTCGTGAGTTCGAACCCAAGCAGGCGCTTTGCTTTGTGTAAATCATTTCATCACCACTGCTCTCGAAACGGTGAAGGAAAACATCGTGAGGAAACCGGCATGTCTTAGAACGAAACATTCGAAGACATGTGACATCTACCAACCCGCAGTGGGCCCGCGTGGTGGATCGCCGAGAGGAGGCCTGTGTCCCAGCAGTGGGAACATTTTAGGCTGATTATTATTGTGAAGGATGAGAGGGGCCCGTGGCTAAATAATAACAGCCGCACAGGTCGATCGGTCAGGTTAAGCTACGCTTGCCGCGGTTGGTCTGTGGATGGGTGACCATCTTTACATACCGAGAACCCTCCGTGCCTCGGAAAGCACGTTAAGCCGTTGGTTCCGGCTGTCATTCGTGGATCTTTGACAGTCGTTACGGGTAGTCAGAAGCCCGAAAGTCTGACAACCAGTCTTACCAAGGGGCATCGTATTACCCAGTAACTGGGTTGTGGAGGTCAGATAGGCAGTTGCTCCATGAAAAATACTGGTATTCAGCTGCATCCGGTTAGACTGGAAGCCGACCCCAACATAGTTGGGAAAAGGCTAGGCAGATGATGATGATATGATTGTGAAGGATCATAGCAGGTGGCGTTCTATGGTTTCTGCCTACCCCTAGGGAGGAAGGCGGGAGATTATATGTACTGCCGTACTACCGCTTGGCTGAGCCAACCTTTTGTATTACCGCTCTTGTTGACAAATATAATTATTAGGACATTATATTAAGGCAATATTGCCTCCCAAGGGATAATTATTGAAAGCAGGGCTGTCCAAACCAGATACGATTCCGGGCCAATATAAAGGGAATTGTCGCGCCGCGATTTTGTTTTTTTTTTCAAAATGGCGGTCATGATTGGAATCTATGTAAATCGATAGCTAACATCATAGCAAACGGAAAATGTTATAGGACCAAACCCCGTATAGTGTCACGTTTCCGAGATATTAACGTTCAAAGTTGATTAGGTACGAGACATCCATTTTTTTTAACTTGCTTACATCTTGTTGCTTAAATGTTTGATTACTTTAAACTTACAGAGAGATTATTTCAAACGTCTAAGGGTGCGTCCAGATTATGTTATATAACACATAAACTTTTGTTATATAACACGTCCACATGATTAAAAAATAAAAAATACTTGCACCTGTAATTAAAAAAATATTTTAGTTGCAGTTTATTTTTAGGCACTATAATTGTATGGGAAATTTGCCACTCTTGGATAAATGTACACCTTTTGTAAACGTTTTTATTACTTAAATAAATTATTATTATTATAGAAACACTAGCTCGCGGTTTCATCCGCATGAGTTTCGATCCCGTGGGAATATCGGGATAAAAAGTATTCTATGTGTTAATCCTAGTTATAAACTATCTGTTTGCCAAATTTCAACCAAATCCGTTCAGTAGTTTTGGCGTGAAAAAGTAACGAACATCCATCCATCCACCTATCCATACAAACTTTCGCATTAATAATATTAGTAGGATGTTGTATGACTATGTTTTATAACATGTTATTTTATATAGTGTGGACACAACTTATGCAATAAGATGTACGTACGCGTGTCGTGCTTTGGACAGCCCTGATTTAAAGGAAGGGTGAAAATTTAATTATTTTCTATTTTCAGTAGAATTAAGAACGTAAGTCAATTATGTCGAAATTATTAGGTATGTTTAATTTAATTACGAATAATTATGTTTGTCAGTTTCACTTACTAATTAGTTTTAGGGATGTTTACCCTATTTTACCCGTCTACGGCGAAGCAAAAAGGAGGTTATGATTATGACCGGGGCCTCAAGTCTGCTATTACAATAGTGTCAGAATGGTCTATCATTGATTTCATAATTGTTGATTTTGACAAGTTTGGTAATCTACTAACATAATGGCGCCATTATGACTTTCCAGTGGTCAACCACTGACACTCCATTGAAAGAAATGGCATAGAATGGTAATCTCGTACATAATGATAAATGAATGACTGACTTACATAAAACACTTGACTTGTATAAAACACTAATAAATAATATGTAAAAATATATATAAATGAAATCTGGCATAAATAAAGTAGTGGTAGTTCTTCCAAAATCTACTAACGGGTTTTATAATAATGGCAATACGACAAACTCATTATGACACAATTCTATTATTATTGACCGACCAATGATCGCCATTAAGAATTTAGCAGATTACGAACTTTAAGCAAAATGACATTGGGATGGGAATGGGATCGTGTTGGAATGACGAATTAATAAAAATAGCAGACTTAGGGCCCTGTAGCAACACAATTAGCCCTCTGGTAGGTAAATGATAAATGATTTTATTTTGTAAGTAGGTTTGTACAAACACTTTTACACGTCAATCATATTTTAATACAAGATGAGGTCGGCGTTTCCTATCTGACTAGTCTGAGAAGAAAGGCCGAAACAAACTCAGAGTTCACAGTCTCTTTTAAAGTCCAGACATAATCTTGGTCAGATCATGTGAAGACCAAGTACATTGGTGTCTTTTGAGGTCATAACCACACAGATTGAGAGGACCTGTCCAGTCAGTGCACGCATTTGTCAGAAATCGTGCAGCTCAACTCAAAACTTAAGGAGCTCAACGATTCGACGAACAATACCAAAGAAAGAACATTTGGGTAGGCCACATTAATTACTCAAACTGCCAGACCATGACAGCTGATAATTTATAATGAAGTGTTAACAACCAGAACATAAAATTTTTATTAGTACTATGAACTTGTTTATGCAAAAAGAAGGGCCAGAAGAAGTAAAGGCTATTTTTATTTGTTTTTTAGATCTCTTTGCTCGATTTTTAAGCGTCGTAGCGTGATGGTAAATAGCTTATAAACTTCCTCAAGAATTTGGCTTTGAAATGCAGGAAGAATTTTTCAAATCCGACTGGTACTTTCAAAGATTACCGCGTTCAAACCAACAAACTCTTCAGCTTTATACGTACGTTAACCAAGATATTATATGGAGATGTTAAAAGATAACATAAAATAATACGCCCGAATACTTTAATACATAATACGATTGTCAGCAAAAAACCTGTTATTTTCAAGCATTTTTCCGAATGATTGTTCAATTTATTTCATTCCTCCGGGAGAAGACATGAGAAAGTAAAAAGTTATGTCGGGCATTTTTTTCTTTGAGAGGAAATAAATATAGCATTTTACTTATTGGGTTTGAAGTCGGCGGGTTGCCTTACGAACTTTTAATCGCAGAGCTATTAAAGAAAGAAAGAAAGAAAATAAAACAAAACAAAATAAACAAAAAACAAAACAAACAAGGTAAACAATTACGTCTCCGCCGGCTGCCGCTGAAAAATCGCATAGGGCCTTAACATTATGCTGAGCGATGGCAGTTTTGCGTGGATGTGACGCATACGAGTATTTCCCCCAATTTGTTCTTTTTAACCGACTTCTAAAAAGGGAGGAGGTTCTCAATTCGGGTGTTTGTATTTTTTTTTTACGTTTGTTCGCACATAACATCGTCGCTTGCCAACCAATTTGAAAAATTCTTTTTGTTGGAAAGGGTATACTTCCCAAATGGTCCCATAGAAATTTCATCAAAAACGGTTCAGTAGTTTGGTTTTTAAACCAAAATTACTGGTAAAAATTACAACTTAAAAGCAAAAAATAAAAACTTTTTTGCAAAAAAATATCAACAGGTGTCGTTGGGTTCGCATTTTCGTTGCTTGCCACCAACTTCCGAAATTAAAGTTATTTTTCACTTTCTTAGTGTCGTTTTTGGAAGTCGGTTGATTTTTTTTTTAATAAAAGTTTTTGTGTTTGTGTTCTTACTCTGCGTCATGTTTAACGTTGCATTTAATTTCATTTCTTTCTTTCCTTATGTCTTCAATTTTTCTAGGACATACCGGTTCCCAAACCTAACTTAAGCCATTATGTTCTCAGAACCCTATAAACACCGTTAAATTTTGATCGTTTTAATCCTTAAAAGATCCATAGATTTATGTTCGCATAACTCGACATAATGTATGGATCTCACGTTTTCAGGGTTAGTCCCGTAGTAGGTAAAAGTTGTTCATAATGATGAGTACAATGACCCCTTTTAATGATTAAAATGATCAACATGTAAGGGCGTATAATGCAAAAGACACTTGCATACGACATATATACGGATTTTGACGGCACGGTTGGCGCAGTGGTTAAGCGATTGACTGCTGCGCTGCGTGTCGCGGGTTCGATTCCCGCACGGAACAAATATTTGTATGACCTACATGTATTTGTTCCGAGTCTGGGTGTTTTTCTATCTATAATATGTATGTGTTTACAAAAAAAAATGTATATAAGTAGTTTATCAGCCATCTTGTTACCATAACACAAGCATTAGGTTGCTTAGCTTGGGACTAGATGGCGCTGTGTGAAATGTCCTTATTTATTTATATTTAAAAGAACTGATTGTAGCATTTCACGAAACATATATTATTTAATAAACACTTGCGAGAATATCATAAATTAAGTGCGCGCCATCTGACAATTCACTTACGACGCCACGCTCAAGCTTTTACGGGCACTAATTTTGTAAAACTGCCTGAAATTGTATTACTTGTATGATAAAATCATTTCCGTTCGGCATGTGTTTATTTCTTGGGATCTTTTAGGATCAACTGCAGTTGGAAGAAGAAATGAGGGGCCCGTGGCTAAATAATAACAGCCGCACAGGTTGATCGGTCAGGTTAAGCTACGCTTACCGCGTTTGGTCTGTGGATGGGTGACCATCTTTACATACCGAAACCCCTCCGTGCCTCGGAAAGCACGTTAAGCCGTTGGTCCCGGCTGTCATTCGTGGATCTTTGACAGTCGTTACGAGTAGTCAGAAGCCCGAAAGTCTGACAACCAGTCTTACCAAGGGGTATCGTATTACCCAGTAACTGGGTTGTGGAGGTCAGATAGGCAGTCGTTCCATGTAAAATACTGGTATTCAGCTGTTAGACTGGAAGCCGACCCCAACATAGTTGGGAAAAGGCTAGGTAGATGATGAACTGCAGTTGGAAAAATGACATCCTGTTTCGCGGGCCACAAACATTTCTTTGCCACTCCTGTGTTTCTTCTGCAAACATTTCACCGTGAATACGTAGGTGAAGTGAGCTTGAAATGAGCTGTCATTTCCACCCTGCAGTGCGATTCTATAACCATCTCACCTTGAAAACTTAGGTGAAGTGAGCTGTCCTTCCAAATAATCTAGAGATTGACACTAGTGACAACTCACATCAAGCTCACTTCACTTGAGTTTTCACGGTGAGATTTTTACAGAATCGACTGGCTGATGCTACGGATTGACAACTCACTTCACTTCGGTTTCTACGGTGAGATTTTTACAGAATAGACTGGCCGCTGCTTGAAGGCAGTTAGATTTTGGACCTTTGTGTCTTGTTATTTTGTACAGTCAGCATCAATAATATCTATTAACAATCTATAAATTAAATATTAACTCAATGACACAAGGAATGTTTCAGAATGAAGAGAGTGTAGCGGTATCTACAACGCCACATGCGAACAACGCGTCATACTGACGTCACGCAAATCCTGCATCTCGCAAGCAGAGTTTACCGCGCAGTTAGCATAGATACAATTTCCCAACATCAATCGTTGGGCAAATGCCCGCCAGACACAACACCCGTCTGGTCGGAGGATCCTCCCGTTTCTATGGAGGTTGAGTGAACTTTACACCCTGTTCCTCATGCCTCTAAACTGGTGACCCCGAACATGAACGTCAGCGCAGCCTTCGTGCAAACACTTCAGCGTGACGTCATCATCATCACTCCCGCAAGCTTCAGCGGCGAGTCACCTAGCCAGCCAGCATCCACGGCTTCAACGGGTATCCTGACCACCAGCATGCAGCGTCCGCGCATACCTGGTCATCACCCTCAGCCTCATCAGCAACCTTGGCACAGCACACTGCACCTTCGGCCGGTCAACAAGCAGAGCACCCTCTCCTGGTCGACGCAGCAGCCAGCCTCAACCCGGCGCTGTACGACATCCGACGCACTGGAGTATAACGCAGCGCCACCCCGACTCACTGGGGACATCTCCGCAGACAGTTCCGACTCACCGTGAACTATGCGGCAACCGGTTCCGACTCACTGGAACCTCAGCTGGCCAGGCAAGCATCGCAAGATACAAGACTCAGCCCATTATCGACCTCCGGTCTCCGGAGGGGAGTGATGTAGCGGTATCTACAACGCCACATGCGAACAACGCGTCATACTGACGTCACGCAAATCCTGCATCTCGCAAGCAGAGTTTACCGCGCAGTTAGCATAGATACAATTTCCCAACATCAATCGTTGGGCAAATGCCCGCCAGACACAACACCCGTCTGGTCGGAGGATCCTCCCTTTTCTATGGAGGTTGAGTGAACTTTACACCCTGTTCCTCATGCCTCTAAAAGAGTATACGACAACTGTCATTCTGACAAGAACTTTATCCAATTGAGACAAAGTTTAATTTTCTTAGTTGTTGAGATCATTTTGAACAGTCTGTTTGTCCCGATATTTTTGACGCTGACTGTACAAGCGAGGATTTAGGTGTACCTAAAACTAGCATTTAATTTGCAATTCTATAAAATCTTTAATAAAGCTTAATTGACGGCACGGTTGGCGCAGTGGTTGAGCGATTGACTGCTGCGCTGCGTGTCGCGGGTTCGATTCCCGCACGGAACAAATATTTGTATGGCCTACAAGTAGTTGTTCCGGGTCTGGCTGTTTGTGTATGTGAGTTTTAATGTTTGTAAATGCACCCACGATACAGGAGAAATTCCTAGTGTGGGGCAACGTTAAAAAAAAAAATATGTAACCATGTCTTAAAACCAAGAATTCGAAGACATGTGACATCTACCAACCCGCACTAGGCTCGCGTGGTGGATTCCGTAATTTTAAGAACGTTCACGTAATTTTTACGTAATTTTAAGAGTGTCCTTGGAGTTTCTTGCCCTTTCTTCTCCATAGAGATCTACGTTTTGGAATGGGCAACTAGCTTTAACATTCTGACTAACTGACCGACTATTTAATTTTGACAATTCAAAAGTGCCTGCCTGGCTGGCTAGTGTGTGCCTGGTTTAATTGAATAAATGATTTGAGTTTGACAGTCTGATCTCAGAGTCAATCTGTCAAAAATACCTTTAATTACACTTTTGACAAGTTTTTGGCATTCGTTTGTCGCCGAGACAGCGAACAGAAGGCCAATTAACGTTCAAAATCTAGTCGCAGTCTCATCTCGGCGACAAACAAATGTCAAAAACTTGTCAAAATCTAGGGAAATTAGAAGTATTTTTGACAGATTGAGACTGAGATCACACTGTGAACGTTTTTAAAATTACGAGAATTGCCCCTTAGATTGTGAACGTTTTTAATTACCTCAATTGGAGTTAATACGAGTTATACCTCAGTTGTATACCTTAAATTTAACGAAGCAAAAGGAGTAAGTAATAATCCTAGCACTAAGCATGCTGTAGTTTCAGCCTGGGGGTAGGCTGAAACTACAGCATGCTTAGTGCTAAGTGTAAGTGTTAATAAGGCGACAGTTCACGTACGTAAGTAATTTACATTAAAAAAGCTCTTCAAAGTACAATCGCCTCTTTTCAAGTTACGTGCCTCAGAGGTCAACAAAAAACGTGACCCTTAACACATCTTAGCACTCAAGTCCTTAGCACTGTGGTCCCTTTTCGACTCACACAATAACCTCACGGGTCCAGCGGTAGGTACAGGAATAACCCTCACAAATTGTATCTTGACCCTCGTATTATTAAAAATAATTTCTTGGCTCTAATATTAAAAATGGGTTTTATAATTTTTTGGTGTTATTTAGAAGGTTTTACTTCATAATGGGTGGGTTTGCAAACTTTTTCTTTTTAATTTATTTATTTATTTTATTGGTTCACCAACAATTGTTACATCAATACTTATTAAAAAGAGCACAAAAAATTCATACTAGATGTAGTACAATATTAAGAGGGAAACACCACATGCAATATATAAAAAGAACAACTTTAAAAGTAAACAAAAAGACCAGAAACAATTTTGTTTTTAGTTAGTATCACATATTATATTAACTGAAAATACATGGCAAAGTAAATATGGTTTTAAGTGACTTTAGTTAAAACTATTAAATGAAAAACCGGCCTAGAAAGGGCTCCGTACCAATACTGAGCATGAGGTCCTGGCTTGATGTATGTTAATACCTATTCCCGGCCGGGGTCCCGGAGTCTGGTTCTGTGCCCGGATAATAGACTTGACGGCACGGTTGGCGCAGTGGTTTAGCGATTGACTGCTGCGCTGCGTGTCGCGGGTTCGATTCCCGCACGGAACAAATATTTGTATTGCCTACAAGTAGTTGTTCCAGGTCTGGCTGTTTGTGTATGTGAGTTTAAATGTTTGTAAACGCACCCACGATACAGGGGATATTCTTAGTGTCGGGCCACGTTTTAAAAAAAAAAAATCTACCGAACCCTTCTGGCTAAACGGGCGTAAAGTTATGCTATGTTTTTTGGTTTTAACGTAATGTTAAGAAAACTTTAAACAAGTTTCATTAACACAACCTATCGCAGTCCACAGCTGGACATAGTCCTCTCCCAGACTGGGCCACAACTCTATCCTCCGCTCCCCGAATCCAGTCCGCCCCAGCCAACTTTTAAAGGTTACAGATCCATCTAGCTGGGGAGCGTCCCACACTACGCGTCAAATAGCCTCAATTTCCCGCAAACCCGCTCTGAAATATACAAGAGCTAGTCGAGAGAAGCCCTAGAGAGTCGTCATGCTGTTAACTGTGGGCTCTCAAACTTCACAACTTAGATTGGACGATAGTTACCATCACTATTAAAAGCTTAGTTTGTAGGGCATAGCTTTAATTGAGAATGGTAGATCGTGGTAGTGTGGCGCCATCTATATTCCCACATGCGAACTACGCATCATAATGACGTCACACGAAATCCTACATCGCGCAAGCAGAGTTTACCGCGTAACTAGCATTCATACAACGTCCCGACATCCACCGTTGGGCTGTAGCCCACTAGACATGATAACCGTCTGGTCAGAGAATCCTCCCTTTTCTAATGGAGGATGAGTGAACTTTACACCCTGTTCCTCATACTTCTATAAACCCAAGACCTCATGCATGGAGCACTTAGTAGACCAACGAAGCGGTCACCTTACAAATTGCTACAGGTTTAAAGGACAATGCTCATAGATGTATGGAATCCAGTACCATGCTGCATCAAAGTCAAACTTTGTTTTTTTATAGACTACACTTATCATATTAACTCCTACAAAAGTTTTTTTTTTATAATCAAAACCCTGATTTAGGAGATTTAAAAAAAATAATCGAAAAAACGCTAAAATCTCGGTACTTTATTTTGTTTGACATGTCATACACGAACGGCCATTATTGCTCTAAATTAAATTCTATTATATTCTATTCTAGTTATTTGTAATTAATGTAGAATCGGCAAAGTATAATTTTTTTACGTGTTTGTTGAAAGACGTGATCATGACACTTTCAAAGTTCAAGGTTATAAATCATAAAATTTGAAACGGAACGTCATGTAAAGGGAATAAAATAATATTAACACTTTTTTACTTTAAATTAGATTCCCTGTTCAAAAAGTCAAATGCCCGGCGCGTAATATAATGTCGTAAAAAACATGAGACGACTTTTGGTCATTGTCTTTTAAAATTAGTACAAAATAAGCAATAACGAACGTATGTGAGTACTATGTACATACTATAAAGCTACCATTTACTGGGTACGTCTTTCATAGACTTGAATGTGCCTTGGCGGCTGAGAGTATGTCATGCTCACTCTAATGTCTCGCTGATGGTGGCGCATGTGTTGGATCATTTAGCTCCCTTCAAAATGGTTGAGCTGAATGGTGCTAATCTATGCGTCATGTTCGTGAACGGGCGCCGTCAGTAGGGACTGGTCAACTCTTTGCTGCCATGGCTTATCTTGATTTAATTTAATATTTGAATTGTTTTTTTTTATATATTTTCTTTACGGACGCTTTTAACGTTCTGCATCGTTCTCACGTGCATAATTTTGAACATGAATGATGTAACCAATACTTTGTATTATGATTTAAAAGAGTGTCCATGGAGTTTCTTGCCCGTTCTTCTCCATAGGTACCTACTACGCTTTGGAATGGGCAACTAGCTTCATCTTTTTGACTGACTGACCTTGACAATTCAAAAGTGCCTGTAATTGGTTTATTTGAAATAAATATTTTGAGTTTGAGTTTGCAAAACCTGTTTTCAATTCAGTTTTATCTTACCACAACCGCTTATGAAATATTTTAAACCATTATACATCCCACAACAACGTGCGGCATAGCGGACGTTGCGTGGTTACAAACAAGCAAATAAAACATAATAATATAAGAGTTTAAAAATAAATCTAGATCGCGTGCGTGGACGTTTTTATTAAACTATTTAAATAAAAATGCGGATTTCTTTGTTCAAGGTGTACAGTTATTATTATTGTAAAGTTCTTATTGCAAGTTTGTTGCGCCCGAAGAGATTTCCCTTTAAGCTGAGCGATGGTCGTTTTGCGGGGATGTGATATTTTCCCCTAACTTGTTCTTTTTTGTGGTTTTTCTCTTCGTCATGTTTGCCCTAAATAAACGTATTTTCTTTCCTATTTTTATTTATTTTTCCCAAGGTGTATCGTATTTCCCAGTAACTGGGTTGTGGAGGTCAGATAGGCAGTCGCTCCATGTAAAATACTGGTGTTCAGCTGCATCCGGTTAGACTGGAAGCCGACCCCAATATAGTTGGGAAAAGGCTAGGCAGATGATGATGATTTATTTTTCCCATTAGTTAAAATGAAAAACTTCTGTACCTTATTTAACCCATTTAGGGGACGAAATTTAAAAAATCCTCCACAGACTACCTATTAACGTATTCTCTCTTTCTCCCTTAATCTATTCAAAGGTTGTCTTTAAAAGATCACTCTTATCTATAAGACCACCCATTGTGTTAACCTATGTAAAATGTCTACATTTATATCTGTAATTTTCATGGTGTACTTATAATATAGACTATTCTATCTTTCTTAGTGGTATACCTTCTTTATTCGTGGAACTCAAATAATTTATTTCAATTAAACCATTTCAGGCACTTTTGAATTGTCAACATTTTAAATAGTCGGTCAGTTAGTCAGAAAGTGAAGCTAGTTGCCCATTCCAAAACGTAGATCTCTTTGGAGAAGAACGGGCAAGAAACTCCAAGGACACTCTTTTAAATCAAGATATTAATAAAATACTGGGTACATTATTCTTATTGCTTCTTTATGTGTGAACAATGAAAAAATAACAATTTAAAATATAAAATTAATAATAAGCCCTGGCAGTTAAGAGATGACCAGTCTCAACCGACGGCGCCCGTTCACGAACATGACGCGTGGATCAGCACCACCCAGTTCAACTATTTCGTATGGAACGGAATGGTGGTGCCACCACCAGTGAGACATTTAAGTGAGCATGACATATTCTGCCATGCTCTTTCAAGTCAACATAAAAATATCATGACTCTTGTTCACACATGTGCGTCTGTGGGTATTGAATTACCTAGTATCTAGGATGTGGAGGTCAGGTATCAGTTTGCGCGTCGAAGTCCCTGCCACCCTGTACGGTTCAGGAAAGGCTAGTCAAATTGAAAGACTTCCAAAGACAGCAACAGATGACCTCTCTCACACAAACAAATAAACGTTTTCATAATAATTTATCATTTAGGGACCGTCTCCACGAGCGAGAGAATCGCGGCGATATTATCGTCATGCCATCCAATTCTCGCCGCGATGATATCGCCGTGTGGAGACACGTTCTAAGTGAGTGTATAGAAATACGTGGCACGACGATAATATCGCCGCGATTCTCTCGCTTGTGGAGATGGCCCCTTAAACAAACTTAGTATAACACTACCATGCGTCCACAGTTAACCACAAAGCCTCCTGGCAATGCAGACCGCTTGTTTTAGTTCAAAGTTGATCCCTCATAGTTGGAAACTAATTTATATATATAACATTTAAAATGTTGTTGTAACATTCTAAGGTTAGGCTTAGTTAGCCCCGAGGCTAGGTTCAGTTTAAATCACTTATTTATGTAGCTTCAAAGGAGACTTTTCCTAACTATCTTGTAGTCGGCTTCCAATTAAACCAGATGCAGATGAATATAATATTTTTTTTTTAAGAAAACGTTGGCCCTCACTAGGAATTTCTCCTGTATCGTGGGTGCGTTTACAAACATTTAAACTAACATACACAAACAGCCAGACCCGGAACAACTACTTGTAGGCCATACAAATATTTGTTCCGTGCGGGAATCGAACCCGCGACACGCAGCGCAGCAGTCAATCGCTTAACCACTGCGCCAACCGTGCCGTCAATATCAACTTTACGTGGAGCAACTACTCGTATCATTTAACAAACTCAAACACTCTTTGATTTTTAACCGTCTTCAAAAAATGGAAGAGGTTCTCAGTTCGTCGAAAACTTAAAACAAAAAAAAAATAAAACTATGTACACACGGCTACACATCAAGCTATGCAAAACCAGTATTGGCTGACCGTTCATTGTGAGAAAATATCATACAAAGTGAGGACAAGACCAACTGGTTTTGTATAGCTTGACGTGTAGCCGTGTGTACAAAGGCGGACTTAATGCCTGAGGCATTTTCTACCAGCCAACCTTATGGTGATGGAGAGTTAAAACAAATGAATGACTTTGTTTGTTTTTAATGTAAGTATGTTCTCTAATCACTCGAAGTCGGCTGGACCGATTTGGAAAATTATTTTTCTTGTCTGCAAGGGACTTCCCAGGTGGTGCCATTGAAATCAGGTCAGGATCTGATGATGTGACCCTGGAGAAATCGAGGAAACTCTTAACAAATATTATAGGCACACCTTAGCGATTTGGGTATTTCTTTTGTTGTGGCAACAAAAAAAGAGAGAAAAAATATCTACAGAAAAAACTAATTAATTTCGGAAGTAAGTATATCCAAAATTAATTAGTTTATTTTAGTATATTTTTCACTTTCTAGTGTTTTTTTTTGGAAGTCGGAAGTGTGTGTGTGTTATGTGCTGACGCTACTCGTTCACGCACACATCCACAGCGTGTTTATATGTACACTTGGTTACTACTAGTAAAGCGCGCGTAACTTCATGAGATAAAAATATAGTTAAAAATTCAACACTGCGACTTACACAAACGCAACAACCATTACTTAAAAAAAAAAGCTTAAAACACAGCGCGGCGTAAAATCTACAACATTAATCACAAGGTAAAAAGATACGCTTTCCCCGGAACCTGCTATCCGACAGCCGGATACACCGGACGTCCGGTCGTCCGGCGCCGGAGATGGCTGATTGCAGCGGCGGCAGCCATCAACTACAATATGTAGGGAGTTAATCACTTTATTGCTACTAGTCGTTAAGTGCGTAGTCTGTGGGTAGCTGTAACTGGCTGCGAATTTATACTGTGTACACTGTACAGTCAACAGCAAAAGTAGATGATCAAAATCAGAAATTCAATACTAATGAACGGAGTTCGCGTCAGAACTATGTGGCGTCGACGTGATTCAAAAGTATGAGATTGTAAATTATACCAAACATTTACTACTAGTACAGTTTGGGAATTCCCGACAATTTCAAAATACCGGGACACAAGACAGCCCCGGGAATTCCAGGGACTTCGAGCTTTTAAGAAAAAAAATTAGTTGTTTTTTTTATAAGAGGGTTAAGCCTTTTTTGAAGAATTTTAATTGAGTTAATTTCTGGTGAAATGTATTAAAAAAAAGGCATTTTTTTTGTAAAAATCAACATTTATTAAACAGAAAATTTAATCTTAATAACTTCAACGTTAATTTCACTCTTAATCATTGCTTTATTTATTTCTTTTAATCACACACAGATTCACTTTTAATTAAGCAGTTAACTCTTATAACTAAAAAACGAACTTCAAAATTATACTAATTCTTAATAACTTTACTATTTATCTAATAATTCTAGTATCTAATCATTGGTCATAATCACAACATTGTTAATTCTCATAATCACAGATTTGTTTTATTAATAAATAATCTAAATATAAATAATAAAACAGACTTATAAACCAGTCTTTTAAATAATCAACTAACAAATTAATTATACTTCTTTGCTGATTTAATAAACCAGGCTTAATAAGTTACTACATAATTACTTAACGTATAACAACACGCCATTCAGAGGTGTACCTGCCGATCGATTCTGTAACCATCTCACCGTGAAAACTAAGATGAAGTGAGCGTGGAGTGAGCTGTCATTCGGGGAATGGCGTGTTGTCATACGTTAAGTAATTATGTAGTAACTTATTTGTTGAGGTTAGATAGGCAGTCGCTCCATGTAAAATGCTGGTATTCAGCTGCATCCGGTTAGACTGGAAGCCGACCCCAACATAGTTGGGAACATTCTAGTCATATTGATGCCTCTCAACCCTTCAAAGTTAGCCAATTATGCTCGTCCACTTCAATAATGCTAGTCACGAAGGCGCTCGTTAGTTGGTCGGCATAATCGAGTCTATATGATATCATCATTATCGAGGCTATTGATAAAAGCATTTCGAGAGTCGAAATGCTTTTATCAATAGCCTTATTCTATGTGAAGACCATTTTGTAGAGTTCCGTAGCTCGAAAGGAAACTTTCGAGGTACGGAAGAGGTACGAGGTACAGTCTGACAAAACCAGTCTTACCAAGAGGTATCATATTACCCAGTAACTGGGTTGTGGAGGTCAGATAGGTAGTCGCTTTGTGTAAAATACTGGTACTCAGCTGCATCCAGTTAGACTGGAAGCTGACCCTAACATAGTTGGGAATAGTCTAGGCTTATTGATACGTGTTAACCCAGCAAAGTCAGCCAATTATGCTAGTCCACTTCAACAATGCGAGTCACGAACGCGCTCGCCATTCGGACGTCCTAATCGAGTAGATGAGATCATCATTACTATAGAAATGCCTTTATCAAGAACCTTATGAAATGCTAGTCACCCTGTGTATCATGTATACAGGTTGATTTGTTGTATTATTAACTAGCTGCTGCCCGCGACGTCGTCTGCGTGAAGGCTCTACAGCACCAAAAATACCTAAGATGCCAGTGTCGCTATAGCATTATAAGTAAACAACTTTTAAAATTGCATTAAAATATAAGTTTTTTTGCGAAGCAAGTGAAGCGAAGCAAGTGAAGAGAGTTATATGGGAATCCTGCTGAGTTCAGTCATATTATTAATGAATATTTAATTACAATATTTAGAAACTTAGTTTTGACAAGTTTCAGCCCACCAAATCTTATGAATGGAAATACGACGTTGCCAATTCGGATAAAGAGGCATGCAGATCGGTTGACTTAGGTACGTCACGGTATTTAGTTTGTATGAAGACACTGACTCCTGTAACACGTACAGGTAGCACAGGAGTCAGGGCTTCAAATTAAAATGTAATACCTTAATTTATGTCAATAAAACTTTATTATTATATGAAAATTAACAAAAAATAAGAATTCATTAATGTGTCCATAATGAAAAATGCTTATATTTCCATGGTCTGAACATCTGGTAGAAGTTTATGTATATCGTCCGGAACACGGTGTATTATAACCAACGAAATTTTGGCGGTACGGTTGGCGCAGTGGCTGAGCGATCGACTGCTGCGCTGCGTGTCGCGGGTTCGATTCCCGCACGGAACAAACATTTGTATTGCGTACAGGTAGTTGTTCCGGGTCTGGCTGTTTGTGTATGTGAGTTTAAATGTTTGTAAACGCACCCACGATACAGGAGTAATTCCTATTGTGGCGGGGCAACGTATTAAATAAAAAAAATATTTAATTCATTTATTATTACTTAGCATTATCTTTATAGGGTTAACTAAGCGGTTTTATCATTATCAGATCTTATTATCGATAGATAAATAATACAGGTGATGTTATTTTGCAAAAACATTATATTCGATTCCTGACCAAACAAGAAGCTTTATCAAAAAACAAATAATGCTGTTCTAAAATCGACCTCATGGTTCCATAGACAACTTTGCTCATTTCATTTTTATCAGTCTCATTTCCAAAACTCGCCCTGTATACGGCTCGAGCTGCTGACTCACTCAGGCACTTGTAGACCTCGAAACTCGAGCATAAAATATTCCGCGATAAGAATGTACATTTTGGCATATGTCCAATATTTTCCTCATTGGAAATGGCCGCGGGGGGACGTTCGAGTTTTTACAGCGAAGGCAGAGGCACTGTACAAATAAGTCGTTAATGGATTTTGTAGTAGCTTGGCTCTCGGATAATAGGGATGATAATTAATATTACAAATGTTCGAACGAATAATGTAGTTTCAAAGAAGGCATATACAAGGTTGATACGACAGAGGGGCTTTCCTTTAAACTGCCTATTCTAGGTACCATTTTCAAGCTCTGTACCAAAAATCAATTAAATAGGAGCAGTAGTTTAGTCGCAAATTACTTTTTAAGTTTTTGCACCGTTTGAACACGATGTATCTTTCCTAACAGCTGATTATGTCTAAGCATAGGTCATGCACCTTACAACGATAAAGACGTTGCCACTTCGTAACCTAGGTATCTAAGGTCAGTCAAATTTATTTACAAAGGGTGGTTGCGTTTTATTCTGATTTGTAAGCCCTTTAGTTTGTTTGAAAAAAATATTTTCTCATTTTTGGCGCTTTTTATTATTATTTTTTTATTGACAATGGGCTCACTCTTGACCTCAATCCAGCCCAGAGGCAGGGATGAGATCTACGGTGGAACGAGCTTGCCCAGAAGAAGCCTATTCACTCTCGCCTTGAAGAGATTCGGGTTGTATGAACTCGGGATGTGTGATGTGTTATGTTATTTTATGTCGAATCGAATTAATACTAAGCACGTATAGTATACGTAGTGTAATTGAATGCCCCACTGTCATATCAACTCTGTATAAAATAAATAAAATAAAAATAAATAAATATCCCTGGACATTTCACACAGCGCCATCTAGTCCCAAGCTAAGCAACCTAATGCTTATGTTATGGTAACAAGATCGCTGATAAACTACTTATATACATTTTTTTTTTGTAAATACATACATATTATAGATAGAAAAACACCCAGACTCGGAACAAATACATGTAGATCATACAAATATTTGTTCCGTGCGGGAATCGAACCCGCGACACGCAGCGCAGCAGTCAATCGCTTAACCACTGCGCCAACCGTGCCGTCAAAATGAAATAATCGAAAAAATCTGTAATATCGGCGGATTAAAAAAAAATAGCTAAATTGCTAATAGCTTGCTGTTCACCCTGATCACACCTGATGGAAAGCATGAATATATTTCTCAATACCTACTGATACATGTAATTACCGAGTCACTTTAACCTGGGCCCGTATGCCTGTAATTTAAAACGTTCAAAATCTAGTCGCAGTGTCATCTCGGCGACAAACAAATGTCAAAAACTTGTCAAAATGTAAGGAAATTAGACGTTTTTTTGACAGACTGAGATTGAGATCAGACTGTGAACGTTCTTAAAATTACGAGAATTACCCCACTGATTGTTGTAATAATCTATGTTTATGAGGAACTTTGTCTCTTGAGATACAAGTATCCTTTTACTTAGTTCAGGAGCCTGCTGTTCAACTTGCCTCTGCCCACTGCTTGTACAATCATGTTTATTGTGTGTCTAATCTTGTATGTTTTTTTTTTCTTTGTACAATAAACTTATATTATTATTATTATGGAAAGCGATGGATGAGGTTTATGATGGGAACGAGCGTGCCCAGAAGATGCCTGTTCACTTGCTTTGAAGGCACATGGGTTAAATGTGGAAGGGAAGTTAATTTTAATGTAACTTGTAATGTTAGTTTTAATGTAATTTTGTTAGTTTCCAATTTTTATATACAAATAGTAAAAATGAAGCATTTGAAACTAAGAAAGTTGTTCCTGTGTGTCCCCTCAATTATTGGAACGAAGTTCCTTATCGCGCGTTGCGAAAGGGGGCTAGACGGAAAAAATCGGACCAAAAGTTGGAACGACAATTAAAAAAAAAAAAAAAAAATTATTTCAGACCCAAAGATCCATAGTTTTGTTAGTATTACACATGAATTAAGAAACTATGTTAGTAAAAAGAACAAGAAAAAAAAGTTGTTTAACTTATATTGTTAGTGCACTACAGGTACTTACATACCTACTATGTTAGTAACAGTAAGCCGTGCGGCGTGCGCGTGTTTCCCTGTCTGTCTCTCTCTCTCTCTCTCTTATAGAAAGCAAGCCAGTTTCGTTCCATCCGGGTGTCCCTTTTTTTTTCTTTTCTTCAGGAGTCTTGAAACGCACCGTTAACTAATGTGGAAATCGGTTGTCATGGTAATGTTATGTGTAGGAGTGAGGAAAATGTTGTGAGGAAAGTTTTATTTATTCACTAGCAGCGCCCCGCGGTTTCACCCGCACAAGTTTCGATACCGTGGGAATATCGGGATAAAAGTATGCTATATTGTTCAATGTTACCTTTGGACATTGACTCAGCACTTCGCCTGGCTTACGCGCGACCCGGATTAAATAATGATTTGGTTGCATCTTACACGCATAGGACACAAAGATTTTGTATAATAGTGTGTGTTAAGAAAAAGTAGTAGGTATATAAGCTGTAACATATTGTAAATAAATCAGATTTGAATTTTATATTCTTGTCTCATTACCCCTCACTGTGGCCAAGACACCTTTAGCCATCTCTGATCAGTCTCGTGAGTCTGCGGGACTGGCAGTGAGTTCACCCTTTCCGAACCTGGAAATCCTGTCTACAATCCGTCTGCAACCTTAGGTCGCATGGTGCATCCTGTTAATCCTGGTTGTAAACCATCTGTGCGCCAAATTTTATCTAAATCTGTTCAGTAGTTTTTGTGTGAAAGAGTAACAAACATCCATCCTTTCATCCATCCATACAAACTTTCGTTTATAATATTACTAGGATTTATTTCAGGCAAAAAAGTGGGCCTAACCCTTAATAAAGAACAAACTTACCTTTAATTACTCGCTTGGAAACTAATTAAAATTCTATTCAAAAGACATACAATAGTTATAGCTCTCATAAGAACAATGGAATTAATCTAAAAAATATCTAGACTGAGGCTGAGCTCCGGTATTGTTTCACAGATCTAGCCGTTTTTTTTACCGAGAGGATCGAGTAGGTTTCAGTTTACATGGAGCGGTTAATTGACCTCCATGTTCAAAACTGGGTTGAAATATATTTGCAAAGTTCACTTCGAACCTCACTCAGGTGATCGAAAGCGGACTCATGTGTTTTTAGGGGCTTGTGGCTATGTAATAACAGCCGCACGGGTCGATCGATCAAGTTAAGCTACGCTTGCCGCGGTTGGTCCGTGGATGGGTGACCATCTTCACGTAACAAGAGAGCTGCTGTCATTCGTGGATTTTTGACAGTCGTTACGGGTCGTCAGTAGCCCGAAAGTCTGACAACCAGTCTTACCAAGGGGTACCGTATTACCCAGTTACTGGGTTGTGGAGGTCAGATAGACAGTCGCTCCATGTAAAATACTGGTATTCAGCTGCATCCGGTTAGACTGGAAGCCGACCCCAACAAAGGCTAGGCAGATGATGACTAATGTGTTTTTTAGATGGTTAACACATTGCATCTGACACTGCTCCGGTGTGCCGTGCTGCGGGAACCACTGTTGTTACGCTTTTCGAGGCATGGAGTGATTTTGAAGTTAAGCAATAGCCACCCATCCAAGCAAATACAGTGATTCGCGGTGATTGCGCCTGTTCCCTCAATAGGGCGAGGTGAAAGTACACAGTTTACATTTTGGCCGTATGTACACAAACCCAGATGCCAGGCTGCGATTGAGAATTTCCACATGCAAAAGCTTTATGGCCCTTTGTACGACCCGAGAATCGAATAAAGGATCCCAAGCTCAGATCAGCACCCTCATTGCGTAACACAATCAATCGGAATCAGAATCATTTTGAAGCAAATTGCTGATCCATTGCTTCATAAGTTCGAAAAATTTGTCTGCCCAGCACGTAAATAACGCAATGAATGTTGTTGAACTGTCAAAATTAAACTGATTCCGATTGATCGTGTGTTACGTAATTAGGGTGCAGCACTTAAGACCACTAACCCACAAGGCAGTAATTTCCACTATTAAAATTGACTCAATGTCAAACCTAGTAATTAAATCTTTTCACTCCTCATTAACCACGAAAAAGGGAAAAAATATCGTTAATCATAACTCTAAGGATCATTTCCGATTATTCCTCCTGCCGCAGACGGCATCCGACAACCGGACGTTAAAGAAAAAACCTTTAGCCTGAACTTAGTAGAGATTTGTAAGAAAATAAAAAGATGATGGAGTATCCATTTTTTGATAATCTTGGAGATTATTTAAAATGGTTGAAAGTAATGGCGTCGATTCTGCAGAATTAAGATAGGTATTAGAGTTTTATTCTCAAACTAGCTTCTGCCCGCGGCTTCGCCCGCGTGGCTGTCGGAATCAATAATAAAATAAGTAGGCTTTTTTTTTCAAATTTTCGGAAATGTTTGTGTGACACACATATTAAAACGCGGCCTGTCTGAGACCGCACTGTAACTGCCCTTTTACACACACATAAAAACGCGCCCGCTTTTACGATACAATAACGCGATTCTGTACTTTGAAAGTGGTGTATTTTGAAATACTGTCAAACTTAAATAACTAAAAAAAAAAGGATGTATTCATTATTTACCAGGGATCGTAACTTTATTTGATTATTTATGTCTTTCCTAGCAGCCTCCTGAAATTTGACGGGGATGCAAAATAACAGCTTGTATAAAGGTTTTTGGTTGACAAAATTAGTTAAAATCAAAATCAAAAGTCATTTATTCAAATTAGGCTGAGAGTCAGCACTTTTCGAAGGTCAAAATTACAAAAGACAGTCCCCCAAAAACGCCCGCCGTTCACCACTTCCTAGTGCTATCGCTAGGAAGAAGAAGTGGCGCAACAAACTTCCCAGCAGCACAGCTGTCTGTTCAGTTAGAATATAGTTGCATGTATACAATACTAGGAACCTATGTTCAGTAATTAACATTACAAGAAACTTAAATTATTTGCCATAAAATAGCTCAGCTAGCCACGCCAATATACCAACAAATATAATAAAAACTATACGTACTCAAGCTGAAAAATAATTAATTAAAATGGAAATAAAAACTTACTACCTAAATAAAAGCCTCCAGGCATAAAGGGCGTGACAGCTTACATATTTATGCATAGCTGGGTTCTGGTCACATAGCTGTCACTTGAGTCACAGATGAAAAACTAGAACCATCGAAGTAAAATAAATAAATAAGTTAATACTAATAACAATAACCTGTCAGTAAGCTGATTCTGGAGAAAGAACATGAACATTGTCTTGAGTTAATTAGGGCGAGCAACTATTCTTATCGTGTAAGTAGTCGTTGATGGAATAGTAAGCCTTTGAACAAAGGTTAGATTTTACTTGAGCTTTAAACGCATTAAAAGGCAAGTCAAGTTAATTAGAGGTTTACACTTTTTTTTTTTTGATAGATGAAAATTCGTTTTAAGGAGGTTGTTCGCAAAAAATCTTCGCAATGTTAAGGTATAGTTTACAATGACTCTTATGGACAATTCAAGGGGATTACGAAGAATTTGTTAAATCGAGGAATTCGTTATATTGAGGTACGTTATATTAAGGTTGCACTGTAGTCACAAGACTTCAACAAAAGAAGCAGGGCGGACGAAGTCGTAGGCTGAAGCTAGTATTGTATAAATGGTCAAGACTAAGATCGGACCGATCAATCCGACCGCAGAATTCGATGACAAACTTCACGGCACATTCAGACCATCACTGTGGTAACAGTTTGCGATCCTATCGTAAGCGAGTAGAGTATACCTACTCGCTTACGATAGAAGTCTCCAAAATAATTTTTACACATTAAAATAATTTTTTGATTATAAGTGTAAATAAGTAAATAATATTTTTGGAACGAAATTCCTTATCGCGCGTTGCGAAAGGGGGCTAGACGGAAAAAATTAAGACCAAAAGTTGGAACGACACTTTTTGCTATAGTTGTAAGCCGTGCGGCGTGCGCGTGTTTCTCTGTCTGTCTGTCTCTCTCTCTCTTTGAACTTCGTTCCATCCGGGTGTCCCTTGACACCTCTCAAGTTTTTTTTTTATAATAAGGTAGATTGACTTAGTTGTATAATACAAATGCTGAGTTTTTATTTTATTTTATACTAGCTACGCCCCGGTGGTTTCACCCGCATAAGTTTCGATCCCGTAGGAATATCGGGATAAAAAGCACCTATATGTTGATCCTGGTTATAAACCATCTGTGTGCCAATTTTATCTAAATCCGTTCAGTAGTTTTTGCGTGAAAGAGTAACAAACATACATCCATCCATCCATACAAACTCTCACGTTTATAATATTACTTAGTAGGAATTAGTAGGATAATGATGTTTAATGAAATAAGAAGTGTTGAAATGGTTGTAGCGGTATCTACAACGCCACATGCAAACAACGCGTCATACTGACGTCACGCAAATCCTGCATCTCGCAAGCAGAGTTTACCGCGCAATTAGCATAGATACAATTTCCCAACATCAATCGTTGGGCAATTGCCCGCCAGACACAACACCCGCCTGGTCGGAGGATCCTCCCTTTTCTATGGAGGTTGAGTGAACTTTACACCCTGTTCCTCATACCTCTAAATGGTGATCAATGCTCGTATATGAAAAGAGGACTTTCCCCAGCAGTACAGTTACTGATATATCAATTAAGTAGTTTGTCTAAACCACATGTTTCGTACCTCCACCCTATGTCATCCATTATTAGATGTCGGAAGTTTGACAAATTATCGCTCGAACGTAGGTGAAGAAAATTCCAACTATGTCGGGGTCGGCTTCCAATCAAATCGGAAGCAGCTACATGCCAATATTTTACATGGAGTGACTGCCTATCTGACCTCCACAACTCAGTTACTAGGTAACACGATACCTCTTGGCAAGACTGGTTGTTAGACTTTCGGGCTTCTGACTACCCGTAACGACTGTCAAAGATCCACGAATGACAGCCGGGACCAACGGCTTAACGTGCTTTCCGAGGCACGGAGGGGTCTTGGTATGTAAAGATGGTCACCCATAGAATAGAAAAGAATACTTTTTATAATGACGTACACACGGCTACACGTCAAGCTATACAAAACCAGTTAGTCTTGGCCTCACTTTGTATGATATTTTCACACAATGAACGGTCAGCCAATACTGGTTTTGCATAGCTTGATATGTAGCCGTGTGTACACACGGCTACACATCAAGCTATGCAAAACCAGTATTAAAGCACCTATATGTTGAGAAAATATCATACAAAGTGAGGCCAAGACAAACTGGTTTTGTATAGCTTGACGTGTAGCCGTGTGTACACCATAATTATTATAAATTACACAGCATAAATCCTATCAATTACAAACGTGAAAGTTAATTGTATGGATAAATGGATGGATGGATGGATGTTTGTTACACTTTCACGCAAAAACTACTAAACGGATTTTGATGAAATTTGGCACACTGGTGGTTTATAACCAGGATTAACATATAAGATACTTTTTATCCCGATATTCCTACGAGATCGAAACTTATGCGGGTGAAAACGCGGGGCGCAGCTAGTATTATATAAATTTTACAAAGGGTGACGCAATGGGCGGTCTTATTGCTAAGAGCGTTTCTTTAAAGACAGACATTGCTGTGACAGACAAGTTACATATTATAATAGTGTCGCTCGTAAGAGACTAATGTAGGTAATGTATAATTAATAATGATTGAATAGCAATTTAATTTTAATTTGTTTTATCTAATTTATGTGTTGATGTTGTATTTATATTGTATTTATTCGTTTGTTTTTATTGACGTGTGATGTTTTTAATTTATGATTTTGTAATCGTGTTCTAATATGGTTTATGTGGTACCTTAAATAAATGAATTTATTATTTTATATTTAAAGACAACCTTTAGATGGATTAAAAACCCATTCACCCATCCACGGACCAACCGCGGCAAGAGCAGCTTAACCTGATTGATCGAACCTTACTGCTGATATTACCTATTTAGCCACAAGCTTTTACCTTGCAGTAGCATAGTTACTGGCATATGATCAATTATGTTCAAATGACATACTTTCCTTCAATGTAGCACTTTACCGATAAACGTTAGACCTCCGTCAACTATAGACATATGTCGTAGGTGAGATTGACAGATTTTCGCTCGTAAGTGGTTATAAAGATGCGACATCTACCGCCATGATAAGCTTTATTGTAACTCCGGGTTCCGTAACCAAAGGGTAAACACGGGACCCTATTAATAAGACTCCACTGTCCGTCTGTCTGTCTGTCACCAGGCTGTATCTCATGAACCGTGATATTTACAGATGATGTATTTCTCTCGCCGCTATAACAAATAATACTAAAAACAGAATAAAATAAATATTTAAATAAGGCTCCCATACAACAAACGTCATTTTTTTTCTGTTTTATGCTCGATATTAATAACGGCAACAGGTAGACTCTTGAAATATTCACAGAATAATTAGTTGTATATTCACTTTTTAAAAGAAATAATTAAATTAAAATAAAATAAATATTTAAGGGGGGCTCCCATACAACAGACGTGATTTTTATAGATGACACGTGATTTTATAGATATAGATGGTAGGGAACCCTTCGTGCGCGAGTCCGACTCGCACTTGACCGGTTTCTTTTTTGTTATTAGAAACGTCTTACCAAGGGGTATCGTGTTACGGTATCTGACCTCTAAAGGGTTGTTAGAGGTCAGATAGGCAGTCGCTCCATGTAAAATACTGGTATTCAGCTGCATCCGGTTAGACTGTAAGCCGACCCCAACATAGTTGGGAAAACTCTAGGCAGATTGTGTTTTCTTATAAGTATGACATGCTCATATTGTGTTCACTTAGGTACCTACGTTTTTCATTCGATCGAAAAATTTACAAGTCCGCTGTCGATATTGTTAAACTACCTACATATGTGTGTACATAGTTCCTTGTTATTTGTGCGATGTAACGTTATTGCAATTTTCTTTTTCTTTTTATAAACGTTGCCCCACACTAGGAATTTCTGCTGTATCGTGGGTGCGTTTACAAACATTTAAACTCACATACACAAACAGCCAGACTCGGAACAACTATTTATAGGCCATACAAATATTGCAATATACAGGCTGTTAGTGTAAACACCGTTATCCTTGAAACCAGTGGTTTGGTTTCACTTATAGAACGTAAATTCAATGAAAAAAATATCATATTTTTTTTAAGTATAGTCTGAATTTTTCCTCAAAATTATTTCACCCTATACAAGTGCACACAAGGGCAAAGTAGACGGAGCGCGGGAAACAGCGCGTCGTCAGTACTTCCCTTATCTATGCAGCGCGTGCCGCAAGCAGGCAAGCGCATGATTTTACGGACGGTGTCGGACAGAAACTTTCATACATTTTTGAAAGAAAATAACGTTTATTTATTTTTAAATTATGACAAACATTTTTATAATTAAGTCAACTACCTATGGTTTTAGTGACAACGGTGTTTACACTAACAGCCTGTATAATTTTACAGTTGCCAGGTGTTGACATAATTGGTGCTCGTTTGCAATTTTTTCGTTATCAATTTTACAATTTTTTGAAATAACAAATGCAACTTTGAAATACGACACGTTACATAAACCTATGGGGTCCGAAAATGCTATGTTCGTAACAACATACATTTTCATTAAATAATAAAGGAGTAAATCGCTTTTGAATAAAGCCGAGTGTATACGTGAATGTACTTGGCTAATCTCCTTTAAGATTTCCACCGTAACCGACATCGGACGGGAGGATTATTATGTATGTAGGTACTTATGTTTGTTTGTTCATCTGTTCCCTCATAACATCTAAACTACTTATTATAATCTGACAAATGAGGTATCGTTGGAAGGGTCTTGATCGTCCGTTGGATAGTATATTACATGAATATGAATAAGGACCTCTAGGGGACATAAAATCATGAACTAAAAAAAAAATATTACAAAACTACTACTACTATAAGCTTTCGCGTTTATAACATTAGTAGGATGTGGGATTATGTAATCTGCATTCGCGAAATATTTGCCAAAAATATAAACAAATAAGAGTTTATGGAAAAATAACTTTAATTCCTACACAATAAAGTTCAGTTTACGCTACAACTTCAAACATTTTTATAACTTTTTCTTAAAATAGTGCTAGTCACTCTGAAATCAACTTCTTGTCCATTGAAATAAAGTTGGTATTTGTTTAACTTGAAATAACGTCAATTTGAAACAAAAATAAAATTTGAATAAATATTTTGTTACGAAAGTTGCATGACATAAAATGAAATTGACATTTTGATTTTAAGCTATTCAACAATTTGTAACATAGTTTCTTTGGTTGTCTTTTGAAAGCTATTATTTATACACTTATTTTGTAATCTAATTATTTTTATTTGACATTTTTGATTTGATATGTAGACGATCCTTGATTTAATACTATTTTTTTTTGACATTGGAATTTAATCATTTAGTTTAAATTGATTTAATTAATTAGAATGCCGAATTTAGTAGGCGGAATATGAAGAACTACTGTGTATGTGTTACAAAATCTGTAAAATACCATATTTCAGGCAAATAAAGAATCTAATCTAAAAGTGTACTCACCGATTTCAGAAGTTATCCATTGGGTCTGAAACAAATACAAAACATGAATTATTTTCTGTTAAGTTACGGTTACTGTTACTGTTAGCCTGCATCATCCCACTGGTGGGCAAATGCCTCTTCCCATAACTTCCAGCTCTTTCCATCCAGGTCTAAAGTGGACAACTGGTCGTTGGTTTCGTCCAGCTCGTCTTTACGTCGTTCTTCTACGGGGTTTGCCCCAATGCTAGCTGTGTCAGAGCGGTTGCATATTAGAAAATCAAAACTTTCTCGAGCAAATTTCAAAAGAACAATAAACGAAATAATAAAATTTAAATGACCAAATGTTTTATTTAGAAAAAAATTAAAATCCCAATGTATGTGACATCAAATGAACGACTGATCAAACGTTTTTACATCGAAACAGCTAGGTTAGAACTGTGACCACACAACGCACGAGCCGAGCGAGCGCAGCGAGCGGTGCCGCGGCAGCGGCCGGCGAGTGCCAGAAACATATTAATCGCGGGAACCACGTCGCCGCTCTTTGGGATTTCATCGATTTGGTCAATAGTGTAATAAATAATTTAAACATTGATATTCCAGACTTTGGACAGCTGAACTTTTGATCAAATGACCATCGTTATTTTAAACTTTGTTGATTTGTACATTGTTCTTTTGAAATTTGCTCAGGAAAGTTTTGATTTTCTAATATGCAACCGTCAGAGCTCCACGTAGTGGTTACAATATAATTTATTTCCTTTAGACTACACCCAAGCCCGTTTTCAAAGAAGATACCCAGTTTCGTAACTCAATTTCAATCTGACAGGTTTCAAACAAATCCCTACTCAAATGTAGTTTTGAAAACAAGATCCGTTTCTGGGAACCGTTCCAGAATACGGCTCTGAAACGTCGACATTACTCTTACACATACAAAATAGTTAGGTGTCCTCCATACTTCTTACGGCAATCATATCATTTGGTTTGAATATTTTATTATTTATTTTTTTGATTGATTCTTTTATATTACGACGGCACGGTTGGCGCAGTGGTTAAGCGATTGACTGCTGCGCTGCGTGTCGCGGGTTCGATTCCCGCACGGAACAAATATTTGTATGACCTACATGTATTTGTTCCGAGTCTGGGTGTTTTTCTATCTATAATATGTATGTATTTACAAAAAAAAAAATGTATTTAAGTAGTTTATCAGCCATCTTGTTACCATAACACAAGCATTAGGTTGCTTAGCTTGGGACTAGATGGCGCTGTGTGAAATGTCCAGGGATATTATATTATTATATTATATACACCCGAACAATCCGTGTGGTGAACGAAGTCCATGAGAGACTGGATATTTTTTCGTGCTCTTTGAGTGAATTCGCAAGAGTTTTATTAAATTTACTAGCTTCTGCCCGCGGCTTCGCCCGCGTGGATGTCGGAAATTTACCCACAGGAACGTGCTAACAGGATAAAATGTATGTGCTTCCCCAGAATGCCATCTATGTCGCGGGCCCTTTGTGGCTAATTACAATAGAAAACCAATTGTGTCTCATTAGTGGTGATTAAGAGGGTACCTATATGATATCTTTACATAAGTACCTAACTAATTAAAAAAAAAACTCAATAACAGATAATTAAATACCTACCTAGCTAAATAAACCTATTTCTGATGATAACTAATCTAAACTCAATAAATAAGCAAAATCCCTAAAAACTAATATCTATACGAATGACTAAACCTACCTAACAGTATTATAAAATAACCTACGGTCACTACGTACACTATCAAATATACTACCTATACTTTAAAATTAAAATCTATACCTAAGACTCATATAAAAATAAACCTAAATAACTCTAAAAACTAAAAGGAATAAAAATGAACTCCACTGCGGGTGACCCAACCTACGACAAACTTAGTATTTGCGGTTGGTACAGTACAGACAGTGGTAATCGGGTATAGGGATCGAACCGCAAAATTAAGTTTGTTTTTTTTTGTATATACTTTTCCGGAATAAAAAGTACCCAGTGTGGTGCCCAGGATATTAAAGAATAATTATACCAAGTTTCATCGTAATCAAACCGGTAGTTTTTGCGTGATGCCTGAACAAACAGACAGACAGACAGACAGACAGACAGACAAAAATTTTTTTAATCACATTTTTGGGTTCGGTGTCGGTCAAGTAACACCCCCTGCCATTTATTTTTTGGATATTTTCAATGTACAGAATTTTCACTTCTACAGATTTATTATAAGTATAGATATAGAAGATTTAGTTATGTAAGGTAACAAGTTATATTATTTGTTGTTAGGTACGTAAGTTAGATTTAAGTTATTTTTTAAGTTGATAACTACACTGTCGCATTAAGGTAAGGCCTGTAATTGATAGTTGTAAGGATGATAAATAAATAAATAGTAATAAAAACTTGAGAGGTGTCAAGGGACACCCGGATGGAACGAACTTCAAAGAGAGAGAGAGACAGAGAAACACGCGCACGCCGCACGGCTTACAACTAAAGCAAAAAGTGTCGTTCCAACTTTTGGTCTTTATTTTTTCCGTCTAGCCCCCTTTCGCAACGCGCGATAGGGAACTTCGTTCCAAAACTTCGTTCCAATAACAATGAATTAATGTTTTGAAAATGGGAGAAGCCTTGTAGACTAGATTTGTAATGCTATTTTCTATTGTATTTAATATCTGGTAACTATTGACAGGCATACACTGTCCTCTCATACCTACTGTAATTTGAAAACTTTGTAAAAGAGTAACCGTGGAGTTTCTGGCCGGCTCTTCTCCAAAGGAAACGACCAATTGGAACCGTGCACCTAGCTTCTGATCTTTCATGTGCTCATGTAGGTTTATCTGAAATAAAACATTTTGATTTTGCCGCCCAGCTGTGCCGACTAATGCCGCCGACCCGAATAAGTGCCACCCACACCTTACTTAGTAAACTACACTCGCGAGCAAAGAAAAAGTTCCAGTGACATAGCACCAAATTACTTCAAAACGGGAAATGCTAGCTTAATGAGCCGCCGTCTGCAATATTGAAGTATATTTAACAGCGTATCAGAATATTACCAACTAAAAACGTAAATATTGTGCTATATAAGCTAGGTTCTATGTCTTAGGAGATTCCCGAGTTCATATAACCCGAATCTCTTCAAGGCGAGAGTGAATAGGCTTCTTCTGGGCAAGCTCGTTCCACCGTAGATCTCATCCCTGCCTCTGGGCTACATTGAGGTCAAGAGTGAGCCCATTGTCAATTTAAAAAAAAAAATTATATTAAGGTTTTGTCGGCATTTTGTGGGTGGAACTCTTTCATTGCTCGGCAGTGTATTTGAGCAAATGAATTACAATTTAAATAAAAACTTTTTGTTGAGTTAAATTCTGTACTTGATACTGAAATGCCTCTGCTTTGTTCGTAGAAAAAAAAATTCAGGAATTCAGCTTGCATGTTTTAAATAGGTGTGCATATAAATTGTCTACATCATCTGCCTAGCCTTTTCTCAGCTATTTTTGGGGTCGGCTTTCAGTCTAACCGGGTGCAGCAGAATACCAGTAAATTACGTGGAGCGACTGCCTATCTGACCTCCACAACCCAGTTACTGTGTAATATTATGAAACCCCTTGGTAAGACTGGTTGTCAGACTTTCGGGCTTCTCACGATCCGTAACGATTGTCAAAGTCAAAAATGACAGCCGGGTCCAACGGCTTAACGTGCTTTCCGAGGCACGGAGGGGTCTTGGTATGTAAAGATGGTCACCCATCCACGGACCAACCGCGGCAAGCGTAGCTTAACCTGTTCAATCGACCCGTGCCGCTGTTATTACTTAGCCACAAGCCCCTCTAACAACAATGTAAACAATTTGAGTTAATAAGTTACAAATATTTACCTTTAGATAAAAACTCTTTGTTCAGTAGTTCAGTTAAATTCTTTACAGGGCTGAAAAGCCTTTGAATTGTTCATAACAGGTAAAGCATTTTTCATGTGCCTTTAAGTTTCAGGAATTCAGCTAGAAGATCCTTCCTACTTCCTACCTACTAATATTATTGACGGCACGGTTGGCGCAGTGGTTAAGCGATTGACTGCTGCGCTGCGTGTCGCGGGTTCGATTCCCGCACGGAACAAATATTTGTATGACCTACATGTATTTGTTCCGAGTCTGGGTGTTTTTCTATCTATAATATGTATGTATTTACAAAAAAAAAATATGTATAAGTATAAGTAGTTTATCAGCCATCTTGTTACCATAACACAAGCATTAGGTTGCTTAGCTTGGGACTAGATGGCGCTGTGTGAAATGTCCAGGGATATTATTATTATTATAAACGCAAAAGTTTGTGAGGATGGATAGATGGATGCTTGTTACTCTTTCACAAAAAAAAACTACCAAACGGATTTGAATGAAATTTGGCACACATACAGTTTATAACCAGGATTAACGTATATAACACTTTTTATCCCGATATTCCCACGGGATCTAAACTTATGCGGGTGGAACCGCGGGGAGCTGCTAGTATTTCATAAAGCTAATACTTTCTATCGCCACTGCTCTCAAAACGGTGAAGGAAAACATCGTGAGGAAACCGGCATGTCCTAGAACGAAAAATTCTAAGATATGTGACATCTACCAACCCGCACTAGGCCCGGCCCACTCCCTCTCAATGAGAGGATGGCTGATTAAGTAATACTGGCAATAAACACCAGTACTACAAACTCAGTTCTAGCTCATCTCATTCCTCGCACAATTTCGCTCATTCCTTGCCCGCATTCCGTTCGAGAATAGTTTCCAACACAATGAGATTCTATTACAAAAGTTCACAGAAGCCGTGATTCTCTCTTGTTTAAATAGCTTTTATGTTTTGCAATTGATTCGAATTTTAGTGCCTGCGCAGACTGCCACTGCCCATATGGCACTGGCTACTGAGAAAGTAACAAAAAGTAAAAGTAAAAGTGAACGTTTGTATGGATGGATGGATGGATGTTTGACACTCTTTTACGCAAAAACTACTAAACGGATTTGGATGAAATTTGGCACATATATATTGTTTATAACCAGGTTTAACATGTCGACTTTTTATCCCGATATTCCCACGGGATCAAAACGTATGCGGGTGAAACCGCGGGGCACAGCTAGTTATATTATAAACGTGAAAGTTTGTGGTAAAATAAATAAATACTTCGACCCCAGCTGTTACTGGTCAGTCGCTGAACTATTGCTAACACAAGTTGCTCAGTGTGCAGCTGGACGAACGGTAAAATAGCTTTTGTTCTTGCATTTGTTTCCAACTCACTTCTCTACAAGTATTGATTCGGCGGGGCATTTCTGTAAGTTATGCTAGGCTCTGCTTCGAACTCAATACAGACGGATGAGGGAAAATGTTCTGAGTTTCTGAAAAGAATTTTAGAAGAAGTGGGTTTTTAGGGTTCCGTAGCCAAATGGCAAAAAACGGAACCTTTATGGATTCGTCATGTCTGTCTGTCTGTCCGTCCGTATGTCACAGCCACTTTTTTCCGAAACTATAAGAGCTATACTGTTGAAACTTGGTAAGTAGACGTAGTAGGTGTATTTGATGTATTGTGAACCGCATTAAGATTTTCACACAAAAATAGAAAAAAAACAATAAATATAGGGGGGGGGGGGGGACCCCAAAATTTATTGTTATATACAGTGGCGTGCGTTTCATAAAGACAGAAAGACACTGCCTACCCTAGTTCTGATAATAGATCTAATATTATTTTATCAATAAACAAAACAACATAAAAATCTTAAATCATAAATCAGCTCCACCTATCGAGTGCCGGTGTTATCATTAAGATCGATACAGTTTACTGCACTAGCGCCACCTCGCCTTTGCAACGGCAAAGACACAAACTATTTGTCTCTGAATATATTGTATGTGTGCTCCGTGGAAACTCGTGGTCATGCGTATTTTTATGTGTGTGCGTTCCTATAGCTACGTGGGCTTTGCTGACACACAATGACAAAAATCACGCACACAACTGCATGAAAAGCCAGTGTCTTGTTCGAGTTGTTCTTTAAAGCTAACACGAAAAATTACGATCCTAACCGAACATTTCCGACGAAAGTTTGCTATGCAATGCGAATATTTTAAGAAGTAACATTGTTTCATTGAATTTTATATAGTTAGATTGCCATCATTTTTTTGTCGTATTAATTTTCCTTTTTACTAGGTACACGTAATGCCGTAATTTCAATAGTCAATAGTAGCCATTATTGTTTGATGTGTGTTGTGTTTGTGACTTACGCTATCAGATATTTAGGATTTTAACATTGTGATTAGAGTGAAAAATGGATAATATTGTCTGTGAAAGTTGTTCAGATGGTGTGTGTATTGATAAAATAAAATATGACGCGTTTTCAAAACTATCTTTTAGTGAAAAAAAAAACAAGTTATCGAGATAGGTCGCCCTACACCGGATTTGCAATTAATAAAAAAAAAGGTAAAGTCAATCGTAAATTCAATACAAAACAATATGATTCATATCATTGGCTGACAGGTTGCATACACAGTAATCGGTTATTTTGTTTCGTTTGTTGACACTCGATGGACTTACAATTAATTCGCGTACTGTAAATGTAATTTTCAATTCTTATTTACATTTAGTTGATTTATTTGAGGATATGGCTGAAAACGAAGACTATTGGGATGTTCGTATTTGTCACACAATTTAAAAGACTTTCAATTCCAGTTTTTACTTCATGTGTTTAACGAAATATTCGCAGAAACTGATGTGCTTTACGAAATTATGCAAAAAAAGACATCAGATGTGACTTATTGCATTAAAAAAATTAGGGACTTTGAATCATTTTTGGAATCATTCAGATCTAGGTTTGAATTAATTTTTGAAGGCGTAAAAATAATCACAGGGCCGCCAAAACAAAAACGTAATGTTGTGGACGCGAAAACCAATTTTAAGCGCATTTTTATTGAAATTATAGACAATATATCCATCGAATGTCGCGACCGATATAAAAATCTGAAAGAGTTAAAAAATTTTGGACTACTTTCATGCGAAAATTTCAATAAATATAATGACAATTTTCCGGTTGAATTAGTATCGCAATTCGTAAATGTTTATAAATTATACGACTTTAACTTAGACCGCCTTATCAATGAGCTCAAATGTGTTTATAAATCTGCCGAATTCAAAAACCTTAGTATTTACAAAATTATAGAACATTTTTACAAAAATAACATAAATACAGATTTTCCGAAGTACTGCGTTTGGCAAAATTAATTGTTACAGTTCCCGCAAGCAGTGCTTCAACCGAAAGGTCATTCTCGTCGCTAAAACGTATACACACCTACTTAAGAAATACACAAGGCCAGCAACGACTTACAGATCTTTCCACGATTTCAATAGAGAAAAACCTTCTTACGGAAATAAAACGCCTTCCCAACTTTTACGATTCCATATTGCAGATATTCTTACAGAAAGATAGGCGTGTAGATTTAATATACAAATAAAACAATCCTATAGATATAGGTACTTAGTATACTCACACCACCATCTTTTCAATGATTTTATTTAAATTTTGCAAATCACACAAACATTACCAAACATCAAACAAACGCGCCGAAAGGCCACTTCGAATATCCGTAAATTGATATGTCTATAAAATCAGTCAATCTATGGACATTTGAGTTGGCATTTGGCAATTACCTACATCATCAATCGACAAGACGACGAACCAAAACCAACGTGTAGTATTTTTGGTGAGTACAATTTTCTGCCTACCCTGTCTTAAAACTGTGTGCACGCCACTGGTTATATACTTAGAACTGAAACTCAAAAACTTTTTTTTCATCAAACCCATACGTGTGGGGTATCTATGAATAGGTCTTCAAAAATGATATTGAGGTTTCTAATACAATTTTTTTAATCATTTTTGTATTTAACTCGACATTAATTAGTAAATACATAGTTCGTGTCGGTAGGTACGAGAGGAGATGACGAAGGTAATTGTTGGCGACGTATAACATACTTAGATAATCTTTTTGATAATCTTCGGTTCCAATCCACATTTGGTCCTTCGAGCCGGATCAAATTTGAATTTTGAAATTGCCAAATAAAAGACCGGGTTTTCCGTAAAAAAAGGTACAGTGTTTTAAGGACTTTTTAGCCCTTAAATGATGCTGATATGTGGGCGTTCTTGGTTATTGTGAAAATGTATTGAAAATAAAAAATAGCGGCATTAGTTCCGATTTTTGCCACAAGCTACAAGTCTTGTACAGTTGTAACGTTAGTTGTCAACGACACTAAACTACAGACCAATATTTGTAAAAAAGAAGATTGTAAATAAGCGTCGCCAACAGTAATTACCAAAGTTCTTTTTAAGAATAGATGTATTAACAAGAATATTTCAAATCTCAACCCCTGAGCAATCTGAAAACTAAAGTTTAGAACGAACAAATTCAAAACGCTAGCTTATAGCAACATACAACATCAGCTAAATCCTCCCCTCTACACAGCTTCATATAGGTCATGCAAGCCCTGATTGTCGTCTATAACGCAATTAAAGACCCCATATGTGGGCAATATAGCCCTGTTACTAGTTCTATACGTCCCTCACAGGTAGATAACTTCATTTACTCCTATAGTGGTACCACGTACGTTGGATGGATGCATCGGAAACCAAGTTAGGGGGGAATTATGAAGGTAATGCATTGTTAGTTGTATGTTTTGAGAGATTTTCAGTGGGTATTTTTTTAGTTTTTAGTTTTTCGATATATAAATAATAGGGGGGCTTGTGGCTAAGGTCTTCCGGCACGCGGTCGGCACTCCAGAACCTTTCGGCCCCATCAGCCATCTGTTCTGCGAGCAATGTGCCTTGCCCACTGCCACTTAAGTTTGGCAATTCTTCATAAATTAATCAAAAATTCCAAATATTTGAAAGCCATTTGCGACATTGCCAACTTACATAATTCACCCTCTTGAGCAGGGGTGTAAAATACACCAACGCGAGAACGAAAGCGAGCCTAATGCCGTTACCCGGGTTCAAAGCCAGATTCTTGACTGTTAAAAAGAAATTTCTAAATACGCAATTTTTTCAGCAAATTTTTGGGTTCATAGCCTTTCAAATAACGAGTGTAAGTGACATCAATAGACAGAAGTTTTTCATGAGATTTAACAACAGTTAGCAGGGCTAGCGCAACCGCGCTGAGTGAACGTTACGTTTTCACGGCAAGATTTTTTTTCATTTTTTTTTAAACGTTCCCCACACTAGGAATTTCTCCTTTATCGTGGGTGCGTTTACAAACATTTAAACTCACATACACAAACAGCCAGACCCGGAACAACTACTTGTAGGTCATACAAATATTTGTTCCGTGCGGGAATCTAACCCGCGATACGCAGCACAGCAGTTAATCGCTTAACCACTGCGCCAACCGTGGCGTCAAATTCATATTGAGCTGAGCTCCTCAAATTCTGAGTTGAGCTACACGATTACTGACAAATGCTTGACGGTCAAAGCATTTATTTCAAACTAGCTGCGCCCCGCGATTTCACCCGCATAAGTTTTGGTCCCGGGATAAAAAGTATCCTATTTGTTAATCCTCGTTTAAACCATCTGTGTGCCAAAAATCCATATCCGTTCAGTAATTTTTGCGTGAAAGAGTAATCCATCCATCCATCCACACAAACTTTCGCATTTATAATAATATTAGTAAGAAGTCTTCAAGATAAATAAGTATGCAATACACTATGCAAAACGAATAATTCCAATTTTATCATCGTTCGAATTTCCGTTACATTTACTCTTCGCATTCGTGCAAGACCTACGGATTGAATTCTAAAGGCATAGAGAACCGGCGTTGAATGATCTAAATTCGGAAACCTAAACCTGTATGTGAAGACGACCTATTTCTTCGCAATATGACACCTAAATTCGTTCACTTGTCACAACAATGCCACAGAGTGCTTCTGTCTGACACTCGGGGCATTGACAAGTAATGAGGTTACGTCTAGCGCGGATTAAAAATAAATAATATTTATTTTATTGCTAATATTTAACATAGTTTTATTTCTATTTTATTATTTATTTATTACTGTGATTGCCCGTGACATCACAGCGGGCCCTATCAGAATACCAGCGCTACGACATTTATTTTTTAAATGTCGAAGCATCATGCTGAGATAGGAGCCTTTTGGCCTCGTATAGGACTTTGTTTTCTTTTTTATCCTTTTGTTACTTTTTATACAATTTGTTTTATTTTTATTTTTAACTGTGTTTAGTTTAGTTTATGATCCTGTACGAGTCGCAATAAATACTTTTTCTTTCTTTCTTTCTAAATATACATTTGATTGGTGCCCTACTTTCCATAACAGGTTATTCATGTTACACAGCTGGTGTTGCTTTGTCCCGACCTTTTAACAAACAAAAAAGGTTTGTATTTTCTAACTGCGTGATACGTTTTTATTTTAACAGCTGTGCTGCTGGAGAGTTTGTTGCGCCACTTCTTCTTCCCAGCGAAACCATTAGGAAGTGGTGAAGGGCGGGCGTTTTGGGGGACTATCTTTTGTAATTTTGACGTTCGAAAAGCGCTGATTCTCATCCTGATTTGAATAAATGACTTTTGATTTGATTTTATTGCGAATGATATTGTTGGAAAGGGGTGCCTACCGAGATGATGACTTATCACTGACCTTAAACAAGTACGCTGGACTAAATACACTATACGATATGACAGTTGTTTTTTCTGCTGATTCAAAGCGGGGCAGCAATCAGTAGGTACTAAATTAGGTTGATATTGTATTTTATTTTTTCCTGGGTCCCTTTATCGATACTGAACCTACCCCTAAGCTATGGTACGCAATTTCTTTAACTCCCTGTATATATTTTTTTACTAGCCCATGCTGTTCCAGTTCTGGGCAAAAGCCTCTCTCGTCGTCTGGGTCTACCCTTTATAGCAGAACTTTTTTAGTCATAATATTATTTTGCATAACAGCGCATGGCACAAACTTCATTTCGCAGAACATCGTTTGGCAAACACTCATTTGTCATACATTCAAAACTCATAATTTTGTAAGTCAGAATCATCTTTAGGCATAAATTTCATATCCATAATAATTAAAAAGTAGAACCATCATATCGCAGAAAGTAAATTATGCCAAATAAAATTCTGCTATCTCAAAAGTATGCCATTGTAAATTCGGACATACATATAAACATTCGGTCAAAAAATAATTACTTATAAATAATTTTTATGCCTTAAAAATATTTCTTTAAAGAAGATTATGCCAAGTGCGGTAGGCCAAATAAATTTCGGAGCATCAAAATTCTGCAAGATAGAGGAAACCCTAAAAATCTATTTTGGAATAAAATTATCGCAAATTACATGGAACTTTAATTTAGTTAAGCTACGTCAGTTGTCTTTGTTTTGCGCAGTATTGTGTTACGAACATGATCCGTTAATTTAACACCTAGTATACAGTATCCATTTATTTATATCTTACTAATATTATAAACGTGAAAGTTTGTATGGATGGATGGATGGATGTTTCTTTCACGCAAAAACTACTGAACGGATTTAGATGAAATTTGGCACACAGATGGTTTAAAACCAGGAATAACATATAGGATACTTTTTATCCCGATATTCCTACGGGATCGAAACTTATGCGGGTGAAACCGTGGGGCGCAGCTAGTAGGTTATAATGTGATGGTTATAATTAAGTTTGACCTATTATCTCTGGTTCAGAGAGCTCTTTAGCCGGCCTCTAATTCAGATCCTGGGCTCAATAGAATTGAATAGAAAATATGCTATGCTGCTATATAGAATTTACAAATTGAAAAGCCAAATAATACTGCATGACTCTATTCAAATTACGCATTTTGTACAATATAACGTGTAGCGGTATCTACAACGCCACATGCGAACAACGCGTCATACTGACGTCATGCAAATCCTGCATCTCGCAAGCAGAGTTTACCGCGCAATAAGCATAGATACAATTTCCCAACATCAATCGTTGGGCAATAGCCCGCCAGACACAACACCCGTCTGGTCGGAGGATCCTCCCTTTTCAATGGAGGATGAGTGAACTTTACACCCTGTTCCTCATGCCTCTAAAAACGCTTTAATTTACGTTTCGTTCTTAACTTATTTGGCAAAAATGTAACAAATATGTTTGAACCCACTCATAAAGTTGGTAAGCACTAATGATAAATAATTTTATTTCATCATTCGACGAGCTCGCTCGCCGTCGGCGTTCCAGCTGTATTAGAACCCAATGGATTGGCACGCGACGAATGGCAAGAGATCGGACGTCATGTCTTTATTTCCTTGGAAGGTGGGTAGGCCTTTAGTGTGGGATGTAACTTGTTTCGATACTCTTGCGCCATCCCATCTTCCAGGGTCGGCGTGCTGCGCTGGTGCTGCTGCTGCGGCTACGGAAAACCTCAAGCGGCGTAAATATAATAACCTTATCAATAATTATATTTTCGAGCCGTTTGGGGATGAAATCCTCGGGCCGTGGGGTACGAGTGCGCATGGTCTTTCGAAAAGACTAGTTGACACTTCCCATGACCCAAGGGCTGGCTTTTACCTTGGCCAGAGGCTAAGCATTGCCATACAACGTGGCAATTCTGCCAGTGTCTTGGGTACATTACCAGTCGACAGCGATGCGGATGAATTTTTTGACGCTATATTTTAGTTTGTAAATACTTTTAGTTAATTTAGGATGCAATTTTGTTATTCTACCTACCTATATTTTTAACTTATGTAAGTAGGTTTATACAAACACTTTTACACGTCAATCATATATTTTTTAAACTAGATGAGGTCGGCGTTTCCTATCTGACTAGTCTGAGAAGAAAGGCCGAAACAAACTCAGAGGTCACAGTCTCTTTTAAAGTCCAGACATAATCTTGGTACCGGATCATGTAGATCGGTGTGCTACTACTGGACTTGAAGTCCTCGGTTCGATTCCCAGGTCGGGCAAAATGTTATTGAGTATTTAAATTTCTCAGTGGCTGCCCGGAATTCCCGGATTCGGATATGTACCCGGTTGATTACCATCAACCGGGTACAGCTGGCTCGCCCCCAATTGTACCTTCTATAGGTAGGTACACCTCTGCCGAACTTTTTGAGGATTACGGGTGTGATGTTATGAAGATTAGAAACAGTTCAGTTTTGCATTACAACTTCGAATATTTTCATGACTTTTTCAATAATACTAGTCAAAATTTGACGCGATTGACTGCTGCGCTGCGTGTCGCGGGTTGGATTTCCCGCCCGGAACAATTATTTGTATGGCCTACAAGTAGTTGTTCCGGGTCTGGCTGTTTGTGTATGTATGTGAGTTTAAATGTTTGTAAACGCACCCACGATACAGGAGTAATTCCTAGAGTGGTGCAACGATTTTATAAAACAAAGAAAAAGAAAAACCTGAGAGGTGTCAAGGGACACCCGGATGGAACGAAGTTCAAAGAGAGAGAGAGAGAGAGAGACAGAGAAACACGTGCACGCCGCACGGCTTACAACTATAGCAAAAAGTGTCGTTCCAACTTTTGGTCTTAATTTTTTCCGTCTAGCCCCCTTTCGCAACGCGCGATAAGGAACTTCGTTCCAAAAAAAAAGAATGTAATTCTGAAACCAACTTAATTGACACCAAATTAAAGTTGTTATTCATTTAAGTGGAAAATAACATCAATTACTACCTAGAATTTGGAATAATAATTGTTGTGTTGGTACTACTGCCTACAGTACGCTAACAAGTGACGATCGATATAGTTCAGAATATGTTATGAGCTTTTAATAGTAGGAATGTCGGCTTCCTATTTAATTAACGGGTCGATTTTAGCGTTCCGTTGAAAAAATAGAAAACCATAGAATCAATTATGGACCCTGTCGGGCTCAGCAACATTTTAAATAAACGGCTGGGTCGGCTTCCAGTCTAACCGGATGCAGCTGAATACCAGTATATTACACGGATCGACTGCCTATCCTCCACAACCCAGTTACTAGGTATCACGATACCCCTTGGTAAGACTGGTTGTCAGACTTTCGGGCTTCTGACTACCCGTAACAATTGTCAAAGATCCACGAATGACAGCCGGGACCAACGGCTTAACGTGCTTTCCGAGGCACGGAGGGGTCATGGTATGTAAAGATGGTCACCCATCCGCGGATCAACCGCGGCAAGCGTAGTTTAACCTGATCGATCGACCCGTGCGGCTGTTATTACTTAGCCACAAGCCCCTCAAGTACTAGTATCAACAAGTTACGATTGGTAATTAAAACGGGCTGTATAATACTGGAACGCGCACACAAGTGGGGCTAGCAGAACCGCGCGATGTATATTTTATTATGTAACAGGTAATCAAACGACTTTATTATTGAAAATGCTCGTTTCACACATTACATTTACTGAGTTTCAAGACTTTTTATTGAAAATGCTCATTACACACATCATGTTTATAGAGCTTTAAGACCTTTTTATTGAAAATGTTCGTTACACACATCATGTTTATAGAGCTTTAAGACCTTTTTATTGAAAATGCTCGTTTCTCACATAATAATTACAGAATATTAAGACTTATTACTGAAAATACTTATTTCACATATTATATTAACTGGGTTGTAAGACATTTTGTTGAAAATTCTCGTTACACACTTAATATTAACTGAGTTTGAAGACTTTTTTTAATTGAAAATGCTCGTTACGCACATTATATTAACTAAGTTTCAAGACTTTTTATTGAAAATGCTCATTTCTCAAATTCTAATTACAGAATTTTAAGACTTTTTTACGGAAAATGCTTATTTCACATATTATATTAACTGGGTTGTAAGACATTTTGTTGAAAATGCTCTTTACACACATAATATTAACTGAGTTTCAAGACTTTTTATTGAAAATGCTCATTATTATTATTTACGACTAAAGACGCATATTTAATGTGTAAATATATTGGTTACAGAGTTTTAAGAATTTTTATTGAAAATGCTCTTTTCACAAACTGTATTAACGGACTTTATTCACGTGCATACGTGTCCAGAGAGTACTAGCCTCAACAAGTTACGATTGGTAGTTAAAACGGCTCGTATTAAACTGGAACTCGTCACTAGATTACTAAATGGCTGTATACAAATTAACTTCAATCGATCAAACTATAAATAGTTTATGGGCATTTTACTACCCACGTAATTACTTAGAAACTGCGCCCTATATTTGTGGGGTTCGTGGCGCAACGGACACGTGGAGAGTTCTGAGGTTAAGCTGCACTAGTCGCGGTCAGTTTTTGGATGTGTGACATCGAGAATCATTTGTGCTTCAGATTCTCTTTTCAGATGATCGATGCCCTTTTTCATCTATCATTTTTTTTCTTGTTTTGATTTTTGTTTTATTTATTTATGTTTAATTGCATGCTGCACTGGTTTACGTCACACGTCAGTGCCGGCTGCCGCTGAAAACCAGCGCTGGGGCTCTGTCTCGTATAGGGTCTTAGCCTTATGCTGAGCGATGGCCGTTTTGCGTGAATGTAACGCATGTTTACCCCCAACTTGTGTGTGTCTTTTTTTGTGTGTTTATGTCCTTTTTTTATGCGTCATGTTTGCCGCAAATAAATGCATTTTCTTTCTTTCTTTCTTTCATCTAGTAACTAGTTTTTTTTAATACGTTTTAAATCGTAAAACGGAACCCTTCATGGGTGAGTCCGACTCGCACTTGGCCGCTTTTTTATGTGTATATTAGTGCAGAATGTACATTATTTCTTTCTTTAAGAATAAGACGTACCATGCCGAACACAAATAAAAAGGGATGAGGGTGAATATTTGATTATTTGTCGGAAAAATACAAGCCTCACACAACATGCAAGCAAAAATCGACCTTAAAGTTCACCTATTCATTCCGTAAGTAGGTTATATTTGTCCACTAAACCTTGGGGATTAGGAAAATTATTTATGTAATTTCTATGACCATTAAAAAATTAGGTCATCGCTTTACTCCCCGTAGTCTCATTAACTAATGTTATTATTACGTAATGAGGGATCAGTAACATATTAATTAGTTGTGTATTTTCAAAATGGTGTTTTGTCATGATCAAAGTATGATGTAACGGTATTAACATAAGCTTGTTAATAATTATTATGTAAAATAAATTATTATAATAATTTATTTTGGGTGATATTACATAATCACACCATTATCATCTGCCTAGCCTTTTCCCAACTATGTTGGGGTCGGCTTCCAGTCTAACCGGATGCAGCTGAATACCAGTATTTTACATGAAGCGACTGCCTATCTGACCTCCACAACCCAGTTACTGGGTAATACGATACCCCTTGGTTGTCAGACTTTCGGGCTTCTGACTACCCGTAACGACTGTCAAAGATCCACGAATGACAGCCGGGACAAAGGCTTAACGTGCTTTCCGAGGCACGGAGGGGTCTCGGTATGTAAAGATGGTCACCCATCCACAGACCAACCGCGGCAAGCGTAGCTTAACCTGACCGATCGACCTGTGCGGCTGTTATTATTTAGCCACGGACCCCTCACACCATTAGCCTATAATGTGGAGGCAGTTCTGTGAGAGGGAGTAAGTAGGTCCTAATTAAGTCATAGTTTCGTGGGTTCATGGATGGGTGATCATCAAAGAATATAAAGAAGAAAATAAAAGAAGAAGAAGACAGAAGATAAAATTTATCTATTCTGTGGTGATCATCTATTACATACCGAGACCCCTCCGTACCTCAGATTCAGATTCAAATTCAGATGATTTATTTGTAAACATAGGTTACAGATACACATGTGTGTGAGATGTTACATTTTTGTGCTCTATGCTTTGCCATTAGGCATACAAATGTCAGGTAATAAGTAAGTTTAATTTCTGACGATTTCTGAAGTTTTTTTTCTGGCTGACGTGTGGTTCTTGTCCTTATCTATACTTATAATAAATCTGTAGAAGTGAAAATTCTGTATATTGAAAATATCAAAAAAATAAATGGCAGGGGGTGTTACTAGACCGACACCGAACCCAAAAATATGATTAAAAAATTTTTTGTCTGTCTGTCTGTCTGTTTGTTCAGGCATCACGCAAAAACTACCAGTTCGATTACGATGAAACTTGGTATAATTATTCTTTAATATCCTGGGCACCACACTGGGTACTTTTTATCCCGGAAAAGTATATACAATAAAAAACAAACTTAATTTTGCGGTTCGATCCCTAGACCCATTACTGTGTCAACTGCAAATAATAAGTTTGTCGTAGGTTACGTCACCCGCAGTGGAGTTCATTTTTATTCCTTTTAGTTTTTAGAGTTATTTAGGTTTATTTTCATATAAGTCGTAGGTATAGATTTTAATATTAAAGTATAGGTAGCATATTTGATAGTGTACGTAGTGACCGTAGGTTATTTTATAATACTGTTAGGTAGGATTAGTCATTCGTATAGATATTAGTTTTTAGGGATTTTGCTTATTTATTGAGTTTAGATTAGTTATCATCAGAAATAGGTTTATTTAGGTAGGTATTTAATTTTCTGTTATTGAGTTTTTTTTAATTAGGTAGGTACTTAGGTAAAGATATCATATAGGTACCCTCTTAATCACCACTAATGAGACACAATTGGTTTTCTATTGTTATTAGCCACAAAGGGCCCGCGAGATAGATGGCATTCTGGGGAAGCACATACATTTTATCCTGTTAGCACGTTCCCGTGGGATAATTTCCGACATCCACGCGGGCGAAGCCGCGGGCAGAAGCTAGTACTATATAATTGTATTTTATTGTTTTAATTTGACTATAATTATTGATTGTATTTGTAATGTCTATGTAAATTGTAAATTAAAAAAACTAAGTAAATTGTATTAAAATCCCTACCTTTTATCAGTGTTCTACAAATTACTAGTTTTGTGATATAACTGGTCAGACTCACTCAATACGGGGAACACACCAAATATCCCGAACCTTACCTGAAAAAAAAAAAAAAACATTTTATTACAAAATATCTAGAAGAAAAATCAACCGCAAAATAAGTTCCTTACGATGTGACCTATAATAATTACTTAGACCTTAAGATTAGTTTTTTATTTTTTATTTAATTATTTCATTATTAATTTTACAATATAAAATAGAATTGTAGAGTGCTGAGCGACAGTTTTTTTTTTTTTTAAAAAACGTTGCCCCACACTAGGAATTACTCCTGTATCGTGGGTGCGTTTAAAAACATTTAAACTCACATACACAAACAGCCAGACCCGGAACAACTAATTACCTGTAGGCAATACAAATATTTGTTCCGTGCGGGAATCGAACCCGCGACACGCAGTGCAGCAGTAGATCGCTCAGCCACTGCGCCAACCGTGTCGTCAAGCAATAGGCTGGTTATGTATGTGTGTAATAAATAGTAGGGGGACAAGTATCCCAGCGGTGGGAACAATATAGGCTGATTATAAAATCGATTGAACAAGCGGTATCAAACTCAAACTCAAACTACTTATTTCAACTAAACCAATTACAGGCACTTTTGAATTGTCAAGGTCGGTCAGTCAAAAAGATGAAGCTAGTTGCCCATTCCAAAGCGTAGTAGGTACTTATGGAGAAGAACGGGCAAGAAACTCCATGGACACTCTTTTAAATCACAATAATATGGTTACAAAGTATTGGTTACCATTCATGTTAAAAATTATGCATGTGAGAACGATGCAGAACGTTAAAAGCGTCCGTAATGAAAAGAAAAAAAAAAAAACAATTCAAATATTAAATTAAATCAAAATAAGCCATGGCAGCAATGAGTTGACCAGTCCTTACCGACGGCGCCCATTCACGAACATGAAGCATAGATTAGCACCATTCAGCTCAACCATTTTGAAGGGAGCTAAATGATCCAACACATGCGCCATCAGCAGCGAGACATTAGAGTGAGCATGACATACTCTCAGCCGCCAAGGCACATTCAAGTCAATAAAAGACGTACCCAGTAAAAATGGTAGCTTTATAGTATAATAATAATAATATCCCTGGACATTTCACACAGCGCCATCTAGTCCCAAGCTAAGCAACCTAATGCTTGTGTTATGGTAACAAGATGGCTGATAAACTACTTATATACATATTTTTTTGTAAATACATACATATTATAGATAGAAAAACACCCAGGCTCGGAACAAATACATGTAGGTCATACAAATATCTGTTCCGTGCGGGAATCGAACCCGCGACACGCAGCGTAGCAGTCAATCGCTTAACCACTGCACCAACCGTGCCGTCAAATGTACATAGTACTCACATATGTGCTATGCAATTGCAGGTATCAGCATGACCTGTCCTTTTCCAGGCTTCACATTGCCTGATAACAAATGATGCAATAAGTGCCATGAACTGCCACAAATCGATATTCCATACGGCGATAAGATTATTATCGTTATCAATAATTTTGTTAACTAATAAATATATAATATGTATCTGGTAATGTATCGAGCGGGTGTTGACCTCTAGTCTTATGACGGCACGAAATATATGCGATGGCCGTTTTGCGTGGATGTGACGCATATTTTCCCTTATCTTGTTTTTCTTTTTGCGTCATGTTTACCGCAAAAAACAGTATTCTTATTATTAACATTCGACGCATTGTTGCCGAAATACTGCGTGCCTGATTTACTCCGATGAATGTGTGAAATTTGACGTCCAGACCAAGCCCACACGCCGCATTTTTTGTTAATAAAAGAACAATTTTTCAATAAATCTTTAAGAAGCAAAATCGACTTTGCACTCGGGCAGTTTCTGAGAATAGGCTTCGTACACAGCGCGCCAACAATACGTATGGAGAGCGAAATACCAGTTATATTATGCCGAGACTTATTAATAGACTACCCTCAGAAATAAATAAATGTACCTATTACACATAAAAATATCAAATGCAAATTTAAGCAATATTACTTAAGTATTATGTAGGAATAACTGCGAGTATTTAAAGGGGATCCCTTCTTTTCGCATAATATTCTTTTTCCTAATATACTTTGGCATAACGAGTTTGGCATAATTAGTTTTGCCATAATAATACTTTGCCATATTTTTTTTTGGCATACAGTTTATGTTGGCATAATTATCTTGAAGGCTAATTTGTTTTGGCATAAATTTAATTCGCATAACGTTACTAGGCCTAATGATTATTAGCATAATAATATTTAGGCATGCAATTAATAGAAATAATGGAAACAAAGAGTTATTTTTACGTATTTATTTTCACTCGATTCTGAATCACTTTTTCCAAGAGTCAGGGTGCCCCAAGGTCTAACACATCTCGATTAAGTAAAAAGGCAATGAGAACTCACGATGCAAGAACGAGCGAAGCGAGCTCGGGAATTGGGGCACCCCGACTCGGACAGGTTAGGTTCGAAGGGGATGACGGGGGCTCAAGTGAGCGAGCGGAGCGAGCGAACGAGCCCCCGTCATCCCCTTCGTGTTAGGTTCCTTTAAACCCTGCAGACAGAAATAGGGGCCCCGCGAAGCGGGGCTCCGTCGACTACGCCTTATTATTATTATGCTTTAGAACTTTATGCTTAATAAATTTATGCTTTAGAATATTATGCTTAATCATTATTATGGTTAGAGAAATTATGCTTAAAAAAATTATGCGTAAGCTGTTATGCGTAATTATATTATGCGAAAATATAATTATGCCAAACAAAATTATGCTAAGTTATATTAGGTCTTAAAATTTTATGCAAATGGATAGGGAACCTATTTAAAGACCTAATGATGTTATTAATTGTATGGACAATGACGCATACATATAAAATGTTTCATTGTATAGTTTGATATTGAGACAGACTCGTGATAGCACAAGTTTAAACCTTAGTGGTTTTTGGTTGCTATTTTTTATTAATAATCCTGTATTCTTTTTTATAAATGATAAATAAATAAAAAATTAATGTACGCGCGCCAGCCGCGGCGGCCACATACCCGAAATTATATTCAAATATTATTGCCATAAAATTATCTGTCAAATAAAGCCAATTTCATGGATATTAAACCCAATATTTTGTGTTTTATTTCAATTAAAAATTCACCACCTCTGAACAAGCCACACGATACATATAATGTATGTAAATAATAGATCCGGTATGTATAACAGATACCCTGTTATACATACCGGGAGGCAGGGACATCGACGCGCAAACTGTAACCATGAATTCAGCACATGAATTTAGACCCCATAGTGTCAAAATTTTTCAAAAATATCAATTTTGAGCCGACAAACGTCCCTGCAAGTATGTTGGAGTCAATCGCTTAACCACTGTGCCAAGCGTGCCGACGCTTGGCGCAGTAGTTAAGCGATTGACTACTGCGCTGTGTGCCGCGGGTTCGATTCCCGCACGGAACAAATATTTGTATGGCCTACAAGTAGTAGGGCCGTTTGTGGTCTGGTTCTGGCTGTTTGTGTATGTGAGTTTAAATGTTTGTAAACGCACCCACGATACAGGAGAAAATCCTAGTGTGGGGCAACGATTTTTTTTAAATCTTCTGTTTCATAGAAATGTGCAATACCTACGCGGTCAAAACGTATGGGACTTTTATGGCAATTTTTTTTTAAATTACCGACGATAATTTTCGACGCTATGGGGTCTAAACTCAAATGCTGAATCCATGGTCACAGTTTGCGCGTCGATGTCCCTACCACCCTGTATAACAGACTAACAGCTAGAGAGCATGGTTCATCGTCCTCTCCCGGCTAGAGACTCAACGATAACCCTTCGTTGAGTAAATAGTCACTCAACCACGTAGTGACTGCGGTAAACAAAGCGTAGGCCGAACGCAGAAGGGCAATTTTCGTCGGTGACCGATTTTATATCCGACAAAAAACTAAATATCTTTTTTTTTATTGTATATTTTGACGTTCAAAAGTACCTTTTAGGCTTCGATCAATAATAGTACTAGATTCCCGATAAGCGCTTCAAAAACGGCCCGAAAAATAAGACCACAAATACTTTTGTGGTCTTATTTCAAATTAGTATGTTTTTAACCTTATTACTTCTAAGTAATAAGGTTAAAAACATAACATATTACTTAGACTTTAAGTTTCATTTTAGAATAAAAGACTGAAAATTTAAAAATAGAATGATTTTATTTTCAAGGGACTTTTTAAATATATTTTGCAATGGTAATTAAACATTATGTTTAAGCATTAAGGTTTATAATAAAGGAACTGAAGTTGTTAATATTATTAAACTTTTTTCTAAGAAATGTAGATGTTTACGTGTGTGCAAACGTGGCCACTTGAGCGACTGATTTTTGTTCCCGATCCTTAATCTAGTACTATTATTGATCGGGTTATTAGGTCAAAGAAACAAAGAAAATAATGAAAGTTTCTTTAAAGGGCTTTGAAAATCCGTGGCATAACTTTTTTTTTTTTTTGTTTTCGGGGCATACCTACTGTCGCACCATTTTCAAAGTCAAAGTCAAATCATTTATTACAAATAGGCACATAAAAGGCACTTTTGAACGTCAAAATGGCGCGACAGTAGATAAAACAGCCTCCATAAAAATATCTTCAAACCCCTTTTGGCCTTGACGATTTGACTTTGATTTTGGTGAGGATTTACTACCGACTGACAATAACGACTGAATAATGATGTTGTCTGTGTTAAGGTGATAATTGTTTAAAAATAAATTAAGCTGTGTATAAAAAATATTTACACGCAGAGTTTTCATTTAATTACGCATATTTTGAATGCAATCTTGCAACGAAATTACTAAGGATTTTAGAATTACAGAAAAAAATATATAAAAAAGTAGAGGGCTTTTCGGAATTAAATTCTATCGAGGAAAAATTCAATTGCATTTTCTCGCAATCAAATAGTCAATAAACATATAACCAAAAATTAAATCCATCCATACTGTGATTGTGAAATAAATGGTTACGAAAAAACGCCCAATTTATTTTAATATTGCCTTAACACGTGTGGAATGGCGTCTGGAAAGTTGACCATAGCTTCCCCGATTTTTTTAGAACTACTGCGATTAAATTTTGATTGCGATTGGGTTGTCTAGTACAGTCAACAGCAAAAGTAGATGATCAAAATCAGAAATTCAATACTAGTGATCGGAGTTCGCAGCTATATGGCAGCTGTACTAGTAGTAAATGTTTGGTATAATTTACAATCACTATACTTTTCAATCACTTCGACGCCACACAGTTCTGACGCGAACTCCGTTCATTAGTATTGAATTTCTGATTTTGATCATCTACTTTTGCTGTTGACTGTACAACTAGCCGTTGCCAGCGCAATATCAGATAATCGAGTAAATAAATAAATATCCCTGGATATTTCACACAGCGCCATCTAGTCCCAAGCTAAGCAACCTAATGCTTGTGTTATGGTAACAAGATGGCTGATAAACTACGTATATACATTTTTTTTTTTGTAAATACATACATATTATAGATAGAAAAACACCCAGACTCAGAACAAATACATGTAGGTCATACAAATATTTGTTACGTGCGGGAATCGAACCCGCGACACGCAGTGCAGCAGTCAATCGCTTAACCACTGCGCCAACCGTGCCGTAAACTTATGTAAGTAAGATTGTATGTATGGGTTCATAATTTCAGCTGAAAGACGTCCACTGTTGGACATAGGCCGCCCCTAAGCACCGCCACTTCGACCGGTTCTGTGCTTCTCGCATCCAACGGATTTCTGCGGCATTCACCAGCGGGGTAAGTGCGGAACACACTAATGGTAGCAATGAGTTTTAATATTGACAGTTCAACAACATTCATTGCGTTATTTACGTTGTTAAGCAGACACGTTTTTCGAACATATGAAGCAATGGATTAGCAATATCCTTCAAAATGTTCATATTGATAGTTTGTTACGCAATTAGGGTGCAGGTCCACCTTCCAACGCTACGTCTTCCGGTACGCGGTCGCCACTCCAGAACCTACCCATCGGCTATCTGTTCTGCGAGCAATGTGCCCTGCCCACTGCCATTTAAGTTCACGTTAGCGAGCGAGCAAGCGCTATTTATCATTTGGACATTTTAATACTTTAGTATTAAACAGTAGATAGGATTCATGCGAAGTTTTGTCGGATAGATCCGTCATTTATCTAGCTTAGTAACCTTATCATTTGCCTAGCCGCTACCCAACTATGTTAATGATAAATGATTTTATTTTGTAAGTAGGTTTGTACAAACACTTTTACACGTCAATCATATTTTAAAACTAGATGAGGTCGGCGTTTCCTATCTGACTAGTCTGAGAAGAAAGGCCGAAACAAACTCAGACGTCACAGTCTCTTTTAAAGTCCAGACATAATCTTGGTCAGATCATATGAAGACCATGTAGGTCGATGTCTGAGATTGTCTTTTGAGAAAAGAACCACACAGATTGAGAGGACCTGTCCAGTCAGTGCACGCATTTGTCAGAAATCGTGCAGCTCAACTCAAAACTTAAGGAGCTCAACGATTCGACGAGAAATACCAAAGAAAGGACATTTGGGTAGGCCACATTAATTACACAAACTGCCAGACCAGGTTGAGGTCGACTTCCAGTCTAACCGGATACAGCTGAGTACCAGTATTTTACAAGGAGCGACTTCCTCTCTCAGAGAGGAGGTCGGTGTCCCAACAGTGGGAACATTAGTGGGAACATATTTGACGGCACGGTTGGCGCAGTGGTTAAGCGATTGACTGCTGCGCTGCGTGTCGCGGGTTCGATTCCCGCACGGAACAAATATTTGTATGACCTACATGTATTTGTTCCGAGTCTGGGTGTTTTTCTATCTATTATATGTATGTATTTACAAAAAAAAAATGTATATAAGTAGTTTATCAGCCATCTTGTTACCATAACACAAGCATTAGGTTGCTTAGCTTTGGACTAGATGGCGCTGTGTGAAATGTCCAGGGATATTATTATTATTATTATAGGCTGTTGCATATACGAGGAGCGATTGCCTACCTGACCTCCACAACCCAATAACTGGGTAATACGATACCCGGTGTCTTGGTAAGACTGGTAGCAGGGTCGTGGGCATGGGGGCAAGCATTAGGTTCAAGGTTGATTGGGAAAATTTGACAGTTCCAGGTAGCTTGACCGGCTGGCGTCAGTACAAGTACATAAAAATAATAATAACTTTTTATTTCAGGTATTTAACCCATAGCAATTACAATAAAAATAAAATTAATTAAAATTAAAATAAATAATACACAATGAAATCAACACAAAAATACAAAAATCAACATAAAAATCTACAAAAATATTTCAGGATATCTCACCGTTTTATAAGCGACATACGGAGACGAGGGGCAATGACGTCATGCGACACGAACGCGAGTTTCCGGAGAATCGGGCTCCTGTACCAAAGTTGACTTGTGTAGAACGACTGACAGTAAGCCGTAAACAGAGTCACTTTGACTTGGTTAGAACAGTAAGAATAAAACTGTTGCCCTACTTAACAAAAATGTCAATCAATACCACGTACTTCCGGAAGTTAAGGAAATGTAAACGTCTGTACAGTCACGAGCACCAATATGTCAACACTTGGCAACTTTCAATTCCGATATTTTCGTGAAATAACGAATGCAACGTTGAAATACGACACATTACATAAATCTATGGGTTCGAAATTGCTATGTTCATAAGAAGATACAATTTCATTAAAAAATAAAGGAGTAAATCGCTTTTGAATAAAGCCGAGTATACATACTTTTGCTCGTGACTGTACATACAAGGTCGCTATGTTATTTAGGTGTGGTTATTTTTAGAAACAATTCATTTTTCATCGTATTATTGACATTTAACAATAAAATTAGTAGGGTCGTGGGAGGGACACCCGGTCGGAACGAAATTCCTTTCGCTGTATCATCAAATCAAATCAAAAATGTTTGTGTTAGAATTAATATGGTACAATAGACGTTACAATATTGGTTCCAGCATATCCTGTCATAATATGGCGTACAAATACTCCTATTTAAATAAAAAAATAAAAATAACAGGGATTATATTACTAGCCTATTAATAATTATTATGAAAATAAAATATGAACCTATAATAGTTAATTCGTCACCATCTGCGTAGCCTTTTCCCAACTATGTTGGGGTCAGCTTCCAGTCTAACCGGATGCAGCTGAATACCAGTATTTTATAATATATGGAGCGACTGCCTATCTGACCTCCACAACCCAGTTACTGGGTAATACTTACCCCTTGGTAAGACTGGTGGTCAGACTTTCAGGGATCTGACGACCCGTAACGACTGTCAAAGATCCACATATGTCAGCCGGGAACCACTTAACGTGCTTTCCGAGGTCTTGGTATGTAAAGATGGTCACCCATCCACGGGCAAACGTAGCTTGACCTGATTGATCGACCCGTGCGGCGTTTTACATGGAGCGACCGCCTACTTGACCTCCACAACCCAGTTACTGGGTAATATGAAACCCTTTGTTAAAACTGGTTGTCAGACTATCGGGCTTCTGACGATCCGTAACGACTGTCAAAGATCCACGAATGACAGCCGGGACCAACGGCTTACCGTGCTTTCCGAGGCACGGAGGGGTCTCGTTATGTAAAGATGGTCACCCATCCACAGACCAACCGCGTGAAGCGTAGCTTTAGCTGATCGATCGACCTGTGCGGCTGTTATTATTTAGTCAGCACGATGTAGTTAGACATTGACGTATCGACGATCCATATAATTGATTGTCTAAGCAGCGTGGCGCTTTAATGGCGACATTAATTTAACACACGTATACGGTTACGCGTTTTAGTTTTATGAATATATTTTAATTTAATTAAACATTAATATTTATTTATTTATTGTCAATTTTCTAAAATAGCATCTTAGAGCAACCTGACTTAAAGAACTGAAACGCAGGGGTCATTTGCCGGGGTCATGGATCATAACATTGCATCAATGTAATTAAAACAAAAAACGTGCAAAGAGAAGGCGAATTGAAGGAAATAGCGAGAGCCCTATGGCGGCGAGCGGCGGAGATGGAAATTTCAAGTTACGATTTTTTTTATGTTGTTATAATTTTTATGATTACTGGCCACTAGCCCTACCCGTGTGTTAAATTAATGTCGCCATTGTAGCGCCACATTGTATAGTTGTTTTATATTAATAATAATATTAGTTTATTTCTCACCAACTTAGCAACAGGATTATATATCTATATACATATAATAAATTTGTAGAAAAGTGGTGTCTGTACAATGGAAATAAATAAAAAAAAAGTAGCAGGGGTTGTTATTATATCGATGCCGAACCCGAAATTGCAATTAATTTTTTTTTTGTCTGTTTGTCTGTTTGTCTGTGTGTTTGTGCACGCTAATATCAGAAACGGCTTATTCGATTTAGATGCGGTTTTCACCAATATATTGTAGTAAGCTTCACTTAACATTTAGTGTTTATTTCATGTCAATCGGTTCATAAATTAAAAAGTTATGTCAATTTAAAGAATCACGGCGAACATTTTTGTTAAGGTATTCTATCAGAGTACGTACATACACGCCTCGCGCCTGCGTGTCCGTGGCTATATAAAGCGCGCTGAGAGCCGCGCCGCTGACCCACCGACCCTTGCCCGCTGAAGTGCCAGCCCGCGCCGTAGCTGAGCCTGTAGCTTTAAATTCCCCGACTGAGACCTCTGAGTTTGTTTCGGCCTTTCTTCTCAGAGATAGTCCTAGGAAACGCCGCGCTCATCAAAGCATTAATAATACTAATTCGGTCCAGCCTGTCCCCTTGCTGCCCTCTCCCAGCGACGCCCTAAGCCGAGGTTCGTACCCCACAGGGGGTGCCCTTAGCGTGCAGTCGCTTAGTTTTAATCTAGATGTAGCCCTGGCTGGAGGCTTTAAGAATTCTTAAGGCAACCACAGGATAGTCCGGTTGTAGTCACGACCTCTCAAGGTCAACAACGTGATGCCATTCATAAAAAAAAAACGCTCCGCTGGCATAAGGACTCAGTTATTCGTAGCGAACGCACGTATCCTGGAGAGTATAGACGAATAGTTGCATTCGATTATTGCGATTCACTTGAATACTGACTGTTTGCATATTTCATTTATTTATATTTTAGGGTTTGTAGGTAAGGTTATTTTTCTTAATTTTCTTTAAAATTTTCTAAATAAATATTGTAAGTATTTGGTATAGGTTAGGCGGTTCTTTCCTTGATTTTTGGGTATTTACTTATCTTAATTTTTATTTACGGTTTGTAAATAAATATTGTAAGCATTTGTTATAAGGTTAGGCATTTCTTTCCTTGATTTTCGGTATACTTATCTTAATTTGTATTTAGGGTTTGTATATAAATATTATAAGTATTTGGTATAGGTTAGGCATTTCTTTTCTTGATTTTCTTTATTAAGTATAAGTTCATTAGCTCAGGTTAGTAATAAATGTTGTCTAGCAATTCTTTTGTTTTATAAAGTTAGTACACACGGCTACACATCAAGCTATGCAAAACCAGTATTGGCTGACCGTTCATTGTGAGAAAATATCATACAAAGTGAGGCCAAGACAAACTGGTTTGGTTTACACGTCTTAATAACACTTATTACTTAAACTGTGATAATTTTAGATTGTATAATAATCTGTAAGTATTTATAATTTAATTATAATATAACTGTGTGTTAAGTAGTAAGTACTATTTTATTGTAAGAATGCCTCGAAGAAGATCCAACCTCTCCCAATTTAGCAGAAATGCTAAAAGGATGAAATTAGTTCGATCACAGGAATCTGAGGAAGGTCGTGAGGCAAGGCTCTCTACAACTCGGGAACATCGGACTAGGTTTCATGCTGCAGAAACTTCGACTCAGCGAGAATCTCGACTGAGTTCAAATCGTTCTCGAATGATGACAACTCGAAATAGGGAAAACGGGGAACAACGAAAGGCACCTTTATCTGTCGATCGCGAAGCTCACGCGCTATCGCGTGAGTCTGAGACTTCTGCGAACCCATAATGCTTCTTAGAAATTTAAGCCCCCCAAAACTTTGCAATGGCACCAGGTTAAAAGTGACCAATTTACAACGAAATCTGATAGAAGCAGAGATTTTAACAGGGTGTGGAAAAGGTGAAAGTGTTTTCATTTCTCGGATTCCTCTCATTCCAATCAATTTTCCATTTAGTTTTAAACGAGTCCAGTTTCCAGTCAGCCTATGTTTTACGATGACATTTAATAAAGCCCAAGGTCAGACGCTGAAAGTTGTGGGTGTAGATCTAAGTATCAGCTGTTTCTCGCATGGTCAGTTGTATGTGGCTCTGTCACGGGTTTGCAATCCTAAGAGCCTGTATGCTTTCATCCCCGATGGCCATACGTCAAATATCGTATACAGAGAAGCATTACTGTAAAGTAAATTTTTAGCTACCCAAACGACGGTATATGTAATTCAAAATATGCTGCCCGAAAAGTCACTAATCCACGCGGACGAAGTCGCGGGCACAGCTAGTAAGAAATATAATCCCACAGCATTTGTGGTGGTAAAGAGAGGTTTACTTAGGGTATTGACTCTATCTTCTGAACTAGGCGAGGCCTATATCTCAGAAGATAGTGCTCAGCTGACAATTTCATTATGAAAGAAAGTAGTGAATAAAAATGTGTGTGTGTGTATGTGTATATTATAGGCCTGTACTGTTTGTTTTATTTTATTTTTGTTACCTATAGTACGAATCATGTGATCTGGCTTGGTTTCCGTATGTCCTTTTCGGGTAACCACTGAATATCAGCGTTGTGTTGTCCCCTATAGCACAGCATCACGCACTCAGCGTGATGCTGTACTGAAAATCAGCGTTGTGTCACAAACAATACAAAATGTCGAAGAAGAGTACCATCGACACGGAAAGAAGAGAAGAAGCAATAAAGTAGAAAATCTATTAAAAAAAATTGACAGATTGTAGTAGCTTGATGTTCTGGCGTCTGGACACCCCCGCCTAACCCTTCGAGGAACTACAGGCATGATGTTATGTTTACTAACTTTACTACCTAATATAAATTCACGATAACATAATCTTCGAGTTCCCTATCTCCCTGCCTACAAAGACGGCGAAGGTCTTATTTGGCCAACGAACTCGTGCATATTTTAACATTGAATCTTAAGTATTCTAATATTTTGGCTTTTGAGGATATTTCTTTGTGGATAGGCTGAAGTACTCGTATGAAAGAAAGAAAGAAAAATTGGTTTATTTGTCATTAAAACACGTGCATACATAAAAATAATTAATTCTAAAATAATAAGGAAAAATAAAAACAAAACACAAGGTGTCGTTTTGCATCCTCGTCAAATTCAAGGAGGTAACTATGCTACTGATTCTCGACACGAATCAATAATAAAATAAGTAGTTTTTTTTTTTTTTTAATTTTCGTAAATTGTTTGGGACACGCATTTTAAAACGCGGCCTTTCTGAGCACGCTCTGTAACTACCCTTTTACACACACATAAAAACGCGGCCGCTTATACGATACCATAACACGATTATCTTCTATCCTTTGAAAGTGGTGTATTCTGAAATACTGTGAAACTTAAATAACTAAAAAATCAAGTATGTATTCATTATTTACCAGGGATCGTAATTTTATTTGATTATTTATGTCTTTCCTAACAGCCTCCTGAAATTTGACGAGGATGCAAAACAACAGCTTGTATAGATAGATCATTACTTCTTTGACGGGACGGTTGGCGCAGTGGTTAAGCGATTGACTGCTGGGCTACGTGTCGCGGGTTCGATTCCCGCACGGAACAAATATTTGTATGACCTACATGTATTTGTTCCGAGTCTGGGTGTTTTTCTATCTATAATATGTATGTATTTACAAAAAAAAAATGTATAAGTAGTTTATCAGCCATCTTGTTACCATAACACAAGCATTAGGTTGCTTAGCTTGGGACTAGATGGCGCTGTGTGAAATGTCCAGGGATATTATTATTATAACGATTGCATCACTGCTTTCCATCAGGCGGGATCGCACTCAAGCACTAGTTTATATCATTAAAAAAAAATTAAATACTATTTTTGTAAGGTCGCGTTCTATATTTTCTGTCTACCTCCCATGGGAGAAAGCCGTGACTTTATGTATGCCTGTGCCATAATATACTATTTACACGCCAGTCTCGAAGTTTGTTCGATGTTATGACGTATAAAAACATGTTTTATTGTAAGCTGTCTCTTTTCCGACGCTTACCAGTATTTTATAAGTTTATGACCCGTATCCGACCAGCTGAAATGATTTGAAGGGTTCGACATTCTTTATAGGTAAATACGATACAAGTCTATTCAAATTGATGTTTACAATCGATGTCATTTCAAGTTAAACAAAAATCAACTTTATCTTAATGGGAACTAAGTCGATTTCAGAGTGACTAGCACTATTGAAAAAAATATAAAATTGTTTGAAGTTGTAACGTAAACTAAACTTTATTGTGTAGGAATTAAAGTTATTTTTCCATAAACTCATATTTGATTACATTTTTGTAGTAGTATCTAGTATGTTTTTTAGTGATAGAGTTCTTCTTAGCGTGTAGATGACAAATATATAGGTTTTTTTTCTTCTTAAATTTGTTTAGTCCAAAACTCAGCATCGCGGATAGCATTCCCTGACACAGCCATATGGTCCTCAGGTGACGGAGAATGCGGTGCGAGATGTCAGGTGACCCATAGACGAATGAGGAATAAATCAATCTTATACTGAACTAGCTCTCGCCCGCTTTATGTCAGAAATTATGCCACGGAAACGTACTACCAGTATAAAAACGATTTTAAGTGTTTTGAACTTTCATCCAAATCCGTTTAGTCGTTTTGGCGGTATTGAGTAACAAACATCCAAACATACCTACAAACTTTCACACTTAAAATATTATTATTATATTATAAGTGATGACTTTTAATTGGCTGTCAGTCTCACATACAATTTTTATTCTGTTTGTTTTAGCTGTATGTTATCCATAGTTAATAAATAAATAAGTAGGATATGTAGCATGTCTACGTAGTGTCTACGTAGCGTCTACGTATTGTCTACGTGGCATCAACGCAACGTCAACGCCTTCGCGAGGTTCCAAGAAACCCATTTAAAAATCCACTATTAATTGAATTAGAACTATCAGTGTGTTTAATTTCATCCAAATCTATATAAGTAGGATATGGAATGGAGCATGTCTACGTAGTGTCTACGTAGCGTCTACGTATTGTCTACGTGGCGTCAACGCAACGTCAACGCCTTCGCGAGGTTCCAAGAAACCCATTTAAAAATCCACTATTCATTGAATTAGAACTATCAGTGTGTTTAATTTCATCTAAATCTATATAAGTAGGATATGGAATGGAGCATGTCTACGTAGTGTCTACGTAGCGTCTACGTATTGTCTACGTGGCGTCAACGCAACGTCAACGCCTTCGCGAGGTGCCAAGAAACTGCTTTAAAAATCCACTATTCATTGAATTAGAATCGTACTATGAAAACCAGAAACTGTAGTTCACAAAGCAGTAAAACGGGAAACATTTCTAGTGCCTGACCGCAAAAAAAGAAATAAAACCTTTGGTTTTCAAATGAAATACCTCACCGAAGTTCGTTTGATAGATTCCGTGTGAGCGGTTAACAAAAGCGGGAAAAAAGTATATTTATAGGAATGCGAACTCTTTGGAATGTATTCGATGAAAAGCGTATTCGTTTGTTTTAAAAATAGCTGCTGTTTCGCGCCGTTTTTACGACTTGAAGATTTCTTTTTTCTATCGAGATAGGTATTAATGTACTATACACATAAAGTTTCCGGTATAAATTCTCTAGGTAATACGATATCCCTTGATAAGACTGTTTATCAGACTTTCGGGTTTCTGACGACCCGTAACGACTCTAAAAGATCTAAGAACGATAGGGATTGTCAGCTTAACGTTGTTTCCAAGTAAAAGTGGTCTTGATATTTAATTTAAATATGAAGGAGCTCTTCCGGGGAAGTAATACTAACACACTTGTATACATCATCATCATCATCACTGTCTAGCCTTTTCCCAACTACATTGGGGTCGGCTTCCAGTCTAACCGGATGAAGCTGAATACCAGTATTTTAAATGGAAGGGCTGCCTATCTGACATCCACAACGCAATAGGCTATTTTCCAAAAAAATCTAATTAGTCCGTCAGTTAGATTAAAGAAAGAAAATTATGAAACACGTGCATACAAAAAGATAATAAATTCTAATAATATGGAAAAATAATAACAAAATTTATAATTAAGTAGAGATATATTTTGTTTTTATTTTTCCTTAATATTACTCCTACACGAGCAGCTTATGGATTAATTTTACTCAAATGGCACAGCGCTCTGCGGGTATACCGAGAGGGTATACCCGCAGAGCGCTGTGTGCCATTCTGTGCTGTGTGCCAAATCTCTACAATAATTTACAGTAATAATTAATTACTTAATTACAATAATTAACGCGTACTAATGACTTCTATGCAATAAGACGCAAGCGTGTGTCGTCTCTGTTAGGCAGAGTACGCGGCGGCAGCAATAGCATTCTGCGGATCATTTCTGATAAATATCAGTGTCCAATATACTCGCTCTGGATGAGTACTGTGGACAGCCGATGGCCCACGCACAATGGTTTACTTGAAGGACTAAGTGCGGAAACCAAACCCGCAACATAGAACAATGCAATTAGTACCAGTGACGGCACTCGCTCGAGGGGTAGCGTCGCCTAGGGAACGTGAGGCCTTGCACGATCTGAATTATCTGGCTCTCTTTTCTCAGTGTCACTATCGAAAATAAATTAGATCTGAGGGGCAATTCTTGTAATTTTAAGACCGTTCACAGTCTGAGGGGCAATTCTCGTAATTTTAAAACCGTTCACAGTCTGATCTCACCTCTCAATCTGTCAAAAAATACTTCTAATTTCCCTACATTTTGACAAGTTTTTGACATTTCTTTGTCGCTGAGATGAGACTGCGACTAGATTTTGAACGTTTTAAATTACGTAAATTGGCCTTCTGATCTCAGTCTCGATCTATAAAAACCGGCCAAGTGCGAGTCGGACTCGCCCATGAAGGGTTCCGTTACGTTACGATTTATGACGTATTAAAATAAAACTACTCACTAGATATCGTTCAAACCAATTTTCGGTGGAAGTTTATATGGTAATGTACATCATATATTTTTTTAGTTTTATCATTCTCTTATTTTAGAAGTTACAGGGGGGGGGGGACACACATTTTACCACTTTGGAAGTGTCTCTCGCGCAAACTATTCAGTTTAGAAAAAAATGATATTAAAAACCTCAATATCATTTTTGAAGACCTATCCATAGATACCCCACATGTATGGGTTTGATGAAAAAAAAAATTTTGAGTTTCAGTTCTAAGTATGGGGACCCCCAAAATTTATTGTTTTTTTTCTATTTTTATGTGAAAATCTTAATGCGGTTCACAGAATACATCTATTTACCAAGTTTCAACAGTATAGCTCTTATAGTTTCGGAAAAAAGCGGCTGTGACATACGGACGGACAGACAGACAGACAGACAGACATGACGAATCCATAAGGGTTCCATTGCCATTTGGGTACGGAACCCTAAAAAAACACTTCTAATTTCCCTACATTTTGACAAGTTTTTGACATTTTGTTTGTCGCCGAGATGAGACTGCGACTAGATTTTGAACGTTTTAAATTACGAGAATTGACCTTCTGTACCCCGATATATTGTTATCAATGGACACAACATGAATGATACAGAATGTCAGGGACATGAGACGCGCAAACTGTAAACATGGATTCAGTACAATAATTTGACTCCTTGACAATTCAAAAGTGCCTGTAATTGGTTTAATTGAAATAAATACTTTGAGTTTGAGTTTGAAATTATTATTCTGGTTCTGCCCCCCCCCCCCCCCCCCCGTGTTGACATTTTTCCTCAGTTATATAAAAAAAAATTGAAGTTTACTATGAAACAGCATATAATTTAAAAAGTGGCTGTGACATACGGACGGACAGACATAACGAATCCATAAGGGTTCCGTGCCATTTGGCTACGGAACCCCAAAAAGGCTACTGGCTATTTAGCATCACTCTTAGGACCCTTAGGAGCGAGACGATGCGATGCGACGGGGTCACGGGCAGAAACTGCACCCTAATTGCGTAACACACAATCAATAGTAATCTGAATCATTTTGAAGCAAATTGCTAATCCATTGCTTCATAAGTTCGAAAAATTTGTCTGCTCAACACGTAAATAACGCAATGAATGTTGTTGAACTGTCAAAATGAAACCGATTCCGATTAATGGGTGCTGGTTTAAAATAAACAGAAGCTTTATTGCAGTTGGAAAAGTTTTAATTTATCTATACAGGTACTAGGAACGCAGAGCGCAAAGGCACTCGACTGAAGACTCTTTTGAACGAGAAGAAACCTCACTCCACAGGCGTCAGGCAAAACCATTATTGTCATCGATTTTTCCATCTCTTGAAACGACGATTATTATAACAGAGGGGCTCGTGGCTAAGTAATAACAGCCGCACGTTTCCATCTATCAGCAGTGCGATTCTGTAACCATCTCACCGTGAAAACTTAGGTGAAGTGAGCGTGGAGTGAGCTGTCATTCCAACTAATGCTAAGGGATTGACACTATTGGCAGCTCATTCTAAGCTCACTTCACCTAACTTTTCACGGTGAGATTTTTATAGAATCGATCGGCAGGTTAAGCTACGCTTGCCACGGTCGGTCCGTGGACTCTTCCGTGCCTCGGAAAGCAAGTTAAGCCGTTGGTCCCGGCTGTCATTCGTGGATCTTTGACAGTCGTTACGGGTTGTCAGAAGCCTGAAAGTCTGACCACCAGTCTTACTAAGGCGTATCGTATTACCCAGTAACTGGGTTGTGCCTTTTCTCAACCATGTTGGGGTCGGTTTCCAATCTAAGCGTTTTCTATTTTTTTTTTAATGGTATAAACTAGTGCTTGACTGCGAACCCGCCTGATGGAAAGCAGAGATGCAATCGTTGATGGGTAAGCACACTAATTTATTATGAGCCTATTCACTCTAATCTTGAAAACACCCAAATTATAATCGAACGGGAAGACCGCTGCAGGCAAATTGTTCCAGTCCTTCGATGTACGCGGTATAAACGACGAGGCAAAACGCTTCGTCCGGATCGCGGAGGTGTCAACAACGTAAGGGTGCCGTACGACGGGTTGTCCGATGATAGAACGGTGATGGCGGTGATGATTAAGTATAGGCTAATTATGTTGTAATAGCAGCTTAATACCAGTATTTTACATGGAGCGACTGCCTATCTGTCCTTCACAGCACAGTTACTGGTTAACACAATACCGCGGTTGCATATTAGAAAATCAAAACTTTCTCGAGCAAATTTCAAAAGAACAATAAACGAAATAACAAAATTTAAATGACCAAATGTTTTATTTAGAAAAATTTTAAAATCCCAATGTACATCAAATGAACGACTGATCAAAAGTTTTTACATCGAAACAGCTAGGTGAGGTTAGGTTAGAACTGTGACCACACAACGCACGAACCGAGCGAGCGCAGCGAGCGGTGCCGCGGCAGCGGCCGGCGAGTGCCAGAAACATATTAATCGCGGGAACTACGTCGCCGCTCTTTGGGATTTCATCGATTTGGTCAATAGTGTAATAAATAATTTAAACATTGATATTCCCGACTTTGGTCAGCTGAACTTTTGATCAAATGACCATCGTTATTTTAAACTTTGTTGATTTGTACGTTGTTCTTTTGAAATTTGCTCAGGAAAGTTTTGATTTTCTAATATGCAACCGATACCGCTTGTTAATGTTAAGACTGGTTGACAGACTTTCGGGTTTCTGAATTTCTGCGTTAGAAATAGAGTCGTTCAATATAGGAACTGGGTTAAGCCACTGTCAAACTCAGAATAATCTTCTTGAACAGACATTTTCATTTTGAAAGTTCAATTGGAGAGGTCCTGTCTATATGAAAAAACTTCCCAACTTGACTGCCACAAGTTACTTTTACCAGTGCTTCGAGTTTCTTGTGAATTAGGGCGTGGATAAATTTGTTGGAAGTCTTAAGGGTCAAGACATATTGGTGTGGACTTGAAAGGAAGTTAATTTTCGGTGCAAATATTGTAATATATTTGTAAGTCCTACATGTATTTGTTCTGAGTCTGGGTGTTTTTCTATGTATAATATGTATGTATTTACAAAAAAAAATGTATATAAGTAGTTTATCAGCCATCTTGTTACCATAACACAAGCATTAGGTTGCTTAGCTTGGGACTAGATGGCGCTGTGTGAAATGTCCAGGGATATTATTATTATTTCCTTTATTTAAAAGTAAACATATCAATTATATTTTTAAATATTAGAATATAAAAAGTATAAAAACATTTAAAAATATAAAAAATAGTAGCCCACCGGTATCGGGAACAGAGTCCAAGCTACCGGTGGTCAGGGCTCCAGAGAGAGGAACCTCCTGACAATGGTGTCCAGAAGTACCGCTTTCTGAATCAAGCCTTTGATCCAGCTGCCCAACGAGAGCCTCGATCCTCAGGTGTTGGTCGAAGCTCTTGGCTATTAACCCATTGGCTGTCACGACTATCGGCACAATGATCGCTGAGTCCACATTATTATTATTATTTTTTAAATTTACGTACCTACTTGTGGCGGCATCTATATTGCCACATGCGAACTACACACCACACGCAAAATCCTGCACCGCGCAACTAGCATATATACAACGTCCCGACATCAATCATCAGGCAGTAGCCCATCAGACACCACACCCGTCTCGTCGGAGGATCCTGCCTTTTCTGTGGACGATGAGTGAACCTTACATCCTGTTCTTTATCATTATAACTAAATGGATATGGACTTCGAGTAAGATAAAAGAACAAGGAGGTGTTATTTAACTCAAAACTCAAAGTACTTATTTCAAACTAGCTATTGCCCGCGACTAAAATTTCAATTTATAAACTTGTTAAGGAGAACCTTAACAAGTTTTTATGTACAGTTTAATCATTCTGAAACTTCCGAATATTGAAACAGCCGTAAAAATCGTTGATGCTGTACAGCAAACTGAACTTTATGCGTAGGTCTGTATTACCTACAGTTAATTTTCCAAAAACACATACTTGTTCACATTATTAGAAACTAGATTATACTCAGGATAGTTAAGGTCATGGCACATTATACCGGCACCGCAACAGCACCGCTCCAAACCAGCAATTAACTTGTCATTCAATTTAGAGCATTAAATCGTGTGTAGTATAATATATTTCATAATGTCAATATGAAAAAGCCAACGGCGGGCAGTCAGCGCGCTTGCCGCTACCACACAGGACTTGCACGTTTTCGTAATGTCTCGGTTTACGTTGCGCGAACTAGCAATAATCGCTATTGCTCTCGACGAAGAACAGGAAAATGAAAGAAGAAGAAGATATTGGGTGCATAATATGTTAAAAGAAAGACTAGCAGAAGGGGAATACTGGAAGAATATTAGACATTTGATGACGCAATGACGTTTCGCTGCCGACTCGGAGTCGGCGCGTAATAAGCATGCCGTCGGCGCGCTGTGCGCACAAGGTCCGCTCGCTTGCAGCACGCGGGCTGCGAGTCGAGTTGTGTGGTAGCGGCAAGCGCGCTGACTGCCCGCCGTTGGCTTTTTCATATTGACATTATGAAATATATTATACTACACACGATTTAATGCTCTAAATTGAATGACAAGTTAATTGCTGGTTTGGAGCGGTGCTGTTGCGGTGCCGGTATAATGTGCCATGACCTTTAGACTGGAAGGCGCAAAACCTTCAGAAAGTTTCACTATTTCTTAACAGGATAAAAACCTTTATCCTTTGGTATAATAAGTTTATCTCGTAATTAATTTTCTCTATTACTCTTCACCTAAGGGGATAGCAAATATTTGACCTTGGGAGGACCTCGTGTTAGTCTTGTGTTGACCTTGGCACTAATTAGGGTAGCATTGTGTGAGTTTCATAGCCTTATTTATTTTGCCGTATAGAATTGAGTTATTTACGCGCTGTGGAGTTTGTAAGGGACCAGAGAAAGGGTTTAAAGTTTAGCAGTTCTACACAATGAGTTTTGAAGCCATTAATATGATGACGGGGATCACCCCGTGATCATATTAATGGCTTCAAAACACATTGTGTAGAACTAGGGGGATTGGATTGAATATCCAGGGATTGCCTATGGCCATCAGGCAATAGGCTTACCCCCCTAACTATATTATACAATGTGTTTCAGAGGGGTGTGACTAAACTTGGTGGTGTTGTACAGGCCATTAAACTGAACAACTTTTTCCCGGGGACTAACATCGTAATCGGCAAAAAAACAGCAGTCGTCCCAATACATTTGGTCAAGTAGGCATTGAAGTTTTGTATGAGACGACTGCTGTACAACACCCCCAAGTTTGGTCACACCCCTCTGAAACACATTGTATATGTCGGAGTCATTCGTTTGACTATTCGGAACGTTAGCGCCATCTCGTGGCGCTAGACAGAGTCTAGCCTGAGTTCGTGGGGATGGACGAAGAGCTAAAACTACAAGAACGGTGTGAGCAGGGCTCTCGGGATGATGGAAACATTGGACACCGTACGAACAACATGTGGATAGAAACTGTCGCGCGTTCCGTATCGTTGAGTTGTGTGTGTATGTGATTCGCTAGTGTGACTAACTGGTTCGTAAATTATAATCTGATTTGAACTGCAAACTGTTTCTCTATTGTGCTCCAACCAACACTACCCATAGTACGCCCACAGTAATTAAATTATGCCTGATTTTAACGAGAGACAGACATACCTTCTCTTCATATATATTAAAATGAATCCCTATTTCCCTTGGTCACGCCATAACTTGAGAATGACTTTACCGATTTCATCCATCTTTTTTTTAATTTTTCTAATACTTTGTAGAAGGTTCTTATGAAAAAAAAAAATTAAGAAAGTTGCTTCACGCGAACGAAGTCGCGGGCAAAAGCTAGTTATCTATATAAATGAATCCCTATTTCCTTTGGTCACGCCATAACTTGAGAACGACTTTACCGATTTCATACATCTTTTTTTACAAGTTTTCTAATAAGAAAACTTGTAAAAAGTATTCTTCGTAGAAGGTTCTTACTGGAAAAGAAAAAAAGTTGCGCAGAAAATTTGAAAATTTAAGAATTACGCTTTTACGCTATAACAGCTGAACGGATTTAGATGAAATTTGACACACTGCTAGACTGGACTGGAGAAGGACATAGGCTACTTTTCATCCTGGATCGCAGACGAAGTCGCGGGCAACAGGTAGTATATTATAATTATATGTTATAGACTTATAGTATGTATGTTTATGTATACACCGATAAATTTTGATCGATTTAACCCTTAAAAAAAATCAGTTGATCCATACATTATTTCGAGTTATGCGAACATAAATCTATGGATCAACTGATTTTTTTTCACGATTTCAGGGTTGGTCCCGTAGTAAAAGTTGTTCATAATGATGAGTACAATGACCCCTTTTAAGGATCAAAATTTTACGGTGTATAATCTATTTATGTATTTGTGTAGGTACCTAGTTTTAAGAGTTATTTTTTGCCATTGTTCCTCTCAATCAAAGCACCTGCCATCTAATCTCTTCACCACCCTTGGTTGACTGGTAAAGAATGCCTAAGGCATTAGGTCCGCCTTTGTAACTTTTTGTGCGAAAAGCTTAAATTAATTAAATAAATAAATATGGGTGAACTTATAAGTGCGTCTCTGCCAACCCTTTAGGGAATTAGGGAATATGTGCGTGCTATGTTATGTAATGAAATGAAGCGTTACTTTGCAAAAATCGACACACGAAAATTACATTTACTACATCATCTGCCGAGGGTCGGCTTCCAGTCTAACCTGTATGGATGTAGCTGAATACCAGTAGTTTACATGAAGGGACTGCCTATCTGACCTTCACAACCCAGTTACAGGGTAAAACGATACCCCTTGGTAAGACTGGTTGTGACAACCCGTGACGACTGTCAAAGATCCACGAATGACATCCCAGACCAAGGGTTTAACGTGCTTTCTGAGGCGCGGAGAGTCTCGATATATACACCGTGACTTTTTAGTCGTCTGACAACGGCAGCCCACTTCATGTATCCAATGACTGCTACACATTCATAAAAAAAAAAATGGCATTTAAGAGAAAAAAAAAAGAAAAAAATATTCAGTATTATGATGCATAACGTAGTTGAAACATTCTGTTGCGAGCGAAGATCTACCTATCCCTATCTACTCGACTCGTGCGATGGTTAGGTATGTTCTACTGTTTGATACGTAAACATTATTAACAGGATGTTTCATAATTCTAATGTATTATTTATTTTTCTTTGTACCTATTATCTTAATTAATGGTAAAAAAAAACACGCCTAGAGGTATTTTATGTCGGATACATTGAGTGGACCACCTTTGTCAGACGACTAAAAAATCACGGTGTATATATAAGGTGCTATAAAAATATCTGCCACGGCTGCAGTGGGAGATAGTATTGTGTTTATAGATTACAATAGTAAAGATAAATTATTGATTATTCGTCATATTTTTTTTCATACAAAAAAAATGTACGTATAAATTTGAATTGATTTATTAGTATAAAACCATCCCGTAGACTTGTAAGCTGTTACCGCACCGCACTGAATTCAATTAAAAAACGCCGGCGACGTTCATTCATACACTGTTGCCATTCTTATCAAACAATGCCGCCGTGCGCGGCGGCCACTCGGTCGTGAATTAACTGTTCCGGGGTACGAAAGTTCTTCACTATTGTAATCTATAAACACAATACTACCTCCCATTAAAGCCGTGGCAGATATTTTTATAGCACCTTATATAATATATGGTCACCCATCCATGAACCGACCGCGGCAAGCGTAGCTTAACTTTAGATCGACCCGTGTGGCAGTTATCATTTAGCCACAAGCCCCCTTACGGGAACATACACACGTCACGTCACGTCACGCCACGTCATGGATGCACCTACCCGGAATTTTACTATCCATAAACATTTTGCAGTTTTGCATAAATAATGCGCTGCATCGCTTTTATCACCGCTTGAACAAGCTGACATCGCTTTAAAACGGACAAGCGGCTGTCGGATCGATAGCACGATGTCAATGTGTTATTAAAACAGCCTTTTATACTGTAATGGCTCAATTTAATACTATTTGTTGTTGCTTGGGAAAGGGACATTATGGGAAAGAGACATTCTGGGAAGGGGACATTATGGGAAGGGGACATTTCGGGAAAGGGACGTTTTGAAACCAAGGGACATTTTGAGAAAGGGACATTCTGATCCTGATCGCTTTATTGGAGTTTGTGTGAATAGTTTTACGATGAGTAAACGATGAGTTTTCATTGATCGTGTATTTTTTGGGGTTCCGTAACCAAATGGCAAAAACGGAACCCTTATAATTTCGTCAATTTCGTCTGTCTGTCCGTCCGGATGTTATACCTACAGACATTCATCCGGAGACTATTGCATATTATATCGTAAAAATTTTCTTTTTTTTATCGAGAGGAATGGTGGCCCACGAGTTATAAGGTCGTAGGTTCGAACCCAGATGCTTTACATTATGTAAATTAAGTATTTCATCACCACTGCTCTCAAAACGGTGAAGGAAAACATCGTGAAGAAACCGACATGTCCTAGAACTAAACATTCGAAGACATGTGACATCTTCCAAAGACCAGTCTGTAAAATTATTCAACAGGTTGCCTTTAGACATAAAAAGTGCTGTCTACAGTCTGTACCGCTTTCAAAATAAAACTAAAAAAAATCTTATTGAATAAGTGTCTATATGCTGTAGAAGAACTGTAATTTAATTTAATAGTAATTCTAGTGAGATAATCATGGGTTGTTAAATTTTATTGGTTTCAATAAATCAGAATGAACAACATTCTGATTTATTGACCTAACTATGATTTTAGTATTATTATTTTTAATAATTTCGAGGTATTAGGAACAGGGTGTAAAGTTCACTCAACCTCCATAGAAAAGGGAGGCTCCGACCAGACGGGTGTTGTGTCTGGCGGGCAATTGCCCAACGATTGATGTTGGGAAATTGTATCTATGCTAATTGCGCGGTAAACTCTACTTGCGAGATGCAGGATTTGCGTGACGTCAGTATGACGCGTTGTTCGCATGTGGCGTTGTAGATACCGCTACAATTAATTATATCAATCTATGCTAATTTATCTTTACTTCAATAATTATTTTGTTATTATTTTAAATTTGAAGGTGTTAGCCATATTGTTTAATTGACATGTCGAAGTAGTATTGAGGAAATGTAAATTTATTATTTTTAAATTGTTGATATAATTTATGAAATTCAAATGTAATTTATAATGGTGCGTATAATGTGATTGTGTAATTTTATGTAAAAATTCAGATACAAGTTACTTGTTTATAAATAAATGACTATGATGACTATGACTATGAATGATTGTTTGTTGAATGACTATTACGAGAAATATCAATGGATAAACCCAGTAAAAGTTTGCCCGACCTGGGAATCGAACCGAGCGACCACGTTTCACGCTGTATATTATTAGTATTGTTGCGCGCCACAATTAATGCCTGGTACATGGTGACATTAGTTACCACTAGCGCCATCTAGTATCGAGTAGCAGAACTAGTAGAGTCAAGATCGTTCTAGAAATTCGATGCTAGAACTTTCTAGAACTGTCGACATCTGGTCAGTCGGGGCCGGTATGTACTCGAACCTTCTAGATGTTTCTACAATAGAAGGTTCTAGAACTATCTGCGTCACTATTTAAGGCTGGGATGAGCCACGACCGAATCAGAGTTGGATAAGCGATACAAGCGAATACATCGAAAGCGATCTTCAAGTGCGACTTAAGTGCAATTGTGTTTTATAATTAGTGTGTTTGAGTTGTTATTAGTGTTGTTCAATTAAAGTGTAATTTTTGGTAATTTATATCGGCAGTTTTTATTGTCACGAACCCCGAAGCTCTTAACAGTATGGATAGCGTAGGACACAGCCGGTCTGACATACTGCATTCATCTTTTCTTTTTTTTTTTGAGGATGGGAAATCATCAAATGACCCCTCCCACTCTGGGTGGAGCGGAAGGGAGTGTCAGACTCTTACTGACTAAAACCCACCCGTGTTCCTTCCTTAGCCCTTTATGTTCCAGGGCAGCGGTAACCCTTTCGGACGATCCCGCTACATACTGCATTCATCTCAAATAGCATCACACAATCTCCTCAGCCACTTACGGCGTTTATCGCTTAAAACTCGAAAACTCATAAAATCCCTGGACAGCACTAAAGTTTATGGCCAAACCAGTAAAACCTTTTATAGGCGAAAGATTGGGTTTGTACACAAAGTGGGTACAATTTGAGGTAAAGTATAAAGGTAACCCTGTGTCCTCTGTTTGGACAATTGGAAAAAAAACAGTTACATGTTAAGTTCAACAATTATGATTAATTACACAAATAGATAAACATATAACCCACACCACTGTCCACGGATTAATATAGGAACGAGTTAGGAACGGAAATGAATTAAGTGAATATAAGTTAAGATTGCGGTGAAAGAGAATTTATAGGTAAGGTTTTAAATTTTATACTAGAAAGAGAGAATATATCTATGTCAATGAAGTGTGTGTTATAGGCCTCCATAAGTTGACGAAGAGGCACTCGCGCCCCGGCGTTAGTCCTGCATGAATCTACATGGAACAACCGAGGCACGCGTGCCGCCCGTCTGATAACGGTTCTAGGTACTGTATAGCGTAACTTATTTGTGATTTCAATACAGTCAAATCTATTGTTACACAAACCATGCAACATCATGGCCCCCAAAAGTAAACGCCGAGATTCTAAACTTAAGACGTTATATTGCTGTAGTAATTGTGTGTAAGGAATCCTCGAATTTTGAGTTGAGCTGTACGATTACTAACCAATGCGTGCACTGACTGGACGGGTCCACTCAATCTGTGTGCTTATTTCCTCAAAAGACTATTTCAGACATCAATCTGCATGGTATTCACATGATCTGACCAAGATTATGTTTGAAGTTTAAACGAGACCTCTAAGTTTGTTTCGGCCTTTCTTCTCAGAGTAGTCAGATAGGAAACGCCGACCTCATCTAGTTTAAAAAAATATGATTGACGTGTAAAAGTGTTTGTATATACAAACCTACAGAGGGCTGATTATTCAATCGACAGATAATTTTTATTCGTAGATAAAAATTGACGTCTGTCAGATTTTGTATGGAAAAACTGTTAAAAATTCAAAATTATTCGTTGTCAAAATTATGCGTGCACTGACTGGACAGGTCCTCTCAAACTGTTTGGTTCTTTCCTCAAAAAAACCATCTCAGACATTAATCTACATGGTCTTCACATGATCTTGCCAAGATTATGTCTGGACTTTAAAAGAGACTGTGACGTCTGAGTTTGTTTCGGCCTTTCTCCTTAGACTAGTCAGATAGGAAACGCCGACCTCATCTAGTTTTAAAATATTATTGACGTGTAAAAGTGTTTGTACAAACCTACTTACAAAAATAAAATCATTTATCATTTATTCCTCGAATAAAATTATCTGGCGTTGGAAAAATCGACCCTTACAGAAATAAAATAATTTCTCATTTATCATTGTATGACCTTTTTCCCTCGCCCCTGTGGTCTAAAGGTCGCAATTTTTTTTTTTCCGGTTGGAAATCATCAAATGACCTCTCCCGCTCTGGGCTGAGCGAAAGGGCGTGTCAGACTTTTACTGACTAAAACCCACCCGTGTTCCTTCAGTTGCCTGTGCCAGGGGCCACGGTATCTCTTTCGAACAACCCGCAGCCCCGGCGGCATCGCCTGGTGGCCCTATCGGACCCCGTCACGGGCATGAGGTCCTGGGTTCGATTCTCGGGTCGTTCAAAGTGTTAGTGGGTTTCATCATCTGAAATTACTCAGTAGCTGTCTGCAGCCGGGATGTGTGCTCAGTTGGCGCAATCAGCTCATCCCTTATTACATAGGAGATTAGAACTGCCGACATGTGGGTGCTCTATAGGTACACCCACCCTAAGCCTTCAGGGATTACAAGAGTCATGTCATTTTGACGACACGGTTGGCGCAGTGGTTAAGCGATTGACTGCTGCGTTGCGTGTCGCGGGTTCGATTCCCGCACGGAACAAATATTTGTATGACCTACATGTATTTGTTCAGAGTCTGGGTGTTTTTCTATCTATAATATGTATGTATTCACAAAAAAAAAATGTATATAAGTAGTTTATCAGCCATCTTGTTACCATAACACAAGCATTAGGTTGCTTAGCTTGGGACTAGATGGCGCTGTGTGAAATGTCCAGGGATATTATTATTATTATTTTATTTAGGCTTGTGGGTAAATAATACCAACCACACAGGTCGATCAATCAGGTTAAGCTACGCTAGCTGCGGTTGGACCGTGGATGGGTGACCATTTTTACATACCATGACCGCTCCGTGCCTCGGAAAGCATGTTAAACCGGTGGTCCCGGCTGTCATTCGTGGATTTTTGACAGTCGTTACGGGTAGTCAGCAGCCCAAAAGACTGACAACCGGTCTTACCAAGGGGTATCTAAAGATGGTCTCGGTATGTAAAGATGGTCACCCATCCACGGACCGAAAGAAAGAAAATACTTATTTGCGATAAACATGACGCATAAAAGAGAACACAAACACAAAAAAAACAAGTTGGGGAAAACATGCGTCACATCCACGCAAAATGGCCATCGCTCAGCATAATGCCATGCGAGACGGAGCCCCAGCGCTGGTTTTCAGCGACAGCCGGCGTTGGCGTGATGACGTCAATCGGCGCAGTATACGATTACCACGACAAGCAATTTTAAATAATAACAAAAACATCTATTTTTCCATGCTTTCATTTTATTTACTATCTGACTATTAAAACATAAGCCACCAAGTCAATGAACTTACACTACACGTGCGAATATCAACCTTAACTCTACAGTACAAAGTTGGATTTCAAACGCATCGTTTTCAAGTGGATTGCTAAGTGAATAAGCACTTTCAAGTGTTTCAGATAAGGTTTAAATTAGTTTGGGAGTTATTGTTTCTTTGTGGAGTTTGCGAAATGCTTGTCACGCGATTTAGCGGTACGAGCTTAGTACGTGTTCTCACGCGCGATTTCTGTTTATAGGGAAAGTTTATATCTATTATGAATTATATACTCTTAGGGGAGCGACCCGCACTGGGCCCGCTTTGTGGATTACGGCCCACCTCCTCTCTCTCTCCTTTTTATGAAAAGTTAAAATTTAAACTGAATTCCGATTCTCGTAATTTAAAACGTTCAAAATCTCATCTCAGCGACCATCAATGTCAAAAACTTGTCAAATATTTAGGGAAATTAGAGGTATTTTTGACAGATTGAGACTAAAATCAGACTGTGAACTTTCTGAAAGTTACGGTTAAAGATATTTATTTTCTCAAAAGAATACAATTCACTTATAGAGAAAAACATAAATAGGTTTAGAACAATGTTATCTGCCAGTAAGCGTAGATAAAAAACAAATAGGTATGTATCTTAAAACTAACCTTACAATAAAACTTCGACATAACATACATCGTTTTAGCATAATAAGTACAAAATAAATAAAACAGAAGAGGGTAGGGTGCAATTTAACAGTCGTTGCGTATTTACTAAGGCCTACCACACGGTGCCGAACATAAGCGATTTATTCAATTGTTTTATGTTTTTTATTTTTTAGGGTTAATATTGGTGCATAATGATTTTATATATTTATGTAGACTATCATTGTTTATTTTTTTTTTTTTTTTCAGGGAAAGATTTTTTAATATATATTTATTTAAAGTTTTCTTGTAAATGTATGACGATTTGATTTCTTTTATGTCTTTAGGTAGTTGGTTATAGAAATTGGCCCCTTCATACATAATATTCCTTTTTCCATATTTAGTCCTAGGCTGGTTTAAGCAGATGTCTTTAGCTTACTTCAAAGTTACGAGAATTGCCCCTCTGTTCTCCTGTAAAGTTAGCCTTATATTGCTTAGTCAATTCTGCCTTTCAAGCGTCGATGTTGCTGCAGCGGCTTTTAGCGCTTTGTTCCGAAACTTTTAACAAGCCATTTTTATAAGCGGTGAATTTTATGTATCTAATGAAACATGAAGTTCGATAAAAACTTACATATTTTATACCTGGCACCACTTGAAACTTTTGATGTTGACTTGGAAGAGCATGGCAGTTGAGAATATGTCATGCTCACTTAAATGTCTCACTGGTGGTGGCGCGTGTGTTGGATCATTCGGTTCCCTACGAAATGGTTGAGCTGGGTGGTGCTGATCCACGCGTCATGTTCGTGAACGGGCGCCGTCGGTTGAGACTGGTCATCTCTTAACTGCCAGGGCTTATTTTTAATTTTATATTTTAAATTGTTTCTTTTTACATTGTTCTCACATATAAGTAGAAGCAATAAGAATAATGTACCCAGGATTTTGTAATAATATCTTGATTTAAAAGAGTGCCCGTGGAGTTTCTTGCCCGTTCTTCTCCATGGAGATCTACGTTTTGAAATGGGCAACTTTCTGACTAACTGACCGACTATTTAATTTTGACAATTCAAAAGTGCCTGTAAATGGTTTAATTGAAATAAATGGTTTGAGTTTGAAACCTTATCGTCATTACAGTTGGTTCAAATTTCATTGCAACAAAAATTTTCCTCACCAGCTTTCGTATCATTCCGAAATTGACTAAATTCATAGAGAGTTAAGGTTGGGATTGCAATGCAATTGCCAGTGTTTATACTTAAATTTTCAGTAATATATCAGATCCCCCGACTCCTGTTTTCGCAAAATTAATGAAAAAATATTCTACAAAAATATTCTTTTGCATAATTAAATATGCGAAAAACGCCGCGGGCCGAATGATAAGTTGTTTGGCAAATTCGCGGTACAAACAAAGAATTTTATTAAATTCTTAAAGAAACTCTGGCTACCCTTGTTCAAGGTTAGTCCTGTACCCGGGCATAAATATGAGGGCTACACACTTGTTTGGGTGACTAAATAATAAGTTACGCTTGCTGCGGTCATCCGATCGATTCTGTAAAAATCTCACCGTGAAAAGTTAGGTGAAGTGAGCTTAGTGAGCTGTCAATTGTGTCAATCCCTAACATCAGCCGATCGATTCTGTAAAAATCTCACCGTGAAAAGTTAAGTGAAGTGAGCTTAGAGTCAGCTGTCAATAGTGTCGATCCCTAGCATTAGTTGGAATGACAGCTCACTCCACACTCACTTCACCTAAGTTTTCACGGTGAAATGGTTACAGAATCGCACTGCAGGTGGAATGATAGCTCACTCCACGCTCACTTCACCTAAGTTTTCACAGAGATGGTTACAGAATTGCGCTGCAGATCATAATATATGGGGGACCATTACTTAACGAGACCACCGTCCCAGCAGTAATTCGTAGATATTTGACGGTTGTTACGGGTAGTCAGACGCTCAAAAGTCTGACGACCAGTCTTACTAAGGAGTATAGTTCTACCCAGTAGCTGGTTTGTGGAGGTCAGATAGGCAGTGCAGACAGACTGACAGCTGTGCTGCTGGGGAGTTTGTTGCGCCACTTCTTCTTCCCAGCGATAGCACTAGGAAGTGGTGAAGGGCGGGCGTTTTTGGGGGGCTGTCTTTTGTAATTTTGACGTTCGAAAAGTGCTGATTCGCAGCCTAATTTGAATAAATGACTTTTGATTTTGAACAAGAAATTTTACGCGGACGAACTCGCGAGCTGAAGCTAGTTAATCATAATTCTACTTGTCTTGTCCCATACATACATACCATAACCTGTGAGTTCATTAACGTTAATTGACGTCTTTGAGTGCGGTTTAAAACCTGTCTGAATTATATCAACGAACACTTCTTGAACGAACACATCTTGTCAAAACTACACCTAAAAATCAGAGGGGCAATTCTCGTAATTTTAAGAACGTTCACAGTCTGAGGGGCAATTTTCGTAATTTTAAGACCGTTCACAGTCTGATCGCAGTCTCAATCTGTTAAAATTACTTCTAATTTCCCTACATTTTGACAAGTTTTTGACATTTGTTTGTCGCTGAGATGAGACTGCGACTAGATTTTGAACGTTTTAAATTACAAGAATTGGCCTTCTGATCTGTCTCAAACTGTCAAAAATACCTCTAAATTCCATACATTTTTGACAATTTTTTCATATTGATTGTCGCTGAGAGGAGATTTCGACTAAATTTTGAACGTTTTTTATTTTTTTTTTTTTTAAAAAAAGAATACAGGATTATTCAAATTAAATAACAATCAAAAACACTAAGGTTTAAACTTGTGTTATCATGAGTCTATCTCAATATCGAACTATACAATGAAGCATTTTATATGTATGCGTTACGTTATGAGACGCACCCATGAATAACATCCAACAATTACTAATTCATCATCATCTGCCTAGCCTTTTCCCAACTATGTTGGGGTCGGCTTCCAGTCTAACCGGATGCAGCTGAATACCAGTATTTTACATGGAGCGACTGCCTATCTGACCTCCACAACCCAGTTACTGGGTAATACGATACCCCTTGGTAAGACTGGTTGTCAAACTTTCGGGCTTCTGACTACCCGTAACGACTGTCAAAGATCCACGAATGACAGCCGGGACCAACGCTTTCCGAGGCATGGAGGGAATTTTCCCATCCATTCGAGCTAGGATACACAAATCGTTCGAACAAACTTGAGGTTGGAACAAATAGGATGAGTGCACATGAATACTTGTACAAAGTTTGTTGACAGCCTGCAAGCAAGCGGTATGGATTGGTTTACTTTTTAACTTATATGGAAAAGGTATACGTTTACGTGTGAGGTTTTTCTAAACTTCTTAACTAATATTATAAAGGGAAAAGACTTGATTTCTTGTTTATTTGTTTGTTACGCTTTCACGCTAAAACGGCTGAACGAATTTCGATATTGATTGTCACTGAGATTAGATTGCGACTAATTTTGAATGTTGTTTTTAAGGTTCCGTAGTCAAGAAGGAACCCTTATAGTTTCACCATGTCCGTCTGTCTGTAAGCAGCTTAGCTCAGAGACTAATAGTACTAGAAAGCTATAATTTGGCGTGAATGTACCTCCTGTACAGTCACGAACACCAATATGTCAACACTTGACAACTTTCAATTGGGATTTTTTCGCTTTTCTTTTCGTTTTTTGTTGAAATACGACACATTACATAAACCCATGGGTTCGAAAATGCTATGTTCGTAACAACATAAAATTTCATTAAAAAATAAAGGAGTAAATCGCTTTTGAATAAAGCCGCTTTTGTATACATACTTTTGCTCGTGACTGTACACGTAAAGTGGGGATGTTTTTATGTCTGGTCTACCCATGTGGTGTGGTATCGCGGGTTTGTGAAAACAATCTTTCGATTCAGGTATCAGTTTGTGACATATTAAGCTTTAAAGTGCTAATTTTTGTTAGTCTATGTCACCCCCCCCCCCCTGCCAGCTTTCCTGCCAGTTTTATTTCTTTTTTTATTTGCCAGCTTTCCTGCCAGTTTTATTTCTTTTTAAGTAGGCTTTACAAGTTTACGAGTAATAGTCGACCAACTTAATTTGCAGTTGCAATGTATCAACATGACTGAGAACATGATTTTCAACTTTATGTCAAGTTTGTTCTTGGGATAAATTCATTCCAACTACGGAACCCTTCATTGTGCGTGGTCTGACACGCACTTGGCCATCAATCAGCCTATAATGTTCCCACTGCTGGGACACAGACCTCTTTGTGTGATGGAGTGGGCTGTAATCCACCACGCGGGCTCACGTACAGTCACGAGCAAAAATATGTATACACTCGGTTTTATTCAAAAGCGATTTACTCCTTTATTTTTCAATGAAATTTTATGTTGTTACGAACATAGCATTTTCGAACCCATAGGTTTATGTAATGTGTCGTATTTCGACGTTGCATTCGTTATTTCACGAAAAAATCGCAATTGAAAGTGGACAAGGGTTGACATATTGGTGCTCGTGACTGTACGCACGCACGCTCTTGGCCCGATTTTTTAATTACAGGAGCCTTCAGAGCTTGCACCCACAACTATTCTGCTGCAAAAATCCATACTTAAACCTACATACAGCATTTCCTCGTCCCAAGCGACAATACCTCGCGTATAATTAAACCTGTTTCATCACGACTAAGCAAGCAGGCATCCGTGTAAATATTTACCCTTTCGCAGGAGAGAACCCACACATGCGTGCCCAATGCGCTTAGTGAGGCACCTGATCAAAGAGTCCAGAGATATTGTTCATTGAATATGATCTGTGGGGATTATGCGATGATTGAGTACCCTTAAATATTATGTAACATCATGAGTGCGTGGCCTGAAAGGCTTAGCAGAGATGTATGGTTGAGAGATTTTCCTAGTTCTTTTTAAACGACTTCTAAAAAAGGAGGAGGTTCTCAATTCGAATGTTTGTATTTTTTTTTTATGTTCTCGCAAAACTCCGTGAAAAATAAAAACTTTTTTGCAAAAAAAAATCAACCGACTTCCAAAAACGAATTCGAATTTCGGAAGTCGGTGGCAAACAACGAAAATGTGAACCCAACGACACCGACTTCCTGAAATTAAAGATATTTTTCACTTTGTAGTGTCGTTTTTGGAAGTCGGTTGATTTTTGTAAGCCCCATTTGATATGAAGGCGAGCACATTTAGCACAGTCATTTATTTCTACTATCAGTGAAGTCAGCAGACTCACAGACCACTGCTTATAGCATAATCAGGCTATAATGTTCCCACAGCTGGGACACAGGCCTCCTCTCTGTGCGAGGGACTGGGCTTGTATTTCCCCACACGAGCACAGTGCAGGTTGGTGGATGTCACATGTCTTCGGATTATTGGTTCTAGGACATGCCGGTTTCCTCACGATGTTTTCCTTCACCGTTTTGAGAGCAGTGGTGATGGAATAATTTACACAAAGTAAAGTGCTTGCCCGGGTTTGAAACCACGACTTATACGGACACGAAAGTCGGGGCCGTTATCACTGGGCCTCCATCATTGCTCCCGAAAATTAATTCAGACTCTAGGCTGCCCTTTACAGTTTGCCCGACCCAGGAAGCGAGTGTCCATGGAATTTCTTGTCCATTCTTCTCCATAACACCCTACTACGCTTTGGAATGGGCCATGGCATGTTTGCAAGATACGGAAGATGATCACTCATCCACGGACCAACCGTGGCAAGCGTAGTTTAACCTGATCGATCGACACGTGCGGCTGTTTATTTATTTATATGTATATACTTTATTGTACACCAAAAATACATAGCTTATAAAATACATGACACACTACAAAATATACAATGGGCGGCCTTATCGCATTACTGCGATCTCTTCCAGGCAACCTTAGAATGGACAGTGATTTTCCTTGACATAAAATGGGACTGGCGTTGGTGCTAATATTATGTATACAATACACTAAAATATATACATATCCAAAATTAGTAAATACTTTAATAATTATTTTAATACTAATATACTGTTTACTATACTAATGTACTATTTAATACTCATATAATATATATAATATAATACTAATATTAATGAATAAATACATACATACTACATATACAAGCAACGAAAAATAAAAGAAGACTGTAGATGATTTTCATTTCATTTATTTTTATTCACAAACAATTTACATTGTGTTTGAAATCGTTCCCTAAGATAAATATAATAAAAAAAAAAACATTAACATTCATAATACCTACAAGAAACACATAAAAAAAAAAAACAACATAACAACTAAAATTACCTGCAATAACATTTTCAATGTCAGCTCATTATGAATTTAAGGATTTAGGGTTATAAATAGAAATCATTTAACAAGTACCTAACACATTTACAAATTAACAACATAACTCAACTAAAAATTACCTACAATAAAATTTTCAATGTCAACTCATTAAGGATTATAGATTAGAAATAGAAAACATTTAAAAATTACAATAAAAATAAATAGTTCAATGTCAACTCAAATTAATAATAGGTAATAGGAATCATAATAAACTTGTCATTTAAAAATAATGTCCATATCATTCATAAAAAAATGCATTGATTGATGTGAATGATTGCAGTTAGGACAACAAGATTACAACGACAAGTAGTGCTCCTTTACAAGTCTTTTGAACACCTGTAATTACTGTTATTACTAATCTACAATTAAGCCCGTCCTGTAAACACATCTAACAGGAGAAATTCAACTGAACGGCATCGTAACACAAAATATTTTATTTAATAACAACATAAATAAAATATGACTCATCATTTACTGCTTTTGTATTCCGGAAACACAACATTCCCGACTATTAAAATAATTACTGAAATGGATATTGTTGAATTAATAAACACAGCGCGGTAGGGTAAACGAAAGTGTTGCTATTAAAATTATTTTACCGCCATCCATTCATCCTTTCAAACCGGAACGTAGAAAAAAATTCGGGGTAGGTTTATTTATTTTAACAGGCTATGAGTGCCTTTTTGGAACGAAGTTCCTTATCGCGCGTGAAAGGGGGCTAGACGGAAAAAATTCTTACGAAAAGTTGTCACGACACTTTTTGCAATAGGTAGTTGTAAGCCGTGCGGCGTGCGCGTGTTTCTCTGTCTGTCTCTCTCTCTCTCTTTGAACTTCGTTCCATCCGGGTGTCCCTTGACACCTCTCAAGTTTTTTTTTTTTTGAGGTTGGGAAATCATCAAATGACTCCTCCCGCTCTGGGTGGAGCAGGAGGGAGTGTCAGACTCTTACTGACTAAAACCCACCCGTGTTCCTTCCTTAGCCCTTTATATTCCAGGGCAGCGGTAAACCCTTTCGGATGTTCCCGCTACCCTGGCAGGCTTCGGCCCTATTGGGCCCCGTCACTCATGCTGACATCTCTTTGAGGCGCGCGTGGAGGCTATGAGTGCCTTTTTTTTTTTTTTTTTTGAGGATGGGAAATCATCAAATGACTCCTCCCGCTCTGGGTGGAGCAGGAGGGAGTGTCAGACTCTTACTGACTAAAACCCACCCGTGTCCCTTCCTTAGCCCTTTATATTCCAGGGCAGCGGTAACCCTTTCGGATGATCCCGCTACACTGACAGGCTTCGGCCCTATTGGGCCCCGTCACTCATGCTGACATCTCTTTGAGGCGCGCGTGGAGGCTATGAGTGCCTTGTGTTGTTATTGGGGATCCTGCCATTTTGCCAAAAAAAAAATGTCAAAATGTTATTATCCAAACTAGCGACCTTTATTATACCAATGCAATATTTAAAGGTTTTTATTTTAAGGTTGTCTTTAAAATATCGCTCTTAGCGATAAGACCACCCATTGTGTCACCCTTTATAAAATTTTATTTATATTATTAATGCTCTGTAATTTGTATGGTGTACAATAAATAGTATTCTATCTATCTATCTATCAATGTTTGGAATTATTTTAGTACAGACCATTTCATTTGGCCAAACTGTTTGAACAAACTATTCGAAATATTTGATTACATTAAAATTGGTAAAAGCACTAGTTGGTAAGTAAGTTATTGTTTAAACGTTCACTTGCCAAAAATTAGGTTTGCGTTACAATTATTTGTGAAGAGTTAATTTGCTAAGTAATAATTTGGCAAATGAAATTATGCGGAAAATTGTTTGGGAAGTGGTAATTTGTAATTTTTTTTTTTATTAAACTGGCATTATGCTGTGTTGAGGCCCTTTTGGTATTATTATGATAGCATTTTGTTGCTGTAATACCAATAATAATAATAATAAATAATTTTATTTCGGACAACAATGAGATCCATAAATTGTTAGTATACAGTTTTGCACTTAAAATACTATTGTTAGTAACTTAAAACTAAAGACGAATGAAAGCGAAGACCAGAGACTAAGGAACGAGTCTTCGCACAAATTGCCTTATTATGGCGGAGGAGGCATCAGTCGCCACAGCCCTCAGGATGCTATTGCGACTGCCTCTTATTCTGCTTAGGAGTGAGGCCGTTTTTTTGCGGATGATGGCATGAAACCCATCGGTATGAGTTACCGCGAACATTTCTGAGGCACTGCAAAAACGAGGCAGTCGCAACAGCATCCTAAAAACATTATTATACTGAACGCGCAGTACATCCAGCGACCTTTTCGAGTAGTTGACCCAAAGACTACCGGTGTAAAAACTCTGACAAAAGGCTTTAAAAAGGGTAATCTTTACTTCGTCTGTACACCGAGCAAATCTTCGTGCCAACATATTACCCCTGACCGCTAGAGCTCTGCGCTCCCTCTCAATGTCACCATGGTCACTGAGGTCGTCGGTCAGAAAATGCCCAAGATATTTAAACTTTGTGACTCTACGCATTGGCGTACCGTTTATGACAAGCTCGAGGGCATCTTCCCGGCGCTTACCAGCGACCCCAAAGACCATGTATTCACATTTTTTGGCATTATAGACCAATAAAGGCATTTTTTTTTAAATGTATTTTTGTATGTTTTAATCCTAACTAATATTATAAATGCGAAAGTAAGTTTGTTTGTTACCTTTTCACGCCTAAGCCACTGAACCGATCATCCTGAAATTTTGCATATACGTTGTCAGGTGTATAGAAACAGACATAAGGTACGTTACCTTTCATCCTGAAAAACAGTGCTGTTCCCACAAAACAACAATAACGTTATTACGATAATGGATGGCGCCACGTGTAACTTTGACGAGAGAGACAACAAGCAGAGTACAACCTGAATTAATTGATTGTCAAATTCTTCATTAACGCGAGCGAAGCCGCGGGCAAAAGTTAGCCCTACTAATATTATAAACGTAAAAGTTTGTATGGATGGATGAATGTTTGTTACTCTTTCACGCAAAAACTACTTAACGGATTTGAATGAAATTTTGGCACACAGATGGTTTATAATCACGATTAACATATATCCTACTATTAATATTATGAACGTGAAAGTTTGTATGGATGGATGGATGGATGTTTGTTACTTTTTAACGCAAAAACTACTTAACGAATTTGAATGAAATTTGTAATTTTGACGTTCGAAAAGTGCTGATTCTCAGCCTAATTTGAATAAATGACTTTTGATTTTTTGCAGTCGCTCGATGTAAAATACCGGTATAAATACTGGTATTCAGCTGCATCCGGTTAGACTGGAAGCTGACCCCAACATCGTTGGGAAAAGGCTAGGGAGATGATGATGACCAGAGAGGCAATTCTCGTCATTTTAAGAACGTTCACAGCCTGATCTCAATCTGTCAAAAATACCTCTAATTTCCCTATATTTTGACAAGTTTTTTTAGTTCCAAGAAATTAGCTCGTTCAAATAAAATCTTCAGCTTTATTATTAGTACGAGTATGTAAGTATAGACACAGATTGCCTTTCTATACTAATATTATAAAGACATAGTCATTAGCCATTATTTGCCTTAGTCATTATTTGACGACACGTTTAGCGCAGTGGCTGAGCGATCGGACTGCTGCGCTGCGTGTCGCGGGTTCGATTCCCGCACAGAACAAATATTTGTAAGTCCTACATGTATTTGTTCTGAGTCTGGGTGTTTTTCTATCTATAATATGTATGTATTTACAAAAAAAAATGTATATAAGTAGTTTATCAGCCATCTTGTTACCATAACACAAGCATTAGGTTGCTTAGCTTGGGACTAGATGGCGCTGTGTGAAATCTCCGTTTTTATATAGTTGGGAATATAGTTGGGAAACGGCTCGGCAGAATGATTATACTTTAACGTTGCATTTATAAAGGTTTAATCACGGTTCTTGTTACGTGTGGGCGGTGTTTAGATTGTTCCCGTGATCCATCTCACGATAAATTCGGCGTAAGAAGGCGGTGTATAAATAGATTTAAGAATTAAACCAGAATATCAGAAGGGCAATTCTCATAATTTTAAGAACGTTCACAGTCTGATCTCAGTCTCAATCTGTCAAAAATAAGTCTAATTTTCCTACATTTTTGACAAGTTTTTGACATTGGTTGCGACTAGATTTTGAACGTTTTTAATTACGGGAATTAATTGGCCTTCAGAAATATGCAACCTACATTTACAACCACTGATATTTGTAACTAAATTCTATGCAAATAAGTATACATATTCTATTCTCTACATTACTGAAACACAATAAAAACCTACCTACATCTCTACCGTACCCCTTTCCCAGCTCACCAACAAAACTCTTTACCGTATCAAATATCTTTTAACAAAAGACCTCTACGTAGTCTCTACGTAGAGTCGCGTCTACAAAATACGGCTCTACGTGACGCCATTACCAGAGGTTTTAAATAAAAACCTTATGTACTATTTTCTTAACGTAATTGCTTTTTAGCTCTACATTGCACGTAGAGCGGTGATGTAGAGCGAACGATTTTTTGGCTTCATTTTAAACCCAGACTTCCAAGGTGTATCGTGTTAGCGAGTAACTGGATTGTGGAGGTCAGACAGCCAATTCTCGTAATTTAACGCTCAAAATCTAGTCGCAGTCTCATCTCGGCGACAAAAAAAAAATGACACTAGCCAAAAATGTAGGGAAATTAGACTTATTTTTGACAGATTGAAACTGAGATCAGAAGGTCAATTCTCGTAACTTAAAACGTTCAAAATCTAGTCACAGTCTCATCTCGGCGACAAACAAATGTCAAACACTTGTCAACAATGTAGGGAAATTAGGGTTATTTTTGACAGATTGAGACTGAGATCAGACTGTGAATGTTCATAAAATTAAGAGAATTGCCCTCAGATAGGCAGCCGTTCATGTAAACTACTGGTATTCAACTGAATCTGGTTAGAATGGACACGACTCCCATATAATAATAATAATAATATCCCTGGACATTTCATACAGCGCCATCTAGTCCCAAGCTAAGCAACCTAATGCTTGTGTTATGGTAACAAGATGGCTGATAAACTACTTATATAGATTTTTTTTTTTGCATTTACATACATATTATATATAGAAAAACACCCAGACTCGGAACAAATACATGTAGGTCATACAAATATTAAAATATATATATATATAATATATGTACTGGTAGTCGGAAAAAGGCTGGGCAAATGAGTGTTAGAAAGATTTTTGAAAGAATTATCTTTAGTAGAGTGGGACTGGGCTAGGCACGACTGCCGTAAGCCCAATGAGCTATTAGCGTCAGAATGGCTGATTGCCTATGGCAAGCGGCTTTGAAAATATATTCAAGAATAGGCTATTTTCCTAAAAAATTCTAATTAGTCCGTCAGTTAGATTATCAAAAAATATTGAACCCGTATTTTTTCTTTTGTCAATTATATAAAAAATGATGAAGATATCGCCCGTTAAAGTTCCGCGTGACGTCACTTGCTTGCGACATTTTTGCAAGCAAGTGTCGTCACGACCCCCCACTCCCAAATTTTGACGCGCTTTATTTTTATCAATAAAATACAAACATCCGAATTGAGAACCTCCTCCTTTTTTAGAAGTCGGTTAAAAATAGGCTGAATCCTGAAGAATAACATAGGCATATTTAAAAAAAAAATGTTCAAAGAAAAAACATGGTGTGTTACAAGTTTCTAAGGCAATATATACGATATCTATGCAAAAAAGGGGAAAAACGCTAGTTAGGCCAGGGAAAATAAATTATTGATCAAATTCAATACCAACTTGAATGGGTATTCAATTGCTTGCACAACATCATCTGCCTAGCCTTTTCCCAACTATGTTGGGGTCGGCTTCCAGTCTAACCGGATGCAGCTGAATACCAGTATTTTACATGGAGCGACTGCCTATCTGACCTCCACAACCCAGTCACTGGGTAATACGATGCCCCTTGGTAAGACTGGTTGTCAGACTTTCGGGCTTCTGACTACCCGTAACGACTGTCAAAAATCCACGAATGACAGCCGGGACCAACGACTTAACGTGCTTTCCGAGGCACGGAGGGGTCTCGGTATGTAAAGATGGTCACCCATCCACAGACCAACCGCGGCAAGCGTAGCTTAACCTGACCGATCGACCTGTGCGGCTGTTATTATTTAGCCACGAGACCCTCATTCAATTGCTTGCACAATAATTATAAATTCTCCCTAACCTAAATCGCCTCCAGTAGATGATTTGTGGTTTTGTTCCATTTCTCCATAATAGCTTATTCCGTGGACATTGGTGTGGGTTAAATGTTTATCTCTATTACCCTAGCTTATTATTTACTATAATTGCAACGTGTAACTGTTTTATGTCCCAATAAAATAAAATAAAACTTAAATTGTTCAATTATTTAGAAATTACAACTATCAACTTTGACAGTTAATAATAATATAATAATAATAATAATATCCCTGGACATTTCACACAGCGCCATCTAGTCCCAAGCTAAGCAACCTAATGCTTGTGTTATGGTAACAAGATGGCTGATAAACTACTTATATACATTTTTTTGTTGTAAAAACATACATATTATAGATAGAAAAACACCCAGACTCAGAACAAATACATGTAGGTCATACAAGCATTTGTTCCGTGCGGGAATCGAACCCGCGACACGCAGCGCAGCAGTCAATCGCTTAACCACTGCGTTAATCGTGCCGTCAAGTTGTCTGGAATGACTATAACGCGGAAAATTGACGTAGGGTGTCAACTTGAAAATCAATTAATTTTCCTCTGAACTGTTGGGGAGTTTGTTGCGCCACTTCTTCTCCCCAGCGAAAGCACTCGGAAGTGGTGAAGGGCGGGCGTTTTGGGGGACTGTTTTATGTAATTTTGACGTTCGAAAAGTGCTGATTCTAAGCCTAGTTTGAACAAATTGATTTTGATTTTGAAAATATAGCTTATTATGGTCTAAAAAAAGGTCTTGAAGACCTTAAAATAAACCAGTAGTGGTAACCCTGACGAAAGCTATGAATATTTAGAGGCTAAGCTGAATTTAAATGAAAGTAATAAGAAGCTACGGCGTAGCCGCTACGGCGTAGACGTGCTACGAAGACCGCTACGCCATTATTACGAAGTAGTAATATTTATTTTATATGTATGTATGTTGATTAATGTTTACATAATTGGTCTAAATGGTTATTATTTATATTGCTGCGGTTTAGAGATGGATGGGTGACCGCATTTTCAGACAACAGAATATTTTATGCATGTAAATGTGTGTTAAGTGGCAAAATGTGGTTGTTAATTCGTGAAATGTAGGTGTAATTAGCGAAATATGTGTGTTCTGTAGGTACCCCTCTACTGAATCCTTCGGGGATTAAAGGGGTGTTTTTATGTTATGTAAATAATGTGTGTAAAGTTGTTGGTTTCTTTTCAAATTTATTGTGAAAAATACAATGGTACTTCAAAGCTACGCTACGCAATCGATTGAGAGCTTTCCATATAGGCCACTGCTGATCACGGCAACATTGCCCCGGTTGAAATTATGATTGGTGTAAGCCACCAATCATAATTTCAACCGGGGCAATGTTGCTTACCTAAATAAAAAATCTGTGACTGCTCGAGAGTGCAAAACATAAATAATTAATAGCTGCGCCCCGTGGTTTCACTCGCGTAAGTCTCGATCATCATTCTCCTCCCCGCATCCCAATTTGTTCGTGGTCGGCGCAACATGTCTTTTTCTTCCACACTTCTCTATTAGTCGTCATCTCGGTAGTCACCCCCTTTCTAACCATATCATCATTCACACAGTCCATCCATCGTTTCTTTGGTCTTCCCCTACTCTTATAGCCATCGACATTCATACTCAAAACTCTCCTCACGACATTTTCCTCATTTCTCCGTAACACATGCCCATACCATGACAACCGATTTCCACACAACTTTTCAGTTACCGGTGCCACTTTCAGACTTCCTCCTAAGTACTCATTTTGTATTCTATCCATTCGTGTAACACCACACATCCCTCTTAGCATTCCCATCACAGCTGCATGCTGAGTGCCTTTCCATCGCATGAGTCTCGATCCCATGGAAATCATCATCTGCCTAGCCTTTTCCCAACTATGTTGGGGTCGGCTTCCAGTCTAACCGGATGCAGCTGAATACCAGTATTTTACATGGAGCGATCTCTCGATCCCATGGAAATATCGAAATATCGGTATAAAAATATACTATTTCCAAATCCAGCACCCTAATTGCGTAACACACAATCGTAATCAGAATCATTTTGAAGCAAATTGCTAATCCATTGCTTCATAAGTTCGAAAAATTTGTCTGCTCAACACTTAGATAACGCAATGAATGTTGTTAAACTGTCAAAATGAAACCGATTCCGATTGATTGTGTGTTACGCAATTAGGGAGCATGCAAACTTTGCCTTCAACAGTGCAGACGCCAGAACATCAAGCTACTACAAACTGTCAAATTTATTTAATAGATTTTCAACTTTATCGCTAAAGCATTAAGGTTCAAGGTTGAGTGAGAAAATTTGACAGTTTCGGGGTTTAAGTCATGGTCTACACATGTGCCAGATTTCACCCAAATCTGCTTAGCCGTTTTAGCGAGAAATACCCTTTTTTTGAGGATGGGAAATCATCAAATGACTCCTCCCGCTCAGGGTGGAGCAGAAGGGAGTGTCAGACTCTTACTGACTAAAACCCACCCGTGTTCCTTCCTTAGCCCTTTATGTTCCAGGGCAGCGGTAACCCTTTCGGACGATCCCGCTACCCTGGCAGGCAGCGAGAAATACCCTTACACGCAGAACAGTGGTGGCCCAATGGTAACGGCCGCGACTAACAAGTTGTAGGTCGTAGGTTCGAACCCCGACAGGCGCTTTAGTTTGTGTAAATTATTTCTTCGTGAACACGAAAACATCGTGTGGAATCCGGAAACCTAGAACCAAAAATTCGAAGACATGTGATATCTACCAAAACGCACTGGGCCCGCGTGGTGGATTACGGCCCACTCCCTCTCACAGGTAGGAGGCCTGTGTCACCATTTCCTCTTTTATTAAAATTTTAAATCAGTCACGAATAAATAAGAATTCCATTTTCTTTGAAATACAATTCTTATTCAACAAGTGTTTCTCAAATCTAGATAAGAATCCTGTTTCCTATTTGAACCTTTAGACCTCGATGGTATTTTCTATTTAACGAAATAAAAAAGGTTTTTCTTCTAAAATCACAGGCATTTTACGTCAAGTAAAAAAGAAAGACGACACGGTTGGCTCAGTGGCTGGGCGATCGACTGCTGCTCTGCGTGTCGCGGATTCGAAAACTCAATAAAAATTTGCCCGATCCGAGTACCGAACCCAGGACTCCACGCTCAGCAGTCACGCTCGAAACCACGAGACCAACTGATCAGTTAACTATGATGTAACACAATCATGAAATGTCTTAGTTTGTCAGACCCTCGACTAAGATAATACACGTCCATTACACTTACCTCTTACATAATTCTTTTATGAAATGCTCAAAAGATAACCTGTTTAGCTATAGCCTTTTCCAGCTATGTCGGGTCTCAGGGTTGGCTTGTTGTCTAGCTAACCACATTTCGTAATATCACGTTATGACGAGATATTATATTATACTTATATTCTTGCAAGATTATGCCTGTATTTTCCGAAGAGGTAGGCAGAAGTGTTTTTTTCTTTTTTTTCTTATTTTTATTTGTAATGATATTGTACGTGATTACTAGTTTATTTGTTTATTTATAAGTAGGTATGTATTAGGTATGTTGGGACTGTGTGTGCTCCCCGTCACTTTTCCCTAAAGGTTCATTAGAAAACCAGCGTCAGACAGCATCTGTCTGGCATTAATGCTGAAATGAACCTTTTTTCACATACTATACATATATTGTTGTCTAACATTATTTTTAATTTTTTCTATTTTGTGTTTCACGAACTGTGTCCAAATAAACTTTTTTCTTTCTTTCTTTCTTTCTAAGTGTATATTATTTATTTAACCCATTGAATGCCAACTACGCAATATTACGTAGGGCTTCCCTACAGATTATAATATGGTAACCTGTGTTATTCGGCCTCCGTGAATGGGCGTTTATAGACTCGTTGGCATCTCAAATAAAACACGGCATAAAAAAGTAGTAACTTCACACAGCACGGCATTCAATGGGTTAATACTTCAAGCACATACAACATACATTAAAAAAAAATGTATATAAGTGTTTATCAGCCATCTTGTTACCATAACACAAGCATTAGGTTGCTTAGCTTGGGACTAGATGGCGCTGTGTGAAATGTCCAGGGATATTATTATTATTATTATACATGTACAGAGGCGGACTTAATGCCATAGGCATTTTCAACCAGTCAACTTTTGGGTGATGCACAGACAAACAGTGTTAGGTATAATCATGAAAATTGAGGAATACATATTTTAAATATAAAGATACGCAATATATACGCAGTTTCACATTTATATAATATCTTTGTTTGTATTATTTGCGCAGATATAATGTGTTACTATTTGTTTGTCCCAAATAAATAAATAAATATATAAAACATTGATCAGGCAGGGGCCATAGTTCTTCCATAGTTATTGGTAACCAGTCCACTTTAGCCACCCAAACCCGGCATAGCCCAAATTTGTATTTTTCCATATCCTGTAATAGTTCTACACTAACCGAGGGTTGTCCTTGGGTGCACTTGCAGTGCATACAGGGATAATCGTCGGGTGGTGCCACATTACAATAAAATTTCCTAAGGGGCCTCTGCGAGTTGGCTTCGGCCCCTCGTACGCCTTCCAAAGGACCCGGGCCCCATGGTCCCGAGATATTGTAAAAGATACGCATAAACCTATTAAAACTTTTATTATATTTAACTATTGCGTAGGGCCGCAGCCTAATTGCTGAGCGATAGCAGTTTTGCGTGGATGTGACGCATGTCAACCATTTCTTATTGTTTTTTCTTTATTTGTTGTTATGTTCTTTTTTGCGTCATATTTACTGTATTTTCTTTCTTTCTATTAAAATATCCCAGAAAGAGATCAAATTCAAATTCAAAAGTCATTTATACAAATTAGGCTGAGAATCAGCACTTTTCGATCGTTAAAATTACAAAATACAGTCTCCCAGAACGCCCTGATGGCGAGATGACCTGGATATCTACCTACCGCGAAAGCTGAAGAGTTTCTGGAAGGATTTGGGCTTTGCTCAGTAGTCGCACAGCATAGGCATACAAAAAAAAAAACACCCTCAAATCACAATTTTTTTTTAAATGAGATATTTCTTGGCTTGTTATTGGGTTGGCATTTTTTGAGTACGGAAACCCTAAAAGGTAGACAAAAATGAAGGCAAAGATTCTTATTATTTTCTAAGAATCAATAAAATGGTCAGTCATTTCAGTACAAAAACAAGACAATACCATCTTAGAGTCTGTAGGTAAAGTGTTGTACAAGTAACCATTTATCAAACTTAATATAAGTTATCAAGCCTGCGGCTTCTGGCGCGTTTAACGTTTTGAATAACCGCAAGTACTTTGTCAAAATAAAACACAGTCGCTTTTCGTGACCGCTTAGACCCTTATGGATTCTTCATGTCTGTCTGTCTGTCTGTCCGTCCGTATGTCACACCCACTTTTTTCCGAAACTATAAGAACTATACTGTTGAAACTTGGTAAGTAGATCTATTCTATGAACCGCATTAAGATTTTCACACAAAAATAGAAAAAAAAACAATAAATTTTGGGGGTTACTTAGAACTGAAACTCAATTTTTTTTTTTTTCATCAAACCCGTACGTGTGGGGTATCTATGGATAGGTCTTCAAAAATGATATTGAGGTTTCTAATATCATTTTTTTCTAAACTTTAACGAGATAAAAAAACGAATACTTTGCGCGAGGGACACTTCCAAAGTGGTGAAATGTGCTTAACGTGCTTTCCGAGGCACGGAGGGGCCTCGGTATGTAAAGATGGTCACCCATCCACAGACCAACCGCGGCAAGCGCAGCTTAACCTGACCGATCGACCTGTGCGGCTGTTATTATTTAGCCACGAGCCCCTCCATTGCACCGGCTGTCATTTGTTGATATAAATTTGACAGTCATTATGAATAAATCAGATGCCCGAAAGTCTGACAACCTACCTGACCCAGAAAGTGGAGATCAGATAGGCAGGCTCCATGTTGAATACTGGAATTCCGCTTTATCCGGTTAAACTCGAAGCCGACCTCGATAAAGTTGGGGAAAAAGCTAAGTCATTCTATAAACATTACTTAGGAATTCAAACGGTGACTCGTTGTGAATCTGCGATGATTTACTTCAAAAACAAATGTGTTCGCTTTCGAAATGTGTGCGCTCACATGAGTGAGGTGAGCAGTGAACTTTACAGAATAGCACTACAGCAGTGCGATTCTGTAACCATCACACCGTGAAAACTTAGGTGAAGTGAGCGTGGAGTGAGCTGTCAATCCCTAGCATTAGTCGGAATGACAGCTCGCTCCACGCTTACTTCACCTAAGTTTTCACGGTGAGTTCGTTACAGAATCGCACTGCTGGTTCTGTTTCGCTTTGAATATCCTACAAACTATATATTTAATATAATATTATGAGCTGAACTGTCATCATCATCATCAGCCTGTAGCAGTCCACTGCTGAACATAGGCCTTTCCTATCGCATCCAGCTGCTACCAGCCATCCTGCGAAGATCGTCGCTCCACCTAGCCTGAGGGCGTCCTACCTCACGTTTACCGATTCGCGGTCTCCACTCAAGAACACGTCTACCTCAACGGTGATCGGTTCTACGGCTAATATGGCGGGCCCATTGCCACTTCAGCTTGCTTATTCTGTGAGCTATTTCGACAACTTTGGTTCTCTGCCGGATCACCTCGTTGCGGATTCGATTCCTCAGAGAGACTCCAAGCATAGTCCATCCGACCTTGACTTTGTGGATCAGCCGTACCGTGAGTGTCCACGTCAACTTACACTATCATCTGCCCATCATCTGCCTAGCCTTTTCCCAACTATGTTGGGGTCGGCTTCCAGTCTAACCGGATGCAACTGAATACCAGTATTTTACATGGAGCGACTGCCTATCTGACCTCCACAACCCAGTTACAGGGTAATACGATACCCCTTGGTAAGACTGGTTGTCAGACTTTCGGGCTACTGACGACGTCTTGATTTAAAAGAGTGTCCGTGGAGTTTCTTGCCCGTTCTTCTCCATAGAGATCTACGCTTTGGAATGGGCAACTAGCTTCAACTTTCTGACTAACTGACCGACTATTTAATTTTGACAATTCAAAAGTGCCTGTAAATGGTTTAATTGAAATAAATGATTTGAGTTTGAGTTTGTCAAAGATCCACGAATGACAGCCGGCACCAACGGATTAACGTGCTTTCCGAGGCACGGAGGGGTCTCGGTATGTAAAGATGGTCACCCATCCACAGACCAACCGCGGCAAGCATAGCTTAACCTGACCGATCGACCTGTACGGCTGTTATTATTTAGCCACGGGCCCCTCCAACTTACACTAATGAGACAAAATTACTAATTCTATTGTTACCAAACTTAATACGCTTGCCTTACAGACAAGCGGTCAAAAGCGTGTGTAATTGCTACTAAATCATGCAAAAATATAAGAAATTTCGCATACATGTAGTTTATAACCTGAATGAATACACAGGATACTTTTTATCCCAATATTCCCACGGGATCGAGACTTGTGCGGGTGAAACCACGAAGTATTACTAGTTTTCACTACAAATTTCTCGAGTGTTTTCGGTAGCATAAGGTTGATTTTCGATTAACTTTGACCCGCCTAAAACAATAGTAGTTTGTTGGTTTTGGCAATATTTTGTTTTAACTAAAACTAAACTAAACTGTTGGAAAACAGTTTTAGTTCAAACAAATTAGAACACGTCACAACATGTTATTCTTAACATGTTTACTACTTACTTTACTACGAAGTATTTTTATTGGCAGTTAAGAAAACAATTAGCTAGAAAATTGATTAATAAAAAGGCATATTACAAAATAAAACATCATTTTTTTACGATATTTAAAGGATTACTTCTATAATTATCTCAGTAGATTTTTTACTGTTTTAATTAAATATGTACTTAGATTTTAGAAAAATTAATAATAAAACAAAACGTATATTTTACCGATTTCTGTATGAGAACACCTCTAAAATTAACTCAAAAGATTTTTTAACTGTTTTAATTAAATATTTTGAGATGAACTTAAGACGAATATACTTTTAAAAGATGAAATAGAATATTTGGATATACATATTTTTCGCAACATAAATACGTACTCAAAACTATTACTTTTTTTTCAGAAAAAACACATTTTCCTAAACCAATATTCGAAAAACGATTTACTTACAAAAAATAATCTAGAATTCCTTCTAAAGTTGTTTTAGAAAACATTGCACCTACACGTCGAAAGAAAAACGGATAAAAACGGATTACATACACCTTTTATCCAAAAAAACAAAACGGGAAAATATCCATAGACAACGAACGGAGCTCAATGACCTTGAAAAAGCTTACCTTTGCCTCGTAACTTTAGAAAGAAAAAAACTACACTTGTCACTCACTCACGAAAGAGGTGTAAATCTTTATTATTTTTTTAATTAGTTATTGTACGTTTGTATACTGTTTTTTATTTTATTCTTTTAGTTGCGGCCTGGGATGCGACCGCTCGCGTCGCGCTCGCCAAATCGACTGAGCCAGTAAGGGTTTGTGGAGTTTATGTATACTCGGGGAGTGTAGGTATGTTTTGGACGTCGGTTGTGAAAGTGGGGTAAGAGGGAAAATTGGGTTTTTAAGTTTTTGAAGGGGATTCTTTTGTGTGAAAGTTTAATGAGATATTGGGATAGATTTTGTGGGGTTGCAAGGGTTAATGAGGGTGTTAATGTTATGGCTTTATGATTAGGCGTTTTAATATGGCTTTAAAATATATATATATTAAAAAACAAGGGAATATATACATATTGTCATAGTCTTTACAGGTTTCATTATTTATGTGCTCATAAAAACAAAATAACTTTCTATACATGTTCGATTCTGCTTATTTGGATTCGAGCAGCACAAGACCGGTCAAATTAGCGGTGAGTGAGGAAGATCTATGTCCAGCGGTAGACGTAGTTCGGCTTAACTGATGATAATGATGGTGTTGCCCAGTTCTATGCAGCCTCACATGTACCGTCCTTGGTTTTGATGCTATAGCAGACTAGCTGTGCCCCGCGTTCACCCGCGTAAATTTCGATCCCGTAAAAATATCGGGATAAAAAGTATCCTACAAGCCGACCCCAACATAGTTGGGAAAATACTACGTAGATGAATATTGTGTGTTGATGTAAATTAGACATAATTATTATGATACATGAATACAAAGCTTTGCTCACCAACGGGGTTCAGGTGGTATCCGTTAATCTAAACTTCTAAATTATAAAGAGAAAAGATTTGATTTGTTGTATGTTTGTTTGTTACGCTTTCAAGTTAAAACGGCTAAACGGATTTAGATGAAATTTGGCATATGGGCAGACCATGACCTGCAGTGCGATTCTGTTAAAATTTCACCATGAAAACTCAAGTGAAGTGAGCTTGATGTGAGTTGTCAGTAGTGTCAATCCCTAGCATTATTTGGAATGACAGCTCACTCCACGCTCACTTCACCTAAATTTGGTGAGACGTTTTTTCGATATACGGAACCCTAAAAAGAAAATTAATTTATTTAGCACAGACTAAAAGACATAATACACCAGAAGCCCCATTCTCGTAATTTAAAACGTTCAAAATCTAGTCGCATCTTGGCGACAAACAAATGTCGAAAACTTGTCAAAAATGTAGGAAAATTAGAGGTATTTTTGACAGATTGAGACTGAGATCAGACTGTGAACGTTCTTAAAATTACGAGAATTGTTCCTCAGGTACAAAGTCGGCTGCCAAGCAAGCGCTTTACTTTTTGTAAATTACTACATTATTTCGTCGCCACTGCTCTCAAAACAGTGAAGGAAAATATTGTGAGGAAACCGGCATGTCCAACCAAAAATTCTAAAGTCAAAGTCAAATCATTTATTTCAAATAGGCACATAAAAAATGTATGTAAGTAGTTTATCAGCCATCTTGTTACCATAACACAAGCATTAGGTTGCTTAGCTTGGGACTAGATGGCGCTGTGTGAAATGTCCAGGGATATTATTATTATTAAAAGGCACTTTTAAACGTCAAAAATTAAATTAGGCATGTGACATCTACCAATCCGCACTGGGCCCACGTGGTGGATTACGGCCCACTCCCTCTCACTGAGAGGAGGCCTATGTCCCAACAGTGGGAACATTATAGGCATCAATTCAAAGACTATCTATATATCCACATAGGAAATTAATGACAACGCGTTATCAAAACTTTATAAAAAACTGTTTCGACGAAAGACATTTTTTCTGCAAACAAAACTATTTTTACTTCCGTATATACTTTCATAGTGACGTAGAGTACAAAACCAACTGAAAACAAACACCAAAAACTCATAACCACCCACTTTTCCACCACAATAGGGTAACACAAAAAACTGAAAATCAGACCTATGCCACTTTCGCTACCGAAGCTAACGCGTCCCCACAAGTAAACCTACGTACCTATCCGTTGTTATACGTAAACCGTCTGTTTTAACTTACGCCTGGTTATAACCAACCGTAGGTAGGTAGACTCAGCTATTTAGCTTTTGTTGTCTAGCTTAGAAATGAGAGAGAGTATATTCAAACAGCCACGAATAGCTATATACAGGGTTATTGGTAAAACATTAACAAGAGGTTTAAACTCAATGGTATTCTTACAATTTTTAGGTTTATATAGTCTGTTCTTCATAGTGCTATTTTTGTTAAATTGTAAACTTGGAAATAAAGCATTATTATTTCCTTTATTTCAATGTAATCATATATTATAAATTATATTTTTAAATATTAGAATATAAAAAGTATAAAAACATTTAAAAATATAAAAAATAGTAGCCCACCGGTATCGGGAACAGGGTCCAAGCTACCGGTGGTTAGGGCTCCAGAGATAGAAACTTCCTCACAATGCGAGCCGTATGGAGGTATGCCTTCTGAATCAGGCCCTTGATCCAACCGCCTAACGAGAGCCTCGATAGATGTTGATCGAGGCTGTCGGCCATCAGGCCATTGGCCGATATTATTATTATTATTATTAATCTCTCAGGAGTGTTTTACTAACAAATGCGTGCACTGACTGGACAGGTCCTCTCAAACTGTTTGGTTCTTTCCTCAAAAAAACCATCTCAGACATTAATCTACATGGTCTTCACATGATCTGACCAAGATTATGTCTGAACTTTAAAAGAGACTGTGACGTCTGAGTTTGTTTCGGCCTTTCTTCTCAGACTAGTCAGATAGGAAACGCCGACCTCATCTAGTTTTAAAATATGATTGACGTGTAAAAGTGTTTGTACAAACCTACTTACAAAAATAAAATCATTTATGATTCAACATCATAAACAACAACTTTTGTTCTGTGAATTTTATTAATTCATCAGACTCATACAAAAATAAAAATATTTTCAGTTCAACGAATTGAAATATTCTGTCTTAAATCAAAGCGCTAGTTAGGTAAACAAACTGCCGTGTTTATTGCAAAATTCAGGTGAGCGGGGGTTAGATAGAACAACGAAATCTTAAAGGTTTGTTTTTTGTAAATGTATTTATTTATTTATTCATAAGGCAACTACAACAGGCAATAATCACATTAAGTACAAGGTTCAAATTATAGGTTTCGACCTGACTATCACCCAAAGCGTAGTCGCACAACATGATCAGCAACAACAATAATAATGATAACAACTACAGTAAAAAAAAAAAAAAAAAACTTATTGACAAATGTATGAGCGCCTGCCCTCCGACACACTTCTACTTACACAGGGAACGTGTCGGAGACCAATGTATTATGTTTTGTAAAAAGTCATAGAACAAAAGTTGTTATTTATGATGTCCAGTAATAGTCCATGTATTTTAATCCAATCCAGCAAGGTTATAGGGTAAAGAAACGAGTGTTTTAAATTGCCAAGCCCATAACACTAATAAAATATTGAGGACATAACAAGAATAATTAACCATCAGCTGTAATTTAATTTAGTTGCTGATCCGTTTTTACAAATAAAAGTATTCAATTTTTACCATACCATTACTCTTTTAAGTTTTGGAACGAAGTTCCTTATCGCGCGTTGCGAAAGGGAACTAGGCTAGACGGAAAAAATTAAGAACGAAAAAGATGGAACGACACTTTTTGCTATAGTTGTAAGCCGTGCGGCGTGCGCGTGTTTCTCTGTCTGTCTCTCTCTCTCTCTCTCTTTGAACTTCGTTCCATCCGGGTGTCCCTTGACACCTCTCAAGTTTTTTTTTATTTATTTAACAACTGTACCGACATGGGGCTTGTGGCTAAGTAATAACAGCCGCATGGGTCGATCGATCAGGTTAAGCTACGCTACCGCGGTTGGTCCGTGGATGGATGTCCATCTTTACATACCGAAACCCCTCCGTGCCTCGGAAAGTCGTTGGTCCGTGGAACTTTGACTGTCGTTACGGGTGATCAGAAGCCTGAAAGTCTGACAACCAGTCTTACCAAGGGGTATCGTATTACCTAGTCAGTTGTGGAGGTCAGATAGGCAGTCGCTCCATGTAAAATACTGGTACTCATCTGCATCCGATTAGACTGGAAGCCGACCCCAACATAGTTGGGAAAAGGCTAGGCAGATGACGTGTAGCTTATAAAAGAGAGAGACTGTATTAAAATAAAATAGCCACGAATAGGCTATTTTCCTAAAAAAATCTAATTAGTCCGTCAGTTAGATTATCAAAAAATATTGGACCCGTATTTTTTCTTTTGTCAATTATATAAAAAATGATGAAGATATCGCCTGTTAAAATTTCGCGTGACCTCACTTGCTTGCGACACTTTTGCAAGCAAGTGACGTCACGACCCCCAGAAATTTTGACGCGTTTTATCTTTGTCATTTTTTGTTAGATTGACAAAAGAAAAAATACGTGTCCATTATTTTTCGATAATCTAACTGACGGACTAAATATAATTATTATTTTTACCCATGCAACTACCCCATTGCGTTATCTACATCTATACATACATAAATTATAAATTAAAGTCCCTTTTCGTGTCTGTCTGTGTGATGGCGTTGTCCTTCAATACTCCGCAACGGAGTTTGATGCGGTTTTCAACATCACTTAGAGGACTTAGGACGATTCTTTTGACAACACGGTTAGCGCAGTGGCTGAGCGATCGGACTGCTGCGCTGCGTGTCGCGGTTTCGATTCCCGCACAGAACAAATATTTGTAAGTCCTACATGTATTTGTTCTGAGTCTGGGTGCTTTTCTATTTATAATATGTATGTATTTACAAAAAAAATATGTATATAAGTAGTTTATCAGCCATCTTGTTACCATAACACAAGCATTAGGTTGCTTAGCTTGGGATTAGATGGCGAAATATCCAGGGATATTATTATTATTATTTATTCCGGAAGGTTCGAACCGAGACAGGCGTTTTACTTTATGTACATTATTTCATCACCACTGCTTTCAAAACGGCGAAGGAAAACATCGTGAGGAAACCGGCATGTCCTAGAACCTAAAATTCGAAGACATGTGACATCTACCAACCCGCATTGGGCCCGCGTGGTGGATTACGGCCCACTTCCTCTCACAGAGAGGAGGCCTGTGTCCCAGCAGTGTGAACATTATAGGCTGCCTGTGATTCTGGAAGGTTTATGAGTATAATACGTTAATATGAAACTTCAATTTATGAAAGAAATCCAGATGTTTTGTCAAGCTTGTAACCCGAAGCGAAGTAAATGATAATTTATTTTATTTCTGTGAGTCGGATTGTACAAACACTTTTACACATCAATCATATTTTTTTAAACTAGATGAGGTTGGCCTTTCCTATCTGACTACTCTGAGAAGAAAGGCCGAAACAAACTCAGAGGTCACAGTCTCTTTTAAAGTCCAGACATAATCTTGGTCAGATCATGTAGATTGGTGTCTGAAATGGTCTCTTGAGGAAAGAACCACACAGATTGAGTAGACAGTTGTTTGTTATTTACATTTTTATTTGACATTTGTCAGTAATCGCGCAGCTCATATCAAAACTTAAGGAGCTCGAAGATTCGACGAACAATACCAAAGAAAGGACATTTGGGTATACCGCATAAATAACTCAAACTGCCGGGACCATGACAAAACTAACTGAGACAATAAAAAGCAGGGGCGGGTTGCTACTACTATATGTATAAAGTAAAATTCACTTGGAACCTCACCTTAAGTGAGCGCACACAATTCGAAAGCGAACTCATTTGTTTTTAAAGTAAATCATCGCGGATCAACAACCACAATGAGACACTGTTTGAATTTTGTAAAGATTTGTGACAACCGTGACAACACGGTTAGCGCAGTGGCTGAGCGATCGGACTGCTGCGCTGCGTGTCGCGGGTTCGATTCCCGCACAGAACAAATATTTGTAAATCCTACATGTATTTGTTCTGAGTCTGGGTGTTTTTCTATCTATAATATGTATGTATTTACAAAAAAAAAATGTATATAAGTAGTTTATCAGCCATCTTGTTACCATAACACAAGCATTAGGTTGCTTAGCTTGGGACTAGATGGCGCTGTGTGAAATGTCCAAGGATATTATTATTATTATTTCAGAGAATAGTAAAAATCAGCCAGTAATGTTTCCATTGCCCACTGGTATGAGAGGGAGTGGGGCCACCTCGGGGACTCAGCGTGGGTTGGTGGGTGGTCACATGTCTTCAATTTTTATTAGATGTGCCAGTTTCCTTCCATTGTAATCCTGCTGACGAGCTTATATTTTTATTACGGTAATAAGCTATACCTACATGATATTGTCTAATTCAAAAGAAGAAATAGGTTATAAGATTTTTCATACGAAAGGTTTAGCAGCGCCTCACTGTTTCACCCGTATAAATTTGGTGGTAAAGTCTCTCGCGCAAATTATTCAGCTGAGAAAATAAATATATTAGAAACCTCAATATCATTTTTGAAGACCTATCCATAGATACCACACGTATCGGTTTGATGTTTATGTAACCCCAATAACACCTTTTCTCGACCTGAGGATCAAACCCAGAACCACACGCTCGGTAGCCGCACTTGCAATCACTAGACCAGCTATACTCTAAGTGTGTTCCGCGGAACCCTAGGGTTCCGCGATACCTCTGTAGGGGTTCCTCAAGAATTTAGAAAAAAAATCAAAACACCTCTCTCTGGTCGAACGTTTTGACACCGCGGCCGCGCGTATGTATATTTATTTATTTATTTGTATTTGTATAAACATGTGTTACAATAACTGGTACAATATCTCATAACTTTGGTATCAACATGTATACTTGTAGGTATACTTGTGAGCGCGCAGTCCCTTTGATAAAAGCCGCCTCTGTATTAGACGCTATAGTTGTCAACAAGCGACTTTCGACTCTAACTTAAAAAAATAAAGTCGAGATTGTTTACAACGTAATTTTTATATTTCTCTTTTTATTTTTGCTTTTTGTTTATCAAAGGCGCCGACTCGAGTATTTTCGAGAATATTCGAGATCGAGTCTAGGACTAAGTATAAAAGCGGCGATCGCGTGTCGCGCCTCGTCAGTCAGTTGACAATTAGCGTTCGGAGCGATAAGTTCCTGCCTACCTACTTTTAAGCTTGCTAGCGAGAAACTAGTGTTCATTGTTCTACTGCCTGCTGTATTCGTTGTCTCAGTTTTATACATTTCTTCATTATACTAAACTTAGTCTCTTATACGCAGTAACGATTGTGCATTATTTAGACCTCACTATCCTGACGTGTAACATTATAAATAAAGAAGAATGGAACGTTGGCTTAAATGTGTTAAACGTGTTGCAACAACATCTTCTAATGACGCTGAATGTTCAAAAGCAGTACGCACGGAGAATATAGCAATCACCGATCCAGACGATGATGCCGCGACGTCAAGCTCGACGGTTTCAAAGACGAAAAAAAGGAAGTATGATGAATCATATATCAGTTTCGGATTTGTTGATTCCAACGGCTCACCTCTCTGCATGCTATGTAGTAAACTGCTTCCTAATAGTTCCATGGCACCTGCCAAATTGCGCCGACATTTAGAAACTGTGCACCCCGAGTCTAAAGACAAGAATAAAGAATATTTTGTTCGTAAAAAAGATCAGTTATTGGAAAGTCAAAAAAATATGATGCATGTAACACAAACTATCAACGAAAAGGCCACGGAGGCATCATATTTAGTTAGCTATCGCATTGCACAAGCAGGTGAAGCGCACACTATCGCTGAGAATTTAATAAAGCCATGTGTATTAGACATAACAAAATGTATGCTCGATGAAAAATCTGCAAAGCATCTTTCTACTGTGCCGCTATCAAACGATACTGTTTCACGGCGAATCCATGATCTGGCAAGCTACGTCAAACAAGAACTAGTTACACGTCTACAAAAAACACGATTCGCCTTGCAAATGGACGAGTCAACTGATGTCGCTGGTTTGGCTATCTTGCTGGTTATCGTGAGATATCCATATGAAAGTTCTTTTAAAGAAGACATGCTTATGTATTCACCGCTGCTCACAAACACTACCGGGGAAGAAATTTTTAATAAAATAAATATATTTTTTGAAGAAAATAATATCAGTTGGAACAATTGCATTGACATTTGTACAGATGGGGCCAAGGCGATGACAGGTAAAACAGCAGGAGCAGTGTCACGAATAAAAAATAAAGCGCCTAATTGTAGTTCCAGCCATTGTATTCTGCATAGACAAGCACTTGCGATGAAGCAAATGCCGTCAAATCTAAAATTAGTTATGGATGAAGCGGTAAAAATAATTAATTTTATCAAATCACGACCACTACAATCCCGATTGTTCTCATTATTGTGTGAAGATTATGGCAGCAAACATAAAACACTGCTGCTCCATACAGAAGTGCGATGGCTGTCTCGAGGTAAAACTTTAACAAGGCTATTTGAACTTAGAGCCGAGTTACAAATGTTTCTTTCAGCAGATACTTCTTTTAATTTGAAGGACCGTTTGTATGATAAAACTTGGTTGTTCCGATTGTCTTTTATGGCGGATATCTTTCAAAAACTGAACGAATTGAATTTATCATTGCAAGGTAAACAGACAACAGTGTTTCAGGCCTATAACAAAATAACTGCCTTCAAAAGAAAATTAGATTTTTGGATTATTTGCGTTGGTAAGAAAGAAATAGAAAGCTTTACGTCACTCAGTGAGTTTGTTAGCGATAACGACTCAGAAATGTTTCAAAATGATGTGTTTGGAGAATTGGTCCAATATCTCAGATCGATGCGCGCATCTTTTGAAAAGTATTTTCCCGAAGAACAGAATACAAAAATGAAACTGAATTCATGGATTCATAATCCTTTTTTACCTAACTTGGAAAAGCCCGAAAGTATGTCAAACGAGATATATGAATCTCTTTTAGAAATGTCATCAGACACAAGTATGGAGTCACTGTTCAAAACGACGCCTCTCAACGATTTTTGGTGCAGAATCCGTGATGAATATCCAATGCTTGGCAAAATGGCTCTGAATATTCTTCTCCCGTTCCCAACAACATATTTGTGCGAAACAGGATTCTCAACCTATGCAGCCACGAAAACAAAATATCGCAATAGACTGGACGCCGAACCTGATATGAGACTTCAACTGTCTTCTATCAAACCTGATATCAACCAATTGATGAAAAATAAAAAACAGTTTCATACCTCCCATTAGTTAGATTTTTTTCTTTTTTAATATCTTCTATTATTGTACTTGCCATGTGGTAAAGTAAGTAATAATTAGTAACTGTTACATTGTAATTTTATTATGCTTATTAATAAAGAATACACTTTTAAAAACTATTGTTTTATTGTAGGGTTCCATCAAGTATTTTGCTTCCCAAAAGGGTTCCGTCACCAAAAAAGTTTGAGAACCACTGCACTAGACAAACGAAGAATTTAACGTTTTTATGTCAGAAAACTCGTATAACCATCAAGAACTTTATCGAATATTTTACACACCAACGATTGAAAAGTCGACCCGAGCCGTGTAAGTATCGCACTCTTGAATGGAAAGGTATTTTATGGGCATATTAATTTTATATTCATTATTATGCCCGATAGTCGATAAAGGGGTAAGCAGAATTTTTTATTGGATATGTGGTGTGGTGTGCTTTTATTGGTTGTGTTATGGGTTCTGTTTAGCGTCAGCTTCCTAACGGTGTCCCTTGGTAAGCCAAGGGGAACCGTGTTATCGTGTGTTGTAAAGGCACACAGATAATTTATTATAAGGTTACAATTAAATTATCTGTGTGTGTGTAAAGGTATGTAGTTAAGTAGGAAATGCCTTTACAACACAGTAAAGATACATGGTACACAGGATACTTTTTATCCCGGTAATATTAGTATTACCGGGAGGTCGGGAAATAATTACCGGGATTAGTCCCGGTAATTATTTCCCGACTTCCACGCGGGGGAACCCGCGAGCAAAAGGTATGTAGTTCCTTATATTTGAAGCTCAAAACCAAGCCAAGCCTCATTTTAATTATGCCCACAATCACTAATTGACTAAGATAAAAAGCCTTTACTGAAAAACAAAGCGTTAAGCTGCCAAACGGGATTATGTTAATACGTCGTGTCTGCGCGGATATTGCAAGATAATTAAATTTCGAGCCAGTTGCTTGGTAGGTATATTGGACGAGATTTTTAGTCTTTGTTGATTTTTAATACAAAAGATACCCTCTTCCCTTAACATTGTTTTATTGATATTGATTGATGTATTTTAGTTTCTTTAGCCTTTTTCATTTCAATAAAGTTTTGGAAAACTTGGTGTGTTAGTCTATTATCAGTTTGAGTGTTAGTATTTTGGGTGATAGTTATTATTAGTGAGCTTACAAATGAAGGCTTACTGGTTTGTAACTAAAATATCACAAAATAAATAAAATACATGATGCTCTCAATATTTTGTCGAAAGTGTCATGTATCTGCATTTATGTAACAATCAATCTATCTAGCTTATAAGTAAAATCTGTTTTGTTATTGCATTTTTTCCTTCTATGTTTATTGCATGCCGTGCCTTTAATTAAGGCTACACTATAAAATGTAAAAAAAAATGGAATCTTTAGCATGTATTATGGTGTATGCTTTGTTGGTTGTCCTTAAATAAATAAAGAGGGGGCGGGGGTTCCTTTTTATGTTTCTACTAGCTGCGCCCCGCGGTTTCGCCCGCATAAGTTTCGATCCTGTGGTAATATCGGTATAAAAAGTATCCTATGTGTTAATCCTGGTTATACGAGTAAACCATCTGTGTGCCAAATTTCATCCAAATTCGTTCAGTAGTTTTTGCGTGAAAGAGTAATAATAATAGTAATAATAGAATATATTATTTATGAATAATTTTTTTTTTTGGTTTTGTTTTGTAAGTGTATAACTAACATAGGTTGTAAGTATATTGTTACTAACACTATGAGTCTTGTTACTTGAAATAAAATTATTATTATATTATAAACATCCATCCATCCATAGAAACTTTCACGTTTATAATATTAGTAGGATTTATGGATTAATGTAGTTGGGCCTCATGGCTACACAAGCACGTGGCTAAGTGATAACTGACGCACAGGTCCGTCGAAGAATTTACTACGCTTGCCGAGGTTAGTCCGTAAATGGGTCCGTGGTGGGTGGGTGGTGTATTTATTTTCCTGTAATGCCAATAAATGTGCTGTGCTGCTGGGGAGTTGGTTGCGCCACTTCTTCTTCCCAGCGAAAGCACTAGGAATTGGTGAAGGGCGGGCGTTTTTGGGGGACTGTCTTTTGTAATTTTGACGTTTGAAAAGTGCTGATTCTCAGCGTAATTTGAATAAATGACTTTTGATTTTGATAAACGCATTTTTCATTCTTTATTTCTTTCTTTTGGGTGTTGCTAGTGGTGGATCTAGTACATATCAAGACCCCAGACCCCATCTGCCTAGCCGTTACCCAACTGTCTTCAGGTCAGCTTCATTCAAATGCAGCTAAATACCAGCACTTTACATGGAGCGCCTCCCTGTCTGATCACCAGCACCCAGTCACTGGGTGACAAGATACACCTCCAAAATGCAGTTAATGGATTGGAGACTTTTTGAGCTGCTGACGGCCCGTAACGACTGTCGAAGATCTACAAATATCTGCCAGGAGCAGCCCAACGTACTTTTCAATCAATCATTATTTATTTGTGAACACAGGTATTACAATAAGGTCTTAAGTATACATTTCGGTCGAGCTCTATGTCCCAATAAAATTGTTGTACAAATATTAGTTTTTTCAGTAATAAGTCTGAATCTATACTATACAAAGTCACGTTCAAGTAAATTATGTAAATTAAATGTTTTATTAATACATAATTAATCCATTATCATTTATTTTTAAATGCATGCCAATGGTAAATTATAACAAAGGGCTTTTCGAGGGATGGAAGGGTCTCGGTGCATAATTGATGGCCACCTATCTACGGAATGACCTCAGCAAGCGTAACTTAACCTTTGATCGACCTGTGTGGCTGATATCATTTAACCACGAGCCCCTCTTTCACCACGAGCCCCTCTTTAGCCACGAGCTCCTCAAAATTCCAAATAAAAGACAGCAACAATATCGAAGTATCAAAGCGCAAAATCGATAAAAATCCTTGCGACCGAGACCTCAATATTTTAACAAGTTCGTTCCCAATTACAAAAAAGCTTGAAAATTCTCAAACAGAGTGGGATCGGAATCTAATTATCGTGAGGTATATCGCGTCCGTACCGGTAGAGGTAGCGGTGAAAATTACCTATAAAATACCGCTGTTACCGCGAGCCACTGGAGTGGAGCGTTTGAATTGTCGAGTGGACTTGCCTTCCTTTTTATTTCTCACTGTACATAAGCACTGTATATACAATACATACATAAGTTACCTAAAAGTTGGAGGTAGCTGAATAATTTACATTTGAAAAATCAAATAAAGTCATATTTATTTGACAAAGCTTACTATAATATTAATTAACTAGCTGCGCCCCGCGGTTCCAGCCGCATAATTTTGATACCGTGGGAATATCGGGATAAAAAGTATCATATATATGTTACCTAATCCTGGTTATAATCCACCTGTGTGCCAAATTTCATCCTAATCCTTTTAGTAGTTTTTGCGTGAAAGAGTAACAAACAAATATCCATCCATCCATCCATCCATACAAACTTTCACGTTTATAATACTGTACATTATTAGTATATAATAGGATATAAATTCTGACAGAAGCATTTATATTGATATAGATTTTGATGCATTATTAGTTTTTATTTATTTTTTCGAATACTGACATTTATCATTTATTTTTGTTTACTAATTCACATAACATGAATTGAATGTTAATATAATGTTATCAATAATGTTTTTGACTTGAAATTTATAATTAAAAATCATTATTATACATAATATTTGCCTCGGAATTCGTGGATCTTTGACAGTCGTTACGGGTAGTCAGAAGCCCGAAAGTCTGAGAACCAGTCTAACCATGGGGTATCGTATTACCCAGTAACTGGGTTGTGGAGGTCAGATAGGCAGTCACTCCATGTAAAATACTGTTATTCAGCTGCAGCCGGTTAGACTGGAAGCCGACCCCAACATAGTTGGGAAAAGGCTAGGCAGATGATGATGATGAATATTTGCACTCCATACTAGGTGGCAAACATGTTCGATATTTTTTTTTAAATTTTATCCTGCATGCAATTATAGTCTTGTACGAATATGTGTTCACATGTCTAAGCAAGTAAATCTTATGTGTGAAATCGTCATTAGTGGTTTTTGTAAGGTTCTGTATCGAAAACCCAAGGGATGCCAACGGAACCCTATTACTAAGCCGGTGTCCGTCCGTCCATCCGTCCGGCAGTCTGTCTGCCATCGGGCTGTATCTCATGAACCGTAATAGGTAGACAGTTGAAATATTCTAACAGTGTGTATTTCTATTGCTACTATAACTACCTACTAATAAAAATAAGAAAAAAAATCAAATACCCAATCCCCCCCCCCCCACCCCAAGGCGCCAAGAAAACCACAACTTGGTTTACCCCCAACTTGTTTTTTTAACCGACTTCTAAAAAAGGAGGAGGTTCTCAATTCGGATGTTTTTTTTTTAATGTTTGTTCGCGCATAACTCCGTCGCTTGGCAACCGATTTGAAAATTTCTTTTTTTTGGAAAGGGTATACTTCCCCATAGAAATTTCATCAAAAGCGGTTCAGTAGTTTGGTTTTTAAACCAAAATTACTGGTAAAAATTACAACTTAAAAGTGAAAAATAAAAACTTTTTTGCAAAAAAAATCAACCGACTTCCAAAAACGACACTACAAAGTGAAAAATAACTTTAATTTCGGAAGTCGGTGGCAAACAACGAAAGTGTGAACCCAACGACACCGACTTCCGAAATTAAAGTTATTTTTCACTTTGTAGTGTCGTTTTTGGAAGTCGGTTGATTTTTTTTGCAAAAAAGTTTTTTTTGTGTTTATGTCCTTTTTTATGCGTCATGTTTGCCGCAAATAAAAGCATTTTTTTTTCTTTTCTTTCTTTCTTCAAATACAAGAAAAGTATTAAAATACTCCGTCTGGGGAGAATTTGAAGTCAGACAACCAAGGACTCGCGAGAAATTCGTTGGTAAAAAATATATGCGTGTGTAATTTTTTTAATGTTGCTAATATCATAGTAATTAGCCTGTAATATTCCCACTGGGACACAGGCCTCCTCCCTGTGAAAGGGAATGGCCGTAATCTACCACGCGGGCCCAGTGCGGGTTGGTAGATGTCACATGTCATCGAATGTTTGGTTCTAGGACATGCCGGTTTCCTCACGATGTTTTCCTTCACCGTTTTGAGAGCAGTGCTGATGAAATATCCTTTATTCCCAGTAGTTCCATGTAGCTAGTTCCACATGAACTAGTGCAACCTTAAGCACGAAGTATTATCTATAAAAATAAATCATGAGTTGATTGAATGAAAGGTAAATTGCGGCTTACGATTTATGATGTAAAGTTACAGGGGGACACATTTTACCACTTTGGAAGGGTCTCTTGCGCAAACTATTCAGTTTAGAAAAAAATTACATTAAAAACCTCAATATCATTTTTGAAGACCTATCCATAGATACCCCACGCGTATGGGTATGATGAAAAAAAATTTTGAGTTTCAGTTCTAAGTATGGGGAACCCCCAAAATTTATTGTTTTTTTTTTCAATTTTTGTGTGAAAATCTTAATGCGGTTCACAGAATACATCTATTTACCAAGTTTCAACAGTATAGCTCTTATAGTTTCGGAAAAAAGTGGCTGTGACATACGGACGAACAGACAGACAGACAGACATGACGAATCTATAAGGGTTCCGTTTTTTGCCATTTGGCAACGGAACCCTAAAAATGAATATTTGTACCATTAGTACCATGTAATTTTAAACTAGTTTTATAGCCCGACATTTCTTCCATATGGAACTGCTGCAACTATTTAGTTCCATGTGATTATAGTTGAGTTCCATATTATACTATTTCAAGCTTTTCCATTTAATAAATACACAAAGGGCCTGCCTGGGTTCGAACTCATGACCTACAGCTCGTAACTCGATTTCCGCCAAGGTTTGGAGAGCTATGCTTAGAAAAAAAAATTGTCTACACTTTAAAAGGAAACATTGCTTTTTTGGGAAGAAAATTAGGTTTGAAGTTTTGACTCTTAATAATTTTTTTGTCTATTTATTTATTTATTTATCCTCACACTGGAACGCCATACGACAATTACACCAATGGAGCAAAAAATCACTTTATGTGCTGCTTTCAATCCATTCTGTGCGTCCATGTCCATCAAACGAGGACAATCGTGGACATCGAACGAGTGGCGATGGTTCGGGCACGCTCACGCAGCGTGCAAGTGCAGCATTTCTCCATAGCCCCATCACTCCTTCCATATTGCGCACATTCATTGCGAATTTTTGAAACTCAATGATTTTTCAAAGTAAATACATTAAAATTGAAACACACGGAAAATTTTGAGGTGTCATCCTGCCTGCCTCTATACTGTCTCACTGCTAGGGGTACTGCGAGGGCTGGTTCGACGTGGCGCGGGAAAAGAGTTCCTGAGAGGATTTGGAGGAGGCCTCTGCCCAGCTGTGGGACTCTTTAATAAACTAACTTCTTTCTAATAAATAAAAACTTTAAGCAAATTGCACCAAATCTTGTAACATAGTCAAAGTCAAATCATTTATTTCAAATAGGCACATAAAAGGCACTTTTGAACGTCAAAATTAAAATAAAGTTGATTCTAGTCGCCCCTTCCAAAAGGGAATTTTCGTATGGAGAAGAATGGGCAAGAAACTCCACCGTTACTCTTTTAAAATGTTTTACAATATTTTGCATACATTAACTATCTATATATATAAAATTCAAAGTCCTGACTGACTGACTGACTGACTGACTGACTGACTGACTGACTGACTGACTGATAGATCAACGCACAGCCTAAACCGCTGGTCCTAGAGACATGAAATTTGAAGGGTGTGTTCTTCGTGAAGAGTAGGCATCCACTAAGAAAGGATTTTTCGAAATTCCACCCCTAAGAGGGTGAAAAGGGGGGAATTCGTTTGTATGAAAAATCTTATTCCTTGAGTTAATAAACTTGAAATTTGGCACGAATACTTATCTAAATAAATTATGAAGATTGTCAGTTTTTTTTTTTCTAAACTACCCCCTAATAAGGGATTGGGGGGTTTCAAAGTTTGTATGGAAGAATTTTAGCGCGCAGTCCGATTTACTCGAAACTTGGTAGTTATACCTAATATTGAAAGTAAACAATAATGTGTATCAGGGTTTTTTGAAAATCTACCCCTGACGGGCTGAAATGGGGTAGGAAATTTTTCAGGGGAGGTTTTTACTGTATGGCTTGATTAACTCGAAAATTAGTATAAATAATCTTTGAGTCAAGTTATGAATACATCCCAAACGATTTTTTTTAATTCCACCCCTGTGGGGGTGAAAAGCGGGGATATAGTTAATATGAAAAATCTTCTTCATTAGGTTAATAAACTTGAAACTTTTCAAGAATATTCGCCTAAGTAAGTAAGTAATAAAGTTTATCATTATAAGTTTTTCAAAACTACCCCTCAAAGGGGAATATAGGGGTGTTCAAGTTTGTGTGGAATAATTTGAATGCGCGCGTGGTCCGATTAACTCGAAACTCAGTGTTTATACTTAAGACCAAAAATAAAGAGTAACATGTATCAGGGTTTTTCGAAAATCTACCCCTAACGGGTTGAAAAGGGGTAGTAAATTTTACAAGAGAGGATTATAATGCGTGGCTTGATTAACTCGAAAATTGGTATAAATAATCTTTGTATCAAGTTATGAATAATCCCCAACGATTTTTCAAAATTCCACCCCTGTGGGGGTGAAAAACGGGGGATACAGTTTATATGAAAAATCTTATTCCTTTAAACTTGAAACTTGGCACGAATACTTACCAAAATACATTATGAAGATTGTCTGTTTTTTTTCTTCTAAACTACCCCCTAATAAGGGATTAGGGGGTTTCAAAGTTTGTATGGAAGAATTTTAGCGCGCAGCCCGATTTACTCGAAACTCAGTATTTATACCTAATATTGAAAGTAAAGAATAATGTGCATCAGGGTTTTTTGAAAATCTACCCCTGACGGGCTGAAATGGGATAGTCTATTTTTCAGGGGAGGATTATAATGCGTGGTTTGATTAACTCGAAAATTGGTATAAATAATCTTTGAATCAAGTTATGAATAATGCCAAACGATTTTCAAAATTCCACCCCTGTGGGGGTGAAAAGCGGGGGATACAGTTTATATGAAAAATCTTATTCATTTAGTTAATAAACTTGAAACTTGGCAAGAATACTTGCCTAAGTAAGTAGTAAAGTTTATCATTATAAGTTTTTCAAAACTACCCCTCAAAGGGGTATATAGGGGTGTTAAGTTTGTGTGGAAGAAATTGAATGCGCGGTCCGAGTAACTCGAAACTCAGTATTGATACTTTTGACAGAAAATAATTAATAATAAGTATGTAAAGTTGTCGAAAATTTACCACTGAGGGGACAAAAAGGGGTAATTCAGTTATTAAGGGGACGATTTGAACTTGAAACTGTATGTTCAGGGGAGGATTATAATGCGTGGTTTGATTAACTCGAAAATTGGTATAAATAATCTTTTAATCAAGTTATGAATAATGCTAAACGATTTTCAAAATTCCACCCCTGTGGGGGTGAAAAGCGGGGGATACAGTTTATATGAAAAATCTTATTCATTTAGTTAATAAACTTGAAACTTGGCAAGAATACTTGCCTAAGTAAGTAGTAAAGTTTATCATTATAAGTTTTTCAAAACTACCCCTCAAAGGGGAATATAGGGGTGTTAAGTTTGTGTGGAAGAAATTGAATGCGCGGTCCGAGTAACTCGAAACTCAGTATTGATACTTTTGACAGAAAATAATTAATAATAAGTATGTAAAGTTGTCGAAAATTTACCACTGAGGGGACAAAAAGGGGTAATTCAGTTATTAAGGGGAGGATTTGAACTTGAAACTGTATGTTACATTTTCACGCCTAAACCACTGAACTTCTGATTTGGCATAGAGATAGATGGCATCCTGGGGAAGCACATACATTTTATCCTGTTAGCACGTTCCCGTGGGATAATTTCCGACATCCACGCGGGCGAAGCCGCGGGCAGAAGCTAGTATAATTATATGTGAAGACGATGCACCTAAACATAAAATTACTATACCACAATAGGTAAAAGAATTAAAATGAATTAATGAAACCATGACATATAAATTGACTATGTGATAGATACATGGTGCTCACATATTTACAAACATTCCAAAAGTAGTCTTTTTTCATAAATAAATAATAAGGAGTAATAAGTCCGGGTGACTTTAAGTAATTACAGATTGTAAATCAATGTCAAAGAGAATAAAAAAAATAAAAAAAAATTATACAATTACATTAGCAACCAGTTTGATTTTGTCTAGACTCTAGAGATTGTCCTATGGAGTAAGACCAGCATGTTTCCAAGCATTCTTATTTTGGATATAATCCTCTAATTTGTCTAATTAATCATTAATTATAAGTCTAATTTCTCCATACTAACTATCTGCTCTTCTCAAAAGTCCTTCAAAGTTTCCTGTACCATCAACCTACTGGAACGGTGCGTTTAAACGACGGAGTAAACTTGCCCCGTGTATGAATTTATGTAGACTAGAATGTGCGGTGAAAATTACCTTTGAAATACCGCCTTTACAGCAAGCTACTGGAAAGGAGCGTTTGAATTGGCGAGTCAGCTCTCCTGAGGCGACTTGACTGGTAAAGTGGCTTCTAGTCATCTGTCTAGCCTTTACCTAATTATATTGGAGTCGGCTTCTAGTCTAACCGGATGCAGCTGAATACCAGTATTTTACATGGAGCGACTGCCTATCTGACCTCCACTACCCAGTAACTGTGACCATGCCCCACTGAGTGCCCTAAGTGCCTGTTCACCTGCACCTTGGAAGATTATATGATTTTATTTTGTAAGTAGGTTTGTACAAACATTTTACACGTCAATCATATTTTAAAACTAGACGCGTTCCCTATCTGACTAGTCTGAGAAGAAAGGCCGAAACAAACTCAGTGGTCACAGTCTCTTTTAAAGTCCAGACATAATCTTGGTCAGATCATGTGCAGACCATGTAGATTGATGTCTGAGATGGTTTTTTGAGCAAAGAACCAAACAGTTTGAGATGACCTGTCCAGTCACACGCATTTGTCAAAAATCGTGCAGCTCAACACAACACTTAAGGAACTCGACGATTCGACGATGACTTAATGAATGCCACAATTAACGTGGCTACCTACTGGGCTCAAATAATATAAAATATCGAAGAAGAGTACCATCGACACGAAAAGAAGAAAATTGGGTAATATGACACCCCTTGGTTGGTTGTCAGATTTTCGGGCTTCTGACGACCCGTAACGACTGTCAAAGATCCACGAATGACAGCCGGGACCAACGGCTTAATGTGCTTTCCAAGCCACGAAGGAGTTTTGGTATGTAAAGATGGTCACCCATCCACGGACCAACCGCAGCAAGCGTCGCTTAACCTGATCGATCGACCCGTGCGGCTGCTATTAATTAGCCACAAGCCCCACAAGGTAAAGTGGCTTTTAGTTTAGGTTACTAAATCTTCAATGTCTTGTGGATAACATTAAAGATTATTATAGCGTTAATAATTTCGTGTCCCTTTCGTGTTTCTTTGTGTCAATAATTTCACCAACACTGCTGTCAAAAACGGTGAAGGAAAACATCGTGAAAAAATCATGTCGTAGAACCAAAAATTAATAATAATAATATCCCTGGACATTTCACACAGCGCCATCTAGTCCCAAGCTAAGCAACCTAATGCTTGTGTTATGGTAACAAGATGGCTGATAAACTACTTATATACATTTTTTTTTTTTGTAAATACATACATATTATAGATAGAAAAACACCCAGACTCGGAACAAATACATGTAGGTCATACAAATATTTGTTCCGTGCGGGAATCGAACCCGCGACACGCAGCGCAGCAGTCAATCGCTTAACCACTGCGCCAACCGTGCCGTCAACGTCAACAAAATTTGAAGACATGTGTCATCCACCAACATACCATCTGAGCAGTGGTGATCGTAGGTTCGAACCCAGATAGGCGCTTTATTTTGTGAAAATTATTTCATCATCACTGCTCTAAAAACGGTGAAGAAAAACTTCGTGAGAAAATCATGTCAGCATGTCGTAGAACCAATAATTCGAAGACATGTGACGCCCACCAACCCGCACTGGGCCCGCGTGGTGGATCACGGCCCACTCCCTCTCACTGAGAGGAGGCCTGTGTCCCAGCAGTGGGAACATTTTAAGCTGATTTATGCTATCTATACCCTTTCCATTAGGTTAACATGACGGCACGGTTGGCGCAGTGGTAATTGACTGCTGCGCTGCGTGTCGCGGGTTCGATTCCCGCACGGAACAAATATTTGTATGACCTACATGTATTTGTTCCGAGTCTGGGTGTTTTTCTATCTATAATATGTATGTATTTACAAAAAAAAAATGTATATAAGTAGTTTATCAGCCATCTTGTTACCATAACACAAGCATTAGGTTGCTTAGCTTGGGACTAGATGGCGCTGTGTGAAATGGCCAGGGATATTTATTATTTATTTATTAACCGTTTTTTGACAGCTGTCTTAGAACGTACATATTCCAGATTACGTAAAAGTTAACTTTAAAATGCGTAATAAATTAAACATACATATAAACTGCCTTATCTTATTGACTTAGATTTTATTTTATATTTTTTGACATTTTTATAACTAAATAATACCTCCTTTAAATCTGACATCACTTATTTTTTTAAATAATAAATTATGTAATTGTTATAAATGATTTTGAAATTTTAATTATGCATGATTTTCAGACATCTTTTTTTTATTTTGAGATTTAAATTCGTAATGTTGAGCTAGATGCACACCATATTTGTACGCCTCCTGGCATAACATAGCGTTCTGTTCACCAAACTCAAGATCTGTATTTCTTTACCTGTGTTAACAAATAAAAGTGATTTGATTTGATTGTATCATCTTATTTATGGCTTCTTACAGACATTATAATACCGTACGTGTATCAATCAATGTATTGTGTATTGCTGCAATCATTAGTTCCAGTCAAAAAACGGTTTACATAATGGAAAGGGTATATACACAATTATTACACACCTAACTACATATTTACAATAGGTACTAAATTGAATGACTAATTAATTAGCTAACTTTACAAATAAATGCAAAATCACAAACAAAAGGGCACTTGAGCGTCGAAGTAATCGTCCGCATCGCCGTCATCCGGAAACGTGCCCGGAATAATGGCAGTTCTTTCCAGCGAGGTAATTACATAATACATTATCAGAAGCAATGGTTTTAAATTTGACAGTGCAACAACGTTACGTTACGTTACGAAATTTTTGACATTTGTTTGACGCCGAGATGAGACTGCGACTAGATTTTGAACGTTTTAAATTACGATAATTGGCCTTCTGGTAAAAACAAATAAAAAGTGTAAAGTCCGGTGTAAGAAATTAGCAGGAAAGTGTGCCTCACGGCTGCGCCAAATAGGCCCAGTTCAGCAATACTTTGTCCTATTTTTCGGGAAATGAATGCTGAAAAAAAAAAAATACAGGCTCCTAAGTAACCTAGCTAGGACATCAAATCGTTAAATTGTTTTGTTAAATTGTCATCCTATTTTTTTTACAGACTGTACCACATTTTTATGAAATAAAAATTATTATTGTTATTTTATAGTTTTATTTATTTTGATTAATATCTAGGTTAAGTAAACGAAATGCTTCAGGTTGTGGTTATAGTGTGTCACGCAATTAAAGTGTAGGTTAGATAGAATATTATTTTATGTTTTATTTCGCAATTAATACACACACTTAAGGATACACAAGGTGACATAAGGAAGACTTCTGAGAGGCTTGACTCTGCAGTGTTGGGGAGACTCATCCAGTTTCATGTGACGAGATGACACTAGTATTTATTATAATTTTTTTTTTGCGATATGACTGATTTTATGATTTGAATTTTGAATATTATGAATGATATTTTATTTTGATTTTAGTATTGAGTAACATAGTTTTAAAACCTTAATTACTAACAATTATGGACACATCATTAGTCTGAAGTAAATAGATTTAGTTTAATTTAATAATACATAATAAAGATTTGATGTGTAATGTTGCTACGATTTTAAACTTTCGTAGCATAGTAACATCAGCTACGCCGTAGCATAGTAACACCAGCTACGCCATAGCATACCATTGTAAGCTACGTCGTAGCATAGTTACGTCAGCTACGCCGCAGCGTGGTAATGCCAGCTACGTCGTAGCATAGTAACACCAGCTACGCCGTAGCATAGCAATGCCAGCTACGTCGTAGCATAATAACGCCAGCTATGGCTTAGCCACACAGCTTAATCGTGTAAGTAATAAACCAATGTATGATAGAAATATTGTTGACATAAATTTAAATTAATAAAAAAAAATTTTTTAAACAGTTACTTAACTATCGCTTCCATGTTTTTTGGCGAAATTAACTTAACTTTAGCCCAAAATGGTACCAACGGGACCCTATTATTAAGGTCCCGGTAACCGTCCGTTTATTTATTTATTTTTTATAAAAAACGTTGCCCCACACTCGGAATTTCTCCTGTATCGTGGGTGCGTTTACAAACATTTAAACTCACATACACAAACAGCCAGACCCGGAACAACTACTTGTAGGCTATACAAATATTTGTTCCGTGCGGGGATCGAACCCGCGACACGCAGCGCAGCAGTCAATCACTTAACCACTGCGCCAACCGTGCCGTCGTTTGTCTGTCACAGGGCTGTATCTTTTGTACCGTAATAATAATATCCCTGGACATTTCACACAGCGCCATCTATTCCCAAGCTAAGCAACCTAATGCTTGTGTTATGGTAACAAGATGGCTGATAAACTACGTATACTTATATGCATTTTTTTTTTATAAATACATACATTTTATAGATAGAAAAACACCCAGACTCAGAACAAATACATGTAGGACTTACAAATATTTGTTCTGTGCGGGAATCGAACCCGCGACAGACGCGAATAGGTAGACACTTGAAATTTTCACAGAGTGTGTATGTATTGCTATGGCCGCTATTCATCTGCGATAGCCTAGCCTTTTCCCAACTATGTTGGGGTCAGTTTCCAGCCTCACGTCTCGCAGCTGAATACCAATATTTTACATGAAGCGACTGCCTATCTGACCTCGACAACCTAGTTACTGGGTACTTTACCCCTTGGTAAGACTGACTGGCTACTATGGCCGGTATAACAACAAATAAAAAAGTTAAGAAATTCAAAATAAATACAAAAGTAAAAAAAAACCGGTCAAGTGCGAGTCGGACTCGCGCACCGAGGGTTCCGTACAAATTTGTAGGTATGTAACTAAACATTTACGGTTTTCGTAACTTTTCCTTTATCTTTGCTATAAGACGTTGCTTCGTACCAAATTTCAAAATTCTGAGTTCACGGGAAGTACCCTGTAGGTTTTGATTCCCTTGCGAGTGTCGAAAATTTGCGGAAATTTGCGGCATAAACGGCTGTATCTTTTGATTGCGTTGGCTTAGAAGTTTGATTTTTTCACAGCTCCAAGGGTCAGTAGACCTGAGTATTTGATATAAATTCCAGCTTGATACCTCCACGTGTTCCTTAGAAAAAGGGTCTTGACAGACAGACAGACGGACGGACGGACAACAAAATGATCCTATAAGGGTTCCGATTTTTCCTTTCGAGGTACGGAACCCTAAAAAGTACTTAGTATTCCATATTGTACCGTCGTAACCCGTCATATGCGAGTCCGACTCGCTCTTGGCCGCTTTTGTAAAACTTAACCCAACTAACCTGTCAACGCATTCCTGTTAACTTTTCATCAAGTGAATAAACAAAGAATCTCGTCTAAGCGCTCCTCCATCCTACAATCATTGTCCAACAGACACTACTCACCTAAACAAACGAAAATACTCACTCGACTCAACCTTGGCAGTACTACTCGAGTTACTAAACCAACCCACTGTCCAATCTAAACGCGCCACCATTCCGCAGTTTTTGGGTCAACAGTGAGCCGCTAAGATCTCGTTTAAAATGTTTGTACGGAACCAGAAACACTAATCAGTTCGTGTGATGCTAAGTTTTAATAGCTGGAAATAAAGAATAATAATAATAATATCCCTGGACATTTCACACAGCGCCATCTAGTCCCAAGCTAAGCAACCTAATGCTTGTGTTATGGTAACAAGATAGCTGATAAACTACTTTTAAAGAAAGAAGCATTGTTTATTTTGCACAAACAAAACGCACATTAGATTTAAAAAATGACATAAAATGTACATAAATCACTACCTATAATAAACATGTATTACGCTAGACTTCATACTATAGATGACAAAATGAAGACATTTGATTTTCGCCATTTTAGCGCTGAACGTCCGTGGAACTAATATTTTTGATAACAGGTTTTACAAGATGCGCGTACTCTCATGATTAAAATGTTCTAAATATCTCGTAGTAAACACAAAAAAGTTTTATTCCACGATTTAGACCTAAATCATCAGAGACGTATCAACACAAAACGACGGCCATTTGCGGCAATGTGTTAATTTTAGTTCCTGAGACGCAGGCGGAGGTTGAGTGAACTTTACACCCTGTTCCTCATACCTCTATACCAGGGGTTCCCAACCTTTTCTTGGTCAGGGACCACTTTTATATTATTCTTGTTAGCAGGGACCACTATGTAGGTATAATAAAAATAAACTGTAATAATCCAACTGAAACTTTCATTAAAAACTTAATAGGAATTACATACGGCGGCCCGATGCGATGTATCGCCACCTCCACCCGCGCTCTTCTCACTCACTGCACGGCGACCAACGGCTCACCGCCCGCTAAATTTAAAATCGTTCGCGGACCACATTTTGGCTTCTGCGGACCACTGGTGGTCCACGGACCACTGGTTGGGAACCACTGCTCTATACTGATGACCCCGAACATGAACGTCAGCGCAGCCTTCGTGAAAATAATACAAATCCATGTGGTCTGTCTCTTCATCTCACATGGCCGTCACATCACCCGAGGACATGGTTGATTTATAAAAATGTAATTAAATATCTCTGGGCAAACATTTTTATATTAATTTTTTATCCGGGAGCGAATATTTGAAAGACTTTTCGAGTGAGGCCTTGAGGATCGCGGCCTTGGATAATATATGGTGGATAGATATGGCATAACCAGCCTATAATGTCCCCACTGCTGGAACACAGGCGTCCTCTCCATGAGAGCGAGTGGGCCGTTATCTACCACGCGGGCCCAGTGCGGGTTGGGATAACACATAGTTATAGAAGCTTATTTTTGAATATTCAAAAGTAACCAGCCAACAAATATCAAAACAAAAGTCATGATGTCATTCCTCCTACCTTGTCTAACCTACGCATTTCAAACTTGGAAATATACATCTAAATTAAAAAGCAAAATCACTACCTGCCAACGCGGAATAGAACGAAGTATGCTCAATATTAAAAAGATCCAAAAAATCGTCACACAAAAATTATAGAAACCACCAAAGCGACGGATGCTCTAACGTACGCTAAGAAACTAAAATGGAAGTGGGCTGGGCACGTAGCGAGGCTAAAGGACGAGAGGTGGATCAACAGGGTAACAACGTGGAAGGGTCCAATCGGCAAACGTCTCAAAGACAGACCCCACACGAGATGGGCAGACGAGTTGATAAAAATAGCTGGTATCTGCTGGCAGCAAATAGCCCAAGATAAAGACACATGGAATTCTTTAGAGGAGGCCTTCACCCTCACTTGAGGGACAACAACTTGACGCCCTGGATAGGAGGGTCCGTACGCTGCTAACTGCAAATCGAATGCATCACCCACGGTCATCGGTAATGAGGCTGTATATCCCGCGAAAGTGTGGAGGTCGAGGCTTTTTAAACGCTAAGACCCTCCACAATCGCGAGATATGCAGTCTCAGGGAATATTTCTTAGAGACCGACGTGGGGATGCATCGAGATGTAGTCGCGGTGGACAAGGGCCTCACCCCGCTCTCCTTGGCTAAAGAGAACTGGCGCAAGCCAGTAGTGCTTGACACCAATGATCGCATGCAAACAAACTTCTATAGTATTATCTATATTTAATTTTTTTCTAAAATAAGTGAAATACGTGTAAATAACATAATTATTCTTCTTAACATTTTTTCCTTTTTTTTTTTTTTATTGACAATGGGCTCACTCTTGTCCTCAATCCAGCCCAGAGGCAGGGATGAGATCTACGGTGGAACGAGCTTGCCCAGAAGAAGCCTATTCACTCTCGCCTTGAAGAGATTCGGGTTGTATGAACTCGGGAATGCAGACGCAGGCAGACGGTTCCACTCCTTAGCTGTGCGCATCAGAAAAGATGACGAGAAGCGCTTAGTGCGTATATATGATATATTAACCAAATAGGGGTGGTATCCCGCAGTGCGTCTGGACTCTCGATGGTAGAAAGGTGAAGGCGGGATGAGCTCATGATAGCTTTTTCTTTAAAGTATGTATGTATCATACTTTTGCATGGAATAAAAGGTTTTATTATTATTATTAAAGAAGCTTATACTCCTCGCTAATTCCATGGCCCAACTTCAATGCCTCCCACGCGTTAAATTTGGCCCTTGTCTCTACCTAGTAAAGCAAATTATTTTATAAAGAATTACAAAAAACATTGTTGTATAAGGGTTAACCAACCAAAATGGTTAAAGGTGACACTGGCTAAACAGATAGAAAGGGGGCTAAAATAGCCCCGAGATATAAAAAGGTGCTAACAAAAATCTGTTGGCAAGTTTTTTTATTAGGTGTTGGATAGAAATGGGAAGCCCGTGGCTAAATAATAACAGCCGCACAGGTCGATCGGTCAGGTTAAGTTACGCTTGCCACGGTTGGTCTGTGGATGGGTGATCATCTTTAAATACCGAGACCCCTCCGTGCCTTGGAAAGCACGTTAAGCTGTTGGTCCCGGCTGTCATTCGTGGATCTTTGAGAGTCGTTACGGGTCGTCAGAAGCCCGAAAGTCTGACAACCAATCTTACCAAGGGGTATCGTATTACCCAGTAACTGGGTTGTGGAGGTCAGATAGGCAGTCGCTCCATGTAAAATACTGGTATTCAGCTGCATCCGGTTAGACTGGAAGCCGACCCCAACTTTTAGTTGGGAAAAGGCTAAGCAGATGATGATGAAGTCGTGGCCGTTGCCACTTAGCCACCACTGTTATCTACGAAATACAACTGTGCAATACAAATGGTTTTCAATTCCATAATAAATTACGAAAAAGCTCATTCATGAAAGCTCTTATAACGTAAAACAAATAACTCGGACGTAAATCATTTGCATAAGTAATTAATTATATTCAACCAATTCATTTGAAAGAAGATTAAGCCTTGATAGGGAAATATAAATTAAATCATCAACTCGTATCTACACACGTTTTGATTACTGTGCAAATGTATTAGTAAAGGTTGCCTTCCATTGAGGCGTAACTTCGCCCCTTCGATTATTCTCTATTCATATTAGCACGGACTATGAGAATAGGTCGAGGTCGTAGGAAGTAAGCTAAGTAATAACAGCCGCACGGAGCGATCGATCAGGCTGAGCTAAGCTTGCCGCGGTTAGTCCGTGGATGGGTGACCATCTTCACATACCTACCAAGACCCCTCCATGCCTCGGAGAGCACGTTAAACCGTTATATTCTTAGTTGAGTGTTTTACAGCAATAATGGCTGTTCGTGTGTGACATCTCAAACAAAATAAAGTACCTAGTTTTCAGGTTACTTCGATTTTTTTGAAAATCACCGAAACCCGGGTTTTGTTTCCAAAAAAAGCTTTTGTAGGAGTTAATATGATAAGTGAAGTCTATAAAAAACAAAGTTTGACTTTGATGCAGCATGGCATGGGATTCCATATATCCATGAGCATTGTCCTTTAAAATATCTCAAGTGTCTATCATTTCACTGGAAAAGAACAAAGCTTGGAAGCAGAAATAGGTACAGTCAACAGCAAAACTAGATGATCAAATTCAGAAATTCAATACTAATGAACGGAGTTCGCGTCAGAACTGTGTGGCGTCGAATTGATTCAAAAGTATGTGATTGTAAATTATACCAAACATTTACTACTAGTACAGCTGCCATATATTCGTGATCAGTTTTGACTTTGGTTTGAATTTCTGGTTTTGATCTGGTCTTGACTTTTGCTGTTGACTGTACGGTAGTACTACCACGAACCCACATTCACAACGCTCCACATATCAGCTTAAAATACTCCATTTCTGCACCATTATACACAGTAACCCTCTCCTCACTCTAGCCCAGATATGTAACAACCGTTAACAGATTACGCCGCGATGTACGCAAGGCTTAACCCCTATCTGCTGCGGTGCCCAAAGTGGTCAGACCACCGTGAAATCTCGACAGATCATGTTCATTGAATTGGTCTTTTGAAGTCTTTGATCAGTGAGAGTCCTGTGCGGTGAGCATAGGAGGGTTATGTTGTAGACGGGGTGTGTTTTGCTGTTGCGTGACTACTCATGTGAAATTGTGTGTGAACCTATGGCGGATTGATTGGTAGTTTGCAGGTGATACAGAAATAATAATAATAATATCCCTGGACATTTCACACAGCGCCATCTAGTCCCAAGCTAAGCAACCTAATGCTTGTGTTATGGTAACAAGATGGCTGATAAACTACTTATACACATTTTTTTTTTTTGGTAAATACATACATATTATAGATAGAAAAACACCCAGACTCGGAACAAATACATGTAGGTCATACAAATATTTATTCCGTGCGGGAATCGAACCCGCGACACGCAGCGCAGCAGTCAATCGCTTAACCACTGCGCCAACCGTGCCGTCAAGAAATGAGTTGGGAATTTGTGGTTTTCAAAGAGTTTGTGTTGTTTTAAGGCAGAATTTTGCATCGCCAGAAGGTGTATACTCGTAATTTAAAACGTTCAAAATCTAGTCGCAGTCTCATCTCGGCGACAAGCAAATGTCAAAAACTTATCAAAATGTAGGGAAATTAGAGATATTTTTGACAGATTGAGACTGAGATCAGACTGTGGAAGTTCTTAAAATTACGAGAAATGCCCCTCAGATATCATTTGGTCTTGCTCTTGTGATACAGGACCTCCTAGTACAAGAGCCAGGGCTACACTGATGTTTGTGTCTTGAAGTGAAAATAAATAAAATTATTAAATTATAAGATAACTTTTATACTTACAAGGAACAAAATTGACGTTATTCCTTGAATAAAGTTATCAGATGATTGAAGAATCAGCCCTAAGGCCCGACATACACGGACTGCTTGAAGCAGTCAGGATGGACTGCTTCAAGCTGCGACTGCATAGTGAACTACAGTCTTCTACGTACACACATACACGAAACCGCTCGAGCAGTTGCAGCTGCTTCGGGCGGTCGTGCGGTCAAGCAGTCGCCAGGCATACACTGGCTGCTCGAGCTGTCGACTGCTCTCGCGCAGCTGATTTGAACGACGAGCAGTTGGTATCAACTGCTCAAGCAGTTATCAATGGCAGCTTCAAGCTCTTGACTATGACTGCAAGAGCGGTTTGTCTATGTTGATGAATCGCTAACTGCTCGACCAGTCCGTGTATGTCCGCCCTTAGCCTTTTAAGTTCTAACTAAACTTAAGGCCGATTTATATTTTTATAGCCCTTCCTCTGAGACTGAGATCAGACTGTGATCGTTCATTCTCTGAGACCTGTATCCTGGCGGGATCGTCCGAAAGGGTTACCGCTGCCCTGGAACATAAATGGCTAAGGAAGGAACACGGGTGGGTTTTAGTCAGTAAGAGTCTGACACTCCCTTCCGCTCCACCCAGAGCGGGAGGGGTCATTTGATGAATTCCTATCCTCAAAAAAAAAAAAAAGACCTGTATCCTACAGGGGGACAACAGGTACAATGCAATAAGTCCTTTGTACTTTTCATTGACTGGCACAATGACATGTCACGACACGTCTGCGGACGTGACCTCTACCCATGAGGTATTGTAGTTATTATCAACTTAACAACTGACCGGAAAAATATCGTTTAACATCAGTGATACAATCTTGTACAACAAATCTTTTTTAATAAAAGGGAACCTTATATCTTGACGAAAGAAAATTGACTCTAGTTGCACTCAAGTGAATTTAGAATAAGTTTCAAAATTGAATAACTGGCGATTGTTTTCATAAAACAACAGTTACAGTGGCCTCAAAAAGTAAGTTGACATTGTTCTACTTCTGCTGTGTTGCCGAATTTTGATTAAAAAAACCGGCCAAGTGCGAGTCGGACTCGCGCACGAAGGGTTCCGTACCATTATCTATAAAAATAAATCATGAGTTGATTGAATGAAAGGTAAATTGCGGTTTACGATTTATGACGTATTAAAAAAAAACTAATTACTAGATCTCGTTCAAACCAATTTTCGGTGGAAGTTTACATGGTAATGTACATCATATATATTTTTTAGTTTTATCATTCTCTTATTTTAGAAGTTACAGAGGGGGTGGGGGGGACACATTTTACCACTTTGGAAGGGTCACTCGCGCAAACTACTCAGTTTAGAAAAAAATGATATTAAAAACATCAATATCATTTTTGAATACCTATTCATAGATCACTCGTATGGGTTTGATGAAAAAATTTTTTTGAGTTTCAGTTCTAAGTATGGGGAACCCCCAAAATTTATTGTTTTTTTTCTATTTTTGTGTGAAAATGTTAATGCGGTTCACAGAATACATCTACTTACCAAGTTTCAACAGTAGTTCTTATAGTTTCGGAAAAAAGTGGCTGTCCCTTACGGACGGACAGACAGACAGACACGACGAATCTATAAGGGTTCCGTTTTTAACGGAATCCTAAAAATATATATATATCAGGTAATCCCAAGGGATTACTTGATTAGTTTTTATGATAAGTCTAAGGTAGTTGAATTAGTCTATCACAAAGTTTTAGGATTCCGTTTTTTGGGGGTTCCCCATACTTAGAACTGAAACTCAAAAATTTTTTTTCATCAAACCCATACGAGTGATCTATGAATAGGTATTCAAAAATGATATTGATGTTTTTAATATCATTTTTTTCTAAACTGAGTAGTTTGCGCGAGTGACCCTTCCAAAGTGGTAAAATGTGTCCCCCCCACCCCTCCTGTAACTTCTAAAATAAGAGAATGATAAAACTAAAAAAAATATATGATGTACATTACCGTGTAAACTTCCACCAAAAATTGGTTTGAACGAGATCTAGTAATTAGTTTTTTTTTAATACGTAAAATGAGGCTACTTTGCTCCGTGAAGGTAAATATGCACCAAATTTAAAAAAAAATTATTTCCATCAAATCTCTAAAACTCCAAGGAAATTGAAATATTTTTGAACACAACCGATAAATGTCTTCTATGGTTGGCAACACTAAATATGCACTTCCGGTTTCCGCCATTTCTTTTCTTTGTTATCAGCCATTGTTTTGTAGTTAAAGTTTTGTTAAAAAAATAATAGTCTGCAAAAGCCACCTCCATCGAAGAATCTACTTGGATATTTAAGGTAAGGAGGGTTTAATGTAATCGGATATGTAATTGGCTAACGTTATCAGGTAATATTTAGTTAATGTGTAGATTTATTTGAGATTCTACCCTCTTTTACTTTCACGTTCCTAATTTGCACCACGTTTGGGGATAATTAGCTCCTGGAGCAAAGTTACAAATTTTGTTTTTGAATATTTAATATTGTAACTGCTACATAGCACATAGTACATCAAATAGTTTTTTTTTATAGGAAATATGCCACGTAAATATGTTAAGAAAGTACTACAAGAAATTATAAAAAATATTCAGAAGAGACTTTGGGATTGTCTAGCAGTAATAGAAAACAAAGAATTTAGTCAAAGAAAGGCCAGTGAAATATATGGGATTCCAAGAAGGACTATAATAAATCAACTAAGACTTTTAAGACACAACGAAACACCAAGGCCACCAGGAACACCTACTACATTTACTCCCTTTGCCTGTCCATTTGACCCTGGGCAAAAAAAGATTCTGACGAGGAGAGGCACCAAATACCCCGAAGTTAGAGATACATCCAAAAGTTCTACATCGATCATGTTTGCTGGAAGTGCTGAAGAAGAATTGCTTCAGCCATACGTTGTGTACAGATCTAAGCAGCTGTGGAATACTTGAACAGAAAATGGGCCAAACAATACTCGCTACAATTGTAGCCCTTCCGGTTGACATGAATATATTCAATGGCTGGTTTTTCTCACTTGTCCTGCCAAAGCTCAAAAAACAGGAAGCCCCTAAAATCCTCAAGGCGACAATCTATCGTCACATATTTTGGTGGACTGCGTGCGAAAGTTGCGAAAAGTTTACATGATTCTTGATAGATATTGCCTTTTGCGGTTTTAATAGTTTATTAGATTATTAAGAGAAAATGATTCTAAGACTGATTTAACTGATAGTATGTACGTACAAATAAAAAAGTTCCTTCATTATAAATTTAGAGTTTTATTTTGTTCAAACTATCTATAATAGATAAAATAAAACGAGAAACAGGAAATTTGCTGCCTTATTTGCCTTTGCTGCCTTTATGTTTGGAGCATATTAATAGCTGAGGCTGTTAACTTTGCTACTGTCTCAAAAATGTGCCTGTTTTAGTACAAGTTAAATGTAGGAGCAATGTTTCCGAAAGGGTGGGTAACATTGCTCCATAATTAAATTTTAAAAAATGAATGAAAATCAAAGTAAACAATTATTTTTGTCATTGAAATATTAGAGCCAGGATGTTATATAAGCTGTAGAAATATTGGCAAAAGCCATAACAAAGAAGGATTTTACGTCAGTCACACATTTCAAAATTTGGAGCAAAAAGCGGGGCAAAGTAGCCTCATTTTACCGTCATAAATCGTAAACCGCAATTTACCTTTCATTCAATCAACTCATGATTTATTTTTATAGATAATGGTACGGAACCCTTCGTGCGCGAGTCCGACTCGCACTTGGCCGGTTTTTTTTATCAAAATTCGGCAACACATCAGAAGTAGAACAATGTCAACTAACTTTGGAGGCCACTGTAGATTCCGGTACACCCACAATTCCCCTAAATCATGTGCCTAGCCTTTTCCCAACGATGTTGGGGGCGTCTTCCAGTCTAACCGGATGCAGCTGACTACCAGTATTTTACATGGAGCGACTGCCTATCTGACCTCCACAACCCAGTGACTGGGTAATACGATACCCCTTGGTAAGACTGGTTGTCAGACTTTCGGGCTTCTGACTACCCGTAACGACTGTCAAAGATCCACGAATGACAGCCGGGACCAACGGCTTAACTTACTTTCCGAGACACGGAGGGGTCTTGGCAGCCCCGGATCTTCAATTTTATTTAGGCGGGGCATAAACTGAAAAATGCCGCCCCCGCCCACTTACATTTACTTTTACCTTTATCATCCATACAATTTCAGCTATCAGATGTCCACTAATTGATTGAAATTTGGACATAGCCTACATAGGCCTTCCGGAAATAATGCATCTATCTCTGTTCTTTGTGTTAAGCCTATTTATTTACAGATAATATATAGACATAAACGTGTAGGATATATATTTTATACACAGCACAGGATAGGATTTAAAATAAAAATACGTATAATAAAAATAAAAAATATTATTGCACTAGCTTCTGCCCGCGGCTTCGCCCGCGTGGATGTCGGAAATTATCCACGGGAACATGCTACCAAAATAAAAACTATGTCCTTCCCCAGGATGCCATATATCTCTTTGCCAAATCAGAAGTTCAGTGGTTTAGGTGTGAAAATGTAACATACAGTTTCAAGTTCAAATCCTCCCCTTAAAAAACGAATTACCCCTTTTTGCCCAGTTAGGGGTCAATTTATCCCACAGATGCGGCCCCAGGACCGATCCCTGTGGGACACCGCACGACATCTCTCACCGGTTACGGTACCAAACGCCTCCTGCCGGAGGCTCTATGCGGGGGTCGTGCGGTCCATGGCCCTTTACGGGGCACCGGTGTGGGCGCGTTCCCTGAGGCGGCGGCCAGCCCGCCGGTTGAACGCGTCCCAAAGGGTCATGGCTGTCCGGCTAATCCGAGGATACCACACGGTCTCCGCTGAGGCGGCGAACCTCCTTGCTGGATTGCCGCCATGGGATGTGGAGGCCAAAGTCCTCGCCCACATATGGGAGTGGTGAGAGGAGGCAAAACGTCAGGGCGTAACTCCGCTGCCGCGAGAAATCACGGTACAACGGACAGAGCTCTGGCGGGCTCTCATAGCGGCATGGAGAGTGCGATTGTCGCAACCCAGTGCTGGGCACGCCACAATAGCGGCGATAAGTCCCCTCTTTGAAGAGTGGCTAGAGAGGCGCCACGGCGCCCTCACCTTCCGCCTGACGCAAGTCCTCACCGGACACGGTTGTTTCGGTAGGTTCCTGTTCAGGATAAGGCGGGAGGAAACGCCAGGGTGTCACCACTGTGTGGATCGCCCGGAGGACACGGTGGAGCATACGGTGGAGGTCTGCCCGGCTTGGGCGGGGCACCGCCGTGTCCTCGTGGCGGCGATCGGCGGCGGCGATTTCTCACACTCCCGGCCACCGTAGGCGCGGGCTTGCGGGCGGCGAGCAATGGGCAGCTCGCCGCCTGGTAAGGACTAGGCCCGCGGCGTGTTGTGTTCCACGCGCGCCTCAAAGAATGTCAGCACGAACTGACGGGGTCCGCTAGGGCCGATGCCGCCGGGGCTGCGGGTTGTTCGAAATAGATACCGTGGCCCTTAGCCCAGGCAACTGAAGGAACACGGGTGGGTTTTAGTCAGTAAAAGTCTGACACGCCCTTCCGCTCAGCCCAGAGCGGGAGAGGTCATTTGATGATTTCCCACCCAAAAAAAGGGGTCAATTTATTAATTATTTTCTGTCAAAAGTATTAATACGAAGTTTCGAGGTAATTGGACCGCGCATTCAATTACTTCCACACAAACTTCAACACCCCTATATCCCCCTTTGAAGGGTAGTTTTGAAAAACATATAATAATAAACTGTACTACTTACTTAGGCGAGTATTCTTGCCAAGTTTCAAGTTATTAACCTCTTGAAGAAGATTTTTCATATAAACTGTATCCCTTTTCGCTTTTCACCCTACAGGGGTGAAATTTAAAAAAATCGTTTAGGGTGTATTCATAACTTGACTCAAAGATTATTTATACTAATTTTCGAGTTAATCAAGCCATGCAGTAACATCCTCCCCTGTAAAAATGACTAAATTTCAGCCCGTCAGGGGTAATTTTCGAAAAACTAGGGGAGGTTTCGAATATAGCTTCATCTCTTTCGCAAACACGGTAACCAGACGCGTGCTGCCGCGATCTGCGATTCCTGCGGGCGAGCGGGCGCGTATTTTGCCGCGCGTAACTATGCCTACGCGCCTCGCGAATAATAAATGTTCGTGCAGCACGTCTCACTCCGCGCTCTGGGTATCGGTCGAGTTGATATGGCCATGAAATTTCTGTACTTGTACTATTATTTATTCCGTGGTCAAAGTTATGTAAATGATAAGTTGTCTATAATGTAAAGTGTGAATTTGGCCGCCCTCTGAACTTGCCGCCCGGGGCATGGGCCCCGGCTTGCCCCCCCCTAGATCCGGCTCTGGGTCTTGGTTTGTGAAAACGGTCACCCATCCACGGACCAACCGCGGCAAGCGTAGCTTAACCTGATCGATCGATCCGTGCGGCTGTTATTACTTAGCCACAAAGCCCGTCACAATTCCCCTAAATAAGGGGATAAATAAAATAAATACGGTTCGCAAAATAATATATTTTCCACCAACTTCGGAGCCAAAAACCTGCAATAAAATCTACACATGAGTTGATCTAGTTGTGTGCTCGTTAAAAGTACCACAGCTTGTTATCAAGCCGTCAGTAAAAAGTTAACTAGACTTTAGGCGGATCACATACAACCACGCGCCACGCGACGGGACGCAGACAAAACGCCCCCGCGCGTGATTTTTTACATGCAAATTCAACAAAAGTGTGTGTTTGTGTTTGTTTGTTAGTGTTTGTGAAACTCAAATTCAAACTCAAATAATTTATTTCAATTTACAGGCACTTTTGAATTGTCAAAATTAAATAGTCAGTCAGTTAGTCAGAAAGTTGAAGCTAGTTGTCCATTCCAAAGCGTAGATCTCTATGGAGAAGAACGGGCAAGAAACTCCACGGACACTCTTTTAAATCAAGATATTTTTACAAAATCCTGGGTACATTATTCTTATTGCTTCTATATGTGAGAACAATGTAAAGAAACAAATTAAAATATAAAATTAAAAATAAGCCCTGGCAGTTAAGAGATGACCAGTCTCAACTGATGGCGCCCGTTCACGAACATGACGCGTGGATCAGCACCATTTCGTAGGGAACCGAATGATCCAACACACGCGCCACCACCAGTGAGACATTTAAGTGACTGTCTAGTCTCTCCCAGCTACCTTCTTTAGCTCGTCCGTCCATCTAGCTAGGGGGCATCCCACACTACGCTTGCCGATATGCGGTCTGCACTCCAGGACTCGTCTGCTCCACCGGTTATCGTTCCTTCGACTAATTCGGGTAATTCTCGTAATTTTAAGAACGCTCACAGTCTGATCTCAGTCTCAATCTGTCAAAAATCCCTCTAATTTCCCTACATTTTGACAAGTTTTTGTCGCCGAGATGAGACTGCGACCAGATTTTGAACGTTTTAAATTACGAGAATTGACCTTCAGTTCCCTTACTCTGCAAGCTATGTCGGTAACTCCGATTCATTTTCGGATAATTTCATTCCTGACTTTATTCTTCAAAGTGACTCCGAGCATCTCTCGCTCGCTCCATAGCGCGCTGAGTGACCTTGAATTTGTGGACCGTCCCGATTTTCAGTGTCCACGACAGATACACACAGATCGAGTGGCAACCCTCGTAATTTTAAGACCGTTCACAGTCTGATCTCAGTCTCAATCTGTCAAAAATCAATCTAATTTCCCTACATTTTGATAAGTTTTTGACATTTGTTTGTCGCCGAGATGAGACTGCGACTAGATTTTGAACGTTTTAAATTACGAGAATTGACCTTCAGTTTGCTTACTCTGCAAGCTATGTCGGTAACTCCGATTCTTTTTCGAATAATTTCATTCCTGACTATATTCTTCAAAGTGACTCCGAGCATCTGTCGCTCGCTCCATAGCGCGCTGAGTGACCTTGAATTCGTGGACCGTCCCGATTTTCAGTGTCCACGACAGATACACACAGATCGAGTGGCAACCCTCGTAATTTTAAGACCGTTCACAGTCTGATCTCAGTCTCAATCTGTCAAAAATCAATCTAATTTCCCTACATTTTGATAAGTTTTTGACATTTGTTTGTCGCCGAGATGAGACTGCGACTAGATTTTGAACGTTTTAAATTACGAGAATTGACCTTCAGTTTGCTTACTCTGCAAGCTATGTCGGTAACTCCGATTCTTTTTCGAATAATTTCATTCCTGACTATATTCTTCAAAGTGACTCCGAGCATCTGTCGCTCGCTCCATAGCGCGCTGAGTGACCTTGAATTCGTGGACCGTCCCGACCTTCAGTGTCCACGACAGATACACACAGATCGAGTGGCAACCCTCGTAATTTTAAGACCGTTCACAGTCTGATCTCAGTCTCAATCTGTCAAAAATCAATCTAATTTCCCTACATTTTGATAAGTTTTTGACATTTGTTTGTCGCCGAGATGAGACTGCGACTAGATTTTGAACGTTTTAAATTACGAGAATGGCCCCTCAGTACGACTACATGAGAAATTTGTCGAAATATGTAACTCGTAGCCGAGCCTACGCCGTAGACGCTACGCCGTAGCATTTTGCTACGAACTATTTGAACAAACTTTCTTTTACTTATAAGGCTTTACATTCATAATATTTCGGTTATATTTCATAATTTTCTATCTATAATATGTATGTATTTACAACAAAAAAATGTATATAAGTTGTTTATCAGCCATCTTGTTACCATAACACAAGCATTAGGTTGCTTAGCTTGGGACTAGATGGCGCTGTGTGAATGTCCAGGGATATTATATTATATTATATTATATATATATTATATCTGACTTTATCACACACGTATTCCCCGAAAAGGCAGACAGAGGTTTATGGTATACCCATGTTTTGCGAATTATGTCATAAATGCTGTCATAATAAGTAAACCTAAAAAAATAAATAACCGGTTGTAGCTGAATATCAGTATTTTACATGGAGCGACTGCCTATCTGACCTCCACAACCCAGTTACTGGGTAATACGATACCCCTTGGTAAGACTGGTTGTCAGACTTTTTCAGGCTTCTGACTACCCGTAACGACTGTCAAAGATCCACGAATGACAGCCGGGACCAACGGCTTAACGTGCTTTCCGAGGCACGGAGGGGTCTCGGTATGTAGAGATGGTCACCCATCCACAGACCAACCGCGGCAAGCGTAGGTTAAACTGATCGATCGAACCGTGCGGCTTTGTTATTTTTATTAATTAATTATAATAATTACGGCACGACGGCACGGTTGGCGCAGTGGTTAAGCGATTGACTGCTGCGCTGCGTGTCGCGGGTTCGATTCCCGCACGGAACAAATATTTGTATGACCTACATGTATTTGTTCTGAGTCTGGGTGTTTTTCTATCTATAATATGTATGTATTTACAAAAAAAAATGTATATAAGTAGTTTATCAGCCATCTTGTTACCATAACACAAGCATTAGGTTGCTTAGCAGTCAATTGCTTAACCACTGCGCCAACCGTGCCGTCAAAAATAAATGAGCTTATACTAACAGAAATTCGACAAGACATCTGTGTCTGAACTAGATAATCAAATATCTGTACCTATTTCAGACAACAGCGCTGTTCCCTATAAATATACATTTAAAAGCTTACAAGTTCAAATTTGCTTTAATTATGTAAGTACAGACGCCAGCACATGAAGCTACTACATCTGTCAAATTTCTTTAATAGATTTTCAACTTTATCGCTGAAGCATTAAGGTTCAAGATTGATTGGGAAAATTTGACAGTTTCGGGTAGCTTGACCTGCTGGCGTCTGTACATAAGTATTTCGTTATTTTTAGATCAACTATTAGCAAAAAGTCAAATTGTAATTTTGCATGTTTCCTTTAGTTATGTAAGTTTGAATATTGTTTTGACTAAGTAATCATACGATCACTGAACTACCCACTAGTGCACTAATAATGTGTCATTTACGCCGACATAACTAGATCCCACGACACAGGGTAGCCTAGTGTGGGGTCTAGCGCTTCTTTATTGCACTATATCTTCAATATTTTTTTAACACGTTGCGGGACGGTACTGACTTTTTCAAATTATGCGATATGACAGTAAAATTGTCCATACAAGTTCCGACCACTGCTTTATCCGTACCGCCCTAGAGCAATACTAAAGAATAATATACGATGACAGTACTTTCATAGCCGTATTGATGTGGTATGACAGTAAAAACGGGTTCCCTTGTTCCTCTATACAAAATTTCGCTGTAATGCCCGTACCTCAGTTCCGGCGGTGCCCGTACTGTCATTTTCAACACCGACAAATCTACTGCTAATGCAGTGCGTCCCGCAACGTGTTAAATTTTTGTTTTTCTATCTTTTGTTTGTTGTGCTTAACATGTCATCAAAATGTGTCTAAATAAATTTATTATTATTATAAAAAAAACATAAAGAAATAAATTGGAGTGGGGAGGGGTATTGGATATTCATTGTTACTTAGTAATACACAAGAATGTCCCATATTAGTAATACACAAGAATGTCCCATATTAGTTTTACAGTTTGTTGTGTTAATAATATTGTTGTTTATTTATGTTATTATTGCTTACTATCTGACACTATGTTCTATGTTACGGGTTTGGTTTCCGCACTTAGTCCTCCAGGTGGACCATTGTGCGTGGGCCATGGTGGCCGTCGGTGGTTATTCCAACCAGCCCACCTCCCTCCAGAAGCTTATTCGGCCTCCTGGTCTGTTGAGAACATCTGTGTAAGATCTGGGTGTCCCGAGGGTTTTTGACCTAATCTGGGTGACGCCTGTGCACGCAAAGAGCACATGCGCGACGGTTTCATCAGCCTCCATGCAAGCTCTGCACAGGGGGCTGTCCGTTATGCCTATCGTATGGAAGTGTTTGTTCAGTGAGCAGTGTCTCGTGATGGTCCCCGTCACTGGGCGCAGGCCTTTCCTATCCAGGCGTAGTAATCTGTAGTAATCTATCTGACACTACCCTTTACAATGCCTATAGGAGTACATTCTGAAAACTATTTGTTAAAAAAAACCGGCCAAGAGCGTGTCGGGCCACGCTCAGTGTAGGGTTCCGTAGTTTCCCGTCCGTCACAATAAGACAAGTGTTCCCACTTATGAGTTTAAGGGTGGGTATCCATTATGTTCGCGCTCCTGCAACTGCTCCCGGTAGTGGGTACGCGAACATTTTGTACAACTTTTTGTCTTTTTTGTACAAAAACTGTTGTTTCCATCAAGTTCAAAATGATTTTCCTAGAAAGTCTTTATAAAGTTCTACTTTTCAGACTTTTTTCATATTTTCTAAACTTATGGTTCAAAAGTTAGAGGGGGGGGGGGGGGGACACACACACACATTGTTTTTTACTTTTGGAGCGATTATTTCCGAAATTATTGACATTATCAAAAAATGATTTTAGTAAACCCCTATTCATTTTTAAATATCTTTCCAACAATATATCACAAGTTAGGGTTGAAATTCCCACTTTACATATAGGGGGGCTACCCTAATAAAACATTTTATTCCAATTTTTATTTTACCACTTTGTTGGCGTGATTGATATACATATTGGTACCGAATTTCAGATTTCTAGTGCTAACGGTCACAGAGATTAAGCGAGGACGGAAAGACGGACGGACAGACAGACATGGCGAAACTATAAGGGTTCCTAGTTGACTACGGAACCCTAAAACCCCTCGCGAGGTTTTTTAATCAAATAGTTTTCATCGCGATGCAAGTAGTGTGTCCATCCATCACAGTAAATTCACTTACAACTTGGATGTATGACAGGAAGGAGATGATGCAACGCTTTTGTTAGTTTTGTACTGTCAGTGTGTTTACGGGAATGTGAAGTGTACTGGAGTGAAAACTAGGGGTGAGCGTAGGGACGACGAACCGTCTACAAAGACCGTTTTGCACTCTGCAACGATGCAACCGTTTTACGTCCTGGGTTCAAACAATCTTCGTTGCACAAACCAGGGGGTCTACTCCGAAGTAGTATCGGCCGAATGTTCGGCCGTTTCCTGCTACGAAGTTACTATTTGGTTCGGTCGGTTCCGATCCTACACTCCTACACTCTTTCGAATATTGACTATGGTCCCGACCCAACTGAGCCGATCCGAACTTTTTTCGCATTTTTCAATAATATTCGGTTCGGCCATGTGTCGGTCCGTTCCGAACATTCGCACTTTGCACTTCGGAGTAGGCCCCCAGTCTTCGAATTACTTGGTGCAATTTTTTATTTAACGCCTATGAAAATATTTATTTATTTATTTAATGCACAATGTATACAGCTATACAGTTACACGCTAGGCTTAAACTAGTGAGTACATGACCCTGTTAGGGTATAACTTAAAACTAATAATATTGTAGTGAGTATCCATTTGTATATTAGGAACTTTTACAATTGAAGTATTATTATATTAATTAAACTTATATCTAGCTTTATACATGAAAAGATTATATATTATAATTAACACACAGATATATATTTGAAGACTATTTTAACATTTTATCCTCCATATTATATAAACGTGAAAGTTTGTATGGATGGATGACTCTTTGTTACTCTTTCACGCAAAAACTACTTCACGGATTTGGATGAAATTTAGCACACAGGTGGTTTATAACCAGGATTAACATATAGGATACTTTTTATCCCGATATTCTTACGGGATCAAAACTTATACGGATAAAACCGCGGAACGAAGCTAGTCTTCCATAAACTCCTGGAAACTGTAGTAACATTTTTTTAAGAGCAATGCCTTTTATCTATATTTAAATACACTTGTTGTTTTCGTGGACCGTATATTTTCAGGTAATTTATAATACAGTCGAGAATTAAATGGTTCAACTATGTCACGTGGTCGCGTCGTCTCTCGTTACGCTTCATTTTCGTTTAAAACGAAAACCTCGAAAACGCACTTCTATTGGGATCTCTATGGGTATATTTTTTTTGTCATAACTTATATAATAACATTTTTTTTTAATTAAAAAAAAAAAAAAACCAGTTGCAACGACGACCGTTTCCTGCAACCGTTTTCGTCGTCGGGAGAAGGGTTGCGTTTCACACGACCCACCACGAGTGGAAACATGGTGTGAAGTAATAATTTAAGACAATAGGCATACCTCTCGCGTCTGGCCCTGGTTCAAGCCATGGTCCGGGGTGAGAAGGAGTGGGAGGCAGTCACCTCCTTCTGCGAAGCAGTCATGCTAGCGAAGGAGGTGGCGGGGTGGGCGAGGGAACGCACTTTGCGCACCTCACGCCTCAGCCGCCGCGGGAGACGCTCCGGGCGTCGGGAGCCGCGTGACGACTCCCGGCCACCGTAGGCGTGGGCCTGCGGGCGGAGAGTAATGGGTAGCTCTCCGTCCGATCAGGACTAGGCCCGTGCCGGACGGCGTGTACGTGTTCCACGCGCGCCTCAAAGAGATGTCAGCAAAAGAGACGGGGCCCCATAGGGCCGAAGCCTGCCAGGGTAGCGGGACCATCCGAAAGGGTTTACCGCTGCCCTGGAACATAAAGGGCTAAGGAAGGAACACGGGTGGGTTTTAGTCAGTAAAAGTCTGACACTCCCTTCTGCTCCACCCAGAGCGGGAGGAGTCATTTGATGATTTCCCATCCTCAAAAAAAAAAAAAAAAAAGTAATAATTTAAGACAATAGGCATAATTTAAAGACTCTTTCGCGATCTCGTTGAGCTTCTCAAGTTCTGAGAAGAGCTACACGATTACTAACAAATGCTTGCACTGACTGGACTGGTCCACTCAAATCTGTGTGGTACTTTCCTCAAAATATCATTTCAGACATCAATCTACATGGTCTTCACATCACCGGCATTATGTTTTATTTATTTATTTAAATAACATGGGAGATTTACAGCTAAAACAAACAGAACAAGGACAGTACATTAGTCTGAAAGCCAATTACAGGTCTCCACTTATAAAATACAGAGAAGAAAAAGTAAATTCTAAGGACAGTCACACCAACTACTATATACCACAGCATAATATTATTATGTTGCTCGAACTGCTTAAGAATCATCATCACAAAATACACTAAATGAAAAAGTTACGGCATAAGTACTTCCTGGCTGACGACACACTAGTTAGGAACGGAACTATCGTAATGTTTACAAAGCTTGTTTAAATTTCTGCTTGCACGCACAATGTACGAATTCTGCCTATAATTGGTTGAAGGAATTGGCACGCTGTCTGGACTTTAAAAGAGACTGTGACCTCTGAGTTTGTTTCGGCCTTTCTTCTCAGAGTAGTCAGATAGGGAATGCTGACCTCATCTAGTTTTATCCACTCCTCGCCTCGCCTCTGCCTCTGAACTCAGCCACTACAATATTCAGTGAGCCTACACATGAGCTGCATGTCATTCGGTTCACCGAAGTAAGCTAAGACTAAGTACTATTTAGTTCATCAACCTGTTTCCTCTTTACTAAGCTAACGAAGTATTTACCTATAAACACTAGCTGAGCCCTCCTTTGTAAAATTAAAAACTTATTCAACCGTAAAGACGATCAAAGAGTCCCTTGTCTATGCTCGATTGAAAGTATAAGCCGATTAGTCTATGGTCGCCCGGCTGACCAATCATTAGTCGAGCTTGCATGTTCTTTATTTAAAATTACCGTACGATGTTAGCCAGTCGACGCTTGCATGTCGTTGAGTGCACACGCTTCTGATCAAAGAGTTGGAAAATCTCTCGCTCTATTAAAAATTATGAAGGGGTTGTTATAATAATAATTAGCTTTGTTTATTCAGGTTGAATTTCCGACCTAATTGCTTTGTCGTGTTAACTTTTTTATGTTTCAGATAAAAGGAACTTTTTTTCTGGAAGGCTGTAGATTATTTTATGTAGTTTTGTTTTTATTGATTTTTTTTATTATTATTTTTAAAAATACATTATGTTGTTGGTTTTACAATTTTACTCGCCAGACTTTCGAGTTTGATGGCGAGAAGCGCCTGTTACATACACATAATATAGTGAAAAAAAACTAACCTTAAAAACTAGGTACCAACTATGCATTATTTCGCTCAGGGATCAGTCACACTGACACGGGCAGATTGCGGACGAACCGTGAATACCGGACACTAACAGATTCTAAGTACGTGTCCATCTGGAGATGTCCGCGTCCTGAGCCACGTCCATAAGTATCCGCAACCCGCACGACCAAACCCTTAGCATGATTCACATATTACATAATAATGATACTTGAAAGCATGGTTGGCGCAGTGGTTAAGCGATTGACTGATGCGCTGCGTGTCACGGGTTCGCTTCCCGCACGGAACAAATGTTTGTAAGGCTAACAAGTAATTGTTCCGGGTCTGGCTTTTTGTGTATGTGAGTTTAAATGTTTGTAAACGCACCCACGATACAGGAGAAATTCCTAGTGTGGGGCAACATTTAAAAATAAAAAGAAAAATTTGTCAATAGCACCTACCTTATGGCTAGATTGTAATTAATTATTAAGAACCTGGTTCTTTTTAATAAAGGATAAAAAAATAATAATAATAAAAAAATAAAAAATAGCACCTACCACTGTTGGTCTCTGCGTGACCCAAAGGTTAACTGTTACAAAATGTCTATGGCATGTACATTTGTGTGCTTAAAGTATTAAAGAAATAAATACTATAAATTTGAATCGCGACATTTTCGGCAAAAATGTAAACAAATATGAGTTTATGGAAAAATAACCTTAACTCCTACACAATAAAGTTCAGTTTACGCTACAACTTCAAACATTTTCGAAGGCCTCGATGGTGAGAAGCGCTTCTGCTTCTGTTGAGCATGAGGTTCTGGGATTCCCTGGTCTGGTAAAGTGTTACTTTTTTTTCATCAGATTTTTTTTGTAGCAGGCCGAAGTCTTGATTTGTCTCCGGTTGATGCAATAGGGTCATCCCCTATTACATGACACAACATAATACAACTGGCGAACACTGCTACATATACACACACACAGCCCCCCACACACACACACACACACCCCACTACACACACACAAACCCTCACACACTACTACACACACACCTACAACACACACATATACACCCCCACAACACACACACACACCCCCACACACACAAACACACACACTACTACTAATGGCTGACTTAAACATAACTGGCGAATTAAGGCTGTACTATGTAGGGACACCTCTACCTTATCACCTTCAGGAAATTTTGTTGTTTCTCGATAGACATCTGAATGAAGGGCTTAATGTAGAAACTGGTACTTCTATGACGCATATAAAAAATAACAAAGGTTTAAGTACTCCTGGACTCATTAAATAAAACAAAATGAATATTTAAAAAATATAATTTACTTATTAAATTATTGTTATAATTACATCATAATTCTATATTATACACATTCTAAGCTATTATTTCAAAATGTTACTGGATTTTACAGCAACATTTTCTGCGAAAAAGTATCGTCTGCAAGCAGTGACGTCACAAAAGTTATAACAAGACAAAAGTACCTACCATAAATTTATAATATTATAATTATAATCTTACCTATAAAAGCGAGCAGTAAATAATACCGAAAAATATAAGTGCTATTAATAAAATCGATCAAACTATTGTTTAATCGAATAAAGTTTCTCATAAAAATGAAATCCCTTCGAAATAAAAAATATTTAGTAGCAAAAGAGCTCTTAGCTTAAAGCATTTATTTATTACATTATTCTTTCCCATAATAAACCAACCGTTAAAAATAAAGGATGATTTCCACGAAACGGCTCGCTTCGCATCGAATCGGAACGGATTTTACAATCTTTAAACGATATTAAATCGTGTACGGACGCCAGCAGGTCAACCTACCCGAAACTGTCAGATTTTCCCAATCAACCTTGAACCTAACACTTTAGCAATAAAGTCGAAAATCTATTAAAGAAATCTAACAGATTGTAGTAGCTTGATGTGCTGGCGTCTGTACATAGTATTTAGCCTAAATTATCAAGCCGCATACAGCAGCATGACCACCGTGGGTGTCTTCCGCAACACGCGATCGTAACCGAAAGTATGCTGGGACGCGCGATCGGCTCCGTTCGCCTGTCGTCGTATCCGATCGAATCCTTTCGGCATTAGAACACGTCAACACGGTATATAGGAATGACACTATTTGACTGGGCGCAGAAACGGATTCGTTCGCAAGCGAGGACGGTACGGAGCCGATCGTACGCGTCGACATCCTGCCGGATGCGATCGGCTATCGCCGCATCCGTTCGTATCCTTTCCGATCCGATGCGATACGAGCCGTTTGGTGGAAATCATCCTTAAATAATAACTGCTGGTTACTGAGAGCCAATACAAGTTAATCTTAATGAAGAGCATGGTCGTAGCTGGGCAAGGGTGGGCAATGCCCACTTCAAAAACTTCTTTGCCCACCCTGGAAAAATCGACAGTATTAAAATACTAACTGTTTAATCGCTTTTTATTAGGGTTCCGTAACTCAAAAGGAAAATAACCTTTATGCATAGGTCGTACATTTTATTTATTTAAGTATTTAAACTTTTCGCACAAATAGTGAAGATTTGTGCATAAACATAATCATTTACGTACAGACGCCAGCACATCAAGCTATTACAATCTGTCAAATTTATTTAATAGATTTTCAACTTTATCGCTACAGTATAAAGGTTCAAGGTTGATTGGGAAAATTTGACAGTTTCGGGTAGCTTGACCTGCTGGCGTCTGCACCATATTCTGACAAATAAATGATTGTGATTATGTAAACTTCATATCTACTTACTGACTGGTTAGTTGGTTACTGTTATATCCTTCTAATATTATAAATGCGAAAGTTTGTATGAATGGATGGATGGATTTTTGTTACTCTTTCACGCCAAAACTTCTGAACGGATTTAGATTAAATTTGGCACACAGAGAGTTTATAGCTAGGTTTAACACATAGAATACTTTTTATCCCAATATTCCCACGGGATCGAAACTTATGCGGGTGAAGCCATCGTAGGTACTGATTAGAAACTTGATCAAGCTTTCAGAAACCAGTAGTATCAACTTTACCAACACTGACGAATTTTACAGACAAAATTGCCTTCATAATTTTTTCGATGTACACAACGGTTAATAACATCAACGATTCGTAACTTTAAATATAGGAACAGAGTATAATTACTTTACGACAAAAACCTAGCATTCGTTATAAATATGCCTGTGAGTACACATACCACAAACTGTGTCTAAATATACATGGGGTACTAATGTAACTAATTCGTCTCTGTTATAATAAACTTGGAGATCCGTGAAACGGGATACTATTTTCACGGTGTTCCGGATGTGGGAAATCCTGTAAGTAAAAAGATAAGAAATTAAGAAAACAATTACTCAAGTATCTTTTGATGATTATAATATTCTTACTTGACGGGGGTGTTCTTAGACCAAAATCTCATTACTTTCGTCTCAAGCTAAATAATTATATTAATATGTTGGACAAATATTATTTATTCAATCAGCGAACTCAGCAGACTCACAGACCTCAACCAGTATTTTACATGGAGCAACTGCATATCTGACTTCCAAACCCAGTTACTAGGTAATAGGTACGTCTTACCTCTTGGTAAGATTAGTTGTCAGACTTTCAGGTTCCTGACGACTCGCAACGAATGTCATAGACGCACGAATGACAGCCGGGACCAACGGCTTAACGTGCTTTCCGAGGCATGGAGAGGTCTTGGTATGCAGTCACCCTCCACGAACCAACCTCGGCAAGCGTAGCTTAACCTAATCGGTCGACCCGTGCGACTGTTATTACTTAGCCACAAGCCTCTCCTTAGCCACAAGTCCATCCTTAGCAACAAGTCCCCCGTCCTTAGCAACAAGTTCCTCCTCCTTAGCAACAAGTCCCCCGTCCTTAGCAACAAGTTCCCCCTCCTTAGCAACAAGTCCCCGCTCCTTAGCAACAAGTTCCCCCTCCTTAGCAACAAGTCCCTCATCCTTAGCAACAAGTCTCTCATCCTTAGTAACAAGTCCCCCCTCCTTAGCCACAAGTCCCTCTTGAGCCACAAGCCCCTCGACCTGCTACCGAATCTCAAACATAATGTATACTTACCAGAAGTGATTACCAGCATGGCTGTTATCTACCACTGGCTTCTCGTCATCCTCCTGTGACTTCACCAGCACGTAGAAGCCTCCAGTGTAGACTTTGACACCACCTTTTACTTTAATCACTGCAAATCTGGAAGAAAAATATATATGGAGACACCACCAACCACCACCACCACTACCACATCACCACCACAACCTCATGGTGGTGATGGTGGTGTGTTTTCACTATATATGTTGACAAACATGTATTAGGCTGGATGGAAATAGAACCTATCTACCTAAATAGAAAATAGAACCTATGCAATTATATGCAGTAACGCACACGACCTTTTTGCGCGTCGTGTGCGTTACTGCATATAATTGCATAGGTTCTATTTTCACAGACTAAAAAGTGCGTCACGGATAGTCTGTCGTCTGCGCAGGGCCTATATAACACTGTGACTTAGACCCGCACTAAGGGCCGACATACACGGACTGCTGGAGCAGTTAGCGATTGATCAACATAGACGGACCGCTCTTGCAGTCATAGTCAACAGCTTGAAGCTGCCATTGATAACTGCTGGAGCAGTTGATACCAACTGCTCGTCATTCAAATCAGGTAACTGCGCGAGAGCAGTGGACAGCTCGAGCAGTCAGTGTATGCCTGGTGACTGCTTTACCGCACGACCGCCCGAAGCAGTTGCAACTGCTCGGGCGGTTTCGTGTATGTGTGTACGTAGAAAACTGTAGTTCATTAGACAGTCGCAGCTTGAAGCAGTCCATCCTGACTGCTTCAAGCAGTCCGAGTATGTCGGCTCTAAGTGGTCCATTTTTCCACGAACTATAACATAATATATGACACGTGTGACTCATCATCAACATCCACAGCCAGACTTCACCCACTGTTGGCATAGGCCACTCTTTTCTTGTAAAAGAAAGAAAAGAAAGAAAGAAAATACGTTTATTTGCGGTAAACATGAACAATCACCACGCTCCTGTGCCAGCGTCATCCATGTTTGGCCCGAGATGGCAACAATTTCGTTTGCCCATCCCGCCGCTGGACGAACAACATCTCGTATTCCAGTCCTTGTTCAAGGACTGGAAGACATCACGGCGTTTAGCACACAAAGAGAAAACTCTTTGTAAAATTATTGATTTTTGTATGTATGTTTGTTATGCTATCACGCTAAAACTGCTGAACGGATTTAGATGAAATTTGGCACATAGATAAACCATGATATGGAAAAGGGCATAGGCTACTTTCCATCCTGGATTGCAGACGAAGTCCTGAACAACAGCTAGTTATACATACTTCGGTTCTTCCGTGCAGTCCGCTAAAACTACATTTTCGACGCAGTTTGATGTCATGATATGCTCAGCGTCTCCAAACAGCATCTGTACCAGGTTCTCTTGTACGCGGCATTCCCCTACAAAGAAAGAAGCAACCAGCTTTTACTGTGTGTGTAAGTCGCCGGCTGAAAGTCCCGAGTTAAATCTTTAGATCATGCAAAGTGGATTTGGGTCTTTTCCATCAGGAATTCCTCAGTAGCAGCTTGGAGTCAGATTTTTTGGTCTAGCATAAGCGGCCTATAATATTCCCACTGCTGGGATACAGGCCTCCTCTCGGTGAGAGGTAGTGGGACGTAATCCACCACGCGGGCCCAGTGCGGTTTGGTAGATGTCACATGTCTTCGAATATTTAGTTCTAGGATATGCCGGTTTCCTCACGGTGTTTTCCTTTACCATTTTGAGAGCAGTGGTGATGGAATTATTTGTCACAAAGTAATGCGACTATCCAGGTTCGAACCTACGACCTACAACTCGTAAGTCGCGGCAGTTACCACTGAGCCACCACTGCCCCCTTAAACATACGACTTCAATATAACTAGTGAAATATATATATATAATATCTCTGGACATTTCACACAGCGCCATCTAGTCCCAAGCTAAGCAACCTAATTCTTGTGTTATGGTAACAAGATGGCTGATAAACTACTTATATACATTTTTTTTTTTGTAAATACATGCATATTATAGACTAGCTTCTGCCCGCGGCTTCGCCCGCGTGGATGTCGGAAATTATCCCACGGGAACGTGCTAACAGGATAAAATGTATGTGCTTCCCCAGAATGCCATCTATCTCTATGCCTAATCAGTAGTTTAGAAGAGAAAAGCAGAGGTTTAGACGTGAAAATGTAACATACAGTTTCAAGTTCAAATCCTCTCCTTAAAAATTGAATTAACCCTTTTTGTCCCGTCAGTGGTAAATTTTCGACAACTTTACATACTTATTATTAATTATTTTCTGTCAAAAGTATCAATACTGAGTTTCGAGTTACTCGGACCGCGCAATCAATTTCTTCCACACAAACTTAACACCCCTATATCCCCCTTTGAGGGGTAGTTTTGAAAAACTTATAATGATAAACTTTATTACTTACTTAGGCTAAATGAATAAGATTTTTCATATAAACTGTATCCCCGCTTTTCATCCCCACAGGGGTGGAATTTTGAAAAATCGTTTGGGATTATTCATAACTTGATTCAAAGATTATTTATACCAATTTTCGAATTAATCAAGCCACGCATTATAATCCTCCCTTGTAAAATTAACTACCCCTTTTCAACCCGTTAGGGGTAGATTTTCGAAAAACCCTGATACATGTTACTCTTTATTTTTGGTCTTAAGTATAAACACTGAGTTTCGAGTTAATCGGACCGCGCATTCAAATTATTCCACACAAACTTCAACACCCCTATATCCCCCTTTGAGGCGTAGTTTTGAAAAACATATAATGATAAACTTTATTACTTACTTAGGCGAGTATTCTTGAAAAGTTTCAAGTTTATTCACTTAATGAAGAAGATTTTTCATATAAACTGTATCCCCGCTTTTCACCCCCACAAGGGTGGAATTTAAAAAAATCGTTTGGTATGTATTCATAACTTGACTCAAAGATTATTTATACTATTTTTAGAGTTAATCAAGCCATGCAGTAAAATCCTCCCCTGAAAAATTGACTACCCCATTTCAACCCGTCAGGGGTAGATTTTCAAAAAACCCTGATATACATTATTTTTTACTTTCAATATTAGGTATAAATACTGAGTTTCGAGTAAATCGGACTGCGCGCTAAAATTTTTCCATACAAACTTTGAAACCCCCCAATCCCTTATTAGGGGGTAGTTTAGAAGAAAAAAAAATGACAATCTTCATAATTTATTTAGATAAGTATTCTTGCCAAGTTTCAAGTTTATTAACTCAAGGAATAAGATTTTTCATACAAACGAATTCCCCCCTTTTTACCCTTTTAGGGGTGGAATTTCAAAAAATCCTTTCTTAGTGGATGCCTACTCTTCACGAAGAACACACCCTCCAAATTTCATGTCTCTAGGACCAGCGGTTTAGGCTGTGCGTTGATCTATCAGTCAGTCAGTCAGTCAGTCAGTCAGTCAGGACTTTGAATTTTATATATATAGATAGAAAAACACCCAGACTCAGAACAAATACATGTAGGACTTACAAATATTTGTTCCATGCGGGAATCGAACCCGCGACACGCAGCGCAGCAGTCAATCGCTTAACCACTGCGCCAACCGTGCCGTCAAAACTATATAACTATTGAACTATAACTAGTGAAATATGAGTGTACTAATAATACAAGTATACCTCTGCTCACCCCTTTATAAGAGAGCTCCTTGTATAACAGTTAGGTATTTCAAAAAAGTGATATCAGCATACTATCTTTTTCTCCTGTATTAACGTTACAATGACGGCAAAATCCGACACGACCGGAGAGAGATCAGGCCCAGGATCAACAGCTTTACAAGACACGAGGGTATCACATCTCCAACTTCAAAACTTCGGGCTGTTACTAAGAATTTTTTAATAGAAATGCCCAATGATACTTCCCGACCTGGGAATCGTATCCACGACCCTATGCTCAACAGTCGGCACTGTGCCGTTTGTATCGTGGTCACATAATATACAGGCTGACACTTTTGACGGCATGGTTGGCGCAGTGGTTAAGCGATTGATTGCTTCGCTGCGTGTCGCAAACGGAACAAATATTTGTATGACCTACAAGTAGTTGTTCCGGGTCTGGCTGTTTGTGTGTGTGAGTTTAAATGTTTGTTAACGCACCCACGATACAGGAGAAATTTCTAGTGGGGCAAAGTTTAAAAAAAAAAAATTGACGTATTCCTTGAAAGGGGTTATACTAGAGGTTATTACCAACAAATTAAGTCCAGTGAACTAGGGGTCAAAACTGGATGGTTAAAAAAAAAAATTGCTATTAAAGACCTTTTATCTTTGAGATTATGTAAGTTTTGCAAGCGTTTTTTGTTTTTAATGATCATTCATTTTTCAACTTTCAGAAAAGTATAATTTTTGTTTTTGCTTTTATTTAACGTAATTATATAAATTTGTTTTTTAATATTAGTTTGAATGTTTGTAAACGCACCCACGATACAGGAGACATTCTTAAGGTGGGGGCACCTTAAGAATTTCTCCTGTGTCGTGGGTGCGTTTACAAACATTCAAACTCACATACACAAACAGCCAGACCCGGAACAACTACTTGTAGGCCATACAAGTATTTGTTCCGTGCGGGAATCGAACCCGCGACACGCAGCGCAGCAGTCAATCGCTTAACTACTGCGCCAACCGTGCCGTCAATTAAAAATTAAATGTTTGGAGTGGAGTAGTTTTTTTCTCATAGTTAATTGTTTTTGGTAACAATTCAGAAAATTTCTGAAAAATCTAAGAACCGACACAGCTCGGTAACCATCCAGTTTTGAACCCTAGTTAACTAGACTAAATTTGTTGCTAATGACCTCTAGTACAACGCCTTTCAAGAAATACGTCGAGTTTGCCTGTCACCCTGTATTCTACGTACGGTATAATCCTAAGGTCTTCATGATCTGCATATCAGTCCAGCTGTCCAATAACCACGCGAAGTTATCTGATTTGAACTGCATGTCAGCTCCCTTGTTCACACTCACGGAAGCTAGGCCGTTCCTCTCCTAGAGAATACAAAATACATGATTAAAAACTTCCTTACCACTGTTTAAAGAACTTAGAATACTTACATTAACTAGCTTTAAATTGAGGAAATATGTACCAAATCTCACCCTGAGATGTTTGGAAAACTGGGAGATAAATGTAAGTTCAATACTAGATATCCTAATAGATTGATTATTCCTACAACGAAAACGGAAATATATAGACGAAGTTGCTACCCTAAGTGTATTCAGATTTACAACAAGATTCCTAACCAAATTAAAGAACTTCCAATCGTGTGGTAGTCATTTTTGCTCGGCTCCTATTGATTCTAGCGTGATGTTAAATACCTTATAGCCTTCCCCAAGAATTAGGCTATCAAATACAAAAATATATTTTTGGAACGAAGTTCCTTAAGAAAAAAAAAATACAGAAGTCAACCACCCTGGAGGCTTTTTTACAAGACCTAAAAAACTTTGCACCTCAGCTGACCCTTTGCTGCTTACCTTTATAACTGCAGTCATGTTCAGCGGCTCCTTGCTGTAACTCCTTACCAGCTGTCCGAGTGCCGTCTGCGTCACTATGTCTGACTCTAAGATGCCCATTTCTGATAGCTGCAATAGAAAAGTTAAACTTTAAGCTTCACAGTCACATTACCGTCTACTGGCCGTAAAGGGACTCAGTCTGGAGCCTGAAGAAGAATGTTAGAGTTAAGAGACTTCTTGAAAATACCCTCGTCAGTTCACGAGTAAACCACAGTGAAAGATTATTTGGTTTTTTTTTGTCATTAGTAATTTATTTCATAACAATATAGGTACATTGTGTTGAAAAATTAAAAAATAACATTAGATATACAATTGCAATTAAAATAAAATTCATTAAATACATTTAGAGAAGTAAATAAAAACAATAACGGTCAATTAAGAATTCAAGATCATAAATAATAAATGTCAAAGTAATAAAATCAATCATAAGTTACAATGTCATATGTCATCTAGGAATTCATTGATACTGTAATAGCCTTTCCCCAATAAATAGGTCCTCAATTTGTTTTTAAATGTTGTGCAACAGTGGTGCATGTATATACAAGTGGTGCTTATGCGACAACTCCATTATGACTCCAAACGCATGGTTAAACTGAATTTGTTCCTAGTGCAAGAAATACTAAAGTCCGGTCGCGGAGCAGGATGAATTTCGTACAGTGACCTCTTTGCGCACTGACAGTGGTCACAAACATTTTTGTATTACTTGTGCGGTTTATATGAAATATTTGAAGGAGAATAAAATATATTTACTAGCTAATTAAATAGTTATTCTTATATAAATTATTTATTTTGATTTTAATATGAAAACAGTTATAAAAAGCGAGTTATAATTACTTATTTGGTAGAAATAAAAAAAACTAAGATTAAAAAATCAGAATCCGATTTCTCTGTATAGCTTACGGTCGCAGGTAAAAGGTTTACAATCCCTGAGGACGGCAGTCATTGCATCTGTGCGAGCGGGGCGCATTATATTTACGCGGGAGTGACAGAGACAGATAATAACAGGTTAATGTACGAAATTCTTCCTGATCCGCGACCGGACTGTAATACTTCTTAGTTTACAAAGTTTTGAAATGCTCATCATAAAAGGCAAGCGGAGGTCCTACAAATCATCATCTCCCGTTCTTATCACAATTTATTTGGGGTCGACGCAACGTGTTTTTTAACCGACGAAAAAATACGGAGGAGGTTCTCAAGTCGACGCGTATATATATATATATATATTTTTATTGGAAAGGGTATACCCCAAAGTTGATCCCATATAAATTTGGAAAAGTATTCCAACCCTAAGGGTGCGAAAATAGGGATGATTTAATGTTCACTTCTGCACACTTCACAGATTTGAATGCTGAGTTGTGTATTTATTACTCTACTCAGTGCCACATTTGCCTGCCCTTTGGCAAACAATTAGTAGATTATAGCCACAAAAAATTATAAAATAAAAACATTAAACCGCCGAAAAAAATGAAAAGCAAAAAATAATAAACCTTTTTTATTTAACCTTAATAACTAAGTTCTTAAACTAATGTAAGTATACCTAAATAGGTAATTTTGAGTCGGCGCCGTTTAAATTTAAGGCAATTTAGTGATCTTTGTTTATTGATTGCTTGGCGCCGACTCAAAATAACTTAGGTAGGTAGGTATACTAACATTAAGGTTAAATAAAAAAGGTTTATTATTTTTTGTTTTTCAGTTTTTCGCCGGTTTAATTTTTTTTTCTTCCATACTTCTCTATTAGCCGCCATCTCGACAGTCACCCCCTTTCTAACCATATTATCATTCACACAGTCCATCCATCATTTCTTTGTCTTCCCGTTCTTTTATAACCATCGACAATGATAATTTCATAATGATGATGAGAAGGACTTCCCCGACCATGGTAATACATTTTTTTTCGCTGACTTTGGGGTAGATTCATCATCTGCCTAGCCTTTTCGCAACTATGTTGGGGTCGGCTTCCAGTCTAACTGGATGCAGCTGAATACCAGTATTTTACATGGAGCGACTGCCTATCTGACCTCCACAACCCAATGACTGGGTAATACGACACCCCTTGGAAACACGTCACATGGAACTGTTTTTTATTAAAAACCAACTTATAGATATCACAGAGACCAACGAGTTAAAATATATAAGTAAGATATTTATTAAAGATTTGGAGACTTTGTGTGTGTCTATTATCAGTTGGCACAACGTTCGACGAGCCAACGTGTTGAGTGTTTTGGGTGAGAATTAGTGAGCTTTCAAATGAAGGCTTACTGGTTTTTAACTAAAATATCACAAATTCAATAAAATACATGATGCTTTCGATAGTTTGTCGAAAGAGTCATGTTTGCATTTATGTAACAATCAATCTATCTAGCTTATAAGTAAAATCTGTTTTGTTACTGCATTTTTTTTCTTCTATGTTTAGTGCATGCCGTGCCTTTAATTAAGGCCACACTATAAAATGTAAAAAAACATGGAATCTTTAGCATGTATTATGGTGTATGCTTTGTTGGTTGTCCTTAAATAAATAAATATACAATCAAAATACTCACATTGCTTCCAAAAATCTTAACCTCAAAATATCTCTCGAGCTTCCCATACAGGTTCTGCGGCACCCCTTTATATTTCAACGTCAGTTCGGAAGCGGGTCCGGACTCGAAGCAGTCAGTCTTGTTCCCTGAGTAAGTCAGGGTCAGATGACCTTCGTATGATGCTGGGTGGATGGATATGTCCTGGTCTGAGGCCGCGTGGCTGATGTCTTGTTCTCGGAGGCAGATCTGGGAAAGAAATTGTGTTGTAGATTTAGTTTGAAAATGTCATGGTGGGCTAGATGTAAGGGGTAAGGAAATTGAATAGGTGAGCCAAATTAAAATATCAAATTTAACGTATTATACAGCAAATTAGAGCATGCCATTAAGGATAGGGATGCACATACATGCGCGTAGGCAAACGATTTGGTATCGTCGTCGCGCGTCCTTTTTTCGTAGGAACGGGCAAAATTGGGTAAATGGCTCGCTAGTTTAACGCGTTGCCAACTTGCTTCATGTTGTGAACACTGCGATGAATGAATTGCTTATCGGGCGCCCGCTAAAATTGATACATTTAGTTTTGATATATTTATTTTTTTACTGGAACGCTGTTAATGCGTGTTTACTTGAAGGCAATAACTTAGTTTGCACTATATAAGACGATAATTACAGAGGGTCCCGTGGCTAAATAATAACAGCCGCACAGGTCGATCGGTCAGGTTAAGCTACGCTTGCCGCGGTTGGTCTGTGGATGGGTGACCATCTTTACATACTGAGATCCCTCCGTGCCTCGGAAAGCACGTTAAGCCGTTGGTCCCGGCTGTCATTCGTGGATCTTAGACAGTCGTTAAGGGTAGTCAGAAGCCCGAAAGTCTGACAACCAGTCTTACCAAGGGGTATCGTATTACCCAGTAACTAGGTTATGGAGGTCAGATAGGCAGTCTCTCCATGTAAAATACTGGTATTCAGCTGCATCCGGTTACACTGGAAGCCGACCCCAACATAGTTGGGAAAAGGCTGGGCAGATGACGACGATAATTACACGATTATTTTCAAGAATTTAGATTTGGGAAATGACAAATTGGCGTTTGGGAAGCTTCGTCGAGTCTTCTCGTCGCGTATTCCACAGTGACTAAAGACTAATGTCTTCAATCAGTGCGTCCTGCCAGTTATGACTTACGGAGCCGAAACGTGGACACTCACGTTATGGCTGTTCCATAAATTCAAGGTCGATCAGCGAGCTATGGGACGGGCTATGCTTGGAGTCTCTCTGAGGGATCGAATCCGCAACCAGGTGATCCGGCAGGGAACCAAAGCGGTTGACGTAGCCCACAGAAAAGCAAGCTGAAGTGCTAATGAGCCGGCCATATTAGCCGTAGAACCGATGACCGTTGGGGTAGACGTGTTCTTGAGTGGAGACCGCGAATCAGCAAATGTAAGGTAGGACGCCCTCAGGCTAGGTGGAGCGACGATCTTCGCAGGATGGCTGGTAGCAGCTGGATGAGAGTTGTCGAAAATCGAGTTGAATGGCGTGGAGCGGCGTATGTTCAGCAGTGAACTGCCATAGCCTGATGATGATGATGATGAAATGACAATTTATCTATACTTATAATAAATCTGTAGAAGTGAAAATTCTGTACATTGAAAATATCCAAAAAATAAATGGCAGGGGGTGTTACTAGACCGACACCGAACCCAAAAATGTGATTAAAAAAATTTTTGTCTGTCTGTCGGTCTGTCTGTCTGTCTGTCTGTCTGTTTGTTCAGGCATCACGCAAAAACTACCGGTTCGATTACGATGAAACTTGGTATAATTATTCTTTAATATCCTGGGCACCACACTGGGTACTTTTTATCCCGGAAAAGTATATACAATAAAAAACAAACTTAATTTTGCGGTTCGATCCCTATACCCGATTACCACTGTCTGTACTATACCAACCGCAAATACTAAGTTTGTCGTAGGTTGGGTCACCCGTAGTGGAGTTCATTTTTATTCCTTTTAGTTTTTAGAGTTATTTAGGTTTATTTTTATATAAGTCGTAGGTATAGATTTTAATTTTAAAGTATAGGTAGTATATTTGATAGTGTACGTAGTGACCGTAGGTTATTTTATAATACTGTTAGGTAGGTTTAGTCATTCGTATAGATATTAGTTTTTAGGGATTTTGCTTATTTATTGAGTTTAGATTAGTTATCATCAGAAATAGGTTTATTTAGGTAGGTAGGTATTTAATTTTCTGTTATTGAGTTTTTTTTTTAATTAGTTAGGTACTTAGGTAAAGATATCATATAGGTACCCTCTTAATCACCACTAATGAGACACAATTGGTTTTCTATTGTAATTAGCCACAAAGGGCCCGCGACATAGATGGCATTCTGGGGAAGCACATACATTTTATCCTGTTAGCACATTCCCGTGGGTAAATTTCCGACATCCACGCGGGCGAAGCCGCGGGCAGAAGCTAGTAATGAATATAATAATAATAATATCCCTGGACATTTCACACAGCGCCATCTAGTCCCAAGCTAAGCAACCTAATGCTTGTGTTATGGTAACAAGATGGCTGATAAACTACTTATATACATTTTTTTTTTTTGTAAATACATACATATTATAGATAGAAAAACACCCAGACTCGGAACAAATACATGTAGGACTTACAAATATTTGTTCTGTGCGGGAATCGAACCCGCGACACGCAGCGCAGCAGTCCGATCGCTCAGCCACTGCGCTAACCGTGTTGTAATATATAACAGTTACTGAACCTACTATTTCGAGTTGGGTCAAATTTTCAATTTCACCCTGTATTCTTAGCGATACGGTGACATTTATTTGCACATACTATTTTGTCTTTTGTCACACCTACTTTCTGCTATACTAAAATTATATCACACGTCTGCAAACCTTAGCACACATAACCTTACTTTGTAAATCGTGAAGTAAAAGGTAAATGATGTAAAAAGGGTATGTCACATAATATCAACGACTGTTACATGAACTTCCTTTTACCCCTCCACTCACGCCAAGTTCCCAAGGGGGTAAGCAGAAACTAAGGAACGGCACGTGCTACAATTTTGCTACTGCGACCATTGTATGCGAGTACCATGACGTATGGATGGAGATTTTATAAGCATGTCAGGAGTACTGCGAGAGGGATTTATGAAAGTGTTGTTAAGTTTTGCTGAATTTTATGATTTTACTAGCTGCGCCCTTGGGTTTCACCCGCATAAGTTTCGATCCCGTGGGAATATCAGGATGAAAAGTAACCTATATGTTAATCCTGGTTATAAACCATCTGTGTGCCAATTTCATCTAAATCCGTTCAGTAGTTAGAGTCTATCCATCTATCCATCCATATAAACTTTAACGTTTTTATTATTAAGTAGTAGGAAAGTAGAATATTTTCTCTTGTATGTGCATGTGTTATCAGGGTGACAGGGACATCGCCATACAACTTGTTACCTTGGATTCAGTACATTACGGGCGATACGGGTCGTCAGAAGCCCGAAAGTCTGACAACCAGTCTCACCAAGAGTATAGTATTACCCGGTTGTGGACGTCAGATAGGCAGTCGCTCCATGTAAAATACTGGTATTCAACTGCATCTGGTTAGACTGGAAGCCGACCCTAACATAGTTGTTGAGAAATAATAGGCAGATATTTGATGCGTTAAGAATATCTAAAAGCTGTGTGACCACACGGATAGAACTTACCTTTTTATGACGTGTAAAAGTGATTCCGATATTTAGAGAATAAACAATTTCATTTTATTTATTTTTGGAACGAAGTTCCTTATCGCGCGTTGTGAAAGGGGGCTAGACGGAAAAAATTCTTACGAAAAGTTGTCACTACACAATCGCTACGAGTGCTACGCCGTAGCCGATGCGTAGATTATCCGCTACGCAGCTACGTCGTCGCAGAGCTACATAATAAATTATCTGCTCAACAACGTAAATTGATTTATAGAAGATTTTTATTGGAACGAAGTTTTGGAACGAAGTTCCTTATCGCGCGTTGTGAAAGGGGGCTAGACGGAAAAAATTCTTACGAAAAGTTGTCACGACACTTTTTGCTATAGTAAGCTATTGTAAGCTGTGCGGCGTCGCATGTTTCTCTGTCTGTCTGTGAACTTCGTTCCATCCGGGTGTCCCTTGACACCTCTCAAGTTTTTTTATTTATAAAATGGAGCGTCAGTGAATAGGTTATATTTTTTTCTGGTTGAGAAACTTACCGTCCATTCATTCCTGGTAACATTGTCGGTGCTTGGTTGTAGACCATGAACTGTTAGCTGCAAGTTAGCGTTGCCCCCCGTAGTCTCCACCTTGGTGATAGCTTCCATCTCGAAGAATACTTTCTTTGGCTCTTCTTGACTGTAACAAAATATTTATTTACATCATCATAATAAACACTTATTATGTAGCTTGAAATACAAGTTTTTATTTATTTATAGGTACTACACATAACAAAAACTATATATCTGACGGAGAAGGTATGTCTGTCCCTCGTTAACATCAGGCATATTTTAATTGCTGTGGGCGTACTATGGGTAGTGTTGGTTATAGCGCAATAGTAAAACGGTTTGCAGTTCAAATCAGATTACAATTCACGAACAAGTCAGATACACTAGCAAATCACACACTGTAAGTCCACAACTCAACGATACGGATACGCAAGACAATTTCTAAGCACATGTTGTTCGTACGATGTCCAATGTTTCGATGATCCCGATGAGGTTAAGTTGCGCTTGCTGCGGTTGGTCCGTGGATGGGTGACCATCTTTACATACCGAGACCCTTCCGTGCCTCGAAAAGCACGTAAAGCAGTTGGTTATGGCTGTCATTCGTGGATCTTTGACTGTAGTTACGTGTCGGTAGTGGTTGTGGAGGTCAGATAGGCAGTCGCGTCATGTAAATTACTAGTATTCAGCTGTATCCCGTTCGACTGGAAGCTGACCCCATAGTTGGGAAAAGGCTAGGCAGATGATGATGAGTATATTATTTATGTCATCTTGATATATATTCGACGGCACGGTTGGCGCAGTGGTTAAGCGATTGACTGCTGCGCTGCGTGTCGCGGGTTCGATTCCCGCACGGAACAAATATTTGTATGACCTACATGTATTTGCTCCGAGTCTGGGTGTTTTTCTATCTATAATATGTATGCATTTACAAAAAAAAAATGTATCTAAGTAGTTTATCAGCCATCTTGTTACCATAACACAAGCATTAGGTTGCTTAGCTTGGGACTAGATGGCGCTGTGTCAAATGTCCAGGGATATTATTATTATTATTTTATATATTGCGATCAATACATTTCACAATGACAGTACTGTCGTCTGCAAACATATTTGATAATATAAAAGGCTTCATCAACATTATCATTATCGTTTCAGCTGAAAGATGTCCACAGCTGGACATAGGCCTCCCCCAAGCACCTCCACTTCGACCGGAAAAAAAGACTTACCTAAAATAGTTAACCAGCATAGAAATATCCAACTTCGAGGTATCCTCATCAGCGCTCATCTTGTTGACCTGGACCTTGAGCCTTAGTACGTCATTCGCTGTCTTCATCAGGTGCTGCGGCGGCAGTATCAGGCCACAGGATCCTGAAGGGGGGGAGGTGAATAGGAGGATGCTGTTCAGGATTATCAGGGACGGCTGGATTGAGGTTAAGAAGCTGAAATTAAGAGGTAAAATTTAATTCTACTGTCGAATCTAGTATGGCGATTTGGTTATCACATTCACTGAAACCACGTTTCCTATATTACGTATTTTAGACATACACAATTAAAATAATTAATAACAATTAACATTCTAGCCGTAGAACCTTTTTTTGTTTTTTTTGTGTTTGCCTACATTGTGTCCCATAATGTTTGTTGTCAAACATCTTCAACTATTTTAAGAGCATCTTTTAACACATTGGCATAAGGCGTTTCCGTCATCATGAACGCATTATTGTAGATTGCAAAAGCATACTTACTCATAATGATTATTTTTCGATGTAAAAAGCTTGTCCAACACTTCAGCTCCGGTCATTGGCCTCTCACAGTCGAAGAACACACTTTTGTCATCAACATTCTGTAATAAAACAAGTTATTATTTAATAGAAACAGAGCTCTTCCAACCAACCAGACAGCTAGTCTTGCCAAGGGGTATCATGGTACACAGTAACTGGGTTGTGGAGTGTGGGGTTGTCTACAAGCAAGTTTTTTGAACAGACAGCTGTGCTGCTGGGAAGTTTGTTGCACCATTTCTTCCCAGCACTAGAAAATGGTGAATTGCGGGGGTTCTAGGGGACTGTCTTATGCAATTTGGACGTTCGAAAAGTGCTGATTCTCAGTCTAATTTGATTAAATGACTTTTGATTTTGGATGCAGCTGAATACCAGTATTTTACATGGACCGACTGCCTACCTGACTTGGTCTTTTTATCTCCATCATTATGTTCTTGCCTTCATCCTAATTAAAATGGGGTCAGCGCAACATGTCTTTATCTTCCATACTTCTCTATTAGTCGAGGGGCCCGTGGCTAAATAATAACAGCCGCACAGGTCGATCGGCCAGGTTAAGCTACGCTTGCCGCGGTTGGTCTGTGGATGGGTGACCATCTTTACATACCGAGACCCCTCCGTGCCTCGGAAAGCACGTTAAGCCGTTGGTCCCGGCTGTCATTCGTGGATCTTTGACAGTCGTTACGGGTAGTCAGAAGCCCGAAAGTCTGACAACCAGTCTTACCAAGGGGTATCGTATTACCTAGTAACTGGGTTGTGGAGGTCAGATAGGCAGTCGCTCCATGTAAAATACTGGTATTCAGCTGCATCCGGTTAGACTGGAAGCCAACCCCAACATAGTTGGGAAAAGGCTAGGCAGATGATGACTTCTCTATTAGTCGTCATCTCGGCAGTCACCCCCTTTCTAACCATATCATCATTCACACATTCCATCCATCGTTTCTTTGGTCTTCCCCTACTCTTGATCTTTTTTATCATTGTCTATTTTTATTCTAATATAGCAATAATGAAGGGTCACACATGATGAGAATCTTGTGAAAGCTGAGAAAGATAAACAAATCAAGTATCTTGACTTGGCTCGCGAGGTTGTCGACATGTGGGATGTGGACTCAGCGATCATTGTGCCGATAGTCGTGACAGCCAATGGCTTAATAGCCAAGAGCCTCGACCAACACCTGAGGAGGCTCTCGTTGGGCAGCTGGATCAAGGGCTTGATTCAGAAAGCGGTACTTCTGGACACGGCTCGCATTGTCAGGAGGTTCCTCTCTCTGGAGCCCTGACCACCGGTAGCTTGGACCCTGTTCCCGATACCGGTGGGCTACTATTTTTTTTTTGTTTTTGATGTTTTTATATTCTAATATTTAAAAATATAATTCATATTGAAATAAAGGGTCAAAAAGGTTAAGTTATATACTAATACGTTCATTTCAAGCCCGTCTAACATTTTAAATTAAAACCTTTTCAAATTCCTTACGTTGGTATGACAACGCGTAGGTGGGTAAATAAAAACTTTCTGGTAGGGTACAAGCAAAAATAGACCTTAAGACATTAGGTTTACTTATAAATAGGTAGTGCTATTCTGTAAAGTTCACTTGGAACCTCATTAAGTGAGCGCGCACAATTTGAAAGCAAACTCATTTGTTTTCAGAAACCGACTTCAAAAAAGGACGAGGATAATGTTTTTTTACCGACTTCTAAAAAAAGAGGTTCTCAAACATAATAAAAACAAAAAATACAAACATCCGAATGTTTGTATTTTTTGTTTTTATTATGTTTGTTCGCGCATAACTCCTTAAAATCCTCCTCCGTAAAATAAATAAATAAAAATAAATTGATTGTCTAGGTCTTGAACTTATTTATATATGGGAAAAGGCCTTCAAATATTTTTTCCCGTGGAATAAAATTTAATTCTGGCAGTTTTTGGGTGGAAAATCTGTGAAAAATGCTAAACTACTCCTCTTATAAAGATATTTTGCGTTGGAAAATTCAGCCCTGTGTCAACTCATCATCTGTCTAGCCTTTTCCCAACTATGTCGGGATCAGCTTCCAGTCTAACCGGATGAGCTGCATCCGGCAGTACCAGTATTTTACATGGAGGTGACTGCCTATCTGACCTCCACAACCCAATTACTGCGTAACACGATACCCCTTGGTAAGACTGGTTGCTTCTGACGATTCGTAACGAATGTCAAAGGTCCACGAATGACAGCCGGGACCAACGGCTTAACGTGCTTTCCGAGGCACGGAGAGGTCTTGGTATGTAAAGATGGTCACCTACTCACGGACCAACCGCGGCAAGCGTAGCTTAACCTGATCGATCGAATTACTTAGCCACTAGCCCTTCGTCATCATCATCATAATTTCAGCCGAAAGATGTCCACTGCTGGACATAGGCCACCCCCAAGCACCTCCACTTCGACCGATTCTGTGCTTCTCTCATCCAACGGGTTCCTGCGGCCTTCACAAGGTCGTCGGTCCACCTTGTGGGAGACCTTCCAACGCTACGTCTCCTCAAAACCCTTTTTTTTTTTGAGGATGGGAAATCATCAAATGACTCCTCCCACTCTGGGTGAAGCAGGAGGGAGTGTCAGACTCTTACTGACTAAAACCCACCCGTGTTCCTTCCTTAGCCCTTTATGTTTCAGGGTAGCGGTAAACCTTTCGGATAATCCCGCTACCCTGGCAGGCTTCGGCCCTATGGGGCCCCGTCGCTCCTCAAACCCCTCAGCCCTTTGTCAACTAAGAATTTGATTACTATCACACTCACCGCTACGCTTTTGTCACCAGCAGTGACAGTGGCTGTGGTCTTCAAAGAAGAAGTTTCTACAGCAATCTGTGCGCGAGAGTGCATAGCTACTCCACCTTGCTGTGCACCAGGGTTCGGCCATGTTAGTCTGAAAAACATTCAAGATATCAATAAACGTAAAGTCACTCATATACAGGTTAGCAAGGATATCGACGCGCAACCTGAAAAAGTCAAAGTAGGTAATTTATTTCAAATAGGCACATAAAAGGCACTTGTGAACGACAAAAGTTATATTAAAATCGAATTGATTCTAGTCGCCCCTTCCAAATGGCAGTTTTCGTATGGAGAAGAATGGGCAAGAAACCCCACCGTTACTCTTTTAAAATGTTTTAGAAAATGTTGCATATATTAATTGTGTGATATTGACGATGCACCTAAAATATTTTTTTTTATAAAGTTTTACCAGAATTGGTAAAACAATTAAAAATGAAATCATGACATATAAATTAATTGTTAGTGTTGTTTTTTTTTTTTTTTGATGAACTAACTATTACTTTATTAAATGCTGTTGTCATGGATTCTATGCATGATTCTGAATCCCCTGCGTTAATATTTTTCGTAAAAACACCATCACCACAGACTTTCGGGCTTCTGACGACCCATAACGACTGTAAAGATAGAAAAACCGGCCAAGTGCGAGTCGGACTCGCGCACGAGGGGTTCCGTACCATTATCTATAAAAATCACGTCTGTTGTATGAGCCTCCCTTAAAAATTTAGTTTTAATATATTTTTTTATAGGTAAGTATATTTTTTTTATATCCTCCTATTTCAAGTGCCTACCTGTTGCCATTATTGATATCGAGCAAAAAAGGGCAAAAAAATCGGGTTTGTTGTATGGGAGCCCCCCTTAAAAATTTATTTTATTTTGTTTTTAGTATTTGTTGTTATAGCGGCAACAGAAATACATAATTTGTGAAAATTTCAACTGTCTAGCTATCGCGGTTCTTGAGATACAGCCTGGTGACAGACAGACGGACAAACAGACGGACGGACAGACAGCGAAGTCTTAGTACCTAATAGGGTCCCGTTTTTACCCTTTGGGTTCGGAACCCTAAAAATGTCAGCCGGGACCAACAGCTTAACGTGCTTTCCGAGACACGAGGTATTTAAAAATGGTAGAATAGAATAGGATAGATCATACTCTTTATAATGTACACCATATAAATTATAGACATAAATATAGAAATTTTCCAAAGTGTGACACAATGGGCGGTCTTATCGCTAAGAGCGATGGTCACCTATCCATGGATCGACCGCGGCAAGCGTAGCTTACCTGATCGATCGACCCGATACGGAAAAAGAAGAAGTATATAAGCAGTAGAATTCTATACTTACTCTAAAGACTGGTCCGTATTTGAGAACGATACATTAAACTTCATCGGCACGTGAGCCACTAGCGACTGCTGGATGCGAGCGGAGTGATGTGACTGTACCAGCGGTCCATCTGTTGATAGTGTTGTTACTGATGTTCCTTGATATCTGGAGGAAGAATCAATCAATCAATCAATAATTTATTATTTGTAAAACATAGGTAAAAAAAAATACAGATCTTAAAGGCAAATACAGTGCGCTATGTTTTGTCTATGGTAAGACATACAAATATGGGTAGTTTTAAGTTTACAGTCAAAAATTCAGTCGGTAAATATCAAAGAAAGAGAAAAAATATGTAAAAAAAAAAGAATGAATTATGACTGATTGACAGAGAACTTAAGCAATTAAAAGTAACTTAATGCCTGTATTCCTCGAAAGGGTAGGCAGACGTGTATACAGCGTGGTGCTTTAATGGCGACATTAATTTAACACACGTATACGGTTTTGCGTTGTAGTTTTATGAATATATTTTAATCTAATTAAACATTAATATTTATTTATTAACAATTTTATAAAATAGCATCTTAGAGCAACCTAACTTAAAGAACTGTAGCGCAGGGGTCATTTGCCGGGGTCACGGATCATAACATCGCATCAATGTAATTAAAACAATTAACGAGAAAAGAGAAGGCGAATTGAAGGAAAGAGAGAGAGCCCTATGTCGGCGCGCGACGCAGGTGGAAGTTTTCAAGTTACGATTTTTTTTATGTTGTTATAATTTTTATGATTACTGGCCACTAGCCCTACCCGTGTGTTAAATTAATGTCGCCATTGTAGCGCCACGTTGTATAGTACACCCACATTACGGTGGAATGTGTCAAGTCCCAAGGGCCAGCAAAGTCACAGTTCAGGCGTTGTAGTGGGACATCAGGGACATCACAGACTTTTTATTACACCGGTCCCGAGATATGCTAAAAGCTTTGATCAGGCAGAGGCCACAGTCCTTCCATAGTTCTAGGTATTCAGTCCCTTTAACCATCCAAACACATCGGATATATTTTTTGGAACGAAGTTCCTTATCGCGCGTTGCGAAAAGGGGCTAGACGGAAAAAATTAAGACCCAAAGTTGGAACGACACTTTTTGCTATAGTTGTAAGCCGTGCGGCGTGCGCGTGTTTCTCTGTCTGCCTCTCTCTCTTCTTTGAACTTCGTTCCATCCGGGTGTCCCTTGACACCTCTCGGGCTTTTTTCTTATCCTGCAATAGTCCTACACCAGCCAAGGGTTGTCCTCGGGTTGTCCTCGCGCCACTTCTTCTTCCCAGCGATAGCACTAGGAAGTGGTGAAGGGCGGGCGTTTTTGGGGGACTGTCTTTTGTAATTTTGACGTTCGAAAAGTGCTGATTCTCAGCCTAATTTGAATAAATGACTTTGATGGTGCACTTGCATAATGCGTGCAGGGATAATCGTCGGTTGGTACCTCATTTCATTAAAAGCGTCTAACGGGCCTCTGTGAGTTGGCTTTGGCCCCTCCCAAAGGTCTGGGACCCCAGTATCCCGAGATATGTCAAAGACACTTTATCTTCTATACTTATAATAAATCTGTAGAAGTGAAAATTCTGTACATTGAAAATATCAAAAAAATAAATGGCAGGGGGTGTTACTAGACCGACACCGAACCCAAAAATGTGATTAAAAAAATTTTTGTCTGTCTGTCGGTCTGTCTGTCTGTCTGTCTGTCTGTTTGTTCAGGCATCACGCAAAAACTACCGGTTCGATTACGATGAAACTTGGTATAATTATTCTTTAATATCCTGGGCACCACACTGGGTACTTTTTATCCCGGAAAAGTATATACAATAAAAAACAAACTTAATTTTGCGGTTCGATCCCTAGACCCATTACTGTCTCAACCGCAAATAATAAGTTTGTCGTAGGTTACGTCACCCGCAGTGGAGTTCATTTTTATTCCTTTTAGTTTTTAGAGTTATTTAGGTTTATTTTCATATAAGTCGTAGGTATAGATTTTAATTTTAAAGTATAGGTAGCATATTTGATAGTGTACGTAGTGACCGTAGGTTATTTTATAATACTGTTAGGTAGGATTAGTCATTCGTATAGATATTAGTTTTTAGGGATTTTGCTTATTTATTGAGTTTAGATTAGTTATCATCAGAAATAGGTTTATTTAGGTAGGTATTTAATTTTCTGTTATTGAGTTTTTTTTTTTTTAATTAGGTAGGTACTTAGGTAAAGATATCATATAGGTTCCCTCTTAATCACCACTAATGAGACACAATTGGTTTTCTATTGTTATTAGCCACAAAGGGCCCGCGAGATAGATGGCATTCTGGGGAAGCACATACATTTTATCCTGTTAGCACGTTCCCGTGGGATAATTTCCGACATCCACGCGGGCGAAGCCGCGGGCAGAAGCTAGTTATTATAATAACAAAGTCAAGTCAAAGCGCCTGCTTGGAGGCCAAGTTCAGAAGGCCAATTCTCGTAATTTAAAACGATCAAAATCTAGTCGCAGTCTCATCACGGCGAAAAACAAATGTCAAAAACCTGTCAAAATGTAGGGAAATTAGCAGTATTTTTTGACAGATTGAGACTGAGATAAGACTGTGAACGTTCTTAAAATTACGAGAATTGCCCCTCAGGAGTGGACGTCATTGGATTCAAAAATAATGATGATATGAGAACTGACAGTACTCAAAATGGAACGGTTTCAAAATGTAATGACAAGAAATAAATAATTATACCAGTATGTAAAAAAAAATTGTGGATATCAGATGGCAATCGCTTACCTGATATGAAGATCATTCTTCCAAATCTTGTCCTGAGAAGATGGCGCCGTCAAATTGCCTCGAATTGAAGTGAACGATAATATTGTTGACTGCAGTCGTATTGGTGTTCCTGGTGACACATAAAATATTATGGGTAACTAGCTGCGCCCCGCGGTTTCACCCGCATAAGTTTCGATCCCGTGGGAACATCGGGATAAAAAGTATCCTATATGTTAATCCTGGTTATAAACCATCTGTGCGCCAAATTTATCTAAATCTGTTCAGTAGTTTTTGCGTGAAAGATTAACAAACATCCATCCATCCATACAAACTTTCACATTTATAATATTATTAGTAGGATAAGCTAACTAGGTGTTAATACAGTACAGAGCATAGTGTAGAGAGAGTAGAGCGCAGTGGTGGTCTAGTGGTATCGGCCGCGACGAGCTGTAGGTCGTAGGTTCGAACCCAGACAAGCACTTTACTTTGTGTAAATTATTTCAACATCATTGCTCTCATGGAAACAGTGAAGGAAAACGGTGAATTCTGCTTCAAACAAAGGTTAGTTTATTTAGTGAGTCACACAGTAACAACCACCTTGGTCGTTACCGAAGATCGTTACTTACCGGCACCCACACATCTATAAGATAACTAACTACTTTAAGTAATAGGCGTACATTTTTGGAAACTAAGTTTCTCTATGACCTGTGTAATAACAAATATGATTGCTCAGAGTTAACAAACAAATTGTGCTATATAGTACCTAGAACTGTTGTGCGGCGTGGGGTGCGTGGGCGCCCGTTATTTGCAGTGTCTTCCTGTCGCACCAACGCGGGTGTTCGCGCGCCTCTACGTCGTTTAGCAAAAAATTAGAATACCCTTTTTTCAGAATTAGATTTATTCTCTTTGTCAGCTAGTAAAATTCGCATTGATCTTCTTAAAATGATCGAAAAACCGGATGATTAACCGTATTTTCATTAATGTATAAAATTTAGTATTATATGAATAAGATTTATTAATTTTCATGTTTAATTAGTAATGTGTACTCGTACTCTTCCAAATTTTTATTCGAATATGTAACATGTGGATAACGTAGTTGGTTACGCACTGATATACCTAGATGATTAGTAATTGTTAACCATATATAGTGTGTAATTGTTGGTTTTCCTTAATAAATAAAATAAAATAAAAATAAAAAATAACCAGAATAGCTTACCCATCCCGCTTGGTATGTTAACATCGGTCTGGAAGGGATAGTACACTATTTGCTGGTTGATATGGCTTCCGAAACGAAGGAAATCTTCTATGTATGCCACTGAAACAAACAGTAAAACAATTTGTAAAATAAAAAGACTACAGAGTTGGTCTAGGAGTCGCAAGCGCAGTTGCTGAACGAGGGATCCTCAGTTCAGTTCCCATATAAGGTAGTGTAACGTATTTGTAATTTCTCAATAGCAATTTTGGCTAGATTTGAGTCCGAAAAGTGGCAAAAAGCTCGGATCCTATTACTCGATACATACAACACCCTGAAAATCTGTCTGATCCGATAAATCACCTTGACGTCGAGTCCCGCAACGTCGAGTTGCCGCCACGTCTGCTTCTTGGAACGAAGTTCCTTATCGCGCGTTGCGAAAGGGGGCTAGACGGAAAAAATTAAGACCAAAAGTTGGAACGACACTTTTTGCTATAGTTGTAAGCCGTGCGGCGTGCGCGTGTTTCTCTGTCTGTCTCTCTCTATTTTTGTCTGTGTTTTTTTATTTGTTAATAATAAATAAATATTATTATAACTTAATAAAAATAAAATTTTATTACAATTCCTTCACTAATTAATCGAAAGGAACTTCGTTCCATCCGGGTGTCCCTTGACGTCTCTCAAGTTTTTCTTTTTTATAATGTTTATAATGCACGGCAGTTAGAACTAAGCACAAAAATCTATACTTACAATCTTCCCCGCTACCGGTTTCAAATCGGGACTGATTCATGTGAGTTGCAAAGACTGTCTTATCATGGATCTTGATTACCACGTCGATGTGAACCTGATGGTATATAAAACAGAATAGGTAATTAATTATAATTGAGCACTGGTGGCTCAGTGGTAACGGCTCCGAGTTACGAGGTCGTGGGTTCGAACCCAGACTGGCGCTTTACTTTGTGTAAAGTTTGTCAATAGGCTAGATGCCTACAAAAACTAATTAGTTCGTCAGTTAGATTATCAAAAAATATTGGACCCGTATTTTTTCTTTTGTCAATTATATAAAAAATGATGAAGATATCGCCCGTTAAAGTTCCGCGTGACGTCACGCCTTGCTACACTTTTTAGCAAGGCGTGACGTCACGACCCCGTACTCCCAAATTTTGACGCGCTTTATCTTTGTCATTTTTTGTTTGATTGACAAAAGAAAAAATACGTGTCCATTATTTTTCGATAATCTAACTGACGGACTAAATATAATAATCATTTTTTTACCCAGGCATCTACCCTACGGGCTATGTCGGTTACCTTGGTTCTCCTGCGGATCTCTTCATTTCTGATTCGATCACGCAGGGAAACTCCAAGCATAGCCCTCTCCATTGCCTTTTGGGTGACTTTAATCCTTCTAATAAGACCCATTATGAGCGACTACGTTTTAGTGCCATAAGTCATCACTGCCAACACGCATTGGTCAAAGACTTTCGTGTTGAGACACTGCGGTGTTTGGGACGTGAAGTTAATGCGTAACTTCCCGAACGCTGCCCAGCCGAGTCGGATTCGACGACTGACCTCTTTCTTAAGGTTGGACCTACACAACGGGACAGTTTGTCCTAGGTAAACATACTCGTCCACGACTTCGGGTGTAGCGTCTCTGATCTTCATGAGAGTGGGTGTTACATGGGCATTTGACATGACCTTCATTTTGTCCATGTTCATTTTAAGACCCACTCTTTCGGAGGCTTTACTGAGATCATCGAGCATTGTATTGAGGTCCTCCATAGTCTCAGCCATGACTACGATATTGTCGGCAAACCGAATGTGAGTTACCTATGTACTCGCCATTGATGTTAATGGTAGTCCCGTTCCAGTCCAGAACCTTGAAAACATCCTCCAGTGCAGCGGTGAACAGTTTCGGAGAGATAACGTCTCCCTGGCTACAGGCTGATTATGCTATGCTATATTCTATGTTGCCAAAGTTATAGAGTTGTTTCTATACTTCATACTTTAGTTAGAAGTACCAGGGAAAGACTCGTGAAGTCATAACAAATACCTTTTCAGGCACTTTCACAGCCCACGCTTTCATTTTCTTCAGGACTTGGATCAAGTCTTCAATCTTTAGGTTATCTTCGTTGAAGTTGTTGAATTTCTTGAAGAGGCTTGTGGCTACACCTTGCATGACTACGTAGATCTGGAACAGCCGTGAAAGTAATTTAGTATGTCAGTGATATCGGATTTTAACAAAAGACCAGAAAACATGTTCTTAAAAAAATGGTGAACGAAAACATCTTGAGGAAACCGGCATGTCCTAGAACCAAAAATTCGAAGACATGTGACATCTACCAACCTGCACTGGGCCCGTGTGGTGGATTATGGCCCACTCCCTCTCGTAGAGAGAAGGCCTGTGTCCCAGCAGTGGGAACATTATAGTCTGATTATATCAGCGAGATGGATTGATTGTCTGAGCTTAAAAATAGTCATGAAAGAGATCAGAGGGGCAATTCTCTTATATTTAAGAACGTTCACAGTCTGATCTCAGTCTCAATCTGTCAAAAATACGCCTAATTTCCTTACATTTTGACAAGTTTTTGACATTTGTTTGTCGCCGAGATGAGACTGCGACTAGATTTTGAACGTTTTAAATTACGAGAATTGGCCTTCTGATATTATTTTTATCAAGTGACCAGTGTCCGCTTTTATTGGTAGTCAATCAATTTCCAACAAAAGTCCGATTTCTGGCACCCAACTTCCAAATGTGTATGATTTTCACATACTAAGATAGGTTTGCTATTTCTTTAATATTTTGTTACAGTTCACTAATTCAAGCTCTCAAAACTGGATGAAGGAAAACATCGTCAGGAAACCGGCATGTCCTAGAACCAAAAATTTGAAGACTGACATCTACTAACCCGCACTGGGCCCGCATGGTAGTAGTATTACAGCTTACTTTCTCTCACAGAGAGGAGGCCTGTGTCCCAGCAGTGGGAACATTATAGACTGTCTATACTTATGCTCACTAGCTCACTATACTACAAACACCAAACTACTAAAGCTGCCATACTCACATCAGCCTTAAAGGGCCGCCTTCCACCAGTACAAAGCCTAGCCCCAATAAAATTCGGCAGCACACCTTCAGAGTCACCCACACTGAAGACCTGAAGAGAAGCAGCACTGTCCTCTTCTTGAGCGCTGATGATGTAGTTGTTGGTCGCCCAGTACAGAGGGTCTGGGTTCGAGACCTGATTCACAACGAAGGGGACGTAGAAGGAGCTAAAGGAAAAAATAAAATAAAATGGCCTTGGAGAAAATAAGAAATTGGTAACCACACCTTTACACCCATATACAAGTTGTGATACATGTTACTAACAAGACTTCTAAAGATCATGCATGCATGCATGCATGATTGCATGCTGCACTGGTAAACGTCATCACGTCAGCGCCGGCTGCCGCTGAAAACCAGCGCTGGGGCTCTGTCTCGTATAGGGTCTTAGCATTATGCTGAGCGATGGCCGTTTTGCGTGAATGTGACGCATGTTTACCCCCAACTTGTTTTTTTTTTTGTGTGTTCATGTCCTTTTTTTTATGCGTCATGTTTGCCGCAAATAAATGCATTTTTCTTTCTTTTCTTTCTTTTTTTTTTCTTTAAAGGCTTGTCGAAAACGTGTGTATAAAACTTTTTTGCAAAAAAAATCAACCGACTTCCAAAAACGATACTACAAAGTGAAAAATAACTTTAATTTCGGAAGTCGGTGTCGTTGGGTTCACACTTTCGTTGTTTGCCACCGACTTCCGAAATTAAAGTTATTTTTCACTTTGTAGTGTCGTTTTTGGAAGTCGGTTGATTTTTTTTGCAAAAAAGTTTTTATTTTTCACTTTTAAGTTGTAATTTTTACCAGTAATTTTGGTTTAAAAACCAAACTACTGAACCGTTTTTGATGAAATTTCTATGGGACCATTTGGAAGTATACCCTTTCCAACAAAAAAAGAATTTTTCAAATCGGTTGGCAAGCGAAAGAGTTATGCGCGAACAAACATAAACAAAAAAAAAAATACAAACATCCGAATTGAGAACCTCCTCCATTTTAGAAGTCGGTTAAAAACACTAGCAGCGCCCCGAGGTTTCTCCAGCATAAGTCTGGACCCCTTGGGAATATCGATATAAAAAGTATCTTGTGTCCTAATCCCTGGCCATAGGATACTGCTTATAATATGCATCTCCGATCAATAATAGAACTAGATTAAGGATCAGGAACAAAAATCAGTCGCTCAAGTGGCCACGTTTGCACACACGTAAACTCTACATTTCTTAGAAAAAAGTTTAATAATATTAACAACTTCAGTTTATTATAAACCGTAATGCTTAAAAATAAAGTTTAATTACCATTGCAAAATATATTTAAATTTCGCTTGAAAATAAAATCATTCTATTTTTAAATTTTCAGTTTTTATTCTAAAATGAAACTTAAAGTCTAAGTAATGGGTAGCGGGACCATCCGAAAGGGTTTACCGCTGCCCTGGAACATAAAGGGCTAAGGAAGGAACACGGGTGGGTTTTAGTCAGTAAGAGTCTGACACTCCCTTCTGCTCCACCCAGAGCGGGAGGAGTCATTTGATGATTTCCCATTCTCAAAAAAAAAAAATTTAAGTAATAAGGTTAAAAACATACTAATTTGAAATAAGACCACAAAAGTATTTGTGGTCTTATTTTTCGGTCCGTTTTTGAAGCGCTTATCGGGAATCTAGTACTATTGATCGAAGTTATGCATAGATGGGTAGACCATTCTACCCATGTGTTAAATTTCATCCAAATCCGTTCAGCCGCTTTAGCGTCAAGCGTAACGAAAAAATATTCAAAAAATCTAATATTTTTCTCTTTATAATATTACTTTCAATTGCCTGGACGATTGTTGTGCGTACCATCAAAACTAAAAGCCACAAAGGGCTGGTTTTTTGATCCGTAGTTAAACTCAACCAACAGGCTAGATGCCTAAAAAAATCTAATTAATCCGTCAGTTAGATTATCAAAAAATATTGGACCCGTATTTTTTCTATAGTCAATTATATAAAAAATGATGAAGATATCGCCCGTTAAAGTTCCCCGTGACGTCACGCCTTGCTACACTTTTTAGCAAGGCGTGACGTCACGACCCCCTACTCCCAAATTTTGACGCGCTTTATCTTTGTCATTTTCTGATTGATTGACAAAAGAAAAAATACGTGTCCATTATTTTTCGATAATCTAACTGACGGACTAAATATAATAATCATTTTTTTACCCAGGGAACTACCCTATTGTTAAAAATAGTAACTAATTGTTTTTTTGCTAAATTTGTTTTTTTGATAAATTTTTAGTTTATCTAATGATATAATATCATTGCTAATGGTCAAATAATTAACTATTAGTTAAAAAAATAACCATTTGATGAACTAAAACTTGACCAAGAAACAGATTTTGCAAAAAATTAACCATTAGCTATTCCCGAGTTCATACAACTCGAATCTCTTCAAGGCGAGAGTGAATAGGCTTCTTCTGAGTAAGCTCGTTCCACCGTAGATCTCATCCCTGCCTCTGGGCTGGATTGAGGTCAATAGTGAGCCCATTATCAATTTAAAAAAAAACAATTTGTTGAGTTTAACTACGGATCGAAAAATAGGCCCTAAATCTCACACAAATAGGATAATTTGTTACTGCACACTTTTCTTTCACAAAACAAATTTTCTCAATATTAAGTACATCAATCATTGAATATGGCAGTCTTATTAATTACTAACTGCGGTCCGCTACTTAGATTTTTAATAACCATACTTTTTCTAAAATAAAAGTAGCCTACGTTACCTGTCAGTGAGAGTCCCGTCAAAATCGGTCCAGCCATTTCGGAGATTAGCCGGAACAAACAGACAGACAAACATTAAAAAAATGGTTTTAATTTTTTATTTAAAATATTGTATGTAGACTTTCGTATGCATTTAGTAAAAAGCTGTTATATTAACACTTCAATTTTATTTATTTGTAAGTATAAAAGATAGAAATCAGTCCAGAACCAGTCTTACCAAGGGGTATCGTATTACCCAGTAACTGGGTTGTGGAGGTCAGATAGGCAGTCGCTCCATGTAAAATACTGGTATTCAGCTGCATCCGGTTAGACTGGAAGCCGACCCCATAGTTGGGAAAAAGCTAGGCAGATGATGATGATAAAAGATAGAAATCCTTGTTTCAAAATTGTATTTACTAATAATTATTCAAGACGTGAATCGCACAAAATTAATTAAATAAATGCTCTAAAGGCACTTTCATGCGTTCTTAACATGAAAGTTAGATAAAAGTTTCCAATATGGCGAGATAAACCCGAAATTAGTTTTCTCTCAAGCCAAGAAACTCTAGAGGTGTATGTCCGTTTGATGTGCTTATTAACACCACTTTCAACGCAATTTTGCGCTCTTGGTTTAAGCACCTACTGCTAACTATATAAAATATTTAATCCTACTTGTATAAGTTCTTAGAAGAGCTTGTGGCTAAGTAATAATAATAATATAATAATATCCCTGGACATTTCACACAGCGCCATCTAGTCCCAAGCTAAGCAACCTAATGCTTGTGTTATGGTAACAAGATGGCTGATAGACTACTTATATACATTTTTTTTTTTGTAAATACATACATATTATAGATAGAAAAACACCCAGACTCGGAACAAATACATGTAGGTCATACAAATATTTGTCCCGTGCGGGAATCGAACCCGCGACACGCAGCACAGCAGTCAATCGCTTAACCACTGCGCCAACCGTGCCGTCGAAGTAATAACAGCTGCACGGATCGATCAATCAGGTTAAGCTACGCTTGCCGAGGTTGGTCCGTGGATGGGTGACCATCTTTACATATCAAGACTCCTCCGTGCCTTGGAAACAATAAGCCGTTAGTCACAGCTGTCATTCGTAGATCTTTGACAGTCGTTACGGGTGGAAGTTTGAAAGTCTGACAACCAGTCTTACCAAGGGGTATCGTATTACCCAGTAACTGGGTTATGGAGGTCAGATAGGCTGTCGCTCCATATAATACTTATACTGGTACTAAGTTGCATCCGGTTAGACAGGAAGCCGACCCCAACATAGTTCGGAAAAGGCTATATGAAACCCCTTGGTAAGACTGGTTGTCAGACTTTCGGGGTTCTGACGACCCGTAACGACTGTCAAAGATCCACGAATGACAGCCTTGGACAACTTAACGTACTTTCCAAGGCACGAAGGGGTCTTGGTATGTAAAGATGATCACCCATCCACGGAGCAACCGCGGCAAGCGTAGCTTAACCCGATCGATCCAGCCTTGCGACTGTTATTACTTAGCCACAAGCCCCTCATATGAAAGTATATATAACTTTTTTGTCTGTATACATCTGTCTGTTTGTTCAGGCTATTCATTAAAAAATTGGGTCCTGCGCAATAAAATTAAAACTCGTGACGACCAATATGCACGCGAACGAAGTCGCGGGCACAACTAGTGTTTAATAAAAATACTTACGTGATCCTATACCCCGAAAAATACTTATTAGCTTCCAAATTCTTCATGGTCGCGAACCAGAAACGTTTGAGCTGGCTGTTGTCACAGCTTCTAATGTAATTATGTATGAACATGAAGTCTGACTCTCGGACGTTGGACGAACCGAGGAACGTGTGGAGCGCTATGATTCTTAGCTGTATGCTCTCTGTGTCGTTCGTTATTATTGGTAGTGTCGTTTCTAGTATCTGTAAAAATAAAAATATTAATCATTTACATTAAATAACACAACATCATTAGCATTTTCTCTAACCATTAGCATTTTTAAATTTTTCATCTAACCATTATTATAAGACCTTGCACATGTTATGATGTATACTCATGTTTTACAATAAAAATATATTCTATTCTATTCTATTTTAGGCGTTAAACAAAATGACAGAAAACGAAACACCACGCTGCGCTTCAAAACGGGAATCCTAGACGTAGGAAAGAAAGAAAATACGTAAACAGGACGCAAAAAAGAACATAAAACACAAAAAAAAAAATAAGAAAGGGGGCTATGTCGGTTACCTTGGTTCTCCTGCGGATCTCTTCATTTCTAATTCAATCACGCAGGGAAACTCCAAGCATAGGATGCCTTTATCTCGATACCTTTGGATGACTTTAAGCCTTCTAATAAGGCCCATTATGAGGAACCACATTTTTTTATTAGCGTTTTTGAACGGAATTTCCTATTAGAACACTTATTGACACTTGACCCGACCTGGAGATCGAACCCACTACAACATACTTAGCAGACGCGCCAAAAGACGCAGTAAAAAAAAAAATGTAAAACGAAAATACCGTATAAGGATCCTCAGTCTTCGGACTACCAGCCAGGGCTGCCCACAACCTCTCGTGTTTGTCTCTCGTCGTATCAGTATGTATGATCCTTGTGTAGGACTCAGCTGAATACCCTATGTTGCATAGACCTTGGAGCCATATCATTCTGTCTAGGTATTGGGGACAATCTGAAAGAAAAAGTATAGTTTTACAGGGTCAAATTAATTTAATTTATACACAAATTATACACAAATGCTTTCCATATGTTAAATTTCTTTTTTGAACTTACGGAAGGGACTGGACCCCACGACACAGGGAATCCTAGTGTGGGGGCCAGAGATAAATTGATTTTTTTTTCTCTTGTTAAGCTGAATTACATGTAATATGTGTATATGTGTTGTACTAATGTTGGAATGAATAAAGATTATTATTATTAATTAGCGAAACTCCGCAATCCTGACTAACTACACTACCTAGTCTACCTACGGTCATTGACATTATTTTTTGACATTAAGGTTAACGCCACACATTGGCGGCCGCTGCTAGAAAGGGCATTGTCAATACTTTCCATACAAACCACGTTTGGTTTGTAATCAACACTTTCCATATAATAAGACGGCACGGTTGGCGCAGTGGTTAAGCGATTGACTGCTGCGCTGCGTGTCGCGGGTTCGATTCCCGCACGGAACAAATATTTGTATGACCTACATGTATTTGTTCCGAGTCTGGGTGTTTTTCTATCTATAATATGTATGTATTTACAAAAAAAAATTATATAAGTAGTTTATCAGCCATCTTGTTACCATAACACAAGCATTAGGTTGCTTAGCTTGGGACTAGATGGCGCTGTATGAAATGTCCAGGGATATTTATTTATTTATTTATTATATAAACCGCGTTTGGTTTGTATGGAAACTGTTGACAATGTCGCTTCTAGCAGTGGCCGCCGACGTGCGGCGTCAAACTCGTTAAAAACGTCACAGTTTACTCGCACTACGTCACTAACGCCTTAAGGAAACTGGCTTTGAAGGTGATCCGTGAAAAATCGTCACAGAAGTTAGGCACTCGATACACTTTCGGCACCACGAATTTTATTTACAGAATGGTTACAGAATCGCACTGCTGAAGGCAGTACGCCTTCAGCAGTGCGATTCTGTAACCATCTCACTGTGAAAACTTAGGTGAAGTGAGCGTGGAGTGAGCGGTCATTCCAATGAACGCTAAGCGATTTACACTATTGTCAGCTCACTTCACCTAACTTTTCACGGTGAGATTCTTACAGAATAGACCGGCTGTATGTAATACGCTGCCGGCAAGGCAATTCCAAGCTCTGTGGTTGACGCAGATTTGAGCCAAAAATCCTTTTACATGACTTTCATACATTTTTTACGAGCCACCGCACACTTCGTACACTACATCGCAAACTCTTTTAGTATTAAAATGCAATGCATTGCGGCAAGATGTTGTATTTTTATAATTAACTTCCAAAGGACTCAATGAAGCCAAAATATTGTAAAAGAAAGAAAAAAAAACAATGCCGAACAACTTTTATTTATTTAACGAATTTGTCCTTCCTCCGACCGAGAGCTTCCGTTGTGTCAAAATTGGTAGCTATTGTAAACACGACGAGAAAAATCTTTATCGTTCGTAACGTTTTTTTGTTAAATTTCGACCTAGGCGTCGGAAGAATAGCCTGTAGGCCGTTTGACCACCACCGGCGTTAACGAGAACAAGATGACGGAGCCGAAATAGCAATACATATTGTATCGAAATATAAGAGGAGCCTCGCTACATAAAACATGTATAATTTTTTTATAGTAACAGTACCAAAATTAAATATGAAATTCCAAAACTTGAGAGGTGTCAAAGGGACACCCGGATGGAACGAAGTTCCTTTCGATTAATTAGTGAAGGAATTGTAATAAAATTTTATTTTTTAAAGTTATAATAATATTTTTTTTTATTATTATTAACAACACAGCGCGCGCGTTTTTCTTTGTCTGAGAAACACGCGCACGCCGCACGGCTTACAACTATAGCAAAAAGTGTCGTTACAACTTTTGGTCTTAATTTTTTCCGTCTAGCCCCCTTTCGCAACGCGCGATAAGGAACTTCGTTCCAAAAAAAACTATTATTACAGTTTCGGAACAATATTGTCACTAGTAAACTACAAAATATAATAGAAACACGAGAAGACAGTATCAATAGTCAAATATCTTATATGGTAAAATTTAGACCGCTGGTTCACGAACTAGTGGTATAAATAATTGTATTAAATAGGATTCCATTAATATTAAAATTATTCGATGTACAGTCTCGTGCTCAATTGTGCCGTAACTAAATTTTTTTTTTACGTATCAAATATTTTTGGTTTGACATATCAAAATTGGAATTCTGTTTAAAAAAGATTAATGATCAGACATATTAATTAGAAAAAAGTTGGAACCGCAGAGGTGAATTTTTAACCGCAGAGGTAACGCTGCAATATGTACATTTACTATGGGCGCGTGTCCACCGTCGCGTGTCCGTCAAAGGGACGTCACGTACGGTTCGATTAATTTCATTTCTCGTTGACGTTCCGTTGACGTTGGCGGTGGACATACGCTGTTAGGGTAAACCTTGCGCCCGCATTGAAAGGCAGCTTTTTTTCCTGTTTACAATATGCGTACAAAGGCACTGAAGCGTGACGTAAATACGAACGATGTTGTATCGAAAATACTACTATAGCATTTTGGTGAGAAAAAATGTGACAAACACAATTAGTCTACAATGGCGCCGATTCCCTTGTTCACAAACAAAACTAGATTTAAGTTCAGAGTATCTTTTTGTTTCTATTTCATTAAGAAAAGGACAGAAGCTAAATATTAAAATGGTTGACCTGAATGGTGCTAATCTATGCGTCATGTTCGTGAACGGGCGCCGTCAGTAGGAACTGGTCAACTCCTTGCTGCCATGGCTTATTTTGATTTAAGTAATTTAATATTTGAATTGTTTTTTTTTTAATCTTTTTCATTACGGACGCTTTTAACTTTCTGCGTCGTTCTAACATGCATAATTTTGAACATGAATGGTAACCAATACTTTGTAACAATATTATTGTGATTTAAAAGAGTGTCCATGGAGTTTCATGTCCGTTCTTCTCCATAGGTATCTACTACGCTTTGGAATGGGCAACTAGCTTCATCTTTTTGACTGACCGACCTTGACAATTCAAAAGTACCTGTAATTGGTTTATTCGAAATAAATAGTTCGAGTTTGATTAGTTTAGTCCTGCCAAATTAAGATACTCCATCGACAAGTCTAGACGTGATTAAAAAATTGCCTACTAAAAATACGTCAATTTACGTTAGGCGCTGACTAATTTGACAGGTCTAAATTAATATTTCTCTTCTGTCACTTTCTTAATGAATAGAAAGAAAAAGATGCACTGAACTTTTTAGTTTCATTTTTGAACAAGGGAATCGAAGCCATTGTATGACTAAATTAGTGCACCGAATATCCTTAGATGGTTTAGTCATGTTGAGAGGATGAATGATAGGCAACTAACAAGAGGTATTTACTAGTCAGATGTGAGTGGGGACGCCCCAGGACATATTATCATAAGTGACCTTATTGGTGATGTTCTTCAGAAAGGTTAGGTGCGTAGTACTCGCAAACGGCTTGCGTGTATGACCAGGGCCCCAAGTCTGCTATTACAATAGTGTCAGAATGGTCTATCATTGATTTCATAATTGTTGATTTTGACAAGTTTGGTAATCTACTAACATAATGACGTCATTATGACTTTCCAGTGGTCAACCACTGACACTCCATTGAAAGAAATGGCATAGAATGGTAATCTCGTACATAATGATAAATGAATGACTGACTTACATAAAACACTTGACTTGTATAAAACACTAATAAATAATATTTAAAAATAAATATAAATGAAATCTGGCATAAATAAAGTAATGGTAGGTTTTCGAAAATCATTTCTACTAAGGGTTTTATAATAAAGGCAATACGACAATGTCATTATGACACAATTCTATTACGAGACCATTGACCGACCAATGATCGCCATTTAGAATTTAGCAGATTACGAACTTTAAGCAAAATGACAATGGGATGGGAATGGGATCGTGTTGGAATGACGAATTTATAAAAATAGCAGACTTGGGGACCAGATGGGATTGTATGTAAGGATCGTTAGCAGGTGACGATATGTAGTTTCTGCCTACCCCCATGCTGGGAAAAAACGATGAGTTTATGTATATGTCACAGCCAACTAGATTAATCAGCCTTTCAATTAACTGCCTAGGATTTTAACTAAACGGCGCCGTTCAACTAGCGGAATGTATGATATTCAGCCAATGCGTCTAATACAACATTTAATGAACTGGCTGGCTGATGCTTCGGCCATATAAACAACGTGTTTTTTTTTGTATCCCATAACTCTAGGGAGTCATTGTACTCATCATTATGAACAACTTTTACTATGGGAACAAACCAGAAATCGCGAAACAAAAAATCTGGTGTTCCTTACATTTTGACGAGTTATACGAACATAAATGTAGGGAACAGCTGATTTTTTTTTCGCGCTTTCAGATTTGGTCCCGTAATAAAAGTTGTTCATAATGATGAGTACACAGAACAGATAAAAGAGGTTAGAAGGGCCTTGTGGGCGGGGCAGGCGCGCCGCAATGTTGATCAGTCGCTCAAAGTCAACCGAAATGTGAATCACCGCTCAACAATCGCGCTCTTGTTGTGACAGCGTTCGAAACTCCGCGGAAAAATAGAATTATGCCGTCTTGCGCTATTATAACGTGTCGGAAAAGAAGTCAGGAGTGTAATGTGGCTCAAGGAGGGATTTCTTATCACCGGTTAGTCCAAAAACCTTAAAATACGAGTGATATTTGTAATTATTGCAAAAGTATTATGTAGTTTGTAGACAAAAACGATAAAATCGCATTCAGATGCAAAATTATACATTGCTTGCAATACATGGGTACGATCTTGTACGACGTGAGCGGTCGCGCAATGTATTACGTTCACTGCGAACGTTGCGTCGGTCGAGCCAAAGCATCTATTCAGGGAAATCTATGCGCATCGATAGTGTTGTACCAAATTGTAAACAATGTCGATATTAAGTATGTGTATTATACGAATGATTATTTTCAGTAATGTTACAATTAATACAACTTCGTTTTTATTAACACTAATTTTATTATTGTATAATGTTATACAATAATAAACAACACACACATGGATAAACATGGATTATTATTATTAATTTAGTTTCTTAGTTGGTTTTTCGTCTAAAATTTGGTTTGAGGTTTACTAACCTAAAACCAAATTTTGGAAAACTAAAAAAAAATGATGCAACTGGTAGAATTCAATGGATACCTACTAAATGTAGCACAATTTGTTCGCAACATTTTGTAGAAAATGATTATGTAACAAAACAGTCAGGGAATTGACAGATTGAGACAGATAAGACTGTGAACATTTTTAAAATAAAGAGAATTGCCCCTCTTAATTAATCCTCATCCAAATAAATACGTTACTCATCACAAGTATTTAATTTTGAACAAAATTGTCCTTGATTGGACTTTGGATTTCAATGAATATCTTAGGAGATATCGTGGTTTTAAAATAACTCCGCAAGGCGGCCGGTCATTAGTTTCCTATAGTAATGTACTAAGTGATAATCGTAAGTAATACTCTTAAAGTAATGGAATATATTACTTTAGTTTAGGCTTTTTCCTCAAATTAACGCGGGTGAAACCGGCGGGCACAGCTATTATTCATAAATTAACATGATACATTTAATAAATACATATTTCACAGAGTAATTCACAATAAATTAATTTGATTATATTATGTTAATTCGACTTAGCATTCGATATGGCCGTGAAATTTAAAATACAGTTTTAGTTTTTTTGCTAATTGTAGCTTTGTTTTACTTTTTATGTTATAGTATTATTATGACGTAAAACAGAACTGCAACTAGCATAAAACGAAAGAAAATTTAAATTTCGCGGCTGTATCGGATGTTCTCCCTTAAATTGACTTTGATTTAATTTTATTTTTATGTAATTTGGACGTCCACATTATTCGTACCGTACCCGCAACTTAAAAAATTGCAAAACTTTAATTAACAAAATTACAGTAATTTTATCGATATGATTAATCGACCTTTCGGTCACCGTAACTATTTGCTTTTACACGTGTGTGAGTTTACGTCCAGAGCAGTATTTGCGTTAGTGTGACAACCAATAGCAAACACGCGATCTAAGTGCAAGTGGTTTATTTGTGTGCGTAATGCGCGTACGTATGATGTCTTGCTTGTAGTGGAGAGACAGGAGTGGGGGACATGCGGCGACACGCGTTTTAATACAAATCAGGAACTATTTCCTTTCTAACCTCTTTTATCTGTTCTGTGGATGAGTACAATGACCCCCTAGAGTTATGGGATATAAAAAAAAACACATTGTATAATAGGGTGAATAATCAGTTTCGTAAAAAAACCCTTCTCTGCATTTGAGCAAAAACAAAACATTTTTCAACCCACCACTGTACATCCGAAAATATTTCACGACAACATTATCAAAGTAATCCTGCTTGACTTGCGAAGTTTCCATGGTCTTGTGCAACAGTGTCGCGAAGCTGAGTATCCCAGCATGTCTGATGTCATGGGGGAAGTCCAGCCCCAGTTTGCTGAGGACCTCCAGCTCCTCGAGGAGAGCCTGGTTCGGAGCTGCCACGTTGAATGGCAGCTTCCTGATCAGGGAGAGGAGGGCTGCGTCTTCTACTTTTTCCTGGAAAATAGGAATAGGGTTAAAAACCGGTGACGTATGAGTTGGCCTTTAGTTTTCCTATCACCTTATTTATAAACGTGTAGTTAAGTTGCAACCAGTGGCAGTGTTACCTTCAGATTAAGGATCATTTTTTTTTATATATTTAAGGTTTTTTTTTGTCGGGTTGGAAATCCTCACAGAGGTCCTCCGCCTTTTTTTTTTTTTTTTGAGTATGTGAAATCTTCAAATGACTCCTCCCGCTCTGGGTGGAGCAGAAGGGAGTGTCAGACTCTTACTGACTAAAACCCACCCGTGTTCCTTCCTTAGCCCTTTATGTTCCAGGGCAGCGGTAAACCCTTTCGGATGTTCCCGCTACCCTGGCAGGCTTTGGCCCTATGGGGTCCTCCGCCTTGGGATGGGTAAACGAGTCTGTCAGACTTTTACTGACTATAACCACCCCGGTGTTCCCTCGTACACCTGAGTCGAGAGCTACGGGTACGGATGCGACTTCCGCTGGCCCTTCCGCTGTTACTTTGGTCACATTGCCCGTCGGGAACCAGATAATCTAGAAATTTGGTGGTGATGGGCAAGTTAGATGGGGGAAGTCCTCGCGGCCGGTCACCTAACCGCTGGTCAGACCAAGTAAACGCCCTCACTGGAGCCTCCGTTACGCCCGCCCTGAGAGAAGTTGAGAACCAACGAAGTGGGAGAACATCATGCATGAAGCCACGAAGACCTTTCAGGAACACGACCTTCAGTAATGAAGTACGCACCCAAGAAGAAAAAAAAAAACGGGTTGCACTCCGGGAGTGCCGGCAGAAGTGAAAACATGAATATTAACATTGTGCATTATTGATATTTTGGAATGCGGTCCCTCCGTCTTACGAATTTTCGATCAAGTCACGTGTCCTGAGGCGAGCTTCGTCTTACGAATTTTGGATCAGGTCGCGTGTCCTGACGCGAGTTTAACATTTTTTACCAATCTCATAAAACTCTCCCTCCGTCTTACGAATTTTGGATCAGGTCACGTGTCCTGACGCGAGTTTAACATTTTTTACCCATCTCATAAAACTCTCCCTCCGTCTTACGAATTTTTGATCAGGTCACGTGTCCTGACGTGAGTTTAACATTTTTTACCCATCTCATAAAACTTTCCCTCCGTCTTACGAATTTTTGATCAGCTCACGTGTCCTGACGCGAGTTTAATATTTTTTACCCATCACAAAAAAAGTGCACAACGCCGCTAAAGAAGTTTGCACTTCAAATATGTTACTGGGCCTCTGCACGAACGATAGACAGGCAGATGGCGTAGTCTTAGTAATATTTTTATTTTATTTGGAAAAAAAAACTATATTACAGTACTTATAACACTTATCAATAAGGTATATAAAACAAAATCAATGTAAGTACAGACGCCAGCACATCAAGCTACTACAATCTGTCAAATTTCTTTAATAGATTTTCAACTTTATCTCTAAAGCATTAAGGTTTAAGGTTGATTGGGAAAATTTGACAGTTTCGGGTAGCTTGACCTGCTGGCGTATGTACATAATAACCACAAAATCTTCCACATATTAACAAAGAGGTATGCTATGATGAGAACTCATTGGTAAGCTAGTTATTATTATTCAAGGAAACATTTAATATCGTTACAGGACTGATTTTTTTATCGACAGATAATTTTTATTCGTGGAATAAAATTAACGTCTCACAGATTTTGTATGGAAGACCAGTCAAAAATTCAAAATTTGTTCCTCGGTTAAAATTATCTGGCATTCGTTGGAGAAATCAGCCCCACTAACTAACAAACTAGTCAGTTAGCACAAGATGTGCTCAGCTAGTATATTAATAACTGTACCACGTAGTATACTTTTTTTTTTTGAGGATGGGAAATCATCAAATGACTCCTCCCGCTCTGGGTGGAGAAGGAGGGAGTGTCAGACTCTTACTGACTAAAACCCACCCGTGTTCCTTCCTTAGCCCTTTATGTTCCAGGGCAGCGGTAAACCCTTTCGGATGTTCCCGCTACCCTGGCAGGCTTCGGCCCTATGGGGCCCCGTCGCTTTTGCTGACATCTCTTTGAGGCGCGCGTGGAACACGTACACGCCGTCCGGCACGGGCCTAGTCCTGATCGGACGGAGAGCTACCCATTACTCTCCGCCCGCAGGCCCGCGCCTACGGTGGCCGGGAGTCGTCACGCGGCTCCCGACGCCCGGAGCGTCTCCCGCGGCGGCTGAGGCGTAAGGTGCGCAAGGTGCGTTCCCTCGCCCACCCCGCCACCTCCTTCGCTAGCATGACTGCTTCGCAGAAGGAGGTGACTGCCTCCCACTCCCTCTCACCCCGGACCATGGCTTGAACCAGGGCCGGACGCGAGAGGTCGCCGCCGACGTAGTATACTTTAGGTATAATTTTATTAATCTAAATCACATTAATCGACTAACAAGTTGGTATCGATTAGCATATCCATCCCAACACTCATTCATTCGTTCCGAATGTCAACGTCAATGTCAAGTGTCAAGGGATCAGTTGGTTGACGATCGCCGAGCGTGCAAGAGTGTAAGTGATGTTTCTGTTATTTTTTTGTAAATATACTGATTAGAATCTATTCCATGTTTGATTTTCGCCCTTTTCCCTTCTGAGGCTTACATAACTTTACTTCTAAAAGCATTTTTTTTTTTCTAAATACGTTTCCTTTGATACCGTTTAGGTAGGCCCAGTTTTTGTAAGCCTAAATAAATTTTTGTTGTAGATAGTTTTAATTAAATTCCAAAAACAATTAGCTAGGTCTTTCAAGGCTCCTATCAAAGGTTAGATACAAATTGAGTAAATTAAATTAATATTAGTTCATAGGATACCTAGTCTACATTGTTCTATCAATTAAGATGCAAATTAGCTAACCAAATTGGAAACTTGATGGTTTTTTTGAAGTGGAAACTTCTTTAGCTTTAGGTAAAAAACATTAAACTAGCGTCAGGATACGTGACCTGATCGAAAATTCGTAAGACGGAGGGAGAGTAGAGCGCATTCCAAAATATTAAAAATACACAACGTTAATATTCAAGTTTCCACTTCTGCCGGCACTCCCGGAGTGCAACCCGTTGATGTTTTTGAAGTGAAAACTTCTTTAGCGGCGTTGTGCGCTTTTGTTGTGATGGGTAAAAAATGTTAAACTCGCGTCAGGACACGTGACGTGATCGAAAATTCGTAAGACGGAGTTCGCGTCAGGACACGTGACCTGATCGAAAATTCGTAAGACGGAGGGAGAGTCAGGACACGTGACCTGATCGAAAATTGGTAAGACGGAGCTCGCGTTAGGACACGTGACCTGAACGAAAATTCGTAAGAAGGAGCTCGCGTCAGGAAACGTGACCTGGTCGAAAATTCGTAAGACGGAGGGAGAGTAGACCGCATTCCAAAATATCAAAAATGCACAACGTTAATATACAAGTTTTCACTTCTGCCGGCACTCCCGGAGTGCAACCCGTTGATGTTTTTGAAGTGAAAACTTCTTTAGCGGCGTTGTGCACTTTTGTTGTGATGGGCAAAAAATTTTAAACTCGCGTCAGGGCACGTGACCTGGTCGAAAATTCGTAAGACGGAGCTCGCGTCAGGACACGTGACCTGATCGAAAATTCGTAAGACGGAGGGAGAGTAGACCGCATTCCAAAATATCAAAAATGCACAACGTTAATATTCAAGTTTTCACTTCTGCCGGCACTCCCGGAGTGCAACCCGTTGTTTTTTTAAATGAGATCTCGTACGTCATCCTTGGAGGTTGTCATCTGCTTAGCCTGTGGGTGCCTCAATAAAGTAAGGCCTCCAGCCGGAGTTTGAAAAACTTAAAAACAAAGCGACCACACGCTAAGGGCACCTGCAGTGCGGTACGGACCTCGACTTAGGGCATTTCTGGGAGAGAGCAGGAAGGGACAGGCTGGATCGGATTTAAAGTTACAGACTGAGCGGCGCGGGCTGACTCGAGTAACGGTGGGGGTGGATATGAGCTGGGGCTTCGTGACCTTGATGGTGAGGATGGAAGGCCGGCGGTTGGTTTCGAAACTTTCTTGCTGAACACACTCCATTATAAACGCATAGAAAAATGCTTGATGCATGCTGTTTGCATTGATAACTTTTCAATTTTTTGGAACGAAGTTCCTTATCGCGCGTTGCGAAAGGGGGCTAGACGGAAAAAATTAAGACCAAAAGTTGGAACTACACTTTTTGCTATAGTTGTAAGCCGTGCGGCGTGCGCGTGTTTCTCTGTCTCTCTCTTTCTCTCTCTTATAGAAAGCAAGCCAGTTATACTTCGTTCCATCCGGGTGTCCCTTGACACCTCACAAGATTTTTTTATTTTGATTACGCAATTCCTGCTTAACTTAAATTAACGTCCTTTTCGATCGATCCGTGCGGTTGTTATTACTTAGCCACAAGCCCCTGACGTGTAAAATTGTTTGTACAAAACTACATACAGAAATGAAATAATTTAATTAAATGTTGCCATTAGATCCCTAATAACATCATTGAATAATAAATACCAACCTTCTCCTCCAGCACCAAGTATTTGATGAACCTCACGCAAGCATCACTCCTGGCATGAGGCAGTACCTCGATGAAGATGTTCCTGGCTGTCTCCAGCTCATAGCTGGTGCCCAGGACGAGGTCATCGAACAGCCTTATCAGAGTTTCATGGTTTAATCTTGAAATTGTGCTGAAAGGGACAGTAATAAATAAGTTAATTAATAAATAGATCTTTTTTAAACCTGATATGGCAAGAAAAATAAAAAGAAAGGAAAATGTGTTGGCATTACAGCAAAAGAATACACCTTAATGTGGATGCTCCAAGGTAGCCCGCGAAATTCAAATTTTCTTACGTTTTTTGCAATTTGCTGGTCAGTACTAAGTTGTACGTTGATTAAAATATGATTCGCGGCCGTAACAAATAAGTATTTACAAAATTATAATATCAATCAGTAATACAACTTGTTAAGTTAGCATAATCCTAAAATGTCAAGATTTCATGAAATAGTCATTCAGTAGGATTACTTGATCTTAGAGAGTTGTGTTGATGACTAGAACAGAAAACAAAGATTATAATGCCAAAAGGGCCTCAGCTCAGCTTAATGTCAGATGACAAAATGACGCACGCCCGCCGGTGCGACACTGTCACTTGCAGCATGTATTCCCACGTCCGTTGTCCGTAAACATTGTTAGGTATATGGCTTTGAGACGCATATCTGAACTAGAACAGGAATTAAGCAAGGCCCACAACACAATAACCGTTTTGGAAACTCTCAAAGCCCGTGAAGAGTCTGCGATCACCTGCAGTCTTTATGATGAGTTGGTTGGTAGCGGGTCCGGTCCCATATGTGTTGAGCCAGTTGTAACAATAGATTTAACTGATGATACTATAGTTAAAAATAAATTGTTTACTAGTCACAATAAGTTAAAAAAGTATATTAAAATTAATAGATTAATTAGAAAAACTCAAAAATATTTAAAATGCCAAAAAGTTAACAAATTAAATACAAAACTTAGGCAAGAAAAAGTAAATTTATTACAAGAATTAAAAAACTGTAACAGTGAATTAGAATTGTGTAATGCTATGTATGACACAGACACTCGGCACCTTCAGGATGAATTGTTTGTTAGGGAATACGCTCTAAAGGATATCTTTAGTAAATATGAGGCTTCTCAACAAGACCTGAGTAAGCGCATGCAGGAGGCTAATGAGTTGGCAGACCTGGTCAAGTATAATGCGGAGAGGTATGAGTCTTTGACAAATAACCTCTCTTTTAGCTGTACCTGCTCCGTGGGACCCCAGCTTATTACACCCACTCCCTCAGTGGCTCAGCCAGTAGGTAGCTGTATTAGTGATGATAGCAATAGTTTGAATAATTTGATTAACACTACTTATATTTTTTCTGATAAATTTGGTCAAGGTTTTGGTAGCTTACTAAATCAGTGTTCGCAACAATATGTAATTAATAACTGTTTACCCGGTGCCAGTATTAGCCAATTAATTAGTAATATCAAATTGACAAAAATAAACCCCAGTTCAACTGTTATATTATTATATGGGGATAGTTTAAATGTAAGGAAAAAGGACTTAATTGAATGTGTCCATTTGATGTTGCATCTTAATGAGACTAATAATTGTAAATTTATTTTTTGTGCCTTGCCTTATTCCTATCATTTAACTGATGAGCAAAATAAGCATATTTATAATTTAAATATGTTCATTTATAATAGGACTTGTCGTCACAGTGATGCTATTTTATATTTTGATTGTAATCAATTCATTACTGATTACAAACTGACAAATTATACTATGTATTTGCCACCTAGTTGTAGGAGACAAATTGCTAATCTTTTAGCATACAATATACTCAGTGACACTGGTACTTGTAGTGTACCATTGATTACTGTTAGTACTGATACTAACACTACTTTTGATACGCCTTGTAGTTTAAACTATTAGGTGAGACAACGGGTCAGCCGCATATGTTGAATGTTGTACATCAAAATATGCAGGGTCTGTCCGGCAAAGAGCTAGAATTAAGTTTATTTATGGAGTTCTATGATGTTCAGGTGTTATGTTTGACTGAACACTGGTTGAAGGAACATGAAGTAGTGTTTATTAATGATGAAAACTTTACCGTACAGAGTGCATTTGTAAGAAAAAGTGCTATTCGCGGTGGCTCTTTAGTTCTTGTTTCAAACAAGTTAAAATGTAAACAACGTTTAGATTTAGTTAATCTTTCAATCGAGCGCACTATAGAGTTGTCTTGTGTTGAACTTGAGCGATATGTTATAATTTGCGTTTATCGACCCCCCTCTGGGGATTTTGTTAGTTTCGAATCGGTAATGGAAGATTCTCTCAATAGGTTGAAATCAAGTAGCAAAAGCATTATATTATGTGGAGACTTCAATATTAATATTTTAGATGTTACTCCATTAAGTATTAGACTTCTCAATCTTTTTAGGTCTTATAATTTAATTAACTTGTTTTTTGAACCTACTAGGATCACAGCATCTTCGTCAACTTGTCTTGATAATGTATTTAGTGATTGTGATGCCAAACATAAATTAGTGTTAACTGATTTAACGTCCGACCACTGTGGTTTATTAGCTAGCTTCCCCATGCCAGTACATAAAAAACCGCATAAACTTGAATGCAGGCCTTATACAGCCAGTCGTTGCAAAATGTTTAAAAATAATATAGCTCATAGAATTACACCATCTATAGTAGAATACGAGAATCCCAATGAAATTTATGGTGCCCTTTTTGATGTTGTGCAAAAAGAGTACCAATCCACTTTTAAGACCAAAACTATTAACGTTAATGGTTCCTCTGTTGGCTTTAATCAATGGGCTACTCCGGGAATTTATAAAAGTAGAGCGAGACTATACGAGTTATATGGTTTGAAAAAATACAGGTTTGATACTCCTTTCCTAGAGTATGTCAAAAATTATTCAAAATTATTCAAAAAGATTAGTGCTTTTGCTAAATCAAAATTTTTAGGCGATACAATTAAAAATTCTAATAATAAAGTAAAAACCACTTGGAAAATTATTAACAATGAAACGGGTAAATCTGTTAAACAAGAAAAACAACTTGAGATTATGGTCGACAACAAATTAGTTAATAATGCAGCTGATGTAGCTGAGGCATTTAATGAGTTTTTTGCCAACATACCGATAACTACGACTCGCTCCTTAAATTCGTCCCCGTCTAAAGCTGAAGACCTTTTGCATAGTAGTGTACCTAAATGTAGTCCTTTATTTAGTTTCGAACATGTAACCCCGCGTGATGTAGTTAATATTTTTAATACACTTAAGTCTAAAAACACCGGTGATTATTGGGGCATCTCCATTAAACTTTTAAGTAATATAATAGACATCGTAGCCCCCTATCTAGCTGTTACTTTTAATAAATGTGTTGATTTAGGAACTTTTCCTGACCTCATGAAGAGTAGCAAAGTCATACCATTATTTAAATCAGGTAATAAGACTGACGTTGGCAATTTCAGGCCTATTTCTATTTTACCTGCGTTTAGCAAAATATTTGAAAAATTAATACTCAAGCAGTTGCTAAGACATTTTAATTTAAACAACCTCCTCCATAATGAGCAATATGGCTTTACAAAGGGTCGTTCAACTACAGACGCGGGTGTTGCTCTGCTGAGACACATATTTGACGCATGGGAGAAATCGCAAAATGCTATTGGAGTTTTCTGTGATCTTTCCAAAGCCTTTGATTGCGTGCACCATGACACGCTTTTGCGTAAGTTACGTCATTACGGTGTCCGAAACGTGGCTCTCAACGTAATAATTTCTTATTTACATAATAGGGTCCAATGTGTAGATGTTAATGGCGCGAAATCTTCCGGGCTACCAGTTCAGTTAGGTGTTCCGCAAGGCTCAATACTGGGTCCATTTTTGTTCTTAGTATATATCAATGATTTACCATTCCATTTGAAGGACATCTGTGACGTTGTACTGTTTGCAGATGATACCTCTCTTATTTTTAAAGTAGACAGGAATAGACAAGATTTTGACGACGTAAACAGTGCACTCTCAATAGTTACAGATTGGTTTACGTCAAATAACCTAGTTCTCAATGCCAAGAAAACGAAATGTGTAAAGTTTGCCTTACCGAATGTCAGAAATCTAGGACCCAACATCGTCTTAAATAAAGAGGTGCTTGAAACAGTAGGCTCGGCAATTTTTCTAGGACTAACAGTAGATGCCAAACTTCAGTGGGGACCTCATATATCAAGTCTAGCAGGAAGGCTCAGTTCGGCTGCCTTCGCCGTCAGGAAAGTAAGACAATACACTGACGTTGATACAGCTCGTTTAGTCTATTTTAGTTATTTTCACAGTGTTATGTCCTACGGTATTCTGCTGTGGGGCAAAGCCGCTGATATACAAAATATATTTGTCCTTCAAAAACGAGCTGTTCGAGCAATTTACCAGCTAGGTGCCAGAGTTTCTCTAAGAGATTTTTTTAAAGATATTGGTATTCTCACCGTTGCATCACAATTCATCTTCGCCAACATTTTATATATTAGGCAAAATTTGCACTTGTACACTAAAAACAGTGATATTCACAGTGTTAACACTAGAAATAAGGACAAACTACGTGCCCCCTTTCACCGGCTTCATAAGGTTCATAACTCATTTGTTGGGCTTGGTATAACCTTTTATAACAAGATACCCTCTTCTTTGCTAGACTTGCCTTTCAACGCGTTTAAAGCTCAAGTAAAATCTAACCTTTGCTCAAAGGCTTACTATTCCATCAACGACTACTTACACGATAAGAATAGTTGGTCGCCCTAATTAACTCAAGACAATGTTCGTGTTCTTTCTCCAGAATCAGCTTACTGACAGGTTATTGTTATTAGTATTAACTTATTTATTTATTTTACTTCAATGGTCCTAGTTTTTCATCTGTGACTCAAGTGACAGCTATGTGACCAGAACCCACCTATGCATAAATATGTAAGCTGTCACGCCCTTTATGCCTGGAGGCTTTTATTTAGGTAGTAAGTTTTTATTTTCATTTGAATTAATTATTTTTCAGCTTGAGTACGTATAGTTTTTATTATATTTGTTGGTATATTGGCGTGGCTAGCTGACATATTTTATGGCAAATAATTTAAGTTTCTTGTAATGTTAATGACTGAACATAGGTTCCTAGTATTGTATACATGCACTATATTCTAACTGAACAGACAGCTGTGCTGCTGGGAAGTTTGTTCCGCCACTTCTTCTTCCCAGCGATAGCACTAGGAAGTGGTGAAGGGCGGGCGTTTTTGGGGGACTGTCTTTTGTAATTTTGACGTTCGAAAAGTGCTGACTCTCAGCCTAATTTGAATAAATGACTTTTGATTTTGATTTTGATTTTGGAGGGATCTTCAATGTATGAGAAACAATTAACGCAACGCACACATTAGGGTACCGGTCTAACCTAAGCAAAATTGATTTCTTTTTCCGTTTTAAAAAACGGTAAAAGAAATTAATTTTGTATGCAAAGCCAAACGCCGTTTTGCCTTTTTTTTTGTTTTGTTTTTGTATTGTTTGTTGTTTTGTTTTGTATGTTTGTTTGTTTTATTATGTCAACTTACTTCAAAAGATCAATGAAATCCAGGCTGTGTATGAGTGACGCGTTTCTCACAATGTTGTCAGCGTCAATTCCTTTTCTTGCAATTTTCAATAGAATCTGCAAGTAAACCATTAGTTATTAGAAACTAGTTGACCCGATAGATGCTATTCTGTCCAAAGGTCTTGCGTTCATACAAAGATCATCATCATCAACTGCCTAGCCTTTTCCCAACGATGTTGTGGTCGGCTTCCAGTCTAACCGGATGCAGCTGACTATCAATATTTTACATGGAGCGACTGCCTATCTGACCTCCACAACCCAGTTACTGGGCCGGGACCAACGGCTTAACGTGTTTTCCGAGGCACGGAGGGGTCTCGGTATGTAAAGATGGTCACCCATCCACAGACCAACCGCGGCAAGCGTAGCTTAGCCTGACCGATCAACCCGTGCGGCTGTTATTATTTAGCCACGGGCCCCTCCATTCTTCCATTTACTATATCAGAAAATTTATCATAGATTTTTAGATATTTGATGAAATATAATATATCCCTAGCTTCCCACACCTCACAACCCATTTACTGGGTAATACGATACCCCTTGGTAAGACTGGTTGTCAGACTCTCGGGCTACTGACTACCCGTAACGACTATCAAAGATCCACGAATGACAGCCGGGACCAACGGCTTAACGTGCTTTCCGAGGCACGGAGTCTTGGTTTGTGAAAATGGTCACCCATCCACGGACCAACCGCGGCAAGCGTAGCTTAACCTGACCGATCAACCCGTGCGGCTGTTATTACTTAGCCATAAGCCCCTCCTACCTACTAATATTATAAACCCAAAAGTTTGTATGGATGGATGGATGGATGAATGGATGTTTGTTACTCTTTCACGCCGAAACTACTGAACGGATTTCGATGAAATTTGGCACACAGATAGTTTATAACCAGGATTAACACATAGGATACTTTTTATCTCGATATTCCTACGGGATCGAAACTTATGCGGGTGAAACCGCGAGGCGCAGCTAGTAATTCATTTATAAATGATCGCGTTGATCACATTCGGCACGAAGTCCAGCAGTAAATGATACCAACCTCATAAGTAGTATTCTTCAAAAACGCTTGACTAAGATTCCTGATACCATTGGAAGGATCTCTAAAGTCACTGGCCACGTACTGTATGGTCGTTTGAAGGAGGTTTATCTTCTCTACGCCCCTGGCTGCTATGTCGTGATCATATGCAAGGGATAAGCTGAAATTAAGAGGGAAAAATATTGAATAAAAAAAACTACAATATAACTACACGCCTGTGTTCCGCACAAGGTTAGGCCCCCTGCCTAATCTTGTGCGGAACAAAGGCGCGAGAAAAAAAAAGTACTTTTTTTTCTCTTTTGGTAGTGAGCTAGATAATATGATAATATGTGCAAAAAAAAAGGAGCTACGTCTGCCAAGCAGTTTGGCAGAGGTAATATTATACATACATATATCAGTGCCCGTATTCCCGTAATTTAAAAAGTTCGAAATCTAGTCACAGGCTCATCTCGGCGACAAACAATAATGTCAAAAACTTGTCAAAATGTAGGGAAATTAGACGTATTTTTGACAGATTGAGACTGAGATAGACTGTGAACGTTCTTAAAATTACGGGAATTACCCCCTCCTGGTTAAAATTATTTATGTGAATAAACACTTTTTCAATTTTTTTTTTACTGAGAAAATTCCAATTGGAAAAACTCAATAACATAGTTGTGAACGTATTTATTAATTACTAGCTTCTGCCCGCGGCTTCGCCCGCGTGGATGTCGGAAATTATCCCACGGGAACGTGCTAACAGGATAAAATGTATGTGCTTCCCCAGAATGCCATCTATCTCGCGGGCCCTTTGTGGCTAATTACAGTAGAAAACCAATTGTGTCTCATTAGTGGTGATTAAGAGGGTACCTATATGATATCTTTACCTAAGTACCTACCTAATTAAAAAAAACTCAATAACAGAAAATTAAATACCTACCTAAATAAACCTATTTCTGATGATAACTAATCTAAACTCAATAAATAAGCAAAATCCCTAAAAACTAATATCTATACGAATGACTAATCCTACCTAACAGTATTATAAAATAACCTACGGTCACTACGTACACTATCAAATATACTACCTATACTTTAAAATTAAAATCTATACCTACGACTCATATAAAAATAAACCTAAGTAACTCTAAAAACTAAAAGGAATAAAAATGAACTCCACTGCGGGTGACTCAACCTACGACAAACTTAGTATTTGCGGTTGGTACAGTACAGACAGTGGTAATCGGGTATAGGGATCGAACCGCAAAATTAAGTTTGTTTTTTATTGTATATACTTTTTCGGGATAAAAAGTACCCAGTGTGGTGCCCAGGATATTAAAGAATAATTATACCAAGTTTCATCGTAATCGAACCGGTAGTTTTTGCGTGATGCCTGAACAAACAGACAGACAGACAGACAGACAGACAGACAGACCGACAGACAGACAGACAAAAATTTTTTTAATCACATTTTTGGGTTCGGTGTCGGTCTAGTAACACCCCCTGTAAATTATTTTTTTGATATTTTCAATGTACAGAATTTTCACTTCTACAGATTTATTATAAGTATAGATGAGTATGATATAATTATTATCATTCTAGTGATATTTAATTTTTAAGTACCTATGTATGTACCTATTTTTATTTGTTTAATCTCGTAATTTTTGTTTAGTTTTTTAAGTGAATTGTTTTTGATATTATGTATTATTTTTTTGTCTCCTTTACTATTTCACACGCTGTCTACATCTCTGTATCTATTGTCCTGTCTCGGGTATGCTGGAAGAGATTTCTTGTGAAATAAACATCACCTCTGTACCTATTTTTCTGTTCTGTTTTTTCTTGTCTGCTTATGTATGTGTGTCAGTCAGAAAGATGAAGCTAGTTGCCCATTCCAAAGCGTAGGTACCTATGGAGAAGAACGGGCAAGAAACTCCATGGACACTCTTTTAAATCATAAAATTGTTACAGAATATTTGATTACATCATTCGTGTTGAAATTATCCATGCATATCTTTGTATAAGCCAATCCCCACGCTCCTATACCAGCCTCATCTAGGTTCTACCTGCGATAGTATAGAAGAAGATAGAAGCTTCTGGGGGCCTAAAAAGGCCACTTTAGCAGAATCGTAATAGGATAACAATATGAATCATATTAAAAATCGTAAAATGGTCACAAACTGACAATTCATAATAATATGATCCGTGTGCAATTCATATCACAATGAAATAACATTTAAACTATAGAAATACAAAATAAAAAACCAATTTCATTTATAAAAACTGCAATGAAAAATTTACCGATAAAATTACGGTTTTTATTTTTTTTCATACGGCAATGTTTACACCAAAATATGAAATGAAATTTTACGAAAATTAGAGGAATTGCTAATGATCTGCTGGGAATTCAGGACATGAATAGCTTTTAGAGGTATTGCTTAAAGTGGCCTTTTTAGGCCCCCTGATCTAATCTACATAACTGCTTTGCCCACTGCTGGGCAAAGTCCTCCCTCTTCCTTTTCCATACAATTCTGTCTTTTGCTAGTGCCGGTCAGCAAAAAAAGCTAACATTAGCGTTAAGCTTCTGATAACTAAATTTAATATGATATATATTACATGTACTCACTCTGTATTTACAGCTAAGATATGATCATGAGTTTTATACTGATAACTTCCTCTCAATTCTACTGAACTCAGGCCTTTGTCGTCATCGACTTCGTAAGTTCTTTCTGCCGATGACACTGAATCTATCTGAAAGGAAATACACAGTTCAGTTAAACTACCACTTAAATTAACAAATCAATATGGTAATGGTCGAAAATCAGCTTTTGGCGTCATCTTTATCATAGAACTTCATCTGCGATCTATGAGGAAAAGTAGCCTATGTCCTTCTCCGTGTAATGTTCTATCCATATGCCAAATTTCGTCCAAATTCATTCAGCCGTTTTTGCGTCAAAGCGTAACAAACATACTTATCTACAAACAATCAAATCTTTTCTCTTTATAATATTAGTTTAGTTAAATTAGATAATAACAATATTCTTCGTTTACGAGGATTTTTTTTTCTAGGTTTACTTTTAAGTAAAGATTTGATTGTTTGTAGGTAAGTATGTTTGTTAACATACTTACCTACAAACAATCAAATCTTTTCTCTTTATAATATTAGTTTAGTAATAATAATAATAATAATATCCCTGGACATTTCACACAGCGCCATCTAGTCCCAAGCTAAGCAACCTAATGCTTGTGTTATGGTAACAAGATGGCTGATAGACTACTTATATACATTTTTTTTTAGTTAAATTAGATAATAACTCAAACTCAAATCATTTATTTCAATTAAACCATTTACAGGCACTTTTGAATTGTCAAAAAACAATATTCTTCGTTTACGAGGATTTTTTTTTTCTAGGTTTACTTTTAAGTAAACCTAGAATCGTATCTTATTCGATAGTATGATTTTGATCGCCTTTGGACCGGGAAGCTGTGGTTCTATGTCGTAGAATTTCTCCAGTCTGCCTTAGATGATTCTGAGGATGTTGGGTTACACAGTTAAACTCATAACCGGTTTTGTTGACCTTTATTTTCGGATACCTGGGACACCCGGATGGAACGATGTTCAAAGAGAGAGAGAGAGATAGACAGAGAAGCACGCTCACGCCGCACGGCTTACAACTATAGCAAAAAGTGTCGTTCCAACTTTTGGTCTTAATTTTTTGCGTCTAGCCCCCTTTCGCAACGCGCGATACGGAACTTCGTTCCAATAAGAATTAGGTAAGACAGTAACTATCAGACACGGAAGGAAAAGAAGAGCATCCTTGAGTAACCATTAAAGATAAGCAAACGAATGATTGAACGAAGTTCTTTTAAAAGTATCCAGAAAAACCGACTTAGATAACCTGATACTTACCACAGCTCTTCCAGAGTACGCTGAGGACCAGGGTACAGAAGCCCAGCTGTTTCTACTCCTGGCAGTCGGCACCTTGAGGCTGGTGTACTTCTTGATGATGTTGCCTTTTGACAGGTAGATCATCGCGCATATGTCGTCGAGGCATGGCTGGAAAAAGTGGAATATTTTATCTATATCTATACAGGGTTATTTGTAAAACACCAGCAACCTCTTAATAGGTCATTGTACTCATCATTATGAACAACTTTTACTATGGGACCAAACTGAAATCGCAAAAAAAAATCAGCTGTTCCCCACATTTATGTTCGCATAACTTGTCAAAATGTAGGGAGCAGCTGATTTTTTTTTCGCGAGTTCACATTTGGTTCTATAGTAAAAGTTGTTCATAATGATGATTACAATGACCTCTTACAAATAACCCTGTATTTACAAAAAATCAGTTGCTGTTCGTTTGAGTCGCTAAAACTCGAGAACGGCTGGGCCGATTTAGCTGATTATGATTTTGAAATGTTTGTCGTAGTCCAGGGAAGGTATTTAAACGGTAAGAAAATATGGAAGAATTGCGAGGAAGATAGTAAAAACAACCATTTCATTTTCCCATAATAATATGAACTGTTCTACCTACTTTCCTGTCAAACATTTGACGATCGTCCCTTCGGTACGGTAGACTCGGGTCCACTCGAATTGAAGCTCGTATTAAATTAAGGGTTTTGAATAGAGTAGGAGTAGGTTAAGAATAGGGTAGGAGTACCGAGTAGGGTAGGAGTAGGTTAGGAGTAGTGTAGATGTAGGGCAGAAGTAGAGTAGGACTAGGGTAGGAGTAGTGTAGGAGTAGGGTAGGAGTAGTGTAGGAGTAAGGTAGGAGTAGTGTAGGAGTAAGGTAGGAGTAGGTTAGGAGTATGGTAGAAGTAGGGTGGGGGTAGGTCACGGGGTAGGACACCACGCGAACGAAGTAGCGCCGGGCAGCTAGAAATAATTTATATGGCAAAACAACGTTTGCCGGGTCAGCTAGTATTTATTATAGTATTATTTTATTGAATTACAAGATATTACTGCCCCGTTGGTCTCGTGGTTGCAAGCGCGACTGCTGAGCGTGGGGTCCTGGGTTCGATCCCCAGGTCAGACAAACGTGTTATTGGATTTTTCATTAGCAATTTCTTAGTAATAGCCCGGAGTTTAGAAGTTGGCATTTTAATACCCCCGTACCTCGGAAAACACGTAAAACCGTCCTGCGCCTGATCTCTCCCCGGTCGTGTCGGATTGCCGTCCCATCGGACTATGAGAGTAAAGGAACAGAGAGTGCACCTGTGTTTACGCACACACTTGTGCACTATAATATCTCCTGCGGACCTGGCTAATCTCCGTTGAGATTGGCCACCGTGACAGAAATCGATCGGGAGGATATCGAAGGGGTAGTTAAAAATAGTAGTAGAATTTCTTCAGCAGGAGTTCATCCAAGAAAGTCTAAACACCAAACAGATTTTAACCCCAAACAACTTTTGTCATTTATTAGAAGGGTTCATGACATATTTTCAATACTCAATACTTTATTGCATTCCATAATGTGTACATAATTATGATAGTTGTTATGTCAAAACATCGAATCAATTATGGACCCTGTCGGGCACAGCAAAGTTAGTTTTCTATAGGAGAGAGGATGAAGGCGCTTTTTGTTAAGAAAAACATAAATAAATATTAAATTAAAATAGTATCATTAAAATAGTATCATTAAAATAGTATCATTAAAATAGTATCACTTGCTTTTATGGTATTTATATTTTATTTACTTAAACTTATTTATATATTTGGTTTTAAGTTATATTTTTATATAATATATTGCACGATTTACATTATTCTTTATTTTTCATTATTATTATAGACTGTAAATTATAATAAAACTAAAATATTTACAATTTTATTGAGTCTTGTATAATGTTATTATTATTAATTGTGCACTGCTTAGCACATTCATTTTTAAATATTGCGCAATCTTTACGTCATATTTTATTGCAAATAACCGAAGTATATTTCTTTCTTTTTTCTTTATCTTGAAGTGAAATCTCGTATCAGCAAGTCTGACTTTTATTTGCACACCAAATGCCACGTCACCAGTTCATAACCACATACGATTTGAGAACGGCACCCTAATTGCGTAACACACGATCAATCGGAATCGGTTTCATTTTGACAGTTCAACCACATCCATTGCGTTATTTACGTGTTGAGCAGACAAATTTTTCGAACTTATGAAGCAATGGATTAGCAATTTGCTTCTTTAATTTTATATTGTTTTTTTTTACATTGTTCTCACATATAGAAGCAATAAGAATAATGTACCTACCCAGGATTTTGTAATAATAACTTGATTTAAAAGAGTGTCCGTGGAGTTTCTTGCCCGTTCTTCTCCAAAGAGATCTACGTTTTGGAATGGGCTTAGCTTCAACTTTCTGACTAACTGACCGACTATTTAATAAAATTTTGACAATTCAAAAGTGCCTGTAAATGGTTTATCCAAATCCAAACTAATATTATAAATGCGAAAGTAACTCTGTCTGTCTGTCTTTGCTTCACGCCTAAACTACTGAACCGATTTGTGTGAAATTTGGTACAGACATAGTTTGGAACTTGAGAATGGACTTAAGATAGTTTTTATTACAAAAAATAAAATAAAATAAAAAATAAAATTTATTCCGGACATACAGCGCCATCTATTGGTCAAGAGTCGGCATCAATTCAGTACTGAAAACATCCACGCGGGCGAAGCCGCGGGCAGAAGCTAGTTTGAAATAAATGATTTGAGTTTGAAAATGATTGATTCCGATTGATCGTGTGTTACGCAATTAGGGTGCGGATTCAATGAAAAGGGTGAAGAGATGTGCTATGTTACGCTAACCAATCATTTGAATTAACCAGCCCAATGTATCCTATTGGTGGAAGATCAGTTAAAACAACTTTGCTAACCTCATTGACTGAGTAGGTCCCAGTTTTCTTAGTGAGTTGGAAGTTGATAGATATAGCTCGCTTTAGATTCACAGACCATGCTGGCTCCTGATGGCCCACGTATATAGATTCGATGTAGCCGTTTTCCTGAAAAATAAAACATATTTTGTTAGTTGAAGTACTGCAGTGCAATTCTGTAACATTCTCACCGTGAAAACTTAGGTGAAGTGAGCGTGGAGTGAGCTGTCATTCCAAATAATGCTAGGGATTGACACTATTGACAGCTCACTCTAAGCTCACTTCACCTAACTTTTCAAGGTGAGATTTTTACAGAATCGATCGGCTGCTTTAATTTGCACAAAGAGAAGGGAAAAAGACAAAGATGGCATACTGTCGCCTGTCAAGTCTCTAAAACACTAGTGATAGTAACATTTATTCTAAGCTGCGTGAGGCACGCCGATGCTAGCTCGCCGCCCGATAAGGACCAGGCCCGGGTCGACGGCGCGTTGTGTCCCACGCGCGCCTCAAAGAGATGTCAGCACGAAATGACGGGGTCCGTCACTTCGTGCTATCACTCGTGTTTTAGAGACTTGACAGGCGACAGCATCTTTGTCTTTTTCCCTTCTCTTTGTGCAAGTTAAAGCAGCCGATCGATTCTGTAAAAATCTCACCTTGAAAATTTAGGTGAAGTTAGTTTAGAGTGAGCTGTCAATAGTGTCAATCCCTAGCATTAGTTGGAATGACAGCTCACTCCACGCTCACATTTTTACTACTTTTTTTAGTTTTCACGGTGATATGGTTACAGAATCGCACTGCTGCTGTATAAGCACAGATTATTATTGCAAAATCGGTCAAAATGTACGTCAAGGGTACGTCGCGGGGACTCGTGGAGTCCGCGTCACAGATGCGAGTATAAAATGACGCGGACTCTAGGAGTCATTGACACGACGGACGGGAAGATATAATATAATAATAATATCCCTGGACATTTCACACAGCGCCATCTAGTCCCAAGCTAAGCTACCTAATGCTTGTGTTATGGTAACAAGATGGCTGATAAACTACTTATATACATTTTTTTTTTTGTAAATACATACATATTATAGATAGAAAAAAACCCAGACTCGGAACAAATACATGTAGGTCATACAAATATTTGTTCCGTGCGGGAATCGAACCCGCAACACGCAGCGCAGCAGTCAATCGCTTAACCACTGCGCCAACCGTGCCGTCATATATGGAAGTGATTCTGAAATAAATATTTATTTATTTATTAAACACAGGTACATACTTGATACTCAAGTTCCCAAGGCTCTTGCAATACTTTATGATCAGATGTTTCCAAATCACGCACAGAGTCGTGGTTGACACAACATACGGTTTTCTGAAAATTAAGAAAGGGGTAAAATATAATGACCACCATAAAATGCTTTGATACCCTTAGTTCTTGCACTTTTTTTTTTATTGACAATGGGCTCACTCTTGACCTCAATCCAGCCCAGAGGCAGGGATGAGATCTACGGTGGAACGAGCTTGCCCAGAAGAAGCCTATTCACTCTCGCCTTGAAGAGATTCGAGGGTATGAACTCGGGAATGCAGACGCAGGCAGACGGTTCCACTTCTTAGCTGTGCGCATCAGAAAAGGTGACGAGAAGCGCTTAGTGCGTATATATGGTATATTAACCAAATAGGGGTGGTATCCCGCAGTGCGTCTGGACTCTCGATGGTAGAAAGGTGAAGGCGGGATGAGCTCATGTAGCTCTTGAGCACACTCCCCGAAGTACAGCCAGTAGAAGACGGACAGACAGGCGACACTTCGCCGGTGAGCCAAACTGTCAAGCTTTGCCTCCACCAGCTTTTTATCTCCAATGAGTCTCTTAGCTCTGCGCTCCACTGAGTCAAAAGTGGCGAGTATTTAGCTGAGCCACTTCAAATTGTATTCGTATACCAAATGTAGTAAATGATCACTAAATCTTAGCGAGCATTAATTAACGTGCTATTTCTGCCTAAATAAACCACTATGATTGCCATAAAATGTAGGTTTATTACCAAATAAAGTATTATGATGCCATATTAAGTTATGTCTCCGGCTTGCAGCAAACTAGATGGACGAGGTTCATTTAAAAAAAAATGACATCGCTTACTCATGTACAGTCACGAGCACCAATATGTCAACACTTGGCAACTTTCAATTGCGATTTTTTCGTGAAATAACGTATGCAACTTTGAAATACGACACATTACATGAACCTATCGTTTCGAAAATGCTATGTTCGTAACAATATAAAATTTCATTAAAAAATAAAGGAGTAAATCGCTTTTGAATAAAGCCGAGTGTATACATACTTTTGCTCGTGACTGTACTCGTAAGTGACGTCTCACTGAAGTGACTTATAAACAGCCATTTCAGGCAATCGTTCAATATTTTGACATCAAAATGAGTCGGTTGCCGACTTATTTACCAACCTTAGCAGCAGTGTCCACTAACATTTGCCAAAAATTAGAAAGAATAGAAGTAAAATAGAAAAAAATACATTTGTTTTGCACAGATTAAAAGACAAAATACACCTGAGGGGCAATTCTCGTAATTTTAAGAACGTTCACAGTCTGAGGGGTAATTCTCGTAATTTTAAGAACGCTCACAGTTTGATCTCAATCTCAATCTGTCAAAAGTACGTCTAATTTCCCTACATTTTGACAAGTTTTTGACATAATTATGTTTGTCGCCGAGATGAGACTGCGACTAGATTTTGAACGTTTTAAATTACGGGAATACGGGCCCTGATCTCAGTCTCAATCTGTCAAAAAATACTTCTAATTTCCCTGCATTTTGACAAGTTTTTGACATTTGTTTGTCGCCGAGATGAGACTGCGACTACATTTTGAACGTTTTAAATTACGAGAATTGGCCTTCTGATAAAAACAAATAAAAAATCAAATAAAAGTTTAAAGTCCGATGTAAGAAATTAGCAGGAAAGTGTGCCTCACGGCTGCACCAAAAAGGTCCAGTTCAGCAAAAAATGCCAGACAACTAGTGCCTGACGCTGGTTTTCAACTGGACCTGATGTGTGAGGTGACGGATGTAAATCAGTTTTATACTGCAACGTGACGTCTACATTTACATCAATACGAATTATCCTCACCTCCAGCTCATCCAAAGACAACCTGGCCTTCGTAAAGTTGTCATACACCTGGATATGCAGGTTCCCCTCAAGCTGCCAGTACGTGGTGCTCTTTCGAGGGTTCCATGTCCCAGTGGAGACGTTACTCTTCAGGACGAAGACGTACTCTCTATGTTCTTGAGGAAAGAGCAGCTTGAGACCAGTGTTGAGAGTGTTTGAGGCGGTTATGGATGCTAGGAAGTCAAAGATTAATGGTTAATGAGGAACTAAATGATGACGCAACAGGGTCACCCTGTTGCGTCATCATTTAGTTCCTTGGGTTGAACTAGAATCTAGATTACAAAACATAACGCCTGTATGGTTGTCCTAATGGTTGAGCAGAGGAGCTGAGCATACCCTTATGTCACTAGTTATGCTTAAGTCACGACATTATTGAAAAACTCATGAACACTTTACCCAACATGGGAATCGAACCCAGGACGCCATGCTCAGTAGTCGCGCTCAGGGCTTGGAACCGGTACCAAAAGTACAGGTTCTGTAACGGTACTTAACGGTTCTTGCCATTTCGGTACCTGGGTACCAGTAGAAAGAAAGAAAGAAAAAGTATTTATTGCGACTCGCACAGGAAGATCATAAAACTAAATTAAACACTATCAAAAATAAAAAATAAACAAATTATATAAAAAAAGTACCTAACAAAACCAAATAGAAAAATGAAACAACTAAAAAAAAGAAATGACTTTCTGATTGACCGATACTGATTAGAAATACCAATAGTTCAGGTACTACGTCGTGGTACTGGTACCAGGCGGAGTACCGGTACTATTGGTGCTGGTACCAATGGTACCGGTACATACCAAGGCCAATGGTACCAGTTCCCAAAAATACCGATATTTCAATCCGTGGTCAGAGGGGTAATTCTCGTAATTTTAAGAACGTTTACAGTCTGATCTCAGTCTCAATCTGTCAAAAGTACGTCTAATTTTCCGACATTTTGACAAGTTTTTGACAATTTGTTTGTCGCCGAGATGAGATTGCGACTAGATTTTGAACGTTTTAAATTACGGGAATACGGGCCCTGGTTTGCGACCTTTAGACCAATGCTGCAATGTTGGGCTAGATTGTTACACATAAAATTGACTTAGATTTAATTTTAAGTCAAGTTTTCTTGCAAATCTTGTTTTTTTTATATAATTATTGACATAATGAATCTTAAATAATTATTTTTATTACTTACCAATCAAAATGAAGAAGATCTTACAATACATTTTGTGGTTATTCTGAAAGAAAAACAACATTGTTTACAAAATATATTGCATAATTCTATTTTATTAAACACTTTTGACTGAACTTCCGTTAAAGGTCAATAGCTGACTAGCCATTTCACAACTATTTTGAAGTCGGCTTCCAGTCTAACCGGATGCAGCTGAGTACCAGTATTTTACATGGAGCGACTGCCGATCTGACCTTCACAACCCAGTTACTGGGTAATACGAAACCCCTTGGTAAGACTGCTGGGCAGAGGACAAGACTTCTTGGTGGACAGTCGCTCCATATAATATAGTACTGGTACTCAGTTGCATCCGGTTAGACTGGAAGCCGACCTCAACATAGTTCGGAAAAGACTATATGAAACACCTTGATAAAACTGGTTGTCAGACTTTCGGGCTTCTGACTACCCGTAACGACTGTCAAAGATCCAAGAATGACAGCCGGGACCAACGGCTTAACGTACTTTCCGACGCACGGAGGATCTTCCGTTAAAAACATAAGTAGCTATCCATATCAAGTCATTCAGTAAATGGTAGCTTTATAGTATGTACATGGTATCCATATCAAAACTTGATATGGATACCATGTACATACTATAAAGCTACCATTTACTGGGTACGTCTTTCATTGACTTGAATGTGCCCTGGCGGCTAAGAGTATGTCATGCTCACTCTAATGTCTCGCTGATGGTGGCGCATGTGTTGGATCATTTAGCTCACTTCAAAATGGTTGAGCTGAATGGTGCTAATCTATGCGTCATGTTCGTGAACGGGCGCCGTCAGTAGGGACTGGTCAACTCTTTGCTGCCATGGCTTATTTTGATTTAATTTAATATTTGAATTGTTTTTTATTTTTTATATTTTCATTACGGACGCTTTTAACGTTCTGCATCGTTCTCACGTGCATAATTTTGAACATGAATGATGTAACCAATACTTTGTAACAATATTATTATGATTTATAAGAGTGTCCATGGAGTTTCTTGCCCGTTCTTCTCCATAGGTGCCTACTACGCTTTGGAATGGGCAACGAGCTTCATCTTTTTGACTGACCGACCTTGACAATTCAAAAGTGCCCTGTAATTGGTTTATTTGAAATAAATAGTTTGAGTTTGATATTGCAACGGTTTTATGGAGATCTAAAGGCAGTGAGAGAAGTGGTGGCCAAAGCTAGAACTTTTTCGGAGGAGCTGCGTTTATATGGCTCCCCTAATTTACAATGCTTTGCTTAGGTCAATTACTCAACTACCCTTCAATAAGTTTTGTGTTGCGTTACGGAAGTGGTTGTTACAAGAGTGTTTTTATTCGATAGATGAGTTCTTTCAAAAGGGTCCCTGTAAATTTTATACTTTAAAGCACAGACATATTTAACTGTTAAGTAGACATAAATTGACAAAATGTAGTTACTTAGTAATTAATATATTAACTGTAAAGACTTAAATTATTGCATGCTATATATTGGCCAAATGTGTGTTACTAAATATTATAATATAAGAACTTCATGTACCTACCATATTTGATGCAATAAATGAATTGAATACTTAGGCTTTTCTTCAATAAACATTTTTAGGGTTCCGTAGCCAAATGGCACGGAACTCTTATGGATTCGTCATGTCTGTCTGTCCGTCCGTAAGCCACTTTTTTCCGAAACTATAAGAACTATATTTCATCCAAATCCGTTCAGTATGTAGTTTTTGCGTGAAAGAGTAACAAATGTCTATCCATCTATCCATACAAACTTTCAAGTTTATAAATTAAGTAGGATACCTAAAGGGGGGTGACTACCGAGATGACGACTAATAGAGAAGTACGGAAGAAAAAGACATGTTGCGCCGACCGTTAAATTGGGATAAGGGCAGGAGAATATATATAATACTAGCTTCTGCCCGCGGCTTCGCCCGCGTGGATGTCGGAAATTATCCCACGGGAACGTGCTAACAGGATAAAATGTATGTGCTTCCCCAGAATGCCATCTATCTCGCGGGCCCTTTGTGGCTAATTACAGTAGAAAACCAATTGTGTCTCATTAGTGGTGATTAAGAGGGTACCTACCTATATGATCTTTACCTAAGTATCTAGGTACCTAATTTAAAAAAAATACTCAATAACAGAAAATAAAATACCTACCTACCTAAATAAACCTATTTCTGATGATAACTAATCTAAACTCAATAAATAAGCAAAATCCCTAAAAACTAATATCTATACGAATGACTAATCCTACCAAACAATATTATAAAATAACCTACGGTCACTACGTACACTATCAAATATACTACCTACCTATACTTTAAAATTAAAATCTATACTTATAAAAATAAACCTAAATAACTCTAAAAATTAAAAGGAATAAAAATGAACTCCACTGCGGGTGACCCAACCTACGACAAACTTAGTATTTGCGGTTGGTACAGTACAGACAGTGGTTTTCGGGTATAGGGATCGAACCGCAAAATTAAGTTTGTTTTTTATTGTATATACTTTTCCGGGATAAAAAGTACTCAGTGTGGTGCCCAGGATATTAAAGAATAATTATACCAAGTTTCATCGTAATCGAACCGGTAGTTTTTGCGTGATGCCTGAACAAACAGACAGACAGACAAAAAATTTTTTAATCACATTTTTGGGTTCGGTGTCGGTCTAGTAACACCCCCTGTAAATTATTTTTTTGATATTTTCAATGTACAGAATTTTCACTTCTACAGATTTATTATAAGTATAGATAATATAATATATCCCTGGACATTTCACACAGCGCCATCTAGTCCCAAGCTAAGCAACGTAATGCTTGTGTTATGGTAACTAGATGGCTGATAAACTACTTATATACATTTTTTTTTTTTTTTTGTAAATACATATATATTATACATATTAGAATGATGATGATGATGAAATTAAGTAGGAACCATCATAAAAATCATGAATATATCTCAGTTCATAATACTTACCATAATGAATGTCATTCAATAGGGTTCATTTTTATTTCATGAATACCACATAGATACACATTTTTATAAGCTTTTATTTAACTTGTTATTTTTATAATAAAAATGTAAATATTTGTTTGAATTACATTATAATCAACATACAACCTGACCAGCAGTGCGATTCTGTAACCATCTCACCGTGAAAACTTAGGTGAAGTGAGCGTGGAGTGAGCTGTCATTGACAACACGGTTAGCGCAGTGGCTGAGCGATCGGACTGCTGCGCTGCGTGTCGCGGGTTCGATTACCGCACAGAACAAATATTTGTAAGTCCTACATGTATTTGTTCCGAGTCTGGGTGTTTTTCTATCTATAATATGTATGTATTTACAAAAAAAAAATGTAAGTATATAAGTAGTTTATCAGCCATCTTGTTACCATAACACAAGCATTAGGTTGCTTAGCTTGGGACTAGATGGCGCTGTGTGAAATGTCCAGGGATATTATTATTATTATTATATTATTCAAACTAATGCTAAGGATTGACACTGTTGACAGCTCATTCTAAGCTCACTTCATCTAACTTTTCACGGTGAGGTTTTTACAGAATCGATCGTCTGACCTGCAAATTGCAAAAACATAAGGAAATTTTAATTTCGCGGGCTACTTTAGTGTAGCCCCCTGAAGTCAAGAAGAAGGCCATAGATTCTCCTGTCAGCTAATGACAACACCTACTGTGATAACCAATTTTATTTGTCAATTGTTAGTGTCAATTGACATTGAAGGTCGAAATTCCAAATTTTACTGACGTTTTTTTTTACGAAATGAAGTTTTTAATGTTATAACACAACTTTTAATACCGGGTCCACGACCCGAGATGGTCAATTCTGTAACCATCTCACCGTGAAAACTTAGGTGAAGTGAGCGTGGAGTGAGCTGTGATTCCAACTAATGCTAGAGATTGACACTATTGACAGCTCACTCTAAGCTCACTTCACCTAACTTTTCACGGTGAGATTTTTACAGAATCGATCGGTTGCATGTACCCATAAGCACAATATATTGCGTGCGTTACATTGCGCACTATCGCTAACAGCTCACACCAAAAATAACAGTCATCAATCAGCCTATAATGTTCCCACTGCTGGGACACAGGCCTCCTCTCTGTGAGACGGAGTGGGCCGTAATCCACCATGCGGGCCCAGTGCGGGTTTTTCTAAGATTTGGTTCTAGGACATGTCGATTTCCTCACAATGTTTTCCTTCACCGTTTTGAGAGCAGTGGTCATGAGATAGTTCACACAAAGTAAAACGCTTGTCTAGGTTTGAACCTACGACCTACAACTCGTAAGTCGCGATCCTTAACACACAAAGCCACCAAATAAAAATCCTTTCTCAGCAATTATTTTTATGCAATGTTACTTAGTTTGATGTACAGAATGCGTAGTTGAAGGCTATGTGATGTGTCTTTTGTACAACCTGTCGGTAGCTAATGGCCAGCAATCGGTGAAGACGAGCTGAGGGGCAATTCTCGTAATTTTAAGACCGTTCACAGTCTGATCTCAGTCTCAATCTGTCAAAAAATACTTCTAATTTCCCTACATTTTGACAAGTTTTTGACATTTGTTTGTCGCTGAGATGGGACTGCGACTAGATTTTGAACGTTTTAAATTACGAGAATTGGCCTTCTGATGATGATGATGACATCTCGTGTCAACACGAATGAAGTAAACTATACAACCGCGGTCACCGACCCCTATATCCAGCGTCATATCCTATTTTGGACGATGCCTGATTTACTTTACTTCACTTTACTTCAAAACTTAACACTAAAATAACGATTGCACTTACATTAATTTCACTTTCGCACTGAGTTTAACACTCTCACTGCAGTAGCTATTATTATTATTAATAATAATAACTATTATTAATCATTATTATTATATCACAGTCCGCTGTGTAATGTGTTCGGACATCGCCGCTTAAATGACTCTGACTTCGTAGTGATGGGAAAATTGGCGTAAGTAGGAAATTCGAATTATGATAGCAATTTATTTTTTAATGCAAAAAAAAAATGTTTTTTTTTTAATGAGTAATTGTATTGCAGCTCATAAATACATAAATAAATATCCCTGGACATTTCACACAGCGCCATCTAGTCCCAAGCTAAGCAACCTAATGCTTGTGTTATGGTAACAAGATGGCTGATAAACTACTTATATACATTTTTTTTTTTTTTTGTAAATACATACATATTATAGATAGAAAAACACCCAGACTCAGAACAAATACATGTAGGTCATACAAATATTTGTTCCGTGCGGGAATCGAGCCCGCGACACGCAGCGCAGCAGTCAATCGCTTAACCACTGCGCCAACCGTGCCGTCTGTTCATCATACAAATAACTGTTCGGTTTTATTAATATACATTACTAAACCAACTCTTGATGTTATTTTTTTTTAAGTAAATATTACAAAGTACGAGTTAGAAAAAAAGAGGGGCTTGTGGCTAAGTAATAAGAGCCGCACGGATCGATCGATCAGTCGTCGAAGTCGTCGATCAGAAGGCCAATTCTCGTAATTTAAAACGTTCAAAATCTAGTCGCAATCTCATCTCGGCGACAAACAAATGTCAAAAACTTGTCAAAATGTAGGGAAATTAGAAGTATTTTTTGACAGATTGAGACTGAGATCAGAAGGCCTATTCTCGTAATTTAAAACGTTCAAAATCTAGTCGCAGTCTCATCTCAGCGACAAACAAATATCAAAAACTTGTCAAAACGTAGGGAAATTAGAAGTATTTTTTGACAGATTGAGACTGAGATCAGACTGTGAACGGTCTTAAAATTACGAGAATTGCCCCTCTGAAGTCGCGCTAGTTTAATATACAGTGGTATTATATTTTGAAATATACATACTCACAAAATAAGTGTACCTAATCTAATATTGCGACATTCGGCAAAAATGTAAACAAATATGAGTTTATGTAAAAATAACTTTAATACCTACACAATAAAGATCAGTTTACGCTACAACTTCCAACATTTTTATAGCTTTTTCGATAGTGCTAGTCACTCTGAAATCAACTTAATAACTGTGAAAATAAAGTTGATATTGGTTTAACTTGGAATAACGTCAATTTGAAACAAAAATAAAATTTGGGTATAAGTGTAATCATTAATGCAAGATAGACATGAACGGTTACATGGAAAGAATATTAGAACTGCTGACAGACTCCTACTTTCTTATCATCATCTGCCTAGCCTTTTACCAACTATATTAGGGTCAGCTTCCAGTCTAACCGGATGCCAGTGCCAGTATTTTACATGGAGCGACTGCCTATCTGACCTCCACAACCCAGTGACTGGGTAATACGATACCCCTTGGTAAGACTGGTTGTCAGACTTTCGGACTACTGACGACCCGTAACGACAGTCAAAGATCCACGAATGTCAGCCGGGACCAACAGCTTAACGTGCTTTCCGAGGCACGGAGGGGTCTTGGTTTGTGAAAATGGTCACCCATCCACGGACCGACCGCGGCAAGCGTAGCTTAACGTGATCGATCGACCCGTGCAGCTGTTATTACTTAGCCATAATATCAGAAACAAAAAATAAATCCACATTTTTTTCAATTCCGCACATACACCACTTGCCTGCTAGTTCCCTTATCAAACTGCGTTGATAAGTCACTTGAACTATAACCCTCGTAATGAAAGACTCATTAGGATCCATCCAGTATACCCTGACCCCTCACATCTCATAGTTTTACCTCCATTCCGACCTAATTACTAGTAACAAGGGAAGGGGGTGAGCTCAAGATATTTTTGCCACGCTAGAATACAATTTCTTGGAGTTATATTGCAAGGCCGCTATACAAGAGAAAAAAAACTTTATGGTGTTTCTTAAGCATAATCAGCATATAATGTTCCCACTGCTGGGACGCGGCCTCTTCTCTGAGACAGGGGGTGGGCTGTAATCCACCACGCGGGCCCAGTGCGGCCTATTGCATGTTACATGACAAATGCGTGCACTGACTGGAATGGACAGCCGGTCGATTCTGTAAAAATCTCACCGTGGAAACTCAAGTGAAGTGAGCTGGATGTGAGTTGTCAGAAGTGTCAATCCCTAGCATTATTTGGAATGACAGCTCACTCCACGCTCACTTCACCTAAGCTTTCACGGTGAGATGGTTACAGAATCGCACTGCAGGTCCTCTCAATCTGTGTGGTTCTTTCCTCAAGAGACCATTTCAGACATCGATCTACATGGTCTTCATAATTATGATCTGACCAAGATTGTGTCTGGACTTTAAACGAGACTGTGACCTCTGAGTTTGTCTCGGCCTTTCTTCTCAGACTAGACAGATAGGAAACGCCTACCTCATCTAGTTTTAAAATTTGATTGACGTATAAAAGTGTACAAACCTACTTACAAAATAAAATCATGTATCATTTGCATGTCATCGAATTTTTGGTTCTAGGACATGCCGGTTTTCTCACGATGATTTCCTTCACCGTTTAAGAGTAGCGGTGATGAAATAAAGTACACAAAGTGCCTGCCGACTGCTGGAGTTACCGAAAATATCTTGCAGAGTAAGTGAAGTGAAGTGGAGACTGCGTATCGGCAAGCGTAGTGTGGGTTGCCCCCCAGCTAGATGGACCGGTGACCTTAAAAAGTTGGCTTGGGCATACTGGATGCGGAAGGTGGAGGATAGGGTGTTGATGTCCAGCAGTGGACTGCGATAGGCTGAGTGGATTAAAAGAGCCTGCCTGAGCCCACTACCTACTGCAGTGCGATTCAGTAACCATCTCACCGTGAAAACTTAGGTGAAGTGAGCGTGGAGTGAGCTGTCATTCCAACTAATGCTAGGGATTGACACTATTGAAAGCTCACTCTAAGCTCACTTCACCTAACTTTTCACGGTGACATTTTTACAGAATCGATCGGCTGCTCGTAAGTGGGAACCGTTTGGTCATACTTGTTTGAAAATATGTTATCAATATTTTTTAACACTGAAATTGATATGGGTATAAACATTGTAAAGCGTATAATTTTCAACCCGCATACATTAGTGTAGTAAAAAAACCATTACCCTTTTTATGTACGAGCTGACTACTTCTGACTTTGCTTGTTATTTAACTTAATGTAAAATGTATTGAGACCCGTAGGTTTTAGAACTTAGGTTGTTGGTTGAATACCTGTCAAATGTCATGACTTTTCACTTTCTTTATGTACTTTCTTAGTTAATCTTGAATATCAATGACTTACGTTAAAGAAATGGTAAGGAAACTTGAGGGGCAATTCTCGTAATTTTAAGAACGTTCACAGTCTGGGCCCGTATTCCCGTAACTTAAAACGTTCAAAATCTAGTCGCAGTCTCATCTCGGCGACAAACAAATGTCAAAAATTTGTCAAAATGTAGGGAAATTAGACGTATTTTTGACAGATTGAGACTGAGATCAGACTGTGAACGTTCTTAAAATTACGAGAATTGCCCCTTTGATCTCAGTCTCAATCTGTCAAAACTACCTCTAATTTCCCTACATTTTGACAGGTTTTTGACATTTTTTTAAACGTTTTAAATAACGAGAATTAGCCTTCTGGTCTATTTTGTAAAAATCTTACCGTGAAAACTTTGGTGAAGTGAGCTGTCATTGCTCCCTATGCCACCTGACGCCTAGGGATTGCCACTATTGGCAGTACAATTTCACATTTTCCACGTTGAGAGTTTTACAGAACAGATAGGCTGTCATTCCTCCTGATGCTAGGGATTGCCACTATTGACCGCACAATTAAGATCACTTCCCGTAAATTTTTACGTTGAGGATTTTTACAAAACAGATCGGCTGCTGTTCACAATTCAAGCCCATTTCACAATTTCCACGTTGAGAGTTTTACAGAACAGATCGGCTGTCATTCCTCCTGATGCAAGGGATTGGCAGTACCAACAGCTCACTTCAAGCACTCTTCAACTAAATTTCCACGGTACGATTTTGACAGAATAAATTAGCGGGACTGAATGGTCGGCAGAAAACAGTGAGCAAGCAGAGATAGATATTTAGAGGCATGAGGAACAGGGTGTAAAGTCCACTCATCCTCTATAGAAAAGGGAGGATCCTCCGACCAGACGGGTGTTGTGTCTGGTGGGCAACTGCCCAACGATTGATGTTGGGAAATTGTATCTATGCTAACTGCGCGGTAAACTCTGCTTGCGAGATGCAGGATTTGCGTGACGTCAGTATGACGCGTTGTTCGCATGTGGCGTTGTAGACACCGCTACAGATAGATAGAATGTTCCATTCTACAAAAGGTCTTCATTCTGTGGTAGTACAGACGTCAGCCCATCTAGCTATTACAATCTATCAAATTTCTTTAATAGATTTTCAACTTTATCGCAAAATTATTAAGGTAGCTTACATAAATAAATAAATATTCCTGGACATTTCACACAGCGCCATCTAGTCCCAAGCTAAGCAACCTAATGCTTGTGTTATGGTAACAAGATGGCTGATAAAGTACTTATATACATTTTTTTTTTTGTAAATGCATACATATTATAGATAGAAAAACACCCAGACTCGGAACAAATACATTTAGGTCATACAAATATTTGTTCCGTGCGGGAATCGAACCCGCGACACGCAGCGCAGCAGTCAATCGCTTAACCACTGCGCCAACCGTGCCGTCAAAATAGCTTATAGCTTGATGTATATAACTGGCTAACATTGGACAAACTCACAAACAATTTTATGTATGAATGTGTAATATTTACCCATACAAGTTGTATATTTTGCAACGAATTTGTATAAATATCGTCATTTCCGATAGGTTTCCTGCCTTTCGTTCAGAATGAGTCGACACGTCGTGTTTTCTTTTGTGTTAATAATGTTGTTAGACAATGGTAAGTTTCAATACCTCATCATTCTCCCGCGTTTATCCCAATTTTTTTGGGGTCAGCGCAACGAGTACTTTCTTCCATACTTCTCTATTAGTCGTCATCTCGGTAGTCGCCCCCTTTCTAACCATATCATCTTTCACACATTCCATCCATCGTTGATTTAGTTTTCCCCTACTCTTATAGCCATCCACATTAATACTCAAAACTTTCCTGACGACCTTTTCCTCAAAATCAGAATCAAAATCAAAAGTCATTTATGCAAATTAGGCTGAGAATCAGCACTTTTCAAACGTCAAAATTACAAAAGACAGTCCCCCAATAAAAGTGAAAAATAAAAACTTTTTTGCAAAAAAAATCAACCGACTTCCAAAAACGACACTACAAAGTGAAAAATAACTTTAATTTCGGAAGTCGGTGTCGTTGGGTTCACACTTTCGTTGTTTGCCACCGACTTCCGAAATTAAAGTTATTTTTCACTTTGTAGTGTCGTTTTTGGAAGTCGGTTGATTTTTTTTGCAAAAAAGTTTTTATTTTTCACTTTTAAGTTGTAATTTTTAACAAACTGCTGAACCGTTTTTGATGAAATTTCTATGGGACCATTTGGGAAGTATACCCTTTCCAACAAAAAAAGAATTTTTCAAATCGGTTGGCAAGCGAAAGAGTTATGCGCGAACAAAAATAAAAAAAATAAAAAAAAATACAAACATCCGAATTGAGAACCTCCTCCTTTTTTAGAAGTCGGTTAAAAACGCCCGCTCTTCACCACTTCCTAGTGCTATCGCTGGGAAGAAAAAGTGGCGCAACAAACTGTCCAGCACCACAGCTGTCTGTTCAGTTAGAAAATAGTTGATTGTATACAATACCCAGAACCTATGCTCAAAATTAACATTAGAAGACCAGAACATAAATTCAATTATTTGCCATATGTCAGCTAGCCACGCCAATATACCAACAAATATAATAAAAACTAGACGTACTCAAGATATAAAAATAATTAATTAAATCTCATTCCTGCGCATTACATAGTCTCTTTTTCTTGGTTTCTTTACTTTTTTATGTAACTTTGCTAGTTTTAAATGCTCCTTTTTTATTTGTATTTCCCGTGTCCAAAATAAAATATAATTATTTCACTTTCTTTCACATAATTATGAAAACTGCACCCTAATTGCGTAATATACAATTAAGTAATCGGAATCGGTTTCATTTTGACAGTTCAACAACATTCATTGCGTTAATATTTACGTGTTGAGCAGTCAAATTTTTCGAACTTATGAAGCAATGGATTAGCAATTTGCTTCAAAATGATTCAGATTACTATTGGTTGTGTGTTACGCAATTAGGGTGCGGATTTCCATTGTGTTACGCAATTAGGGTGCTGATTTCCATTGTGTTACGCAATTAGGGTGCTGATTTCCATTGTGTTACGCAATTAGGGTGCTGATTTCCATACAACTTTAAAGTCACCAGTGTCGCTTTCAGATTTCCTCTTATGTACTCATTTCATATTCTATCTATTTGCGTAACATCACACATCCCTTTTAGCATTCTCATCTATCTGGGCTAGCGATTTCCTTTCAATCATCTCTTTTGTGGCCCAACATTCTGATTCATACAAAACATTGGTTGGTTAACCATTGTTTTAAAAATCTTCCCCTTAAGTTTAAGAAGTATTTGGGAATTTTATATACCTGCCTACAGTAATTTGATTTGTGCTCAATCAATAGCAACCAGCTCAGTTACCTATAACTGGCGAAATATGTGTGAACTTTCTGCCTTGTCCTCTCTGCCAACTCCTTCGGGAAATGGCATGATATTATGTTATGTGGTCTTTGAGTTACTTTATTTTATTACAGAAGCATTTGCACTCGAGAAGGTCTCCAGACAGAAGAGGTTAGTTACGATAATAAGTAGTTTTTAACAAACAATAGTTACTGATTACTATTATTGACCAGTATACAGGGTTATTTGTAAAACACCAGCAACCTCTTAAGAGGTCATTGTACTCGTCATTATGAACAACTTTTACTATGGGACCAAAACTGAAATCGCGAAAAAATATTCAGCTGTTCCCTACATTTATGTTCGCATAACTCGTCAAAATGTAGGGAGTCTCCTCTTAAGAGGTTGTTGGTGTTTTACAAATAACCCTGTAGGTATATATTTTTTTTTTATGTATGGCCACGTATATTTTTACAGTCCGATTTTAATAATTATTTTTTATTGGAAAGGGTATACCCAAAAGTTGGTCCCATAACAATTTGGAAAAAAAAATCCAACCCTAAGGGTGGGAAAATAGGGGTGATTTATTGTTCACTCACAGATTTGAATGCTGAGTTGTGTATTATTACTTTATTACTCTACTCAGTGCCACATAATTAGTAGATTATAGCCACAAAATATTATAAAATAAAAACTTTTTAATAAAAAAAATAAACCGCCGAAAAAACTGAAAAGCAAAACACAATAAACCTTTTTATTTAACCTTAATAACTAAGTTCTTAAACTAATGTAAGTATACCTAAATAATTTCGAGTCGGCGTCGTTTAAATTTAAGGCTATTTAGTGATTTTTGCAAGGTAGCTTACATTAGTTTAAGAACTTAATTAAGGTTAAATAAAAAAGGGTTTATTGTTTTTTTCTTTTCAGTTTTTCCGACGGTTTAATTGAAGTGAAAACTTCTTTAGCGGCGTTATGCACTTTTGTTGTGATGGGTAAAAAATGTTAAACTCGCGTCAGGACACGTGACCTGATCGAAAATTCGTAAGACGGAGCTCGCGTCAGGACACGTGACTGTAATTTTAAGAACGTTCACAGTTTGATCTCAGTTTCAATCTGTCAAAAAATACTTCTAATTTCTCTACATTTTGACAAGTTTTTGACATTTGTTTGTCGCCGAGATGAGACTGCGACTAGATTTTGAACGTTTTAAATTACGAGAATTACCCCTCTTATCGAAAATTCGTAAGACGAAGGGAGAGTAGACCGCATTCCAAAATATCAAAAATGTTGAAGTTTTCACTTGAAACTTGCACTCCCGGAGCGCAACCCGTTGATTTTTTTTTTTTGTTTTTTGTGTAAAAGTTTTTTCAGTCGAACTGGATGCAACTGAAAACCAGTACATAATTATACATTATACCAGTGAGAGCAGCGGTGGCCCAGTGGTAACGGTCGTAACTTACGAGTTGTAGGTTGTAGGTTCGAACCCAGACAGGCGCTTTACTTTGTGTAAATTATTTCATCACCACAGCTCTCAAAACGGTGAAAGAAAACATCGTCAGGAAACCGGCATGTTCTAAAGCCAAAAAATCGAAAACATGCGACATCTACCAACCCGCACTGGGGCTGCAGTCTCGACATTCATAGCGATCGCTTTACGACCAAATTCGGTCGCAAAGTCCTGTCACTCCATACATTACACCTGTTAATCCGGGACTTTGCCACCGAATTCGGCCGTAAAGCGATCGCTATGAATGTCGAGACTGCAGCCCCTGGGCCCGCGGGGCAGTTTACAGGCCATTCCTTTTTGAAGAGAGGAGGCTTTGATGATGTATATATTATGTAACGAGTTACCATTCATTAATTAAATTGCAAATGGGTCTATCTGAATGCAACCATCATCATCTGCCTAGCCTTTTCCCAACTAAGTTGGGGTCGGCGTCCAGTCTAACCGGATGCAGCTGAATACCAGTATTTTACATGGAGCGACTGCCTATCTGACCTCCACAACCCAGTTACTGGGTAATACGCTACCCCTTAGTAAGACTGGTTGTCAGACTTTCGGGCTTCTGACTACCCGTAACGACTGTCAAAGATCCTCGAATGACAGCCGGGACCAACGGCTTAACGTGCTTTCCGAAGCACGGAGGGGTCTCGTTATGTAAAGATGGTCACCCATCCACAGACCAACCGCGGCAAGCGTAGCTTAACCTGACCGATCGACCTGTGTGGCTGTTATTATTTAGCCACGGGCCCCTCTATCTGAATGCAACCATTGGTAGCTAATAACGTATCGTTTCTTATATTGCAACTGAACTATCCTAACAGTGAATTTGACGTTTTTGCCAGATGCATAGTAATTCAGAAGCAGACAGGTGGCAAGGCAGACAGCGGTGAAGGTTCCGATGATGAAGACTACGACTACAAGAGACCGCAGCCGAAAGCACCGCCACTTGATAGAATAAGAAATGATAAGGCTGATGGTTCTAAGAGGACAAATGAAGCAGAGGTACGTTAACATATTTATTTATTAAAATAAAATACACCAACAGGTTCTGTACACAAAATATCAAATAACGGAACACAATCTAAAGACTAATTGTGTTTCTTGCAACCTCTGTAACTTATTTCTTGTGTTATACACCGTGATTTTTAAGTCGTCTGACAAAGGTGGTCCACTCAATGTATCCGACATAAAATACCTCTAGGCGTGTTTTTTTTACCATTAATTAAGATAATAGGTACAAGGAAAAATAATTAATACATCAGAATTATGAAACATCCTGTTAATAATGTTTACGTATCAAACAGTAGAACATACCTAACCATCGCACGAGTCGAGTAGATAGATCTTCGCTCGCAACAGAATGTTTCAACTACGTTATGCATCATAATACTGAATATTTTTTTTCTTTTTTTTTCTCTTAAATGCTATTTTTTTTTGTTATGAATGTGTTGTAGTCATTGGATACATGAAGTGGGCTGCCGTTGTCAGACGACTAAAAAGTCACGGTGTCTACTTCATCATCTGCCTAGCCTTTTCCCAACTATGTTGGGGTCGGCTTCCAGTCTAACCGGATGCAGCTGAATACTAGTATTTTACATGGAGCGACTGCCTATCTGACCTCCACAACCCAGTTACTGGGTAATACGATACCCCTTGGTAAGACTGGTTGTCTTCTGACTAACCGTAACGACTGTCAAAGATCCACGAATGACAGCCGGGACCACGTGCTTCCCGAGGCACGGAGGGGTCTCGGTATGTAAAGATGGTCACACATCCACAGACCAACCGCGGGAAGCGTAGCTTAACCTGACCGATCGATCTGTGCGGCTGTTATTATTTAACCACGGGCCCCTCATAAAGAGGAGTAAAAGTAATAATTCTCACTAAAGTATCGCCAATCAAACCTTACAACCAGACTCGCCAACTTATATGAATATCATAAAAAACACCTGTCTGTTTTCGAACCTACGTCACAGAACTCGTATGTCGCGGTCATTGCTACTGGGCCACCTCGCACCAGCAGACTAAATATTTATCAATATTTTAACTAATGACTTCGAGGGGCCCGTGGCTAAATAATAACAGCCGCACAGGTCGATCGGTCAGGTTAAGCTACGCTTGCCGCGGTTGGTCTGTGGATGGGTGATCATCTTTACATACCGAGACCCCTCCGTGCCTCGGAAAGCACGTTAAGCCGTTGGTCCCGGCTGTCATTCGTGAATCTTTGACAGTCGTTACGGGTAGTCAGAAGCCCGAAAGTCTGACAACCAGTCTTACCAAGGGGTATCGTCTTACCCAGTAACTGGGTTGTGGAGGTCGGATAGGCAGTCGCTCCATGTAAAATACTGGTATTCAGCTGCATTTGGTTAGACTGGAAGCCGACCCCAACATAGTTGGGAAAAGGCTAGGCAGATGATGATGATGATGATTTTAACTAATGACTTCGTCCGTTACCGAAAAATTCTGAAATCATGTTTGGTGAGATGACCACAACATAGTTAAAAATATGCATCCAAGTAATATATTTTTAAGATAGAACAACCCCACTGACGTCACGCAATTTTTCCCCTCCACCGATGCAGATAATCACAGAGGGGTGCAAAAAGCTTAAAAATAGGTCAAAGGGGTTGAAAAACTTACTTTAAAAGCATTTCACCCTCAACCGATTATATTATTTAAGGTTTTACACACCCTTTTTTGATTTAATGAAGCTCGAGGGTAGTTTTGTGCGGTTAAGCAAGTGGGCCGAGGTTAGACGACGGATGGGTGGTTTTAGAACAGTAGGGTATTTTTGGATGATTTTTACGCTCGTGGGACTATGTTTATTTTTGGTTGATTTTAGTTAGTTTGAGGCAAATATTGTTTGTTAATCTTAAACAGCTTTTGGGTTAGCAGTAAGTTTTAATAAAAAGAGGTTGGTATTAATTAACATTGTTATTTAGGTTATACACAACTAGCTGCGCCCCGCAGTTTGAACCGCGTCTGTCTAAGTCTCGATCCCGTGGGAATATCGGGATAAAAAGTATCCTATGTGTTAATCCTGGTTATAATCTGTGTGCCAAATTTCATCCAAATCCGTTCAGCAGTTTTTGCGTGAAAGATTAACAAACATCCATCCATCCATCCATACAAACTTTCGTGTTTACGAGGTAGGATCTATTGCCATTAACCGTACACCAAATCAGACTGGGCTGGTACTGAGAAATCCCTGACGGCAAAACTCAATTACAATTTGCTCGACTTGGGAATCAAAAGCGCACGAGAGGACCAGGTCCTCTCAATCACTGGACTGGACTGGTCAGGAGACTGGACAGGTCCTGTCCAGTCTTAGATGTCACATGACTTCGAATTGTTGGTCCTAGGATATGCCGGTTTCCTCACAATGTTTTCCTTCACCGTTTTGGGAGCAGTGGTGATGAATAATTTACGCAAAGTAAAGCGCCTGTCGGGGTTCGATCCTACGACCTACTACTCGTAAGTCGCGCCCGTTACCACTGAGCCAGCACTGCGCCTCCTTAAGTTAACATTCAACAACACAAAGGCTTGGGACCAAGCTGCTTCCATTTTGTTTTGTTTTTACATATTGAATGTTTTTATTTTGTTTTTCTCTGTTTTGTCGTTGTTTTTTTTTATATACACTGACATTAATGAATTTTATATATACTATGACATTTGCTTACTTTGTAAAGTATTATATTATTTTAATTATTGTGAATGTGAAGACTATGTGGGTCATTGTATTTATATTATTTTTCTCTCTGTTCTCTTAGTTTTTGTCATGGTCTGGCAGTTTGAGTAATTAATGTGGCCTACCCAAATGTCCTTCCTTTGGTATTGTTCGTCGGATCGTTGAGCTCCTTAAGTTTTGAGTTGAGCTGCATGATTTCTGACAAATGCGTGCACTGACTGGACAGGTCCTCTTAATCTGTGTGGTTCTTTCCTCAAAAGACCATCTCAGACATCGTCCTACATGGTCTTCATATGATCTGACCAAGATTATGTCTGGACTTTAAAAGAGACTGTGACGTCTGAGTTTGTCGGCCTTTCTTCTCAGACTAGTCAGATAGGAAACGCCGACCTCATCTAGTTTTAAAATATGATTGACGTGTAAAAGTGTTTGTACAAACCTACTTACAAAATAAAATCATTTATCATTTAACAAATCATTTTTAAACAATTTCTGTTTTCCATATTCAGGTCATCCCTCCAGAGCTTCTGAAATACAAGAAGATACCGAAGAAGGCTATGTACCGACGACTACGAATGAAGAATCGAGTGCAGAGAAATAATTTTGATATTTGAAGAAACTTAATACGTGGGCTGATCGAGAAACTAGATAACTATTTTTTATTCTTATGAAAGATGTCTATGAAAATAAATATGTAAACTAATACAATAAAGTTAAACCCTTTATTACATAACAAGGTTCTTTATATCCTGGTTTAAACCACCGAGCTAGTTATTCAAACCTGACTATAAAAAAAAAGTTTATTTATTTATTTATATATACTTTATTGTACACCACAAAAATACATAGCATAAAAAATACATGACACAGTACAAAATATACAATGGGTGGCCTTATCGCATTACTGCGATATCTTCCAGGCAACCTTAGAATGGACAGTGATTTTCCTTGACATAAAATGGGACTGTCGTTGGTGCAAACATTATGTATATGTCGGAATCATTCGTTTGACTATTCGGAACGTTAGCGCCATCTCGTGGCGCTAGACAGAGTCTAGCCTGAGTTCGTGGGGAGACGAGAGCAACAGCTACAAAAAGCGGTATGAGCAGAGCTCTCGAGATGATAGAAACATCGGACATCGTAGGAACAACATGTGGATAGAAACTGTCGCACGTTCCGTATCGTTGAGTTGTGTGTGTGTGTGATTCGCTAGTGTGATTAACTGGTTCGTAAATTATAATCTGATTTGAACTGTAAACCGTGTTTCTATTGTGCAAAAAAACCAACACTACCCATAGTACGCCCACAGTAATTAAAATATGCCTGATGCTAACGAGAGACAGACATGCCTTCTCCTACATATACAATAAACTAAAATAGATACACAAATATATACATATCCAAAATTATAGATACTTACATAAATACATACAAAGTTGTCATTTTAGTACAACAAACTTTGCCTAGATCGAAATAAAGTTCAAAATACAAATACTGGCCCAAAGGTTTAGTTTCTTTGTTTATTCGAACGCGTTAATTTCTAGAACTAGGCACGTCAGATTTTAAAAGTTATTTTTGCTTTGATAGCTCAATTCTTGAGGCAGGTTATATGCTATTTAACATCACGCTACGACCCCTAGGAGCAAAAGGAAATAGGCAGAAAGAACGCTTAGAGAATGTCAAAGCGCGTGCGGGCAAAATCATTCAAAAAGTCAAAATATACACCGTTAAATTTTGATCGTTTTAATCCTTAAAAGGGGTCATTGTACTCATCATTATGAACAACTTGAAAAAAAAATCAGTTGATCCATAGATTTATGTTCGCATAACTCGCAATAATGTACGGATCAACTGATTTTTTTTCACGATTTCAGGGTTGGTCCCGTAGTAAAAGTTGTTCATAATGATAAGTACAATGACCACTTTTAAGGATTAATACGATCAAAATTTAACGGTGTATAGTTATAATTATGATCATAAATTTTCATTTTATTAATTATTTTTTAGGAGAAAATACGTTATTATTTTGTTTAAACAATGCCTTTGAGGTACTACTGCTTATTTAAAATGTTGCTAACCCGACAGGGTCCATAATTTATTCTATTGTTTTTATTGTTTGTTTGTTTTTTTGCCGGCTGTCGCTGAAAACCAGCGCTGGGGCTCTGTCTCGTATAGGGTCTTAGCATTATGCTGAGCGATGGCCGTTTTACGCGAATGTGACGCATGTTTACCCCCATCTTGTTTTTTTTTGTGTGTTTAAGTATGTCCTTTTTTTATGCGTCATGTTTGCCGCAAATAAATGCATTTTCTTTCTTTCTTTTTCTTCCTTTCTTATACTTACCAGCTGTATGTGTACATTATAGATGCAATAAATATTGAATTGAATTGATGTTTACCGAAAAAAAATCAAAAGTTATGTGTCGTACCTTCAATTTTGTTGCGCAGCAGACAAGTTTTTTTATTAAAAAAACATTGCCTTACACTAGGAATTACTCCAGCATCGTGGGTGCGTTTACAAACAATTAATCTCACAGACACAAACAGCCAGACCCGGAACAACTACCTGTAGGCAATACAAATATTTGTTCCGTGCGGGAATCGAACCCACGACACGCAGCGCAGCAGTCGATCGCTCAGCCACTGCGCCAACCGTGTCGTCACTCCAACAGTTGCTCAGTTGCTCCAACGTTGCTTCAATCGTACTCGTAGCATGAATATTATGAAATAAAACCACAGCGACTTAGTTATATATTTTATTAATAATTAATAATAATAAAATCAAAATGCAATACTAAACATTTTATTATTATTTACAATCACAACTCAACTGTGTTATTAAAACTAGCCTTTGCTTTTCATTACATTTAAAAGTATTAAATTTAAAAAAAACAAACAAGGACATGCCGTACATTTTACTTTTGCCCATTTTTTTATTTCTAAAAACTAAGGGGTTTATTTATAGACGATGATTAAAGTTAAGTGACGTTTATACGTCGAAAAATCTGTGGTTAAACAGTCGCTAATCACTACTTAACTTTAAGCAACGTTTGTTAATAAAGGCGTAAATAATTAGACAAAGAAAAAAGAGTATTTAAGAATTGTAGCATATGGCGTTCTAAAGTTTCTGCCTACCCCGATGGGAAGAAAGCGTTATTTTATGTATGTGTGTATACACCGTTAAATTTTGATCGTTTTAAGCCTTAAAAGGGGTCATTGTACTCATCATTATGAACAACTTTTACTACGGGACCAACCCTGAAATCGTGAAAAAAATATCAGTTGTTCCATACATTATGTCGAGTTGTGCGAACATAAATCTATGGACCAACAGATTTTTTTTTCACAATTTTTGGGTTGGTCCCGTAGTAAAAGTTGTTCATAATGATGAGTACTGACAATGACCCCTTTGAAGGATTAAAACGATCAAAATTTAACGGTGTACACAAATAAATAAAAAGTGCTAAACTAGGCTTCTTATCAATTCGACTAACAGTATCTATGTGTGAATTTTGTTTGTAGATGTTACTTTTTCAACACATTTACAAAAAATATTATCTATCCTACTATTACTTAACATAACATCACGCCTGTTATTCCCGAAGGATTAGGCAGAAGTGTAGTTATAGTACACCTACATACATTTCGCAAATTATGTTTAAGTCCCATTTCATAGGGGCCATCCGATGGTCATCAACCGGGAACAGAACCAGACTCAGGGCTGACAAATTCCTGATTGAAAAACCCCTTTCCCCGAACAGCAGTGCGATTCTGTAACAATCTCACCATGAAAACTTAGTTGAAGTGAGCGTGGAGTGAGCTGTCATTCCAAATAATGCTAGGGATTGACACTACTGACAACTCACATCAAGCTCACGTCACTTGAGTTTTCACGGTGAGATTTTTACAGAATTGACCAACTGCAGTGCGATTCTGTAACAATCTCACCGTGGAAACTTAGGTGAAGCGTGCGTGGAGTGAGCTGTCATTCTTTGTATGTAGACAATGTCTCCAGTAAATGTGTCTAGTAGTATTATTTTGTTTTAAGTACGCTGTACCAGTACAGCGTCATAATAACTGTTTGCTTTAAAAATAAAGATAATTGTTTTATTACGTTAAATTAAAAAAAAAAAACGTTCTAGGAATTTCTCCTGTATTGTGGGTGCGTTTACAAACATTTAAACTCACATACACAAACAGCCAGACCCGGAACAACTACTTGTAGGCCATACAAATATATGTTCCGTGTGGGAATCGAACCCGCGACACGCAGCGCAACAGTCAATCGCTTAACCACTGCGCCAACCGTGCCGTCATCTACTTGTTGTATACTTGTTGATGAATAATTGTTTGCTGCACCGGACGACGTCATTACGTCGGCGCCGGCTGTCGCTGAAAACCAGCGCTGGGGCTCTGTCTTGCATAGGGTCGCAGCATAATGCTGAGCGATAGCCGTTTTGCGTGGATGTGACGCATGTCAACCATTACTTATTGTTTTTTTTTGTGTTATTTGTTCTTTTTTGCGTCATTTTTACCGCAAATAAATATGTTTTCTTTCTTCTTTCTAAAATAAATAAATTTGCGCTCAGAATAGTAAAAAAAGTTACTAATTTTAAAACAGCCATATTAGTTTACCACGCATACGTAGAATCTCTACTGCGCTATGGACTTATAATGTGGGGCAACAGGGCCGACCAACATAGAGCATTTGTTGCTCAAAAAATGTGCATTAGAGCTTTATACGAACTCCAACCTGACGAATCATGCAAACCAGTATTTAAAAAACTTGGTTTCTACATCTACGAAATATGCATGTTTGTATGGAAACATAAAAAGTTATTTAAAACAGCGAACGATATAAATGTCCTCGAAACCAACGAGACCCTTATGGGCTCGTACTAAGCAATGCTCCTAGGCTCGCAAAATATAACAAAAGCTGCTTAGCTATGTGTGTACGGATTTATAATAAATTGCCTGGTGATTTTAAATTGTTAATTACGAGATACTGTTTCAAGCGGAAATTGAGTGCATGGCTAAGCCAAAATAACTTTTATAATCTGAAACAGTTCTTTGACACAAAATTTTAGTTAAGTTTTTATTGTTTATTTTCGAATTTGCTTGCTGAGTCTAAGCCCAGCAAAACATGTTTGTACTATTTTTAACTGTAAGACCTGTTATATCATGTTTTAAGCAAATAAATATATTATTATTATTAAACTAATGCTAAAGATTGACACTATTGACAGCTCACTCTAAGCTCACTTCACCTAACTTTTCACGGTGATATTTTTACAGAATCGATCGGCTGGTAATCGAACCTGGGACCTTATGCTCAGCAGTATTGCCACTAGACCAACGAGAGAGACTTATTTTTTTTTAATTGAAAGAAAAACCTCTTTGAAATCCCTCACAGGAATCAGGCATTTTTGATTAAACAATTTAAGTCATTAACTGCTACCAAGATCACACGGTTTCCGCCAAAAATAGATTTTGTTGTGTGTGTCTGTTGTCTAGTAGTCAACTTGTTAACCAATAATTGTCTAGACGATGACGTAGTGATCTTAAAGTCAGTAAAAAAGTGTTCCATAGTAAGCATAGGGTTTTTTAAGACTGTGGGAGCTGCCACATATAGGCCCCAGTGACGTCTGCTATGAAAATGATGGCAGCGGACTTTACGGTGTCAAAAACGCTCTCTAGGAAAACACACCAACATACTTTCACAAATAACGTTTCAGTGACGTCTTTTGACGGTAAATTGCATACCTATGTGACCATCACTCTTCTAGGAAACCATAGCAACGGAATATTCCTTAAAACTTTGACAGAAATTACCAAAATGTCTTCAGAACCATCTTTTAATCGAATGTCAAAATAAAAGAAAATGGGCCTATACATTAAATGTACATAAAATACTTTTAATTCACTCAATGTATGCAAAACTTTCAATTTTTCAACGTACAGACATTCCAATACTTTACATTTTACATAAATACTTAAAAATTACGTATAAAATATTTCAAATGTACCTACAGTATATCTAGCGATCTTTAACAGTTTTTAAAATATATTTCTTAATATTATTTTTCAATCTAGACCGTTTCTTGAATGTATAGTATGACAAATGTACACAAAAAAGTACGGATAATATTTGCGGATTTATATCGTGTGGTGCCTAACTCTATATTCCCATCACAGATACAAAGCTCCTGCCAGGGTAGCGGGACCATCCGAAAGGGTTTACCGCTGCCCTGGAACATAAAGGGCTCAGGAAGGAACACGGGTGGGTTTTAGTCAGTAAGAGTCTGACACTCCCTTCTGCTCCACCCAGAGCGGGAGGGGTCATTTGATGATTTCCCATCCACAAAAAAAAAAAAAAAAAGATACAAAGCTGAATTGTGTGGCATGGTAGGTATTTTAGTGTAACAAAAGACAATGTGTACATTTTTAGGTCATACTATACATTCGATTTCAGGACATTATTTGGCAGTATTTTTTAAAATCTTACAGTTCCATAATGCATGTTATCTTATTAATTGATCCTATACATTTATTTGTCAAAACATCAACAGCTAAAATTGGATTTGACAGCTATTTTAGTATACCGGGAAAACTGTCCTCATACCATTGTATATTGTAATAATAATAATAATATCCCTGGACATTTCACACAGCGCCATCTAGTCCTAAGCTAAGCAACCTAATGCTTGTGTTATGGTAACAAGATGGCTGATAAACTACTTACATACATTTTTTTTTTTTTGTAAATACATACATACATTGTAGAGCAAGGACCTCGTTTTAAACAGAAACAAGGCAAGCATTATGTACAGGATCTAATTAAATTAGCTAGCGAAACTCCGCACACGCGATTTCCATCCCATTACGTCTGCCACGTTTCACTAGCTAATTTAATATTTGACCCCGTACAAATCACTCCCTTCGATGTCCTACCTTACCTCAAAAGTTGACTAAATCACATCGGAACATGTTAAGTTTAAAACATAAAAGAGAGAACTTTTTAAAGCTATTTCCGATAACATGCATCAAGGACTGTTTCCCATTTTTATATAAAACATAGCCACATTCACATTTCTTGCTGCAAATGACATAATCATCAAAATAGCCTCCAAGACTACGCGATACGTAAATGAACGCCCGGCGTACCAAGGATGGTAAAACCCACTACCACCTAACAGACAGGTTAACATTTTTACCGTGGCATGAGCTCTTGATGGTTGATGTGACGATCGCCAGGAACTTCCTATGTCCAGCAATGGATACCTTTCGACTGGAATAGTAATGAGATATTGACAGCTATATTCTCAAAATATGTAACTATAGTTTGGAAGATGTAGCGTTGGAAGGCCTCTCACAAGGTGGACCGATGACCCCTTGAGGCTGCGGACGCGAAGTCAGCGGGCGCGAGGCAACGGTGGCGGCAGCGCGGCGAACAGCGCGTTCCAATGCATCGATTTATATGGAACTGGCCTCGAAGGCAGCTGCGCGGGGAGCGGCGTATGAGAAATGCGCACCAGTCTAGTGGTGCACGCGCGTCTGCATTGACGTGGTGTTCAAATCAAATCATTTATTGGTTTGCAAACATGGGTATTTGTACAAAGATGTTTTCTTATAAGAGTCCTCCATGCTCTACCGTCACATGGGCATGCAAAACATATTATTATTTAACTTAGTTACACAAAAGATATTATGGTGTTGTGCATTTTATTTTTTGTTTTTTTGACGACTAACGTTTTAAAATGGCCGCTGACGTGGTTGAGCAAATTGTTTTAGTGATTTTCGATAGACATTTCGTTCACGAACAAAGACACTATAATTTCTCATAACACAACACTAGCCGCTCTAGCGCCGCGCGATCTGCCCGCTGGCTTCGAGACCAGGGTCTGCGTTGCCCCGCATCCGCTGACTTTGTGTTCGCAGCCTGACGATCACAGGATTCCGCTGGATGGCGACAAGCACAGAACCGGTCGAAGTGGTGGTTTTTGGGGGACGCCTATGTCCAACAGTGGACGTCTTTCGGCTCAAATGATGATGATGTTGATGATAGTTCATATCTATGAGAGAAGAAAAATGTCCTCACAAACATGTCACTTGCAGCTGTCAATGTATTTAGTCACTATACCAAGATTACAACGTATACGTAAACTATATACATTAATTAAATAAGAACACAGTTTTATTTGTATTTACTTTGTCTTAAAAATATAACTAATTTCGCTACTGTCGTATCATTTTTCTTATAAATTCGTTGCCGGTTCAAATACAGGTAATAGATATTTTTACTGACATTCGGAAGAAATGAATGTATATTCTGTCATATACAGATTGACTTAAATAATTATCTATACATTTTTTTTTGGGATAGGCCATTAATTTACTATTAAATGTACACATTCGCCAATAAATTTATGTTTTGGCCAAACATTTTTTGGCCCGTATAAAAGTTATTTGTCAAGGAATCTATAAGTACCTAACCCAAGTTTTCGTCATGACATTTAACTGACTTAAATGTAAAGAAATACATCTCAAAATTTTCATCGTTTTTATTCTGAAGATTGGTAATTTTGATCCCAGCAGCAATTACATAGGTAGGTAAAACTTACAAGTATACAGCGTCAATCAGAACTTTTGTAAGGGACAGATGATAATTTTTCGCGTCTACGATGTTGGTCCCGTATAGAAAGTGGTTCTGTCTGATGGTCCGTACCACACCCTAAAGGCCTTTGAATAACCGTGGCACACCTACCTGTCCGCCATTTTGATTTTTTTTTCAAAATGGCGTCCACGCATGGATCCTATACAGGGTTATAGGCAAAACACCAACAACCTCTTAAGAGGTCATTGTACGCATTATTATGAACAACTTTTACTGTGGGACCACACCTGAAATCGCGAAAGAAAAAATCCGCTGTTCCCTATATTTTGACGAGTTATACGAACATAAATGTAGGGAACAGCTGATTTTTTTTCGCGATTTCGGGTTTTGTCCCATAGTAAAAGTTGTTCATAATGATGAGTACAATGACCTCTTAAGAGGCTGTTGGTGTTTTTCCAATAACCCTGTATAAATCGATAGATAGCCGCAATTTAAAAAAAAAAAAAAAATGTCGCGCCAGTAGGTATGCCAGGTTCCATATTAATATCTGCAATCCCATTTTCTGATAAATGTTGTAGAATTAAAAACCCATACTCCATCATGTCAGCCTCTTTCTTCGTTGTAGGCCTAACGATGCAAATGACCATACCATTGACTAAAAACTATGAAAATTTCACAACATATAACCGGACTTACAAACAACACCGCACACAGAAAACCTTTTTAAAACATCACTCAATCAAATAACATTTTCTGCTTTTCTGTAAAAACCTTACCGTAAAAACTTAGGTGAAGTGAGCTTATGAGAGTTGTCACTCCATCTGTAATACCCAGACACCTCCGTGCTTCGGAAAGCACGTTAAGCCGTTGGTCACGGCTGTCATTCGTAGATCTTTGACAGTCGTTACGGGTAGTAAGAAGCCCGAAAGTCTGACAACTCTTACCAAGGGCTATCATATTACCCAGTAACTGGGTTGTGGAGGTCAGATAGGCAGTCGCTCCATGTAAAATACTGGTGTTCAGCTGCATCAGGTTACACTGGAAGCCGATCTCAAAATAGTAGGAAAAATTCTAGGCAGTTTGACTACACAATCAGCCTACAATGTTCCTACAAACAGGCCTCCTCTCAGTGGCAGGGAGTGGGCCGTAATTCACCACGCGAGCCCAGTGTGAGTTACTAGATGTCACAGATTGACTGCTTGCTAGGAATTGACACTATTGACAGCTCACTTCACCTAGGTGGTCACGGTGAGTCTTTTAAAGAATAGACCGGCTTATTTAAAGTTCAAAAGTTACACTGTACTCACTGAATTCACTTTTAATTTTATTTCTTGACTCCTACAAGTCACTTTTCTAGGCCATTTTTATAGTTAAAACCACGTGCTCTTTATGATAGGCTACGCAACTATTTGCACGTGTTTCTTCTCCCGAGGTTCCTTTAAAACGTAGGAAGTCGTTCTTCTTAGAGAGCCGACAGAATCTGTAAAGATAATAAAAACATTTTATACATTGTCCTACGATAAAGAAAAGCCTAAAGTAAAGTTTCCGAGATGAATGCTCCACAAATCACTAAATAGGTACGATTATCGTGAATTTAAAACATCGTTCTTTATCTTGACTCGTTTGAAGATATGATTGTTTAGCGCTAAACATATTTAGAATTTTTTGGTACAGACGCCAGCAGGTCAAGCTACCCGAAAATGTCAAATTTTCCCAGTCAACCTTGAACCTTAATTCTTTAGTGATAAAGTTGAAAATCTCTTAAATAAATTTGACAGATTTTAGTAGCTGGATGTGCTGGCGTCTGTACAAGTGGGCCTAGATTTCATCGCATATAAAATGCAGGTTTTCTTCACCACAGTAAAACAGCCACAAATTCGAGATATGATACACGAATGGAATCACATTTATTCGGGAAATGGAATTGGAATCATATTTTTATAATCAACGTTTATTTGCTAGAAATATATTATAAATAATAATAATAATAATATCCCTGGACATTTCACACAGCGCCATCTAGTCCCAAGCTAAGCAACCTTAATGCTTGTGTTATGGTAACAAGATGGCTGATAAACTACTTATATACATTTTTTTTTTTGTAAATACATACATATTATAGATAGAAAAACACCCAGACTCGGAACAAATGCATGTGGTCATACAAATATTTGTTCCGTGCGGGAATCGAACCCGCGACACGCAGCGCAGCAGTCAATCGCTTAACCACTGCGCCAACCGTGCCGTGGAATGGAATCAAATCAAACATTTATTTGCTAGAAATATATTGTTTTAGTATTTAAAGTAAGATCTTATAACCTAAGTGTTATTGTGTTTTGCCTGCAAGCAAGCAGAAGAAAAACAAGTAAGTAGACTGAATAATCGACCCTGGACGTGAGTAATTCTTGGTTACCTATATTTTAGACAGACTCTGTCTCTCATGATGAAATACCTGCCTTATTTGATTTTTAAGTATAATCAAATTAAAATTCTTATTATAGTGGTTTCTTGACGTGTTAAAATGTCATCTGCAAACGTAGCATGACTACTTCTATCTCTGTTCCACGAAGAGAACGTGACATTTCTTTTCTTCAGTCTTTACAATTCTCCGCAGAAATTTTTCTACAACCTGTCAATTAGCCTTTCGTTTCTTCTGTTTGTACGGTAGTCATGCCAGGCGTGCTGATGTAAATCAAATATATACATTTAATATTGGAAGCGTGTGTCACGTCAAATGCATACATGTTATTGGAATGGTACGGGGCCTAGTATAATTCCTTGCGGCACACTCACTGTGGAGCGCGTGCGGGCGCACAGCGCGTGCGGGGCGCGCGGGGGACGCGGGCGCGGAGGCGGGGCCGCGCCCGCCGCGCCGCTACGACCAGCGCAGCTCCTTCAGCTCCACGCTGCTGCTGCGGGAGTGCTGCGGGACAGTGTCAAAAGCTTCGTTAAGAATTAAATTAAGAAAATTGATCAAATCGTTTTTGCACCTGTAAAGACGCAGTTCCATCGCTACGCATGTGCACAGCTTTGCTAAAAATATAAGCGAGATCATCCTCTGCAACCCACAACCACACTACGGATGCGCGGGTGGTAAACGAATGAACCCGCGCCGCTAACGTGCGTAATCTCTACATGCATATCCTAAATAACATTGGAATTGCAACCTTACCATAATTCGTTCTAAATGTCGCGCATACTGTATACATTTATTTGATAAATGGGTCAGGACCAAATTTTTGACGTAATTGCACCATGGAAATCACAAAGGAATGACGCTGACGATACAAACAAAATGCTAAAATGACAGTAAAACAACATGGCGGCTTATCCGGAATACATGGCCAATACTTGAAGCCAATCTTGCCATACTAAATAGTCAAGAAACTTCTATCATAGGTTTGTAGGTTTCAAAATAATGGTGTCGCACAACAGGAGTATTACAACGGAAAGAATTTTGGGATGTATGTAAATACCTTGTATAAATTATAATAACGATGTTCATTGTGCTATTATCTATTAAAACGATTACTAGTGTTTATGAGGCTTTATTAATATAAAAATTATAAATGATAGGTTACGTTAAAAAAAAACAGCGACCTAATATTCTTAGGTAGTTTAGCAGGACATGTATATTTTATAAAGCGTAGTCAAAAATTTGGTCCTGACCCAAATGTTCGTATATTATTATAAATATTAAATAAGGTAGACGACGATGTAAAATGAAACATATCATATAGAAATTGGAGTTAATACCTGAATTTAATACTGTTAGGGCTGATTATTCAATAGACAGATAATTTTTATTCGTGGAATAAAATTGACGTCCGTAAGTTTTTTTTTGGAAAAACTGTCGAAAATTCAAAATTATTCCTCCGATAAAATTATCTGGCGTTTAGCAACCAATAAATAAACAAGTAAACAAGCCCTTAGTGAAACAGCAACCAATAAATAAACAATGATCTATACGATCTTTATATGAATATGTCGGAGTCATTCGTTTGACTATTCGGAACGTTAGCGCCATCTCGTGGCGCTAGACAGAGTCTAGCCTGAGTTCGTGGAGGTGGACGAGAGCGACAACTACATGAAGGGTGTGAGCAGAGCTCTCGGGAGGATAGAAACATTGGACATCCCACGAACAACATGTGGATAGAAACTGTTGCGCGTTTCGTATCGTTGAGTTGTATGTGTATGTGATTCGCTAGTGTGACTAACTGGTTCGTAAATTATAATCTGATTTGAACTGCAAACTGTTTCTCTATTGTGCTCCAACCTTTTGTAATCAAAACTCAGAAGTTTAGTTATAAGGGGTTTGATCTTACGATCCCTTCTGTCTTACTCACCTGGTATCTAGAAGTAGCTGGTGGTACATGTGTGGCTGGTGAACACCTGGAACATCCAGGTCTTAGCACTGTCCTGCTGGAGGAACCACCCCGCATTGCTGTTCTTAACTCCTGGGAAAATACCGTAATAAATCCCGGTTAGTTTGACCAAGGGACTAGTCCCGGTAACATCCTTGATGAAAACTGTCAGACAGGATATTTGCCTTCATCCATTGAAGAGTTTTGTAGTCTATTTTTGGCAGATCATAGCCATATTATGATAAAACCGCCGAAAGACTGCAATTAATTTAAATGCCATATGATGTATGATATTGATGTATGTCATAACACATACACATACACAAAAACAACATAGGTATAGGAATACAAAACTTTTTAAAACGGCCGCATATAGAATTTCGTTGCTTTGTTAAACTCCATTGCCTATTCACGCAGCGTGTCCTAAGCATGATTGCGAGTCGCCTAGACTGTGTGTACGTGGGTTGTGCCGTCTCTCATGGGATGTCGCAACGGTGACCGTTAATTTTATAGTGTCTGTTCTTACTAACTTAGTCATAAGTTTTACTAACAAGTGAGTCTTTGTAGCTTGAATAAAGAAAAATTCTATTCTATTCATTTATTGTCAAGTAAAGTAAATGCTTTCTTGATTTGTTTATCTTTATTTTATTTTTGTTGAAAGACTTGACCAGAACCTCCGAAACTGTTAGATGATCTTGCTTACCTGTCCCATTTCACTGCAAAGCGACTGTCTTCCTTGCGTGGCATTCTTTTTAGTGTTCCAACAGAACTCTAGTATCGCCACCACAATTGCGAGAGCTAGGCCGCATAGCAAAGTTACGAATACACCACCTAGAAAGAAAATTATAATTATATATCGTGAGTTTTGTCTCTCTCTAAGTGCTCATACACACAAGGGACACGCTTCAGCGACAGTGGTAACTATACGGTGCTCAAATACACGAGTGGCATATTGTCCACGGTGGCGGCCGACACGCGTCGACGGGTGAAGTTGCCTCTGTCGACGAGTTCTGTCGCTTATGTGTATGCACACTTAGGCTGATTTACTTTTATCCAGTATACAACGTGTTTTTTTTATATCCCATGACTCTAGGGGGTCATTGTACTCATCATTATGAACAACTTTTATTATGGGACCAAACCTGAAAGCGCGTAAAAAAAATCAGCTGTTCCCTACATTTATGTTCGTATAACTCTTCAAAATGTAGGGAACACCAGATTTTTATTTCGCGGTTTCTGGTTTGGTCCCATAGTAAAACTTGTTCATAATGATGAGTACAATGCTCCCTAGAGTTATGGGATATAAAAAAGAACACGTTGTATAACAATATAACGTTTGGATCTTGTAACACTGGATTAGCCTTCAACCAATTACGGGCTGGTCAATTTAAATAAAAATGTTTACATAGGTCTAATATCGTTCCGATGTTACTGGATCTCAGCGCTAGATGGAAATGCCTCTAAAGAGATAAACCCACGCCTAGCACAAAATACACACAAAAGTCATAAGTCTAGCGACACATCTACGGAAAATACGCAAGATCAAAGAAGGAAGTTTGGCGTGCTCACGCCCTGCAAAGGTTTTTAAGTTACCAGCTACAGATCAGCCGGTCGATTCTGTAAAACTCTCACCGTGAAAACTCATGTGAAGTGAGCTTGATGTGAGTCGTCAGTAGTGTCAATCCCTAGCATTATTTGGAATGACAGCTCACTCCACGCTCACTTCACCTAAGTTATCACGGTGAGATGGTTACAGAATCGCACTGCAGGCCGACATTACATCGCGTTGGTGTTATAACCATAAACCTTCATTATCACCATGATCAGCCTAGAATGTCCCCATTGCTGGGATACAGGCCTCCTCTTGTGAGAGGGAGTGGGCCATAATTCACCAAACGGGCCCAGTGCGGGTTGGTGGATGTCATATGTCTTCGAATTTTTGGTTCTAGGACATGCCGGTTTTCTTGCGATGTTTTCCTTCATCGTTTTGAGAGCAGTGGTAATGAAATAATTTACACAAAGTGCCTGCTTGGCTTCGAATTCACGACCTATCGTCTCTTAACTCATGGCCGTAACCACTGGGCCACCAGTGCTGTCTCATAAACCTTGGCTGAGCAGAATTTCGGCAACGCAATTTATCGACATGGTGCCATAGCAGACGAAGACGTCTTTACTAAGCGTACAATTAGCAGCCGAGTTTCGAAGACGTAATTTCGGCAGGTGTGTCGCTACACTAAGGCAGGTGAATAGGTGATGTACTTCTTGGCAAATTTTAGACCGCATCATCACTTACCATCTGGTGAGACAGCGGTCAAACGCGAGCCTGTATGATATACAAAAGGATCACAATGGAATCTAACCCTTACAACCTACATAATCCCGCGTTTCAACAACTTTCAGGATTTGTAAATTAGCGATTTTTTATGTACAGACGCTAGCACACTTAGCTACCCGAAACTGTCAAATTTTCCCAATCAACCTTGAACCTAATGCTTTAGCAAATAAAGTTGAAAATCTATTAAAGTAATTTGACAGATTGTAGTAACTGTCGTATTATATGTAGGTAGATTCTAAGAGGACGGTGGCTTGTCATTATAATAATAGTTAGGTTGTGGGTACTCAATAAAAATCAATCTTGGTCAACCCGTCTTTCATTTACAACAGTAGCTTTATGTGCTGGCGTCGGTACAGTCAACAGCAAAAGTAGATGATCAAAATCAGAAATTCAATACTAGCAAACGGAGTTCGCAGCTATATGGCAGCTGTACTAGTAGTAAATGTTTGGTATTATTTACAATCACATACTTTTGAATCACTTCGACGCCACACAGTTCTGACGCGAACTCCGTTCATTAGTATTGAATTTCTGATTTTGATCATCTACTTTTGCTGTTGACTATACACTCTTCTCTATCTTGAGTTAAGTAACTTGTTCCAATCCTGCCTGCATGCGTCAAGCAAGTTCCACCATTTTTATTTGACTCTGCCACGCACGATGTGCAACTATGCATTCTTTTTTTTTGCCAGTTTCTAAGAGTATTCAGATCAACCGTTTTTTTTTCTAGTTATTGATGTCCTGCTGATGGACAGGGATGGAGAGGGGCCCGTGGCTAAATAATAACAGCCGCACAGGACGATCGGTCAGGTTAAGCTACGCTTGCCGCGGTTGGTCTGTGGATAGGTGACCATCTTTACATACTGAGACCCCTCCGTGCCTCGGAAAGCACGTTAAGCCGTTGGTCCCAGCTGTCATTCGTGGATCTTTGACAGTCGTTACGGGTAGTCAGAAGCCCGAAAGTCTGACAACCAGTCTTACCAAGGGGTATCGTATTACCCAGTTACTGGGTTGTGGAGGTCAGATAGGCAGTCGCTCCATGTAAAATACTGGTATTCAGCTGCATCCGGTTAGACTGGAAGCCGACCCCAACATAGTTGGGAAAAGGCTCGGCAGATGATGATGTCCTACCGATGGACAAAGGCCTCCTCAATCGCCTTCCACCCCTCTCTGTCCAGAGTTTTTATTATAGTAGTCCAGCTCATCCTGACATTTCCATCTGGGCCTGCCACGAAGTCGTTTGGCATTCATTTCATTAGTACTTGTTTAATATTTCAATATGTGAAAAGGTTTACCTGACGCTTCCCTAGATGGCGTTGGGATCGAAATACATCTCGCTATGGTTTCGTTACCGAGCAAACTTTATATAGGTTTGGTTTTTATTGTGAATAAAATTGTCCTAATTGAAAACAGTTTGTGCGTTTTTCATTGGGTGTTCTCACCTTCGGACCTTGAAAACCTGTACAGTACTCTACGAGTATTTTTGCCAACCAATTGAATTGCATACTCTCAATTTCATTAGACAAAAAGGGGTCACACATAGACATGGGTCGTACTTGCAAAATCGAGTACCAGGGCTTCCAAGTCCAAGTACGTCCACCTTAAAATACCAGGGCCTAAAACCAGGGCTCGAAATACTTTCAAGTATTTTCTATCTGCATCGAAAATTGATCCATGAAGTCATACAAATAAAGAAGTACAATCGCGTATTCAAAAGCCCTGTTGGAAGTAAAAAATACTTGCATAGGAAATTGATCCGTGACTTCCTATAAATAAGGAGCAAAATCGCGTTTACAAATAAATACTTACAAACCAAGAAAGTAAAAAAATACTTGCATACGAAATTGGTCCGTGACCTCCTACAAATAAGGAGCACAATTGCGTTTATAAATAAATACTTACAAACCCATAAAGTAAAAAAATACTTGCATACGAAATTGTTCCGTAGAGTCTTACTGATAAGGAGCATGATCGCATTTGCGAAAACTAACGCAGTTGAGTACCTACGTAGTTGATCGAGTAGCCGTATAAAATACTTTGAAGTCTTGCAAGTATTTCGGTTCGGTACCTGGTGTGCGTACTTGGAAGCAAATACCTGGTATAAAAACCTGGTTGCGTAAATACGTACCTTCCCTAGTCACACAAAGATTTTTGGAACGAAGTTCCTTAATCCTTATCGCGCGTTGCGAAAGGGGGCTAGACGGAAAAAATTAAGACCAAAAGTTGGAACGACACTTTTTGCTATAGTTGTAAGCCGTGCGGCGTGCGCGTGTTTCTCTCTCTCTCTCTCTTATAGAAAGCAAGCCAGTTTTTTTCGTTACTATATTTCGTTTGTTTTAGTTATATTTCATATTATTATAACTTAAAAAAAAATATATTACAATTCCTTCACTAATTAATCGAAAGGAACTTCGTTCCATCCGGCCGGTCGATTCTGTAAAAATCTCACCGTGAAAACTCAAGTGAAGTGAGCTTATTGTGAGTTGTCACTAGTGTCAATCCCTAGCATTATTTGGAATGACAGCTCACTCCACGCTCACTTCACCTAAGTTTTCACGGTGAGATGGTTACAGAATCGCGCTGCAGGTGTCCCTTGACACCTCTCAAGTTTTTTTTCTATGTTTAGTATGCAGGAATATGGTAACACACAAATAAAAACAAAACAGATTGATAACCTTCGCCTTTTACCTGATAACCCCAAAAGAAGGTAGCGTTTTTTAAATATATTAATTACAAAATCAAACGTCAAATTAGGCTGAGAATCAGCACTTTTTGAACGTCAAAATTACATAAAACAGTCCCCCAAAACGCCCGCGATTCACCAGTCTTTCACTGGGAAGAAGAAGTGGCGCAACTCAGCAGCACAGCACATATCTCTAGACTATACTTGCAAAATTATCAACTTACCAATATTCTGAACTCCAAGAGGATTCGCTTTGCTGTCCTTTCCATCTCTGTTGCACACATCTCCTGTGTTCTTCCACCATTTGTCATATAAGATCTGAATGACCCCCTTCTCTTGAAGTTCTAGTATAGCCAGGGATATCTTGTCTCGCCAGGGACTGCCTTTCCATGTTGCTATGCCGTAACCCTGACGAAAAAGATGTTTTTTTTTTTAAATTTAGACGTAATGCTAAATCCTATAGCACGCAAGCAGAGTTTACCGCGCGACTAGCATAATATACAGCGTGGCGCTTTAATGGCGACATTAATTTGACACACGTATACGGTTTTGCGTTGTAGTTTTATGAGTATATTTTAATTTAATTAAACATTAATATTTATTTCTTTATTAACAATTTTATAAAATAGCATCTTAGAGCAACCTGACTTAAAGAACTGTAGCGCAGGGGCCATTTGCAGGGGTCACGGATCATAACATCGCATCAATGTAATTAAAACAATTAACGAGCAAAGAGAAGGCGAATTGAAGGAAAGAGAGAGAGCCCTATGTCGGCGCGCGGCGCAGATGGAAGTTTTCAAGTTACGATTTTTTTTATGTTGTTATAATTTTTATGATTACTGGCCACTAGCCCTACCCGTGTGTTAAATTAATGTCGCCATTGTAGCGCCACGTTGTATACAAAATTCCTATATCAATTGTCGGGCAGTTGCCCACCAGACACGACAACCGTCTGGTCGGAGGCTCCTCCCTTTTCTATGGAGGATAAGTGGGTACATATTTGAATTTCGAAAATTAAAATACCTACGTGTAAAATATCAACGTTCAAAACATCGAAAATTTAAATATCGAACGACCATAAAACCGAAAATTAAAATAACGTAAGTTTATATTGTCGAATAGTTAGATAACCTACGTCCAATATATCTAAAATCTAATTATCGACAAACATGACATCGAAAGGCTTAAATATCGAAGTACAGAGTATCGAATGTCCTAAATATCGATATTTATTTATATGATGTGCTACAAAAATTTGTGACAGGAACAAATCGCTGCAAAACCGACTCCATATGGTCTTGTCTGCCCTACCCCTAGAGTGTAATTTAAGCCCGCGTAGGCGCGGAGGGGCGAGGCGGCCCGCGAGCTGAGGCGCAGGTGGCTTTATCGCCCGCCGCCGCGGCTGAGGCTGGCCGGCGAAGCCGGCCAGCAAGCCGAAGCTGCGGTGGTGAGCGTTAAAACCATCGACGACGATAAGCTCGCGTGGGACCGCCGGAGCCCAGCAGCGCCGGAGCCGTGACAGAAACCATGCCTGCTGCATGATGCATGCTTGCTTGCACGCTGCATGCTCAAGTAATATTATTTTCGGTTCCCTATCCATTTGCATAAAATTTTAAGACCTAATATAACTTGGCATACTTTTGTTTGTCCTAATTATATTTTCGCATAAATTATTTACGCATAACAGCTTACGCATAATTTTTTTACGCATAATTTCTCTAATAATAATTAAGCATAACATTCTAAAGCATACATTTTTCAAGCATAACATTCTAAAGCATAACTTTATTAAGCATAACAATAATAATAAGGCGTAGTCGACGGAGCCCCGCTTCGCGGGGCCCCTATTTCTGTCTGCAGGGTTTAAAGGAACCTAACACGAAGGAGATGACGGGGGCTCGTTCGCTCGCTCCGCTCGCTCACTTGAGCCCCCGTCATCCCCTTCGAACCTAACCTGTCCGTGTCGGGGTGCCCCAATTCCTGAGCTCGCTTCGCTCGCTCTTGCATCCTAAGTTCTCATTGCCTTTTTAATAAATCGAGATGTGTAAAGAAAAAATACACGGACAAACACAATAGGATTGAAAAAAATATTAGTGAAAAAGATGAATATACTTCGAAACTTGCATATTTACAAGCGATTGCTAAAAATATACACCTGAAATAAAAATACATAGTTCCACATTTAGTTCGAAATTTTTTCCTATATCAAGTTCGATATTTTAACTAGTAGGTATTTTTAACGTAAATATAATGAACTAAAGTGTATTAAATGTTGACATTTTGAACTTAGGTATAATGATTATCGATATTTTTAATCATTAGATATTTTTATCACTCGGCATTTCAATGTTAGACATTTTAAGCTTAGGTATAACAATTTTCGATATTACGATATAATCGGTATTTAAATTTTCGATGTTTTGAACGTTGACATTTTACACGTAGGTATTTTAATGTACGACATTCAAATATGTACCCGGATAAGTGTATTCAATTGCATTCCTGTTCGTCATACCTCCAAAAAACAAACAGATAGCCCACGTTCGGTAGTGAGCCAAAACGAAATGGCGAATATATTGGAAGGGTGAAAGTGAAGAGTGATGAAAATACCCTAAAACGAATAGAGCAGAAACAATAGAGAGATATCATCATCATCATCAGCCAACAGCAGTCCACTGCTGAACAAATGTAGGCCTCTCCAATTGCATGCCCCATTCAGCTTTATTCTCGGCAAATCTCATCCAGCTCCTAGCAGCCAGCCAGCGAAGATCGTCCGCGTGTTTTACGTGGATGTGACGCATTTTCTCCCCCAACTTGTTATTTTTTTGTTTATCTTTCTCTGCCTCATGTTTACCGCAAATAAACGTATTTTTAACCGACTTCTAAAAAAGGACGAGGTTCTCAATTCGGATGTTTGTATTTTTTTTTCTATGTTTGTTCGCGCATAACTCCGTCGCTTGCCAACCGATTTGAAAATTTCTTTTTTTGTTGGAAAGGGTATACTTCCCAAATGGTCCCATTGACTTTCGACAAGATCTGATGATGAGTTTCGGAGACAGACAACGGAACTCTTCAATAAATGCCAGCAAATCAACGGCTATTGCTGCTATCGCTTATGTATGCATTGTTTATGCAATCACACAACATAACGACACGCCTGTACCCTTTAAAGGGGTACGCAGATGTGTTCAGTATACCACGGTACACCCTCATTTCTGTCAAAGTTGTTATTGGGGTTCCTCTAAACTTGTAAGTATATCCGAATTTGTGTGGGGTAGGACAACTAAAAAGTGAAAAATAAAAACTTTCTTACAAAAAAAAAAAACAACCGACTTCCAAAAAAAACCACTACAAAGAGAAAAATAACTTTAACTTCGGAAGTCGGTGTCGCTGGTTCTGCATTTTCCTTTTTTGACGCCGTTTTTATTTATTTTCTTTAAACAGTTTATTGTTCTAACCGTATAGGAGTAAATAATAAATAAATATAAATAAATATCCCTGGACATTTCACACAGCGCCATCTAGTCCCAAGCTAAGCAACCTAATGCTTGTGTCAGTTATGGTAACAAGATGGCTGATAAACTACTTATATACATTTTTTTTTGTAAATACATACATATTATAGATAGAAAAACACCCAGACTCAGAACAAATACATGTAGGTCATACAAATATTTGTTCCTTGCGGGAATCGAACCCGCGACACGCAGCGCAGCAGTCAATCGCTTAACCAATGCGCCAACCGTGCCGTCAGTCACCGTGGTGTCACTACATACCTTAGAATCTAACAGTCCCCCAATCTGCGTCAGGTTACAGTCCCTCTGCACTCTATGGTCCAACATGGTAGACTCCATGAGGAACGCGTAGTTCCCCGCGAGGACTCTCCTCACTCCCTCCTCGTAGGAGGAAACCAGCGCAGGGGGAGAGGTGCCTGACATATGCACCCACATTTTCTGGTAGATGTCTATGTTCGAGTCCTGAAAGGGAAAATAAAATAATTTTACTAAAATTTTGAATGTCAAAAGTTAGAGAAATACCAAAACGCTTTACTCTCCTGCAACTATTTAGAACTTGGTGTACACTTATTGGCAGTCAAGGATAGCTATTAGATTATTCGGCACGTACTCACTAGATGAATCCTAAGTCGTAGGTACCTACGCTATACATCATAAACTGACTCATTTTTTTACAATGTCCAGCACATATGTATATTATTTCGGTCTTGTTCTATACGAATGTCTCTTAAAAAAGATACTTGCGTGGCAGGCCACCATGGGCCACAGTGACAGGCCACCAAGGGTCACTGCGGTAGGCCATCATGGGCCACTGTGACAGGCCATCATGGGCCACTGTCACAGGCCACCATAAACCACTGTAGCACGCCATCATGGGCCACTGTGACAAGCCATCATGGGCCACTGTAGCAGGCTAGCTCGAGCCACAGTAGACCGTCAGGAGTACAAAATATCAGCATTAAAAGTTTACTCACCCTAAAGAAAGACATGGTAGACCCCCCATTCAGCGTGCCATACTGTATGCTGTTCTGTGCGGCCAAGTCTGCAGCGCTCTGTATCGGCAGCACAGTTCGTTCCACCGTGAGGAAGGCGGCCAGGTTCGCCGTGTACGAGGAGAGGATGATCAGGGTGAAGAACCACCAGATTCCTCCCACTATTCGGGTTGAGGTTGCCTGGAAAGGGAATTTTGTTGGTTATTTTTTGAGTGTGCCAGGGTTCCTATATAAGGTGCTATAAAAATATCTGCCACGGCTGCAGTGGGAGATAGTATTGTGTTTATAGATTACAATAGTAAAGATAAATTATTGATTATTCGTCATATTTTTTTTCATACAAAAAAAATGTACGTATAAATTTGAATTGATTTATTAGTATAAAACCATCCCGTAGACTTGTAAGCTGTTACCGCACCGCACTGAATTCAATTAAAAAACGCCGGCGACGTTCATTCATACACTGTTGCCATTCTTATCAAACAATGCCGCCGTGCGCGGCGGCCACTCGGTCGTGAATTAACTGTTCCGGGGTACGAAAGTTCTTCACTATTGTAATCTATAAACACAATACTACCTCCCATTAAAGCCGTGGCAGATATTTTATAGCACCTTATATATTACCGTTAACAGTTGGGTCGGTTCCTATAAGTTATTGATCGTTATCTTGGAGTTCAAGCAGTTGTATCTATACTATTCATCATCATCATCATTTCAGCCAAAAGACGTCCACTGCTGGACATAGGCCTCCCCCAAACACCTCCACTTCGACCGGTTCTGTGCTTCTCGCATCCAACGGATTCCTTCGGCCTTTACAAGGTCGTCGGTCCACCTTTCGGGAGGCCTTCCAACGCTTCGTCTTCCGATACGCGGTCGCCACTCCAGAACCTTTCGGCCTCATCAGCCAACAGTTCTGCGAGCAATGTGCCACTTAAGTTTGGCAATTCTTCAGGCTATGTCGGTTACCTTGGTTCTCCTGCGGATCTCTTCATTTCTGATTCGATTACGCAGGGAAACTCCAAGCATAGCCCTCTCCATTGCCCTCTGGGTGACTTTAAGCCTTGTAATAAGACCCATTGTGAGCGACCACGTTTTCAGTGCCATAAGTCATCACTGGCAACACGCATTGGTCAAAGACTTTCGTCTTGAGACACTGCGGTATGTGGGACGAGAAGATATTGCGTAGCTTCCCGAATGCTGCCCAGCCGAGACAGATCTATACTACTACAATAATCAGCCTAAAATATTCCGACTGCTAGAACCATGAAGCTAAAACAAAGGGGAGACGGCCTAAGCAACTGTGCTCTGTGATTCTTAACCGGGTCCTGACGTCACCATGTGGGCGTGGCCTTAGTCAGTGTATTGTTGGCGTTCGTACTGTGCACAACTTTGTAAACGTTCTCATTTTACAGCAATAATTGCGCTAGAGGAAAAAAAATGAAGTGTTGTGTTTTATCTTGTAAAAATTACTCGGATAGACGTTCTGATGCTATGTATGGCATCACATTACATTTGTAAGTAATTTTATGCGTAATTTATTCAAATAGTTCTAGAAAAATCTCTTAGCGTCGGCGTTTCCAAACATAATTCTACCCGACACTAGATGGCGACACTTGGCGTCATGGAAACTAAAAATATTTAGGTACGTAGAGCTCAGAACTAAAATATTTTAATAATCTTAATACTGAAGTTTGTTCAACATTCATTCCTAAAGACCCTTTAATGGCCAAAATATTATTTTTGTAGTTTTTATATCATTTTGTAAACAGGCCGCCATCTATCATCAACTATGAACAACTCCCTGGTACGAAAATACTGAGTACGACCCTGTTGCATCTTGCACTTAGTGACATCTAGTGCGAGATAGTTACGTAACTACAAAGTAAAATCGACAGAACGAGCAAATATTTTTGCTATTGATCGGTAGATGGAAAATAGAAGTGGGCGGGATCTAATACCCCCCTCACCCTGTAAAGTGTCACGCGTTGTTTCCTAAGGAAATCGAATTAGAACATCTCCTCTTTGTTTTTGCTTCATGGCTAGGACACAGGCCTTGTGTCTGTGAGAGGGAGTGAGCTGTAACCTACCACGCGGACCCAGTGCGAGTTAGTGTAGATGTCTTGGAATTTTTGGTTCCTGGACATGCCGGCTTCCCCACGATGTTTTCTTGTAGATTCTGTAGCTTTTAACAGGAATAGACTTTAATAGCTTGATAATTATCTTACCTTAGGATTAAGTCCAGACCCTTGCCTCAGGAAGGTCCCGGTGATGAACCAGAAGGAGTTGCACACGCTGAACTGGTTTGTTAAGAGTTTGGTCTCGTGGCCGCAGACGTGAGTGCTTGTGGACCTTGAAAGACAAGATTTAGCGGAGTAAGTTACAGTAGTTGGATGTGCTGTCTTACTATCAACATCTTAGGGTAGGGTCCTCAACTACGAAGGACGACTATAGATACAAAATCGGTAGCAGAAGCTTCGGTCAAAATTTGGACGTTCAGACTAAAATACACAAAGTTTTGCAGTTACGATTCTTTTTTTAGACGCTGCGGCTACTGGCCGTTTTTCTCAGGGAATCTGTGTCATCATCTGCTTAGCCTTTTCTCAACTATGTTGGGGTCGGCTTCCAGTCTAACCGGATGCAGCTGAATACCAGTATTTTACATGGAGCGACTGCCTATCTGACCTCCACAACCCAGTTACTGGGTAAGACTGGTTGTCAGACTTTCGAGCTTCTGACTACCCGTAACGACTGTCAAAGATCCACGAATGACAGCCGGGACCAACGCGGCAACGTCTTAACGTACTTTCCGAGGCACGGAGGGGTCTCGGTATGTAAAGATGGTCACCCATCCACAGACCAACCGCGGCAAGCGTAGATTAACCTGACCGATCGACCTGTGCGGCTGTTATTATTTAATCTGTGTAAATTAGAATATAATCATATCTTATTTAATTTGATCAAAAATTCGAATAACTTGTAAAAACCTACCCGTTTGAGGTTATATCTTCAAAACTGATATTTTGACGGTACTCACCATTCATACGGAGAAAAGCGCGCCATCACAAAGAGAGTAAAAGACACGAGTATATACGCAGCCAACACGTACAGCCAGATCTCTATAGCGAGCGGGTTCAGGAAACTGAAGAGACGAGTCGGTTGTGATGTTGGCACCTGGAACAGAGAAATAAGTCACCTTAAATGGAGGCATTCCTGCGATGCGATTCTGTAACCATCTCACCGTGAAAACTTAGGTGAAGTGTGCGTGGAGTGAGCTGTCATTCCAACTAATGCTAGGGATTGACACTATTGACAGCTCACTCTAAGCTCACTTCACCTAAATTTTCAAGGTGAGATTTTTACAGAATCAATCGGCTGTGCAGATATTTAGTAGAAGAAGAAATAGAGAAGCTTAACCCAGGGGTAGGACAGAACACATACACGCCGTCCGGCACGGGCCTAGTCCTGATCGGATGGAGAGCTGTGTATGTGTTCCACGCGCGCCTCAAAGAGATGTCAGCATAAGCGACGGGGCCCCATAGGGCCGAAGCCTGCCAGGGTAGCGGGAACATCCGAAAGGGTTTACCGCTGCCCTGGAACATAAAGGGCTAAGGAAGGAACACGGGTGGGTTTTAGTCAGTAAGAGTCTGACACTCCCTTCCGCTCCACCCAGAGCGGGAGGGGCCATTTGATGATTTCCCATCCTCAAAAAAAAAAAGGGGTAGGACAATATTGCTTCATCATCAGTGTACAGCCTCTCCTATAGCACGCCATTCAACTTGATCTTCTTCAACTCTCATCCAGCAGCTACCAGCCATCCTGCGAAGATCTTCGCTCCACATAGCCTGACCTTACGTTTTCATAGAATTGCTTACAAAACAATAATAAGATTTTTGAAAACATGATACCTGGCCCTAATGAAACCCTACATCAGATGGGTCGGTATGAAGTGGCGCAACAAGAATAAAGTGATAGATGATAATAATTAAAGTCATCAACACAACTCTCTAAGATCAAGTAATCCTACTGAATGACTATTTCATGAAATCTTGACATTTAGCGACGGCACGGTTGGCGCAGTGGTTAAGCGATTGACTGCTGCGCTGCGTGTCGCGGGTTCGATTCCCGCACGGAACAAATATTTGTATGACCTACATGTATTTGTTCCGAGTCTGGGTGTTTTTCTATCTATATTATGTATGTATTTACAAAAAAAAAAATGTATATAAGTAGTTTATCAGCCATCTTGTTACCATAACACAAGCATTTGGTTGCTTAGCTTGGGACTAGATGGCGCTGTGTGAAATGTCCAGGGATGTTTATTTTATTATTTATTTATTTTAGAATTATGCTAACTTAACAAGTTGTATTACTGATTCTAATGATTATAATTCTGTAAATACATTTATGTTACGGCCGCGAATTATATTTTAATCAATGTACAACTTAGTACTAAAGTGTCCAGCAAATTGCAAAATACGTAAGAAAATTTGAATTTCGCGGGCTACCTTGAAGTATCCACCTTAAGATAAGTATTTTAGCAGTAACATACCTTAAAAAGTATTCCGATGCCGAGATTCATGAAAGGCTTAGTGAAGTCTATGACCGCTTCGCGCGCGTAGTTGATAGTCATTGAGGCGACCGCTAAGTCTGCTTTCTGAAACAAATAATTCATTTTAAACTAAGGAAACCAGCTTTCCACTATGCGATGAAGATGCGCTGCAAATGGCAACTTTGCTAAAACTTGAATTTACCGCTCAGGAGTGGTGTCCATACAGAGAGCCTTTTTGACAAACATCAACAACTTTTTTAATGAAGGCCGTAATATTGCGTCGGTCTCATAATAGCGCCACTTAAGCTATGGTACAGCACAGCATAGTTTATGCTTGTGTTTCCTTAAAACTCTAGTGTCTTCTTCGTGTCGCTGGCATCACTGTATTTTATATCTTGTTGGGCCAAAACTTTTAACTACTACTATTACTATTATTACTTTTTATTGTTTTAAATGTTAGCTTATATAATGTAAATATTGTATTGTAAATAAAAGATTAAATTTTACGAAAATTAGAGGCATTGCTAATGATCTGCTGAGAATTCAGGAAATAGCTTTTAGAGGAACTGCTTAAAGTGGCCCCTTTTTAGGCCCCCAGTTCTTAGAGCATTTGTTACAGCTGATATGCCGTAGACGCAAAAACGATACAAACGATATCGACTACAAAATAAAGGTTTGTTAACAATTTACCGCCGATTAAAATACCCTTCGTTGCCCAAGCGTCTGAGAGTTTTTTAATACTTCCTCAAGGGGACTATTTACCGCTGCCCTGGAACATAGAGGGCTAAGGAAGGAACACGGGTGGGTTTTAGTCAGTAAGAGTCTGACACTCCCTTCTGCTCCACCCAGAGCGGGAGGGGTCATTTGATAATTTCCCATCCTCAAAAAAAAGGGGACTGGTAAATAGCTTGGGAGAGAGCATTTCACCCTGTTTCACCCCTTTGTTGATTTTGAACGTTATCAATCAAAAGTCAATTACTTATGACCGTCCCGCCCTTCACCACTTCCTAGTGCTATCGCTGGGAAGAAGAAGTGGCGCAACAAACTCCCCAGCAGCACAGCTGTCTGTCCAGTTAGGAAAACTATGCTTCTATACAATAGAAGTTGTGCCTTCAGAATCCAGTTAAGCATTATACTTACTCTATCCATCAGCTCCCTAACAATCCCGTTCCAGTGTCCAGTATCTGGGTCCCTGGCTCCATACATGTTATCTGGCACCAGTCGCAGCCGGTAGTGGAAGCCTGCCCTAGCAGCCACTCGGGCCAGCAAGTCTATGCAGAACCCTTCGAAACGAGCGTTCCCCTGCAGGTTCCAGCCTTCTTTTACCATTACGTAAGGTTTTTCCTGTTGAAGGAAGGCATATTTTTAGCTAACAATAAAAATTCAGCCTGTAATGTTCGTACAGCACACGCAGCATGGCCACCATAGAACCATCTGTCTATCATAGTCGTTGAAAACCCAATGTATTACATTTTTCTGTTATTTTAGGGTTCCGTACTTCAGAAGGAAAAACGGAACCCTTATAAGATCACTTTGTTGTCTGTCTGTCAAGACTCTTTTTCTCAGGAACGCGTAAAGTTATCAAGTTGATATTAATATTGAATACTCAAAGCTGCAATCTCTTGAAGCAATGAAAAAATCAAAGTTCTAAGTCAACGCAATCAAAAGATACGGGCGTTTATGTTCCGTTTATGCCGCATATTTTGACACTCGCAAGGGAATTAAAACTTATAGGGTACTTCCCGTTGACCTAGAATAATGAAATTTGGCAAGAAGCAATTTCATGTAGCACAAGTAAGGAAAAACATCCGAAAACCCTAAATTTGTACGGAACTTACATACCTACTTTGTACGGAACCCTCGGTGCGCGAGTTTTGTTTATTCGTTTTCGCTATAAATCCATTATTTTCTTACACTTCGAGACTATTAAGATCATTACAGTTGGTCCTTCGAGCCGGATCACACCTCTAGTGGTGTTGTATATTTCCTTAGTATTCAGTTTGATTGTGAACTGGACATGTGCCGAAGTTGTTAATTAATATAAATTAATTTTGGTCATATGGTGATTACCTTTAAGTAATTGTTGCACTGTATAAAGTTTTAAATGCACGTTTTTTAAATCTTTTAGTGGTGTAAATGTGACCTAAATAAATAAATAAAGAGATTTTTTTTTTTTTTTTTTATTGACAATGGGCTCACTCTTAACCTCAATCCAGCCCAGAGGCAGGGATGAGATCTACGGTGGAACGAGCTTGCCCAGAAGAAGCCTATTCACTCTCGCCTTGAAGAGATTCGGGTTGTATGAACTCGGGAATGCAGACGCAGGCAGACGGTTCCACTCCTTAGCTGTGCGCATCAGAAAAGATGACGAGAAGCGCTTAGTGCGTATATATGGTATATTAACCAAATAGGGGTGGTATCCCGCAGTGCGTCTGGAATTATTAGAAACATTTTAATTTAGACCAGTATCAAATACTTACTTCAACAGTAACCACAGTCAATGTTACATTGGGCGGAGGATCCCTCGTATAAGCTGCAGGGTCTGTGATCTCCAGACCTTCACTCGGCGTCCAGTGTCCTGAGACCACCATGCCTCCTTTCTCACCGCCTGTGAGCCTCATCAGCTGTAGGTGGAAGTTCGTTCTGACTCCGTTCTTGAATTCTATTGGTCCTGTCAGGCCGTGGGCTTGAATCTGTAAAAAAAAAAAAAAATTAATTAATTGATTGTTGTTGATAAATTGAATTGAACTTGTTTTTTTTTTTTTGTATTTGTGTTCTTTTTATGCGTCATATTTGCCGGGACCGGGACCTCAAGATGGATGTCGTAAACATAGCTATACAAAAATATGCAGAAGCTCATGAACACAGACTTCATCATCACGTGAATGTCGAGGCGATCCAACTCCTTGACAACACTGAATTAGTGCGAAGACTAAAAAGGGTAAAACCTTGTTTAGTGCAGTGTAAGTGAACTCAAACTGTAGTGCAAGTGCTGAATCTTATAAAGAACGCGTGAAACAAGTGTCTTCCCCATAACTTATAGTGAATAAGAAAGACGTTATTGGACGATTTCTTAATTATATAGTTACTTAGCAGTTTAAGTTATATTTAAATTACTTATTAGCTAATAGGCTAGATTGTAATGTAAATAAAGTGTCACCAATTGTGATACTTTATAAAAGGAAAAAAAAAAAAACTGCCGCAAATAAATGTATTTTCTTTCTTTCTTAAACTATAATCGTTTGGCTCTCATTAATAAAGAATTAGTTTGAATCGAAAACTTGACAGGTTAGCTCAAAATATGTGTTAATTTTTAGAGAACCTAAAATGCCTCAGAACTCAACATTTTTCTATTACTGAAAAGTTAACTAACAGTAATTGCAAGACACTTTCAAGGGGCTTGTGGCTAATTAATAACAGCCGCACAGATCGATGGATCAGGTTAAGGTACGGGTGACCATCTTCACACACCAAGACCCCTCCGTGCCTCGGAAAGCACGTTAAGGCGTTAGTCCCGGCTGTCATTCGTGGATCTTTAACAATCGTTACGGGTCTTCAGAAGCCCGAAAGTCTGACAATCAGTCTTACCAAGGGGTATCGTATTACCCAATAACTGAGTTGTGGAGGTCAGATAAGCAGTCGCTCCATGTAAAATACTGGTATTCAGCTGCATCAGGTTAGACTGGAAGCCGACCCCAACATAGTTGGGAAAAGACTACGCAGATGATGACTTGCAAGACACTTTCAACTCTGAATTTGATGACACTTTGGCGACTTTTTTAAAGTACCATAAAAATAATGGCTGTGTGACATCAGACAGACGGACAGGCGTTTATATCGAAATTATAAGAGCGGTTCTGCACTGCATCCGATCCGAATCCGAGAAATGACGGTCCGAAGTAGCCATAGTACTATTTGTAAGAGGGATTGCGCACTACATCCGAACTCAGTCCGTCCGAATTTAGAACATTCCCAATTCGGAATAAACTTTTGATTGATCCGACGTAGTGCGAAACCGCTCTATGGGTTCCATTTTTGCCATTTAATAACAGAACCTTAAAAACCCTTTTTTTTGCGGATGGGAAATCATCAAACGACCCCTCCCGCTCTGGGTGGAGCGGAAGGGAGTGTCAGACTCTTACTGACTAAAACCCACCCGCCTTCCTTCCTTAGCCCTTTATGTTCCAGGGCAGCGGTAACCCTTTCGGACGATCCCGCCACCCTGGCAGGCTTCGGCCCTATCGGGCCCCGTCATTTGTGCTGACATCTCTTTGAGGCGCGCGTGGAACACGAACACGCCGTCCGGCACGGGCCTAGTCCTGATCGGACGGAGAGCTACCCATTACTCTCCGCCCGCAGGCCCGCGCCTACGGTGGCCGGGAGTCGTCACGCGGCTCCCGACGCCCGGAGCGTCTCCCACCTTAAAAACCCTTGGTGTAGCAGATGCCTTTGCTGAAGCAAGAATAGATTATCAACTCTCTTTAAAACAGTTACATTATTAAAGTACTTACCGTATTAATATTGTCAATAATGGTTTTGCCATGGTTCCACGGTACATCCTTATCACAGGACACGTTCCCGGGGTGGAAGTCTTCAGTAATGGCTAGAGCTTGGCAGAGTACCTGTACTGCATCGTATAGGAGGGCAGGTTCCGTCTGTAATAGAGAATAACATTGATGAGATTTAATGGTTTCTTTTAAAAATTAGTCTTTTATTTCCGATTAGGTTTTTTGGTATTAGAAGCAGAAACACGGAATTCTTCTTTCTTGGTTTTCAAATCCTTGAAAAAGTATTCAGGGTTCAGGGAATTCTATTATTAGGGTCAAGATAAGAAGCATTAATCATCATCAATCTACTGCCTTTATCCCAAATTATTTGGGGTCGACGAAACATGTATTTTTCTCCCATACTTCTTACTCGTCATCTCGGTAGTCACCAAAACATTCATTCAAATTAGGCTGAAAACAAGCACTTTTCGAACGTAAAAAATACTTAAGACAGTCACGCAAAACGCCCGCCCTTCACCACTTCCTAGTGCTATCGCTGGGAAGAAGAAGTGGCGCAACAAACTCACCAGCAACACAGAATCTTATGTTGGAATAATTTTTGACATACGGCTTCGAAGGACCATAAATTGCGGAGAATATAATTTTGCGGGTAGTGAGCTATTGACGCGCAGTTTTTTGGTAACTATAGGTTGTAGGACTTACTTGGGAATCTTCTGGATGGAACACGCTGACACAAGGGGCCTGAGAATAGGTAACATGCGTTCGCTGTTCTTCAGGATTAACGGTGGTGTACTTCACAGGGTATTTATATGTCACACGCATATGTATATTAGCGGCTTGTATTATTTTGCGGCGCGGCGCGGTATTAAAGCGGTTTGGTAGTTTTGTAGCAGAGCGGTGCGATTGTAACAACTCAAATCATAGCGCTGGGCAGTGATTGATTGTCGTTGCGGCGGATGTGCCGCTGATTGGCGCGTGCGGAGATCACTTCTCCTCTCTCTGTTGCATGGGAGAGGGATAGGAAGAAAGGAGATATAGCTAGCTCAAAACTGCGGTCGAATAGAAACTCTGCATTAAAAAATGTGAGATGCGTTCGGAAATATGTCAATCTATATTACGCAAACTTGCGCGATCAACTTTCTTCTATACAACAGTAATACACCCCTTTTCTAACCATATTCAAACAGTCCATCCATCGCTTCTTTGGTCTTCCCCTACTCTTTTAGCCATCGACATTCATACTCAAAACTTTCCTCACGACATTTTCCTTACTCCTCCGTAACACACGCCCCATATCATGACCACAACCGATTTCCACACAACTTTCATCTATCTTCATAATTTCCTTACCTTAATATGTCCCCCGCTAATGATGGACGCTCCTATCGGATGAAACTTCTCCATCACTTGTAAAGACTCCTTCACTTTGTCAGAGTCTCGATCCACCAGCCTCCAGCCACTCATGTTCACGCGGTTGTAGTAGAAGTCTTCCATGTCGAAGAGTTCGAAGTCCTGGAAATAACAGACTAATGTTTAGTTTATTTATATATTTAAGTATGCATACACACGTCACGTTGCAGTATAAAACTGATTTACATCCATCACCCCACACATCAGGTCCAGTTGAAAACCAGCGTCAGGCACTAGGTTGTCTGGCAATTTTGCTGAACTGGGCCTTTTTGGTGCAGCCGTGAGGCACACTTTCCTGCTAATTTCTTACATCGGACTTCACACTTTTTATTTTATTGTTTGTTTTATCTGATGTATGTATCTGACAATCGATTCTGTAAAAATCTCACCGTGAAAAGTTAGGTGAAGTGAGCTTAGAGTGAGCTGTCAATAGTGTCAATCCCTAGCATTAGTTGGAATGACAGCTCATTCCACGCTCACTTTACCTAAGTTTTCACGGTGAGACGGTTTTAGAATCGCACTGCTGGTGTATTGTGTGCCTTTTAGTTTGTGCCAAATTTTTTTTTTTCTTTCTTATCAATGGTTTGCTTTCGAAGAAAAGAAGAACAACGCAAGAAGCGTTGGTCTTCTTTTCATACTTGATTGTCTCGCGTTTGACAACTACATACTGTAAGTAATACTGCGTTGATGGTACAAGTAACTACAATACAGATGGAACAAACCAATATATCCTATAGCAACTAACTACAACCCGCAACAGATAACTGGAGACTTCGCTCGGATGACGTAAACGTGCGGTACTGAAACGGTTAACTCTTGCTGGCTGTAGTTTATTCGTAAATCGGCTGTCAACTGTTAAAAATGAAGTTGGATTCGTGGATGGCATTTATCAGGGTAATAATATGAATATATAGAGGTATGAGGAACAAGGTGTAAAGTTCACTCATCCTCCATAGAAAAGGGGGGATCCTCTGACCAGACGAGAGTTGTGTCTGGACAGCCCAACGATTGATGTTGGGAAGTTTGTATTATATGCTAATTGCGCGGTAAACTCTGCTTGCGAGATGCAGGATTTGCGTGACGTCAGTATGACGCGTTGTTCGCATGTGGCGTTGTAGATACCGCTACAAATTTAAATACTAACAAACATCAAAAACTACTTACAAATGATGTAAAAACATAGTGGTAGTTCTCATTATTCATCTGCAGTTGAAGAATCTGTAACACGAAGAAACAAACGTCAATTATCACCACGCAGGCCCAGTGCGGGTTGGTAGATGTCACACATGTCTTCAAAAATTTAGTTCTAGGACATGCCATATTTTATATTCTAGGGTTCATCACGATATTTTCATTAATCGTTTCGAGAGCAGTGGTGGTGAAATAATTTACATTATTTTTTTAATTTTTTTAATAAAAATGCAAAAATATGCATTCTCTTTCTTTCTTTTTCTTTTCTTTAAAGTAAAGTGCCTGTCTGGGTTAGGACCTACGAACTACAACTCGGAAGTCGTCGCCGTCACTTGTTTAATAGTTTTTTTTTTATTATTATGTTTTTTGTATTGTTAATGATATGTTCTGTGAATTCTCCTCATTTATTAAATAAACTCAATTTATTCCGGTTTTTTTCTTCACTATTATTTTTAGGGTTCCGTACCTCGAAAGGAAAAGACGGAACCCTTATAAGATCACTTTGTTGTCGGTCCGTCCGTCTGTCTGACAAGACCCTTTTTCTCAGGAACGCGTGGAGGTATCTAACTGGAATTTATATAAATTCCAGTTAGATACCTCTACTGACCCTTGGAGCTGTGAAAAAATCAAACCGAAAATTTTCGACACTCGCAAGGGAATCAAAACCTACAGGGACCTACCTACTTCCCGTGAACTCAGAATCTTGAAATTTGGTACAGAGTAACGTCTTATAGCACAGATAAAGGAAAAATTGCGAAAACCGTAAATTTTTAGTTACGTCATATAATAAAAATATTTTTAATAATTTTTAAATTGTACGGAACCCTCGGTGCGCGAGTCCGACTCGCACTTAGCCGGTTTTTTTTTTTCATAAAAAAAATATGCCGAAAGATACTCACAGCCCTAGCCAACTGCCTCACTCTCAAAGGGTCAGTATCCACCACGATGTGCTCAATTTGCTGCGCCTTCAGCAACGCGAGCCCTCGTCGGTACTCCTTGGCGTCGCGGCATCTCACCGCGTACATGTCGCGCCCATCCTTAGCTATGTCCAGGATGTTTAGTTCTCCTGGAAACACATAATACAATAAAAAACTTGAGAGGTGTCAAGGGACACCCGGATGGAACGAAGTTCAAAGAGAGAGAGAGAGAGACAGACAGAGAAACACGCGCACGCCGCACGGCTTACAACTTTAGCAAAAAGTGTCGTTCCAACTTTTGGTCTTAATTTTTTCCGTCTAGCCTCCTTTCGCAACGCGCGATAAGGAACTTCGTTCCAAAAATCTGCTAAATATCAATGCTGGGGAGTTTGTTGCGCCACTTCTTCCCAGCGATAGCACTAGGAAGTGGTGAAGGGCGGGCGTTTTTGGGGGACTGTCTTTTGTAATTTTGACGTTCGAAAAGGGCCGATTCTCAGCGTAATTTGAATAAATGACTTTTGATTTTGAATCATTACACCACGCCACGCGTTTATTTCCGGAAGTGGTAGGCAGTGTTTTAGACCAAGATTTTATCAGTTATGGTTGGTATGTTATCCCGTGAATTAGGTAGTTAGCGAACTTTTTGACATTGATAAGGGAAACATCCAACAATGCTATGCTCAAACCGGGTGTATTGGTCAGACTGTATCGATGTTGTGGACTGTAGTGTTCAGGTTCTTCATAATTAAAACTCCATTTGTTCTTCTTATTTATTGTCAGGAAAATAATAATAAATAATAATATCCCTGGACATTTCACACAGCGCCATCTAGTCCCAAGCTAAGCAACCTAATGCTTGTGTTATGGTAACAAGATGGGTGATAAACTACTTATATACATTTTTTTTTGTAAATACATACATATTATAGATAGAAAAACACCCAGACTCAGAACAAATACATGTAGGACTTACAAATATTTGTTCTGTGCGGGAATCGAACCCGCGACACGCAGCGCAGCAGTCCGATCGCTCAGCCACTGCGCTAACCGTGTTGTCATGTTGCCGTGTTGTGTTGTCGTGTGTTGTGTAGGATAATCAGCTATTCCGTTGTTGAGTTACAATTCGACTGGATTTGGCGCCCCTTATTATACCCTGGTACACACGGCTACACATCAAGCTATGCAAAACCAGTATTAGCTGACCGTTCATTGTGAGAAAATATCATACAAAGTGAGGCCAAGACAAACTGGTTTTGTATAGCTTGACGTGTAGCCGTGTGTACATGGGCGCAAGTAGTGGGTACACTACTGCGTAAAATATAGAAAAACTAAGCGACCCACCCATCCAGTTAATTTGGTTCGTGTCTGGCTTCCGACAGGTTTCGACTTGTCGCGACCTGCTGGATGCAAGACTCTCCAACCAATTACAATCATTTCCTATCTTAATCATATTCTCTAAACATAATGCTACTTTTACATATGAGTTTATGACGAGTTCGGCGTCCGTAACACCGGGTATCGAACCCAACACCTCATACGCTGTCCCGGTACAGCGTCCTAATAATTGTTTGCTGCACCGGACGGCGTCATTACGTCGGCGCCGGCTGTCGCTGAAAACCAGCGCTGGGGCTCTGTCCTGCAGTGCGATTCAGTAACCATCTCACCGTGAAAACTTAGGTGAAGTGAGCGTGGAGTGAGCAGCCGGTCGATTCTGTAAAAATCTCACCGTGAAAACTCAAGTGAAGTGAGCTTGATGTGAGTTGTCAGTAGTGTCAATCCCTAGCATTATTTAGAATGACAGCTCACTCCACGCTCACTTCACCTAAGTTTTCACGGTGAGATGGTTACAGAATCGCACTGCTGTTATTCCAAATAATGCTAGGGATTGACACTACTGATAACTCACATCAAGCTCACTTCACTTGAGTTTTCACGGTGAGATTTTTACAGAATCGACCGGCTGATAGGGGGTCTCGCAGCATTATGCTGAGATAGCCGTTTGGCGTCTATGTGACGCATGTTTTTTCAAACCATTTCTTTTTTTTTGTGTTTTATGTTCTTTTTTGCGTCATGTTTACCGCAAGTAAACGTATTTTCTTTCTGTCATGCTCAGCAATTTTTTTTTTTGCATTTTATGTTTCACGAACTGTTTCCAAATAAACTTTTTTCTTTCTTTCTTTCAATCGCCCTACAACTAGAGTAAAATGTTTTTTCCCTCTATCCACGCAATTTGCATATAGGTAGGAATTTGAATAAGAAAAAAAAAACTTAAATTAAAATAGCGATCGAATAAGTGTTTGTTCAAGAATTCTTCAAGCAATAGGGAATATTTTTGAATGACCTCGCCACTACGATGATGTGACTCACCATATCCATAATCCTCGTAGATGACTCCCATCCTGGTCCAGTTCAGATACGAGAGGAACTCTGCGAAGGCCTTCGTGAGCAGATCCTTCGGAGGATATAGGTTTATTGTGAAAGTGTGGTTTGCTGGAAAATAGATAGAGATAAAATATTATCAATATTAGAAATTTGAAACCGAGTCTTCTTCGTCCATAATATGTACCTAATTACCGTATTAATGTGTGTACTTAATTAGAACTATTTAAGTATCAGTTTCATGACTCAGCTCTCTCGTTTCAGCTTTATGCATATATGTAATTCTTCTGTACGTGTGTTTGTCACTTAAATCCTCCTATACGGCTGAACCGATTTGGATGAAATTTCGTGTGTATATTTCAACGGGTTCTTGGTTTCAAAATACAATTAGACCCGGTAGGTAGCGCTGCTATTCCGGGCAGGACGACGTCTTCTGGGTCCGCTAGTAATAATAATACCTATATATAATTCTTCTGTACGTGTGTTTGTCACCTAATTCCTCCTAAACACTTTCTCTCAGTTTTTTTTTAAACAAATAAATCAACTTTTAGTCGGGTTTCGTTCTAACACTATTGCATTTCATTACTTACAATTCTCCGGCGCAAACGGTCCAACAGTCAAGTGTGGAGCATGCAAACTTGTGCTCATGTGGTCCAGAGTGTTGCCCAGTAGTGGACCCACGCCGCTGAACAGCGCTACAGCCCCGGACTGTATCTGAGCACAGGCTGTAACGAAAATAATCATACTATAATCAAACTTTTTTCCACCGCGGGTTACGTGAAGGTGCACCCACATATCGCCAGTTATGTTAAACATTCAATTAAAAACCGGCCAAGAGCGTGTCGGGCCACGCTCAGTGTAGGGTTCCGTAGTTTCCCGTCCGTCACAATTTAAAAAAAAGCTTGCACATACGATTATACTACAAACTTAGTCCAGAAATTATTTTGTACAACTTTTTGTCTTTTTTGTACAAAAACTGTTGTTTCCATCAAGTTTAAAATGATTTTCCTAGAAAGTCCTTATAAAGTTCTACTTTTCAGACTTTTTTCATATTTTTTAAACTTATGGTTCAAAAGTTAGAGGGGGGGGACACATTGTTTTTTTTATTTTGGAGCGATTATTTCCGAAATTATTGACATTATCAAAAAATGATTTTAGTAAACCCCTATTCATTTTTAAATTCCTTTCCAACAATATATCACACGTTAGGGTTGAAATTTTAAAAATAAACACTTCCCACTTTACATATAGGGGGGCTACCCTAATAAAACATTTTTTTCCAATTTTTATTTTACCACTTTGTCAACGTGATTGATATACATATTGGTACCAAATTTCAGCTTTCTAGTGCTAACGGTCACAACAGAGATTAAGCGAGGACGGACAGACGGACGGACAGACAGACATTGCGAAACTATAAGGGTTCCTAGTTGACTACGGATCCCTAACAACCTCATGTTCCGATAAACGGGGTAAACTATCGCCCCAATTGCGTGACTCCCTTTCCATCATAATCCGAACGATTTTGAAGGAAATTCCTTGTCCATGCTTTCTATGTTTCAAAGATTCGTCTGCTTGATAGCGTAAATAACGCAATGAATATTGTTGAATTGTCAAAATAGTATTATCATCGCGTTATTTACGGTGTACAGTCACGAGCACCAATATGTCAACACTTGGCAACTTTCGATTGCGATTTTTTCGTGAAATAACGATTCCAACGTTGAAATACGACACATTACATAAACCTATGGGTTCGAAAATGCTATGTTTGTAAGAACATAATATTTCCTTTAAAAAATAAAGGAGTAAATCGCTTTTGAATAAAGTCGAGTGTATACATACTTTTGTTCGTGACTGTACGCACACTCACAAGAGTGTGTTACGAAATTAACCCGCTGAGCATGAAACTCCAGACCCTTTGCGACCCTTATTAGCAACAACCAGCCTGTTTTTTTTTTTTTTTTTGAAAATATTGTTTCCTATTCCTCATTTTTTAACTTAGTTTACACTATCTAAGACGATAATTACACGATCTTTTTCAAGAATTTGGAAAAGACTTTTTATAATGATTATGTACCATTTATATAGTACCATCATCTGCCTAGCCTTTTCCCAACTATGTTGGGGTCTGCTTCCAGTCTAACCGGATGCAGCTGAATACCAGTATTTTACATGGAGCGACTGCCTATCTGATCTGCACAACCCAGTTACTGGGTAATACGATACCCCTTGGTAAGACTGGTTGTCAGACTTTCGGGCTTCTGACTACCCGTAACGACTGTCAAAGATCCACGAATGACAGCCGGGACCAACGGCTTAACGTGCTTTCCGAGGCACGGAGGGGTCTGGGTATGTAAAGATGGTCACCCATCCACAGACCAACCGCGGCAAGCGTAGCTTAACCTGACCGATCGACCTGTGCGGCTGTTATTATTTAGCCACGGGATATAGTACCAGTCACAGTAAAACAACCCACCCTTTGATATAATGTACTTATTATCTCAATATGGATAACTAACAGTTGCGGCACCTCATATTTCGACTTGGGGCAAGTTTTCAATTTCATCCAGTACAAGCCTACAGCGCAAAAGCATAAAGTTACAAAAATCATACAGCAATTTCAACAACAAAACCCACATTTCTCACTCAACCATTCAACTCATGAAATTACATTTTCAACAAAGCATTTTTAACCCTTCATTTTTTTAAATGCCACGCAGAACCAACCACAATATCACGTCATTTTCCGCAAAAAGTTTTTATTTGAATGTGCACTATTTACCTTCGCCGCTTTCCATTTTTGCGTGGAGTATCCTTCACTCGTCATATCCGGAATGGCGGTTAGCCGCCATATTGCATTCCGGTTACAATTTAAAATGTCGAATGAGAATGTTGCAGGGTAGTTTAAAAAGCGATTTCCGATTAGGTTTTGTTATTTCCCTAGTTTTTATTTATTTATTGATAATTTCCTTAAGCTTGCGGTCTTGGCTGGCTAAGTAATAACAGCCGCACGGGTCGATCGATCAGGTTAAGCTACGCTTGCCGCGGTTGGTCTGTGGACGGGTGACCGTCTTCACATACCAAGTTCACGTGCCTCGGAAAGGATGTTAAGCCGTTGGTCCCGGCTGTCATTCGTGGATCTTTGACAGTCGTTACGGGTCGTCAGTAGCCCGAAAGTCTGACAACCAGTCTTACCAAGGAGTATCGTATTACCCAATAACTGGGTTGTGGAGGTCAGATAGACAGCCGCTCCATGTAAAATACTGGTATTCAGCTGCATCTGATTAGACTGGAAGCCAACCCCAACAGTGTTGGGAAAAGGCTAGGCAGATGATTTATTTTCTTATGCATTATGCATTCCATTCTTAGTAATGTTTGATGTTTTGGAATTTTTGAGAACAACTTTCTACAATTTTACTTTCGAGACAAAGAGTCGGATAGTTAGTCAGAAACTTGAGTTAATTGCCCATTCCAAAAACTAGATCTCTATGGAGAAGAACGGGCAAGAAACTCCAAGGACACTCTTTCAAATCAAGATATTACAAAATCCTGGGTACGTGGTTTTTGTTGCTTCTACATAATATATATGTAAAAGCAATGTAATAAAATCAAGATTAAAAATAAGCCCTGGCAGTTAAGAGATGACCAGTCTCAACCGACGGCGCTCGTTTACGAACATGACGCGTGGATCAGCACCACCCAGCTCAACCATTTCGTAGGGAACCGAATGATCCAACACACGCGCCACCACCAGTGAGACATTTAAGTGAGCATGACGGGCACGGTTGGCGCAAAGTTAAGCGATTGACTGCTGCGCTGCCTGTCGCGGGTTCGATTCCCGCATGGACCAAATATTTGTATGGCCTACAAGTAGTTGTTCCGGGTCTGGATGTTTGTGTATGTGAGTTTAAATGTTTGTAAACACACCCACGACACAGGAGAAATTCCTAGTGTGGGGCAACGTTTTTTTTTTTTAAGAAAAGAAAGTACTGTCGTATTCTCAAAACACACATACCACCATCAGTGAGCATCATCATCATCATTTAATACGGGCATTACAGCGAAATTTTGTATAGAGGAACAAGGAAACCCGTTTTTACTGTCATACCACATCAATACGGCTATGAAAGTACTGTCATCGTATATTATTCTTTAGTATTGCTCTAGGGCGGTACGGATAAAGCAGTGGTCGGAACTTGTATGGACAATTTTACTGTCATATCGCATAATTTGAAAAAGTCAGTACCGTCCCGCAACGTGTTAAGTGTGCATGACATATTCCAAACTCTTTCAAGTCAACTTACATGATAAAAACGGATCCGGAAAACCACGAATTCATTTGTTGACTACCGTCCCAAAAGTAGAATTTTGCAAAAATATGAAGGTTCATCTTTTAGCATTATTCTTCTTCTTCATAAAAAAGGGTTGATTACAATTAATTCCGCGCTATTGGTCACGGGTTCCATTCCTACACATAGCCTTTTTTACTTTTTCATGTGGGAGCTATGCTTTATAAACATAGCCACAATACCTACGAAAAATCGCTGAAAAGGATGTAAGAAGCAAGATTATTTCCTCAGAAAGTCGAGATTTGTTAATATACACTCGCGAGCAATGAAAAAGTTCCAGTGACATAGCACCAAATTACTCTTAAACGGCAAAGGCTAGCTCAATGACGCCGTCTGCAATATTGAAGTACATATAACAGCGCATCAGAATATTACCAACAAAAACGTAAATATTGTGTTCAAATTTTAAATTATATGTCTTAGGAGATATTAAGATGTTTATCGGCATTTTGTGGGTGGAACTTTTTCATTGCTCGGCAGTGTAGTATTTAATAGTGTTTAATAGTAATAATAATAATAATATTTATTTGCAAGAAATACATTTTTACAAGGAAGATCTTATAGCCTAAAAGTCACTGTATTCGGCCTGCAAGCAAGCGTGCAAATTATTGAAATTTATGTCGTTATCACAGAATATGTCATTGATACATTTTTACAAAAATATCTAATTACATTATTACAAAGTGGGTACGAGATGAACCTATGTAATAGCGTCCTTGCTGCTCCTACTTCGGAAGCAGGCAGGATGCTGTACAGGCTCGTGAACATTGGTATTAATCGCAGCGGTAGTGTTAAATCATTTATAGCACGGTGTGTCCTCAAAACGCACTTAAACCACGCTTTTCTGTGACTTGAGTATTCCATTTTTATACAGAAAAGCGTGACTTAAGAGCCTGTACAACGGTCCACTAGCGCCACTCCTTTAAAAAAATATTATCTTGTGACTGAGAAGGAATTATGAAAATCTGCTCAATCAGCGACCTCGGTAAGTGTGTCTAGAATTTTCTAATACCTTTTATTAAGTTTCATATTGAGACACGAAGCAACTAAATACGACATATAGGAATGTGGCCGCTTTTCTTTAGATCGAATTTTGTTGCTTCGTGTCTCAATATGAAATTTTATAAAAGGTATTAGAAAATTCTAGACACATTTACCGAGGTCGCTGATTGAGCAGATTTTCATAATTCCTTCTCAGTCACGAGATAATATTTTTTTAAAGGAGTGGCGCTAGTGGACCTGTGTGCACCCTCTTAAGTGCGGGTATAAGTCACACGAACTATAAAATAGTATACGATACGTGTGACTTAAGTAGTCCATTATATGCGGCATTTAGCACCCTCATTGCGCTCTGTGCAAAAAAAAAATCGAAAAAAAAAAAAAAAAAAAAAAAATCGAAATCGTATTAAAAAAAATGGATCGTATCGTATCGTCGTTATCGTATTATTTATCGTATATAAATAAAAATGGATCTTCGAAATGTATGTACGCGCATAGCTTCCGATCGACCGCACCAAATTGGATAATTCTTTTTTGTTTTGTTTGTTATTATCAGGACAAGGTTTGTATAGGTACACAATTGGACCCGGTAGGTGGCGCTGCTTTTTCGGGCAGGACGACATTTGTCGGGTCTACTAGTGCACTATATTAATTGTGTAGTATGTGAGATCGATTTATAACGATGGGGGTGACATAATATGTCTAGATTAAAACCCTCTTTAAATAAATAAAAACAAAACATTATTTCCTAAGAAACCAATTAGAATTACCTTTTTTATAAGTCTTGAACGTATCCCTGGCAGGCGTATACTGGATATCGTAGACTAGAGTGCTGTTAGGTAGCAGACTCCGTTCCTTGTTGATCCTGTAGACTGCGTACTTGAAGGCCAGCTCCGTGCTGCCTCCCCTGGCGTCCTCTGTGAAGACTGCGCCTGGAAATGAGATAAAAATATATTTATTGCCCTGCAGAGTAACCCACATAAAATAGCAATAGAAAAAAGAAAAATAAATATGCGTTTATTTCCGGTAAAAATGACGCATAAAAAGAACACAAACACAAAAAAAAGTTGGGGAAAAACATGCGTCACATCCACGCCATCAATCGGCCATCGCTCAAGATCCTATACGAGACAGAGCACCAGCTCCAAAGTTACATAGGTTAGTGAGGTTCACTTTCTAAGATAAATTCACAGAATGTGTTATAAAACCTTGCCATTGTAGTTCAATTGTGTCCTACTTGGCAATCACCTAGTGGTTGCAAGTGGCCAGTCGTACAAGTTCAAGAAAAGAACGCCATTTTTTTAAGTTTATGATCATGGTAAAGTTCATTCTGTTGCAATGGTGCGCCTTGATACTTACCTTGGACTATAAAGACTTTGAAAACCATAATATACTGATAGAAAAATCCGTATTAATACCCAACATTATATAGAATATCCAGAAATATGCGAAAATGAATACAACAATAACCAGACTTCTCCGTGAAATTGGAAAGAAGCAGTTTGTGACTTACCAATCTTAACCACCGGAGACAGCGCAGCAACAGCATTCAGCATGAGCACAATCCAGCGCCATCCCGGCCACATCGTGCCTCATCATCAGCCCTTGACGATATCCTCACCACCTGGAGACAAGAGACAACAACGTTAGACCAGCTACATGGTGCCTGAGTTCATCTAAAGCATGAGGAAGCCATTGCAATACCGTTGTGTTTAGTGAAAGTGTTTTATAAATGTCATCGGTCGCATAATACCTTGAAGACGATGATTTGATTGGATAAAATCAAAATCAAAAGTCATTTATTCAAATTAGGCTGAGAATCAGCACTTTTCGAACGTCAAAATTACAAAAGACAGTCCCCCAAAAACGCCCGCCCTTCGCCACTTTCTAGTGCTATCGCTGGGAAGAAGAAGTGGCGCAATAAACTCCCCAGCAGCACAGCTGTCTGTTCAGTTAGAAAATAGTTGCATGTATACAATACTAGGAACCTATGTTCAGTAATTAACATTACAAGAAACTTAAATTATTTGCTATATGTCAGCTAGCCACGCCAATATACCAACAAATCTAATAAAAACTATACGTACTCAAGCTAAAAAATAATTAGTTAAAATTTAAATTTAAATAAAACATTACTACCTAATTAAAAGCCTCTAGGCATAATGGGCGTGACAGCTTACATAATTATGCATTGCTGGGTTCTGGTCCTTACCTAAAAATTCGTACGGAACCCTTGTTGCACGAGTCCGACTCGCACTCGACAGTTTTTTTCAGTTCATTTGAATGATGTGTTCAAGTATGTTCATATCAGAAAAAAGCCCTATTAATCCTTTTTTGAATCCTCCACCCGTGTAGTTAAGCACCATTAAAAGGGGTGCGTTTACCCTCGCATGAGTGGCTATATTTAAATGTCCGGTTCTGTTATTATAATGGAATAAGATATTCACATATAGTTCTTGCCGATACGAAAAAATAGATCAAAATAATCCGCGCCATTCACTATCAGCGTTTAAATATTCTGACATTGCCCAGCTTATACATACTTGTGTTGCTAGTTAATTTAAAAAAATATATCCATGAATACGAGTCCGGGGAAGAAAGAATAGCCAGGGAAAACACTCGTAGAAAGGACTTTAAAAATAAAGTTGTACCTAATTTTAACATTGTCAAGCATAGCCATTACCAAGCTGTACAAATATTTAATAGACTGCCAGCGGATTTGAAGATTTTACACTAGCTCTTTTAAGGCTAATCTCAAAGCATTTCTGTTGGATAAAAACTTGTACTCAATGGACGAATTGTAATTTAACATTAATATTCAAATTTTCTATAGAAAACAAAAATTGCTATTGATATTATTGATTTTTATAAACATGTTTTTTTTTTAATTTTTATTTTGAATTATTATTGTGCATGTTTAGTTTTAGAATTTATATTAAATTAAATTATTTATGATGTATGTAATGTAAACTAATGTATCAAACACAATATAAATTGTTCCTGATAAATAAATATCCTCATCATTATAATGCTTGCCCGCTCTGTGCAAGTCTCATGCAGGTCTTCCCCGCGATTTTCCGTAGGTCATCCACCTTCCTGGCCATTGGTCTGGTAATGCCTTTTCTACCGTTTCTCGGTAACTAGGGTTAGGGTTATAACCAATCTTAAACTTAATACTATAAAGAGGTAAAATTGTTTGATTGATTGTAAAAGGTAATCTCAGAAAGTACTCTTCTGATTTTATAAATTACTAGCTTCTGCCCGCGGCTTCGCCCGCGTGGATGTTTTCAGTACTGAATTGATGCCGACTCTTGACCAATAGATGGCGCTGTATGTCCGGTCCGGAATAAATTTTATTTTTTATTTTATTTTATTTTTTGTAATAAAAACTATCCTATGTCCATTCTCAAGTTCCAAACTATGTCTGTACCAAATTTCACACAAATCGGTTCAGTAGTTTAGGCGTGAAGCAAAGACAGACAGACAGACAGACAGAGTTACTTTCGCATTTATAATATTAGTTTGGATGTCCCGCGGAAAATTTCGAAACTCCGTCCTCTAGGCGATCATGAAATCAGACACTGTACTCTTATCTTAGTATAATAAGCTGATAGTTGAACTGCTGTATCCTTAATTAGACGTTTCTATGTTTGTAAAAATGTAAACGCTTCTACGAGCATCGCAAAGCTTTTATTATTGTATCGTTTTCTTTACTAACGCGTATTTATTATTACTTATATATGCTGTGGACAACGCTGTTGATTGCATAATTGTTAAGTAGCTCTTAAGTTTGTTTATGTGTATTCTAGATTATGTAATTGTTTGTTGTTCCAAATAAAAAAAAATAAAAAAAATAAAAATCTTCACTGATCTGACTGATGAACTTCTTCTTTCTATCAGTTTCTTGCACGCGAATGAAGTCACAGACAGAAGCAACATTGACTAATAAAAATATAAGACAGAAGAGGAGAAAGAATGCCACCTTGTGGAAAGCCAATTTTTAAATCACAGAAATTTTATAAGGACTTCCCAACGTGATTTAACTGATGACGTTCCATCATCATCTGCCTAGCCTTTTCCCAACTATGTCGGGGTCGGCTTCCAGTCTAACCGGATGCAGCTGAATACCAGTATTTTACATGGAGCGACTGCCTATCTGACCTCCACAACCCAGTTACTGGGTAATACGATACCCCTTGGTAAGACTGGTTGTCAGACTTTCAGGCTTCTGACTACCCGTAACGACTGTCAAAGATCCTCGAATGACAGCCGGGACCAACGGCTTAACGTGCTTTCCGAGGCACGGAGGGGTCTCGGTATGTAAAGATGGTCACCCATCCACAGACCAACCGTGGCAAGCGTAGCTTAACCTGACCGATCGACCTGTGCGGCTGTTATTATTTAGCCACGGGCCCCCCTGATGACGTTCCGAAACTAAGTAAATATTACGTGTGAAACGTATCAAAATTCATTTATTCATTAAGGATACTCCGCGCGCTGGACAATGTGAATAATTTTGAAGCGTATCGCTAATCCATTTCAGATATCAATCTACATGATCTTCACTTGATCTGACCTAGATTATGTCTGGACTTTAAAAGAGACTGTGACCTCTGAGTTTGTTTTGGCCTTTCTTCTCAGACTAGTCAGATAGGAAACGCCGACCTCATCTAGTTTATAAAATATGATTGACGTGTTTGTAAAAACCTACTTAGAAAATAAAATCATTTATCATTCCCCATCCATCAAACCCCAAATGGCTTCAACATACAGGGTAGCAAGGAAATCGACGCGCAAACTGAAACCATGAAATCAGCACATTCAAGACCCCACTAGATTCGTTTCATAGAAAAGTGCAATTACCTACGCGGTTAAAATGTATGACACAGCAATTCTTTTTAATAACCAACCAAAAATTTTTACGCTGGGGGTTCAGAATCATTTACAGTATCCATGGTAACAGTTAGCGCGTCGATGTCGCTACCTCCCTGTATAACTCCCAAAAAGATTGGAATATTTACGCCGTTTGGAATTAGGCCCCTCGCCCACGGCGACTTTTTGTAGCGATGCTGTCGCGCGTTCGTATGATACAGTCTCGATGCGGTCGCTAGCTATTCCCTCGCCCACACCACGATTCTCAGTCGTGATGCAAACGCGATACTGTCGCGCTTCTGTCGCGATGCGAGTTGCACTGATGCTCGGTTCTCCACTCACATGCAACGCCACCCTCCCTCCGTTCTCTCCCCGATGTCGTCCGACACGGTCGCGCATTTGCATCGATACAGTCGCGATGCTGTCGCGTATTACCTTCCCCGCCCGCCGCCCTTCACTTGTCACAACAATGCCACGGAGTGCTTCTGACACTCAGGGCATAGACAAGTAATGAGGTTACGTCTAGCGCGGGTTAAAAATAAATAATATTTATTTTATTGCATAATATTATATCTATTTTATTATTTATTTATTACTGTGATTGCCCGTGACATCACAGCGGGCCCTATCAGAATACCAGCGCTTCGACATTTATTTTTTAAATGTCGAAGCATCATGCTGAGATAGGAGCCTTTTGGCCTCGTATAGGACTTTCTGTTTCATTTTTGTTTTTTACTTTTGTTACTTTTTTTATATACAATTTGTTTTATTTTTAACTCTGTTTAGTTTAGTTTTATGATCCTGTACGAGTCGCAATAAATACTTTTTCTTTCTTTCTTTCTATTAATGAAACGCGCGACAGCATCGCGACTTTATCGCTACAAAAAGTCGCCATGGGCGAGGGGCCTTATAGCTGTAGCGACTTCTTGGATATACACCACGCCAGTGCAAGTGCATACAGTCGCGATGCTGTCGCGCGTTTCTTTAACGCGCGACAGCATCGCGACTGTATCGCTACAAAAAGTCGCCGTGGGCGAGGGGCCTTATAGCTGTAGCGACTTCTTGCAACGCCACGCTACGCCACCACGCCAGTGCAAGTGCAGTTCATAAGGTAATTTTATTAAACAATCATGCGACACACATGTAAGGATATTGCTGTTTACATTTTGTTGGAACGAAGTTCCTTATCGCGTTGCGAAAGGGGGCTAGACGGAAAAAATTAATACCAAAAGTTGGAACGACACTTTTTGCTATAGTTGTAAGCCGTGCGGCGTGCGCGTGTTTCTCTGTCTCTCTCTCTCTCTCTCTTATAGAAAGCAAGCCAGTTATACTTCGTTCCATCCGGGTGTCCCTTGACACCTCTCAAGTTTTTTTATTTTTATTTAGCACAGTAATTTTCTTTAATCGATACTCAAATCACATTGCTATTGTTTGTTTAATCATAAATTGTATCATTTGATAGAATCATTCTGTTTATTGAATTCGGTTGTTTATTGCGATACGGACGATTTTCGGTACCCTATGATTCTTTCACTTCCTATTTTATATACGGGGTCAAATTAAATTAGCTAGCGCAACTCCGCAAACGTGATAGATAACGATATCCAAACATGATAAAAACAATTTTTTTTTATTGTGTAAACTTCGTATATGTGATGCTATCGATATGTAAACACGCGTAAACAGAAAAAAAAACATTTTTCAACTCATATTTCAAGTAACTACACGGCCAACGGTCGTAGAACCCAAAAAATAAAAAAAATTGTTTAGACATTGATACCTATCACGTCCGTGAAGTTTTGCTAGCTAATTTAATTTAACCCTGTACAATATGTACCTATTAAACAGTCTATAAAAAGTAATTTAAAAAAAGTAAGTAAATGATTGATTATTTTTAAATGAAGTCTCTGAATGCGGCAGTAAGACACACAATAAAGCCTACCCAATGTATTAGTATGACCACATCATCGCGGCAGCAATACATTGAGTCCCCAACAGAATACCAAGTACATTAGTGAAATAACTCCAGTCGTATGTGACGCTGTTCGCACCTTATACCCACATATTACGGGTAGATGTGCGTATGTAGAGTTGTGCGTACACATGGTTGAGTAGTTCAATCAACATGTAAATGATAAATAAATGATAAATGATTTTATTTTGTAAGTAGGTTAGTACAAACACTTTTACACGTCAATCATATTTTAAAACTAGATGAGGTCGGCGTTTCCTATCTGACTAGTCTGAGAAGAAAGGCCGAAACAAACTCAGACGTCACAGTCTCTTTTAAAGTCCAGACATAATCTTGGTCAGATCATATGAAGACCATGTAGGTCGATGTCTGAGATTGTCTTTTGAGGAAAGAACCACACAGATTGAGAGGACCTGTCCAGTCAGTGTAAGAAAATTATTGTCTAAAAATTCATGGAAAAAATATATACTGGCTAACTTTTTTTACCGTCTGGGCAAAAATAGGGTATAAAAGGTGAACGGAGTAGAATCCTATAGCACAGATTTTTTTTTTCTCAAAAAATAACGAACACATCGAAAAATAATATAAAAATTTTACTTAACGTAGAGAAGGGTGCCTCTTCTCTACGTGTGAAAATTATCAATTAGTTCGTAGCGACGCCCGTGGCTAAATAATAACAGCCGCACAGGTCGATCGGTCAGGTTAAGCTATGCTTGCCGCGGTTGGTCTGTGGATGGGTGACCATCTTTACATACCGAGACCCCTCCGTGCCTCGGAAAGCACGTTATTAGTCCCGGCTGTCATTCGTGGATCTTTGACAGTCGTTACGGGTAGTCAGAAGCCCGAAAGTCTGACAACCAGTCTTACCAAGGGGTATCGTATTACCCAGTAACTGGGTTATGGAGGTCAGATAGGCAGTCGCTCCATGTAAAATACTGGTATTCAGCTGCATCCGGTTAGACTGGAAGCCGACCCCAACATAGTTGGGAAAAGGCTAGGCAGATGATGATGACGGCGGCGGCGGCGGTTCGTGGCGGCGTATGTAAAAAAAAAAGATTTTTCGTGAACAATGTCTGCGCCATAATTAGCTTCTACTCCGTTCATCTATTAAACCCTGTTTTTTGTCCAGACAGTAAAAAAAGTCCGGTATATTATCAATACCAATAAGGAAAAATTTGCAAAAGTTACTAGATTTCCATATTTCTGAACGTAGCTTTTTTTTACCATCATTGTACGCAAAGCACAACGCCAAAATGACGAGACTATATTTGTCCTTTGGCTAAACTAAATCCTACCAACCGTTCCAACATTTTAAAGGTGCAATCCCAGTACAGACGCCCAGCACATCAAGCTACTACAATCTGTCAAATTTCTTTAATAGATTTTCGACTTTATCGCTAAAGTATTAAGGTTCAAGGTTGATGGGGAAAATTTGACAGTTTCGGGGAGCTCGACCTGCTGGCATCTGTACGCAAAGTTCAATGCCAAAATGACGAGATTTTATTAAATTTATCCTTTGTCCAAACTAAATCCTATAACTGTTCCAACATTTTAAAGGTGCAATTCCACTGCTGCATTGGACGTGCACGGATAGGTAACGCACCTTTGCTGCGAAGATTTATTTGTTTGCCGGGTACGCATCTGTTTTCATACAAATCCAAGTTTAGTACAAGAGAGACGAGCAAAGCGAAACCGTGGACAGCAATAGAACTGCGCTTAAAAACACAGCCAAAAAGACAGCCTCACTGCTAAGCAGACTGCGTGGGAGCAGTAACAGCATCCTGGATGTAATAAGCAGTAAGCTAGACAGCCCAATGGTGTGAAGCCTCACCCAAAAGACTAAGTCTCTCTTAGTTATTAGATACTAACATCGTTTTTAAGTTCATACTAACAACTTAAATGTAATGTAATGGATCAATGGTTGTCTGAATAAATTAGTAATTATTATTAAAGCATGATTTCCACCAAACGGCTCAAACCGCAGCGGATCGGAACGGATTTTACAATCTTTAAACGATATTAAGTCGTGTACACAGTATTTAAAGTATATATTTACCAATCCGTCTTCCGCGAGACGCGATCGTAGCCGAAAGTATGCTGCGACATGCGATCGGCTCCGTTCGCCTGTCATCGTATCCGATCGAATCCTTTCGGCATTAGAACACGTCAACACGGTAGGAATGAAACTATTTGACTAGGTGCAGAAACGGATACGTTCGCAAGCGACGCGACGGAGCCGATCGTATACGTCTTCATCCTGCCGGAAGCGATCAGAATGCCAATTCTCGTAATTTAAAACGTTCAAAATCTAGTCGCAGTCTCATCTCAGTGACAAACAAATGTCAAAAACTTGTCAAAATTTAGGGAAATTAGAAGTATTTTTTGACAGATTGAGACTGAGACCAGACTGTGAACGGTCTTAAAATTACAAGAATTGCCCCTCAGACTGTGAACGTTCTTAAAATTACGAGAATTGCCCCTCTGCTGTCGGCGCATCTATTCGTATCCTTTCCCATCCGATACGATGCGAGCCGTTTGATGGAAATCATATTTTAAGGCTCATTTCAAAACCATTATAAGTTCGGAGTCATATAATAAAAATTAACCGCGATCATTTATCCAACAATGAAGATCGATCGCCCTAAAACAATACATTCTGAAAACAAAAGACTCTCTATCCGAAAAACCACGCAAAAACACTTTTGAAATCTCCAAAAGGTGTTCGGATCCACTTTTTCCTTCGCTGCACAAAAAAAAACCTCAAGGCTACACTTAAACGAACCGCTCTTGAAACCGAAGAGCCCTCCATCTCTACTAAACATCCTTCGACGTATAAGAGTCGAGGCAGGAAACGAGTAAAATCAAATTAATTATTTCCCACCGTCGACGTCCACCCCTCATGGCAGATGTTGCAAAATGAAGAAAGGAAAGTTGGCGGCGGGTTTGTTACGGATCGTTTTCTGTTTTTTTTTTTTATGTTAAGGCACGGTAAGAAGCAAAATTTTAAGATAATTGACCATAGCTGAAACTGAAACTCAAAGCATTTATTTCGCACTAGCTGCGCCCCGCGATTTCATCCGTAAAAGTTTCGATCCCGTGAGAATATCAAGATAAAAGGTATCCTGTGTTAATCCTGGTTATAAGCTATCAATGTGCCAAATTTCATCCAAATCCGTTCAGTAGTTTTTGCGTGAAAGAGTAACAAACATCCATCCATCCATCCATACAAACTTTTGCGTTTATAATATTAGTAGGATAAACCAATATATTACGTTTGAATTGTCAAGGGGTCGGTCAGTCAGAAAGATGAAGCTAGTCCTAAGCCCATTCCAAAGCGTAGTAGGTCCCTATGGAGAAGAACGGGCAAGAAACTCCATGGACACTCTTTTTAATTATACCGTATCGCGGCAACAAATAAGGTTAAAACAGCGGTGCATTTGATGTTAATCGAATCGAATAACCACCAAACTAAAAGTAGGTAATTTTGCAGTTTTAATTAAATCCTACTTCCTACTGATCCTTCTAATATTATAAACGCGAAAGTTTGTATGGATGGATGGATGTTTGTTACTCTTTCACGCAAAAACTACTGAATGAATTTGGATGAAATTCAGCACACAGATAGTTTATAACGAATTGAATTGAATTGAATTGAATTGAATTTATTTATTTGTAAGAATGTAGTTTTACATAGTATGGTGGTAACATTTTTGTTAAGTTCTATACATTCTACCATAACATATGGTGTACAAGGTGTACGAGGATTAACACATAGGATAATTTTTATCCCGTTCATCCCACGGGGTCGAAACTTATGCGGGTAAAACCGCGGGGTGCAGCTAGTCCTACTAATATTATAAACGCGAAAGTTTGTATGGATGGATGGATGTTTGTTACTCTTTCACGCAAGAAGTACTGAACGGATTTTGATGAAATTTGGTACACAGATAGTTTATAACCGGGATTAACACATAGGATACTTTTTATCCTGATATTTCCATGGGATCGAAATTTATTCGTTTGAAACCGCGGGGCGCTGCTAGTTAAATTTTTTTTTTAATGTATTTATTTAGTTAATTAAATTTTCCTATATTATCATTAAATCAAGGCTTACGCTAAAAATTTTGAGATTTTTTTACACCGTAATAATTATTATGGCGTCCTACGTTTCGGCAGCGGCAGCGCCTTAATACTCGTATAATAAGTATATCTTCTTTTGTTCTGACAGGAAATCACTGGGGATATTATCAGGCTTATAATAAATTGGAAAATCATTATCATTAGTCATGATTTATCATTTAATTTTATCGTTTTTACGTCGAATTTTTCGTACGTTACAAGTAAATTCCATGACATCGATGAAGAAATTCTAGTCTGGGGTGACTTGTAATTTGAAGTATTCCTTTCTGGACGTGGCGATGGGACCCATTTGCAAAAATTAAGCACCCCATAAAGCCTGGGCAAAAATTCATGAGCATCGAGAAAACCCAAATATGTGTTTTTGAAAATTTCCCAGAGTTAGTCACTAAATACTTACTTTTCTCTAAACTTTCTAATTGAATGGCATTCATTGCTATTGGGTACCTGGGTACCTACTCAATATAACAGCAAGTGTACCCTAAGAGTATCCTATTGGCGACGTATGTCGAAGCATACTTCGCCTTTTGGAAAAATCTTTCTTCATGAAGATAGTTTCTGAAAATTTACCAGAATGTGAAATGTCTGGACTTAAAAAGAAAATGTGTCCTCTGGGTTTGCTTCGGTATTTTTTCTCATAGTAGTCATTTTGTAAACACCGACCTCATCTATTTTTTTTTTTCGTTAGCCTACATTGTCCCACTGCCCCCCATATTCTATTTATAAAATACTAGCTTCTGCCCGCGACATCGTCCGCGTAGATTTCGGATTTGTGACAGGATTGCGTATCTCAAAAGGAAATCAAAATAACCCATAAAGATACAAAATAACTTTTCTGGTTGAATTTTTACACCTTGTGTCCGAAAAACCCAAATATCTTACGGAACCCTATTTTTTCCAAAATAAAATTTAGCCTATGTTACTCGTGGATAATGTAGCTTTCGAATGGTGAAAGAATTTTTTAAATCAGTCCAGTAGTTTTTGAGCCCATTCATTACAAACAAACAAAGTTTTCCTCTTTATAATATTAGTATAGATTATTATTTATTTTTCATAAATAAAGGTTTAATTTACAGAAATATTATATCATGTATTATTATCATAAATACTCGTATTTTCATGAACATGGATGTAACATAATATTAGTTTTTTATCGAAAGTTAAATGCTAATGCTTGGTATAAATTGTATCATGTTTTATGTATCTTTTTGTCAATTTTAACTGAATTAACGTGTTTTTTTTTCTTTATTAAAAACTAGGTGCACCCCGCGGTGTCAGCCGTATAAGTTTCGATCCCGTAGGAATATCGGGATAAAACGTATTCTATATGTTAATCCTGGTTATAAACCATCTGTGTGCCAAATTTCATCCAAATCCGTTCTGTACTTCTTCTTCTTTCTTCACTTTTTGCGTGAAAGAGTAACAAACATCCATCCATCCATCCATATAAACTTTCACGTTTATAATATTATAGTAGGAAAGATTTATTTTCAATGTTTGCATGCCTAATTTAAGGTAGATAGTACAGGGATCACAAAGTTTTGCAAACACCTTTATTTTATGTACCAACTTTCTAAACCAACAAACGATTATAATAATGAAAATTTCAGACTCTAAGCTGCCGAACTTTCACGACTGTATGTCGCACCAACATAATCGAGGGTCGTCGCTTGCATATTTCCACGCGACGACGGGGGACTACCATCCTCGACAATGGCGGATTAATATTTATATCCCCTCAACGATAATAGTAGTAACTCCAGTTAATGGTATATGAATCTCTTGATGCATGTAATAAAATCTTGTGGGTTTAGTTATGAGTTTATGCCCGCCAGACGGATCTGACGCAGAATATCTCATTCGCAAAATATCACCGTGATTTAAAACGAATGTCCCATTCTCAAAAGATCCCATTCTCAGAATGTCCCATTCTCAAAAGGTACCATTCTCAAAAGTTTAGTTATGAGTTTATGCCCGCCAGACGGATCTGACGCAGAATGTCCCATTCGCAAAATATCACCGTGATTTAAAACGAATGTCCCATTCTCAAAAGATCCCATTCTCAGAATTTCCCATTCTCAAAAGTTTAGTTATGAGTTTATGCCCGCCAGACGGATCTGACGCAGAATGTCCCATTCGCAAAATATCACCGTGATTTAAAACGAATGTCCCATTCTCAAAAGATCCCATTCTCAGAATTTCCCATTCTCAAAAGTTTAGTTATGAGTTTATGCCCGCCAGACGGATCTGACGCAGAATGTCCCATTCGCAAAATATCACCGTGATTTAAAACGAATGTCCCATTCTCAAAAGATCCCATTCTCAGAATTTCCCATTCTCAAAAGTTTAGTTATGAGTTTATGCCCGCCAGACGGATCTGACGCAGAATGTCCCATTCGCAAAATATCACCGTGATTTAAAACGAATGTCCCATTCTCAGAATTTCCCATTCTCAAAAGGTACCATTCTCAAAAGGTACCATTCTCAAAAGGTACCATTCTCAAAAGTTTAGTTATGAGTTTATGCCCGCCAGACGGATCTGACGCAGAATGTCCCATTCGCAAAATATCACCGTAATTTAAAACGAATGTCCTGTGTCCCAGCAGTGGGAACACTATAGGTTGATAAGAAAGGAAAGAAAAAAAGAAAATGCATTTATTTGCGGCAAACATCACGCATAAAAAAGAACATAAACACAAAAAAAAAACAAGTTGGGGATAAACATGCGTCAGATTCACGCAAAACGGCCATCGACCCTATACAAGACAGCTCCAGCGCTGGTTTTCAGCGGCAGCCGGCGTTGACGTGATGAAGTTAACCAGTGCAGCATGCAATTACACAGAAATAAAAAAAAAACAAAACAAGAAATAAAATAAACCTGTACAAATATACAACGCCACATGCGAACTCAAACTCAAATCATTTATTTCAATTAAACCGTTTACAGGCACTTTTGAATTGTCAAAATTAAATAGTCGGTCAGTTAGTCAGAAAGTTGAAGCTAGTTGCCCATTCCAAAGCGTAGATCTCTATGGAGAAGAACGGGCAAGAAACTCCACGGACACTCTTTTAAATCAAGACATTTTTACAAAATCCTGGTTACATTATTCTTATTGCTTCTATATGTGAGAACAATGTAAAGAAACAAATTAAAATATAAAATTAAAAATAAGCCCTAGCAGTTAAGAGATGACCAGTCTCAACCGATGGCGCCCGTTCACGAACATGACGCGTGGATCAGCACCACCCAGCTCAACCATTTCTTAGGGAACCGAATGATCCAACACACGCGCCACCACCAGTGAGACATTTAAGTGAGCATGACATATTTTCAACTGCCATGCTCTTTCAAGTCAACATCAAAATCACGCAAAGAACAACACGTCACGCAAATCCTGCATCTCGCAAGCAGAGTTTACCGCGCAATTAGCATAGATACAATTTCCCAACATCAATCGTTGGGCAATAGCCCGCCAGACACAACACCCGTCTGGTCGGAGGATCCTCCCTTTTCTGTGGAGGATGAGTGAACTTTACACCCTGTTCCTCATGCCTCTAAACACCATTGCAACATAATTATGATGATGATTATGCTATGTGACTAAAAAATAACCGTATGTATCCATTGGCCATCAGCATACCTATTCGACAGGCTTTCGAGTCGAAAATGACACATTTCCGGTAACTTGATTTGCCTAGTCCCCGACGAAAACGGCAAAAGCCGTTGTAAGAACAGTGATCGTCTATTTGCTTTGAACTGTCAATGTTTTCGAGTTTCAGATTTGTGAACTGTGTATTGAGGACTCCTTTGATAACATTGATTGATGTTTAATTCGGCCTGGAAGCGTATCTAATAGTTGCGAATAGATGTCGGCGATGGATTTTAGAATCCAGAACAACAATAATCAAAATCAAAAGTCATTTATTCAAATTAGGCTGAGAATCAGCACTTTTCGAACGTCAAAATTACAAAAGACAGTCCCCAAAAACGCCCGCCCTTCACCACTTCCTAGTACTATCGCTGGGAAGAAGAAGTGGCGCAATAAACTCCCCAGCAGCACAGCTGTCTGTTAAGTTAGAAAATACTTGATACTTGATTGTATACAATACTAGGTGTTAAGTAATTAACATTACAAGGCACAGAACATAAAATTAAATTATTTGCCATATGTCAGCTAGCCACACCAATATACCAACAAATATAATAAAAACTATACGTACTCAAGCTGAAAAATAATTAATTAAAATTAAAATGTAAATAAAAACTTACTACCTAAATAAAAGCCTTCTGGCATAAAGGGCGTGCGTGACAGCTTACACATTGCTGGGTTCATAAATGGCGTCCGTAACAGAAATTAATAAAACCGATACGAGGGTAATATGAGTAAAAATTACCTTAACTCAAGTGAAAATAGTGATTTTAATGACAATATTAATTAAAAGTTATCAGAGGAAAGACGCACATTGTGACTGCACATAAGCCATTCTGCATTGCGTTTAAACGTCGTCGGTAGCAATCTTGTAAAACTTAGCGCAATGACAGTCCAGCTGAACGTTGTTCAGTTGTTTTACATAACGGACCTGTTTTGTAATACAGTGGATTCTACAATCCATCTGCGACAGATATACTGAGCTGAAGCAACTGTCAAGCGTCGTGATTATTACAATAGGTAATCACTAGGTAGTTACTGGAGTCGCACCGCAACGTCAACTTCAAGGCGTGGTGCGCGTACTGAATTGGTATCTGCTCATCGTCATGGAAGAAGACTTCTGGCCGCAGGACGCGGTGTTCCGTCGCTTCCTCGGACAAGTACCACAGAACAGCTCAAGAACAAGCTAGTGTAGGAAACTTTATTAAGAATATTTTAAAATAAAAACATGTATGTTTAGATTAAGGTATTTATTTATGGGCCTGCGTCGCCTGAAATAAATAAATAAATCTCTTGCTCATTCGCTATTTATATGCTTCGATCTATTTATATAGTACTAGATTCAAAAACGGCCCGAAAAATAGACCACAAATACTTTTGTGGTCTTATTTTAAATTAGTATGTTTTTAACCTTATTACTTAGACTTTAAGTTTCATTTTAGAATAAATGAATGAAAATTTAAAAATAGAATGATTTTATTTTCAAGTGACATTTTAAATATATTTTGCAATGGTAATTAAACTTTATGTTTAAGCATTAAGGTTTATAATAAACTGAAGTTGTTAATATTATTAAACTTTTTTCTAAGAAATGTAAGTAGATGTTTACGTGTGTGCAAACGTGGCCACTTGAGCGACTGATTTTGTTCCTGATCCTTAATCTAGTACTATTATTGATCAAAGGCTAGAGGGTTTGGTTTCCGCACTTAGTTCTTCAAATGGACCATTGTGTGTAGGCCATAGCAGCCATCTAACACTGCCTTATTTTTTCCTACATTAACAATTATTGTTATCTTCAAAACAAAACAATTTAAATCGACCGCGTCTGGAATTTTGGAAGACTAAATTAGTTTTGTTAAATTATAACAAAATTCAAGTTTGCCAGTTACGATATTGAATGGTTATATTGGCCAGATTTGAATAAACAAAGTTTAATAACTTTGGGATTGCGAAGATTGTTCCTAGATAGAAGGGGCTCGTGGCTAAATGGTAACAGCCTCACGATCGAAGGCACGCTTGCTGCGGTTGGTTCTATAATACAATAATAGCCTCCCGACCGATTTCGGTCACGGTGGCTAATCTCAACGGAGATTAGCCACGTACAGTCACGAGCACCAATATGTCAACACTTGGCAACTTTCAATTGCGATTTTTTCGTGAAATAACAAATGCAACGTTGAAATACGACACATTACATAAACCTATGGGTTCGAAAATGCTATGTTCGTAACAACATAAAATTTAATTCAGAAATAAAGGAGTAAATCGCTTTTGAATAAAGCCGAGTGTATACATACTTTTGCTCGTGACTGTACGTAGAAGATACTCGTATTATAGTGCACAAGTGTGTCTTGAGCAAGCACGGTGAGGTGCTTGTGGCTTAGTAATAACAGCCGCGCGGGTCGACGATCAGGTTAAGCTACGCTTGCTGCGGTTGGTCCGTGGATGTGTGACCATATTTACATAGCAATTGCATGCCTCGTAAAGCACGTTAAGCCGTTGGTCCCGGCTGGCATTCGTGGATCTTTGACAGTCTTTACGGGTAGTCAGAAGCCCGAAAGTCTGACAACCAGTCTTACTAAGGGGTATCGTGTTACTCAGTAACTAGGTTATGGAGGTCAGATAGGCAGTCGCTCCATGTAAAATACTGGTACCTACTCAGCTGCATCCAGTTCGACTGGAATCCAACCTCAAAATAGTTGGGACAATGCTAGGCAGATGATGATCTTGAGCAAGCGTGGTGATCAATGCTCTATATTAGAAGAGGCATTTGCCCAGCCGTGGGATAATAATATGCTGGTATTATTATATCATTAACCAAAAAAAAACTTGAGAGGTGTCAAGGGACACCCGGATGGAACGAAGTATAACTGGCTTGCTTTCTATACGAGAGAGAGAGAGAGAGAGACAGAGAGAAACACGCGCACGCCGCACGGCTTACAACTATAGCAAAAAGTGTCGTTCCAACTTTTGGTCTTAATTTTTTCCGTCTAGCCTTTCGCAACGCGCGATAAGGAACTTCGTTCCAAAAAAACAATATGCCTAACCTTTTCCCAACTATGTTGGGGTCGGCTTCCAGTCTAACCGTATGCAGCTGAATACCAGTATTTTCATAGAGCGACTGCCTGTCTGACCTCCACAACCCAGTTACTGAGTAACACGATACCCCTTGGTAAGACTGGTTGTCAGACTTTCGGGCTACTGACGACCCGTAACGACTGTCAAAGATCCACGAATGACAGCCGGGACCAACGGCTTAACGTGCTTTACGAGGCATGCACTTGCTATGTAAAGATGGTCACACATCCACGGACCAACCGCAGCAAGCGTAGCTTAACCTGATCGATCGAGCCGTGCGGCTGTTATTGCTTAGCCACGAGCCCCTCTATTAGGTACATCATTAACACCAACTAAAAAAACTTGTATTTCCTATTTTCAAGCTATATTTACATACATATATTCCACTGAAATTCCTGCCGTATACAATTTGCAAGTTATTTTCAAACGAGAGACACTCGTATAACGGCCTCATTTCTAGGAATCAAAGATTACAGCCAACCTGTACCTCATTTGCAAGACAAAGACATGCTTTAGAAGGCAGTCGCACTGAAAATTGAATATTAAAACAACGTTCGGAAACCTGATTTTACTGTCGAATAGGCTAGCTGCCTAAAAAAATCTAATTAGTCCGTCAGTTAGATTATCAAAAAAAAATGGACCCGTATTTATTCTTTTTGTCGATTATATAAAAAATGATGAAGATATTGCCCGTTAAAGTTTCGCGTGACGTCACGTCTTGCTACACTTTTTAGAAAGGCGTGACGTCACGACCCCTACTCCCAAATTTTGACGCGCTTTATCTTTGTCATTTTTTGATTGATTGACAAAAGAAAAAATACGTGTCCATTATTTTTCGATAATCTAACTGACGGACTAAATAATATAATTAATTTTTTACCCAGGTAGCTACCCTATTGTGGTTACCTGTATTATATATATTGTGGTTTTCCTGTTTGTAAATTTGTAGTTATTAATAACTAATCTTGCATAAATCCTATAATGTTCCCAATGCTAGGACACATACCTTCTCTCTGTGAGAGGGAGTGAACCAAAATCCACCACGAGGGCCCAGTACGGGTTGATAGATATCGTATGACTGAGAATTTTTGGTTCTGCGACGAGCGTTTCCTCACGATGTTTTCCTTCACCGTTTTGAGAGCATCGGTGATGAAATTAATTACACAAAGTAAAGCGCCTGCTTGAGTTCGAACCCACGACCTATAAACTCGTAACTCGGCTCTGATAGCACTGAGCCACCACAGTTCAACTAATCTTGAGGTAAAAGGAATTTAATTAGGTAGACATTCTACCCATTCTAAACATTCTTGTTGTTTCGGCGTGTATTTAATCGATTTTTTGGTGAACCTCGAACACAAATAACTGCGATCAACTTGAATGTAAGGCTTGCCGGCCGCTGCCGCAGCACCGGTTGACGAACCAACACCTCCCACGCGCAAGCCGAGCGAGCGGAGCTAGCGCTCGGCTTGCGCGTGGTAGGTGTCAGTTCTAACTTAACCTAACCCGTTGGGTCGGTACCCAAGCTTACTTTGTTCTAGCTAAGGTACTATTTTCCTATTTCCTCACCTACTCCTTATTACCTGAGATGAAATATTACATTATAAGTATTGAGTGTTGCGTGACCTGTCGGTATGCCAATGTGTTTGGTTTCTCACTTAGGGGCATAATTTTCCTTTTCAATTTTCTCTTATAGCTTATTAAGGAATGACCTATTTATCTTACAGGCGAGATGTTAAATTACGGCTAGAATCTACGAAGGGATATGCAGAGATGTATACACCGTTGAATTTTGATCGTTTTGATCCTTAAAAGGGGTTATTGTACTCATCATTATGAACAACTGTTACTACGGGACCAACCCAGCAATCGTGAAAAAAAATCAGTTGATCAATATGTAGATTTATGTTCGCATAACTCGACTTAATGTAATAATAATAATATTAACCCCACCGCCGTATCTCTACGTTGACGTCGTGGTGGGGCTTGTAACCCCACCGCCGTATCTCTACGTTGACGTCGTGGTGGGGCTTGTAACCCCACCGCCGTATCTCTACGTTGACGTCGTGGTGGGGCTTGTAACCCCACCGCCGTATCTCTACGTTGACGTCGTGGTGGGGCTTGTAACCCCACCGCCGTATCTCTACGTTGACGTCGTGGTGGGGCTTGTAACCCCACCGCCGTATCTCTACGTTGACGTCGTGGTGGGGCTTGTAACCCCACCGCCGTATCTCTACGTTGACGTCGTGGTGGGGCTTGTAACCCCACCGCCGTATTTCTACGTTGACGTCGTGGTGGGGCTTGTAACCCCACCGCCGTATCTCTACGTTGACGTTGTGGTGGGGCTTGCGCGCTCTAAACTCTAGGTCTGTGACGGAAGAGTTTACTTTGCCGGATCAGGACTAGGGTGAGGAGCCAGACCAAGAGAGATACAGGCACCTGCAGGGCAGCATGTGGCGAGCTGTTGGGCAGTAGCGACCCCACGGACCCTATCTCCCGGGAGAAGTCTTGTTCCTCACCTCTGGATTGCTTTTATTGGCCGGCTGGAGTGAACACTGACAAAGAACAGAGCTCCCACCTCATTCTTGCCTTTATTGGCTAGCTTGAGTAGAGATTCGCAAGAGCAAACGTGATTTGTTGTTCCAGGACCCATCCCGTCGCATCGCATCGCCTGCTACGAGCATTACTTCGTTTCCGCTTAACTTTCTTTCTGACTTTTTTTCTTTGTGCTCGGGTCCTTAGGGTAGCGGTTGCTAGCGTGATGTTATATAGCCTATAGCCTTCCTCAAGAATTGGGCTATCAATTCGATTGGTAGTTTCGGAGATTACCCCCTACATACAAACAAACAGATTTTACCTCTTTATAATATTAAATTATAATTATTATGGTTTATTCCTGTAAATTAAAATAATAAGTCATTAAATAACAACTAATACCTAATTAATTGACGGCACGGTTGGCGCAGTGGTTAAGCGATTGACTGCTGCGCTGGGTGTCGCGGGTTCGATTCCCGCACGGAACAAATATTTGTATGGCCTACAAGTAGTTGTTCCGGGTCTGGCTGTTTTCTTATGTGAGTTTAAATGTTTGTAAACGCACCCACAATACAGGAGAAATTCCTAGATTGAGGCAAAGTTTAAAAAATAATAAAAATAACAAAATTATATCCTAAGAGGTGATTTTTCCAACGCCAGATAATTTTATCCGAGGAATAATTATGAATTTTTGACAGGACCTCAATTTAATTCCACGAATAAAAATTATCTGTCAAAAGGAAAATCGCGTCGAAAAATTAATCCGAAATTACAATATTGGTATAGATATCAATCTACTTGTATTGAATCAGAACAACCTTTCCAGAAATAGCTACTGTAATTAAAAGTTATAAGCAATTCAGCAAGGTGACTGAATGAACAGGGTGCGAAACGCGCTCATAAGGACGATACTAAATATCATTTGAATTTTTGAAGGCTCTTTTCATTAAATAAAGACTTGTAAGGGCTCTTCTAATACGAGGTTTAATATAATAGACCTTTCAAGGAGAAGACTTTAGCTTGTGTGGGAACAAAAAAAAAAAACGATTGATATCCGATGCTGCCTATAATATCCCACTGCTAGGACACAGGAGGAGGCCATTGGCCTGTGCCCATTCCAAAGCGTAGGTACCTATGGAGAAGAACGGGCAAGAAACTCCATGGACACTTTTAAATCATAAAATTGTTACAAAATATTTGACTACATAATTCGTGTTGAAATTAACCATGTGAGAACGATGTAGAAATACTTGCACGTTAAAAGCGTCCGTTATAGAAAACAAAAACAATTCAGAAATTAAAAATTAAAATAAGCCGTGGCAGCTAAGAGATGACCAGTCCCTACTGACGGCGCCTGTTCACGAACATGACGTATGGATCAGCACCATTCAGCTCAACCATTTTGGAGGGAACTTAATAATAATAATAATCATCTCTTTAATTCAGAATACAATTCCATAATTACAACATTACAAAGGGGTTAGTAACACTACTACTACTATTAATGATCCCACACACACGCCACCACCAGCGAGACATTAGAGTGAGCATGACATACTCACAGCCGCCAGGGCACATTCAAGTCAATGAGTACAAAGAGTCACACCCTCTCTCAGAGAGGAGACCTGAATCCCAGCAGTGGTAAAGTAAGTAAGTAAATATTTATTTTACTAAAAGACTTAGCCTAGGTCATCATCATCATCTGCCTAGCCTTTTCCCAACTATGTTGGGGTCGGCTTCCAGTCTAACCGGATGCAGCTTCCAGTCTAACCGGACCAGTATTTTACATGGAGCGACTGCCTATCTGACCTCCACAACCCAGTTACTGGGTAATACGATACCCCTTGGTAAGATTGGTTGTCAGACTTTCGGGCTTCTGACTACCCGTAACGACTGTCAAAGATCCACGAATGACAGCCGGGACCAACGGCTTAACGATGACTTAGCCTAGGTAACATGAGTGTTCCCCCCCAGTGGGTTCCCGCATTGTCGAGGCGGGGGGGCTCAGTAGCCGTGGCTAGGCGGGCCACGGTGAAGCTAAGAGGGACCCAGGCGGGGGCCGCTCGTCCGGGCTGTGCGGTTTAGCCCGGGACGTAGCGGCCCACGGGTAGGTTGCGGTGCCACAACATCGCGACCTACCTGAGGCGGGCCGCGATGTCTCCCGTGAGGGAGACATTGCGGCTGAGGACAGAGGCCGCGGCGGGAGGGGCTCTCCCTTCCTTCCGCGGCCTTGACGGGGCCGCCACCGTATGATGGCGGACGCGGCGGGGCCGCAGGGGAAGAGGAGTGTTCGGTGTTTCGTTGCCGCTCTCCCTATCCTCTGCGGCCGTAGCTCCCCCAACGCGGGGGGCTTGCGGGGCCCGCCTTTTAGGCGGGCGTGGAGGCCAGCAGGCAACGGGAGCGGGGGCTCCGTTGCCTGTTTTGCACAGGCCTCCACCTTGTGGGACGGGAATGGCCAGGTGTTCCCGGCCATTCCCGTAGCCCCCCAACCTGGGGGGCATGCGGGGCCCGCCATACCATCTTGGCGGGCGTGCGCCGGGAGGGCCGTGGAAGTATTGATTTCCCATAGCCCTCCCATTACGGCGTTTGCAGGAACACCGCTGAGTTTTAGTGGGTATACTGTCGTTCCGACAGGGAGTCCCACATACCCCGTCTCGGTCCCCCGCGAGACGGGGATGCATAAAGCATTTCTCAGCGAGAAAAAAAAAAAAAAAAAAAAGGTAACATGAGTGTTAATTCAAAATGGGATGGTTATGGCTATTACATTTGAGAAGACCCCTGCCCGTCAAACTAGGAAAATCCTGTATCTTGAAGGACAGGATAAAAGTCCGATTATGCTTACAGCCTACTACTATGGCAGCAGCGGCGACCTCTCGCGTCCGGCCCTGGTTCAAGCCATGGTCCGGGGTGAGAGGGAGTGGGAGGCAGTCACCTCCTTCTGCGAAGCAGTCATGCTAGCGAAGGAGGTGGCGGGGTGGGCGAGGGAACGCACTTTGCGCACCTCACGCCTCAGCCGCCGCGGGAGACGCTCCGGGCGTCGGGAGCCGCGTGACGACTCCCGGCCACCGTAGGCGCGGGCCTGCGGGCGGAGAGTAATGGGTAGCTCTCCGTCCGATCAGGACTAGGCCCGTGCGGGCCGGACGGCGTGTACGTGTTCCACGCGCGCCTCAAAGAGATGTCAGCAAAAGCGACGGGGCCCCATAGGGCCGAAGCCTGCCAGGGTAGCGGGAACATCCGAAAGGGTTTACCGCTGCCCTGGAACATAAAGGGCTAAGGAAGGAACACGGGTGGGTTTTAGTCAGTAAGAGTCTGACACTCCCTCCTGCTCCACCCAGAGCGGGAGGAGTCATTTGATGATTTCCCATCCTCAAAAAAAAAAAAAAAGCCTACTACTACTACTATAATCAAAATGAATTACAAGCAAAACAGCGAGTATTCGTTAGTCTACAAAATAAAAGTAATGTAATACTGTACAGGTTGTTGTACGGCTTCCGGCCCAAATTGTGAAATAGGCAAGTTAAATAACAGGGCAGAGTTCAATGGCTAATGTAAACCATGGTTTGACGGAAGGTTTGACACCGTTTCTAACCGACTTCTCAAACTGAAGGAGGTTCTTGCCGTCCTTGAGTTTGTCAAGTACCTTTTGGCGGTGTTTAAGGATAATTCTATAAAGGATTCGCAGCGTCCCGTGGTTTCACCCGCATAAGTATCGATCCCGTCGGAATAGCGGAATAAACAGTACCCTTTTTTTTTCTGATGTATAAGCTACATTACTATAAAGTTTCATCAAAATCCGTTCAGTAGTTTTTGCGTGAAAGACTAACAAACATCCATCCTTCCAAATTTTCGCGTTTACATATAATATTACTAGCTTTGCCCGCGGTTTCACCCGCATAAATATCGATCCCGTAGGAATATCGGAATAAAATGTACCCTATGTGTTATTCTGATGTATAAGCTACATTACTATAAAGTTTCATCAAAATCCGTTCCGTAGTTTTTGCGTGAAAAAGTAACAAACATATATCCGTCCATCATCACAAACTTTCGCGTTTATAATATTAGTAGGAAGTAGGATTTAACATTACCATATATTAAAGGTCATGATTTTACTAACGAAGGTCCTTATCGCTCGTTATACCTACACTTCACACTTGGTGAATGAGGGCTATATCGAAAAAGTGTAACATTTTGACCTTCACGACACTTTGTTGCGTAACAAAAGTGTAGGGACGGTCAAAATATTACACGTTATAGCTAGCTCTCATTTACATCATCAGCCAGCAGTCCAGTGCTGGACATAGGCCTCTCCTATTGCACGCCATTCAACTCAATTTTCGGCAACTCTCATCCAGCTGCTACCAGCCATCCTGCGAAGATCGTCGCTCCACCTAGCCTGAGGGCGTCCTACCTTAACGTTTGCCGATTCGAGGCCTCCACTCTAGAACACGTCTACCCCAACGGTCATCGGTTCTACTGCTAATATGGCCGGTCCATTGCCATTTCAGCTTGCTTATTCTGTAAGCTATGACGAGAACTTTGGTTCTCTGCCGGATCACCTCGTTGCGGATTCGATCCCAAGCTATCTCATTCACCAAGGATGTAAAAGCCAAAGAAACTTCATTCCATTTGGGTGTGCCACAACAACTCTCGTTTAACACGGTTTTCAATCGACTTGCAAAATTGAAGGAGGTTCTTACCATCCTTGAGTTTGTCGAGTACCTTTTGTCGGAGTTTAAGGGTAATTTTATAAAGGATTTAACTTTACTTATACAGGAGGGGGAGGGGCCCGTGGCTAAATAATAGCAGCCGCACAGGTCGATCGGTCAGGTTAAGCTACGCTTGCCGCGGTTGGTCTGTGGATGGGTGACCATCGCGACATACCGAGACCCCTCCGTGCCTCGGAAAGCACGTTAATCCGTTGGTCCCGGCTGTCATTCGTGGATCTTTGACAGTCGTTACGGGTAGTCAGAAGCCCGAAAGTCTGACAACCAGTCTTACCAAGGGGTATCGTATTACCCAGTAACTGGGTTGTGAAGGTCAGATAGGCAGTCGCTCCATGTAAAATACTGGTATTCAGCTGCATCCGGTTATACTGGAAGCCGACCCCAACATAGTTGGGAAAAGGCTAGGCAGATGATGATACAAGGAGTCGTTTTGCACCTTCGTCAAATTCAAAGAGGTAACTATGCTACTGATTCTCGACACGAATCAATAATAAAATAAGTAAGTATTTTTTTTTTCTAATTTTCGTAAATCGGCATGTGTGGGACACGCATTTTAAAACGCAGCCTGTGTGAGACCGCACTGTAACTGCCCTTTTACACACACATAAAAACGCGGCTGCTTATACGATACCATAACGCGTTTCTGTTCTTTGTATGTGTATTCTGAAATACTGTCAAACTTAAATAACTAAAAAAACAAGTATGTATTTATTATTTACCAGGGATCGTAATTTTATTTGATAATTTATGTCTTTCATAACAGCCTCCTGAAATTTGACGAGGATGCAAAACAACAGCTTGTATATTCATGACTCTTGAGTAGTATGATTACTACAAATCATTCATTTCTTTTTTCTTGATCTCTCTTTGCCCTGTGGGAAAATTAAATTACAAACGTACAGTTTAAAAGCGAAGACTTTGAAAAACCGAGATAAAGATTAATTCACCTTCTGTCTTTTTCTGCTTTGTTCTCTGTTTCAGGATCTAAATTACATGTAACAATTTGGATACTAGTGGTTGATATAAATTAGGGTAGTTTTATTTTAATGTTTTTTTCTATCGTACGTACAACTTTTGTTTTGCATGTTAAGTTTACCTATAAGTTTATTCAAATGAAGTCTAAAATAATAATACATATGTACATGTGAAAAAACAAGCAAAAAAATCATAGGGCATCAAAAAATTCGTCCGCATCGCTGTCAACAGGAACAGTGCCCAAAAGGCTGGCAACATTGTCACGTTGTATGGCGATGCTAATATTATTCTTTGGCCAAGAAACAGGCCAGCCCTCTGGTCACGTGGAGAGTCGACTAACCGCTTGGAAATATCTCGAAAAACCAAGTGGGCACTCGGACCCCATGGCCCTAGTGTTTCAACCCCAAACGGCTAGAAGATATAACTCCCAATTAGGCTGGAATATTTTCGCCGTTTGAGGTTTTCTGCACCAGCAGCAGCCGCTCCAGCACAGCCCACCGTGCTAGGAAGATGGGATGGCGCAAGGGTGTCGACACATGTTGCATCCCACACCAAAGGTCTGCCTAACTTCCAGGGCATTATGGTCATTCCGACTGGTCTCTTCCCATCGTCGCGTGCCAGGCCGTTGGGTTCTACCTATAAGTGATTGTACACTATCGTTTATCTATTTTTGCTTGTTTTTATGCCCATAACTGGCAAAAACCATCGTTAGTAGACCAATAAATAAATAAAAAACTTGAGAGGTGTCAAGGGACACCCGGATGGAACGAAGTATAACTGGTTTGCTTTCTATAAGAGAGAGAGAGACAGACAGAGAAACACGCGCACGCCACTCGGCTTACAACTATAGCAAAAAGTGTCGTTCCAACTTTTGGTCTTATTTTTTTCCGTCTAGCCCCCTTTCGCAACGCGCGATAAGGAACTTCGTTCCAAAAACTTGAGAGGTGTCAAGGGACACCCGGATGGAACGAAGTATAACTGGCTTGCTTTCTATAAGAGAGATAGAGAGAGACAGACAGAGAAACACGCGCACGCCACACGGCTTACAACTATAGCAAAAAGTGTCGTCGTATAAAAATAAATTAAATGAAACACTGCACTTTGGGCAGTGGATGGCCAGTGGTAACAGCCTCGACTTACCAAGGTCGTAAGTTCGAACCCAGACAGGCGCTTTACTTTGTGTAAATTATTTCATCACCACTGCTCTCAAAACGGTGAAGGAAAACATCGTGAGGAAACCGGCATGTCCTAGAACCAAACATTCAAAGAGATGTGTCATCTACTAACCCGCACTGGGCCCGCGTGGTAGATTATGGCCTCTCTCCTGTCACCGAGAGGAGGCGTGTGTTCCAGCAGTGGGAATATTATATGCTTGTCGGAATTATTCGTTTATTCGGACCGTCAGCGCCATCCCGTGGCGCTAGACAGAGTCTAGTCTGAGTTCATGGAGGTGGACGGAGAGCTACAGCCACAAGAATGGTGTGAGCAGAGCTCTCGGGATCATCGAAACATTGGACATCGTACGAACAACATGTGTTTAGAAACTGTCAGCGTTCCGTATCGTTGAGTTGTGTATCTACAGTGTGTGATTCGCTAGTGTGATTGACTTGTTCGTGAATTGTAATCTGATTTGAACTGCAAACCGTTTTATTTTATTGAGCTTTAACCAATACTACCCATAGTATGCCCACAGTAATTAAAATGTGCCTGATGTTAACGAGAGACCGACATACCATCGTCGACATGCTAATTTTGAAACATTACAGAACTTTCCACTGCAGGACATAGGCCTCTCCCAGGCTGCGACACAACACCCTGTCCTCCGCCTTCCGCATCCAGTCTACCCCAGCCACCTTCTTTAGGTCGTCCGTCCATCTAGCTGGGGGCGTCCCACACTACGCTAGCCGCTACAACTCGTCTGCTCCACCGGCCATCAGTCCTTCGACAAACATGGCCAGCCCACTGCCACTTCAGTTTGCTTACTCTGCACGCTATGTCGGTAACTCCGGTTCTTTTCCGGATAATTTCATTCCCGATTTTATCCTTCAAAGAGACTCCGAGCATAGCTCAGATGCAGTAAAGTACGGTAATACTCGTACATTGATGTTATTTATGTATCTGGCGACAACGCCATAGATTTGTGGTAAGTCCAACAAGCCTGTGAGAAAATGGAAACAAGAAATGTTCTTAGTTTATGTAAGGGCCCTATCTCACTAAAACACCAGTGGCGGCGCAACCATGGTCGCACTTCCAAAAATGTATGGTTGGTTGCGCAACCGATTGGACGCCAGGTGAGATACCTACCATAAAGCTGTGTATATTTTGCTGGTAGCGCGACCATGGTTGCGCCGCCATGGTGTCCTAGTAAGATATAAGCATAAGACTAGCTTCTGCCTGCGAATTCGTCCGCGTATAATTTTAGCCCCGGACCCATCGTGTCACAACCTATCACTCGCCCATGCTACTAATTCGTATACGCTTAGTATTTTTTATTTATTATTATTATTTTATTTTTACAATTTTAAGAAAGCTTACAGACTTTTAGCTTACTGGCTTTTTTCTGACTAATTCTCCTTTAGCTCAGCTCCTAAGGGTCGTAGCGTGATGTTAAATAGCCTATAACCTTCCTCAAGAATTGAACTATCAAATGCAAAAAGAATTTTTCAAATCCGACTGGTAGTTCCGGAGATTACCCCGTACATACATACAAATAAACAATTAACTCTTTAGTATAGAGAAACATTGCCGCAGACACGCAGATGTATCAATATTGATAGGATCACGTTACAGAACAGAGAATAGTCGCGAACAATTGAGGCCATGAGAGCCACAGTGGCCCAACTGAAAAAAATTGAACTAATTTTTAGGCCACTGTGGCGCTATGACTTTTACAGTTTAAGTAATACAACTTGTTAAGTTAGCATAATCCTAAAATGTCAAGATTTCATGAAATAGTCATTCAGTAGGATTACTTGATCTTAGAGAGTTGTGTTGATGACTTTAATGATTATAATTCAGTAAATACATATTTGTTACGGCCGCGAATCGTATTTTAATCAACGTACAACTTTTTACTGACCAGCAAATTGCAAAAAACGTAAGAAAATCTGAATTTCGCGGGCTACCTTGGAGCATCCACCTTAAGCAAGAACTAACGTAGATGTTAGCACATCATTTATATTGCACGTTTATACCATCTTTTTTTAATGTATATTTATTTTATTTCTTATTTTAATTGTTGTTTTTTTTTTATTTATATCTAATCGTATGCTGCACTGGATGGCGTCATCACGTCAGCGCCGGGGCTCTGTCTCGTATAGGGTCTTAGCATTATACTGAGCGATGATTGTATGCACGAAATAAATGAATCATCTAACCATGTTTTTTAAACTTCACCAGCACTGTCCCAATGCTCGGCAAATGGCAATTTTACAATTTACATAGGAAAAAATTTGGCATATTACTTTTAATGAAAAAACACCATGTTTTTACTGACTCTAACAAAATGGAACTTTTTTTGGCGTTCCATTAATTTTACCGGAGGGTATAATTATGAGTTCAAGTGTTGGCCTTGGCGCCTCCACGAGTAGCGATACTTAAATGTATACGTCACACTTCACATTTAGGTGTTCTGGACATTGTATACCTATCACCTTTTGATTTGACTACCCCGCTGGTCTCGTGATCGCAAGTGCGACTGCTGAGCGTGGAGTCCTGGGTTCGATTCCCGGGTCGGGCAAAGTGTTATTAGTTTTCCAATGGGAAAACGTTATCAGTTTTCCAAGGGGAAAAATTCCCGTGCTACAGCCCGGAAATTTGGCAGTTTGCGGTGTGATATCCCTTTAGAGGCATGAGGAACAGGGTGTAAAGTTCACTCAACCTCCATAGAAAAGGGAGGATCCTCCGACCAGACGGGTGTTGTGTCTGGCGGGCAATTGCCCAACGATTGATGTTGGGAAATTGTATCTATGCTAATTGCGCGGTAAACTCTGCTTGCGAGATGCAGGATTTGCGTGACGTCAGTATGACGCGTTGTTCGCATGTGGCGTTGTAGATACCGCTACAAATGTATATTCTGTAGACAAAGTTAGTAAAAATGTCAGCCTTGACACATCCAGGCACTGGAATTTGGCTGGGCAGCCAAAAACAATCAACAACTTCGACTTCCGTTCTAAATAAAGGCTTCTCCAGAAATTAATATCTTGACATAATTTTGTCCTGGTATAACCTATTTTTTTCAGAGAAATGTTCATATTTAAGCGATTTTGACGGCACGGTTGGCGCAGTGGTTAAGCGATTGACTGCTGCGCTGCGTGTCGCGGGTTTGATTCCCGCACGGAACAAAAATATTTGTATGACCTACATGTATTTGTTCCGAGTCTGGGTGTTTTTCTATCTATAATATGTATGTATTTACAAAAAAACAAAAAAAAAATATATAAGTAGTTTATCAGCCATCTTGTTACCATAACACAAGCATTAGGTTGCTTAGCTTGGGACTAGATGGCGCTGTGTGAAATGTCCAGGGATATTTATTTTTATTTATTTATTTTCTATGTTCAACAACCCGCCTAAAGTTAGTAGTGTTTTAAAACGTATATAAAATAAAAACACCCACATCAATTATACAGCCCTCTATAGTAATTTTAAGTCAGTTAAAAATAATTTATCACGTCGACTGTTTATCGCTACGCCTACGGCACGTAGCCTTGTTGCTACGCGCGTTTTTGTTTGTCAATTAAAAGGGAGTTATAATGCTAGAGTGAGCTAGGTCGAGCAATGTTTAAACTTTACGCGTTTGTATTTTACATGGAGCGACTGCCCATCTGACCACCACGACTGACTGAGTAATACGAAATCCCCCTTCGTAAAACTGGTTGTCAGACATTCGGGCTTCTGACGACCCGTGACGACTGTCAAAGATCCACGAATAACAGCCGGGACTGGCTTAACGTGCTTTCCGAGGCACGGAGGTCTTGGAATGTAATGGTCACTCATCCACGGACCAACCGCGGCAAGCGTAGCCTGAATCTGATCGAACCGTGCGGCTGTTATTACTTAGCCACGAGCCCCTCATATATTGTCCCTGTACAGGTAAACACCTTTCACAAAAAAATAGGCTGCCATCAATCAGCTAGCCATTTATGTGCCGAAACCCACAACTTTACCATAATACAAGTACTTGATCCCAAAAATCTTAATCTACGAGTGAATTATGGGATTTGGGTCGGGAAAGTAAAGTTCGTTGAATAAATTTAAATTTCAATATGGCAGCCGAATTTAGACGTTATTACGTGAGTATGTATATATTTTTTGGAGGCTATTTTCTTGTATCGGAGAGTTGGGTTTAAGTGAGTTATAAACTCGACTTAATATAAAAGTATGTAGATTTTTTATTTATTTTATTATTTATGTACACACAGTATAATATATAAGGTTACGACATAATCTAAAAACGGAGTAAAAAGGTATTGCTTATGTATTTCTTAAGAAATTTCTTCCAGCAGACCTGAGGAAGGAGAAGTGGGTAAAACAGAAATGTAGACAATAGTATGTGAGAACAAAAAGAGAAAAATATGAATGTGTGAAGTCTAAAACTAAAAATATGAAATGTACCTACACATATAATACAAAAAAAATAACATAAGTATACTTAAATAAATACATAATACTAAAATATATAAACATATATTATATACAAAAAAAATTGATTCTATGTATTATTTTTTGTCTCCTTTGCTCTATCACACGCTGTCTACATCTCTGTATCTATTGTCCGGTAAGGTACACAAACAGCCAGACCCGGAACAACTACTTGTAGGCCATACAAATATTTGTCCCGTACGGGAATCGAACCCGCGACACGTAGCGCAGCAGTCAATCGCTCAACCACTGCGCCAACCGTGCCGTCAAAATGAAGAATGAAGAAAGTTTGATAATTACTTCTACTAGTTTGAGTTTTATAAACTCAAACTCAAAAGTATTTATTTCAAAGCTACCTATAAAAAAACCGGTCAAGTGCGAGTCGGACTCGCGCACCGAAGGCTCCGTACAAATTTGTTGGTATGTAAATAGTATGGCTAAATAATAACAGCCGCACAGGTCGATCGGTCAGGTTAAGCTACGCTTGCCGCGGTTGGTCTGTGGATGGGTGACCATCTTTACATACTGAGACCCCTCCGTGCCTCGGAAAGCACGTTAAGCCGTTGGTACCGGCTGTCATTCGTGGATCTTTGACAGTCGTTACGGGTAGTCAGAAGCCCGAAAGTCTGACAACCAGTCTTACCAAGGGGTATCGTATTACCCAGTAACTGGGTTGTGGAGGTCAGATAGGCAGTCGCTCCATGTAAAATACTGGTATTCAGCTGCATCCGGTTAGACTGGAAGCCGACCCCAACATAGTTAGGAAAAGGCTAGGCAGATGATGATGTAAATAGTATATCACGGGCTTTTTTTTTGTAATGTATCTACTAATTTACGGTTTTCGGATTTTTTCCTTTACCATTGCTTCTTGCAAAATTTTATGATTGTCAACGGGAAGTACCCTATAGGTTTCGATTCCGGAACATAAACGCCCGTATCTTTAGATTGCGTTGACTTAGAAGTTTTATTTTTTCACTGTTTCAAGGGATTGCAGCCCTGAGTATTTGATATTAATTTTAACTTGATAATTTTACGTGTCTCGGAGAAAAGGTCTTGACTGACGGACAGACAGATGGACAAAGAAGCCTTATAAGAGTTCCGTTTTTCCTTCTGAGGAACCCTAAAAAGTTCCAGAACTGTCCAGTTTAACAAATTAATACTATTCCATCTGGCTGTGTATTTGGGTCAAGGGTTCTTTAACACATAAACGCTAGCGGAGCGGTTGGCTGGTTTCATACTAATAGATTGAAATCATTCCTTTTGAGCTAACTCCCGGATTTGTGTTGAGTAGAAGGAGCACGATATGGCATTGGGTAATATCCCCTTAATCTAAATTAATTATCAACAACAGCATAACATCACGCTTGTAGTTCCTGCAAGGTTGGGCAGAAGTGTATCTGTAGACATCCACATTTCGCTTATAATATCGCGTTTACGAGTATAATCGCAAGAGTAGAAAAGGAAGGAAAAAGGCAAATATTATCGTCAATATACCACCGATTCACGTAGTCAAAGGTTTCATAGACATAGATCATAAAAGCATAATCAGCCCATAATGTTCCCACTGCTGGGACACAGGCCTCCTCTCTGTGAGAGGGAGTGGGCTGGTACCTATCTCGCGAGCCCAGTGCGAGTTGGTAGATGTCACATGTCTTCGAATTCTTTGGTTCCACATGCCGGTTTCCTCGCGACGTTATCCCTCAACGTTTTGAGAGCAGTGGTGGTGAAATTATCTACACAGAGTAAAGCGCCTGAATTGGAACCCCCGACCTCGTAACTCAGGGTCGTTACCCTAAAAACAAAAGAAAAATCCGGTCAAGTGCGAGTCGGACTAGCGCACCGAGGGTTCCGTACAAATTTGAAGGTATGTAACTAAAAATTTGCGGTTTTCGAAATTTTTGCTTTATCTGTGCTATAAGACGTTGCTTCGTACCAAATTTCAAGATTCTGAGTTCACGGGAAGTTCCCTGTAGGCTTTGATTCCCTTGCGAGTGTCGAAAATATGCGGCATAAACGGCTGTATCTTTTGATTGCGTTGGCTTAGAAGTTTGATTTTTTCACAGCTCCAAGGGTCAGTAGACCTGCACCGGTATGGGCGCGTTCCCTGAGGCGGCGACCAGCCCGCCGGTTGAACGCGTCCCAAAGGGTCATGGCTGTCCGGCTGATCCGAGGATACCGCACGGTCTCCGCTGAGGCGGCGAGCCTCCTTGCCGAATTGCCGCCATGGGATCTAGAGGCCAAAGTCCTCGCCCACATATGGGAGTAGTGATAGGAGGCAAAACGCGGGGGCGTAACTCCGCTGCCGCGAGATATCACGGTACAGCGGACAGAGCTCCGGCGGGATCTCATAGCGGCATGGAGAGTGCGATTGTCGCAACCCAGTGCTGGGCACGCCACAATAGCGGCGATAAATCCCCTCTTTGAGTAGTGGCTAGAGAGGCGCCACGGCTCCCTCACCTTCCGCCTGATGCAGGTCCTCACCTGACACGGTTGTTTCGGGAGGTTCCTGTTCAGGATAAGGCGGGAGGAAACGCCAGGGTGTCACCACTGTGTGGATCGCCCGGAGTACACGGTGGAGCATACGGTGGAGGTCTTCCCGGCTTTAGCGGAGCACCGCCGTGTCCTTGTGGCGGCGATCGGCGGCGGCGATCTCTTGCGTCCAGCCCTGGTCCAGGCCATGGTACGGAGCAAGAGTGAATGGGAGGCTGTTACCTTCTTCTGCGAAGCAGTAATTCTCGCGAAGGAGGAGGCGGAGCGCGTGAGGGAGAAGCAATCTGTGCGCCCTCACACCCCTAGCCGCCGCAGGAGACGCCCTGGACGGGAGTCAACAGCCGACTCCCGGCCAACGTAGGCGCGGGCTTGCGGGCGGCGAGCAATGGGCAGCTCGCCGCCCGGTAAGGACCAGGCCCGGGTTGACGGCGCGTTGTGTTCCACGCGCGCCTCAAAGAGATGTCAGCACGAACTGACGGGGTCCGCTAGGGCAGATGCCGCCAGGGCTGCGGGTTGTTCGAAAGAGATACCGTGGCTCCTGGCACAGGCAACTGAAGGAACACGGGTGGGTTTTAGTCAGTAAAAGTCTGACACGCCCTTCCGCTCAGCCCAGAGCGGGGAGGGCATTTGATGATTTCCCACCCAAAAAAAAAAGGTTCAGTAGACCTGAGTATTTGATATAAATTCCAGCTTGATGCCTTCACGCGTTCCTGAGAAAAAGGGTCTTGACAGACAGACAAACGGACGGACGGACAACAAAGTGATCCTATAAGGGTTCCGTTTTTTCCTTTCGAGGTCCGTACCTCGAAAGGAACATAAATATTGTTTGAGTTTTTTTCTCAAACAATATTTATGTTTTAATTAAAAAACCAAATCAAAATTATAGCGCCGCACAAAAATAGAATATACTTTTCTTTTTTCGCTCATAACTTACGAAAAAATCCTAAGAAATCCGAAAAAAAAACCGAATTCTAAATTAAGAAGTTGTATTTTCCTGTCTATTAATTAACAGTACTACAGCCCCCAATCTAATCAAACGCGATAATTATACCTCCGTCCCGTTCCCTCAAGCTAAAAACTCATTTCAGTACAAAATTAACCGTATTGTCATCAAGAAATTACTACGTTTTCATGTCCTCCTAGGTAGTTCGTACAAAAAATTAAAGAAAAATCATTTTTAGCCATTTTAGAACCTTGTTTTTGCGAATCAAAGACGATATATCTAATTTTCTCAAGCGTTTTCTACGACATTAGTAAAATTTTTTAACCTAGAGTGATAGGTACTTCTATTGTAAACACACAATGGCTTCTTCGCTGATTTTTGACATTAACTTCTAAGCCAGACACAATTTAGCACATTATTTTCTTAAAAAACATGTTAGAACACAATTTAAACTCAAATACGTACCATTAAAACATCTAACCAGCTCCAAAATGACATAAAACCATTAGTTTTTGCAATCACAATTATATCCACGAAGGATTTCACTAAAACTTTGAACAAACTCACACAATCTCACCTCCATTGTTCATTATTGTGCCTTTAAAAAAAACTCTATGTAATTTTCGCGCGAACACCGTTCGAATGCATCTTAGTTTTTTTTTTTTTGCAAAGACATGAACGCATTCAGCCTATTTTTTACGCGGCTGATGTCAACCGTTCTAAGGAACTTACTGATTATTTCATGGCATAGAACCTATACATAGTTATGTAAAACAACTTAATTTTTTCGTGTACAGACGATTCTAAACCTTACATTCGTGAGTTTAAGTTAATTTTTGTGTGGAAGCAAGAATGGGGTTGCGACATCTTCACCTCACCCCTCTTTTATAAGACTAGGGGTGTGCAATCGATTTTGTTTTGAGTTACCGTTTCGTTTTGAGTTGATTCTCGTTGTTGAAGTTAGGTATAGCTTGTAACGTATCCGCCACTGGTTTCAAATAATTATGCAGTTTCTGATAGTCTATTTACAAAGGGTGACACAATGAGCGGTCTTATCGCTAACACATGTTTCCCCATTTTTATGTGTATTTAGTATGGTGTACAAAGACCTGGCCGGGGCTCCATACGTTTTGAAACATCTCCTTTCACACGAGTAACAAACATCCATCCATTCATCTATCCATCCATCCATACACACGTTCACGTTTATAATATTATATATATATATAGTAGGATTGTATTCATGACACCACGACAAGTCATTGTTTATTCAATGACCAACCTATTGCTTCACCAAATAGTGTTAACGACAACAGCGTAGCTTCGACAATAACGTTACTGAAGCAAAGTAACTTGTAACTAGAATGTAGCAGTTATTCAGCATACTGCTAGTTTCTAGGCACATCACTAAACCACCCCTGAACAATGTTGCCAGCTTCCAAAACAAATATTCTGCTAATTGTTATGTTGTAATAAAACAAAAATATACCATTTATTAACCACAATTACTGTAAATTCTGTTCGCGAATTTTCCTCTTTTAGAATAACAAAAATAAAACAATGTTTTTTTAAATTTTCGGCCTAGCCTTTAAGTACTTATAGAAAGAGTTTTTTTTTACTGGGATGACCATGGTAGATTAAATAGTATTCTTCACAACACAGATAAAAAATCAGTCCATCATAACAACAACGCGGATCGATAGATATTAAAGGTTAAGCGGAGCTTACCACGGCCAATCTTTGAATGGGTGACCATTTCCCACAGCATTTTAGATCAGTATTTTTTTTTAAATATTAATGATAGTAATTATTTTAATTAGGTATTTTTGTTATCTATATGTTTGTCTAAGAAACGATGGATGGACTGTGTGAAAGATGATATGGTTAGAAAGGGGGTGAATACTGAGATGACGACTAATAGAGAAGTATGGAAGAAAAAGACATGTTGCAGTGGCGTGCATTCGTTTTCAGAATAGGTAGGCAGGAATTTAATTTCGTCGTATTAACTTGAACGAGTAAAGACCAATGACAATGTGCGAATAGTACGGGAGCCGAGCAGGCCGTCTGGCGACTGCCTACTGCCGCGCGAGTTTGTATAAAGATTTTGTTTTTTTGTTAGAAATTATAATTTAGTGAGTTTCTTTATTGTGGGGCACACACACTAAAATGTAATTGACAGGCTTATGGTGATTTATCGAGGTAAGCACTGCTTATATGCCTTTATGCAATGCAAGCCACTGGCGCCGTCCCCGAATGAATTGTACATGACGATGATGCTGATGATTGTGTATTTAAGCGAGCAAAGTCGCTGTATTAATCTAGTAGCTGCGCCCCGCGGTTTCACCCGCATAAGTTTCGATCCCGTGGGAATTTCGGGATAAAATTAATCCTGGTTATAAACCATCTGTGTGCCAAATTTTATCCATATCCGTTCAGTAGTTTTTGCGTGAAAGAGTAACAAACATCCATCCATACAAACTTTCGCGTTAATATTAGTAGGATTTTTAACCAAATACTTAGTTAAATAAAAGAAAAGTACAAAAGAAAATCAAATTAGCATGAAAAAGGGGAAAAGATAAAAAATGATAGGTAATGAAGGCCCCCTAATGAGGCGGTTTGCTAAGACGTTCTAATTACACTAATTAACACTGAGTTTCGCTAACTTTGTGTACGAGTGTTTTTTGAAAACATTATCTTGGTAAATAAAGTCATTTTACAAGTTCATACTTTGGTTTCTTGGTTTTTTTGCTATTGCATGTAAAAGGGGCGATTTCTACAAATAATAGTCACACGGATCGATTGCGATGTTAAGCTGCGCTTGCTGCGGTCAGTCTGTGGATGGGTGACCATTAATTATGTCATGCTATACTATACTGGATCGTGGCTAAATAATAACAGCCGCCCGTGTCGATCGATCAGGTTAAGCTACGCATGCCGCGGTTGGTCCGTTGATGGGTGACCATCTTCACATATCAAGACCCCTCCGTGCCTCGGAAAGCACGTTAAGCCGTTGGTCCCGGCTGTCATTCGTGGATCTTTGACAATCGTTACGGGTCGTCAGTAGCCCGAAAGTCTGACAACCAGTCTTACCAAGGAGTATCGTATTACCCAGTAACTGGGTTGTGGACGTCAGATAGGCAATCGCTCCATGCAAATTGTTGGTATTCAGCTGCATCCGGTTAGACTGGAAGCCGACCCCGACGCAGTAGAGAAAAGGCTAGGCAGATGATGATGTTTAGATATCGATACCCACCCAGTCTGTGTGGAGTGGAGTATCGCTAGCTAATTTAATTTGACCCTGTATATACTGGATCGTGGCAAAAACATAACAGCTGCATGGGTCGATCGATCAGTTTAAGCAACACTTGCCGAGGTCAGTCTGTGGATGGGTGACCGGTAGTACAAACCTCTAAAAGCATTGGCTTTTCTTTGAAGGACTTTTTATTAAAAGTAAACTTCGATACAGTCATAACTTCCCCTTAGTAAGAAATACTCCGGAGCACTTTATTTACTGGTTTGAGAAACAATATTGAAACGGGAAGGCTTTTTAATTTAGAAAAGCAATGGTTTATTGAGGAAATGGAGTTAGAATAATACTTCAAGATCAAATACTAGCTACACTTCCGGCTTCGTTCGTCCTTCTTTCTTTCGAAAAACTCTTGGCTACGACGTAGCTGTCTTTGCATCATAACTGCTACGTCATCGTACCAAATGTTTACGTCGCCGTAGTAGATGCGTCGACATCTAAGGCGATTAACACACGGCACCGCGCACCGCCGCGGTAGGCGGTGAAGCGGATGTCATGTCGCATTGGTCTCTGATAAATCCGTAGATGCCTAACACACGTACACCGCCTGGCCTCGCGGTCGAGCGGTGCTTTCACCGCCACCGCCCCTCCGCGCTGCCGTCCGCGCGGTGAGGCGGTGCCTCACACACGGGGCGCCGCGTAACCGCGCGGATCATCGTGGGTGCAGGACGTGTTGCAATTTAAAAATTGATTTCGATGTCGAAAAGTTTATTTCGGAGATTGAAAGTCGCTCTGCTATCAAAACCGTGTTAAATCCATCCGCGCGGACAGGCGCGTAAACCGCCTTACCGCACGGGGCACCGCTACAAAATCCGCTTTACTGCCACCGCCCTCCGCGGCGGTGCGCGGTGCCGTGTGTTAATCGCCTAAGCTACGCCGCGCCGTAGCAGATGTGATGACCTCTTAGATACGCCGCAGCTGATGTGACGGCATCTTGGCTACGCCGTAGTAGTTGCGACGAAATGTTAGCTACGCCGTAGCAAAGGTGATGACATATTGGCTACGCCGTAGCAAATGTGATTTATTTATTTATTTATAATTAGTTACAACGGCTTGTGCCAATGACAGTAATTATTGCAAAGTTTCATCAAAATCCGTTCTGTAGTTTTTGCGTAAAAGAGTAACAAACATCCATCGCTCCATCCACAAAAACTTTCGCGTTTATAATATTAGTAGGATAGTCCCTCTCTGTAGTCGGTCTCTGACCATCCATGTCTGAGGATCGAGGTCAGCTTTTGAGCTGCATCTGGAGCGGATGATCATCCTCCACCGGTTTCTGTCCAGCGCATCAATTACCACCGTGTTGAATTTAGAGGACGACGATTCCCGTCGATACTTTTTCTTTCTTTCTTTCTTTCTTATTCCTTCACCTGATCGGTCCATCGTGCTGGTGAACGACCGCGCGATCGCTTGCCTTCGGTGTTCCAAACCACAACCAGTTTTTCAAACTATCATCGCCTCTGCGTACTATGTAGCCGAAAGGTAGGTGTAAGTAGGGAGTAGAATTTTCGAATTTGCGGCCCGGCTATGCCATCATGCCGTTCCAAACAAATTTATAATACGTCTTACTACTTTATTGGAGCGAAGTTCCTTATCGCGCGTTGCGAAAGGGGGCTAGACGGAAAAAATTAAGACCAAAAGTTGGAACGACACTTTTTGCTATAGGTAGTTGTAAGCCGTACGGCGTGCGCGTGTTTCTCTGTCTGTCTCTCTCTCTCTCTTTGAACTTCGTTCCATCCGGGTGTCCCTTGACATCTCTCAAGTTTTTTCAACTCCCACATAATGATATTAAAGCTCTCTAATACTCTGTATCTTTGTGAAATAACTGTTTAATGCCAATTAATATTACTGTTAGCCTACATCGTCCCACTTTTGCGCAAAGGCTCCTCATGACTTCCAACTCTTTCGATCCAGGCCTAAAGTAGAACACTAGTCGTTTGTTTTCTCCAGTTTGTCCCGCCATCTTCTACGCGGTCTGCTGGGTCACCTTCTGGCTTCTTAGAAAAGAAAAATAAATTTAATATTTGTAATAATATTTTTCACATTTTACATCTTATCTACATGTGTGTGTGTGACTCTTGTGAAAAATAAAAATGTAAAAACGCACGATTGGCGCGAAACTTCGAATTTAGATATCAAAACACTACATTACCACTACTTATTTAACATGAACAATGGATGAATTCGTCAAATAATTAAATGATGTACTACATTGCCCCTGTGGTGGAGTTTGGATTTTCGAAATCCGCAATGACTTGAATTTAATAAAGATAAATTAATAAATTAGCGCGCTAAATATTGAATATGATTGAATGGCGATAACATGAGTTTTTTATGCAACTCTCTTAACAAAGGTTCATGTGGATAATGTGATTGAAGTTGATTCAAAGTCAAAGTCAAATCATTTATTTCAATTAAGCACATAAAAAGCACTTTAGAACGTCAAAAATGAAATTAAAATAAAATTGATTCTAGTCGCCCCTTCCAAAAGGTAGTTTTCATATGGAGAAGAATGGGCAAGAAACTCCACCGTTACTTTTTTAAAATGTTTTACAATATTTTGCATACATTAATTATATAATTATAAGTGAAGACGATGCGCATAAAAATAAAATTACTCTACCACAATAGGTAAGAGAATTAAAATGGATTAATGAAACCACCATCATCATCTGCCTAGCCTTTTCCCAATTATGTTGGGGTCGGCTTCCAGTCTAACCGGATGCAGCAAAATGGATTAATGAAACCATGACATATTAATTAACTATGTGATAGATACATGGTGCTCACATATTCACAAACATTCTTATTCTATTATCTTCCGGAACATTACAAAATAAATACCTACCTACATAAATACTCATTTTAAAAACTTATTAAAACTAAAGTGCTAATACCAAATGAAATATAATCTTCTTATCGAAACAGAACACCCTCATACTTGCTCGTAAACCGGACATTAGATATAAAATAATTCATTTGACCTCTAATGTCAAATTAACGGACATAAGCGGTCTTTATTGCTGCCCTGTCTAATTATTTGACCGCTAAGGCGAAGAGGCCCGTGACTAAATAATAACAACCGCACGGGTCTATGAAATGTTAAGCTACGCTTGGCGCGGTCAGTTCAGGAATGGGTGACCATCCATTACATATATCGAGACCCCTCCGTGACTCGGAAAGCATGTTAAGCCGTTGGTCCCGGCTGTCATTTTTGGCAGGCGTTACGGGTAATCAGAAGCCCAAAGTCTGACAACCAATCTTACCAAGGGGTAGATATCGTGTCACCCAGGTCAGATAGGCAGTCGCTCCATGTAAAATACTGGTTTTCAGTTGCATCCGGTTAGACTGGAAGCTGACCCCAACATAGTTGGGAAAAGCTATGCACAGCCCCGGATCTAAGGGGGGGCAAACAGGGGCACTTGCCCCGGGCGGCAGTTTCATGGGGGCGCCAAATCCTTGAGACAAGAATTCGAAATATCGAACAAATGAAGCCTCTTTTCCTACAATCTCATAGGTTTTTATCAAGTAATCGAATCTTAATATAATATGCTTGAAAAACAAACTTTTCTATTTCCATACACCCAGTTAGTTTTTGAACACATACTAAGTCATTTATGAACGCATCCTAACAGATCAAGTAAATTTTTGAACACGTGCGTATTGTCCGTGATCTTTCTGCCAGGGGAATCCCCGTCATATCTATACGAGCCGAGCCGAAAAAATTCAAACAGTCGAACGTCAAGTGACAACACTGTCTGTTTATGTCGTTGATTGCGTTTGCGAGTAATCAGCGTTAATATAATAAGTAATTTATTAGTGAAATCATATATTATCGTAGTGGACATCAACAATTTGCAAGAATTACAAATAGATAAGAAATAATTACATATTAGAGGTATATTTTTATGGGTGCTTTTATTTGTTTTTTTTTTATGTTAGTTTTATGACTATAGATTATAGAAACCAGTTAGTGGGATATTTTAATTTACTGGGTTTTTTAGTATTGTAGTTATAAGTAAACTCTACAATACAATCAAATAAAATCTTCAAGAAGAGGTAACCTGAACTGAAGTACCTATAGTTACTAAACATTGCAATCAGGACCACGTTTCAGTGAGCTTCAGCTTTCATCAAACTATAGATAAGTACATATTATTTATATTTTTAGGTTGGAAAAACCAAGCGATGAGCGCACCAAGAAAAAAGCTTTTTGGGGCTGAAAACAGAAGGAGAGCAAAAGATAAAATTGAAGATGCAATGAATTCGGCACAAAAATGCTACTCATTGGCAGTTTTAACAGTTTTTGTCAAACACTGAAGGGAGGGGGCGCCACTATCAAGGTTTTGCCCCGGTTCGAAAAAATCGTAGATCCGGGGCTGGCTATGCAGATTGATTGGTCAAAACAACCCCCGTACACAGAATAGTGAAACGAAACACGTTTAGTTTGCGTGTTCCAGCACTATGGAGCCTTTGGAGTTTTCTTGAAAGTTTATTAAAAATTAAATTAATTGTGAAACACATTTTTCTGGCAACAAGCAAAAACAAATTATACAATTTTTATTTACGAGCGTGTGTGTATATTTTTTTATTTACGTTTATTCAACTTGCCTTCCTACAACCAATGCTTGATAATCTTAAGCGTACGTGACCTGAAACGCAACTGTCTGTCACAGTGTCACTTGCTGTCACTTGAGTGAGAAATATTTGTGTCAAAATAACCTAAAAAGTTCATGATATTATTTTCGTAAAATTACGAAACTATTTTGCATTTAAATTAAACAAAACTGCTAACAAGCATTTCATTTAAAGACCAGTAAACGTATCAATCGGCTACAAAATGAATATAGCACGTAAACTCTGTACAATTCACCATAGTTATGTCAGTAGAAATCTTTACCGAAAATTCCGCTTTTCTGCAATAAATTACGATAACTCCGCAGCAACACAGCCTCAAGTCAAAGAAGAGAAGTTCGACTTCGAAGACCTAAACGTTCTAGAACGAACCGAGCGCCGCAAAGCAAAAATCGAGCCATTTATGAAAGACGTTTTCACTTCAATCTTCAACCACGAAATGCTCGCTTACCCTGAGATTTTAAACAAAGAGGAGACTGAATCTCTAGAGAAAAGAATCGACACTATTACTAACGTGTTTGCTGACCCGAAAAAAACAGAAGAAGATCGCAAAAACATACTCAAAAACACTAAAATGTATGCGGCTCCAGTAAGCCTGACTCGAAATGGTCTTGCTTCGAATGTTACTGAAAGTTTGAGGTATCTGGAGGCTATAGCTGGTGATTTCCAGCTTGGACAAGAGATTAGTGACCACTGGGTAGGTTTACAAGCGCTTCAAAACGGTCTAGCTCAAGAGCAGTACACTATGATCATTGATGACTTAATTTCTGGAGATAAGCCTATTTCTTTGGGTATTAAGGAGCGCATTGCTGAGAGGATCTCACAGGCTGATTTTAGGACTTCTGCTGACATGGATGGGCAAGGTATGTTAATTATTATCCTTACCAAATCTCGTATTAATAATGAAAGTTACTCTGTTGGTTTTCTATACTTTCAAACAGAGTTAGGGCTGATTTTTCAATCATCTGATAACTTTATTCGAGGAATAATTTTAAAATTTTGACAGTTATTTTATAGAAAACCTGTCACATGTCATGTCAGTTTTATTCCTCGAATAAAAGTTATCTGGCGATAGAAAAATCAGCCCTTAGATGAAAGGTAAATGATAAATGATTTTATTTTGTAAGTAGGTTTGTACAAACACTTTTACACGTCAATCATATTTTAAAACTAGATGAGGTCGGCGTTTCCTAACTGACTAGTCTGAGAAGAAAGGCCGAAACAAACTCAGAGGTCACAGTCTCTTTTAAAGTCCAGACATAATCTTTGGTCAGATCATATGAAAACCATGTAGGTTGATGTCTGAGATGGTCTTTTGAGGAAAGAACCACACAGATTGAGAGGACCTGTCCAGTCAGTGCATGCATTTGTCAGATATTGTGCAGCTCAACTCAAAACTTAAGGAGCTCAACGATTCGACGAACAATACCAAAGAAAGGACATTTGGGTAGGCCACATTAATTACTCAAACTGCCAGACCATGACAAAAACTAAGAGAACAAAGAGAAAATAATATAAAAAAAACCCACGTAGTCTTCACATTCACAATAATTAAAATAATAAAATACTTTACAAAGTAAGCAAATGTCATAGAATATGTAAAATTTATTTATGTCAGTGTATATAAAAAAAACAACAACAAAACAGAGAGCAAATAAAAAATAAAAGGTAGCTTGGTATCATGTAGGAAATCTCGAGAATTATTATTATATTATTATTATTATTGTATACTTATAAAACTTGAGAGGTGTCAAGGGACACCCGGATGGAATGAAGTTCAAAGAGAGAGAGACAGACAGAGAAACACGCGCACGCCGCACGGCTTACAACTATAGCAAAAAGTGTCGTTCCAACTTTTGGTCTTAATTTTTTCCGTCTAGCCCCCTTTCGCAACGCGCGATAAGGAACTTTGTTCCAATATTTGAGAGCAGTGGTGGCCCAGTGGTAACGACCGCAACTTACGACTTGTAGGTCGCAGGTTCGAACCCAGACAGGCGCTTTACTTTGTGTAAATTATTTCATCACCACTGCTATCAAAAACAGTGAAGGAAAACATCGTGAGGAAACCGGTATGTCCTAGAACCGAATATTCGCAGACATGTGACATCTACCAACCCGCACTGGGCCCGCGTGGTGAATTACGGCCCATTCCCTCTCACAGTGAAGAGCCCTGTGTCCCAGCATTGGGTTGAGCTGAATGGTGCTAATCTATACGTCATGTTCGTGAACGGGCGCCGTCAGTAGGGACTGGTCAACTCTTTGCTGCCAAGGCTTATTTTAATTTAATTTAACATTTGAATTGTTCTGATTTTTATTTTTTCAAACTTTTCATTACGGACGCTTTTAACGTTCTGCATCGTTCTCACATGCATAATTTCTAACATGAATGATGTAACCAATACTTTGTAACCATATTATATTGATTTAAAAAAGTGTCCATAGAGTTTCTTGCCCATTCTTCTCCATAGGTACCTACGCTTTGGAATGGGCAACTAGCTTCATTTTTGTGACTGACCGACCCTTTGACAATCCAAAAGTGCCTGTAATAAGCTACTTTCCTAAAAAAATCTAATTAGTCCGTCAGTTAGATTATCAAAAAATATTGGACCCGTATTTTTTCTTTTGTGAATTATAATAAAAAATGATGAATATATCGCCCGTTAAAGTTCCGCGTAACGTCACGCCTTGCTACAGTTTTTAGCATGGCGTGACGTCACGACCCCCCACTCCCAAATTTTGACGCACTCTATCTTTGCCATTTTTTGTTTGATTGACAAAAGAAAAAATACGTGTCTATTATTTTTCGACAATCTGACTGACGGACTAAATATAATAATTATTTTTTTACCCAGGCAACTACCCTATTGGTTTAATTGAAATAAATACTTTGAGTTTGAGTTTGGGAATGTTATAGGCTAATCATGTTTATGCTAATATTTTATCTGATTTCATTCTTTTCTAGGAATATGGCACATCAATGGTGAGAAAGTCTGTCGCTACTCTAAAGGCTACATCCTAGTGCTGTCTACCATTGAAGGATCTCGATTGAAGGCATTCCTCGTACATCCTGATGCTGTCGGAGTCAGTTCTGATGGTACCTTCGTCAAATTCAAGAGTACTCCAGGTAAGTTGTTGTCTTATTTTAAGTATAATTTGATGGCCTATTTTAAGTAAAAAACCACTGGATGTCCATCATCATCATCTGCCTAGCCTTTTCCCAACTATGTTGGGGTCGGCTTCCAGTCTAACCGGATGCAGCTGAATACCAGTATTTTACATGGAGCGACTGCCTATCTGACCTCCACAACCCAGTTACTGGGTAATACGATACCCCTTGGTAAGACTGGTTGTCAGACTTTCGGGCTTCTGACTACCCGTAACGACTGTCAAAGATCCACGAATGACAGCCGGGACCAACGGCTTAACGTGCTTTCCGAGGCACGGAGGGGTCTCGGTATGTAAAGATGGTCACCCATCCACAGACCAACCGCGGCAAGCGTAGCTTAACCTGACCGATCGACCTGTGCGGCTGTTATTATTTAGCCACGGGACCCTATAAAAAAAACCACGATGTATTTAAAAAACCACTGGATGTATTTAATCAAAATTAAGGCATTCTGATTCTGACCCGTAACGACTGTCAAAGATTCACAAATGACATCCGAGACCAACGGCTTAACGTGCTTTCCGAGGCATGGACGGGTCTTGGTATGTAAGTTGGTCACCCATCCACGGACCAACCGCGGCAAGCATAGCTGCCGTGCGAATGTTATTACTTATATTCAACTATTATATAAGTTCCAAATGGATGTTATTTCAAGTTAAACAAATATCAACTTCATTTTATTTGTAATTAAGTTGATTTTAGAGTGACAGCAGCACTATTGAAAGAGTTATAAAAATGTTTGAAGTTGTAGCGTAAACTGAACTTTATTGTGTAGGAATTGAAGTTATTTTTCTGTAAACTCATATTTGTTTATATTTTTGGTGAATGTCGCGAATGCAGTAGTCACATATTCTAACCACTACTAATTCTTTCTTTCCAGGCACCCCACTAGACGTGATCTCCGAAGTGAACTTAGCCCATATTCTCGGCCTGTCTCGGCTGTATGCAGCTGCACTGTCGCGTTGTCGACTGACTACTGCCATCCGCAGCGTTGTAGAATACACAAGACCTAGGGCTTTTGGTGGTAAGTTAGTAGCGCCATCTATATGGCAACATAAGTACTAGCTGATGAAATAGATAAAATAATTGTAAATTGTAGATGGAGCCACTAGTTCAGTAATGTTGAAGTGGTGATTCCCCCAAACACTGTTAAAGAAACTAGGCCATGTGGTTTAGACTGATATATAGTTAGCATTTATTGGCGAGCTAAAGGTCTTGGGTTCGAACCCTGGCAAATCTTTGCTTTGTGCAATTTATTCCACTACACTACACTCAAAGTCAGTAAACCAAATGTTTGTGAGGAAACCGGCATGTCCTAGAACAATAAATTCAAAGACATGTGACACCGCACTGAAAGAAAGAAAGAAAAAGTAATTATTGCGACTCGCACAGGAAGATCATAAAACTAAACTAAACACAATCAATCAATCAATCATTTATTATTTGTACACACAATCAAAAATAAAAAAAACCCAAATTATATAAAAAAGTAGGTAACAAAACCAAATTACTTATATTTAAAAAAAGTAGGTAATAAAACCAAATTATATTTAAAAAAAAATGAAACAAAGTCCTGTACGAGGCCAAAAGGCTCCTATCTCAGCATGATGCTACGACATTTAAAAAATAAATGTCGCAGCGCTGGTATTCTAATAGAGCCCGCTGCACTGGGCCCACGTGGTGGATTACGGCCCACTTCCTCTCCCCGAGAGGAGGTTTGTATCCTAGCAGTTAGAACACAATTACAAAAGGTACCAGTGGTACTAAACTATTGTAGTAGTATTGTAATTTTATTCTAGACTAGCTGCGCCCCGCGGTTTCACCCGCGTAAGTTTCGATCCCGTGGGAATATCGGGATAAAAAGTAGGATACTTTTTATCCCGTGTTAATCCTGGTTATAAACCATCTGTGTGTGCCAAATGTCATCCAAATCCGTTAAGTAGTTTTTGCGTGAAAGAGTAACAAACATCCATCCATCAATCCATACAAACTTTCACGTTTATAATAATAACAGGATACATCATCTTCACATATAATTACTGCTAACAAAATATTGTAAAACTAGCTTTTGCCCGCAACTTCGTCCGCGTGAAGCAACTTTCTTAATTTTTTTTTCCGTAAGAACCTTCTACAAAGTATTAGAAAACTTAAAAAAAAAAAGATGGATGAAATCTTCAAAAGACACAGGCCTCCTCTCGGTGAGAGGGGCGGGCCGTAATCCACCACGCGGACCCAGTGCGGGTTGGTAGATGTCACATGTCTTCGAATGTTTAGTTCTAGGACATGCCGGTTTCCTCACGATATTTCTTCACCGTTTTGAGAGCATTGCTGATGACTAATTTACACAAAGTAAAGCGCTTGTCTGCGTTCGAGCCTACGACTTACAACTTATAAGTCGCTGCCAAGTACTCCCAAGGTTGACTTGAAATAAATGATTATTATAAATATTTGTATGACCTACATGTATTTGTTCCGAGTCTGGGTGTTTTTCTATCTATAATATGTATGTATTTACAAAAAAAAAATGTATATAAGTAGTTTATCAGCCATCTTGTTACCATAACACAAGCATTAGGTTGCTTAGCTTGGGACTAGATGGCGCTGTGTGAAATGTCCAGGGATATTATTATTATTATTTTATTATACTTTGGAAAATGATTCTCTTTCTCAGGCAAACCCCTAGCGGAGTTGTCAACGATACAAGCGACTGTAGGCAACGCACTCATAGACATATACGCGTGTGAGAGCGCGGAGTACTTCACTGCTGGCTTGCTGGACGGATATATGAACCCTGATGCTGAACTGGAGGTGGCCATGTGCAGGTGAGAAGTCATACTTAACCTTTTTTCTTTGGGTAGACCATGACCACGGGATCGAGACTTATGCAAGTGAAACCGCGGAGCGCAGCTAGTTTTACATAATTTTACTTATAACAGCACTCTAGGCAACTCCCGCAGAAGTGGCACAGATAACATTTATAAAAAAAAAACTTGAGAGGTGTCAAGGGACACCCGGATGGAACGAAGTTCCTTTCGACTAATTATTATTTTTTATTATGTACAAAAAACCTGTATACACTCGACAAAAATAATCGTCGCGACACCACACTGTTCAATGCGAAATAGAAAGACGAAACGAAAATAACTGGCTTGCTTTCTATAAGAGAGAGAGAGAGACAGACAGAGAAACATGCGCACGCCGCACGGCTTACAACTATAGCAAAAAGTGTCGTTCCAACTTTTGGTCTTAATTTTTTCCGTCTAGCCCCCTTTCGCAACGCGCGATAAGGAACTTCGTTCCAAAAAATGGGAACCATTATCCCCAAACTAAATAACTTATCATGTAATGATTTAAGGACTACATAACATTTTTCTCGAAATACAGTGCAACCTCGATATAACAAATCGAAAGGGAACAAGTAAATATTCATTATATCAAGTAATTCGTTAAACTGAGGTTTGTTAAATTGAGGTTAGGTAGGTCTAAAATTTGTTATAAAAAGGTAAAAACGTGTCGAAACGTGTCGCGACTGAATCACATACTATTGGGGACGTTATATGAAGGTTTTGGATTGACAAAATTCGTTAATTTACACACTTACACTTTTTTTTTTTTTGATTATTGAAAATTCGTTCTAAAGCTATAAAGGTATATTTTACATTGACTCTGCAATTCTGCATGGCCAATTCAAGGGGATTACGAAGAATTCGTTAAATCGAGCAATTCGTTATATTGAGGGACGATATATTAAGGTTGCACTGTAGTTACAAGTACTATAATGAATTCATATTATTTGGTAGGTACAGATCATACAACTGAACAACTTTCTCCATGAGACCAACATGGTAATCGCGAGAAGATAATTAGTCCGTCAGTTAGATTATCAAAAAATATTGAACCCGTATTTTTTCTTTTGTCAATTATATAAAAAATTATGAAGATATCGCCCGTTAAAGTTCCACATGACGTCACTTGCGACACTTTTGCAAGCAAGTGACGTCACGACCCTCCACTCTCAAATTTTAACACGCTTTATCTTTGTCATTAGTTGTTTGATTGACAAAAGAAAAAATACGTGTCCATTATATTTCGATAATCTAACTGACGGACTAAATATAATTATTATTTTTTTACCCAGAAAAATACCCTATTAGTGTAATTTCCTGTGTGCCCACAGAAACTTCATCACCAACCACGGACTCACCACAATGCTACAGCTACTATCAATCCCAGCGCTGGACAAAGAAGAGGAATGCAAACGTTTGTTAGACGATATGAGGCACTTGGCTACGAGGGGGGAGAGTTTAGACAGTGTTAATATGTTTATAGGTAAGTAACTTCAAATTTTTGCCAATAGGCCTGGCCGTCTTACATTCGATCATTTTTAACCCCCGACGCAAAAACGACGGGGTGTTATAAGTGTGTCGTTGTCGGGGGACCGCTACTATTTTAAACTTTAACAGAACGTTAGGCTAACAATTAGAGCGGTCCCCCAACGGGACAACATTTAATCAAAAAATGTCATACGTACTTACGTAGGGTCATAATTTCAAGGTTATTTTTTTCTTTTTATAGGGTTTCACGTTTATACCTTTTTTGTTCTATTTGTGGCTATTTTTTCAATAGTTTTTTAGGCTCTTTACATTCATATTTTATTATTATTTTGTGTCGGGGGTTTTTAATTTTTTTTTTTTTTGCCTTATTAGTATAATCGCTTACCATCAGCTGAGACGCGAAACAACGCGACCATAAATTAAATATGAAACATTTTTACATGTGTGTGTGTAAAATGTGAAAGCTAGCATATAATAACGATTAAAGAAAACTTTCTATAGATAGGTAACGTCTAGGCATTATGCAGTTTCCCTAAGCGTCAACGTCACTGATTTTATAAATGCCCTTGCCATTAAAATACTCGACAAATCAAACTATGCTAGACAGCGCTTAGATTTTCGCTAGTGTCACTATTCTCTTCCAAAAGTGCATGATTACAGAGCAGCTTCTAAGAGTTGCTGTACTAAGTATCTCGATGTGGGTGAACATTCTTCACGGTTAATCAACCGCGACAAGTGCTACTTACATTTTTTTTTTGTTTTTTTTAAATAATTGCCTCGTTCTTCTCTACCATACTTGACAACTTCCTTTTTTTTTAAATGCCCCACACTGCGTATTACTCCTGTATCGTGGGTGCGTTTACAAACATTTAAACTCACATACACAAACAGCCAGACCTGGAACAACTACCTGTAGGCAATACAAATATTTGTTCCGTGCGGGAATCGAAACCGTGACACGCAGCGCAGCAGTTGATCGCTCAGCCACTGCGCCAACCTTGTCGTCCAATATTTTGTAGTAGCATAATCACCACAAGTTAAAACTGACAGTACGAAATAATTTCAGCTCTAAACGGCATTCACCACGCTGGCAAAGTAATGGCTGATGAAGTGAAACAGATAAGAAACCCGCTGATGCATCCCGCGTTCATCTTCAAGAAGGTGCTGGCTAATAGACATCAGGTAAATACTATTTTAATGGTTCTCGAGAACAGGGGACCTAAAAAGGCCACTTTGGTAGAATCATAATAGGATAACAATATGAATCATATTAAAAAAGCGGCCAAGTGCGAGTCGGACTCGCCCATGAAGGGTTCTGTTTTACGATTTATGACGTATTAAAAAAACTACTTACTAGATCTCGTTCAAACCAATTTTCGGTGGAGTTTACATGGTAATAATGTACATCATATATTTTTTTTAGTTTTATCATTCTCTTATTTTAGAAGTTACAGGGGGGGGGACACTTCCAAAGTGGTAAAATGTGTGTCCCCCACACACACATTTTACCACTTTGGAAGTGTCTCTCGCGCAAACTATTCAGTTTAGAAAAAAATGATATTAGAAACCTCAATATCATTTTTGAAGACCTATCCATAGATACCCCACACGTACGGGTTTGGTGAAAAAAAAATTGAGTTTCAGTTCTAAGTATGGGGAACCCCCATAATTTATTGTTTTTTTTTCTATTTTTGTGTGAAAATCTTAATGCAGTTCACAGAATACATCTACTTACCAAGTTTCAACAGTATAATAGTTCTTATAGTTTCGTAAAAAAATGGCTGTGACATACGGACGGACAGACAGACAGACAGACATGACGAATCCATAAGGGTTCCGTGCCATTTGGCTACGTAACCCTAAAAACGTAAAATGGTCACAAACTGACAATTCATAATATGATCTGTGTGCAATTCATATCACAATGAAATAACATTTAAACTGTAGAAATAAAAAATAAAAAACCAATTTGATTAATAAAAACTGTAATGAAAAATTTACCGATAAAATTACGGTTTTTTTTATTTTTTTCATGCGGCAATGTTTACACCAAATATGAAATGAAATTTTACGAAAATTAGAGGAATTGCTAATGATCTGCTGGGAATTCAGGAAATGAATAGCTTTTAGAGGTATTGCTTAAAGTGGCCTTTTTATACCCCCAGTTTGCTGTAATTTAGCATAAGACACGTTCAGCTGTTAGGGTAATATATAGGTATGAGAACAGGGGGGGGGGGGGGTTCACTCATCCTCTATAGAACAGGGAGGATCCTCCGCCTAGAAAGGTGTTGTCTGATGGGCTACTTCCAGAAGGTTGACGTCGGGACGTTGTATATACGCTATTCACGCGGTAAACTCTGCTTGTGTGATGCGGGATTTTGCGTGACGTCACTGTAATGTGTTGTTCATATGTGCAATGTAGATTCCGCCACAGTAAAATAGCTTTTACTTTTATTTTAGAAAAAGAATTAGGGTTCCGCGCAAACAAATTAGAACCCAAGAAATCAATTTTTAAAACCCTTCCTTAATTTACAGGAAAAAGATGACCCAAAACTGAACCTGTATTTATCAGAATACCTCCACCCATCTCTAAAACAGCCTTCAGAACAGCTAGAGTACTGCGTGTTACGCATGAGGTTCGCGTGTGAGACCCTCATGGGAAGACATGGCGTTAAAGTGGCCGAAGCTTACACGTAAGTTTGGTGAAGTGGTTATTTTATGCTGAAGTGGTTATTAGTGTAAAAAGTTGTAAGTTGGGAAAAGGGTCAGCAGATGATGATGTTTTTTTGTATGAATAGTGATTGTTTGGTGAAGTAGTGACTATGCTAGTCAACGAAATGTTATGTTTTCAACAGAGAATTGAACAGACTGGCTGAGGCAGCGACAGAAATCTTGGTGATGACAGCAGTCCTAGCAAGAGCTTCAAGGTAATTTATCCAATCTTCTATACAAATAAATAAAATAGAAGTGTCTGTTTCTCTGAGACCTGTATCCAGGGTAGCGGGATTGTCCGAAAGGGTTACCGCTGCCCTGGAACATAAACGGCTAAGGAAGGAACACGGGTGGGTTTTAGTCAGTAAGATTCTGACACTCCCTTCTGCTCCACCCAGAGCGGGAGGAGTCATTTGATGATTTCCCATACTCAAAAAAAAAAAAAAAAAGTGTGTTTGTCCTAAGCTTTTTCCTAAATACATATGTCAAAATAATAGCTTTTTACTAAATACATATGAAAGTACTAGCTGCGCCCCGCGGTTTCACCCGCATAAGTTTCCATCTCGTGGGAATATCGGGAATAAAAGTATCCTAAATGTTAATCCTGGTTAAAAACCATGTGTGTGCCAAATTTCATCCAAATCCGTTCAGTAGTTTTTGCGTGAACGAGTAACAAACATCCATCCATCTATAAAAACTTTCACGTTTATATTATTAGCAGGATACGGTACTTATTACAATTTTTTTTTTTTTTTAATTTTGGTCTGTCTTTTATTTTATTTTTTTCACAGATCCTACTGCATCGGCCTCCGTAACTCAGAAACCGAGATGAAACTCGCGGCGTGCTTCGTCGAGAGAACGAGAGACAGGGTCAGGAAACTCATCAAAGACATCGATGACGGACAATATCTGAACTTGGACCATTTCACCGTGCAGTTCGGAAGGAAGATGTTGGATACTAACGCTAGTTTAGTCGAGAAGCCCACTGCTAGAACATTCTGGTAGGATCTTGGGTTGTTTAAAAGCCTGTGTAAGCGATATTTCTTTATTTTTTTTACAAGCAGTGATTTGACTTAGTTAAAAAAAAGTTCAAAGTGTCTGTGTGATCGCATGGTTCGTCGAAACTCCGCAACGAATTTTTATTTGATAAATTATTTCCGGAAGGGTTATACACCGTGATTTTTTAGTCGTCTGACAAAGGTGGTCCACTCAATGTATCCGACATAAAATACCTCTAGGCGTGTTTTTTTTTACCATTAATTAAGATAATAGGTACAAAGAAAAATAAATAATACATTAGAATTATGAAACATCCTGTTAATAATGTTTACGTATCAAACAGTAGAACATACCTAACCATTAGTAACCATCGCACGAGTCGAGTAGATAGATCTTCGCTCGCAACAGAATGTTTCAACTACGTTATGCATCATAATACTGATTTTTTTTTTCTTTTTTTTTCTCTTAAATGCCATTTTTTTTGTTATGAATGTGTAGTAGTCATTGGATACATGAAGTGGGCTGCCGTTGTCAGACGACTAAAAAGTCACGGTGTATAACAAGTGCAGACAGACGGACTTGGTGAAACTACTCGTATAAAGGTTCCTTGTTTACCAACGGACTCCTAAAAACCGGTCAAGTGTGGGTCCCACTCGCGCACATAGGGTTCCGTCCAGCATAAACTAAAAACATTTCGAGGTTTCCCCTTGTCTTGATTTTTTTATTATTTGCCATAATAGTGAATCTTCAAAAGCGAGGTATATTTGCTGCTAAATGTGTTGCGTGGGTTCTACTTGTAAAAAGTCGTATGCGCAGGCTTTTATTTTGTAATATAAGTATGATTTAAAAGTTATATGTTATGGCAAAATCGTTAAGATTTTGAGAAAGTCGTCATTACATCCACGGGAACCATTTTATGGAAATTCTAGAGTACAAGATTTCGTCAGCGTCAGGATGGCTGGACCAAACGAGATATGTCCTTGAGACCATGTGCACTATTTACTACCTACTTGCTACTATTTACTACCTATAGTGAAATATTTGCTACCTTTTCATTAAGAAATTTATCAAAGAAATAAAGTGGTCAGCCAACCTGACGACAGGTTGGCTGACCACTTTCAAGTTCTATAGTTTTAGCGTTGTATTAACCGCGTTGTTAGTGTAAATATTCACTACCTGATTGCTACCTTAACATATATTTTTTACACGACTTTCAGATGCTCCTATAAGAAGTTATGAAAGCTACTATAAATTAACGTTAGTGCCTGAAAAACCATTATTAGCAATATTACAAAAATAAGACTTGGCGTTATTAATTTATGTGCAGGCGTTTTATTGTCTTTAATTAATAACTTTCCGTGTGTACTCGTATGCACACGGACATGTAAAATATCTCCACCCCTCTCCCCACTTTCGACCTTATAAATGAAACTACATAACAAAACATCACGCCTTGTTGCCCCGAAGGGTTAGGCAGAGGTGTAGCTACCCATAGTAGGTACACCCACATTTCGCCAGATATGTTTAAGTCCCATGTAATAGGGGCGAGCCTATTGCCATCAACCGGGCACAAATCATGAAACTACTGAGAATAAAATTTTTAGTCACTCTCCTGTGTATTTGGAAGGCTGTCAAAAATAGAAAAAGAACAAGATAATCGAAATGATTTAATTACGTTAATTAATACGATTCAAAATAAATATCAAAAATTTCTGTCAATTTTAATTTTGATTCAAAAATAGCTGTCGGATTCTAATCATACTATATTACATTATTTATATTTTCTGTCATAAATGATGCAATGGGCCAACATTTTTTTATGACTTTTGGTTATTCGATTTGACATGTCATCGTAACATTGAAATGAAGTACCTCTAAAACAGTGAGATGTAAATCTCACTGTTTTAGAGGTATGACCAATTCCCAAAATCTATGTAAAAATCAAAAGTTTTGCAGTTAGAAGTTGGGATTGTTGTAATCACTGTATTCTTTTCAGTTATGCATTTACTACTTACAGGTCTGCAATTGTCGAAAAAAAAAAATCGTAATTTTTTTTTATTGATTGATATATAGCTTTTTCTGACATTTTATATTCTAAAAGTAAGTTTATGAAACACTGGATCACACGGTGACGGAAGATCACTTTTTTCAGAAAAAATATTTTCGAACGTTGAATAAACACTTTTTTGATCTTTTAACGATACTTTTAATATTGTCTTCCTCGCTTCATCGTGAAAACACTCTTATATCTAATGTAATTTTTAATAAATTATTGTTAACGTGTGCACGTCACAAACAACAAAACTAAAGTTGAACAGAATAATTTATCATCATAGTTGTGAATATTGTAGGTATTTTTAAATAAAAATAATCAAAGATGTCAATTAATTATTATCAAATATTGAATCGGAATTTAATAAAGATCAATTTAATAAATCCCCAAGTAGGTACATACATACTTATAACATAAAAGCGATATATTAATAATTATAAAATTATCCAGAAACAAGTTGTTCATAAGCCACCAAGCGCCTATAAAAATATTTTTAGCAATTTTTCTGAGAAGAAAAGATGTTAATAATTGATGTACAGGCGTTTAAATGGCTTTTATCAATAACTTTTTATAGGAGCTTCATAGAGTTGTGTTTAAAATATATGTTAAGGTAGCAATCAGGTAGTGAATATTTACATTAACAACGCGGTTAATACAACGCTAAAACTATAGAACTTGAAAGTGGTCAGCCAACCTGACGTCAGGTTGGCTGACCACTTTATTTCTTTGATAAATTTCTTAATGAAAAGGTAGCAAATATTTCACTATAGGTAGTAAATAGTAGCAAGTAGGTAATAAATAGTGCACATGGTCTCAAGGACATATCTCGTTTGGTCCAGCCATCCTGACGCTGACCAAGATTTCATGTGCAAAATGGTTGTTATAAGAATGATTAGTTTGGTATATTATTGTTACTGCTATCTTGTAAATAAAACTAGTTTTAATATTTTTTTAATTGTTTCATTTTATTCTAATAAACATTATATCTACAAGACTACAAATCTACGAAAAATAATGAATACTGAACAAAGAATTTCCTAAGATAATCTACAATTTACTTAATTACAAAAAATGTGCATTACCTAATCATATCTATTTAGGTGAACTAAGCAAAATCTATCTATGAGAAGAAAAATAGTAACTACAAAAGTTTTTTTAACTAAAACTTATCGAAACTACTACAAAGTCGAAAATCATTTTTATTTTTTATCATTATTATCCACAGCTCGACCTAGCCCACTGCTGGGCATAAACCTCTCTTTACTTGTGCTAACGAAGAGCTGGACAAAACAAACGACCAGTGGTCTACTTTAGCCCTGGATCGGAAGAGCTGGAAGTCCTGGCGAGAGGCCTTTGCCCAACAGTGGGATGATGCAGGCTAAGGCCGCGTGTCCACGGCAAGAAAATTCTATGCAAGAATTCGTGTCGTTTCTACACACGACTAGTCTACACTGCGTCGGCGCTGCACAAGACACAAGTCTTGTCTGCGCCAGACACGACGCGATCTGTAGGGGGCGGGGGGCGGTGTGTACAGTGCACATGAGACGTTTGAGCGTGTGGACCATGTTGTTTACGACAGATATTTTTGACTTAACATAGGATGCACCCAATATTTTCTCTTGGAGTTAGTTTTCTTTTTAAATTTTCTATAGGTACATATAATAGGCAATCACCATTTTTTTTTTTGCTTGGTAGTCTATTGACGGCACGGTTGGCGCAGTGGTTAAGCGATTGACTGCTGCGCTGCGTGTCGCGGGTTCGATTCCCGCACGGAACAAATATTTGTATGACCTACATGTATTTGTTCCGAGTCTGGGTGTTTTTCTATCTATAATATGTATGTATTTACAAAAAAAAATGTATATAAGTAGTTTATCAGCCATCTTGTTACCATAACACAAGCATTTGGTTGCTTAGCTTGGGACTAGATAGCGCTGTGTGAAATGTCCAGGGATATTATTATATTATATTACTAGCTTCTGCCCGCGGCTTCGCCCGCGTGGATGTCGGAAATTTACCCACGGGAACGTGCTAACAGGATAAAATGTATGTGTTTCCCCAGAATGCCATCTATGTCGCGGGCCCTTTGTGGCTAATTACAATAGAAAACCAATTGTGTCTCATTAGTGGTGATTAAGAGGGTACCTATATGATATCTTTACCTAAGTACCTAACTAATTAAAAAAAAACTCAATAACAGAAAATTAAATACCTACCTACCTAAATAAACCTATTTCTGATGATAACTAATCTAAACTCAATAAATAAGCAAAATCCCTAAAAACTAATATCTATACGAATGACTAAACCTACCTAACAGTATTATAAAATAACCTACGGTCACTATCAAATATACTACCTATACTTTAAAATTAAAATCTATACCTACGACTCATATAAAAATAAACCTAAATAACTCTAAAAACTAAAAGGAATAAAAATGAACTCCACTGCGGGTGACCCAACCTACGACAAACTTAGTATTTGCGGTTGGTACAGTACAGACAGTGGTAATCGGGTATAGGGATCGAACCGCAAAATTAAGTTTGTTTTTTATTGTATATACTTTTCCGGGATAAAAAGTACCCAGTGTGGTGCCCAGGATATTAAAGAATAATTATACCAAGTTTCATCGTAATCGAACCGGTAGTTTTTGCGTGATGCTTGAACAAACAGACAGACAGACAGACAAAATTTTTTTTAATCACATTTTTGGGTTCGGTGTCGGTCAAGTAACACCCCCTGCCATTTATTTTTTGGATATTTTCAATGTACAGAATTTTCACTTCTACAGATTTATTATAAGTAATATAGATTATTATTTCCCACAATTCACAACATAACACGACACGATGTACACACCCTACAATGTCTAAACCATTACTGAACGAAACAATTCGTACCGTGTACATACTAGATTTTTTCTTGTCTGCAACAGACACGACATTCTTTCGTGCACAGACCCGACAAAATTCTTCTCATGTACCTACATGAATATTTTCATCTTGTCTGCAGCCGGCACGAAAAATTTCTTGCCGTGGACACGCGGCCTAACAGTAACAGTAAAGTAATCTAATGACAACACAATCTAATCGCCTAAGGCCTATAATCTTTAGGAAAAACACTAATATAAGAAACTCCTTTCTCAGCTACAGGCTTGAAACTATCCCCAATAGTGACATTTTTAGCAATACTACCCTTCTTCCCTCCTTTACCACGTCTTCGGAGCTTGGCCATCGACTCAGCGACTTTCGTTTCTAAAGTCGACTTGGACTCGAACGCGACTTTCTCCGGCTTCGCGTTGAAGGCTTGAACTTTGTTTTTCTCCTTGCGTTTGTAGTAGAATACTTCCCATGCTAGCGTGATCATTGCTAATCCTAAGCCGAATAGTGTTGCTATGAAGACTCCGCCTGGAAGCATAAATAATATCACATCACGCTTGTATTTCTCGAAGGGATAGGCATAGTCCACCCACATAATGGTAGTTAGTTACACGTTATAGGCATAGAACCTATTGCAGTTTTCTGGGATCAAACTCTGGCCTTGCTACAGATAATTTTCTTTTAAAAACTTTTTTGCAAAAATAATCAACCGACTTCCAAAAACGACACTACAAAGTGAAAAATAACTTTAATTTCGGAAGTCGGTGTCCTTGGGTTCATGTTTTCGTTGTTTGCCACCGACTTCCGAAATTAAAGTTATTTTTCACTTTGTAGTGTCGTATTTGGAAGTCGGTTGATTTTTTTTGCAAAAAAGTTTTTATTTTTCACTTTTATGTTGTAATTTTTACCAGTAATTTTGGTTTAAAAACCAAACTACTGAACCGTTTTTGATGAAATTTCTGTGAGACCAAAAAATTTTTCAAATCGGTTGACAAACGACGGAGTTACGCGCGAAACAACATAAAAAAAATACAAACTTCCGAATTGACAACCTCCTCCTTTTTTAGAAGTCGGTTAAAAATACTCAGTAAAACTCGAGTGGAAGGAACTCAGTTTTGTCAGTCAGTCAGTAACCCCTTCCCAATTACAGCAGCCGCACCAGCAACTATAACCCAGATAGGAAACCCAGGGCTTCACGTTCAGCAGTCGCGCTTGTGTCTACTTTACCAGCCAGAAAAAAAAATCTACTACATACTACTAGTGAATATTCCTATTGAATCCAAGGCTTCAGCGAAGGAGATTGAAGAAGAGGTTAATACAGAAGACACCGACACTGAATGTGATGAAAATGATACCATTTATGTTCCAGATGCTTCTACAGGAAGTGACACATATGAAATATACTATAAATAGTTGTTTAAAAAAAACTTTTTGCTTCACCCCAAGGCCAGGCTGAAAACTAGTTAAATATTGGCTTATTACCTAAACTCTCCAGGGTAATGCCCTCAGATTCATCAGCATCCGGACAAGCTTGTCTAGCAGATTCGTTCCAGTATCTACAAAAGAATAACAAAAAAGTTATTAGACTGGACGAGTTACAGTTACGTTTGGTCCAAAATCGATAAATACGATGAAATAAGTCTTGAACAATCGGAACCTACAGTGTTTAAATCAATGACTATTATAGTTCGCTATCGCCCGGGTTCCATTACTGAACCACTTTGAATGGTGCATCCTGTAGACCTGTATACATGTACCGAACGAAAAAGCTTATCTTCCTTTCAATGGAGGAACTTCACACCCCATTCCTTCACCTTCAAGAACCCAAGAACTCTTAGAATGTCACTCACTTTGAAGCCAGTTACTGCTATAGCGTAGAACGACCTAATAGCGACATCCGGCTACATATGAACTACGTGAAGTCGCATTGGCAAGCACCACTGACGTCACTGAATCCTGCATCGCGCAAGCAAAGTTTACCGCTGCGACCGGTACTTTATATTTCAAACTCAAACTCAAATCATTTATTTCAATTAAACCATTTACAGGCACTTTTGAATTGTCAAAATTTGAATAAATATACCCAACAGACAGTTCCATTCTGGTCGTCCTCACGCCTCACTTTCCAATAGAGGACTTCACGCCCCGTCAAAAACTCAAGAACCTCTCTTCATCATACTCACTTAGAAGCCAGCTGTTCAAGGAACCGTTCCTTCTGCAGCTCTAACAGGGCTCTGGACAGGTCTTCCTGTAGTCTGGAGCCCTGTTGCACCGCTATAGCGTACGGCTGCTCAGCGAAGACTTCTCCCACTTCTGTTAGGTTACAGTTTCTGGTAACCTCATATCTAAGAAACAAGGATAGAAAGTTTAGGTTCGAAGTGGAATAAAAATAATATTTTCCAAGGACTAACACATCTAAGAAACTTATCTACTATCTTATCTGCCTTCGTAGGCATATCTAGCCAAATTTACGAGTAGAGATAGATAAAGTTCTGTAGCGGCATCTACATCGCCACATGCGAACTACGCATCACACTGACGTCACGCAAAATCCTGCATCGCGCAAGCAGAGTTTACCGTGCAACTAATATATATAATATACAACGGCCCAACGTCAATCGCCTGGCGCGGTTGCCCACCAGACACGACACCCGTCTGGTCGGAAGATCCTCCCTTTTCTATGGAGGATGAGTGAACTTTACACCCTGTTCCTCATGCCTCTATAGTTCCTTCCTCTCATATAGGAAAATGTATGTGTGTTTTTTGTGAAGAAGAACCTGCAAGACACTTTGAAACAAGGGAGTGTCTTATATCATGTAGCCTTCCTTATACAGGACTCAAGATATTAGGTTATGACTAAGGACGGTCACCAAAGGAGTTACGTAACCAGGGTCTTCGGATATAGTTGAATTTTAGTAAGAAACTAAGGGATGTTTTCGAATAAAATTCAATTTAATTCGTAAATATCCATCGGTTTCTTATTAAACTTCAACTATATGTTACGACCCTGGGGGCCTACTCCGAAGTGCAAAGTGCGAATGTTCGGATCGGACCGACACATGGCCGAACCGAATACTATCGAAAAATGCGAAAAAGTTTGGATCGGCTCAGTTGGGTTGGGACCGTAGTCAATATTCGAAAGAGTGTAGGATCGGAACCGTCCGAACCAAATAGTAACTTCGTAGCAGGAAACGGCCGAACATTCGGCCGATACTACTTCGTTACTTATCTCTTTTGGTGGCTGTACCTTCCCAATTTTTTCCTAAGATCTTTGGCCTACGACGATTTGCTTAAAGAAACACTTACTTAATTTCAGCAGAGTCGTGTATGAAAGCGAAGTCAGCGTCCGTGTGTTCGTTCACTTGTTGGAACCCCGTATTAGCATCTGGTACGGGTTCTAGAACAAAATAAGTTGTTTAAAATAAATTTCAAACTGCCTTCCTCATAAACTAAAAAACACAAAACTAAAAAAAACAAAAACTATGTACAGTCAACAAAAGAGATAAGTATACAGGGTCATCGGATATAGTTGAAGTTTAGTAAGAAACGGATTGAAGCTTTCGGATAAAATTTTATTTAATTAATACAAGGTGTCGTTTTGCATCCTCGTCAAATTCAAGGAGGTAACTATGCTACTGATTCTCGACACGAATCAATAATAAAATACACTCGAGAGCAATGAATCCGGGTCACTTAAAGAATGTTAAAAATCTCGGAAACTAAAAATGATAGGTTAATGCAATAAATTGTATTTAATAGACAATGTAATACTCCTTAAATGAAAGTAAAAAAAATATGAGTCACCATACATTTTATTAACACAAAATTACTAAAAGAAAAAAACTGCTGATCTCTCCTTAAAACAAAAATAGGAAACATGAAATTTTTGAACTTTATTACGATTTTCTTGAATTTTAATACTTCGTATTGCCTCCTCGTGCTTCCATTACTGCGTTTACGCGGTTTGGCATGCTGTACACCAAGTTCCTTATACGATTTTGGGGAATATTCTCCCATTCCTCTGTGAGAGCAATTTTGAGCTCACGAAGCGTGATTGGGGGAGGGTTTCGTTGTTTTACGCATCTGCCTAGCTCGTCCCAAGCATGCTCGATCGGGTTGATATCCGGGCTGCGCGCTGGCCACTCCATACGAGTAATGTTCATCTCTGAAGGTAGTCATTCACAATCCTACCTGTATGAGGTCGGGCATTGTCATGCATAAATATAGCATCCTCACCTAAATTAACCATAAATGGACCAACGTGATCATTGAGGATTTCTTCCACATATCTTACGCTAGTTAAAGAGCCGTTTTCTATGATCACCAGCTTTGTGCGACTTTCAGAAGAAATTCCGGCCCACACAAGTACAGACCCACCACCGTAGGCTACTTTTTCTTCGATGCATGCTTGCTTGAATCTTTCCCCTGGTCTTCGATACACTCTGTGTCTTCCATCGTGCTTGTAGAGCATAAATTTTGATTCGTCGGAGAACATAACTTTTGACCAATCTTCAATACTCCAATTTACGTGGCTCTGGGCATATCTTAGTCTTGAAATACGATGCCCACGCTCCAGTTTTGGGCCGTTTGCAGGTCTAAGGGGTTTTAAGTTAGATTCAGCAAGCCGACGTCTTACTGTCCATGCACTTGGGTTACTTCCTCCGAGGCGTCGAAACTGATTTGTGAGTTCAGTTCCTGTGAGAAAGCGATTTCGAAGCATGGTGTTCACCAAGTATCGGTCTTCTCGTGCTGTGGTACACCTGGTTCTGCCCGTTCCTGGTCTGCGTAGGTTAGAACCAGTTTCTTCGTAACGTCGGAGAACTCTTTGTACTGTTGACAGCGACACACCGACAGTCCTGGCTGTATCGCGCTGACTCCGGCCGGTTTCCAGCATTGTAAGTATTCTGGTGCATTCTTCAGGCGTAAGCGACATAATTTCAGCTTGAATAATGAATATAGAGCACTATCAACATGGTTTATGTACCCACATAAATGACAGATTACAAACAAAAGCAAAACCAAATGCTGTAATTTCGTAGTTCCATCTTCGAAAGTGGCCCTTTTTCAAATTTGATTTTTTTATGATATAACTTTACAATAACTAAGAAGTTTTAATACCTTCATTTAAGGAGTATTACATTGTCTATTAAATACAATTTATTGCATTAACCTAGCATTTTTAGTTTCCGAGATTTTTAGGATTCTTCAAGTGACCCGGATTCATTGCTCTCGAGTGTAAGTAGGTATTTTTTTTTCAAATTTTCGGAAATCGGCATGTGCGGGACACGCATTTTAAAACGCGGCCTGTGTGAGACCGCACTGTAACTGCCCTTTTACACACACATAAAAACGCGGCCGCATATACGACACCATAACGCGATTCTGTTCTTTGAAAGAGGTGTATTCTGAAATACTGTCAAACTTAAATAACTAAAAAAACAAGTATGTATTCATTATTTACCAGGGATCGTAATTTTATTTGATTATTTATGTCTTTCATAACAGCCTCCTGAAATTTGACGAGGATGCAAAACAACAGCTTGTAGAAAACAAACAGCTCATTTTTATCAAACTAAATTCCATTCGAAAACATCCATCGGTTTCTTACTAAACTTGTAACTATATCCGAAGACCCTGCATCTTATACGTTGTATAGCGTTACTTTAACTGGCTCTTATAAATATTAGTCAGGCAGAAAAGATGGTGCCCAAGATACAATGGACGTAGTAGATATCGTTAATAGAAAGAAAGAAAGAAAAAGTATTTATTGTGACTCGTACAGGATCATAAACTAAACAAAACACAGTTAAAAAACTTGAGAGGTGTCAAGGGACACCCGGAGGGAACGAAGTTCAAAGAGAGAGAGAGACAGACAGACAGAGAAACGTGCACGCCGCACGGCTTACAACTATAGCAAAAAGTGTCGTTCCAACTTTTGGTCTTAATTTTTTCCGTCTAGCCCTCTTTCGCAACGCGCGATAAGGAACTTCGTTCCAAAATAAAAATAAAACAAATTATATAAAAAAGTAACAAAAGGAAAAAAAAAACAGAAAGTCCTATACGAGGCCAAAAGGCTCCTACCTCAGCATGATGCTGAAGGAGCTTTGTGTAATCTTACCTGAAGCATTGATAGCCAACAGGATATGCCCGTACTGTTCCCTGATTGGGTAGTCCCACACCCTGTACTGTGCCTGGTCAGATGTCGCGTTGAGCGTAATTTCTTTCCATACCCTACAAAAAGAAGATCGATTATTTATTCATATAAACTTTTCCCACAAAAATGTACAGACGCCAGCACATCACGCTACTACAATCTGCCAAATTTCTTTAATAGATTTCAACTTTATCGCTAAAGCATTAAGGCTCAAGGTTGATTGGGAAAATTTGACAGTTTCGGATAGCTTAACCTGCTGGTTTCTGTACAAAGGCGGACTTAAAGCCTTAGGCATTCTCTACCAGTCAACCAAGGGTGGTGAAGAGATTAGATGGCAGGTGCCTTGGTTGAGAGGGACAATGTTAAAAAAAAACTCTTAAAACTAGGTACATAAATAGGTTATATACACATACATACTATTACTATAATATATACGAGTATACTATATATACAAAATCAACGGGAGAGCGGTATTGAGATGACGATAATTGATTATGATAATTAGAGACACACTTTGTCAATGATCAATAATCAACAAAACAACAGCCCAATTTCCTTTCCTTGCCCGCTTTCGTCTGTCAGTTCAGAACGCGCAACGTGTTGGCATGGAGCCGTTCATTGAATCAGTGCGGCAGTACCCGTTGTTGTGGGACACCAACCACAAAGATCTGTGGACCGCCTGGCACTGAGATATTTCTGCGCCTCCTCGCTCATCGCCCCGCGCCGCTGGCAATGGAAGGCAAACAACTCGCTCATCCGACCCCGCTCATTTCCCGCATCACTCGCTCCGCAAAGCCCTCTTGCAGTGGAAGGCAAAATCTGAAACTCTTTCTTAGTGGAAGTGTACAACTATTTTTACTCCGGTTCGCTCAGATCATCAGCTCAGTTTCCGCTCATTACCCTTTTTTAGTGGAAGGCGGGCATTATGGCAAGTGAAAAACAAGGTCTTGAATTGAATTCTTTTCCATTCCCAACACGTTGCACTATTGACTGAGCCCACTCCTAGCTTAGCATTATCAGCCTATAACGTTCCCAATGCTGGGACACAGGCCTCCTCTCTGTGAGAGGGAGTGGACTGTATTCCACCACGCAGGCCCAGTGCGGGTTGGCAGATGTCACATGTCTTCGAATTTTTGGTTCTAGAACATGCCTGTTTCCTTAAGATGTCTTCCTTCACCGTTTTGAGAGCAGAACTCCCAGCTTACGACTCAGACAACAAAAATATGCAACCCTTATTACTATCTCTCGAACAAATAAAGACTGATACCTACCTGTATAGTGTATCTTCAGCAAACTTCATATTGATGAAGTACTGGTGCACTGAGGAACCCTCCACCACAGTGTAGTTGATTCTTGATTGACGAGCTAGTTGCTCCAGAGATGATACTGGGGTCTGTATATCAGATGCAAAAATATCAAACACAGTGGCATGACTCAAGGCTATACGTCAGAGTAGTTATACTCCGGATGACAGAAAACGGACAGCTCAAAGCCCGGACAGCTCAAAGATCGGATGGCCTGATATTGAATGTTGCGAATAGCCCCGAACACTATGCTCATGAGGCTATACGTCAGAGTAGTTATACTCCGGATGACCGAAAACGGACAGCTCAAAGCCCGGACAGCTCAAAGATCGGATGGCCTGATATTGAATGTTGCGAATAGCCCCGAACACTATGCTCATGAGGCTATACGTCAGAGTAGTTATACTCCGGATGACCGAAAACGGACAGCTCAAAGCCCGGACAGCTCAAAGATCGGACGGCCTGATATTGACATTATGTTGCGAATAGCCCCGAAGACCTATTCTAATGATAAGGGCGCTTGGGTAAATGATAGCCACGCAGCAGGCAGGTACCAACGGAAGCAGCTTGTAGAATGGTGACTAGCGGGATCCATGCCTCAGAAAGCACGTAAAACCTTTGCGGCCCGGGTTAACATACGAATATGACACGTAACGCACCTAAACCGATCTATGTTCTATGTTACGGGTTTGGTTTCCGCACTTAGTCCTTTAGGTGGACCATTGTGCGTGGGCCATGGTGGCCGTCGGTGGTTATTCTAACCAGCCCACCTCCCTCCAGAAGCTTATTAGGTCTCCTGGTCTGTCGAGAACATCTGTGTAGGATCTGGGTGTCCCGAGGGCTTCTGACATAATCTGGGTGACGCCTGTGCACTCAAAGAGCACATGCGCAACGGTTTCCTAACCTAAACCGATCTAAACTTTTGAATAATAATAATAATTTATTTAATAAAAACGTTACAAAATGTGTACATTTAGCCAGGAGTGGCAAATTTCCTATACAATTATAGTGCCTAAAAATAAAGTATAACAATTTTTTTTTTTAATAGGTATCTAACAGGCCTAACTTGGGGTGTGGATTTTGTGAAGGCCAGGGGGCCTACGCCGAAGTAGTATCGGCCGAACGTTCGGCCGTTTCCTGCTACGAAGTTACTATTTGGTTCGGTCGGTTCCGATCCTACACTCCTACACTCTTTCAAATATTGACTATGGTCCCGACCCAACTGAACCCATCCAAACGATTTTCGCATTTTTCAATAATATTCGGTTCGGCCATGTGTCGGTCCGATCCGAACATTCGCACTTTGCACTTCGGAGTAGGCCCCCAGGCCTCAGATGACAGTCGCTACAAAGCGCAAGTTATCATCATCTTTTGCCTTTGTCCCAACTACGTTTGGGTCGGCTTCCAGTCTAACCGGATGCAGCTGAGTACCAGTACTTTACATGGAGTGACTGCCTAACTGATCACCACAAACCCGCTGGATACTGGGTCATGCGAAACCCCTGGGTAAGACTGATTGTCAGACTTTCGGGCTTTTGACGGCCCGGTGAAGTATGATGTGAAATAAAATCAAGTACCTTACCTGCATTCTCTCCACAGTTAGAAACGCAGCCAGATTAGCGGTGAAGGTAGCCAACATAAGTACCACGAACAACCAATAAGCAGCCACTAAGGTTCTTCCAGACAATGCCTTGGGCGCTTCGCCCCCGCCTTGAGGTGTAAACGATGTTAACGCGAACCAGAAGCTTTCTTTTAGTGTAAATTCCCTGAAAAATGGTTGTTGGTTAGTTAATTTTGTTGGTAGGCAGAAAAGTCGGCGGAGTGTAAAGAGAGAGAGAGATAGAGATATTTTATTTTGCAAATATGGGTACAGTCAACAGCAAAAGTAGATGATCAAAATCAGAAATTCAATACTAATGAACGGAGTTCGCGTCAGAACTGTGTGGCGTCGAAGTGATTCAAAAGTATGTGATTGTAAATTATACCAAACATTTACTACTAGTACAGCTGCCATATAGCTGCGAACTCCGTTCATTAGTATTGAATTTCTGATTTTGATCATCTACTTTTGCTGTTGACTGTACAAGTCATGATGGTAAATAATATAAATACAGAAACAGCCACATTTTGCCAATTCCAAGGAATGCAAAAGTACAGAGTTTACAATTAAAATAAATATTTAGGTACTATTACACTAAATTAACTAAAATATCTCTTCTAATAAATAAATTCCCTGCAAAGTGTTGCTCTTTGTAATTTAGTTTTCAGAATTGCTCTCTCAAAGGTCGGTGAGTCGCCGTCATGTGGTCAAATTTATTTACCTATTGAAATGCAAATAAAAGTGAAGAAACCCGGTCATAAAAATCGCGACTCACCTGCACGGATACGGATATGCATCAGGATTATTCCTGGCTGAGTAAGGAGAATACTTATCGAGCAGCCAGATCATGAACCCAGTCAATACTAATGCTGCCACGATACTCAGCCACACTTCTGTGCGCAGTACTGTCATGAATTTGAAGAGGGATGTCTTTCTGATGGGTTTACGAATCACTGCAAAAGAATATTGGTTTTAGAGTAGGCTATTTTAGTTAAGAGAAATTGTAGGTAGGTATTTAAATCGTAACTAAGTAGTGTAAACGAGTCTTTAGGTTTCAAACGCAAAACAAAGATAACGAGTCACCGCACGCACGGCGACCGCATCAACGCGCCGCCGCGCCGGGAGACGACACGAAACTTTTAACAATTAGTGTCTAAACACACTATGCCGAAGGTACGCGACCGAAGTTCGGCATGATTACGCCTGCAATTCTATTTGAATTCCTGACGACACATTATGCCGAAATTACGTTGCGTTATCGCATAGGTACAGCCGAACTTCGGTCGGGCGTAAGTTCAGCGGCAATTCGGCGGCAACGTATTCTGTAGAGCACACATTATACGCGACCGAAGTTCCAGAAGACCACACAAAGTTGCCCAACTGAATTTCTGCCGCGTAAGTTCGGCACTTATGGTGTGTCATATCAGCCGAATACGTCGGAACGTAAAATCAGCCGCGGAACTTCGTTCGCGTAACTTCGGCATAGTGTGTTTGGACACTTAGCTTCTTATATTCGTAATGTTAACATTATACGCTCATAAGCCTGGACAGCAAAAATGTAATAAATCAAGTAATTTTTTGTATTTATTTCTGTACAAGTGATTTGTAATCTTTAGAAATAAGAGGAAGGAATAAGAAGGTCTATCACGCGGCGCGGGGTTTTTTTTAGTTTATTTTTGCAATATACATAAATATTGTGAGTTGAGTACTCACACTATTTATGTATATATTCGTTACTATTTTTTATTTGTCACATATTTATCTTATTTAAGCATGCATACACACGTCAACTGATTTACATCCGTCACCTCACACATCGGCACCCGAATTGCGTAACACACAATCAATCGGAATCTGTTTCATTTTGACAGTTCAACAACATTCATTGCGTTATTTACGTGTTGAACAGACAAATTTTTCGAACTTATGAAACAATGGATTAGCAATTTGCTTCTAAATGATTCTGATTCCGATTGATTGTGTGTTACGCAATTAGGGTGCAGGTTCAGTTGAAAGCCAGCGTCAGGCACTATTGTCTGGCATTTTTGCTGAACTGGGCCTTTTTGGTGCAGCCGTGAGGCACACTTTCCTGCTAATTTCTTACATCGGTCTGTATACTTTCTATTTGTTTTTTTATTAGTTGCTATTTTTACTAATATCTCTCTCCGGTCGTGTCGGATTGCCGTCCCATCGGACTATGAGAGTGAGGGAAGAGGGAGTGCACCTGTGTCTGCACACACACTTGTGTACTATAATATCTCCAGCGCTGAAGGCTGGTCTCCGTTCGTTTAAATTGGCTGCCATGCCCGAATACTTTCTTTCTTTTTTAAAAAACGTTGCCCCACTAGGAATTTCTCCTGTATCGTGGGTGCGTTTACAAATATTGAAACTCACATACACAAACAGCCAGACCCGGAACGACTACTTGTAGGTCATACAAATGTTTGTTGTATTTGCGACACGCAGTCACGCAGCGCAGCAGTCAATCAACCGTGCCGTCGATACTGCCCATCAATTTGGCACTTGGGTAGTCCATGACTTATGGATTGGGACATATGATGCATTTCATCCCGATATTCTCACGGGATCGAGACTTATGCGGGTGAAATCGCGGGCGCAGCTAGTTTCAAATATACTAGAAAAATATAAAGTAAGAAGGGGAGGGAAATGACAATAATTATACGATTTTTATCTCATAATTACGAATCCCTTACCTATCAGTATGCCAGTCTGCTCGAAGTAAGGAGCCACGAAGTCTATGACCTCTTCTCTCTCAGCAGTCATTGTTAACGCTGCTATTGCTATATCCGTTTCCTGTAATAAACCATAATTACAGGCATTACAGCCCGATTCAAACTTAATGACAGTGAAGTGCGCTACTCGCTGCGCAGTAACAAATTCATCTGTCAGCGGGGGAGAGGGGTGAGGTACTGCGCCGCGAGTAGCGCACTTCACTGTCATAAAGTTTGAATTGCGCAGTACCTCACCCCTCTCCCCCGCTGACAGATGAATTTGTTACTGCGCAGCGAGTAGCGCACTTCACTGTCATAAAGTTTGAATTGCGCAGTACCTCACCCCTCTCCCCCGCTGACAGATGAATTTGTTACTGCGCAGCGAGTAGCGCACTTCACTGTCATAAAGTTTGAATTGCGCAGTACCTCACCCCTCTCCCCCGCTGACAGATGAATTTGTTACTGCGCAGCGAGTAGCGCACTTCACTGTCATAAAGTTTGAATTGCGCAGTACCTCACCCCTCTCCCCCGCTGACAGATGAATTTGTTACTGCGCAGCGATGGCCTCATGTTCTGAGCCGCCCCGTAAAGTTTGAATCGGTCAACTTTACTTTGTAATTTAGATAAATGTTGAGGAAAACTCTCAAATACATCGAGCACGTATGACAAAAATTCCGAAATCCGTATCAATGTATCCTTTTGACAGTCGTTACGGGTAGTCTGAAGACCGTAGTCTGACAACCAGTCATGATACCAAGGTATATCGTATTACCGAGTAGCGTAGTTGTCTAGGTTAGAAAGGCAGTCACTCCATGTAAAATACTGACATTTAGCTGCATCCGTTTAGACTAGAAGCCGACTAAGATGAATGTTACCAGTTGTACAAAATTGGTTAGCAGAAAAGGTTAGGCAGGTGATAATAACAATTTTTTTTTGAAGTGAAAACTTCCTTAACGGCATTGTGCACTTTTTGTGATGGGCAAAAAATGTTAAATTCGCGTGACATGATCGAAAATTCCGTAAGACGGAGCTCGCGGCAGGACACGTGACCTGATCGAAAATTCGTAAGACGGAGGGAGTTTTTTGTGATGGGTAAAAAATGTTAAACTCGCATCAGGACACGTGACCTGATCGAAAATTCGTAAGACGGAGGGAGAGTAGACCGCATTCCAAAATATCAAAAATGCACAACGTTAATATTCAAGTTTTCACTTCTGCCGGCACTCGAGAGGGGCCCGTGGCTAAATAATAACAGCCGCACAGGTCGATCGGTCAGGTTGAGCTACACTTGCCGCGGTTGGTCTGTGGATGGGTGACCATCTTTACGTACTGAGACCACCACCTCCGTGCCTCGGAAACCACGTTAAGCCGTTGGTCCCGGCTGTCATTCGTGGATCTTTGACAGTCGTTACGGGTAGTCAGAAGCCCGAAAGTCTGACAACCAGTCTTACCAAGGGGTATCGTATTACCCAGTAACTGGGTTATGGAGGTCAGATAGGCAGTCGTTCCATGTAAAATACTGGTATTCAGCTGCATCCGGTTAGACTGGAAGATCCCAACATAGTTGGGAAAAGGCTAAGCAGATGATGACTTCTGCCAGCACTCCCGGAGTGCAAGCCGTGGTTTATAAATCAGCCTGTTTTGTCCCACAGCAGGGCAAAAGCCTCCCTTTCCTTTTACCACTCAAAACGATAACCCGGGCAAGCCCCCGGGCCGGGTATATCCGTGCGTCAAGCTCGTCCCGCCATATACGCCTGGGGCTGCAGTCTCGACATTCATAGCCATCGCTTTACGACCGAATTCGCAAAGTCCCAGATTGACAGGTGTAATTAATGTATGGAGTGACAGGACTTTGCGACCGATTTCGGTCGTAAAGCGATCGCTATGAATGTCGAGACTGCAGCCCCTGGGCCGGCCCCGATGCTGTTGATGTTTTCAGGTGATAACTATACTTAAGAATTTGATACTAACCCCTCTCATTAGATCTCCAACAACTCCATCCCATGTACCATTTGGAAGCTTTCTTCCGAAATCTCCAGCCTTTGGAGAAACGATCTCATAATCGAACGACATGGTCTGGAAAAAGAATATTATTAATATTTATATGGGGGCATAACGCTTTTTCCTTACGTGACGATTTTTACCAGTCAACTCCTACCACAAGCCCCGTTAAGGAACTTCGTTCCAAAAGTCCATTCAAGTAATATCCCTGGACAATATCCCTGGACATTTCACACAGCGCCATCTAGTCCCAAGCTAAGCAACCTAATGCTTGTGTTACGGTAACAAGATGGCTGATAAACTACTTATATACACATATATAAGTCAATTTACTATTTCAGAATTGGTTCCTGAGGCCAAATAAATTTTCTCTTAAATAGTTGATAGATAAAATACACACTATTGTGGAAACACTAAAATTAAAATGTCCATAGAATAGAATACCTACTCTTTATTATGAGTATTCTCTTTATATGAGACAAACGTACCTCCTCCGACATACCTACTTATGTAAATACGTATAAATATATACAATAAATAGCGACGTCGTCCTGCCCGAAAAAGCAGCGCCACCTAGCGGGTCCAATTGTGTTTTCAAACCATCCAGGAACCCATTGAAATATACATACAAAATTTCATCCACATCGATCCAGACGTTTAGGAGGATTTAGGTGACAAACACACGTACAGAAGAGTTATATACTCGTAATAATAATAATATATACAGGGTGGAAGGGTGAACAGTGGCAACTTTCAAAGGACGAATAGATAATCTTAAATAAAAAAATATTACAAAAGTTTTAAATGTATGTCGCAATTTTTTTTTTGCGAATTTTTAGTTTTCTAATTCCGAAATTTTACGCGAAGTGACCGCACCCGACGACAACGCACGAAGCGGCCGGTGTTTCCACCGGCCGCCGCGCGCCCGGCGGCGCGGCGCCAGTACATGCGGGGCAGAGGCCTAACAGTAATGTGACTATGATTTTTTATTTTTCGGGATATTAGAAGAAAAACTTAGAAAAAAATTGGGTCATATTTTTCAACGGTTTTAGAATCTACTCATGATACTTATGCACCTCCTTAAATATTGCCACTGTTCACACTAACAGCCTGTATATAAAGATGATAATCATAAAACAAGTGCAAATAACATAAAAATTACGTTTAAGGAGAGAGGTAGTGTTTAGTGTTTACTGTTTGTCCTTACCTCAGACAATCTAGCAATGAGATCGACGCAGTACCCTTCGTACATGGGTTGTCCTTCTTCATCATACATCTGCTCACCAGTGTTAGGATCTAACTTCATCAGGGTCCAGGGTACAGCCTGTCAATGAATTAATAATGCAATATTCATACTAACTTACTAAATTACATTAAATTCATTTATTACAGACCAATTATATTTGCCCATAATATTGTTAGAAACAAAGGTCTTAAAACTCAATCGTAATAATAAATCAAATCATCATTCATAATATCCAACATTCAAATAATAAAGTTACTCATGTCAAAAATATCATATCACTAGTGTCATCTAGTCACAGGAAGCTGGATGAATCTCCCCAGCATTTTTACGTATTTTGTTTTTTTTCTTCTTTCTTATTCAAGTTCGGCTGGGATTCAGCACTTTTTTGCATAGCTATAAGTCACATTTCCCATCACTGTATAGGTGCTTGATGCTATTTAAAGGCATCTATCTTACGTTCATACACCAGAAGGCCAATTCTCGTAATTTAAAACGTTCAAATCAAATCAAATCAAAAGTCATTTATTCAAATTAGGCTGAGAATCAGCACTTTTCGAACGTCAAAATTACAAAAGACAGTCCCCCAAAAACGCCCGCCCTTCGCCACTTCCTAGTGCTATCGCTGGGAATTCAAAGTCTAGTCGCAGTCTCATCTCAGCGACAAACAAATGTCAAAAACTCGTAAAAGTGTAGGGAAATTAAAACTATTTTTGACAGATTGAGACTGAGATCAGACTGTGAATGTTCTTAAAATTACGAGAATTGCCCCCCTGAAGGCCAATTTCCGTAATTAAAAACATTCAAAACCTAATAGCAATCTCATCTCAGCGACAATCAATGTCAAAAACTTGTCAAAGATGTAGGGAAATTAGAGGTGTTTTTGACAAATTGCGACAGACCGTTGACCGATGACAGTTGGGGTAGACGTGTTCTTGAGTGGAGACCGCGAATCGGTAAACGTAAGGTAGGACGATCTTCGCAGGATGGATGAGAGTTGCCGCAAATCGAGTCGAATGGCGTGCCTAGGAGAGGCCTATGTCCAGCAGTGGACTGCTATATGCTGATGATGAGACTGAGATGAGACTGTGAACGTTCTTAAAATTACGAGAATTGCCTCTCTGATAACTTACCGGTGCAGTTCCAATCCTAAAGAACATCTTCAACGGTTCCAGTTCGACTCCTGGTAACAGCCTGTACTCGTCACCAGCAGACCAAGTGGCTATGGTCTGCTGACCTTCGTCGGGCTTGTAGGTAGATAGGATGAAGCGTGAACGGAGAAAGAGACCGGATCTGGCAGAGAGAAGATATTGAAGTAGTCTTATAGGCTTCGCCTTTTAACTAAATCTACTTACTTAATAAATTTACTTATTTATTATTTGTACACCTTTTTATTCTGACATTCTTAACTTGTACCATTATTTTATTATTATTTCTACACCATTAACTGGTAGGACATAGAGATCGTAATATATTTGACTGTAACAACTTTGTAACCTATGTACACAAATAAATAAATTGAATTGAATTGAATTGAATTACATACGTTCAAAACTATACCGCCACATATGCGAACTAAGCATCACACTGACGTCACGCAAAATCCTGCATCGCGCAAGCAGAGTTTACCACGAAACTAGCATATAATATGTATACAACGTCCCGACATCAATCGTTGGGCAGTAGCCCACCAGACACAACATCCGTCTGGTCGGAGGATCCTCCCATTTCTATGTAGGATAAGTGAACTTTACACTCTGTTCCTCATACCTCTATACTATCATTGCTTACCATAACGTACACACGTAATAACGCGATATTAGCTGCTTACCTGTCCCCATCCCAAAAGAACAGCGTCTCGTTACTCATCTCCGACTCCTCAGCGAACTGCCTGAACAGCCGCTCTCTAGTACTATTCATGATAGGTGTAGGGTCGTCGCAGTCAATCGTACTGGTGGTCACAGGGAGGTCCCTGTCCAGCTTCGAATAGGTCTCTGATATGTACTGGATCAGGGCGTTGAGGATCTGTTGCCTTCTCTGTAAATGTTATTATTTTGTTACCCTTAGCAAAAATGCTGAGGAGAAAGGAGAGGAGAGGAGATTGGAGAATGCGAAAGAAAAGTAAGAACAAAAATACAAAGTTCGTTCTTACGCGATACTCGCACGCATATACACACTCGTATATAAAAGAAAAACATAGAGAAACAGAGAAAGTCAGAGAGTAAAGAACTGTGTCTATCTCTCATCATATACAGGGCGGGCAAATAAGAGGTACCTATACACTTTATTTTTTAAATTTTATTCTATGAAATACAGGGTGTTATTGACAGCCCTCCACAAAAACACAGGATTGATTCAGCTCCTTATTCTGAATCATATCCCACTGGAAATTTTCTCAGGAAAAAAAAAATATGCCGTTTTTTCTGCTGATATTCCTTTATTTCAATGTATAATTACGTTCTCTGTATGCAACACTCCATTTATGTAAATAAAACAGCTGAAAACAGCCTCGCTCAAGCTCGCTGCGCTGCCGTCCGCTACGTGCGTTTTGCCACGGTAACGATACGTTGCGTGTGAGGTAATAAAACAAATCTGGTTTTTTGGATTCGCTTAATGTTCCTGAAAGAATTACATGTACCGGTCATCTTAATATGATGTACTGAAGCCACCCTATCAGTTTGCGGAGGGCTGTCAATAACACCCTGTATAAAAATTGTTAAGTATTTTTATTTAGATATGGTATTAAGTGCCGGCAATTTAGTATGGAAAATAATCTCAGACAAACGTCCACCTCTAAAGCAGCATGATAGATGTGAACCCTGTTCACTGTGTTTTTCATGACATTTTCACACATTCCTTGCGTTATTTCAGTGACTGTGTCTCAGATATTTTGTTTTAATTCTTGAAGGTTCATTGGCCTGTTAGCATAGACACGTCCCTTTATATAGCCCCACAAAAAAAGGCAGGCGCTGTTAAATCCGGAGATCTTGGGAGCCAATCAATGTCACCGTTTCTCGAAATTAATCGACCCGGAAACGTTATTTTCAATGTCTCGATTGTGGCTCGTGCTGTATAACATGTGGCCCCGTCTTGTGGAACCACATGTTTCCTAAGCTCCGGTTACACAATGCCATGCTGCTCAAATTTAATCACTAAACGAGCTATTGTTAGCCGTTAAGGTAAGGGATTTCTACCGAAAATTTGCCGCAATTTTCTTAGAATTTCCGCAATACATGATTGGATTGAGTAGAATGTTTTAATAATTAAAACACTGTTCAGTCGTAGAACGCTCCATAACAAATTTGCCGTATCTACTTACACAAAATAATTTTCATGAAACAACTGTCATATTTGCCGCCAAAACAAAATGGCGGCAAAAAATGTTGTATACCTACCTCCAACTTGTACTATAGGAGTAGTTATAAAGAATACCTGGAAATCCGAAGGACAGGTACAGTCCTCTCTTTTCATGAGTTTGCAACATTCCACTTGATCTACCTGGAGTGTCACTGTGGGCAACACCAGCTGGCTGACGTCTGGAGTTGAGTAGTCAGTCATGATCAAGTTCCAGCGGTAGCTTCGACGTACTAGCTTCTCTTTTACTGCCTGATTAGGAACAAGATTTAACAACAATAGTAGAAGGAGGTAGCAGCTTAGATACCATTCATCATTAATTTTTTTTTTTTTGTCTTTTGATCTGTGCTAAATAAATGTTTTTTCTTTCTTCTTTCTTTCTTTCTAACCAGTATCCTAATTACGTAACACACAATCAATCTCAATCTGAACCACTTTGAAGTATGTTGCTAATTCATTGCTTCATTTGTTCGAAAAATTTGTCTGCTCAACAAGGTAAATAAGCGCAATGAAAGTTGTTGAACTGTCAAAATTAAACCCTACTTGATAGTGTGTTACGTCCATATAGCTAGTAAGTAACAACAACACCTTGCAGCAATAATAGTACTATTGAATTATCAGTAGACAGTAGTTCAAGGTATGAAAAATGGGAAGGCTATGGGCCCAGATGATATACCAGTAGAAGTATGGAAGTGTTTAAAAGAAGATGGATGTATGTGGCTGACTTTATTCTTCAATAAGTTGTTGCATGAAGGAGGGATCCCACAAGAATGGTGCAATAGTTCACTAGTGCCCATCTTCAAGAATAAAGGTGATGTACAGGACTGCAACAAGTATCGAGGGATAAAGCTCATGTCACATAGTATGAAGGTATGGGAGAAAGTAATAGAGAAAAGATTGCGAGAAGAGAGTGAGATTACCCCAAACCAGTTTGGGTTTATGCCAGGTCGAGGAACAATGGACGCCACTTTTGCACTCCGCCAATTACACGAGAAGTACAGACGTGCACATAAAAACTTGCACATGGTGTTCATTGATCTGGAGAAAGCGTATGACAGGGTACCTCGTGATGTGCTGTGGTGGGCCTTGAAAGAGAAAGGTTTGCCCGGGAAGTATGTAGAGTTAATTCGTGCTATGTATAGTCAATCTCGTACCTACGTCCGGTCGGCTGCTGGCTATACCGACGAGTTCAGTGTGGCTGTAGGCTTGCACCAGGGATCGGCTTTAAGTCCTTACCTCTTCCTGTTGATTATGGACGCTCTTACGTCGGACATCCAGGAGGAGGCATGTTGCATGTTGTTTGCCGATGACATTGTTCTCGTCGGTGAAGATGGACCTGAGATCCAGAGCAGATTGGAGAAATGGCAACAGAAGCTGGAGAATGTTGGCTTGAAAATCAGCAGAACCAAAACGGAATATATGTTCTGCGATTTCGGCGGTCTCTCCAGTTTTGGAACCATAGCGCTTGATGGCGCACTTCTCCCAGTCTGCTCTGACTTTCGGTATCTCGGTTCACTCGTGCAAAGCGATGGTGAAGTAGATCGGACGGTTATGCAGAGAATTAACATTGGATGGATGAAATGGCGGCAGGTCACGGGAACAATCTGCGACTCCCGCATTCCCCTTAAACTTAAGGGGAAGATGATGGGGAAACCATGATTAGACCTGCTGTCTTGTATGGATCAGAATGTTAGGCCACAAAAGGGATAAATGAAAGGCAATTGCATGCAGCTGAGATGAGAATGCTAAGAGGGATGTGTGGTGTTACACGAATGGATAGAATAAGAAATGAGTACATAAGAGAAAGTCTGAAAGTGGCACCGGTAACTGAAAAGTTGTGTGGAAATCGGTTGTCATGGTATGGGCATGTGTTACGGAGAAATGAGGAAAATGTCGTGAGGAGAGTTTTGAGTATGAATGTCGATGGCTATAAGAGTAGGGGAAGACCAAAGAAACGATGGATGGAATGTGTAAATGTTGATATGGTTAGAAAGGGGGTGACTACCGAGATGACGAGTAATAGAGAAGTATGGAAGAAAAAGACATGTTGCGCCGACCCCAAATAAATTGGGATAGGGGCAGGAGAATGATGATGAATTATCAGTAGACAAATGCCTTCTGTTTTCGAGACGGAGTGGGTTGATTATCCACCACGCGGGCCCAGTGCGGGTTGGTAGATGTCACATGTCTTCGAATTTTTAGTTCTAGGACATGCCGGTTTCCTCACAATGGTATCCTTCACCGTTTTGAGAGCAGCAGTGCGATTTTGTAACCATCTCACCGTGAAAACTTAGGTGAAGTAGGCGTGGAGTGAGCTATCATTCTAAGTAATGCTAAGGGATTGTCACTATTGACAGCTCACTCTAAGCTCACTTCACCAACTTTTCACGGTGAGATTTTTACAGAATCGATCGGCTGCTCTGCGAACCTCGCAAATAGTTGACAACTTTAATTAACTCTCAATAAACTTACCCTCCTATATGTATCCATGACAAACCCATCCGCCCCAACAATTATGTAGAAGCTAGGTTCAGGTCTCATCGTCTTCAGCGATTTGGCAGAGTCTCTGGTTAAGCCAGCGTGCACCCAGACCCTGATGTTGGAGACTCCTAGCAACTCGTAAAGCGTTCTGTCCACATCTGTGTACGAAAAGATGATTAAGGCATAGTTTTTAAGTCCATCCACCTGAATATAGACTTCAAAATGGAAATTATGAACTAGAAAAGATTTTTATTTAGCCCTCTTTTTTCTATGTTCCAGGACTTACCACTCTCACTCTCCAATATAATAGCAGCATCAGTAGCATTCCTTGACTCCAGGTGGTCATCAAGCGCCTTCACAAGTTGTTGGGACCCTAACAACGCCCTGACGAGTGGCACTCCTGTCTCCGAAGCCAGGTCTTCGGCCATTGTCCATGGAGACCAGGAGAGGTCAATTATCATGGATACTCCTTTGGATACTGCTGAACACACTGTAAAGAAAGTCATTCCTGCTGTTAATGTGCTACGAAATTACTCCGCTGATGTACAGACGCCCGCAGGTCAAGCTACCCGAAACTGACAAATTTTCCCAATCAACCTTGAACCTTAATGCTTTAGCGATAAAGTTGAAAATCTATTAAAGAAATTTGACAGATTGGAGTAGCTTGATGTGCTGGCGTACGTTTTTTGAGCGAGAAAATACTCGATAGTTAGTAGCTTGTCATCGTGCCTACCACCGTCCATAGAAACCTTCAATACCAATGACCAATTTGTTGCCAATCGTAGAGGTAATTTAAAGGTATTGAAGATTTTTATATGGAGCCTGGCCATGAGCCTGGCATACCTGCTGTCGCGCCATATTGATCTTTCGTCAAAATGGCGGCCACGCATTAAAGACGATTTGAGACTCAAGTCTTATTTTTTTCTTACATGGGGGTGGGAGGGGTTTAGTTTATTCATACGTAAAATCACAAAAGTAAGCAAAAATTACAAGTTTAAAAAAATTTTGCTACTTTTTCTTTGCAATTTTGGTAGATCTCGTAAGATTCAAAGGGGAGGGGTCATTCAAGTCTTATTGAAGTGAAAACTTCTTTAGCGGCGCTGTGCACTTTTTTGTGATGGGTAAAAAGTGATAAACTCGCGTCAGGACACGTGACCTGATCGAAAATTCGTAAGACGGAGCTCGCGTCAGGACACGTGACCTGATCGAAAATTCGTAAGACAGAGGGAGAGTAGACCGCATTCCAAAATATCAAAAATGCACAATCGTTAATATTCATGTTTTCACTTCTGCAGGCACTCCCGGAGTGCAACCCGGTTTTTTTTATCTTACGTGGGAGGAGTGGGGGTCTGAAATTGGTTAAAATTGTCTTACGTAATAAATGAACATTATTTAAATTGGCCCTGTATACTCACGTATCCTATAGCTCTCATTTTCCCTCTCTCTATCCAAAGGGACAATGGCGTCATCAACTTTAACGTCAGGCCTGACAGTTTCAGACAGTTTCAGAGCTTTGCCGATGTTATGCGTCAAATCCTGTTCTTGAGTCTCGACTATGAATACTAGAAGAAATAATTATGATTATTATCTATTTCTACAGAGTCAAATTGAATTAGCTAACGAAACTTCGTAGACGTGATGAGAATCGATAGGTATCTAAACATGATTAACAAAAAGAAATATTTGATGATAATTTATTTTGGGGATCAACTACTAGGTACAGTACCCTAATTGCGTAACACACGATCAATCGGAATCTGAATCATTTTTAAGCAAATTGCTAATCCATTGCTCCATAAGTTCGAATTTGTCTGCTCAACACGTAAATAACGCAATGAATCTTGTTGAACTGTCAAAATGAAACCGATTCCGATTGATTGTGGGTTACGCAATTAGGGTGCAGGTTGTTATTCAATGAACTTTAGCTGAGAAAATCAGTTTTTTTGAAGTGAAAACTTCTTTAGCGGCGTTGTGCACTTTTTTTGCGATAGGTAAAAAATTTTAAACTCGCGTCAGGACGCGTGACCTGATCGAAAATTCGTAAAACGGAGGGTTTTTTGTGATGGGTAAAAAAATTTAAACTCGCGTCAAGACACGTGACCTGATCGAAAATTCGTAAGACGCAGCTCGCGTCAGGAGACGTGACCTGATCGAAAATTCGTAAGATGGAGGAAGAGTAGACCGCATTCCAAAATATCAAAAATGCACAACGTTAATATTCAAGTTTTCACTTCTGCCGGCACTCCCGGAGTGCAACCCGTTTTTTTTGTTTAGCTATCGAAACCTATCACGACTGTGAAGTATACAGAAATAAAAACAGATGTTTTAACTGATATTTCAAGCATACTGTCGTCGACCTCAAAATAAATTGTTATCAAAATCATTTTAATTTTTTTTTTTTTTTTGTTGATTCCCATCACGACTGCGGAGTGTCGCTAGCTAATTTAATTTAACCCTAATAAAAATTAAATGCTGTCCGTTGGTAAAATGAAATGGACTTGAATGGCTGAACCCATTTGGCAAATTTGGGAAAACTGAAATTGCATTTTCTATAAATTATTGTAATTTAGACACGAGAACATCTGTCGCTTCAACTTTAATATGAATAATAAATCATTTATGAGATTTAATTTACTTTTTCGATAGCCGTAATTAATCTATTTTATTACTTTTACAACTAATTGCATATTGTTTCATGTTTTTTTTCGATTTCGACTCTAATAACTGGACTTGTTTTAATATTAAAAAAAATAGGTACTTACCAAATCGTAGACTCAGCTCAGAGATGACGCAGCCCAAATTAACGAGAAAAATTAACAAGAACAAATAATAAAACGACATTTTGATTTTTATATTTCCATTTTTGTTTTGTGAACTAAAAAATCTTTTTAATAAGCGCAAGATTTACAGTTGTTACAAGTTTTTATTTTATTAATTAAAATAGCTGAAATGTATTCCTGAAGTAAATATGGTATGAGCAACGTTAGTAAGACATAGAATATAATTCTTAATTTTTCCAACATCACTGTCAAGCCGCCATCTTGGATTTTTTAAACTCGTTAAAATATTTTTCAACAAGAATGTAACTGGTTCTCTATGGAAGCAATATGTTAGTTTTAGAAAATTTAACAGGTATTTCATTTAAAAGCAATCCATTTATTTATCATGCAATCGGAACCAGAAAAAAAATATCTCCTGATTTTAAAACCAACTCCAAAAATAAAGACGTTTTCAATGACTCGGCTGTATATTTCTACTTTTTGGAAGGGATATACTTGTCCTCAAATCTTTCTCCGTAAACTAACAACTTCCATATGAACTTGAGCCATTTATGATCCCTTTAAAACTGCACTAAAATTAATATTTGAAGTTATAACTAAACGTTTTACGTCAAGGGGCGCGTACCTAATGCATTATGACTGCCGTATAATTTAGTTAGCAAGACAAATGATGGGTAAACAATGGAAAACATGTTGTTAGACGGTATTTTAGGTCTTCGGTACAGTCGTGTACGAATACACTTATACCTAAGTAAGTACCTGAAGCCTTATTTGGTTCAACTGCTACTTTCCAACCACAGCACTTCCTGTACAAACGCCAGCAGGTTAAGCTACCCCAAAACTGTCAAATTTTCCCAATCAACCTTAAACTTTAGCGATAAAGTTGAAAATTTATTAAAGCTGTACCTTACAAAGTGGCAGAGGGGAGGCGGAGGGGAGGGGCCCGTGGCTAAATAATAACAGCCGCACAGGTTGATCGGTCAGGTTAAGCTACGCTTGCCGCGGTTGGTCTGTGGATGGGTGACCATCTTTACATACCGAGACCCCTCCGTGCCTCGGAAAGCACGTTAAGCCGTTGGTCCCGGCTATCATTCATGGATCTTTGACAGTCGTTACGGGTAGTCAGAAGCCCGAAAGTCTGACAACCAGTCTTACCAAGGGGTATCGTATTACCCAGTAACTGGGTTGTGGAGGTCAGATAGGCAGTCGCTCCATGTAAAATACTGGTATTCAGCTGCATCCGGTTAGACTGGAAGCCGACCCCAACATAGTTGGGAAAAGGCTAGGCAGATGATGATGACCTTACAGAGTGGCAGAATCTGCAGTTATGTTATGACTAACCGGAAAAACGGAGACTAAAAAGCTCGACGAGTCTCAGGAAAATAGGTACCTAATTGAATTTATTTTGAACCTGCAACGAAATGAGCCCATAAAGGTTTATTACACTTCCTACTCAGAATTTGAGAATTAGGAAGTTTGCTAATCAGAAAGCTAGAAAGAAATCAGAAACTGCTAACTGGTGAGTTAGAGAACCAAGGCGTAGTGATATAGCATTAGAAGCCGACCCCAACATAGTTGGGAAAAGGCTAGGCAGATGATGATGACCTTACAGAGTGGCAGAATCTGCAGTTATGTTATGACTAACCGGAAAAACGGAGACTAAAAAGCTCGACGAGTCTCAGGAAAATAGGTACCTAATTGAATTTATTTTGAACCTGCAACGAAATGAGCCCATAAAGGTTTATTACACTTCCTACTCAGAATTTGAGAATTAGGAAGTTTGCTAATCAGAAAGCTAGAAAGAAATCAGAAACTGCTAACTGGTGAGTTAGAGAACCAAGGCGTAGTGATATAGCATTAGGCAGGTACCTACTGACGCAATGGGAATGTGGTATAGAATAGAGTCCTCGAGTGGAGACCGCATTTCAGCAAGCGTAGCATAGAACGCCCCCTAGCTTGATGGGATAGCATTTGTCCAGCAGTGGACTGCTACTGCCTGAATAGATAATAATAATAATATCCCTGGACATTTCACACAGCGCCATCTAGTCCCAAGCTAAGCAACCTAATGCTTGTGTTATGGTAACAAGATGGCTGATAAACTACTTATATACATTTTTTTTTTGTAAATACATACATATTATAGAGAGAAAAACACCCAGACTCGGAAGAAATACATGTAGGTCATACAAATATTTGTTCCGTGCGGGAATCGAACCCGCGACACGCAGCGCAGCAGTCAATCGCTTAACCACTGCGCCAACCGTGCCGCCGATCAATTTACAGACGCCAGCAGGTCAAGCTACCCGAAACTGTAAAATTTTCCCAATCAACCTTGAACCTTCATGCTTTAGCGATAAAGTTGAAAATCTATTAGAGAAATTTGACAGATTGTAGTAGCTTGATGTGCTGGCGTCTGTACGTACACCTTTTCCTTTTTTTTGTGTGGGAAATCATCATGACTTCTCCAGCTCTACGTGTCAGACTTTTACTGACTAAAACCCACCCGTGTTCCTTCAGTTGCCTGTGCGAGAGGCCACGGTTATCTCTTTCGAACAACCTGCGGCCCTGGCAGGCACCGGCCCTAGCGGACCCCGTCAGTTCGTGCTGACATCTCTTTGAGGCGCGCGTGAAACACAACGCGCCGTCACCGCGTCGACCCGGGCCAGCAGTGCGATTCTGTAACCATCTCACCGTGAAAACTTAGGTGTAGTGAGCGTGGAGTGACCTGTCATTCTAACTAATGTTAGGGATTGATACCATTGACAGCTCACTCTAAGCTCACTTCACCTAACTTTTCACGGTGAGATTTTTGCAGAATCGATCGGCTGGTCCTTACCGGGCGGCGAGCTGCGCGCTGCTCGCCGCAAGCCGCAAGCCCGCTCCTACGGTGGCCGGGAGTCGGTTGCTGACACGTACCTACACAGACTGATTCGGAAAATACAGACTTGATATACATAATTTAATTGTCTAGGGAACGTGACTCCGACTGCGGCGGAGTTGGATTATGTTTTTTTTTGTATAGGTAGATTAGCTAGCTCATTGGGATGCGATTGATACAAACCGGAAGGTAGACTCAAATATTCGATAACACTTCTGTGCGCAACGATACACACAATCAATTATTCACACGTAACTGCTTCGCGTAAGTCGCTGTGATTTCACGAGTGTGGGAATATGGACACGCGGCGTCTTGGACACGCCACCCTTGGAAGTATGGTGGTGTGATTAGAAGGGTAGGAAATGTGTGGAAGTGGAGTGGGGTTCGATTTCTGCCGGTCGAATCTATAAAATTTACACCGTGAAAACTTGGGTGAGGCTTCTTTCACGGTGATGACGTGACGCTGTCGACTATTTCTGTTCTGTGCTTGTGATTATAGATCTTGTTTCTTTATTATTAGAGTTATTTTATGATTTTGTATGCACGAAATGTTGTGTAAGTAAACCTATTTTCTTAACTATAAGATACAAGGTATAAAGGCGGCCTTAATGCCACCCAACGCATGCTTTGATTTTTGTTTTTGGAACGAAGTTCCTTATCGCGCGTTGCGAAAGGAGGCTAGACGGAAAAAATTAAGACCAAAAGTTGGAACGACACTTTTTGCTATAGTTGTAAGCCGTGTGGCGTGCGCGTGTTTCTCTATCTGTCTCTCTCTCTCTTATAGAAAGCAAGCCAGTTATACTTCGTTCCATCCGGGTGTCCCTTGACACCTCTCAAGTTTTTCTTTGCTATAATTGTCCCATTTCAGGATAGAGGCTTCTTCTCACACAGACAAGGAACGAGCGTTAATCACCGCACTTACTAACTGGTGTCTCATTCAGACCGTAAGTACAATCAAGGTGTAGGTACGTCCTCCTGTCCTCATGACGATGTTTTTTCTGTATGTTATTATAGTGATACTAGATCTATTAGAATTTACATAAGCCACGTTAATAACATAGGTACTTGTTTACTAGATCCTAGATTAACGTAGAAAAATGAAACTTTGATGTCCAATACACATGCATGACATCGAAGCGCAACCATGGATTCAGTACATGATTCTGAAACCCTGTGTTGAAAGTTTCCGTTGGACATTTAAATAAAAAATTACTGAAGGTGCTTGTGGCTAAATAATAATTTAAAAACCGCACGGGTCGATCGATCATGTTAAGCTACGCTTGCCGCGATTGGTCCGTGGATGGGTGACCATCTTCACATACCAAGACCCCTCCGTGCCTCGGAAGGCACGTTAAGCCGTTGGTCCCGGCTGTCATTCGTGGATCTTTGACAGTCGTTACGGGTGGTTCGAAGCCCGAAAGTCTGGCAACCAGTCTTACTAAAGGGTATTGTAGCGGTATCTACAACGCCACATGCGAACAACGCGTCATACTGACGTCACGCAAATCCTGCATCTCGCAAGCAGAGTTTACCGCACAATAAACATACATACAAGCTTCCCGACATCAGTCGTGGGACAATTGCCCGCCAGCCACAACACCCGGCTGGTCGGAGGATCCTCCCTTTTCTATGGAGGATGAGTGGACTTTACATTACACCCTGTTCCTCATACCTCTATAATATCATATTACCCAGTAACTGGGTTGTGGATGTCAGATAGGCAGTCGCTCCATGTAAAATACTGGTTCAGCTGCATCCGGTTAGACTGGAAGCCGACCCTAATATAGTTGGGAAAAGGCTAGGCAGATAATGATTTAAATAAAAATTTGCTGTTCCATCCATTTTGACTACGTAATAAGTATTGCACTTTTCTATGAAACAGTAGATTTTGTTTATGATAAATTGATAAAATAGGAAAAAATTCTGCGCTTGGATGTCTAGAATCATGTGCTGAATTGAAGCCATGAGAGCCACAGTGGCATAACTGAAAAAAATTGAACTAATTTTTAGGCCACTGTGGCGCTGAGTTTAGAGCAGTTTTTTCAAATAAAGTCAGTATTGAAAAAATGACAGTTAGGCCACTGTGGCTCTCATGGCCTCAATTCATGGTTACAATTTGCGCATCAATGTGCCTGCCACTTTGTATTTAAGGTGGATGCTCCAAGGTAGCCCGCGAAATTCAAATTTTCTTACGTTTTTTGCAATTTGATGGTCAGTACTAAGTTGTACGTTGATTAAAATATGATTCGCGGTCGTAACAAATTAATAATATATATTTACAGAATTATAATCATTAAAGTCATCAACTCTCTAAGATCAAGTAATCCTACTGAATGACTATTTCATGAAATCTTAACATTTTAGGATTATGCTAACTTAAAAAGTTGTAGGTATTACTGATTCTAATGATTATAATTCTGTAAATACTTATTTGTTACGGCCGCGAATCGTATTTTAATCAACGTACAACTTAGTACTGACCAGGAAATTGCAAAAATCGTAAGAAAATTTGAATTTCGCGGGCTACCTTGGATCATCCACCTTAAAGGTCTGCACCCTAATTGCGTAACACACGATCAATCGGAATCTGAATCATTTTGAAGCAAATTGCTAATCCATTGCTTCAGAAGTTCGAAAAATTTGTCTGCTCAACACGTAAATAACGCAATGAATGTTGTTGAACTGTCAAAATGATTCAGATTCCGATTGATTGTGTGTTACGCAATTAGGGAGCCGGTCTACCCCGTTGGTCTCGTGGTCGCGCTACTGCTGAGCGTAAAGTCCTGGGTTTGATTCCCAGGACGGGCTAGTGTTGTTGGGTTTTCTTAGTAGCAACCAGGAATTTGGAAGTTGGTGGTGTGACACCCCAGTGCCTCGGTGCGTCGTTGGTCCTGCGCCTCTCTCCGGTCGTCTCGAATTGCCGTTCCATCGGACTATGAGGGGTGAGGGAAGAGCATATGCACGTATATTCAAATTTTGTTTCAAATTTCAAGTTAAACAAATATCAACTTTATTTTAATGGTTATTAAGTTCATTTCAGAGTGACTTCTATTGAAGATTTATAAAAAAAAATTGAAGTTGTAGCCAAAACTGAACTTTATAGTGTAGGAATTAAAGTTATTGGAACGAAGTTTTGGAACGAAGTTCCTTATCGCGCGTTGCGAAAGGGGGCTTAGACGGAAAAAAAAGTTGGAACGACACTTTTTGCTATAGTTGTAAGCCGTGCGGCGTGCGCGTGTTTCTCTGTCTGTCTATCTCTCTCTCTAAGTAAGCCAGTTATACTTCGTTCCATCCGGGTGTCCCTTGACACCTCTCAAGTTTTTTTTTTCCATAAATGAACGAATGCAGATTATGTGTGCGCACGCATTTGTGCACTATAATATCTCGCACGCCGAAGGCTAGTAGTCTTTGCTGAAATTGGCCACCATTGCCGAAATTCGGTCTGGAAAACTATTATTTAAAGGTAAGGCTCAATTTAGCTTGCCACGGAATGGAAAGGAGTTACGGAAGCGTCGATTTGCAAGTCACGACGCCCGAGGGATTTGCAGCTACGGGAATTCCCGAGTATACACGAGGATTCTTCGGAAGAGCTCGCGCTTCGTGTTTTTTGTCTCGAATCTAATTTATGAAAAGTTTTTAGTAAGTATGAATCATCCTTCTCCTGCTCTAGCCCAATGTATTTGTGGTCGGCGCAACATGTATTTATCTTTCATACTTCTCTATTAGTCGTCACCTCGGTAGTCAGCCCTTTTCTAACCAGTTTTCTTAGTAAGTATAGCGAGTAGGGGAAGACCAAAGAAACGATGGATGGACTGTGTGAATGATGATATGGTTAGAAAGGGGGTGACTACCGAGATGACGACTGATAGAGAAGTATGGAAGATAAAGACATGTTGCGCCGACCGTAAATTAATTGGGATGAGGGCAAGAAAATGATGATGATCTAATTTGTACGTTACAGTATTGAAATAAAGTTCATTTTGCTTTGTACAGACGCCAGCACATCAAGCTGTCAAATTTCTTTAATACATTTTCAATTTTATCGCTAAAGCGTTAAGGCTCAAGGTAGAAATGGAAAAATTGACAGTTTCCGGTAGCTTAATGTGCAGGCTGGCGTCTGTACACACGGCTACACATCAAGCTATGCAAAATCAGTATTAGCTGACCGTTCATTGTGAGAAAATATCATACAAAGTGAGGCCAAGACAAACTGGTTTTGTATAGCTTGACGTGTAGCCGTGTGTACAATTCCGTTTCGCGGCAAGGAAAATCGAGCCGAAGGTCTATTATAGAAATAAAACGAGCAATGTCTTTAATATATAATAACTATTTATGTATGTATATAAACATGACATCAATATGATAAGAAAAAAATATTCATTTATCTAAGTCACAAATAAAAGGAAATAATAATAATTATACCTTAACTGTAAACAAGATACAACCTCACGCTACATGTATTAATCAATTAATTAATATTATTAAACAAAAAAAAATTAATAATCATAATAATTTTTAAAAAACTTTTTTTTTTTTGCATTGTTGAAATCTATTTTGTGTTAACGCTAAATTCTTAATTTCTAATTAATTCAACGCTGCATAATATACAATGTTTGGGTCCGTTTAGTGTAAAGTTAAAATAAAAATATAATAAAAAAAAAAATACAAAAAAAGTTGCAAAAATTTGAAAAAAATCGTCATCCAAAAGTTTGATTTTATTTACACATTTTTTTTTTAATAAAAGAAAAAAATTTCGTCCGAATTTTTTTGTCGAGATTCTTGATACCGATTTTATAGGTGTCACTTTTGTGGGCACTAAATGAACCCAACTTTGCGCAGAACTATGGACGGGGCGGCGCCCCATATAACTTAATAACTACCTCTCCGAAAAATCTCTAGTAAAATCTAATTTATACAGATTTCCACACACCCCAAAAGAAAAAAAAATACCTATGCTACATGAAAAATACCAGAATGAAAAAAAAAACTACAACACATCACTATCTCACGGTATAAAATTTTTCTGCATAAAAATCTCCACCTTGACTAGGGACGTGCAAAACTATCGATACTTTCGAAAAATAAAAACTTGGTATCGGTTCTGGTATCCGTCGATATCGATAATTTTGCGCGACCCTAGCCCGCTATTACTAAGTATAGTGGTTACCGCGCGACAATATCTGTAAATCGATATAATTTATTAAACATGAATAAATGCTTGTTCCGGAGTGAGAGGAATTTGTCGATACCACTGTTCCGTTGCAAAAATTCAATCGCATTTCGGAACATAAAAAAACTGACGCAATTCCGTGTTTGGGATACTAGGTGGTGATATCTTTTATCCGAATTTTAACGCCAAAAACTTGAGTTAAATGTGAAAACGATCTTAATCATAATAATAACCCTCAATAAAAATATCGATATCGGCAAGTCGGGAATTGAAAATTTCGTAATTTTAATTAATTTTTGCTTAACGGCGGGTTAAAAACCCTCGCTTTTTTATTACTGAACAACACATAAAAAAAAATTCCATAACAGTATCAAATGAATTAACTGAGAAATAAAACAAAAAAGCGGTTCTGTGCCAACCAAACTAGTTTACAAGTCAAACTCGAAAACTAATGAAGTTCACTGCAATCTACTTGTGACAGACATTCTTCTACCTCTTTCCTACTGTATATGCTAGAAAGGGACATCGCTATTTTTAGTGGCTGGGAATTTGTTGCGCCACTCTTCTTCCCAGCTAAATCACCAGGAAGTGGTGAAGGGTAGGCGTTTTGGGGGACTATCTTTTGTCATTTTGACGTTCAAAAAGTGCTGATTGTCAGCCTAGAGTTGAATAAATGAGTTTTGATTTTGATTATTTTTTCTATCTCTTTCCCACTTTATGTGCTAGAAATAGACATCGCTATTTTTAGTTCTACTATCATCCCAAACACGATACCGCCTGACGCACCGATATCCTGATTAACTTTTTAATAAAAACGCGTCCTTATAAATAAAAAAAATACAAATCTAGGAACATTAAGAGCTTAAAAACAAAATAATGCTAAATAATTAATTTACCATTTTTTCTTTAAATCGTGGAAGATAAATTGAGTTTTTAGCGAAGAAGCGGTGTAACCTTGAGTATTTTTTTACTTCATTTTGCAACAAATTTTGGAGTACGTAGAACTCGCAAGAGATAACTATTGACGTCGCTCGGATGACGTAGGTGCGCGTTCCGAGGCTTCGATGGCGAGGTCGGTAACAGCGCGGAGATCGGGAGGGGCAGCTCGGGTCTCAAGATATCTCTTGCGGGATGTAATGTTAACACGCTGTCTCATTTCAAACGGAAGGCCCTGTCTCCTATGACAGTTTTTCAACTCGTACACGATACAGATGATCTTTTACACTAAAGCGAAGTACTGTATTGTATTGCACAGTTTTTGCTCATCCAAAACTCGTGGAAAAATATCTGTAACACTTTTTGGAATAATATTTTCTTTTACTCTTTCCGAATGATTTTTATATTTTCGGAATGCAAAAACCTTATATATATCTCCATATAGCAAATAATCTCTTTGTTAAAGTCATAATTTTTGAAGACGTGTGAAAACGAAGCACGCGCACAAAGCGTGTTACATGGTACAGTCATCCACACATCAGTGATAACAATTTGACATTGACAGCGCCTTTATGTCGTAGCAGTAAGGACGACTTTTGTAGTGCAAGTGTTACCATTGATAAGCGGGTGGCTGTACATTATACAATACTAATGTTTTTCGGACAGATAATCCATGACATTATAATTTAATTTAAAATTGTTTATCGTTCCTTTAGGGCCAAAATTTCTAGTGTTTCAGTAAAAAAAACCAAAGTCACACCACTTCAGCACTAAATATCTCAACTTTAATACATTATCAACGCACTTGGACATTTAAAAATCGGTGCGTTTTGTCGTTTTCTTAAATTAAAAACAAAAAGGCTTCGGCTGCTTTGATAAAAGGAGCTAAACGATCTTTTGGTTCAACATGTTCGCGGGAAGCTAGTATTAAAAGTGATCCTGTTATTGGCATGGCCGAGAACCCATAATCCATTACATATCGAGAGACCCGTACCTCGGAAAGCACGTTAAGCCGTTTTCCCCGGCTGTCGTTCGTAGATCTTTGGCAGTCGTTACTGGTAATCAGAAGCCCAAAAGTCCGACCACCAGTACTACCAAAATGTATAATGTTACCCAGTAATTGGGTTGTGGAGGTCAGATAGACCGTCGCTCCATGTAAAATACAGCTGGGTTAGACTGGAAGCCGACCCATAGTTGGGAAAAGGCTAGGCAGAATTTTGGCTGAGAACCCACCTGATGGTAATTGGTTACCGCCTCCTTTAGACCTCTTCAACAGGATATAGATACTGGGCCAGGTGGAAGGAAAACGCGCTCAAGACAGGGCACCGGAACGATGATCAGAAGCGATCGAAAAGGCTGTTGGAGCCAGTATTTACCGAGCGGTCCACACTGCAGAAGACCGCATAACTTGGAGACGCGTCGTATGTGATCACGATCCTCAGCATTGAGGGAACGACGAAGAAAGTCATTGATCGGCCTTATTACAAAATAAGGTATGCCACCATCGAGCCATTTAAAACTTTCAAACTATATATATTTTCTCCTCGATCACGCCTGATGGAAAGCGATGGATGAGGTCTATGATGGAATGCACGTGCTCAGAAGATGCCTGTTCACTCTTGCTTTGAAGGCAGACGGGTTAAATGTGGAAGGGAACACGCACAGAGAGAGAGTTCCACACTGTGGATGTGCGCATAATAAACATGAAGGAGAAGCGCTGAGTACGACTCGTCAGGATATCAACCAAGTGTGGATGAACGCTGCAGTACGTCTGGTTGTCCGGTGGTAAAAGGGCGATGGTGGAATCAGATCGTGGTGCTCCTGCGCACTCTCCGAAGTACTGTCTGTAGAAGACCGACATAAATCCGAGAAAGTTAGAAGTTCTTATTACAAAAACTGACGTTAAACCCGAGCCAAAGTTGTCAACTTTGCATTAAGAACTTTACGTTTTTCGGAATAAAGTTCAAAATACAGTAACTGGATCGAAGGTCTTAAGTTAGAACTCATTTCGTGATAAGGCGGTATACATTTAGATCGCTAACTAGAATATCTATAGAGTAATTTTTCTTTTAAATTTACTTAGCTTACCCGAGTTTTTGTAGCAGAAATTTTGGAAAAATCTACGTAGATGTTTTATAGTTCAGCCCACAATTTTATTTTTACAACCGAAGCCAACTTTACATATAAGTTCATAGTCAAAAAATTAGTTTAAAAAATAAAGACCTTTATATTACTAGTACATACATAATAATTTTATTCGAAATAAAAAAATCTTTATATAACTTAATATCGTTAATACATAATTCATCACTCGAACTGACGGTAGGCATGACAAAATAAATACACAGGGTGCTCAAAAATTACCTTATTTGGTGTAGAGGTAAGCCATTTCAAGAATTGACAGCGTCGAATTGGACATCCTGTATACAGAAGTGACATTTCTTACAGTAAAAGTCAGATTTGATCACACACGGTAACAAAAATAGTTCTAAGTCTTCAGGACATCGTCAAAATCAAACGATGATTTGATATTGTTTTTTTTTTTTTAACAGGAGATTTTTTTCTTCTATACTCATGAAGTTTTTGATGGAGCTTCAGGACCTGCGTCTGATTTTTATGGCGACGAATAGGAACATAAAAAAGTTTGACAATAAAATTGAAATTTCAATTATAAGGTCGTCGCTACATGCTGTTACCGCGGCATTGTTGCGAGCAGTATGCGGTTGCATATAGTGTCGAAGGATACCTGCCGTCCCGTGCCGCCAGAGCGCGCAATTCCGAATAAGATGCATTATTTTTACTGAGTTTTACCGTACCGTAGAGGCTATCAGGCATAGTGAAATACCTTTTCACTCAAAGCTAAAAATGTCTCTTCTGCAACTATTTACTTCGTCAAAACCGTCAGACAATAACAATAACGTCAAAACAAACTGACAGTTAAGAACAAAATGGCGCCGATTCACATTATCTGTACAAAACAGACGTCAATTTTAATTGACTGTCAAATTAAGTGACAAATTCGTTACTGACTGACAGATCACCGTCACGTTTATGACTTCGTCATTACCAAGTGCATTTAGGTGTTCTTTTTGACAGTTTCATGAAATGTCAGAAATGTATTGTTTTTTTTTTATTATGTAGCTGCGGACCGTGTCGGCCTAGATTCAAATCCTAGGATACCAATATGGTCATATTGTCGGAGGAGAGATTTTGAAAATGGTATTGCAAATTATATTATTTATTCTAATATATGGTACATTAGTACTCTATTAATACAGTAACTGCACACGGTATGAAACTGTCAAAATGAAAAGGAAATGAATCGAAAAAATATACTACACCGGGCTAGATTAAAAATAATAAATAATTGTGCAAAGAAAAACGCTGAAGGAAAGGGTATTTAAAGAAAAATACATTTTTTACCATCAGACCATCGGAACGCAAACAAAACGCGCGCCAACTCACCAAAACGTTGTAATTTTGAGATCATTAAACCTTTTCATTTTAGGTAACATATTTATCGAATTTGATTTAAATATTCACTAGTCTTAAAATGCTAAAGGCATATTAAAATTTTGTATAAAAACTTCGTAACGAATATTCATTGATTTCGGAAGCCAATACTAACTTGGCATCGACAAAATCCGATACCCAAAAAACTTGGTATCCAAAACACCGATACCAAAAGAAAAATGATACCGAAAATTCCCAACACTAAAAGCGATATCAAAATCCCGAAACCAAAAAAACATCGCACGATGATACCAAAATTCGGTACCAAAAATGACCCGATACCAAAACAATCGGTACCAACATTTTCGGATATACTAACAAGAAAACGGATTTTTCGGCAAGTCGGCGGCGTTAGTAATTTTGAAATAAAAACCATTCACTGCATAAAATAGTCTGGGTGCTCCGGGTCCTTCTCGAATCTCTTCGCTTCCTCTTGCATGCTCTCCTTTATTTTTAATATCGCTGCCGATTCCGTTTGGTCGTTTTGGTCGCCGCCAGGGCCACCGAAACCTGGTTTTTAAAAATAAACTATTTATGATTGTCGATTGTTGATACTGTACATTTTTGTGCTATTGTAAACCGTATTACAGCATAGCTACCCACAACCATCCGACAGGCTATCGTATCGAAAAATGACTTATTTCGATAACCTAACTAATTATGTAAGACACAATCAATCTCAATTTAAATCATTATGGAGGATATTGCTAATCCATTACTTCATAATTCGCACCTTTAAATATAAACCGTTACTAAACGAAAATATAAAATTTTACACAGAAGCAAATTTATCGTATAGTTTACGTAATTTTAAGAAAGATGGCATTAGTAACTCGATTCATGAAAAAATTCGATTAGTAACGGTTTGTCTTTAAAGGTGCGAATATGTTCGAAAAAATGTGTCAGCTCAACAACGTAAATAACGCAATGAATGTTGTTGAACCGTCAAAATGAAATCCATTTCTACTGAGTGTGTTACGTAATTACCCCGCTGTCGGAAGAACAGCGGTCGTCAATTTGAATTAAACCGACAAAATTTTCGTGTTTTAGAATTGTTACAGCGAGGATTGCTACGATATCATTGGTAGATGTTGGATACAGGTACAGAAGCGTATCGAGTGGTTGTGAATGGCTATGCAGGTCTACAACTGCTGGTTATATTTACAGGAGAATGGGTGCTAACAGAAAGACGCGGGTTCAGGGTAAAGTCAGTAGCGATCGGTACGGGTAAAAGTACCCCGTAAAATTGTTATATTACACTTTTATGGTACAGTCAACAGCAAAATTAGATGATCAAAATCAGAAATTCAATACTAATGAACGGAGTTCGCAGCTATATGGCAGCTGTACTAGTAGTAAATGTTTGGCATAAATTTACAATCACATACTTTTGAATCACTTCGACGGCACACAGTTCTGACGCGAACTCAGTTCATTAGTATTGAAGTTCTGATTTTGATCATCTACTTTTGCTGTTGACTGTACAGTCACGAGCAAAATTATATATACACTCGGCTTTATTCAAAAGCGATTTACTCATTTATTTTTTAATGAAATTTTATTTTGTTACGAACATAGCATTTTCGAACCCATAGGTTTATGTAATGTGTCGTATTTCAACGTTGCATTCGTTATTTCACGAAAAAATCGCAATTAAAAGTTGCCAAGTGTTGACATATTGGTGCTCGTGACTGTACAGACGCTAGCAGTTCAAGCTACTCGAAACTGTCAAATTTTCCCAATCAACCTTGAACCTTAATGCTTTAGCAATAAAGTTGAAATTCTATTAAAGAAATTTGACAGATTGTGGTAGCTTGATGTGCTGGCGTCTGTACGTCTGTGCCTTACCCTTCGAGGAATTCAGGCGTGAATGTTTCACGCCCGTATATCCCAAAGGGTTAGTTTATGGAGTTTTCCTTCACCGATGTGAGTAATGTTGAAGACAAACTCAAACCGTCTTATTACCTAACAAAATCTACCTTTAGTTCTAGCCTAAACCCTTTTTTTTTTTTTTTGAGGATGGGAAATCATCAAATGACCCCTCCCGCTCTGGGTGGAGCAGAAGGGAGTGTCAGACTCTTACTGACTAAAACCCACCCGTGTTCCTTCCTTAGCCCTTTATGTTCCAGGGCAGCGGTAACCCTTTCGGACGATCCCGCTACCCTGGCAGGCTTCGGCCCTTGAGCCAGTATTTGAGTTTCGATTTAGGATAGATTTTTCCAATGCCACATAATTTTATCGGAGGAATAATTTTGAATTTTTGACAGTTCTTCCATACAAAAACTGTCAGACGTCCATTTTATTCCACAAATAAAAATTATCGGTCTATTGAAAAAAGTTCTTAATACTATATTATTAAGAACTTTTTTCAATAGACCGATAATTTACCCTATATCGGAACACAAATACTGACAACTTAACACCGAACTAAGCTGACATTTTTGTATAAAGACCAAAGAGCAGGATATTATAGCAGGGCAGAAGTTGAACTGCACTGCTTTTTTGTTCTATGACTAAGTACAGTCAACAAAAGAGATAAGTATGCAGGGTCGTCGGACATAGTTGAAGTTTAGTAAGAAACGGATTGATGATTTTCGGATAAAATTTTATCTAATTAATAGAAATCAAACAGTTCATTTATCAAACTAAATTTCATTCGAAAACATCCATCATTTTTTTACTAAACTTCAACTATATCCGACGACCCTGTATACTTATCTCTTTTGTTGACTGTACAAAAAAGCAGTGCAGTTCAACTTCTGCCCTGCTATACGAGCTGGAGGTATACCCCCAGAGTTTCCATAAAAGTTAGGTTCTTAATTCAATAACTGGCTTGGTGGTTCAAACTTGAGGGGTAATTCTCTTAATTTTAAGAACGTTCACAGTCTGATCTCAGTCTCAATCTGTCAAAAATACCTCTAATTTTCCTACATTTTGACAAGTTTTTGACATTTGTTTGTCGCCGAGATGAGACTGCGACTAGATTTTGAACGTTTTAAATTACGGGAATACGGGCTTTTGATCTAGCGAAAATTACCTTGTTTTGTAACAAAGAAGAGAGAGATAAATCACAAACACTAATATGTCAACACTTGGAAACTTTTAATAGCGATTTTTGCGTGAAATAACGAAACCAACAATGAAATACGACACATTGCAAAAACCTATGGGTTCGAAAATACTATGTTCGCAACATAAAATTAATATATATATATTATTATTATTTTATTTTTTTAATAAAGGAGTAAATCGCTTTTGAATAAAGCCAAGTGTATACATACTCGTGACTGTACATGTAAATTGAAAAAGTCACGACATTCATTCATCATTCATAGAGTGCTTATGCTTGTCAATCACATCAGGCTGGCTGAGCTTAGAGAAAATAGGGGTTGCCAATTTATACAGGTTGAGGGAATAATTAAAGAAATCCTATTCTCTTGTACCCCTGTTTCATCTTTGGTAAAACTCGATACTATAAGGCCGAGATCAATAAACGTTACTTAGATACTTTGTTACTTTAAGTCGTTGGTCCCAGCTGTCATATGTGGATCTTTGACAGTCGTTACGGGTAGTCAGGGGCCCCAAAGTTTGACAAACAGTCTTACCAAGGGGTATCGTATTACCCAGTAACTGGGTTTTGGAGGTCAGATAGGCAGTCGCTCCAAGTAAAATACTGCTGCACCCGGTTAGACTGGAAGCCGACCCCAACATAGTTGTACACACGGCTACACATCAAGCTATGCAAAACCAGTATTAGCTGACCGTTCATTGTGAGAAAATATCATACAAAGTGAGGCCAAGACAAACTGGTTTTGTATAGCTTGACGTGTAGCCTACAAGTGCAATATAGAGCCAGGAACATATTCAAGCCAACGCATGTTTTAAGTAACGTTTATCAAAATCAGCTTAAGCGCTAAGGGAGCCCACGACATTCAAATTTTCTAACGTTTTTTGCGATTTGCAGGTCAGTTTCAAGTTGTATGTTGAACTAAATGTGATTCGCTACGGTAAAGAATGTGTATTTCCAGAATTATAGATAGATAGAAGATAGAATACTCTTTATTGTACACACGGCTACACGTCAAGCTATACAAAACCAGTTTGTCTTGGCCTCACTTTGTATGATATTTTCTCACAATGAATGGTCAGCTAATACTGGTTTTGCATAGCTTGATGTGTAGCCGTGTGTACAGTCAGCGTCAATAATATCGGGACGAACAGACTGTTCAAAATGATCTAAGCAATTATGAAAATGAAATATTAACTCAATGACACAAGGAATGTTTCAGAATGAAGACAGTACACGACATCTGTCATTCTGACAAGAACTTTATCCAATTGAGACAAAGTTTAATTTTCTTAGTTGTTGAGATCATTTTGAACAGTCTGTTCGTCCCGATATTTTTGACGCTGAATGTACACCATACAAATTACAGAACATAAATATAAAACATTTTATAAAGGGTGACACAATGGGCGGTCTTATCGCTAAGAGCGATCTTTTAAAGACAACCTTATTATAATCATCAATACAACTCCTGGACTTCGGACTGGTCATCTCTTAGCTGCCACGGCTTATTTTAATTTCTGAATTTTATTGTTTTATCTTTTTATAACGGACGCTTTTAACTTGCGCGCCGTTCTATACCGTTCTCACATGCATAATTTCAACATAAATGATGTAACCAATATTTTTTAACAATTTTATGATTCAATACTGTCCGCGGAGTTTCTTGCCTGTTCTTTTTCATTCTCCATAGGTACCTATTACGCTTTGGAGTGAGCAACTAGCTTCATCTTTCTGTCTGACCGACTCCTTGACAATTGAAAAGTGCCTGTAATTGGTTTATTTGAAATAAATACTGAGTTTTGAGTTTCAGTTTCAAGTCAGAATTGACCTCAAATGTCATGATTTCACGAAATAGTCATTCTATAGGGTAATTTGAACTTAAGACAGTTGTATTGATAATTTTAATGATATAATTCAGTGAATACATATTTGTTATGTTCTCGAATCATTTTCTGATCAACATAAAACCCGACATTGCCCGACCCGACCTACAAATTGCAAAAAACGAAAGAAAATGTAAATTGCGCGGGCAACCCTAGCAAATACGCCTTATGAGTTCAGTGCTACCAATTCTCATACCGTATCTATTTCTAAACTATATTTCTAGATTCGTGCTAGACCTACCCAAAGGTGCTAAAAGCAAAATTTTCTAATACTTACTTAAGTTGTAATCTCCCATGCCTGATCCCGAGTCTTCCCGAGGAGTGCCGGGCCCTCCCCCTCCCACGCCCCCCGGTGAAGACTTCATGCCGTCGACTCCTCCCAGCCCTGAGACAAGAGACCTGGAGGTTACCTTTATCATCACATCAGGGTACTAATAAACACGGATTCAAATAAACTGTAAATAACTATTGGTTCGACAAAGTCCATCAAGTTATGTAATCAGGCAATAATTTGCAGAAATCTATGAGGGTATAATGTTATGTAAAAACCGCCTCAGTACCTCAATAGGGTACTTGTCTGGGTAAAAAAATGATTATTATATTTAGTCCGTCAGTTAGATTATCGAAAAATAATGGACACGTATTTTTTCTTTTGTCAATCAAACAAAAAATGACAAAGATAAAGCGCGTCAAAATTTGGGAGTAGGGGGTCGTGACGTCACGCCTTGCTAAAAGTGTAGCAAGGCGTGACGTCACGCGGAACTTTAACGGGCGATATCTTCATAATTTTTTATATAATTGACAAAAGACAAAATACGGGTCCAATATTTTTTGATAATCTAACTGACGGACTAATTAGATTTTTTTAGGAAACTAGCTTTTGTGTAATACACTATCAATCTCAAACTGAATCATTTTGAAGTATATTGCTAATCCATTGCTTCATATGTTCGAAAAATTCGTCTGCTCAACAACGTAAATAACGCAATGAATGTTGTTGAACTGTCAAAATGTGGGTTACATTTTGACAGTCCAACATTCATTGCTACTAATAGTGTATTACACAAATTACCCTTCTGGGCGTGACGATTGGGAAATAACGCCAACTTACTCGGAAGATTTTAATTTCGAGTAAGTTAGAACGAAATTATACCTTATTGAATAGACTTAGATTAGATTATAGACTTAAGATTAGAAACCTATCATGGTCCTTCTCACAAGTATCTTGCACGCGAGTATAACGCCACACCAACATGAAAGCCGCAATCCTTCGATCAATAATAGTACTAAATTCCCGATAAGCGCTTCTAAAACGGCCCGAAAAATAAGACCACCAATACTTTTGTGGTCTTATTTCAAATTAGTATGTTTTTAACCTTATTACTTAGACCTTAAGTTTCATTTTAGAATAAATGACTGAAAATTTAAAAATAGAATGATTTTATTTTCAAGCGACATTTTAAATATATTTTGCAATGGTAATTAAACTTTATGTTTAAGCATTAAGGTTTATAATAAACTGAAGTTGTTAATATTATTAAACTTTTTTCTAAGAAATGTAGATGTTTACGTGTGCGCAAACGTGGCCACTTGAGCGACTGATTTTTGTTCCTGATCCTTAATCTAGTACTATTATTGATCGAAGCCGCAATCCAGTATAATAGCGCCGATTCCCTTGTTCACAAACTAAACTAAAGTGACTAACTTCACTCATTCAGCTCTGTTCAGCTTTTGTGAAAAGAATCCAACGATTTCGTATGGAATGCGTGCGCATCCGTTCAGCTTTACGGATGCGTGAAGGATAAAAGCTGAACAGAGCTGAATAAGTGTAGTTAGTCCCTAAAGTTCAGTGCATCTTTTTTTTTCGATTTCATTAAGAAAAGGACAGAAGATAAATATTAGTTTAGTCCTGTCAAATTAGTCAGCGCCTGACGTAAATTGACGTATTTTTAGTAGCCATGTTTTTAATCACGTCTAAACTGTCTATGGAGTATCTTAATTTGACAGGGCTAATCTAATATATATCTTCTGCCCTTTTCTTAATGAAATAGAAAAAGATGCCATGAACTTAAATTTAGTTTAGTTTTTGAATATGGGAAACTGCGCCAATGGCAACATTTGTAAGTTTTTTTTTTATCATTTTGTTGATTTCTATGTAACGCCATGTTCGAGTGCAAATTACTTGCTAAATGGAAACTCAAGTTAAGCAAAGATGACAAGTGTAAGTTCGTTTGCAGATGATCTTTTACGTCCTAACATGCGCAGACAGCTGTAATGTAGGTACCTAAAAATTTTGTCAGGATGATATTTTTTATATAAACTCTAGATTCTAACTTGCTTCATTCTCATTCATAAAATTATGCACTATTAAAAAATGACGTCTATTAGCGTCATACAGGCTGGCAGGGACATCGACACACGTAACGAACGAACGACAAACGTTATAAAAAAAAAATTGCTGTGCAATACATTTTGACCGCGTACGTATTGCATTTTTCCATGAAACAGCTGTTTTATTTTTGATAACCAACGTAAATATCTACGCTAGATCTAGAATCATGTGCTGGATTCATGGTTACAGTTTGCGCGTCGATGTCCCTTGCACCCTGTATAGGGTATGTCGAAAATTAAGCCTCTGAAGCGTGCAAGGCGTATCGCAGCCTGTAAAACTCAAATATAAGTGCGAGTACATTTATAGATTAAGTCAATTATAACTGTCTTTAGGGGTTTCGGGGTAAAACAATACTAAACACAGTTTGTCAAATCATTCCGGCTCTCTTTCCCAGTAAATCCATCCTACTAATTATTATAAACGCGAAAGTTTGTATGGATGGATGGAAGGATGTATGTTACTCTTTCACGCAAAAACTACTGAACAGATTTGGATGAAATTTGGCACACAGATAGTTTATTACCAGGATTAACACATGGGATACTTTTTATCCCGATATTCCCAAGGGATCGAAACTTATGCGGGTGAAACCGCGGAGCGCAACTAGTCTTATATAAATAAAAACTATATGCTGTTCGTTGGTAAGCGCATCACTTGAGTGCAGCTGAACTGAGCTGGCTATTTTTTGTTTTAAAATGTTTGTAATAGTCCGAATAAGGTTTTTATGGAAAGCAAAATTGGAAAAAATCCCAGAAAATGTTCACATTCGAGAAAAACTGAACGTCCTTATTTCTATGGGATTTTTGAAGTTTGGTCAGGGCAACGTCTGTAGGGTTAGCTAGTATTAAATAAAAAAAAAAGCTTAGCTCATAATACTTAATAAAAAAGCATAAATACTTTGATTTGACTACGGAGCACGTATTTTTTTTTTTTTAGCTCTTGAACAATAATAAGCATGATTATAAAATTATTATTATTTATGCAAGGAAACTTCACTGTAAATACATTGAAAACACGTATTTAAATATTATAACGGAACTGCAAAAGTATTGCTAGACTGAAGACCCCAAAAAGGCTTCGACTGAAAAAGGACAAGTTTCTTCGTCCTAATCTTCCTTGTCTCTGGATCTGTCATAATCTGACAGTGGTCTAAATGCAATAAGCCGGCAACGCATATTGCAAATCTATTTGTTTTTAATTATGGCAACATTGTTTACTCGCACTGACATTTAAAGCAAAACAGACTAGAGATGGGACACCCAAACAAAAGTGGTATTTTTTGGTATCGATTTATACCAACACCCAAACAACACTGCGATGTTCTGGTATCGATTTATACCAGCTGATACCAATGTTTGACAAAAAAATAAAGCAGGGCTCTGACACGCCGCTTTCAAAGCTCGTTATAAAACATAATAAAAGCAAATAATTTTTAGCATCTTCGACCAATAAAGCGACACGAAACGGCGCCGCACACCCACCGCAACCAAACTCATTTTCCAAAGACTTTTTGTTACTTCTTTGTTTTTTTTTTTATTTTCACGCAAGTGTCAGAGCCCTTATGGCTTCTGTACACATCGGGCAACGTTGGTGCATACGCACATTTGATATTTATTAACTTTGACAGGACATTTTGTGCCTTTATTTTCTATACATGTAACACTTTAATACAGACAGCCGAATAGAGTATTTGACAGGGTTTTTTCTCGAAACGTAGGAAAAAGATGTCACAAAAAAATAAATTGATTAAATATCTCATAAATTGTTGTGTTTATGTCATATCAATATGTATTTTACTGTGTGTACATAAATAATAAAATAAATAAATAAATAAAATTATGAAGTTCTAAGCTTTTTAAAGTCTACGTTAGACAGAGACAGCACTACTACGGTCTGATGTCACAAGACAGGAACGCGATATTAACTTCGCACCATTCAGTATAATGACCGTTTTGCGTGACAAGGATAGCGGACTTCTAAAGTATGTAACTTCTCCATATTTCCACCGAATTTATATTTTTTTTCAAAATTGTAGTCCTTTAGTAACATTTTTAAAATAAGTATTAATTCAAGTTTATTTTTGATAGTGGTCAAATACTCTATTGAGTCCAACATGGGCCATCGTGTATAGGAGCCATCAAATCGACACAGGCGATCGAGGATCTGTTTTACGTGTACATAGAACAATCCTTTTTGAGTCCATTGGCCCACCTTCACTGGCGGGCGGCTGCGGGAGGTGCTGGGGCGCCGGTCCGTGCTCGCCGGGGAGAGGGAACTCCGCCCCCAGTGCTCCAGCGCCCACCGGCTTCATCAGAGTGTACAAGTTGTCTCCCCCTGCCGCGCATACATTATGCGTGACTTTTGGTCGAAACCGGTTTTTTAGTGGTATCGATTTTATTGTGTGGTATCGGTTTCTTTTCGTGTCATAGACAAAATCATTTTTTATTTTGTTTAGTTGGGTTTGTATGTGATTTTTTGTTTTTATTGAAATAAAGATGGCAAGCGAAAATAATAAAAAATGCGATGGTAACTTTATTTACATATTTATTATGCAAAAAAAAAATTAAATAATAAACTAAATAAACAATTTTGTCTATGAGAAGGTAACTAAAAACTACGGTACACATTTTTATTAATTTAAAACTGGAATTAGAAGTCTTTCTTTTTTACTTTATGAAAAAAATTGCATGTAATGACTTCTAATGACAGTTTCTACTTCTCAATTAGAAAATATATCTATTTCTATTGTATTTTCCATTTGAGAAACACTTAAAAACTAAAGAAGAATCTATACAGACACAGAGACAACAGAATAAAAAAGTTTTTTTTACAAAAAAAGATTTAAAAAAGAAGCGTTGTACAGAGGTGAACCAAGCGTGAATAAACCAAGGTTATGCGAGAATGAAGCAAGTGAAACGGAAAGAAAGATAAAAGATACATGTTTATTAAAAAAGGATAATTGTGAGTGAGATGGATCTTTTGGTCAGTTTTTAAGATCGCATCGGATAAAGATGAGCGTACATTAACTTTTAATTATGCATAAAAGCTAGTTTTACCTTTGTTGGCAGCAGATCTCGATGTTTTAACGCTAAAACTGAATGAATAAACTACCCTACATCTTTTTCATCCATTTTTATGATGTCACTTTAAAAAGAGATATTTTCTAAACCAAAAATAATGATGGTGTGTTTTCTTAAATCTTTTTAAAAATCATAACCTTTTTTCATAAAAAAAAGATATAAAAAGCAGACGAGTTTATATTATTAATGTATTCTCATCTTCTGACAATTAAATTAAAAACTAGTGCGACATTTAAATACCTTGAAACCTGCAAACTTCGTAAATTCTTGTTAAAAAATAAATTATAATTATACTGGTTAGGATGTGCGTGAGTTTCCATCGATTTTTACTGAAAAATAATGTTTTAGGCGGTAGATGGGATTGCTGGCGAAAATCGCTTGACATCTTTTTTTACGAAAAAAGATAAAAGATACAAATGTCAATCAACTTTCTTGCGGGGACGGTCAACACATGAAGCGTCTTATGCGGGTATCAAGTTTTTTACCACTACCAAAAAAACTAGTCAAAAATACAAAAAAAAAAAAAAATTTCGTCATTTAATTTTTCTCAGATCTTTTGTATATATTTGAGTATAAATCTAATATTAAATTAATTGATTTTAATTACTAACTAATCCCTAATCCCTTAACAGTAGCTTAATTCAAAATTATATCCATCACCCTTAATATAAAGTTATAATCTCATTGATTTTATACTGAAGCCCAATTACACCACAAATTACCAAATGCTTAAACATCGTTATGTCAATCGTTTAAAGATGATGACAGAGACAGAACCATGGTTTTAGCTACGTTTAGCGCTAAACGAATTTAACGATGATGAATTTAATCAATAAAGCTGAACGCGATCTGCACGCGTAGCATGACCACCGTAGAAACGGGTTTTGTCCTCGGAAGAACAGGCTGACAGATTGTAGAAAGATTTCTTCCATCTTAAGCATGGCAATGAAGAGAAGAAATGTGTCTATTCTTCAGTCGACACAAGTCTAAAATGGCGCCGATTCCCTTGTTCACAAACTAAACTAAATTTAAGTTCAGTGCATCTTTTTCTTTCTATTTCATTAAGAAAAGGACAGAAGATGTCCTGTCAAATTAGCCAGCGCCTGGCGTAATTGACGTATTTTTAGTCGCCATGTTTTTAAACACTTTTTAATTCTAATTCTTCTAATTTGTCTATGGAGTATCTTAATTTGACAGGACTAACCTAATATTTCTGTCCTTTTCTTAATGAAATAGAAAGAAAAAGATGCACTGAACTTAAATTTAGTTTAGTTTGTGAACAAGGGAATCGGAGTCAATTTCAAGCTACTTTTGACACTTGGACTTGGAAAAGTAGTTTGACTCTTGTTGTATAGTCTATAGTCAAATAGTCTACAGCGTGGCGCTTTAATGGCGACATTAATTTAACACACGTATACGGTTTTGCGTTGTAGTTTTATGAATATATTTTAATTTAATTAAACATTAATATTTATTTACTTATTAACAATTTTATAAAATAGCATCTTAGAGCAACCTGACTTAAAGAACTGTAGCGCAGGGGTCATTTGCTGGGGTCACCGATCATAACATCGCATCAATGTAATTAAAACAATTAACGAGCTAAAAGAAGGCGAATTGAAGGAAAGAGAGAGAGCCCTATGTCGGCGCGCGGCGCAGGTGGAAGTTTTCAAGTTACGATTTTTTTATGTTGTTTTAATTTTTATGATTACTGGCCACTAGCCCTACCCGTGTGTTAAATTAATGTCGCCATTGTAGCGCCACGTTGTACTTATATCTCATTGCATTTAAACAAGAAACTGCATTGAATTTAAAATTTTCTCCCCGTTGCTATGGAAAGAATAAATGCCTTTGTCTTCATAGAAACGCGACTCTACGGGTCCCGTGCTCGGGCAGAAGGGATATCGAGTTGGATAGAAAGAACTTTATCTATTCTTGGTAGAATATTTAAAGAATTGGTCATGCTGATCTCATTCAGTTTCACTGGTGAAATTCAGCTTATGTGATTTGCGTTGCAAGTGAGCCTAAAGGTATTAAAAACATCATAACTACCTACCTACCTACAAAAAAAAACTTGAGACCGCTGAACCCTTACACCGCCACCTTCGTCCAGTCATGAAACTCACCGGAATTTGACGAATCTTGCGGGCTGGGCATGATCGGTGTCGGCGGCCCTGGGGGCCCGTTGCTGCCGGGCGGGGCCCCGTACGCGCCCGGCGACCCGCCGGAGTAGTTCAGCGGGGCCGCCCCGCCGCCCCCGCCGCCGCCGCTGCCGCCGGCCCAAGCGCCTCGCGGTCCCATTCCCATTGGTGGCATACCTAGATGAGATACATGTTTCAAACTGTTTGTTGGTACTGAGCTGCAGTATGGCAGTGTAGCAGTATGATGAATATGTCGCAGCCAACTGGTTAAATTAGTCATTTAGTCAATCGCCTACCCTTTGGAAGTAGTGCTCGCCTCGCTTCGCTCTCTCGGCTCGCTCGCGTTCTAACCTAACCCATTTTCAACCTAAGCTATAACTTATCCAGGGTAGCGGGAATATCCGAAAGGGTTTACCGCTGCCCTGGAACATAAAGGGCTAAGGAAGGAACACGGGTGGGTTTTAGTCAGTAAGAGTCTGACACTCCCTCCTGCTCCACCCAGAGCGGGAGGAGTCATTTGATGATTTCCCATCCTCAAAAAAAGAAAAAAAAAGCTATAACTTATTGAATATCATTCAGGCTGTTTAGTTAAAAGACTAGGCGGTTAACTAAACCGCTAATTAAACCAGTTGGCTGCGGCACGTACCCACTGCTGGAACACAGGCCTCCTCTCTGTGAGAGGGAGTGGGCCGTAGTCCACGCGGGCCCAGTGCGGGTTGACAGATGTCACATGTCTTCGAATGTTTAGTTCTAAGACTTGCGGGTTTCCTCACGATGTTTTCCTTCACCGTTTTGAGAGCAGTGGTGATGAAATAATTTACACAAAGTAAAGCGCCTGTTTGAGTTCGATCCTACGACTAACCATTCAAAAACATACATGCATCGAAATAGCCTGTATACTGTTGTATATGAATCGGATAAGAGTTTCTTAGTGAAAGTTGTTTAATATAACGGGCAGCACTGATGCGAAAAGAGTAAATCGCCATCCTGTATACAGTGAGTAAATCGCCATCCTTACAAGCAGGCGGCTCAGTGGCCACCGCTGGCTATAAACATCTGCAAAACTACAAGACTATCAGGAGTGTTGGATGCCCTTCTCATAGAGATTTTTCTAACTGAACAGACAGCTGTGCTGCTGGGGAGTTTGTTGCGCCACTTCTTCTTCCCAGCGAAAGCACTAGGAAGCGGTGCAGGGCGAGCGTTTTGGGGGACTGTCTTTTGTAATTTTGACGCTAGAAAAGTGCTGATTCTCAGCCTAATTTGATAAATGATTTTATTTTGTAAGTAGGTTTGTACAAACACTTTTACACGTCAATCATATTTTAAAACTAGATGAGGTCGGCGTTTCCTATCTGACTAGTCTGAGAAGAAAGGCCGAAACAAACTCAGAGGTCACAGTCTCTTTTAAAGTCCACACATACTCTTGGTCAGATCATAAATGAAGACCATGTAGATCGATGTCTGAGATGGTCTTTTGAGGAAAGAACCACACAGATTGAGAGGACCTGTCCAGTCAGTGCACGCATTTGTCAGAAAACGTGCAGCTCAACTGAATAAATGACTTTTGATTTTGATGAGAAATGACCCATCACTCATACTTACGCCAAAGGCCAAACATTATTTTATCTATAGTATGTTCCAAAACTATCTGATGAAGATATAAACAAATGGATCAGAAAACCAGATTCCACCAGGAATTTATTTTTTTATTTAATCTTTTCGCACACAAAAGGTACAAAGGCGGACTTAATGCCTTAGGCATTCTCTACCAGTCAACCAAGGGTGGTGAAGAGATTAGATGGCAGGTGCTTTGGTTGAGAGGGACAATGATAAAAGAAATATTAAAACTATTGAATTATAAATAAAAAAATATTTTTGCAAAAAAAAAACAACCGACTTCCAAAAACGACACTACAAAGTGAAAAATAACTTTAATTTCGGAAGTCGGTGTCGTTGGGTTCGCATTTTCGTTGTTTGCCACCGACTTCCGAAATTAAAGTTATTTTTCACTTTGTAGTGTCGTTTTTGGAAGTCGTTTGTTTTTTTTTTGCAAAAAAGTTTTTATTTTTCACTTATAAGTTGTAATTTTTACCAGTAATTTTGGTTTAAAAACCAAACTACTGAACCGTTTTGATGAAATTTCTATGGGACCATTTGGGAAGTATACCCTTTCCAACAAAAAAAGAATTTTTCAAATCGATTGGCAAGCGACGGAGTTAAGCGGAAACAAACATAAAAAAAATGCAAACATCCGAATTGAGAACCTGCTCCTTTTTTAGAAGTCGGTTAAAAATAAAAATAGTTAGCAGAAAACCTCAAACGGCGCAAATATTGGGAGCTCTAAGGTGTAATGCTAATAAACATACTTTTCTTTCTTTCTTTCAAATTTCCGCAAATTTTCGACACTCGCAAGGGAATCAAAACCTACAGGGAACTTCCCGTGAACTCAGAATCTTGAAATTTGGTACGAAGCAACGTCTTATAGCACAGATAAAGGAAAAATTGCGAAAACAGTAAATTTTTAGTTACATACCTACAAAGTACGGAACCGTCGGTGCGCGAGTCCGACTCGCACTTAACCGGTTTTTTTAATGTATATGCGGGCATAACTCCGTGATATATAGACGGATTTGCACAATTCTTTTTTTAATGGATTAGGAATGCCTCAGGGTCCCATATAAATTTGATTAACTTTTTTGGGTAGTTTTTCAATCTAACTTAATATTTTTGTAGGTCCCCGTATATAGAGGGACCCACTTAGTCAGTCACATACCTGGTCCCTGTGGCGGAGGGCCGCGCATACCGGCGGCGTAGGCCCCGGGGCTCATGGGGCCCATGCCGGGCCGCGGCGGCGTCATGCGCGGCCCGCCTAGCACCCCGCCTCCGCCGCGCTCCAGAGAGTTGCCCATCATCCCCTGACCTGTGAAAAATAGGTTATAGAATGCCGACTAACACCAAAAATGTGATAAATATTAATATATATACTACAATAATTATTTATGTCCATTATAATACATCCTATGGCATGTAAGTCCAACCAGCCGGTCGATTCTGTAAAAATCTCACCGTGAAAACTAAGTGAAGTGAACTTCATGTGAGTTGTCAGTAGTGTCAATCCTTAGCATTATTTGGAATGACAGCTCACTCCATGCTCACTTCACCTAAGTTTTCACGGTGAGATGGTTACAGAATCGCACTGCTGGTAAAGTGGGGCTCCGGTAAAACTCAACTCACATCATTTATTTCAATTAAACCATTTACAGGCACTTTTGAATTGTCAAAATTAAATAGTCGGTCAGTTAGTCAGAAAGTTGAAGCTAGTTGCCCATTATTCCAAAGCGTAGATCTCTATGGAGAAGAACGGGCAAGAAACTCCACGGACACTCTTTTAAATCAAGACATTTTTACAAAGTCCTGGTTACATTATTCTTATTGCTTCTATGTATATGTGAGAACAATGTAAAGAAACAAATTAAAATATGAAATTAAAAATATAAAATTAAAAATATAAAATTAAAAATATAAAATTAAAAATATAAAATTAAAAATATAAAATTAAAAATAAGCCCTGGCAGTTCCCACAACAGAACGGCAGTAGGGTGTGATTGTGGAGCTATGTCACAAACCATGCTCCACCTCCTATCCAGGGGGTCTACTCTGAAGTAGTATCGGCCGAATGTTCGGCCGTTTCCTGCTACGAAGTTACTATTTGGTTCGGTCGGTTCCGATCCTACACTCCTACACTCTTTCGAATATTGACTATGGTCCAGACCCAACTGAGCCGATCCGAACTTTTTTCGCATTTTTCAATAATATTCGGTTCGGCCATGTGTCGGTCCGATCCGAACATTCGCACTTTGCACTTCGGAGTAGGCCCCGCCCTCTGTGTCCCAAAACATGCAGTGAAGGTGACATCAGCGCTGCCACCGACGACGCCGTGGAAGTGACAAACTTTTGGGGAAACAAGATTTCAAATACAGTCGTGCCAGCGACACGAAGAAGAAGCTAAATCAATATATTTCCCACTGCTGCGACACAGGACTCCTGTCTTTGATAAAAATGCTTGGCTAAACGCTGGTCCTGCTCCATAAGGACGCATAAATAAATTGATTAGCATTTGAAAATACTGTTGGAGCTGCTGAAGATTTTAAAATACTTTTTTGCATTATATAAATTCAATCTCTAGTATTGTATAATTGTATAGCACATGTGTGAGTACTATGTACATACTATAAAGCTACCATATACTGTGTACGTCTTTCATTGACTTGAATGTGCCCTGGCAGCAGAGAGTATGTCATGCTCACTCAAATGTCTCGCTGATGGTGGCGCATGTGTTGGATCATTTGGCTCCCTTCAAAATGGTTGAGCTGAATGGTACTGAGTTTGAGTTTTGAGTTTGAGGGAGTGGGCTGTAATCTACCACGCGGGCCCAATAGGGTTGGTAGATGTCACATATCTTGTAGCGGTATCTACAACGCCACATGCGAACAACGCGTTATACTGACGTCACGAAAATCCTGCATCTCGCAAGCAGAGTTTACCGCGCAATTAGCATAATACAAACTTCCCATTGATGTTGGAAAAAAAACAGCTGTTCCCTACATTTTGACGAGTTATGCGAACATAAATGTAGGGAAGGAACAGCTGTTTTTTTTCGCGATTTTAGGTTTGGTCCCATAGTTAAAGTTGTTCATAATGATGATTACAATGACCTCTTAAAAGGATGCCCATGAATTCAATTTCACCCTGTACATGCATAATATTTCAAACAGGTAAGCTGGACAAAATCCATTTTATCAAAATACACACGACGGAGACACTTCGTGTGCGTTAGTTAGTGTTTAGTGTAATATTATTATAATGTTGTATGTATTTATAGTATTTTTAAGTTATATTAATATTGTATTGTATGTGTTTATATGGGCCTTGATGCCTGAAATAAATGGATAAATAAATAAAATAAAAGTTTACCTGGAGGCCCATTAAAATCATTGCCCATTCCCATCCTGACGGCTCCACGTGGTCCTCCTCCGGAGTACCACGGTCCTATAAACGGTTGTCCTGTGCCCATTAGCTGTGGTTGTGGTCCGTGAGGTGATGGCTGAGATCCGGGGTGCGGCGCGGGGGGTGACGGTCGTAGCGGAGAGTTGGGGAAGAATCCAGGTGGCATTCCACCTCCACCCATGCCTGGAAATGATAAAAAAATTGATTTGAAAATACCAGCTTCCAGTCTAACCGGACGGCACGGCGATTGACTGCTGCGATGCGTGTCGCGGGTTCGATTCCCGCACGGAACAAATATTTGTATCACCTACATGTATTTGTTCCGAGTCTGGGTGATTTTTCTATCTATAATATGTATGTATTTACAAAAAAAAAAATGTATATAAGTAGTTTATCAGCCATCTTGTTACCATAACACAAGCATTAGGTTGCTTAGCTTGGGACTAGATGGCGCTGTGTGAAATGTCCAGGGATATTATTATTTATTATTATTATTATAACCGGATGTAGCTGAATACCAGTATTTTACATGGAGTTGCTGCCTATCTGAATTTCACAACCCAATTGCCAGGAATCCCTTTGGCAAGACTGGGACGAGGTTGTCTGTCAGACTTTCAGTCTTCTGACTACCTGTAATGACTGTCGTACAGGATTTTGTTTTATATTCCTTTTTTATATATAATTTAGTTTTTTTTTTTTTTTTTTTTGTCTTAGTTTAGTTTGTGATATTTCTGTACAGTCACGAGCACCAATATGTCAACACGTGGCAACTTTCAATTGCGATTTTTTCGTGAAATAACGAATGCAAAGTTGAAACACGACACATAACATAAACCTATGCGTTCGAAAATGCTATGTTCGTAACAACATAAAGTTTCATTCAAAAGTAAAGGAGTACATCGCTTTATAAAGCCGAATGTATACATACTTTTGCTCGTGACTGTACGAGACTTTGTAATAAAACTGTTGACAGGCCTACACTGTCCTCTCATATATAATAATACTGTAATTTGAAAACATTGTAAAAGCCAATTATTTTTAAAAGAGCAACTGTGGACTCTCTTGCCAACTCTTCTCAATAGGAAACAACCAATTGGAACTGTGCACCTAGCTTTTGACGTTTTATAAGTGCCCATGTTGGTTTATGTGAAATTAAATAGTTTTTATTTCATTTTGTCCTACAATTGGTTTTGGTATACATTCTGCTCTCAAACGGTCTTTGCAAATTATTATACTACCAGCTTCGGCCTGGCCCCTGGATCAGTAGTATCAACCAGTGAAGGTCCCGTCAAAATCGGTCCAGCCGTTTCGGAGTTCAGCCGGAACAAAGAGACAGACAAAAATTTAAAAAAATTGTGTTTTAATTATGAGTTGCGTTATGTATTTAGTAAAAAGCTGTTATTTTGATATTACAAACAGACAATTCAATTTTATTTATTTAAATAGATTGTATGGATATAGATGGGTACTATTACATAATCAACCTTTAATGTCCCCACAGCTGGGAAACAGGTCTCCTCTCTACAAAAGGGAGTGGGCTGTAATCCACCATGCGGGCCCAGTGCGGATTGGTAGATGTCACATGACTTCGAATTTTTGGTTGTAGGACATGCCGGTTTCCTCACGATGTTTTCCTTCACAGTTTTGAGAGCAGTGGTGGTGGAATAATTTACACAAAGTAAAGGGCCTATCTGAGTTCAAACCTACAAGCTACAACTTAGTGCTTAATGGTTATGATAGAACTTTCATAAATTCACATTAATAATAAAACATGTGAAACTCTTGTTTTTTGAAAACCTATTTAAGTTAACCTCATATCAAGTTTATTGAATGATTTGTAAGAGGAAAGATCAGGAATTCTTCAGATTTCCTGATGAAATTCTTCACCCGGTTTTTACAAACTGGGTACTTATCCTGTTTGTTTGTAAATCTAAACCAGGGGGAAAGAAGGTAAAGAGAAAAGGCAGTATTAAAGTCAGTTTGGAAAATTAAATAGTAAACCTTATGCTGTTACTATAGGGATCAACTATTTTTTTGGAACAAAGTTCCTTATCGCAAAAAATTAAGACCAAAAGTTGGAACAACACTTTTTGCTACAGTTGTAAGCCGTGCGGCGTGCGCGTTTTTCTCTGTCTGTCTCTCTCTCTCTCTCTCTTATAGAAAGCAAGCCAGTTATACTTTGTTCCATCCGGGTGTCCCTTGACACCTCTCAAGTTTTTTAAATTGCTGAATGTGCTTGCTCTTGACCTGATTACTCCTGATGGAAAGCAACGGATGAGGTCTAAGATGGAACAAGCGTGCCCAGAAGATGTCTGTTCTCTCTTGCTTTAAAGGTAAAATGTGGAAGGGAACAAAGACGCTGGCAGTGTTGCATTACTTATGTTTTTTTTTTTTTTGTGTGGCTACAGGAGCTCTTATGATAAAGCATAGTGACTTGTTTAAATGTTATAAAAACTCTATGACAGAATGAATATTATTGGTTTGTGCCAGACATATTTACAGGAAATTTGAGTCATATGTTATTTCAATATTTGATGGTTATATACTGTCTTGAAACTGTTGTTTCATAATAATTTTCAGTGTTTAAGATTGAACCCCAAATAATGTACAAACATAACAATTAAAAAGTAAAAGTTAGTTATTTTTTCTTTTCACCATAGAAACGATGAAATTAGAAAGTGCACTTTCTATTTTCCTGTATAGTGTAGTAAGTACAAATATGTAGGCATTTTTTATGTTAACATCTGTCTTGCATAATATTGAGTAGAATGATATTTTTAGTTTAATTATTCTGTATTAGTAGAAAATACATTTCAAATAGATATGTGGAGTAAAATTTTGGTGTTTCGGTCATCAGATCTTGTTGTCATGTCAGCGCTTCACATAAAAACATGTTACAAATGTCACAAAACTGTGATATCTATGTTATCAGTGGCTTGTATTTGTTTATATAGTAGCAGAGACAAGGGCAGGCGCACCATCTCATGCATGCCTAATTTGTGGGTTAGACATTTAACTGCTAAAAAAACACCACAAAATTACATCAAAACATGAAAAAAACGTGAAAAATTATCTTAGAACTGTTACCGTTAGCTAAATATAGACTTAAGAATCAGGAAATCCATGTTTTATTAACGCCAGAGATAAGAGAAACGATGGCCTAAAAACACGTAGTAAAAAACAAATTTTACAGTTGTAGGCGCGATTATTCGCGTATTTAGCACACGTACCGTCGTTAGGCGGCGCCGGGCCGGCGTTGTGGCCGATACCGTTGACTCCATAGCCAGAATTGACAAAACCATAGTCGTGGAAAGCCTTGGCTTCGGAGGAGTGCTCACAAGTGTCTCGTCGCTCTGGCGCGGCACAGTACAGGTCCCAGAACACGCACCACCACGAGTGGAGGAACCCGGGCGGCTCGCCCAGCGTTATATTCTTCTCCCATCGTATTTCAGATAGAAATGTTTGCGCCGCTTTGGTTGCACCGACATGAAGCAAGTATTCGTACACATAGAGCGCCAATTTCTCGCGAGCCTGAGCGTCCGAAGGCACCGTAGAGCCCTTGCCCTTGGCATACATATCGACTGGAAGCCGACTTTTATGATGATATTGTTTATTATTTACATTAACGCTTTATATCAATAAATTCAACTACACAAAATGTCATTGATCGATGGCGACATTTGGCGTCTGTGGCATAGAGAAATTGGTTTGTTCTCGGCGTGCAGGTATCTGTCATGAAATAATTGTTAATAGGTTAGTACAGATTATAATTTTTTGTCTATAGATAAAATCTAAACTTTACTACGCAGTAGCAAAGAATGAATATATATCAAGAAAATTATTATGTTGTGTTTCTAATGCTTACATGTTGTATATTTGGGAGCATAAAAACTATTCGCTATGGTCGCCTACTTGGTGAAGGTGCGTCGTGGAGAGTAACCCGGGAGTGTTGCAGCGCTTGAGTCTATGTGTGTCAGACCGGACCGCTACGTGTGGAGGCGGCGCAGCCCGCCACTGCTACTGGTACCTGCAGCCAGAACGAACCTGCATGCCAAGGCACCCCTTGCCAAAGCTATCCGTACCATCAACGACCTTCAAACTCAGATCGATGTGTTTACATGTTGCTCGAGTGATTTCGCAAGAGTATTAGGTACTATTTATATTATGCTACAAGCAAAATTATTATCTCCTTTATTTCAATGTAAACATATAAATTATATTTTTAAATATTAGAATATAAAAAGTATAAAAACATTTAAAAATATGAAGCAAAATAATTCTAATTTTTTTTTATGAAGTACTAGGTTTGTGGGGTAAGTAATAGATGATATAACAACAAAATCTCTAATATTAACAACATATAACAACGGAACCTATAATTTCATTTAATATAGCGATTAGTTAATATAATGAACGATTGATATAATTTTAAAAGACCTAATTTTTATAAGCATAACATACATTAAATATAACATCGTTTGACATAACATACATTCAATATAAAATCGTTTCACATACCACTCAAAAGATATAAAACTTATTTGGTCTAATATGATGAAAACGCCTACTTAAAAATTCAGCTGACCAAAGTCTGGAATATCAATGTTTAAATTATTTATTACACTATTGACCAAATCGATGAAATCCCAAAGAGCGGCGACGTAGTTCCCGCGATTAATATGTTTCTGGCACTCGCCGGCCGCTGCCGCGGCACCGCTCGCTGCGCTCGCTCGGCTCGTGCGTTGTGTGGTCACAGTTCTAACCTAACCTAACCTAGCTGTTTCGATGTAAAAACTTTTGATCAGTCGTTCATTTGATGTCACATACATTGGGATTTTAAATTTTTTCTATAAAAACATTGGTAATTTAAATTTTGTTATTTCGTTTATTGTTCTTTTGAAATTTGCTCGAGAAAGTTTTGATTTTCTAATATGCAACCAGCAAAATTGCTAATATAGGTCGACGGAGCCCCGCTTAGCGGGGCTCCTATTTCTGGGTTGTTTAAAAAAAATAGCCACGAAGGCTAAGGCGGGAGCTCCGCTCCGCTTCGCTCCCGCCTTAGCCTTCTAACCTAACCTATCCGAGTCGGGGTACTCTGAGTCGGGGTGTTAACCATAATGACGTTTTTTATATTTAATAAACGTTAGACCTAATGATTTTCGATTAAATAAACAATATACATATTAAACGTTAGACCAAATGATTTTCGATTACATAAACGTTATATCAAACAACGTAATACTAATTAAGTTTTAGAATAAATAAATGTTATATGTAAAGAAATTATATCAACAGTTGGTATATCTCACGTTGATTATATCTTATGAACGATAATAAAATGAAATTAGACCAAATGAGTTTATACATTATGAGACGCACCCAGGTTTGTGTTTATGTTTGTACTATTTGTGTTGTAAGTGATTAATTATTAATTATATTATACTATGTTTTGTGTAATGGTGTAATAATTTAAAAATGTTGTTGGTTATTGTAAGCTTTGGTTACCTAATAATTTATGTTCTTAACTGTCGCATTAGGGTAAACTGTAATGCTATTATAAGCTGTTATAAAAAATGAATAAATAAAATATTCCTGGCCCCGACCGTACAAAGTATTTCACGTTCCAGTTTTAAGAACATTGCTTTTTATATTAACCGACATCAAAAAAGAGAAGTTCTCAATACGACCAATAGGTACCTTATTTTCCATTCATGATAGTTACGCTGTATAATATTATTATTTAAAAGATTAGTTTCGTATATAGGAGGGTTTTGACTCCCAAATAATCTGATTTGAAATACAAAGGTACGATTGAACTCTGAAAAAGCATGTGTGGACAGGAGTCGAAGAACGATATTATTACCACCTTCTTAATGATTTACTGATCACAATAGTTTCTGAAATAGTCAACACGCGTGGTGAACAGTAGTCACTTTTTAACTATGCATTTTATTCGTTCTCCAATTTGCTTAGTTTCAAATTAAATAGGTGATTTTTCTGTCTTTGCCCGAAATTCATGACTTATTCCCGTGGCATAAAAACTGCTAGATGCTGCTCTTGGCTGTCGGAGATTGCATCTCTGAAACGCCTGTTTACTAAACTGTTTTCTTAATGCTATCAAAACGATATCTTTCATTAGCACCACTACTGTAACGTCTGTGATCGACTCTTTAGAATATTAATTCCAATGAGAGCCACGTTCGCAATACGTTTCACTCAAGTCTTCTCATCGTTGTTCAATACTTTTGAAGATGCCTTCAGGACTCAATTTCCTTTCTTAGCTCTGTATTTACTGTAACACATTGCTGAACACACATAGGTCTCTCAATAATTTAAACAACAACATTTTTACAAATCTTGAGAACCATAGACACTAATTTAATTTCATAACTTAATTTTATTCCCTGCGACGCTTTTGATTACCAGACGAAAACATACTGGAACTCTAGCAATGTCTCTGCTTGTCTATTCCTTTTTCCTTTTCGTGCGGCCGTGTCACCGCGTGGTTCACAGCCGCGTTTCAGTAAGAAACATACAAAATGGCAATCCGCCCTGTATACAGGCCGACAATCGTCAAAAAGAGGACGAAAAGATTCATCCGCCATCAATCGGATCGCTATGACAAACTCAAGCGTAACTGGCGTAAACCCAGAGGTAAGTACGCGTGTTCTGTCGGCATTGTCGCGTATGATAACCTTAGTTTGACTATTATTTTGTAATTATTTTTATTTGTAGTGTAAATATGAGTTATTTCAGGCTATATCCAGTGTATAAAATGTGTTAGAGTAAAAATTACTCACTTTATCGATGAGGTTATGATTAGACCAAAGCGAGGGGTATTTCGATGACAACCTGCTTCATGCAACTCCTTGGTACCTAAATGTACGAAAAAGAAATCGTACAAAGGAGTTTGATACCCATCTTTATTAATAAACTTAAAAAAACGTTTTTATTGGCTCAATCTTTGACAACATTGTCTTTTTGTAAACACACCTTGTTTCTGATTTCTAACCATAAAATTTTCTGTAATCTAGTGTTTACACTGTTAAACTAATTAGGAAACTAAAATCTTACTAAATAATGAACATTTAGCAGACCACATTGCTTTTTATAGTGTAAACATTTCATTTTCCAACATGAATATTTTTTCTATGAATATGCAAGGGCACTCTGTGTTATACATTCCATATGATAATTACAATTTGTTACCTTGCTAGATTAATTTCTACTAAATCCTATTCCATGTAGCTTGCATGTGGCTACCTGGTCATAGTAGTGGATACATTTTAACTATAAAATATTAAATAAGAACTCTGATTTATCTATGGCTTGATTGACCAATTCTGGATAAATTCCAGTTAACTTATCTAGCAGATAATTACATTCTATTTCTAATTTATCTGGTGGATAGTGCTGAAAAAGACAGCAAGGTCCTCGGCTAACTGAATTTTACTGTTTGCTTATGTAAAAAGTAATTAAGGCGGTACCCCGAGCTAAGTGGCGCCCTCATTGAATAAAAAATCGTAGCATAGCATAGAAAACAATGAGGGCGCCACTTAGCTCGGGGTACCGCCTTAATAAGATCCAATGGTACACTTAGATTTTCTGAATTACCTATACCAATTTGTTATTCAAATCATCATTCTTCATCTCTGGTCTCCAAATGACTAGAGGGGCAATTCTTGTAATTTTTTGAACATTCAGTCTGATCTGTCTCAATCTATTAAAAATAACTCTGATTTCAATACATTTTTGACAAGTTTTTGACATTGATCGTCTATGAGATGAGATTTCGACTAGAATTTGAAACGCAACTGACCCAACTTCTCCCACTTACAGGTATTGACAACAGGGTGCGCAGGCGTTTCAAGGGACAGTACTTGATGCCCAGCATCGGTTACGGTTCAAACAAGAAGACCCGTCACATGCTACCCAATGGTTTCCGCAAGGTATGAATCATCATCTTGTTAACTTTGGTAAACATTTACCCCTTTATTCTTGAAACACTACATAAAAACTTTATAGTGATTAGCGACTGTTTAACCATACATTTTTGATGTTTGAACATTACTTAACCTTAATCATTGTTTATAAATAAAAATAGTTTGACTACAACTTTATATATAAATTAAATTAGCAAGACTCCTACTTATGCCTGCTTAAAGTGCCAATAAGAAAGTCTTCTCAAGGGATGATATTAATTGGAACGAAGTTCCTTATCGCGCGAAAGGGGGCTAGACGGAAAAAATAAAGACCAAAAGTTGGAACGACACTTTTTGCTATAGTTGTAAGCCGTGCGGCGTGCGCGTGTTTCTCTGTCTCTCTCTTATAGAAAGCAAGTTATACTTCGTTCCATCCGGGTGTCCCTTGACACCTCGTCAAGTTTTTTCTTTAGACAGGCATGTCTCACTAGCTTCTGTTGTCCATGTGGAAGACAACTATACCTACTATAGAACATATCCTATGGCTATGATAGTGTAACTTGCTATTAAAAAATTAAAATTCATTTATTTCGGGTAACTAGGCCCTTAAAAGACAATTTACAAAACATTTCACTAATAATATAATAGAATAAAATAAATTCATAATAAATGTCAAAAATTCAAAATATGATAGCATTCAAATTAAAATTATAAAATTACGATACTTTACATACAATTTCTACTATTAGTGAAATATTTTTTCATTCGCACAAGTACAGTCAACAGCAAAAGTAGATGATCAAAATCAGAAATTCAATACTAATGAATGGTGTTCGCAGCTATATGACAGCTGTACTAGTAGTAAATGTAAATATTATATAGGTATAATTTACAATCACATACTTTTGAATCACTTCGACGCCACACAGTTCTGACGCGAACTCCGTTCATTATTATTGAATTTCTGATTTTGATCATCTACTTTGACAAACTGACTGACTGTCTGACTGTCTTTGACTTTCTTGTTGACTGTACTTCTAGATATTGCCTCTAATAAAAAATCAAACAAGTTTACCACTTTATAATATTAGTTTAGATAGCAATAGGATAGAAGAGAGACAATAATTCAATAAGGATATTAAAATGATTATGCTGGCTTGTTTAACAGACAAATCATTTCAGAATGTTATTAGCAGACATGAAGACACTGCTGTTAATACTTTTTGATACAATATCTTAGTCACTCTTTATGACTACCTATGTCTAAGAAATAAGCATAAAATCAGCTTATAATGTTGTCCACTGCTGGGCCTCCTCTGTGTTAGAGGGAGAGGGCAGTAATCCACCACCAAGAAATAATACCTATTTATAATAGTATTTGCAAGGGCACTCTGTGTTATACATTCCATATGATAATTACAATTTGTTACCTTGCTAGATTAATTTCTACTAAATCCTATTCCATGTAGCTTGCATGTGGCTACCTGGTCATATTGGTGGATACATTTTACCTTTAGATACTCGAGTGGTACTCAACTTTAATCAATCTTTCTGTCTCTATAATACACCTTAAAGTGATAGAGAAAGCTTGAGATTAGGCCAAGATCTATAAATGTTACTTTTATTTACTTGGCACTATCAAACTATAATAATGCAAGGAAGACACTAGAAAATGTTTAAGTCAAACTTTGTACTAAGTAACATTTATAGATCTTGTGCTAAGAGTGGCGGTCATAGAACGTGCGAGAAGGACAGAAGCATTGACTATGGAATTTCTAAAAACATCTGCGAGTCTCGTGTCGTCCCGCTCCCACATTGAAAGACCGCGACTGCCTCAAACATTGTCGTCTACTAAACGTTTGTAAAAAAAAAGTCATATTCAAATAATAAATCCGCCATTTTTTTTCTTAGGTGCTGGTCCACAATGTGCGTGAGCTCGAGATCCTGATGATGCAGAACAGGAAATACTGCGCAGAGATCGCCCACGGAGTCTCGTCAAAGAAACGCAAGACCATCGTTGAGCGCGCACAGCAACTCAGCATCAGGGTTACCAACTCGGCAGCCCGTCTTCGTAGCCAGGAGAACGAATAAACTAAGGATAATTATTAAAAAGTTATAAAAATGTTTGGTGTTTTATTCCTAAACCGTACCATACTTCGCACACAATTAAACGCAGTCACTCGGATCGCAGCAGAAGTTGAACTGCATTGCTTTTTTTTGTTCTATGACTAAGTACAAAAAAGCAGTGCAGTTCAACTTCTGCCCTGCTAAGAACAGGCGTATTCTCGTAATTTAAAACGTTCAAAATCTAGTCGCAGTCTCATCTCAGCGACAGACAAATGTCAAAATGTAGGGAAATTAGAAGTATTTTTTGACAGATTGAGACAGATCAGACTGAACGGTCTTAAAATTACGAGAATTGCCCCTCTGGTGGTGAGCCCCCTGTGCGCGGTAACTGTTGATCGAACCTCATAGGTACATATCAAGCATAAAATCGCTGACAACAGCATACATACAGTCCCTAAAGCACTACTACTGCCTAGCTACACACTAGGTACTATTTACCTATAATATTTGCGTTATACGGATACGTCATACGCCGCTAGTCACACCATGTTCTTCCAACTACCTTTGCTCGAGAGACGCGAGTCGCTCGCGTAATATAATCATTCCGCAAGTAGTACAATACCTAGGTAAAGTGCTTTATAGGACTGATTAAAAAACAAAATGGCGGCTTCAGTTCCGGGTTGGCCACGCGCCATAAGATCCTCAAGTACAACGACAATGATAGTTATCTGTGTCCTTCACCACACAATCTTCACCTTTGAAAACTTCATGAAAATCAATTTTGAGAACGCCAAGAAATAGTCATTATCGAGATTATTTTTTGGAATTGAAACAAAGTCGTTAACCCAGCCGTTTGGTTGCACAGAGGTTAGGATTGTGTTAAGACGTTCACTACACAATCCTCACCAACCTATAGCTATAACTTCGGAATCAATAATGCGATTATTTTTTTAACCTTTGTGACTTAGCGTTCTCAAAATTGTTTTTCATGAAGTTTTCAATGGTGGACACAATTCTGAACTAACGCCGCCTTTTTGGTTTTTCAATACAACATTACCACCAATGCAACAAACTAGGTACCTATATTATTTCAATGTTAAAATCCCGATTCACCCCTGCATCCCAATTCACCCTCGCCTTCCCGATTCACTCCTGCATCCTGATTATTCACCCCTGCATCCCGATTCAACCCTGCATACCTATTCACCCTGTTTCTTTATTTTATTTTTTTCAAAACGTTGCTTCACACTAGGAATTTCTCCTGTATCGTGGGTGCGTTTAGAAACTTAAACTCACATACACAAACAGCCAGACCCGGAACAACTACTTGTAGGTTATACAAATATTTGTTCCGTGCGGGAATCGAACCCGCGACACGCAGCGCCAACCCTGTCGTCAGCACACAGGTAAGTATGCGCTAGGTATCTATTACATTAAGTGTCGCCGTGTGTTGGTGAAGCTGGCATATAGGTATGTATGTAGGGTTACCAGATGGAAAATTGAAAAGTCCTGACAAAAAGTCTGATTTCCATAGAAAAGTCCTGAGATTTTGTCGCAAACGTAATTTAAAACCCACATACCCCGTCCCGCGGGGGACCGAGACGGGGTATGTGGGACTCCCTGTCGGAAGGACAGTATACCCACTAAAACTCAGCGGTGTTCCTACAAACGCCGTAATGGGAGGGCTATGGGAATTCAATACTTCCACGGCCCTCCCGGCGCACGCCCGCCAAGGTGGTATGGCGGGCCCCGCATGCCCCCCAGGTTGGGGGGCTACGGGAATGGCCGGGAACACCTGGCCATTCCCGTCCCTCAAGGTGGAGGCCTGTGCAAAACAGGCAACGGAGCCCCCGCACCCGTTGCCTGCTGGCCTCCACGCCCGCCTAAAAGGCGGGCCCCGCAAGCCCCCCGCGTTGGGGGAGCTACGGCCGCAGAGGATAGGGAGAGCGGCAACGAAACACCGAACACTCCTCTTCCCCTGCGGCCCCGCCGCGTCCGCCATCTAACGGTGGCGGCCCCGTCAAGGCCGCGGAAGGAAGGGAGAGCCCCTCCCGCCGCGGCCTCTGTCCTCAGCCGCAATGTCTCCCTCACGGGGGACATCGCGGCCCGCCTCAGGTAGGTCACGATGTCGCGCAAGCGGCACCGCAACCTACCCGTGGGCCGCTACGTCCCGGGCTAAACCGCACAGCCCGGACGAGCGGCCCCCGCTGGGGTTCCTCTTAGCTTCACCGTGGCCCGCCCAGCCACGGCTACTGAGCCCCCCCGCCTCGACAATGCGGGAACCCACCGGGGGGGTACGACAACCTACCTGGGTTTCGCTTTTGCCATTTAGCTACGGAACCGTAACAAGTAAGGTAGGCTAGTCGTTCTGAAACTAGAAACCAACTTCAACATAGTTTGGAAATAGGCTAGATAGTGATAGTTGTGTGTTGTGTGTGTGCATCCCAATAAATGAGCCTGTAACCACGATGTTTTGAAAATTACGTAACAGCAACAATATAACGCTCTGTGCGTGTTTCTGTGTCGCGTGCCTTGTGCTAATATTTTGTGCTTCGGCCCTGTCGCTGGAGGGACGGCGTTATGCGGTAGTGTACCAAGCAAGAAGTACCTAGCGTTTTGTTTGTGTTTATTCATTGTTTTTTGAGTTGAGTTATGACTTCCAGGCGATTATATTAGGCGCACAGGCTGATCGATCAGGTTAAGCTACGCTTGCCGCGGTTGGCCGTGGACGGGTGATCATCTTTACATACCGAGACCCCTCCGTGCCTCGGAAAGCACGTTAAGCCGTTGGTCCCGGCTGTAATTCGTGGATATTTGACAGCAGTCGTTACGGGTCGTCAGAAGCCCGAAAGTCTCACAGCCAGTCTTACCAAGGAGTATCGTATTACCCAGTAACTGGGTAGGTTAGAGGTTAGATAGGCAGTCGCTCCATGTAAAATACAGAATACTGGTATTCAGCTGCATCCGGTTAGACTGGAAGCTGACCCCAACATAGTTGGGAAAAGGCTAGGCAAATGATGATGGTTGGAAAATTCACCCTTTTCTATTTGCCTTCACATAAAGCGGGTCTCATCATAAAATTAAGTTGAATTTACTTGCGTCGATGTAAATGTAAAAAGTTCTTTTTTGTGCCATATCACTAATATTATAAATGCGAAAGTTTGTAAGGATGGATGGATGTTTGTTACTCTTTCACGCAAAAAGTACTAAACGGATTTGGATGAAATTTGGCACACAGATAATTTATAACTAGGAATAACAGGCTACTTTTTAACCCGATATTCCCGCGGGATCGAAATGTATGCGGGTGAAACCGTGGGGCGCAGCTAGTCCTACTATAATATTATAAACGCGAAAATTTATAAGGATAGAGGGATGGATGTTTGTTACTCTTTCACGCAAAAACTACTGAACGGATTGTGATGAAACTTCACAGTAATATAGCCGATATTCCCACGGGATGGACACTTAAGCGGGTGAAACCGCGGGGCGCTGCTAGTTTAAAAAGTAATAAAAATTATTTAAGTAGATAAGTTAGATTACTTTCTAGACCTATTTTCCTCGTTAATTTTGAAGGTTAGGTAAGCCCGTTTATTTTCAGATAATGGCCTCACAAACTCAATAATTTCCTGGTTAATGTAGCATAACGCCGTCCATAATGGCAGATCATTGGCAAAGCTGGGGTTATGATAATATTTTTTATGATACACGCCTCTTCGTACCAAGTACGGCTTGTTAGAAGTTACAGGATGTTCACAATGTAGAGTTTAACATTTTTAAGAAAAAAAAAAAAATCAAGGAGTGCACTCCGGGAGTGCCGGCAGAAGTGAAAACTTGAATATTAACGTTGTGCATTTTTGATATTTTGGAATGCGGTCTACTCTCCCTCCGTCTTACGAATTTTCGATCAGGTCACGTGTCCTGACGCGAGCTCCGTCTTACGAATTTTCGATCAGCAGTGCGATTCTGTAATCATCTCACCGTGAAAACTTAGGTGAAGTGAGCTGTCATTCCAAATAATGCTAGGGATTGACACTACTGACAACTCACATCAAGCTCACTTCACTTGAGTTTTCACGGTGAGATTTTTACAGAATCGACCGGCGGGTCACGTGTCCTGACGCGAGTTTAACATTTTTTACCCATCACAACAAAAGTGCACAACGACGCTAAAGAAGTTTTCACTTTAAAAAAATACTACCTCTTCTATGTCGGAAAGGGATACAAACTCTTATCTTTGTCTTCTGTGTAGCCTACATAACAGTAGACCAACACTGGACTTGGACCAGTATTTGTAGGCAATTAAAAATATAGCTGTACCTTATTTTATTACCTTTTTTGTATTTACAAAAAAAAAAAAATGTATATAAGTAGTTTATCAGCCATCTTGTTACCACCATAACACAAGCATTAGGTTGCTTAGCTTGGGACTAGATGGCGCTGTGTGAAATGTCCAGGGATATTATTATTATTACCTTAACGGCTGTCATTTGTGGATCTTTGACAGTCGCTACGGGTCGTCAGAAGCCCGAAAGTCTGACAACCGGTCTTACCAAGGCGTATCCTACCTAGTCACTGGACTCTGGAGATCGCTTAGGCAGTCGCTCCATGTAAAATACTGACATTCAGCTGCATCCGGTTAGACTAGAAGCTGACCCCAACATAGTTGGGAAAAGGCTAGACAAATAAGAAAAGAAAAGAAAGAAAATGCATTTATTTGCGGCAAACATGACGCATAAAAAAAAGAACATAAACACACAAAAAAAAAAAAACAAGTGATAATGAATTCAAAATATACTTCACATTCAGTTTCGTGCGGGAAGCGAACCCGTGACCCAGGGTCGGGTATAGCTTAGCAGCCACCACTCAGCCGCTGCGCCAAGTCGTGAAAAAGTGAGTTTTCATTGAATTATTTCGTATTCTAGTTATGTCTTGCTAATGTATTCTACCATCCCATCAGTTTTGTCTAATAGACGTTAATTAAATGTTCGTTTACTAAGGAAAATTGCAGTTAGTTTTCAGTTTTAAACAATCCGAGCCTATAATTACGGCCTGACTAGTGCCAAGGGAATGAGGATGTCACTGTGGAATTACTTCTAAGTCAGGAAGCATTTCTTTTGTTTCATCGTTTAGGTATTACATTCAACTACGCTCATTACACCGTCGTTTTAATCCTTAAAAGGGGTCATTGTACTATCACTATGAAGAACTTTAACTACGGGAGCAACCCTGAAATCGTGAAAAAAATCAGTTGATCCATACATTATGTCGAGTTATGCGAATATAAATCTATGGATCGACTGATTTTTGAAGTGAAAACTTCTTTAGCGGCGTTCTGCACTTTCTTTGTGATGGGTAAAAAATTTTAAACTCGCGTCAGGACACGTGACCTGATCGAAAATTCGTAAGACGGAGGGAGAATTTTTTGTGATGGGTAAAAAATGTTAAGCTCGCGTCAGGGCACGTGATCTGATCGAAAATTCGTAAGACGGAGCTCGCATCAGGACACGTGACCTGATCGAAAATTCGTAAGACGGAGGGAGAGTAGACCGCATTCCAAAATATCAAAAATGCACAACGTTACCTAATATTCAAGTTTTCACTTCTGCCGGCACTCCCGGAGTGCAACCCGTTTTTTTTTACGATTTCAGGGTTGCTCCCGTAGTAAAAGTTGTTCATAATAATGAATACAATGACCCCTTTTAAGGATTAAAACGATCAAAATTTAACTGTGTATACTTAATTATTGTGCTAGAATGTGCTCGTACTCGTATACAAGGTGGAGACGATATTACAATGAAGTTCCCAGTCTGCATACGAAAATTCAATCAAAATATATCCTAGTTTAGTCACTTTCTAATCTAAGATTGGCAAAATCATTAACCGATTTTTCCATTGGAAATTTCTTAGGCAGCCTGGAGTTGGGATGTTGGCGGTGATATCCCTGTGCCTCGGAAAGCACGTTAAACCGTTGGTCCTTCGCCTGATCTCTCTCCAGTCGTGTCGGATTGCTGTCCCATCGGACTATGGGAGTAAGGGCACCGGCTCCCTATTTGCGTAACACACAATCAATCGGAATCGGTTTCATTTTGACAGTTCAACAACATTCATTGCGTTATTTACGTGTTGAGCAGACAAATTTTTCGAACTTATGAAGCAATGGATTAGCAATTTGCTTCAAAATGATTCAGATTACGATTGATCGTAATCTGAATCATTTTGAATTACGCAATTAGGGTGCTGTGTCTGCGCACACACTTTTGCATTATAATCTGCCGTGCCGATGGCTAGTCTCCGCTTGAGATTGCTCGTCATGGCCGAAACTCGGTCTGAAGGACTTTACATGGCCTAATAAACTAGGCAGGCATTCAAGAGTTTGCCTTAGGAAAAATAACAAATAAGTGAAATGAAAAAAAAAAACTTGAGCGGTGTCAAGGGACACCCGGATGGAACGAAGTATAACTGGCTTGCTTTCTATAAGAGAGAGAGACAGACAGAGAAACACGCGCACGCCGCACGGCTTACAACTATAGCAAAAAGTATCGTTCCAACTTTTGGTCTTAATTTTTTCCGTCTAGCCCCTTTCGCAACGCGCGATAAAATGGAGCATCCTATACTTCCATATTTGACGACTATGCCTCTTGGACATCATGCAAATAATTCTGCAGAATTCGGTCAAAATTCAAGCGAAAATAGTGAGGTTTGAACGTGTATATGGCTGAGAAGTGGAAAGTTCAGTGTTTGTGTTAAAAATGCTGGAGGAAGGCACATAATTGGCGTTGTGCGAGGTAATTACCTACAGGGGGCCTAAAAAGGCCACTTTAAGCAATACCTCTAAAAGCTATTCATTTTCTGAATTCCCAGCAGATCACTAGCATTTCCTCTAATTTTCGTAAAATTCATTTCATATTTCGTGTAAACATTGCCGCATGAACAAAATAAAAACCGTAATTTTACGATTTTTATTTTTATTTTAAACAGTAAATTTTTCATTACAGTTTTTATTAATCAAATTGGTTTTTTATTTTTTATTTCTACAGTTTAAATGTTATTTCATTGTGATATGAATTGCACACAGATCATATTATGAATTGTCAGTTTGTGACCATTTTACGATTTTTAATATGATTCATATTGTTGTCCTATTATGATTCTGCCAAAGTGGCCTTTTTAGGCCCCCAGGTATTAATTTAATGAATTCGCTCCCTGTTTTTAAGTCAATAATGGAATCTGTTTTCAAATTTCGTGTGAACTAATGTAGATAGGTAGGTATGTTTGGTTTGTTGTTTTGGTTACCTATCCAATTCAAAAAGCTAGACATGATTTTGACATTAGCTGCTGATCAAGAGAACTCTATCAGGCTCTAAGAAACTGGAACTAAAAATTCCTACATAAAAATGGGTAATTTTTAGACGTTTTTTTCGTTTTATATTTTCTTGATTCGATTTGATCCAGAACTCGATCGGTCGATCGGTCAGGTTAAGCTACGCTTGCCACGGTTGGTCTGTGGATGGGTGGCCATCTTTACATACCGAGACCCCTCCGTGCCTCGGAAAAGCACGTTAAGCCGTTGGTCCCGGCTGTCATTCGTGGATCTTTGACAGTCGTTACGGGTAGTCAGAAGCCCGAAAGTCTGACAACCAGTCTTACCAAGGGGTATCGTATTACCCAGTAACTGGGTTGTGGAGGTCAGATAGGCAGTCGCTCCATGTAAAATACTGGTATTCAGCTGCATCCGGTTAGACTGGAAGCCGACCCCAACATAGTTGGGAAAAGGCTAGGCAGATGATGATGATGATTTGATCCAGAACTCGAGATGTTAAATCAAGAAAGAAAGAAAAGAAAGAAAAATGCATTTATTTGCGGCAAACATGACGCATAAAAAAAAGGACATGAACACACAAAAAAAAAACAAGTTGGGGGTAAACATGCGTCACATTCACGCAAAACGGCCATCGCTCAGCATAATGCTAAGACCCTATACGAGACAGAGCCCCAGCGCTGGTTTTCAGCGGCATCAACTACCTACAGCCAAAGAAATAGTTCCATTTCTTTGAATCAAGAGAGCAGTTTTATGTCCTACTGCGTCTTTGGTTGAAACCACCAACATGCATTGAATCAAGGTGATCATTGCTCATTGCAGAGTGTCCATGAAGTTTCTTATCCGGAATTCAGCTTCCGGATAATCTTCATCTTTCTGACTGACCAATTCCTTGACATTTCAAAAGTGCCTATCATCATCTGCCTAGCCTTTTCCCAACTATGTTGGGGTCGGCTTCCAGTCTAACCGGATGCAGCTGAATACCAGTATTTTACATGGAGCGACTGCCTATCTGACCTCCACAACCCAGTTACTGGGTAATACGATACCCCTTGGTAAGACTGGTTGTCAGACTTTCGGGCTTGTGACTACCCGTAACGACTGTGCCTATAAATGGTTTAATTGAAATACTTAAATGCTTTGTGTTTGAGCTTGTTCGTACTTGTGTATGAGAAGAAACTTTTACCCTGAAGTGGGTCAGCTTCTGATGGCTGATATTATTATTTCCTTTGTTCATTATATACATATCTATACTTATAATAAATCTGTAGAAGTGAAAATTCTGTACATTGAAAATATCAAAAAAATAAATGGCAGGGGGTGTTACTAGACCGACACCAAACCCAAAAATGTGATTAAAAAATTTTTTGTCTGTCTGTCTGTCGGTCTGTCTGTCTGTCTGTCTGTCTGTTTGTTCAGGCATCACGCAAAAACTACCGGCTCGATTACGATGAAACTTGGTATAATTATTCTTTAATATCCTGGGCACCACACTGGGTACTTTTTATCCCGGAAAAGTATATACAATAAAAAACAAACTTAATTTTGCGGTTCGATCCCTAGAGTCGATTACTGCACCAACCGCAAATAATAAGTTTGTCGTAAGTTAAGTCACCCGCAATGGAGTACATTTTTATTCCTTTTAGTTTTTAGAGTTATTTAGGTTTATTTTTATATAAGTCGTAGTATAGATTTTAATTTTAAAGTATAGGTAGTGTATTTGATAGTGTACGTAGTGACCGTAGGTTATTTTATTATAATACTGTTAGGTAGGAGTAGTCATTCGTATAGATATTAGTTTTTAGGGATTTTGCTTATTTATTGAGTTTAGATTAGTTATCATCAGAAATAGGTTTATTTAGGTAGGTAGGTATTTAATTTTCTGTTAATGTACTTAGGTAAAGATATCATATAGGTACCCTCTTAATCACCACTAATGAGACACAATTGGTTTTCTATTGTAATTAGCCACAAAGGGCCTGCGAGATAGATGGCATTCTGGGGAAGCACATACCTACATTTTATCCTGTTAGCACGTTCCCGTGGGTAAATTTCCGACATCCACGCGGGCGAAGCCGCGGGCAGAAGCTAGTAAATAATATTTTTAAATATTAGAATATAAAAATTAAAAAAAAAAATGCTGCTCGCCGGTATCAGAAACAGGGTCCAAGCTACCGGCGATCACAGACCTCCAGAGAGAGGAACCTCCTGACAATGCGAGCCGTATCCAGAAGTACCGCTTTCTGAATCAAGCCCTAGATCCAGCTGCCCAACGAGAGCCTCCTCAGGTGTTGGTCGAGGCTCTATGGCTGATATTATTGTCATAGTTTACAGATGGAGTGAGCGTCAAAGTCAGTAAACATGGTGCATCCCGGGAAGCAGCGGAGTACCCACCACACGGTCAGGTTTACCGGCGATGATCACATGCCCAAATATAAGCCAATTGTCAGTGTAAGTATTCAGATTCCTATTTCATCCTCGTCAACATCATCCACAGCCGAATTGACCCACATGGCACAGGCCTCTCTTTTCTTGCACCAGTTCCATTTCAGCAACAACCGAATTCTGCTGTTGAATAGGCCTCTCTTTTCTTGCACCAGTTCCTATTTCAGCAACAACCGAATTCACCCGCTGCTGTTGAATAGGCCTCTCTTTTCTTGCACCAGTTCCATTTCAGCAACAACCGAATTCTGCTGTTGAATAGGCCTCTCTTTTCTTGCACCAGTTCCATTTCAGCAACAGCCGAATTCACCCACTGCTGTTGAATAGGCCACTCTTTTCTTGCACCAGTTCCTATTTCACCAACAGCCGAATTCACCCACTGCTGTTGAATAGGCCACTGTTTTCTTGCACCAGTTCCTATTTCACCAACAGCCGAATTCACCCACTGCTGTTGAATAGGCCACTGTTTTCTTGCACCAGTTCCTATTTCACCAACAGCCGAATTCACCCACTGCTGTTGAATAGGCCACTGTTTTCTTGCACCAGTTCCTATTTCACCAACAGCCAAGTTCACCCATTGCTGTTGAATAGGCCTCTCTTTTCTTGCACCAGTTCCTATTTCACCAACAGCCGAATTCACCCACTGCTGTTTAATAGGCCTCTCTTTTCTTGCACCAGTTCCTATTTCACCAACAGCCAAATTCACCCACTGCTGTTGAATAGGCCACTCTTTTCTTGCACCAGTTCCTATTTCACCAACAACCGAATTCACCCGCTGCTGTTGAATAGGCCACTGTTTTCTTGCACCTGTTCCTATTTCACCAACAGCCGAATTCACCAACTGCTGTTGAATAGGCCTCTCTTTTCTTGCACCAGTTCCTATTTCACCAACAGCCGAATTCACCCACTGCTGTTGAATAGGCCTCTCTTTTCTTGCACCAGTTCCTATTTCACCAACAGCCGAATTCACCCACTGCTGTTGAATAGGCCACTGTTTTCTTGCACCTGTTCCTATTTCACCAACAGCCGAATTCACCCACTGCTGTTGAATAGTCCTCTCTTTTCTTGCACCAGTTCCTATTTCACCAACAGCCGAATTCACCCACTGCTGTTGAATAGTCCTCTCTTTTCTTGCACCAGTTCCTATTTCACCAGCAGCCGAATTCACCCACTGCTGTTGAATAGTCCTCTCTTTTCTTGCACCAGTTCCTATTTCACCAACAGCCAAATTCACCCACTGCTGTTGAATAGGAAACAATGGTGGCTGGTGGCTCAGTGGTAGCAGTCCCGACCGACGAGCTGTACGAGTTGTTCGAATCCAAACAGGCGCTTTACTTTGCGTACATAATTGATTTCATCACCACAGATCTCAAAACGGTGAAGGAAAACATCGTGAGGAAACCGGCATGTCCTAGAACCAAAATTTCGAAGACATGTGACATCTATTAACCCGCACCGTCAGTTTTTTAAAACTGGATGACGCTGGCATTTTCTAGCTCCCTGGGAAGAAATGCCGAAACAAACTCAGATGTGATTCATCTCTTTTGAAGTCGAAGAATGCAGGGCCATGTCTGGAAGGGCCTTTCGAAGAAAGAGCCATTTGTAGCTTTGAGTTGACCTGTCCCAACAGACAGCATGCATGCATCAGTCATCGTGTAGCTCAACCCTATTTTATGGGAGCAGAACAACCCTTCACACAAAGTTACCAGATCTGCAGGACATTTGCATAATATCCTACTTTCTACTAATATTATAAGTCCGCGAAAGTTTGTATGGGTGGATGGATGTTTGTTACTCTTTCACGCAAAAACTACTGAACGGATTTGGATGAAATTTGGCACACAAATAGTTTATAACCAGGATTAACACATAGGATACTTTTTCTCTCGATATTCCCATGGGATCGAAACTTATGCGGGTGAAACCACGGGGCGCAGCTAGTCTAAAATAGATGAAAAAATTCTTGGTGATTGCGTGGGACAGATTTACATCTTTAATACAAGCAAAAGTATTTAACCTACTTCCCATAGCCCGATGCCCTACTTTGAAAAAGACAGTTCCATATCATGACAAACTCATTATAACCATCCCTTTGCATGTCTGCACGCAAACTTGACAAACGAAAAACTATTACTTATATCAAAAAACTTCTTCTAATATATTGCAGTGTTTTTGTCATCTTTTTTGGCCTTTGTAAAGGCACTGCATTGATCGCTATGCCGGTTTTAAAGATGAAGTTTTGGTTAAAACCCAACTTTAAGATTGTTAAGACAATATGTTGGTATTAAGGTAAATGAGTAACAGTTGTTATACAACCTACATAGTTAAGTGTGAGTGGTTTCGACTGAATAGATTGATCAAAGTTTGTACTTAAGTACGTAATGTTATTGCAAGCTTTGCGAATTTTTATTCCGCAGTGTGGTGATGGTGATTCTATTTCAGTAAGTACCATAGACCAATTTAGACCTAGTAGAGCGATTTACCAGCGGGATAATTGCGTAACATACACAATAGTAAAGGCTAGCATTTTGACAGTTCATCAACATCCATTTTGTTATTTACATGGTTGAGCAGACACGTTTTTCGAACACATGAAGCAATGGATTGGCAATATCCTTCAAAATGATTCAGAATGAGGTTGACAGTTTGTTACGCAATTTGGGTGCAGGGGCTGCAGTCTCGACATTCATAGCGATCGCTTTACGACCGAATTCGGTCGCAAAGTCCCGGATTGACTGTATGGAGTGACAGGACTTTGCGACCGAATTCGGTCGTAAAGCGATCGTTATGAATGTCGAGACTGCAGCCCCTGATCAGTGTTCATGAGTGTAGAAAAGAGGTGAACACAGGAGCTGGTTCACCTAGTATGATAATTGATTTTAGGTCTTACATCCTCACCAATAGATTGTATTACTATTAAAATAGAGCCACCACACGCAAACCTTAGGTGTATCTACTTTCATATCAGCAGAAGCCAAATTCAGGAAAAGCCCACGATAAGCCCCATGATTAACAGCCAGGTTACCCAGTAACGGTAACTGTTCTACCAGACTGGCCTAAAGGTAGTCGAGGTTCTTAGAGCAGACAGCTGAAGGTGTAGGTATTTAAACTTGCCTTCCTTTGGACCAGCCGATCGATTCTGTAAAAATCTCACCGTGAAAAGTTGGAGTGAGCTTAGAGTGAGCTATCAATAGTGTCAATCCCTAGCATTAGTTGGAATGACAGCTCACTCCACGCTCACTTCACCCGAGTTTTCACGGTGAGATGGTTACAGAATCGCACTGCTGGTCTTCCAAACATTAATTAAGTTAACATAACCTAACCTATAACCTAACCTGGAAGTCTTTAAATAGACTTCGGATCCAGGTTGGCCGAAGCAAGGAAAACAGGTTCCAGGTTTAGGTGGAGATTCATAGAGGACTCCGCCTTGGAGTGTAAATGTGGTGCTGTTCCACAAACGATGGGACACTTAATATCGTGTCCTGCGTGTCCTGTCAGCTGCACGTTACAGGAACTGATGGACGCTGGTGATGGCGCCAAACAAGCGGCCGAATTCTGGGCCGAGTCCATTTAGATGGCCATCGACACGCTAAGAAAAAGACCTAACGTAATCAAATCAAATCAAATCAAATCAAATCGTTTATTGCAATCCATAATGTACAATTACAGGTGGTAAATAAAGAAAAATAATAGAAACAATTATGGACCCTGTCGGGCACAGCAAATTTTAAATAGGTTGAGAGAGGAAGAGCGCTTTTATTAATTACTTTGTAGTTAGAATTAGAATTATTTTATATCCTATTAATTATTTCATACCTATATATTTATATTTCCATTCATTCACATAATCTTATATATATCATATTAATTAATAATAATATTTTTCCTTATTAAAATATATCTTTTATTCATAATTATGTATTGTTAGTAATGAATTTATCCATCAGAATTATTTTATATCCTATTATCTATGTATGTTTTTATATTACATTTATTTATTTACTTATTCAATTAATATTTTATATATCTCATTTATTTTTTATTTAATTATATAGAAAAATCAATTGTGTTTCAATAGCGGGGTTTGAGCGATTAATGTACGAGTATGTACTATCATTATTAAATATTACCTAATAGTATAATTTATTTTTGTTATTTTACTTGTTAAAAAATATCTGTTATTCACAGTTATGTATTAATATTATTGGATTTTATCCATTAGATATTCTTGTATTGTGTAATAGCTTTTTTTAATTAAGTACTGCTTTAGTTTATTCAAAAATATACTGGTTTTATTTTCTTGTTTTATGTCATCTGGTAATTTATTATATATTTTTATTGACATTGAATATGGACTAGATGAATGTAGTTTAAGACGAGAGGGGGGCAAATTTAGTCTATTTTTATGGCGAAACGAATAATTTGTTTGTATGTCTCCCCGTGTGCTGTAAGAATCGGGATATTTACGAACTAATTTACATAACTCCAAGATATAAATACCAACTAAGGTGAGAATCTTGTGTTTTTGAAAGAAAGGCTTGCAACTATCTGTAGGTTCTATATTGGTTATTATTCGTATTAGTTTTTTAATCTTCTTAGTCTTCTCCCCAGGACTCAACGGACTCGCCAAACTATGTCAGCTCTCAGTCCTACCCGGGACAGGACTCGGGCGCTCCGAGCCCTGACGCCTGTAGCTTCCACCCGGCGGCGCAGAGATACCGGTTGAATGAGCAGCGTAAGTTATTTACACAATACAGGATACATATCCAATAAAAAATGGAATTAAAGGATAGACTAAAAGCTTGCATAAGGCTAGCCGCTTAGTTAACCGCTTGGCCTTTGCAAGTAGTGCTCGCCTCGCTTCGCTCTCTCGGCTCGCACGCGGTTGATCACAGTTCGCGGATCGCGGTTGGTCGGGGTGCCCTGGCTTAGTTACTGCGACCAATTCGGATCTCGCGTGATTGGTTACAGTTCCCACCTAAACTATAATTTTATGAATATCATTCAGGCCGTTAGTTGAACGGCCGCCGTTTAGTTAAAAGGCTAGGCGGCTAGGTTAACGGCTAATTAAACCAGTTGGCTGCGACACATATACCTACCTACTAAATGCAAAAACATGCTCAACGCGAAACGACTGCCAGCATCGCCATGCTCACTCACGACATTGCTGATTTTAGGTCCGAATCTTCTCTCAGCGCGTAAGTAGAATAAGTACCTAGACAGATTTATTCAATAGTGGATGAAGCAATATCTAGGTAGGTGTTTGACAAGGGGCAGAGCAGAGTAGATGTGTATTGTATTGTTCTTTTTGCGTTTGTGTGCTTTATTTTTTTATGCGTCAACTTTCGTGAAAATAAATTTCTATTTTCTTTTTTTTCCCTTTAAAAGTTTAAACTCAGGTTTGCTAGTTAGGTACTTAGGATAAAATATAGGACGAGCACAATTACTACCAACGGGGTATTTATCCAGATGCGCCAGCTACTGCTAAAAATTCCATTAGGAAAACCGAACCCTAACACTGGCCTACTTCTTGATCGAACCCACAGGACGGTATTAAATTATTTCTACTATCTTCATTCCTCCTCAGGCATCAAACTCTTGACATCAATCAACCAGATAGTGCAGCAGCGAGCTGACCTAGAGTCCAACCGGGTGACTCTGTCCAACCTCCTGGATGAACTCAGGAGGAAACTCAAGAGAAGGATTGATGAATGTCACATCGAGAAGAAAGAGCGGATGAAAGTAAGTAAATAATTGAGCCCTAATTTTTTAATGTATTTTTCTTGGAGGAACTGCCTATCTGTGACCTCTACAATCTAGTTATTGGATAATACGATACCCGGTAGAAAGACAAGTTGTCTTTCGGATTTCTGACTACCCGTAAATCGCCAAAGGTCTACGCTGCAGGTCCTGCCGCTGGAATAACAGCCGAGACCTGCCGAGACCGACAGCTCATGCTTTGAGGCATGGAGGGGACTCGACTCCCAGAGGACACGGTGGAGCATACGGTGGAGGTCTGCCCCGCTTGGGCAAGGCACCGCCGTGTCCTCGTAGAGGCGATCGGCAACGGCGGCGACATCTCGCGCCTGGCCCTGGTTCAAGCCATGGTCCGGGGCGAGAGGGAGTGGGAGGCAGTCACCTCCTTCTGCGAAGCAGTCATGCTAGCGAAGGAGGTGGCGGGGTGGGCGAGGGAACGCACCTCACGCCTCAGCCGCCGCGGGAGACGCTCCGGGCGTCGGGAGCCGCGTGACGACTCCCGGCCACCGTAGGCGCGGGCCTGCGGGTGGAGAGTAATGGGTAGCTCACCGTCCGATCAGGACCACGCCCGTGCCGGACGGCGTGTATGTGTTCCACGCGCGCCTCATTGAGACGTCAGCACGAATGACGGGGCCCGATAGGGCCGAAGCCTGCCAGGGTAGCGGGATCGTCCGAAAGGGTTACCGCTGCCCTGGAACATAAAGGGCTAAGGAAGGAACACGGGTGGGTTTTAGTCAGTAAGAGTCTGACACTCCCTTCCGCTCCACCCAGAGGGGTCCACCGGGAGGAGTCATTTGATGATTTCCAATCCTCAAAAAAAAAAAAAAAAGCGGTCTCGACTTTCAGTATGAAATGTGGCATACATTTCGTAGTGAGCCTTCACCATTCACGTACTGATGACGTTTTCGTTTTGACAGTATTTTAGCACATAAAGATTGTAGAGTTTGCCCCGTAGAAGATGGAGGAGAACGATTTGGACGACTCTATGCGGCGTTTGGTATAGAGACTAAATTAAATTAAAAAAACTTCGTCGCCTTGCATCCATGGTTGCACGAAGCAAAACTGACCACTTTTTCTTTGCAACCGTGGTTGCGAGAAGCGATCGAGCGGATTTGAGAGTTCACCATTCACGTACTGATGACGTTTTCATTTTGACAGTATTTTTAGCACATAAAGATTGTAGAGTTTGCCCCGTAGAAGATGGTGGAACGATCTGGACAAAATAAACGACCGAATGAGCTGGAAGTTATGGGGGGAGGCCTTTGCCCAGCATTCGGGTAACAGTAACAGCAAAGTTTGCAGCAAGTCGAAATCCTGTAAATTTCAGACTGCAAGTCGGTTGAAAGTCGATTTCAGTTGCTTCAAGAAATGTCTTCTCATTTCAGAATCTAAAACAAGCAAATCAAAGACTTGAAAAGGAGAAGTTCAACATAGTGTCAGAGATTGAACACCTGAAGAGACACTTGGAGAAGGAGGAAGCTCATCATTTGCAGCATGCGAGAACTGCGGTCGCTCAGGTAGGGAACAGAAGACGGCAGAGTACCTACTGGTTTACTTTTAATAGGATGAGGATTTTAACTAATTTAGTTATTTACAAAGCAGGTATATTGTTGTTGGACAGAGTCCTGGTGTTTGGCGTAGGAACAATCAAATCTACCTGCAGTACTTAAGTGGTAGCCTAGCAGCATATCTACCTATCATCACCAATATAAACAGATCTTATCTATTTGGTTCTATTCTACGCCTCTGACTACGTTTGATATTTTTACAAAATCGCCAACATTGCAGTGCCAGCAGTGAGTAAGCACGACATGGTGATCAATTATTTTGATTTAAGAGAGTGTCCATGGAGTTTCTTGCCTGTTCTTCTCCATGGGAACCTACCTCTTTAGAATTGCCAACTAGTTTCATCCTTCTAACTAACCGCGACCCCTTGACAATTGAGGGTGGTGTTGTACCTATGTTTCCAGGCTATTCAAGGAGTGGCGACGAAGTGTCCAGTTCCCGACAGCTTCTTCAATCAGTGTTCGATGGCAGATCTCCCGAACGTGGTCAGTAGGAATGTCGCTAAGAACGCACCTTCTAGGAACGTAAGTTTTTACCTTTAAGACCCGCCAGGACTATAAGGAGTAGGTAGGTAGGGAACAGCGACTTGACAAGTTGCCAGTTATCCTATGGTCAACAATTTTTATTTAAGATTTTTTTCAAGTGAAGCCAACTTAAAAGTTGGTTGCTTTTTTGGTTTTAAATTCCCTTTTCTATAATACGTGGATGTGGTTTCTTAAGTAGCAATTCCAACACGCAATGTGCAAGCGTGTCAATTTAAAACACTCGTTCCTTCTCGGAATGGGAAGTTGAGGTCTTTGCCTGGCTAATCTAGTGTTAATTAATTTTGTAGTTAATTCCATGCTTAGAAACTTAAAAGCGGAAGATATGGTACACTCTAACGCGTGAAAAGTAATCCTGTGTGTCTTTTTTTCATTCTTGAGTGATCAGGGGGTCTACTCCGAAGTAGTATCGGCCGAATGTTCGGCCGTTTCCTGCTACGAAGTTACTATTTGGTTCGGTCGGTTCCGATCCTACACTCCTACACTCTTTCGAATATTCACTATGGTCCCGACCCAACTGAGCCGATCCGAACATTTTTCGCATTTTCCCATAATATTCGGTTCGGCCATGTGTCGGTCCGATCCGAACATTCGCACTTTGTACTTCGGAGAAGGCCCCCTGAACACTTATTAAATAGGTACACTAGAAGGTATTGTGCGTGTGGTGTGTCTATTGGACTTGTTCAGTAGGACCGCGCGCTATGATCAAGTACCGTATCTTCGGCTTTAAGTTTATCTAAGATTCCATGGCTGTTTTTTGCATGTAATTAAGCTTGTGTGTGTGTGCACCCAAATAAGATTATACGAATTCCTACTGTGTGGAAACATTTCTTTTTATTTAGGTAGGTAGGTATAGTTTGACCAAAACCGCTGTACCGCGCCTTAGGTATGTGCGCGGCGAGACGGGGGGGCAGTGCAGGCCGCTCATTCGTCATCGCTCACGGCGTCCCGCCCCCCGCCTCGCCGCGTATTCCTCCCGCCACGCCGCGCATGGTACAGCAGTTTCGGTCAAACTATAGCTAAGTAGAAGAGAGAAAAAACTCTTAGTAAATGTTATTCTTGTCATCTAGGCTGACAACAAATTGGCTGCCGCACGTCTGATGCGTGACATAGCCGAGCTGAGGCAGCGAGTGGCACAGGTCGAACAACGACTTGCTAGTGAGCTTAGGGTAGGTATAAAGGCTAAAAGAAGAGAGAGAGAGAGAAAAGAAGATTTGTGAACGTTATTGTATTTGTGGTCATCGAAGCATGTCTCTTTCTTTCATCAGCTCTCATCTCATTCACACACATACATTCCCTCTGTATATTTTACACGTCTATTCATCAATCTTTTTCGTGGTCTTCCTTTTACACTCAAAATTATCGTCATTTATCTCGCGACCTGCCCCAAAATCCTCCGCAAGTCCGTATCATATTATAATGTCCAGACCAGTTCATAACAACTATAAATCAACTTCTCAGCAAAAGGCAAAAGTGTCAACATTATTTTTTCTACGCTTGACTACGAGTCTTTTAACTAAGTGTATCTTATGTTTTTTTTTTTATTACTATTTTTATTTTATTTTTTTTGTAACTGTGCGTTCTGTTTGTGCAGAATAAAATATTTTTCTTTCTTTCTTTTTCTTTTCTCAGTTACCAGCTTCACGTTCAGAATTCCTGTTACATTTACTTACTCATTTCTAATTCTATCGATTCACGTAACACCAAACATCCCCCTTAGTATTTTCATATCACTGCGGGTATTTTTATTGCATGATTCATCATGAATTTTGAAAAAAACACATTGCCAACTTTTGGCCTACTACCCCAAACATCTGCCAATCTGACCAGAAAAAAAACTCTTTTTTCACTTAGTTCTACACGCCATAACACAACCATTCCATTTACAGCGTAAGAGACAAGCTGAGCTCGACATCATTCGTTTGAGGAAGGAGCTCTCCAGCACCAAGAGCTTCGTGGCTTCCCTGAGGCTGCCTCCCCCGCCAATGAGGAAACAATGCTCCAAGTTTGCGTAGTTCAAATAAAGGCAGATGTTGTGTGGCATTTGGGAGTTTTACTTATTTATACCATCCTTAAATCGATAGTTGCTCCACCTTTAACAGCTACAATGAACGAACAAACGAACCAAACGAGTGTCGCTGAGCGAGTAGATTCTTCAATTGTTCTTGCTGTCCAGCTGAGAATCTGTCCAGTTGCTCTGGAGGGGATCATATGACAAACTGCCGAATGGAACGTGAACAAATATTTGGACAGTCACAAATAGATGCGTTTACCTAAAATTGCTTGACATATCGATGGATGGGCCCACAGAACAGATCTTTTATCTGTTCTGTGGATGGGCCCATCTGAAAAAGCTGCCTGATAGGTAGGGTGGAAAACAGTTTTAATGTTTAGTTTTAAACCACCTCAGACATCGACCTACATGGTCTTCATATGATCTGACCAAGATTATGTCTGGACTTTAAAAGAGACTGTGACGTCTGAGTTTGTTTCGGCCTTTCTTAACGCCGACCTCATCTAGTTTTAAAATATGATTGACGTGTAAAAGTGTTTGTACAAACCTACTTAAAAAATAAAATCATTAATCATTTAATGAAGGTAGATCCTAGGTAAAAATGAGGACACAAAATTTAAACTTTCACATTTAATTTCATCACACAACTCACTACAATCAGCGACTCGCAACACCTCAATCAGCTGGTGGTAGACTCAGTATGGTGCTTGGTGGTATGAGCCGCCAGAGTCTTCTTGTTCTTGAAGATGAGGAGGGACTCATCACACTGGTGCAGACCAGAGTGCTCTAGGAGATGTTCTTGGAGCCTCTCGTGTGTTTCCATGTCTTGGTTGCAGACTGGGGACGACAAAAATGAATTCGTTGAATATAGCCCAATTCTTGAGAGTTACCGGGTATTTAACATCACGCCACGACCCTTACGAGGCGAGCATAAAGAGAAAATTCAGAAAGAACGCTAGGTGAATACCAAGTGATAGCACAGGCAGATGATGCGATGCGACACAGTGGGTGGGGGCTGAAGTTTTATAGAGGTATGAGGAACAAGGTGTAAAGTTTACTCATCCTCCATAAAAACGGGAGGATCCTCCGACCAGACGGGTGTTGTGTCTGGCGGGCAACTGCCCGATGATTCATGTTGGGCCGTTGTATATATGCTAGTTGCGCGGTAAACTCTGCTTGCGAGACGCAGGATTTTGCGTGACGTCAGTATGACACGTAGTTCGCATGTGGCGTGTTATAGATACCGCTACATCACTCACCCGGACGACCCGCACGAATTTGCGGGCACAAGTTAGTCTAAAGTAAACTAAAATTTAGAAAGCTAATAGTCTTAAAATAATAATAATAATATGTAGGTACAGACGCCAACAGCTACCCGAAAGCGTAAAAAATTTCCAGTCAACCTTGAACTTTAATGCTTCAACAATAAAGTTGAAAATTAATCTATTAAAGAAATTTGCCAGATTGTAGTAGCTTGTCGCGCTGGCGTCTGCACAAGTACTTAAGAAGGAGGGGAAATAATCAAAAGGCATAAAAAAATTCGTCCGCATTGCTATCAACATGAAACGTGCCCAAAAGGCTGGCAGCATTGCCACGTTGTATGGCGATGCTAATTCTTTCGGCCAAAAATAGGCCAGCCCTCTGGTCACGTGAAGAGTCGACCAACCGCTTGACGATGGATGTCTCGAAATACTAAGTGCGCACTCGGCATGGCCCTAGTGTTTCAACCCCAAACGGCTAGAACATACAGTGTTTGTAAAAATGTCTTGATTTAAAAGAGTGTCCGTGGAGTTTCTTGCCCGTTCTTCTCCATAGAGATCTACGCTTTGGAATGGGCAACTAGCTTCAACTTTCTGACTAACTGACCGACTATTTAATTTTGACAATTCAAAAGTGCCTGTAAATGGTTTAATTGAAATAAATGATTTGAGTTTGAGTTTGAGTGTGTCTTTATAAAGTGCACATATTTAAAGGGTGAAAATATAAACAGTTTTATCGACGGAAAAATGTCAAAAAAATTTAAAAAAAATTATGGTCTTTTAATTTTTTTTACTCTCGTCTTGGTACCCCATGCAAACAAACTAGACTGACATTTTTTTGATAAATTTTACATTTATTGCAAAAATTGATAGAAAACTGGTAAATTTTCTTCAAAAAATCATTAATAATTGATTTATGAGGTGTATTTTTCAAAAAATTATGGCTTTATTATAGTTTGACCGAAACTGCTGTACCGCGCCTTAGGAATGCGCGGTGAGGCGGGAGGAACACGCGGCGAGGCGGGGGGCGGGACGCCGTGAGCGATGACGAATGAGCGGCCTGCACTGCGACCCCGTCTCGCCGCGCACATACCGAAGGCGCGGTACAGCGGTTTTGGTCAAACAATAGCTCGGCCTATTATTAGAGATCATTATTAATTTTGTTTTGTTTTAATATCACATTTAGTTTAAAAGTAGTAACAGTTTGTTTGCATGGGGTACCAAGACGAGAGTAAAAAAAATTAAGTCCATTAAAAAGTTTAATTTTTTTTTTACATTTTTTTGTCATTTTTTCCGTCGATAAAATTGTTTATATTTTCACCCTTTTTAATATGTGCACTTTATGAAGACTCATACTATATAAGTTCCAAAGAGATTAGAGTATTTGCGCAAAGTATTCGTAAACTTATGACTTACCAGTACAGATATTATCAAGACTATCTCCATGTGCGTTCCTGACATGCTGCGCCAGGTGCCTAGCCAACGCATACTTCTTCGGACACTGGCTACATTGGTACTTCTGCGATCGCTTCGTCACCTCGTACGTTAATGACTTCCTTGGTTGCTGTGGGATCCTGGAAAGAAGGTGGAATTAGTAAGTCATAGTGGATCGGGTGATGATGATGACTAAAGATGGAATTTTACCAAGGCCCGTATTCCCGTAATTTAAAACGTTCAAAATCTAGTCGCAGTCTCATCTCGGCGACAAACAAATGTCAAAAACTTGTCAAAATGTAGGGAAATTAGAAGTAATTTTGACAGATTGAGACTGAGATTAGACTGTGAACGTTCTTAAAATTACGAGAATTACCCTGCTGGTGTGTGCAAGGATACGTAGCAAGAACATGGGCGTAGGCATGCCCACTCTAGAAATTTCTTTGCCCGCCCTAGAAAAATCGACAGTATTGAAGAGTTACAATTACTGTTTACTCGCTTTTTATTAGGGTTCTGTACCTCAAGGAAAATACGGAACCCTTATAAGTCGGATTTTGAACAATATGTAAGGTTTGTAACAGTTGGGCTATCATTAATAATTGACTGTGGTTAGATTAGCAGGACCAGGAAAATTTTGTTTCATTTCATTTAATTACATCAAAATTTGACCATTTTTATTATAACTTAATTTTCTGATTGTGTGACATGTGTCATTACTAAAATTGACTAATAACTTGTATGGCATGTGTAGTGGCAAACTGTGAATCATCATCTGCCTAGCCTTTTCCCAACTATGTTGGGGTCGGCTTCCAGTCTAACCGGATGCAGCTGAATACCAGTATTTTACATGGAGCGACTGCCTATTTGACCTCCACAACCCAGTTACTGGGTAATACGATACCCCTTGGTAAGACTGGTTGTCAGACTTTCGGGCTTCTGACTACCCGTAACGACTGTCAAAGATCCACGAATGACAGCCGGGACCAACGGCTTAACGTGCTTTCCGAGGCACGGAGGGGTCTCGGTATGTAAAGATAGCTTAACCTGACCGATCAACCTGTGCGGCTGTTACTATTCAGCCACGGGCCAACTGTGAATATAAGTTGGTTATTAATAGACTAGCTTCTGCCCGCGGCTTCGCCCGCGTGGATGTCGGAAATTATCCCACGGGAACGTGCTAACAGGATAAAATGTATGTGCTTCCCCAGGATGCCATCTATCTCTATGCCAAATTAGAAGTTCAGTGGTTTAGGCGTGAAAATGTAACATACAGTTTCAAGTTCAAATCCTCCCCTTAAAAACTGAATTACCCCTTTTTGTCCCGTCAGTGGTAAATTTTCGACAACTTTACATACTCATTATTAATAGCTGTGCATTGCGGGTGACGTAACCTACGACAAACTTATTATTTGCGGCTGGAACAGTAATCGGGTCTAGGGATCGAACCGCAAAATTAAGTTTGTTTTTTATTGTATATACTTTTCCGGCATAAAAAGTACCCAGTGTGGTGCCCAGGATATTAAAGAATAATTATACCAAGTTTCATCGTAATCGAACCGGTAGTTTTTGCGTGATGCCTGAACAAACAGACAGACACACAGACAGACAGACAGACAGACCGACAGACAGACAAAAAAAATTTTAATCACATTTTTGGGTTCGGTGTCGGTCTAGTAACACCCTATACCATTTATATTTTTGATATTTTCAATGTACAGAATTTTCACTTCTACAGATTTATTCTATGTATAGATAAATAAAATAAAATAAAAATACAGAGTAGGTACTTGAAATGCTACCTTTCCCTTAACATAAACTTTCTAAATAACAGTTCGCTTAGAATGAGATACAAGTGATTATAACTAGTAGGTATTGGTTACCTCTAGGGTGTTGGAGATATTGTAATAACTTATGTTACTAAATTCGAAATAACATGAAACAGAATGTACAGTCAGCAACAAAAGTCAATTAACACTGTTACTTTTACAAATCATCTAAATTGATACAAAATGATGCGATAAATTGGTTTTCTCTATTTTATGTAATAGCAAAGAGTTATTTATTCTTAAATATTCTATTACTATATGTTTTTTAAGAATATTTTGCTCAATAATTAAGATTTAAACAACTAAAGTGTTAACCGACTTTTGTTGCTGACCGTACACTCTGTGTCATATCATCTCCAATCCAATGTAGTTATGTAGTGCCTTAATCTGCGTTTAAATGTGTTTATACAGTCACATTTTTTTACATCTTCCGACGTAAACTATTGAACAGCCGTGCTCCCTCAACCAATATTTGTTTTTTTGCCAAATTAGTGCGAGCTTGCGCTGGTTGTAACAGGATTTTGTTTTTATTCCTTACGTTGTATAATATGTTATATTTTTTCTATGTAGTTGTAGTTACGCTTTTTTTTTTTTTTTTTGAAGATGGGAAATCATCAAATGACCCCTCCCGCTCTGGGAGGAGCAGAAGGGAGTGTCAGACTCTTACTGACTAAAACCCACCCGTGTTCCTTCCTTAGCCCTTTATGTTCCAGGGCAGCGGTAAACCCTTTCGGATGTTCCCGCTACCCTGGCAGGCTTCGGCCCTATGGGGCCCCGTCGCTTTTGCTGACATCTCTTTGAGGCGCGCGTGGAACACGTACACGCCGTCCGGCACGGGCCTAGTCCTGATCGGACGGAGAGTTACCCATTACTCTCCGCCGCGTCACGCGGCTCCCGACGCCCGGAGCGTCTCCCGCGGCGGCTGAGGCGTGAGGTGCGCAAGGTGCGTTCCCTCGCCCACCCCGCCACCTCCTTCGCTAGCATGACTGCTTCGCAGAAGGAGGTGACTGCTTCCCACTCCCTCTCACCCCGGACCATGGCTTGAACCAGGGCCGGGCGCGAGAGGTCGCCGCCGCTGCCAATCGCCTCTACGAGGACACGGCGGTGCTCTGCCCAAGCAGGGCAGACCTCCACCGTATGCTCCACCGTGTCCTCCGGGCGATCATGTAGTTGTATGCTTGATTGAACATACCTCTTCCTCTCTTCTTCCCCTCTAAACTTCCCCCGCAGGTCGGCTTTAGCGTGCAACTCGAGGTGCTCAGCCTTCATATTGTTTGGCATCACAATATTGCACTTCCTACACACAGACCCCTTGAAGTCTCCGTTCTTCTTGCAGCGGGAACAGATGAATGTCTTGTAGCTGTCGTTGGCATTGACTAGCATTGGATACCTGGAGGAAAATATCAAAATTATATCATATATTGCCAAATGTAACTTGTTTGTAGACGCCTTGGGTTGACCTGTTAAGTCTACAAAATAAATCTAATAAACAAAAAAATAAAAAAAACAAAACTTCTATATTCCCTGAAGAGTTAAGCAGAAATGTACAGACGCCAGCACATCAAGCTACTACAATCTGTCAGATTTCTTTAATAGATTTTCGACTTTATTGCTAAACCATTAGGTTCAATGTTGATTGGGAAAATCTGACAGTTTCGGGTAGGTTGACCTGCTGGCGTCCGTACAGTCAGCATCTAATATCAATCCTGTAGTAAATCCACTTTTTAACTGACGAAAATTCTCAAGTCGACGCGTATATTCTTTTTTTTATGTATGACCACGCATAACTTTTTACAGAGTAGTCCGATATTGATAATTCTTTTTTTATTGGAAAGGGTTTACCCCAAAGTTGCTCCCATATAATTTTGGAAAAAAAATCCAACCCTAAGGGTGGGAAAATAGGGGTGATTTATTGTTCACTCACAGATTTGAATGCGGAGTTGTGTATTATTATTACTCTACTCAGTGCCACATATATGCCTGCCCTTTGGCAAACAATTAGTAAATTATAGCCACAATAAATTATGAAACAAAAACTTAAAAAAAAAAATTAACCCGCCGAAAAAACTGAAAAGCAAACAATAATAAACCTTTTTTATTTAACCTTAAAAACTTTTTTCTTTTTGGAACGAAGTTCCTTATCGCGCGTTGCGAAAGGGGGCTAGACGGAAAAAATTAAGACCAAAAGTTGGAACGACACTTTTTGCTATAGTTGTAAGCCGTGCGGCGTGCGCGTGTTTCTCTATCTCTCTCTCTCTCTCTCTTATAGAAAGCAAGCCAGTTATACTTCGTTCCATCCGGGTGTCCCTTGACACCTCTCAAGTTTTTTCTTTTTTATTGAACTTAGTTATTAAGGTTAAATAAAAAAGGTTTATTATTTTTTGCTCTTCAATTTATTCGGCGGTATAATTTTTTTTTTTTAAGATTTTTGCCGTAACGTGGTATAATTTTTTTTTTTTAAGTTTATTACCGTGAACTGGGCACAAATACCCGAAGGGGTATGCCAGAAGTGTATAGCAGCATAAAATGCAATTATGAGTGTTCGAGTATTTAGACGTTCGATTTATAGTGGTCGATCAATTGATATTCGATTATTTGGCATTCGATTTGGCATAGTACACCCTGCATAATCAGCCTAAAATGTTCCCACTGCTGGGACACAGGCCCCCGCTCTGTGACAGGGAGTGGGCCGTAATCAACCACTTGGGCCCAGTGCGGGTTGGTAGATGTCACATGTCTTCGAATGTTTGGTTCTAGGACATGCTGCTGGTTTCCTCACGATGTTTTCCTTCACCGTTTTGAGAGCAGTATTGATGAAATTGTAACGGGTAACCTACGACCTACAACCCGCGAATCGCGGCCGTTGTCACTGGGCCACCACGTCAGTGGTCTACCCACAGGCGTACTATGCTGCGAAGATGTGAAAGCTATGTACTCTACGAAACTGTGCGACCGTTTCCACTAATACCTACTACGGGCTGATTTTTCCAAAGTCAGATATCTTTTATCCGTGAAATAAAATTGACGTCTGACTGTTCTAGTATGAAAAACTGTCAAAAATTTATTCTCACGATAAGACCTATTCTAGGTATAAAAGTTTGGTAGAATTCGCCCTAAGCTGTGTAGCGGAGCGAGTAAGATGCGCCGCCGCGAGGTAGCTGTGCGAGGAAGATGCGCAGCTCGAGCTATGCGATGCATCGAGTAGGGAAGATACGGGGAGTACTTGCTCTGCACATAGCTACACCACTGCGCATCCATAGCACGCATCCTACAGTATAAAAACAAAGCTTAGTTGAATCCGTTTCCGCCAGTGCTATGCTATGTGGACCAATGAATATGATTGTTGGATATCAAACGCATCCATAGCAACGTAGCATAGCACATCTCTGGTGGAAAAGCACCCTATCACCCCTAAAAAACAAAAAACACCCTACAAATTTGTTGTACCTACAACAAGGCTCAAGAAAATAGGTGGCTCGTTCAGATGCCAATGTATACGCTTTTATAATAAAGTTCCAAGCCCAGTTCAAGATCTAAGCCTTAATAAATTCAAATCATTTATCAAACGTAAGTTGTGCCAGAAAGCCTTTTATACCGTTAAGGATTATATCGAGGACAAAAAGGCTTGGGATTAAGCTGCTTCCAATTTTTTTAAATTTTTTACGTATTGAATGTTTTTATTTTGTTTTTCTCTGTTTTGTTGTTGTTTTTTTTTTATATACACTGACATTAATGAATTTTATATATACTATGACATTTGCTTACTTAGTAAAGTATTATATTATTTTTATTGTGAATGTGAAGACTATGTGGGTCATTGTATTTATATTATTTTTCTCTCTGTTCTCTTAGTTTTTGTCATGGTCTGGCAGTTTGAGTAATTAATGTGGCCTACCCAAATGTCCTTTCTTTGGTATTGTTCGTCGGATCAGTGAGCTCCTTAAGTTTTGAGTTGAGCTGCACGATTTCTGACAAATGCGTGCACTGACTGGACAGGTCCTCTCAATCTGTGTGGTTCTTTCCTCAAAAGACCATCTCAGACATCGACCTACATGGTCTTCATATGATCTGACCAAGATTATGTCTGGACTTTAAAAGAGACTGTGACGTCTGAGTTTGTTTCGGCCTTTCTTCTCAGACTAGTCAGATAGGAAACGCCGACCTCATCTAGTTTTAAAATATGATTGACGTGTAAAAGTGTTTGTACAAACCTACTTACAAAAATAAAATCATTTATCATTTATCATATCCACCAAACACATTCATTGGTGCACGTAGCTTAGTACTGGTGGAAACTGACTGATTCAACTAAGATAGGTATGTTTTTGGAACGAAGTTCCTTATCGCGCGTTGCGAAAGGGGTCTGGTCTAGACGGAAAAAAATTAAGACCAAAAGTTGGAACGACACTTTTTGCTATCGGCGTGCGCGTGTTTCTCTGTGTCTCTCTCTCTCTTATAGAAAGCAAGCCAGTTATACTTCGTTCCATCCGGGTGTCCCTTGACACCTCTCAAGTTTTTTATATGGAAGGATGCGTGCTATGGATGCGTGCTATGGATGTGTGCTATGGATGCGTGCTATGGATGCGTGCTATGGATGCGTGCTATGGATGGTCTCGAGTGGTGTAGCTGTGTGCCGCCTTCGCCGCTTCCCTACTATCGATACATCGCATAGCTCGAGCTGCGCATCTTCCTGCATTTTGCGGCGGCGCATCTTCATAGCACATCTTACTCGCACCGCTACATAGCTTCGTATCAGTGGAAACGGTCACATAGTTTCACAGCTTAGCTATTACATCCTCGCAGCATAGCTGCATAGCACATCATTATCTGGTGGAAAAGCAGCCTTACTCTGTGCGCGACGATTGTGCTCATTCGGAATCACGAAGATTACGGAAGGGCCTTTTCTGATTCAATTGTATTTATAGGCTGAAAACGCCATACCTTTGCTTGCAAATATCACATGGAATGTTAGTCCTTTTCGCTTTAGCCTCGCCACCTAATCCAACGAGCGTCCTCTTTCGATCCTCCCTCCTTCTCAACAGTTCAAAAGGCTTTTTCGGCAGTTCATCCTTTTCAGACTTGGTCGAGAGATTTGCGTCATTTTTTACACAGTGGCTCGATTTTAGGGTGGCAAGGCTTGAAGAAACTGGAAAATAAAAATGCAATACCTAATTTATTTCAATTAATTATATTTGTCTTTTAAAGTGAAGGGACGTGAACATATTATGTACAGACGCCAGCAGGTCAAGCTACTGTCAAATTTTCCCAATCAACCTTAATGCTTTAACGATAAAATTGAAAATGTATTAAAGAAATTTGACAGATTGTAGAAGCTTGATCACTTGATGTCTGTACGTCAAAAGTTGGCTGAAACATCCCAGCGCTGATTTGCTGGATTTAAGTATTAGATAGGTACTTAAATCGTGTTCCGGTTTTTAAATACACACAAATCGGGAACTTTCGAATAGGTTTCTAAGATGTATTTGTGAAGAACGATGCCAAATGGTGTCAAACTCAAATCGCGGAAAAAAATTTAAGTCTGCAATGCTTAATTTTTATTTTTCATAATTTATTCCGCAAAATATCTTACGTGCTTGATACTTAAAATAACCATTAAAAATAAAGACAAAATTAATGCCATTAGAAGCGTTTTTTTTTATATTAGTAACTCGATTCGTAAACGTTAACTTTGAACGGGAAAATAACCGAATGAACTGTCAAGTAAAAAACATTCACGGAATTATTTTCTTTTCCGAAACTATCGGAAATTCGCGGTGATTCGAAAAGGAAGGGAAAAATGGCAGTAAGTATTTAAGGCGGATGCTCCAAGGTATCCCGCGAGATTCAAATTTTCTTACGTTTTTTGCAATTTGCTGGTCAGTACTAAGTTGTACGTTGATTAGAATATGATTCGCGGCCGTAAAAATATGTACTTACAGAATTATAATCAATAGAGTCACAACTCTTTAAGGTCAAGTAATGATACTGAATGACTATTTCACGATATCTTAACATTTTAGGATTATGCTAACTTAACAAGTTGTATTACTGATTCTAATGATTATAATTATGTAAATACATATTTGTTACGGCCGCGAATCATATTTTAATCAACGTACAACTTAGTACCTACTGACCAGCAAATTGCAAAAAACGTAAGAAATTTGAATTTCGCGGGCTACCTTGGAGCATCCAAAAAGTGTCGTACAGTTCCATTTTATGCAATTGTCATTATATTTTAAACATTATTTGATGAACTTAACTTAAAAATAAAATTTCACAGAAAAGGATAAGGACATCACACATTCAACGGGAAATATTATTCGCATTTGTGCACACACACGAAGACTTTGCCCGGAACCAACTCACAGGCCCAAATGCAGAAAAAAATAAGCAAGTCTTGTTGAACCAGTTGACTCAGCACCTTAATTCGACGGGTACTGGGGTTGTAAACACCCCAGATAAATGGCTGAAAGTAGGTATATTCTTAATTTAAAAAACCCGACCATGAAGATACGCTTGGATGGATACTTATACGTCATCAGTTAGAGAAACAACATGTGGTGTGCCCCAAGGAAGTGTGCTTGGACCTCTGTTGTTTCTCGTATATATTAACGATCTGCCAAAATGCACTGATCATCAAACTGTTTTGTTCGCTGATGACAGTACCCTTATCGTTCCATGTCAAAATATTGAAACTTACGAAAATGACATAAACAATTCTATTCTTTGCATTATAAATTGGCTTCAAACAAATAAGTTAAAAATTAATATAAATAAAACAAAGCTTATGACATTTTATCAAAGAACGAAGAAACTTAATTTAAACATAACTTATGCAGATCAAACAATAACTGAAACACCCAGTGCTAGATTCTTAGGACTCCACTTGGACATGCACCTAAACTGGAAATGTCATGTGGAATCTGTTTGTAAAAAACTAAATCAGTACTCATATGCACTTCATAATTTGGCAAAAATTGCAAATGAGTCCATTGTTCTTATCTCTTACAAGGCTTACATTACATCTACATTACGTTTTGGAATAATATACTGGGGGAATTCCTCTGACAAGGAAATTGCATTTAAGGCCCAAAAAAGATGTTTGCGTGCTGTCTTTAAGCTGAAACCTACGGATAGCTGTAAGCCATACTTCAAAAAATTTACACTCTTAACATTGCCTTGTATATACATCTTTGAGACAGCAGTATTTGTCAAATCTAATTTCCATCTATTTGAAACATTGAGATCTAAACGACGACACAGAGAGATATGCGCTAAACCACATAGCACGGCTCTTTATAAAAAGAGCTTTTTAGGAATGGCACCTAGAATCTATAATAAGATCCCTAGGGGAACTATAGATATTGAAAACATTCACGATTTCATCAAAAGGGCATTCCTGAAAATATTACACGACAAAGCATATTATACGGTGAACGAATATTTAACGGATATATTTTGACTACATTTTGTTTCTGCTTGTTTATTCTAGAACTTATTATTTTTATACCTTATTGGAATGTTTTTCGGTTTTGACAATTTGTATTCGATTATTTAAACGTTGTGATAATAGTATTAGAATTATTTGACAATTTGTTATAATCAGCATGTTTCTTCGAAAATATTTGTACGCCGATAACGGCTTGACATAGAGTTCATTAATGACTATAACACCTGTAACTAACCTACCTATGCTCGACAAATAAAAATATTTGAATTTGAATTTGATGGACAGGCTCGCTCAACTCTAATCGTGTCGGAATCCGCGTTCATCTTCGGGAACCGGATATATTCCGAATATTATCGTATTACGACACGAGAAGTCTTTCGTCGAAAAAAATTTCGTTCTTCCAAATGTTTTTTTTTAATCATAATCTCTTTTCTTCTATTCAAGTGCTGGTACGATTGGAAGACAGATGTTAAAGCAAAATACTCATGAATCAAGACTTTTGAAAACACAAAGTTCAATAAGGATGAAGAATTTCACGTTTCATGTCCACTTCCTGAGTTAGAGGAAAAACTCCTAAAATTTTTAGATGTCGACATAGTAGAGGAAGATTTAAATGAACGACAGGTACAGACAGGTACAGGTCAAGCTACCCGAAACTGTCAAATTTTCCCAATCAACCTTGAACCTTCTAGCGATAAAGTTGAAAATCTATTAAAGAAATTTGGCAGATTGTAGTAGCTTGATGTGCTGGCGTCTGTACCTACGTAAAAAGAAATGTTCGCGTTTTCTCCATCAAAAAACATCAAAATCTCGACTCGACATGAAAAAATTACGCAATCAAAATAAAATCAGAATTTGTAAAAGGAAGACTGCCAAAGTGCCAATGTGCGTTTTGTTACCCGCGTGCCTAATGTTGCCAGCTAACAAAAAAATATTCTCAAATATATAATCAAAGATCTTTTGGTACGTGGCCAAAAGCGAAACTAACGCTACCATCTTGCAATTTCACACATATTGTCCAACAGCGCCCCTGTCGATGTCATCCCAAAAGATCCTTGGGGCACTGTATCTATATGGAATTAACTATTCTGTTTTTTTTTTTTAATAATTTAGCAGAAAAGGGTGTCATTCTCTCAGCGGGAGCTGATGTTACAAATTATGGAGGCACACAAAGAAGTGGCCTTGAACCTACTACTTGGCCCGGATCGAACAGAAAACAAAAGAGTCTTGTTAAATGAATTAGCCGAGGATCTTAATGTGTTGGGGCCTGCTATTAAGTCGTCAGAGAGATGGTTCAAAGTAGGTATCTATTCATTTTAATTTATTACTAACGGAGGCTATCATGCATGATTATGTTCGCAGCCCGTGCCCACTTACCCCAATGGAGGAAAAACTCGTTGATTTTTTTTGGTTTTGGCAAAATGGAAACTGTAGATGAATCAGAGGTAAGCAAAGATGTTAATTTTTATATTCCAAGAAGGCTCTCTATGACCGTGGCGGAAAAGAGAACTATTGTCGTACAAGGACCTTTTGAAGCGTGGTGGCCGAAATTGGAACTAACGCCGCCATCTTGTTTTTTCAACCATTCCACAAATACCAATAGCACCCTTTATCAATGTCATTCAAGCGCCAAAAGATACTGTAGTACACTGTATAGGAAATTAATAATTCTGATTTTTTTATAACTTGGCAACGGAACAGCGGAACCCGTTGGATGCGAGAAGCACAGAACCGGTCGAAGTGGAGGTACTTGGGGTAGGCCTATGTCTAGCAGTGGACGTCTTTCACTCAAAATGATGATGATGAATAACTTGGCAGAAAAGGGTGTCATCCTTTCAGCGGGTTCATCTGGGTTTTTCAAATACAATTTCCTAAATGTTTACCAACAGCGCCCTCCTGTTAATGTCATTCAACTATCAAAATATATTTGTAGCTCTGTAACATGAAATTTGCTGTATTTAACAGTTGTTTGACATGTCCCAGTACATTTTCATACTAGTTCTCTTATAGAGTGCCTTGTCGGATTAAATGTTTGAGATTTTTTAAACATTCGCCATTGAATATATAAAAAAAAAACATGAAATCACGACTTGCGTTGAAAAATCTCTCGATATATTATTATTATGAGACGTGCACGATTTTATAATCGTAAAATCATGACGTACAGTCTCAATGTCGTGTCTGTTCATTAGCCTACTACGCCGTAATGCATGAACCCTGAAAACATAAAAGTAGTAAGTTAAGTAGTTAGTAAGTTAAGAAAGTGGATGGTGGGACGGAAAGACGCCAAGAACCTGCTAAATCGAATGAATTTCATGTTAGTTCTCTTTTCCACCACGTTTAGATCCTTGTCACACTGTAAAGTTGACACTGTGTTTCGTACGACACACGCAGAAGTTACAAAAAAACTGCAATATAAAACTCTGTTAATTAAAAAAACATCTAAATTCAATAAAAATAAACTATTACTAAATATGTATACTCTCGATTACGCCGTAAAAGAATCGATAGAAATGAAACGCATTCATAGACAGTAGAGATTTTATAACCTTCGACTCGAAATCACTCGTGATGACTCATTACGTGCGACATTTTATCTACGAAATAAGTCGTATTCTAGTTTCCAATGTCGAATTTCGACATAAAGTATAAATAGTGATTTTTTATATCAGTGTTTGTGTTCAGTGCTTTAAAAACGTTGTTCCGTGATATGACAATAGACATACCAGTTCGAGATTATCTCTAAAATCGACATAAAAAAGAAAAACATTGAAAAGACGTGTAAATGTTATTTATTTACTTAATAAAGAAAGATAAAAAGACAAAACAAAACAATCCATCTTTATTTTTTGTAAAAATTGGGAAAAAAAATCTTTGTTAGAATAATTTATTTCGCTCACATTTGGCGGGAAATTCAAACAAAAAAAAAAACTTTCTTTTTTAAGTAGAACATTTTGACATATGAATTGAAAAAAGGAACAATTCATACTTTAGAAAAGTCGTTCTGCATTTATAAGAGTCAGAGTGAATTGTTGTGATTAAAACAATATCGTGTTATAATTATGAGTGATAAAGTGTGCCTAGCCTGTTCCTAACTATGTTGGGGTCGGCTTCCAGTCTAACTAGATGCAGCTGGATGCCAGAATTTTAAGAGCAAAAATAAAGAAGGAGAATACTATTATTTAGCATAGACTAAAAGGAACACAACACCCATACTACAAGTTAAAAAAAAAAACAAATAAAAGTGTAAAGTGCGTTAATTGTGAGAAATGTGAGTGTATTTTACATGGACCTGTCTACCTGACCTCCACAACCCAGTAACAGTGTATTAAGTGAAAAGTATAGATAAAAAACATATCTAAAAATAAAAATGAATGTGCTTAGACAAAAGAAAGTTTACCCTTCAGCCCAACAGAAGGTGCGTCTTCAGGAACTCGTTGAAGCCGACGCACAACTGCGCCATCCGAAGTTCTCGGATACTTTTACCAAGAAAGAGTCTGAGAGACGCTGGAAGGCCATTGGGGATAAATTGAACAGCATGCCTGGCTGTAAGAAGTCTTGGTCGGGATGGCGGAAAGTAAATAAATATATTTTTAACTATACTAATGTTCTAAATTGGATAATTCTTTTTTTTTTTGTGTTTGTTATTGTCAGGACAAGGTTTGTATAGAAGAAAATAACAAAAAAAAATATGGCGGTACGACGTTCAGCTAGTAAAAAATAAAAAAAAACAAATAGGTATTTTAAAGAGGTAAAATTTGTGAGTTGCTATGTAGGCGGTAATCTTCGGTACTACCGATTCGAAAATTCTTTCACTAATCGGAGTATTGCCGAGTGTCATCCTAACTTTAATATTATAAATGCAAAAGTAAGTTTGTTGCCTTCCGCTAAAACGGCTGAACGGATTTGGATGAAATTTAGGCCATGGGTAGACCATGACTTGGAGAAGGACATAGGCTTTTCATCCTGGATCGCTGACGAAGCCGCGGGTTGTTCTTGTTGCTAGTAGGATATATTATTAAAACTAGAAATTTCACGCGGACGAATTCGCGAGCAGAGGCGTATTCCTATAAACACGGTCAAATGAGTGACGCTACATGTCATACTAAACGACTCTCGCTATGAAATCATATCTGAGTGGCAATTCTCGTAATTTTAAGACCGTTCACAGTCTGATCTCAGTCTCAATCTGTCAAAAAATACCTCTAATAATTTCCCTACCTTTTGACAAGTTTTTGACATTTGTTTGACGCTGAGATGAGACTGCGACTAGATTTTGAACGTTTTAAATTACGAGAATGGGCCTTCAACTTTTCATACACATAAACATACACTCAAGCCTTCTTCGCATGGGGGTGAGTAGAAACTGCAGAACGTCACCTGCTGTGATCCTACATACCCGTTTTGCTTCGATTACGTTCATCATCTGTGCGGGATCATTGCGTAACACTATCAGTAGCAAAGGGTTACATTTTGACAGTTCAACAACATTCATTGCGTTATTTACGTTGTTGAGCAGACACATTTTTCGTTCATATGAAGCAATGGATTAGTAATATCCTTCAAAATGATTCAGATTGAGGTTGACAGTGTGTAACGCAATAGGGTAGTTGTCTGGGTAAAAAAATATTAATTATATTTAGTCCGTCAGTCAGATTATCGAAAAATAATAAACACGTATTTTTTCTTTTGTCAATCAAACAAAAAATGACAAAGATAAAGCGCGTAAAAATTTGGGAGTGGGGGTCATGACGTTAATTGCTTGCAAAAGTGTCGCAAGCAAGTGACGTCACGCGGAACTTTGACGGGTGATATCTTCATAATTTTTTATATAATTGACATCATCTGCCTTACCTTTTCCCAATTATGTTGGGGTCGGCTTCCAGTCTAACCGGATGCAGCGGAATACCAGTATTTTACATGGAGCAACTGCCTATCTGACCTCCACATCCCAGTTACTGGGTAATACAATACCTCTTGGTAAGACTGGTTGTCAGACTTTCGGGCTTCTGACTACCCGTAACGACTGTCAAAGATCCACGAATGACAGCCGGGACCAACGTCTTAACGTGCTTTCCGAGGCACGGAGGGGTCTCGGTATGTAAAGGTGGTCACCCATCCACAGACCAACCGCGGCAAGCGTAGCTTAACCTGACCGATCGACCTGTGCGGCTGTTATTACTTAGCCACGGGCCCCTCTCCCCTTTTATTTAATTGACAAAAGAAAATATAAGGGTTCAATATTTTTTGATAATCGAACTGACGGACTAATTAGAATTTTTTAGGAAAATAGCCTATTAGCTGGATATACACGCACGCTGGTTGCGAGTACTACGCCCCTGACCTTTCAGAAGAACACCACCAATAAGGTCTCAAATAGCGGGTCCTCATTCATTTCGCCTTCCATATAGCATCATCATTGTTTGGGATTGGACGCCACCAGGCACTAATAAGCCTTACTTCTGCATGCAGGGCTCTGTAGAAGGTCGACAGACTTTTCCAGCCGGTCGATTCTGTAAAAATCTCACCGTGAAGACTCAAGTGAAGTGAGCTTGATGTGAGTTGTCAGTAGTGTTAAACCCTAGCATTATTTGGAATGACAGTTCACTTCACCTAAGTTTTCACGGTGAGACGGTTACAGAATCGCACTGCAGAATGCGTATATCAATTTATCAAATGAAATTTCTCACACATACATGCGTCGAAAAATGACCAAAAGTGGTACCAAAAAGCGTCACGCATCAAGATCAAATGCGTACGTGCGTGAAAGAGTAACAAACATCCATCCATCCATCCATACAAACTTTCACGTTTATAATATGGTAGGGTATTTTACGGGTAAAATAATAATAACAACAAAGTGACAACGAAGTGATCCTATAAGGGTTTTGTTTTATCTTTTGAGGTATGGAACCCTAAAAAAGACCACAATTAGTGTATTTATGTCGCAGCCAACTGGTTTAATTAGCCTTTTAGTTAACCGCCTAGCCTTTTAACTAAACGGCGGCTGTTCAACTAACGGCTTGAATGATATTCAATAAATTATAGTTTAGCTGGGAACTGTAACCAATCACGCGAGCCGAACTGGTCGCAGTAACTAAGCCAGGGCACCCCGACCAAATGGGCTAGGTTAGAACTTCACTTCACTTCTTACACGCCGGATTTGGATGAAATTTGGCATACAGATAGTTTATAACCAGGATTAACATATAGGATACTTTTTATCCAGATATTCCCATGGTATAGAAACTTATGCGGGTGAAACCGCAGCTAGTATCACAATATATTTGACGGCACGGACGGCACGGTTGGCGCAGTGGTTAAGTGATTGACTGCTGCGCTGCGTGTCGCGGGTTCGATTCCCGCACGGAACAAATATTTGTATGACCTACATACATGTATTTGTTCCGAGTCTGGGTGTTTTTCTATCTATAATATGTATGTATTTACAAAAAAAAAATGTATATAAGTAGTTTATCAGCCATCTTGTTACCATAACACAAGCATTAGGTTGCTTAGCTTGGGACTAGATGGCGCTGTGTGAAATGTCGAGGGATATTATTATTATTTATTATTATTATATTTGTTTTTCAGACCTGGCAAGACAAGAAAAGCATGATGAAGAAACGATTATTGACTAACCCAGAACAGGCGGCAGACTTCCCAGCCTTACTGCCGCCTACTCAAACAGATCTGACTGCAGTGACTGCCCCGGAGACACCTGCACCAGGCCCTTCTAGTACTCAGGAGGCCGGAGTGGCTATTGAAGGTACTTTAGATCTCAAAACGGTGAAGGAAAACATTGTGAGGAAACCGGCATGTCCTAGAACCAAAAATTCGAAGACACGTGACAACACGTACAATCCTCACATACTCTGTTTGCTTCATTTACGTACGCATATCACCATCTGAATAATTCATTGCTTCAAATCTTCGAAACATTTCTCTGTCTCAACAACGTAATTAACGCAATTAATGTTGTGTTGCGTGTGATGGCTCTATTTTAATGGTAATACAATCGATTGGTGAGGATGTAAAACCTAAAATCAATTATCATACTAGGTGAACCAGCTCCTGTGTCATGAAAACTGATCTGCACGACTGCACCCAAATTGCGTAACAAACTGTCAACCTCATTCTGAATCATTTTGAAGGATATTGCTAATCTATTGCTTCATATTATGTGTTCGAAAAATGTTGACTATGACTGCAAGAGCGGTCCGTCTATGTTGATCAATCGCTAACTGCTCGAGCAGCCCATGCTTGAAGCTGCTATTGATAACTGCTGGAGCTGTTGATACCAACTGCTCGACATTCAAATCAGGTAACTGCGCGAGAGCAGTGGACAGCTCGAGCAGTCAGTGTATGCCTGGCGACTGCTTGACCGCACGACCGCCCGAAGCAGTTGCAACTGCTCGAGCGGTTTCGTGTATGTGTGTACGTAGAAGACTGTAGTTCACTATGCAGTCGCAGCTTGAAGCAGTCCATCCTGACTGCTTCAAGCAGTCCGTGTATGTCAGCCCGGTATAATTAAGTACATTTTTGTTTGTTGCAGACATCTTTCAAGCGAGTGATTCTACAATAAAAGTGGAGCTGGACAAGCTAGACACCTCTGATTCTGACGATCCCCTGAGCTTTGAAGAAGATTATGTAGTATCTGATCCAGCTACTCCTGAGCCAGAACCGGAACCGGAACCGGAAATCGAGCAGCCAAGTTAGTACCTACCTATATGAATAGTAGGCGGCTATCTGTGGGCCTATTGCGAACACGTGGAGTAAACATATCGAACGATTTTAAAATTGAAAATGCTCGTTTCGCACATAATAATTGAAAATACTAGTTTCGCACATAATAATAACTTAGTTTTAGATTAAAAATAAATTAATTGATTAATTTGCGTTACGTTTACGTAAGATTTTATACAAAGTTTTACAAGTACAGTCACGAGCATCAATATGTCAACACTTGGCAACTTTCAATTGCGATTTTTTCGTGAAATAACGAATGCAACGTTGAAATGCGACACATTACATAAACCTATGGGTTCGTAAATGCTATGTTCCTAAAAACATAATATTTCATTCAAAAATAAAGGAGTAAATCCTTTTGAATAAAGTCGAGTGTATACATACTTTTGCTCGTGACTGTACCTATCGCAGAGGACCGACGAAAAACGGTCCAACAGAATTCGGTGAAATTGGCCCTATTAAAATTGGAACAAGTACATAATTATTTTCCGATCCAGTTCGATTTCTGTCAGTAGTACAGACAGTACGAATTTACATAAGTTTACGAGTTTTTGTCGATGATCGGATTCACACCGATAATATGATAAGTCGGTTGCTGTCGGGCGCCCCGTTACTGGTTTTTAGGGTTCAATACCCAAAGGGTAAAAACGGGACGTCTGTCCGTCCGTCTGTCTGTCACCAAGCTGCATCTTAAGAACCGCGATAGCTAGACAGTTGAAATTTTCACAAATTATGTATTACTGTTGCCGCTTTAACAAGAAATACTAAAAACAAAATAAAGTAAATATTTAAGGGACAGACGTGATTTTTATTGATAATGGTACGGAACCCTTCGTGCGCGAGTCCGACTCGCACTTGGCCGGTTTTTTTTTTGTTGTTTAATATGCGTTTTGTTTGTGCAGAACAAAAAATTTGCCTTTCTGTTTTTTAAAACGCGGTTTTGGAAACTTATTTATTTATTTATATATACTTTATTGTACACCACAAAAATACATAGCATAAAAAATACATGGCATACTACAAAATATACAATGGGCGGCAAACTTAATAGTTCCAAAAAAAATTTATAAGCCTGTTACAAAATTACCACAAAAACATTCTACATTCACAGGAAGTACAGCTAGAGACAGATCAAGAAGACGGTTCAGAAGAGTGTTGCGAAGACCTGTAACTCACTCCAAGCTAGATGCTATCAACCATATAACGGTGAACGAAGTCAAAAAGGCTTTGTTACAGAAGAATGAAATCAAGAAACAGTTCTATGCGCAGTATTTGGTGGAGATACGGAAGCAAACTCAAGCTCTTGTTAGTATAGCCAAGAGATTGGCGAATAATAGATAAATAGTCAAGTTCTGTGTTGAGCTACACGATTTTTGACAAATACGTGCACTGACTGGACAGGTCCACTCAACCTGTGTGGTTATTTCCTCAAAAGATCATTTCAGACACCAATCTACATGGTCTCACATGATCTGACCAAGATTATATCTGGACTTTAAAAGAGACTCTAACCTTAGTGTTTGTTTCGGCCTTTCTTCTCAGACTAGTCAAATAGGAAACGTCGAACTCATCTAGTTTAAAAAAATATGATTGACGTGTAAAAGTGTTTGTGTAAACTTCAGACAATAAATCATTTATCAATAAGTGTCACGTTCATAGCCATGGCGGAGGAATGAAGAAAATGTCGTGAGGAAAGTTTTGAGTATGAATGTCGATAGCTATAAGATTAGGAGAAGACCAAAGAAACGATGGATGGACTGTGTGAATGATGATATGGTTAGAAAGGGGGTGACTACCGAGATGACGACTAATAGAGAATATAATATAATAACATCCCTGGACATTTCACACAGCGCCATCTAGTCCCAAGCTAAGCTACCTAATGCTTGTGTTATGGTAACAAGATGGCTGATAAACTACTTATATACTTACATTTTTTTTTTTTTTTTGTAAATACGTACATATTATAGATAGAAAAACACCCAGACTCGGAACAAATACATGTAGGTCATACAAATATTTGTTCCGTGCGGGAATCGAACCCGCGACACGCAGCGCAGCAGTCAATCGCTTAACCACTGCGCCAACCGTGCCGTCAAAGAGAGAAGTATGGAAGAAATTGGGATAAGAGCTAGAATGATGATCATGTCACTGATTGTTCATGAAAATAAGTTGGTGTGTTTTCTTAAAGAGTGTTTCTGACACCGTAAAGTCATAACAACGATGCCATCATTTTCATGACAGTCGTCGATGCGGCCGTTTCGTGGCGGCCACCGCTGTCATAGGAAACCTAATCTTAAAGCTACGGTTTCCTGAAGAGCGGTTCCGTTATATTATACCGGCAGTCATGAAAATCAAGGTTAGATTAGCATCAAAACTTACAGAAGTTGACTTCGGCAAGCAATTCTTAGTGTTAGTTAGAAAACTTGCGGCGAGCTTACCGCGATTGTTTATACGGTAAGAATTGCAAGTTCTGCAAATGTCTCATTTGTAAACTTGTCTTTAGATAGTTTTTTTAAAATACCCTCGCATTTTCTAAGCTTAAATTAAATCAGGTGTTAAATCTCACACCAAATACGTATAATTAGTTGTTTTTTATTATGTTTAACAAATAACAACAGCAGGGTAGATAATTGCCTACCATATTTCATTCATTTTCACAGTTCAACAACATTCATTGCGCTATTTACGTTGTTGAGCAGACAAATTTTACGAACATATGAAGCAATGGATAAGCAATATCCTTCAAAATGATTCAGATGTCAGGTGACAAGAGATTTCACAACAGATAAGAAAGTAATTTTTCGAAACTACGACTAAGACTAAGAAAGGATTTTTCGAAATTCCACCTCGAAATCGGAAAAAAAGGGGAAATCGTTTGTATGAAAAATCTTATTCCTTGAGTTAATAAACTTGAAACTTGGCACGAATACTTATCTAAATAAATTATGAAGATTGTCAGTTTTTTTTTCTTCTAAACTACCCCCTAATAAGGGATTGGGGGGTTTCAAAGTTTGTATGGAAGAATTTTAGCGCGCAGTCCGATTTACTCGAAACTCAGTATTTATACCTAATATTGAAAGTAAAGAATAATGTGTATCAGGGTTTTTTGAAAATCTACCCCTGACGGGCTGAAATGGGGTAGTCAATTTTTCAGGGGAGGATTTTACTGCATGGCTTGATTAACTCGAAAATTAGTATAAATAATCTTTGAGTCAAGTTATGAATATATCCCAAACGATTTTTTTTAAATTCCACCCCTGTGGGGGTGCAAAGCGGGGATACAGTTTATATGAAAAATGTTCTTCATTATGTTAATAAACTTGAAACTTTTCAAGAATACTCGCCTAAGTAAGTAATAAAGTTTACCATTATAAGTTTTTCAAAACTACCCCTCAAAGAGGGATATAGGGGTGTTAAGTTTGTGTGGAAGAAATTGAATGCGCGGTCCGAGTAACTCGAAACTCAGTATTTATACCTAATATCGAAAGTAAAGAATAATGTGTATCAGGGTTTTTTGAAAATCTACCTCTAACGGGTTGAAAAGGGGTAGTTAATTTTACAAGGGAGGATTTTACTGCATGGCTTGATTAACTCGAAAATGAGTATAAATAATCTTTGAGTCAAGTTATGAATACATCCCAAACGATTTCAAAATTCCACCCCTGTAGGGGTGAAAAGCGGGGATACATTTTATATGAAAAATCTTCTTCATTAGGTTAATAAACTTGAAACTTAGCAAGAATACTTGCCTAAGTAAGTACTTACCTAATAAAGTTTATCATTATAAGTTTTTCAAAACTAACCCTCAAACTCGGACCGCGCATTCAATTTCTTCCACACAAACTTAACACCCCTATATCCCCTATATAGGGGTGTTAAGTTTGTGTGGAAGAAATTGAATACGCGGTCCGAGTAACTCGAAACTCAGTATTGATACTTTTGACAGAAAATAATTAATAATAAGTATGTAAAGCTGTCAAAAATTTACCACTGACGGGACAAAAAGGGGTAATTCAGTTTTTAAGGGGAGGATTTGAACTTGAAACTGTATGTTACATTTTCACGCCTAAACCACTGAACTTCTGATTTGGCATAGAGATAGATGGCATCCTGGGGAAGCACATACATTTTATCCTGTTAGCACGTTCCCGTGGGATAATTTTTGACATCCACGCGGGCGAAGCCGCGGGCAGAAGCTAGTTGTTATAATATAATTCAATTCTGTTATGTAAATATTTTGTTAAAATACCAAAGGAGATACCTACAGTGCGATTCAAACTTTATGACAGTTCTGAAATGCACTACTCGCTGCGCAGTACCTCACCCCTCACCCCCCGCTGACAGGTGAATTTGTTACTGCGCAGCGACTCGCCTCATGTTCCCATAGAGCAGTGGTTCCCAACCAGTGGTCCGCAGAAGCCAAAATGTGGTCCGCGAACGATTTTAAATTTAGCGGGTGGTGAGCCGTTGGTCGCCGTGCAGTGAGTGAGAAGAGCGCGGGTGGAGGGGGCGGTACGTCGGGCAGCCGTATGTAATTTCCTATTAAGTTTTTAATTAAAGTTTCAGTTTGATTATTACAGTTTATTTTTATTATACCTACATAGTGGTCCCTGCTAACAAGAATAATATAAAAGTGGTCCCTGACCAAGAAAAGGTTGGGAACCCCTGCTATAGAGGTATGAGGAACAGGGTGTAAATTTCACTCATCCTCCATAGAAAAGGAAGGATCCTCCGGCGCGGCGGGTGTTGTGTCTGTTGGGCTACTGCCCGACGATTCGGGACGTTGTGTATATGCTAGTTGTGCGGTAAACTCTGCTTGCGCGATGTAGGATTTTGCGTGACGTCAGTGTGATGCGTAGTTCGCGTGTGGCTATGTAGATGCCGCCACAGTCCGCGCCGCCATAAAGTTTGAATCGGGCTGTAAATAGTTTTAAGCCAAGGCCCGTATTCCCGTAATTTAAAATGTTCAAAATCTAGTCGCAGTCTCACCTCGGCGACAAACAAATGTCAAAAACTTGTCAAAATGTAGGGAAATTTGACGTATTTTTGACAGATTGAGACTGAGATCAGACTGTGAACGATCTTAAAATTACGAGAATTACCCCTCTGATCACAGCACGGAAACGTCTCAGCGCCTCAGCGGTCTAAGTATGTACTACCGGCAATGAGTACTCCGTATCACCAACGGACATAAGTTTGGGGCGCGACTTGACTAAATTGCGCCACGATTTGATAGTTATTCCTAGTCCCAATAAAAATAATCCCGTTGTGTTTTTATTTTTTAACCGTCCTAAAAAGATAATTAATTGGGTGTAGGGTTTTCTCCGAAGACACAGACGCCAGCACATCAAGCTACTACAATCTGTCAAATTTCTTTAATAGATTTTCAACTTTATCGCTAAAGCATTAGGTTTAAAGTTTTTCTTTATTTTTTAAACGTTGCAGCACTTAGAATTTTTCTTGTATGTGTAATTCTCCTACTGGTGTGAACTTGCTTTGTTCTGTCCGCTTATCAATTGGACTATTGGAGGCAGAATAATTATTGTCTATTGTTATACGACCAAGAAGCGCGGAAAATTGGTTACTTAATAATAAATAAATACTTGTTTTAAACAGAAGTTTTATTTGGATTTACCCTGATAGAAGAAATATTGCAGTAGAATCATAGAATGTATTTTGAAGTCGTATGGACAATTATGTGTTGCTTTGATAAAATTATAGGCCGACAAAGTTTGAATCTGGCTGTACCTGCCAGATTCAAACTTTATCGGTTCTGAAGTGCGCTACTCGCTGCGCAGTACCTCACCCCTCACCCCCGCTGACACGTGAATGTGTTACTGCGCAGTGACTCGCCTCATGTTCCGTGCCACCTCTATAAAGTTTAAATCGAGCTGTACTGTCACTCATTTTTTGAAAGTCACTCAAGCTGTACGTGAGCTAACGTTTTAATCAACGCACATTCATAAGATTTGATGGGTAGCATAATCAATATTTAGGCACATTATCAATTAAGGGTGTCGTATATCGTCATTCCAAGGTCCAATGGGACCGGCACCCTAATTGCGTAATACACGATCAATCGGAATCTGAATCATTTTGAAGCAAACTGCTAATCCATTGCTTCATATGTTCAAAAAATTTGTCTGCTCACACGTAAATAACGCAATGAATGTTGTTGAACTGTCAAAATACCGATTCCGATTGATCGTGTGTTACGCAATTAGGGTGCCGGTACCGAGCCAGCGGAGATTCGTGTGTTCGGGTCCATTCGGGGGCGCTTCCGAACTATACGGTTAATGCTTTTAGCGCCACTCCGCAGCAGCCCACGGCCAAGCTAGGCACGTACACTTAGCTTCGCTTTGTAAGAAAATGTAGGCGACGACGCACGGCCTCGTTAGGCACGGATGCGTGTCTGGCAAACAAATGAACTGCACAGCTAACGTGGTAAACCTCTCCGTGCACATCCTATGTAGCAGTACACGGTCGACTTGGCTTTGAGCCGAGTTGGTCTTGAATTTTTCCGGTGTGCTGTATATAGGAGCCTTATAATTTAATACTTACGGTCGCTACCCGTGTTGTCGAATGCCGCGTGGACGAGTGCACGAAACCGCCCTGTGGTCCTCAACGCACGAACACACCACTCGCATATCATACAGTCCGATGGAGTTACCTGTCGATCAGTCAGAAAGATGAAGCTATTATAGTCCCATTCCAAAATGTAGTATGGAGAAAAACGGGCAAGAAACTCCATGGACACTTAAATCAAAATATTAGCTACCTACATCATTCGTGTTGAAATTATTCATGTGAGAACGATGTAGAAAGACGTGCACTCTAAAAGCGTAATCGCCATTTTAGGATAGGGAAGCTGAAAGAGATCGTGTGATCTGATTTTTGTCGGTGGTGGTGGTGAGCGTATTTGCGAACAGGTTTGATTGTCAGTACATGAACCATTGTTATATGATTAATGTAATGACAAACAAACAAATGACTCAGAGGCAGGCGTATTATTAATCATTTTTATTTTATTATGCTAATTTAATTTTATAATTTTAATTTTATTTATATTATTTAATAATTATTCTTATATTATATACTTATATTTATTGTAATTATAATTTTTTGTTTGATTTATTCTTTTCGTCTAATTTGATTTGTGTTAATTTTATTTTATTTGAATTTTATGTGATTTTGTTGATTTTAATATGTGTTCTATTAATGGGTGTACTTACCTGAAATAAATGAATTTATTATTATTATTATTATAAAAAAAGACAAGAATATACATAAACATACAGCGTGAACACATGTCATACTATCGCAGCCGATTAACATAGTCGACTGTCTTGTCCAATCAAAATAAATGATGTAGTTCGACCAAAATCGGTCACCAACAGCAGCAGTCTACATTCAGCCGAATCTGTAGAACATAGAAGTGAACACGCGCTATTGCAGACGTTTGACAATTTTGACCGATAAAAATCAGTCACCAACATAAACCACCGACAAAAAACAGCTTGCTTTATACAATCTAATCCGACTTTTCCCCTGACCTTAACTCCAAAACAGTCATTGAGCAGGTGATCATATCGTTCTTCGACCCCCTCCCAAACATAGGTGTCTCCGAAGTAACGCAGGTTGTTGTCGCCGCCACACAGGCGGCAGCAGCGTCCTGGGACCCCGTCACCATCGCCTGATGCATTCGCGTGGATTTGATGCGGATCCTAGATAAAATTGCTGATTAGATGCCCCATGGCCAGAGATCGCTCAGAATAGTGAGGTTTGGAATGAAAAACGGGAGGTTTTTGTCCAACAGTGGGACATAAAAAAAAACTTGAGAGGTGTCAAGGGACACCCGGATGGAACGAAGTATAACTGGCTTGCTTTCTTTAAGAGAGAGAGACAGAGAAACACGCGCACGCCGCACGGCTTACAACTATAGCAAAAAGTGTCATTCCAACTTTTGGTCTTAATTTTATCCGTCTAGCCCCCTTTCGCAACGCGCGATAAGGAACTTCGTTCCAAAAAGATGGCCCATGAACATGATCAGACTACAATTTTACTTTTGCTGGACCACAGGCCTCCTCTCTATGAGACTGATGAGACAGTGGGACAGTTTTCACCACGTGGGGCCGTGGGCCCAGTGCGAGTTCTTTAGATGGCCCAATTATTACAAATTCGTGTCGTTTCATATTCATATATTAAAGAAATCAATCAATATATTATGCATTTCAAAGGGCCTGATCGTAAGCTCGTTCCACCGTAGATCTAATCCCTGCCTCTGGGCTGGATTGAGGTCAAGAGTGAGCGCATTGTCAATAAAAAAAATATGTATATCTGCAGCTCTGTCTCTTGTAATAACACCGACACCGGTTCAACCCTTTAAACCGGGACCGGAACACAACGATGCTTCAGGCCAGGAATGAGTATGATACTACATATTATTTCCCCGGACGAAGCACCGGCGCCGCGGCGGTTCGGCGGCCTATCGCAGTCCGATACTCGATTTAGGCCTCTCTAACACTCTAACTAGTGTACCCTCTCTTCTAGTGCTTTGCCGTTAGGTATTTTGAATATAACAAAAATCAAAATAGGCCGGTGGCCTACGAGTAATCAATAAATAAGGAAATGCATATAGCGGGACGGTACTTACATCGTTGAATAATTCATGCAATTTTTGTGACGTATACAAGACATTCATTTTAGGCTTACGTCTAGGAAATACAGGTCGGAAAAAAATGGTGGTAAAGTATTTGAAATAAACACATAATTTTGTCAACTTTTGACTGTAATTTAAGCACAACTTTATAAAATAAAATACTTATAATAAATCGCCAACCATTATTCAGCAACTTAATTCAAATATGGCTCCATTTTTAAAAAGTCATGTGACACGTTCCCAAAAATGAAATGTTGCCAACTACATAAAATAAAGGCACACGAAATGATTGTAGTATGATAAAAAGTTTGTTTAGCATTCTGAACCAACTTTTTTACCCTTTTCTCAATCCATTTTCGTAAATAACACCCACACAAAAGGAAACCCCTTTCTCTCAACGTACAGTTTATACTTACTTAAGCAAATTTACACGTTAAATGTTATGCCATTGTAAGTTTTCATTCTTGGTTGTAAACATTGCTTGTATGTACAAATATAATTTTGTGCAAGTAAGATTGAGCGAAATAGCAAATACTGTGTCTATAAAAGCAATTATAACAAGGCAGATTGGTAAAACTTGCACACAAGATATTGTGCAATGCAGTCTGCTCAACAAAATCAAAAGTCATTTTATTCTTCAGCACCGAGTATTAGTGTTCTGTGCTCAGCACTTTTCGAACGTCAAACGGTCAAAATTACAAAAGACAGTCCCCAATAACGCCCGCCCAAAGAGTATAATAATAATACGGGAGCGCCCGCCCTTCTGGGCCCTTCACCACTTCCTAGTGCTATCGCGGCCTGGGAAGAAGAAGTGGCGCAGCAAACTCCCCAGCAGAACAGCTGTCTGTTCAGCTAGAAAACACTTGATTGTATACAATACTAGGCACCTTTGTTCAGTAATTAACATTACAAGACACATAAACAATACAATAATCACAGAACTTTCTCTTTCTGGATTGGAATGGAACGTCAACATTCGTTTTCGTGACAAACGTCAAACGTTCAATTTGCTGTCAGATGGTGAATTTGTCATCAACGCAACTCTCAAGTTGTTTACAAAAATATTGTGTAATTAATTACATCGCTTTAAATCTATAGAAAAAGCAGTACAATCAGTGACTTCAAGCAAATAAATATCTTACAAACTATAAAATGTTAAGTCACCAGCGAAGAAACTAAACCAAAACGAAAGTTTTCACGACTGTGTAACCTCCAAAAAAACATCAAAAAATGGGTGGAAAAGCGGAAAAAGGTACTCCAAAGTACATCGCGAACAAGATAAAAGCTAAAGGCTTGCAGAAATTGCGATGGTACTGCCAGATGTGTCAGAAACAGTGTCGAGATGAGAATGGTTTTAAATGCCACACTATGTCGGAGTCCCATCAAAGGCAGCTCCTATTGTTCGCTGATAATGCCAATAAGTACATCGATGAATTCTCCAAGGAGTTCGCTGATGGGTATTTGGAACTCCTTCATCGTCAGTTTGGCACTAAAAGAGTCAATGCCAATAAAGTGTACCAGGAGTATATTTCTCATAGGTAAGTTGTTTTTTTTATATTAGTTTGATGTCTTAGAATGTAATGTACTTGTGTAGTCTAAAATCGCCATGACATGCAGTGGACTAGCATGGTGATCTCACCATTATTGTATGTCACACTCTTATAAGGCATTTTGTTTATTTAAAACTTTATTGTACATCAGAAAATCAGACTTCTGGAGGGAGGTGGGCTGGTTGGAATAACCACCGACGGTCACCATGGCCGACTTGAAAGACTAAATGCAGAAACCAAACACATAACATAGAACATCAAAAAAAAAATACCAACTAACTACTATAAATAAATAAATAAAAATGTTTATTTCATCAACTTATACGTTTTACATAATATGTGTTTCTACACACATATTATGTAAAACGTATAAGTTGATGAAATAAAACTCACCTTTTAAGCAACAATATGCTTGTGTTAGGTGGTCCCGCTCTTCCAGTTTGCAATAACTAAGTATAAATGCTGTGACTATTAACTTCAATATAAGAACTTAACCTCATTTAAACATATTATATAAATTGACTAACTATTTCTAAAGCTCAATTTCCATTTCAGAGACCATCTCCACATGAATGCTACCCAATGGGAGACTCTCACAGAGTTCGTCAAATGGCTGGGTCGTGAAGGCAAGTGCGTTGTTGACGAGACCGAGAAGGGTTGGTTTGTGGCATACATTGATAGAGATCCGGCTGCTATTGCTGCGCTGGAGGCTAAGGCTAAGAAAGAGAAAATGGATAAGGATGATCAGGTAAACAGCTTGAGTTAATGTCAAACTCAAACTCAAAGCGGAAGCGAGCGAGTGTTGCTCTTATTTAGCAATTAAAATTCATAAGTGTGTGTAATTGACACACACTTGAATTTTTAGGGAGTCAGTCAGCCTCCGTTCTTCCCAGATGAAGGGAATCCATGAGGAATTCCCTAAGATTAAAAAATGGCGAGCAAGCAGCGATGAAATGGCGGCAGCTCACGGGAACAATCTGCAACTCCCGCATTCCCCTTAAACTTAAGGGGAATGCTGGAGTTGCAGTTCGTTTAAAAAAATTACATGTGAAAATTTCTTAATTGATATACTTACAGAAATAAACAATCATTTCATTTTATCAGCATAATTTCTTTTGTTCCACAGGAGAGAATGCTGGACTTCATTCAGAAGCAAGTGGAACGTGGTAGGAAGCAGACCTCCGAGGAGGGACCTTCATACTCCGAGTTTAAACGTGAGAGCAGCCAGGAGAAAGTTGTGCTGAGTTTGAAAAGGAAGGCTGAGGGTAAGATCATTGTTGGTTAGATTAATATCTTTATTTCACACTACATACACAGCTCTTTCTATGTCCTATGTCTTATATTTATTTTAAGCTGGAGCAAGCGCCATATTCTATACGAAACATGCTATTTCACACTACACTGTGTTCCGGACGATATACATAAACTTCGACCAGATGTTCAGTCAGACCATGTAAATATACATTTTTCATTATGGACACATTAATGAATTCTAATTTTTTTGTTAATTTTCAAACAAACCCGATATGCATGCCTCTTTATCTGAAGCATTTGATAGATTTACCATTTCAATTGCATTAAGCGGCAACATATGCCAAATTAAGACCCTTTCTTACTGCATAGCTCAATTAAATTTAATTAAATGAAATTACAAATATCTTTCTAACGAAGACTTTTTAAGTACTACTTCCTTTGTTAGGTTTGTAAAAGCTATAGCAGCATTTGCCAAAGTTTATGGATAACGTGAAGAACACATATAGTTAATAATTACTTAAAGAGCTGTTCTCAGACATCAATCTACATGATCTTCACATGATCTGACCAAGATTATGTCTGGACTTTAAAAGAGACTGTGACGTCTGAGTTTGTTTCGGCCTTTCTTCTCAGACTAGTCAGATAGGAAACGCCGACCTCATCTAGTTTTAAAATATGATTGACGTGTAAAAGTGTTTGTACAAACCTACTTACAAATAAAATAATTTATTTTGTAAGTAGGTTTGTACAAACACTTTTACACACATACCACATCTCCTTTTTTTCTATTAATTCTCTTCCTCTCAGTACTTGGAGCTTGCTTTTATAATGTTGTAGTACGTAAGTGTCATTAAATATTGTAATTTTAAGGGTGTGAGCCTGGAGATCTGTCATACAGGTCCCGAACCCAGTATAGACTCCAGCTCTCACAAAGGATAATCTTGAAAATGTAACTAGATCCTATCAATCTAAACTGTACCTTTTTGAGAGAAATAAAATTACTATTACCTATTATTATTAATAAAAAAAAATATCATTTATTTATTTATCATTAACACCTAAAATTAGGTATTAAAAATGTTTTTTTTTATTTATTTATTTATTTACTTTTAAGAAGGCTTACAGACTAATTACAAATAATAGGCAACAACAACACATTATCAAATTGCTAATAACAAGCCTCCACAGTTATATAAAATATTGATTACTTAAAGCTGAACAATTAAAGTACATTGTGTGCATAGGTAAGTAAGTTACGCTAGTTTTATTTATTTAAGTATTTATATTGCTACATTTATGAGTTTAAGAACCATTAGCTGGCGCATCATTCACAAAAAAAACGATTTGGCTAAGAGCGTCCTTGCTGTACTTATCTTAGTACAAAATAAGTCAATATCATGTTCTGAAGATACATCATTGAAGCTTCGAGCGCTTCTTATAAGAAAAGAATTACGCCTATAATTAGTAGTGGCAGAAGGCACACCTAGAAGCGGCCTTTCACGTAGCCTAATAGTGTTAGTACGTAGTGCTATCTTTGCCAATAGTTCAGGGCAGTCGATCGATCCATTCGCTATGCCAATCAAAAAACACACATCGTTAATGAGTCGCCTACGATCCAGTGGCAGAAAATGGTACCTCTTGCAACGGTGTCTGTAATCCATGGATACCTGGTGTGCCTTATAATCAAGATATCTCAGAAACTTTTTCTGGATACCCTCGATGCGCGAATTGTAGATCCCATATTGCGGGTTCCAGACTTGTGATGCATACTCCAAGTGGCTGCGTACGAACGAACAGTACAAAACCTTAATCGGCTTCAGAGAACGGAAACAGGCTGAGGCTCTGATTATAAATCCTAGTGCTTTCGAGGCCCGGCTCACGATACTGTCAATGTGTTGATCAAATATTAACTTACTATCCTGTATAATACCTAAATCCCTAATGCTGTCAACCTTGCCCAAGGCTTGTCGGTTGAGACTATAGATTGAATTTACTATAGATTTCTGGCGCGTGAAGGTCATATGAAAACATTTAGAGGCATTCAACTGTAGCAAATTATGTTTGCAATATTCTTCAAACCTATTAAGATCAGCTTGCAACTGGTTAGTATCAGAGATATCCCGTATAATCTTATGAACCTTCATGTCGTCAGCGTATAGCAACACATAAGAGTGCTTGAAGCAGTTTACAACATCAGCAATAAACATAGTGAAAAGTAAGGTCCCCAAAACCGAACCCTGAGGCACACCCGAGGGGACCGAGGTCCAACCCGAGGTGTAACCTTGGAGAACCACAGCCTGACTTCGATTCTCAATGTAAGACGAAAACCATCTGTATAGGTCGCCATGTATACCGGCTTTGAGCAACTTCTCCAGCAGAAGCCGATGGTCAATACGGTCGAAGCACTTGCTGTAGTCAGTATAAATAACATCCACCTGCGCGCGTTGTTCCATACCACCCGATATAAACTCATGCGATAGCACCAAGTTAGACGTAGTGGATCGCTTTTTGAGAAAACCATGTTGTTGTTCCACGAAGTTACTTTCCATGGCCGCATATACATCGTTATACACAATACGCTCAAGGATCTTTGAGAACAGACATAATTTAGATATCGGGCGATAGTTCGTAACATCCGATTTGTTTCCCTTCTTGTGAACAGGGGTGATGAATGCTGATTTCCAGATTTTAGGAACTATACCCTCAGAAATGGACCGATTGAACAGGATACATAATGGGGCAACCAAACTATCAGCACATTGCACTATAAACATCGGGGGTATGAGATCCGGGCCACCTGATTTAGAAAGGTCCAAGGACTTGAGCAGCTGTAATACTCTAGAATGAGATATTTCCAACGTACTGATAAATGCAACACTGTCAACACTACTAACACCTGTATCAGTCTGCGAAGATGTACCAGGGACTGGAACAGGTTCCTGGAAAGTGGAGTGAAAGTACGCCGCAAACAACTTGCTGATATCCTCACCACTACTCGCTGTGACGTCACCATATTGCATGAACTTAGGCATTGCATTCGAGATTCTCTTACTTTTCATATAGGACCAGAAAGATTTTGGATTTTTGACTATCGATGATTCTATTTTATCCATATATACATTAAAACATGTATTTTCCAAGTTAGCAGCTCTACTCCGTAAGAGGGAAAAAGAATGAAAATCAGAGATATTACCATACGTTTTATACTTACGATGATACTTATATTTCTCTCTCAATACTTTTATTAGAGCCGAACTATACCATACTGGATACGGAGATTGTTTATTACATTTAAGAGGGATGTACTTGTCCCTAAGATCATATAATTTACTGTAAAAGATTTCAACAGCGCTGTCCATTGACTCCGAATTTAAGAGGTCAGTCCATTTTATTTTGTCCAATTCAGATCTAATGGCCACATAGTCGCCCCTAGAAAATATATATCTACGTGTTATGTTGTCCGCCAATTTATGAATTTCAACAAAATCAGCTCGAATTGATATCGGTTTGTGATGCAAATCCACTGGCAAAGCTAATGGATCATGACATTCACTAACACCCAGAGAGTCATTAGAAAAAACTAAGTCCAATATCCTTCCGTTGATATTCCTCTCACCGTTATACTGAGACAAGTTAGAAGTAAGAGTAGCATCAAAAAAATCACTCAAGTGTTGACACCTAACGTTTTGCGAAATCAATTCATTGCTACCGGGGTCGGCACTCACTATCCAGTCTACACTATTGCCGAAGTTAAAGTCACCCAATATTACGAATTTATCCAACGGGTGTGTTAAAATTAAGTGCGTCATGTTATCAGTGAAATTATTTAATTGTATGCTATATGAATTGCCAAGATTCTGCTTACAAAGATAAACGGCGCAAATGTGCAACTTATAAGTAGTAGCCGGCCGAGACCTCTTGAGAGCCAGCGATACCCAAATATCCTCAGCAGAACTACACCAATCACGTCTCTCAACTACAGCAAGCTCACTTCTCACCGCTATTAAAACACCCCCACCGCGCCGCTGGGCAGTACGAGAGTAATCGCGATCTCGTCTTATGACCATGTATCGACCATCAAACATCTCACTGCTGAATATATCATCAACCAGCCACGTCTCAGTAAAAACAATAACATCATATGAACTAAGTAGTATTTTACGAAAGATATTGTTCGTTTTCGTACGCAGGCCACGTACGTTCTGATAATATATGCTAAGAGTAGCCATTTGTCAATCCTACTATAATAAAGTAGATAATAAAAACAATTAAATTGTATAGTAAAAGCGCAAAAGTTGTTTTTACCATAAGAAATAAGTAAAATACGAAGGTAGAAGCTAATAACTCGCTATAATGTAATAGACACTGCGGTGCACAGTGTCCGACAAATAGTATGTTTAAGAAATATACGCAAATCGACTTATGAATAGGAACAAAAGGTGATAATCGAAAATAAGATAAGATACGCTCGGGGCAGATGGTATTAACAAACACGGTGTCGCAATCAAAATTATACCGTAACACAGTAAGCAAAAGGTCGCAATTACATTGCAATAAATTATATGAGTAAAAATAATATTTAAAAGACTTACTCTTTAGCACTATGCGATGACACAATGTCATTTGGAAAACACTAATAGCACACCGCTTTATGTGGTTCTCAAACTCTTTAAGCAATGACATATATTTTAAGAATTTTGTGAAGTTTTCTAGCTGAGTTATACAATTTTCGTGAGATCCTTTTCCGATTTGACAAATATTACCGGAGAGGTGTCCATTTTCCTCGCGTGGATTTTGGCATGCTTGACCCATACGTATTGAAAACCCACTTCCGCCGCCATTTTTTTGGTTTTCGATAACAGGAGCTTATTTTTCGTTGTAAGGTGGTCATTAATGAACACCCTCTGATTCCCAGATAGACCAAATTGGCTTGCCGTTATAGGTGAAGTCTTGAGAACGTATCTCGCAGCAGCAACAAAATCCTCCTTCACGTATCGACTACAGAAACAAACTATTATTGGCTTCGTACGATCTTTTTCTCTCGCCGGCACCCTGGTAACAAAGTTGATTTGTGTCTTGGTAATGGGATAATTTATTTTGGCGCCAATTTTGGTAATAATTTCAAATAGGTTTTCATTATTCACTTGTGGCAACCCTTTTATTTCAACATTATTCGATCGCGACCATTGATCCTTAATGTCAGATTCTTCCTCCAACTTGTCTAGACGATCTTGAAGTCGATTCACTTGCTCCTTAACTGTTTCCATGACGTCAATACGTTGTTCCATTGCGCTGATTTTATGCCTAAACTCATTGACCGTCGCTCGCCGCACGGCTTACAACTATAGCAAAAAGTGTCGTTCCAACTTTTGGTCTTAATTTTTTCCGTCTAGCCCCCTTTCGCAACGCGCGATAAGGAACTTCGTTCCAAAAACCAAGATTACGAAGCACGATACCAGTTTCAAAACACAAATTCAGTATTTTTTTGTTTTTATTACAGAAAAGAAACCAGACACATTACCAGCTTCAGTACTTAAACTAAAAGGCAAAGAAGAGCCTCCTAGAAAGCAGAAAATCACAGAAGAAAGTAAGAGTAAACAGTCAGCTCTAGATGACATTATGAGGATGCAAGAACGAGCTAAGGAAAAGGCTAACAGGTGAGGATTTAAATAACATCGCGCTTGTTCTCCCCAAGGGGGAGACAGAGGGGTATGATACAGCCACTGTCATAAAGACAGTACTTATTTCAAAAAACATTCTCAAATTTTGAGAAGTAGCCCTAATGAGTAATAGCCCTAATGAGAAGTAGCCCAAGTGAGAAGTAGCATTAATCAGAAGTAACCAAAAGGAGAAGTGGCCATAATGAGAAGTAGTCCATTTTTTTTTTTTTAATTGACAATGGGCTCACTCTTGACCTCAATCCAGCCCAGAGGCAGGGATGAGATCTGCGGTGGAACGAGCTTGCCCAGAAGAAGCCTATTCACTCTCGCCTTGAAGAGATTCGGGTTGTATGAACTCGGGAATACAGACGCAGGCAGACGATTCCACTCCTTAGCTGTGCGCATCATCATCACTCTCATTAGCGAGTCAGTTGCCAAAATGAGAATTAGCCCTAATGCGCCTAAACCTACTATTTGTCTCACATAATAAGAGCTGAGGCTGCAGTCTCGACGTTCATAGCGATCACTTTACGACCGAATTCGGTCGCAAAGTCCCGGATTGACAGGTGTAATGTATGGAGTGACAGGACTTTGCGACCGAATTCGGTCGTAAAGCGATCGCTATGAATGTCGAGACTGCAGCTCCTGGCCATGTTTCGCGAAGGACCGATGGCTGTTGGAGCAGACGAGTCCTGGGAGCCTACTCCGAAGTGCAAAGTGCGAATGTTCGGATCGGACCGACACATGGCCGAACCAAATATTATTGAAAAATGCGAAAAAAGTTCGGATCTGCTCAGTTGGGTCGGGACCATAGTCAATATTCGAAAGAGTGTAGGAGTGTAGGATCGGAACCGACCGAACCAAATAATAATACTAATAATATCCCTGGACATTTCACACAGCGCCATCTAGTCCCAAGCTAAGCAACCTAATGCTTGTGTTATGGTAACAAGATGGCTGATAAACTACTTATATACATTTTTTTTTTTTGTAAATACATACATATTATAGATAGAAAAACACCCAGACTCGGAACAAATACATGTAGGTCATACAAATATTTGTTCCGTGCGGGAATCGAACCCGCCACACGCAGCGCAGCAGTCAATCGCTTAACCACTGCGCCAACCGTGCCGTCAGTAGTAACTTCGTAGCAGGAAACGGCCGAACATTCGGCCGATACTACTTCGGAGAAGACCCCATGGAGTGGAGACCGCGTATCGGTAAACGTAGTGTGTAGTCCCCCAGCTAGATAGACCGACGGCCTCAAAAAGGTGGCTGGGACAGACTGGATACGGAAGGCTTAGGACAGGGTGTTGTGGCGTAGCATGGGAGAGGCCTATGTCCAGCTATGGACTGCGATAGGCTGAGCTGCGGGCCTAAAAAGGCCACTTTGGCAGAATTATAATAGGATAACAATATGAATCATATTAAAAAATCGTAAAATGGTCACAAACTGACAATTCATAATATGGTCTGTGTGCAATTCATATAACAATAACATAACATTTAAACTGTAAAAATAAAAAACTGTAAAAATAAAAAAACCAATTTGATTAATAAAAACTATAATGAAAAATTTACCGATAAAATTACGTTTTTATTTTTTTCATGCGGCAATGTTTACACCAAATATGAAATTAAATTTTACGAAAGTTAAAGGAATTGCTAATGATCTGCTGGAAATTCAGGAAATGAATAGCTTTTAGAGGTATTGCTTAAAGTGGCCTTTTTAAGCCCCCTGATTGAATAAGAGTCATGACAAATAAACTTAACCAAGCTATATTATAATTTATAGAATGGCAATACTGAAATGTATGTCTTACACACCTAGGAGTCACTCTGCTCACTGGCAATTTTTTTTTACCACCTGTAGATGTATCAATAGATACTTCATCATCATCATCATTTGAACCTAAAGACGTCCAATGCTGGACTATAGGGCTCCCCAAGCACCTCCACTTCGACCGGTTCTGGGGTTCTCGATAGATACTTCATGAAAAGTCTATAAATTACCATGTTTTTTCTCAAAAACTTCGGTCAGATTTTGATGACTTGTACAAGCTTTAATTTTTCACTAACAAAATATTTATGTAACTTTTCAGAAAGGACTACTGGATTTGTGAAGACATAATAGTGAAGATAACAACCAAGTCTCTAGGAGATAAGTACTATAAGAAGAAGGCAGTCGTGGAGAAAGTTGTTGACAAGTACTGCGCTCATGTGAAGTTGACTGACGATAACACTAGACTGAAGCTTGATCAGGTGATTTATCTTTACTTACTCTTGTTTTTTTGTTAGCCTTTAAAGTCCCACTGCTCAGCAAAGTCACCCCCAAATCCTTCCAGAAACTCTTCTTCCGCGCCACATCGAACCAGTCCTCGCGGTACGCGTCCAGGGGGTCTACTCCGAAGTAGTATCGGCCGAACGTTCGGCCGTTTCCTGCTACGAAGTTACTATTTGGTTCGGTCGGTTCCGATCCTACACTCCTACACTCTTTCGAATATTGACTATGGTCCCGACCCAACTGAGCCGATCCGAACGTTTTTCGCATTTTTCAATAATATTCGGTTCGGCCATGTGTCGGTACGATCCGAACATTCGCACTTTGCACTTCGGAGTAGGCCCCCAGGTCATAACGCCATCTCTTTCTGGGCCGGCCTCGGCGGCGCCATCTTTTTACATTATTATAATTTAACAACGCTTTTCTGCCTGTTAGTGCGCTAAAAACTGATGGTTTTCAATCAATTGACTGGTTTTCTGACTAAGTAGCAGGCAATGGTCGCCCAGTAGTAACGCCCGAAACTTACGGTCGTAGGTTCGAACCCTGACGAATCAAATCAATTAAAAAATTCTTCTGTTTCTATGAAACAGAAGATTTTTTTTTTTATAACCGACGAAAAATTTCTACGCTATGGGGTCTAAACTCATGTGCTGAATCCATGGTTACAGTTTGCGCGTCGATTTCCCTGTCACCCTGTATATACCTACATAATATAATAAACTGGAAGTTAGGCAGACCTTTGTTATGGGATGCAACATGTGTCGACACTTGCGCCATCCCATCTCCCTAGCACGGTGGGCTGTGCTGGAGCGGCTGCTGCTGGTGCAGAAAACCTCAAACGGCGAAAATATTCCAGCCTGATTGGGAGTTATATCTTCGAGCCGTTTGGGGTTGAAACACTAGGGCCATGGGGTCCGAGTGCTCACTTGGTTTATCGAGATATCGCCAAGCGCTTAGTCGACTCTTCACGTGACCAGAGGGCTGGCCTGTTTCTTGGCCAAAGAATTAGCATCGCCATACAACATGGCAATGCTGCCAGCCTTTTGGGCACTGTTCCTGTTGACAGCGATGCGGACGAATTTTTTGATGCCCTATGATTCTTTTGCTTATTTTTTCACATGTACACATGGCTACACATCAAGCTATGCAAAAGCAGTATTGGCTGACCGTTCATTGTGAGAAAATATCATACAAAGTGAGACCAAGACAAACTGGTTTTGTATAGCTTGACGTGTAGCCGTGTGTACATATGTATTATAATTTTAAATGTTTGCAACTAAATAAATATTGAAATAATAAACTTGAAACAGGAGAAAAGAAAATTTAATGACGATGGCGGTGTTTAAGGAAAGAGGAAGTGCTTTTTACCATAATTTTAAAAGTGGACAAAATTTGAGCACGATTTACCGACACGGATTATAATCATTCTCCTGCCCTTATCCCAATTTATTCGTGGTCGGCGCAACATGTCTTTTTCTTCCATACTTCTCTATTAGTCGTCATCTCGACAGTCACCCCCTTTCTAACCATATCATCATTCACACAGTCCATCCATCGTTTCTTTGGTTTTCCCCTACTCTTATAGCCATCGACATTCATACTCAAAACTCTCCTCACGACATTTTCCTCATTTCTCCGTAACACATGCCCATACCATGACAACCGATTTCCACACAACTTTTCAGTTACCGGTGCCACTTTCAGACTTCCTCTTATGTACTCATTTCTTATTCTATCCATTCGTGTAACACCACACATCCCACTTAGCATTCTCATCTCAGCTGCATGCAATTGCCTTTCATTTATCCCTTTTGTGGCCCAACATTCTGATCCATACAAGACAGCAGGTCTAATCATGGTTTTATATATCTTCCCCTTAAGTTTAAGGGGAATGCGGGAGTCGCAGATTGTTCACGTGACCTGCCGCCATTTCATCCATCCAATGTTAATTCTGTGCTTAACCGTCCGATCTACTTCACCATCGCTTTGCACGAGTGAACCGAGATACCGAAAGTCGGAGCAGACTGGGAGAAGTGCGCCATCAAGCGCTATGGTTTCAAAACTGGAGAGACCGCCGAAATCGCAGAACCGACACGGATTATAATAATTTTCCCATTTGTTTCAGAATCACTTAGAAACGGTGATACCGTCAACGGGCCGCACCGTCCGATTCGTGAACGGCGCGTACCGTGGAGCTACCGGACAACTGAGAAGCTTGGATATAGATCGCTATTGTTGTGATGTTGAGGTAACCAGTAGTACAGTCAGCGTCAATAATATCGGGACGAACAGACTGTTCAAAATGATCTAAGCAACTATGAAAATGAAACATTAACTCAATGACACAAGGAATGTTTCAGAATGAACACAGTACACGACAACTGTCATTCTGATAAGAACTGTCTGAACTGTCTGTCTGTGTGTGTGAACTGTCTGTGTGAACTGTGTGTGTTCTGGTAAGAACTGTCTGTGTGTGTGTCTTTGTCTCAATTGGATAAAGTTCTTGTCAGAATGACAGTTGTCGTGTACAGTCTTCATTCTGAAACATTCCTTGTGTCATTGAGTTAATATTTCATTTTCATAGTTGCTTAGATCATTTTGAACAGTCTGTTCGTCCCGATATTATTGACGCTGACTGTACCAACCAAGTTGCGTCGCTTAAAATAAAATCCATTATAAATAGATTTATATGGGTGTCTCTGTCCGCTTTGATGCTCTCATTGATTCAATGATATATTTTATGTAAATTCAATAATGGTCGGCATGTATCCTACAACTTATGCGTATGCAGCGTCCAATATCGCTTCTTTTCTCATTCATTGAAGAGTGCCGATTTTCCATTTCCGATCTTTATCTGAATATTATTTATCTTTTTTTAAATAATGAAGAGTAGCTGTTCCATTTTTAGGGTTCCGTGCCTCGGAAGGAAAAAACCCTTATAGGATCACATTGTTGTCCATCCCTCCGTCTGTCTGTCAAGACCCTTTTTCTCAGGAACGCGTGGAGGTATCAAGCTGGAATTTATATCAAATACTCAGGTCTACTGACCCTTGGAGCTGTGAAAAAATAAAACTTCTAAGCCAACTCAATCAAAAGATACAGTCATTTATGCCGCAAATTTTCGACACTCTCAATGGAATCAAAACCTACATGGTACTTCCCGTGAACTCAGAATCTTGAAATTTGGTACGAAGCAACGTCTTCTAGCACAGATAAAGGAAAAATTGCGAAAGCCGTAAATTAGTTACATATCTACAAAGTACGGAACCCTCGTAGCGCGAGTTCGACTCTCACTTAACCGGTTTTTTTTTTAAGCTCGTCTATTTTATATTTGTTTAAAATAAGTACCTAATTTGTTTGTTTCAGATTTCTGAAGGTCCGCTAACCGGTCGCGTGGTCAAAGGTGTACAATATGAAGATATCAGCAAACTAGCATCGTGACATCATCAATTATTATCCAACCTTATCCTGACTATATTGGGGTCGGCTGTCAGTCTTACCGTACGCATCTGAACACCAGCACTTTACATAGGCTGACTGCATGTTTTCAAATATTTTGACCTACATAATGAAAGCATATTTGGACCCCCACAACTACGGTTGCCAACCCTACTATATTCAAATGTTGTGTTTCAAATTGACGTTATTTCAAGTTAAAAAAAATATCAACTTTAATAGTAATTATGTTGATTTCAGAGTGACTAGCACTATTGAAAAAGTTTTAAAATGAACTCTCAAACTCAAACTATTTATTTCAAATAAACCAATTACAGGCACTTTTGAATTGTCAAGGTCGGTCAGTCAGAAAGATGAAGCTAGTTGCCCATTCCAAAGCGTAGGTACCTATGGAGAAGAACGGGCAAGAAACTCCATGGACACTCTTTTAAATGTTTGAAGTTGTAGCGTAAACTGAACTTTATTGTGTAGGAATTAAATAAACTCATATTTGTTTACATTCTTGGCGAATATGTCGCGAATGCAGATTACATATGTAGATGTTTCATGGTTAGGAAGATAAACACCCACTTCAATAGTCACATATACAGAGTTATTTGTAAAACACCAGCAACCTCTTAAGAGGTCATTGTACAGTCAGCGTCAATAATATCGGGACGAACAGACTGTTCAAAATGATCTAAGCAACTATGAAAATGAAATATTAACTCAATGACACAAGGAATGTTTCAGAATGAAGACAGTACACGACAACTGTCATTCTGACAAGAACTTTATCCAATTGAGACAAAGTTTAATTTTCTTAGTTGTTGAGATCATTTTGAACAGTCTGTTCGTCCCGATATTATTGACGCTGACTGTACTCATCATTATGAACAACTTTTACTATGGGACCAAAACTGAAATTGCGAAAAAAAATCAGCTGTTCCCTGCATTTATGTTCGCATAACTCGTCAAAATGTAGAGAGTCATAGTCGAAATGCAGCACGCATGCGTGCCTGGCCTGCACGCGGGCGCAAACACGCATGACAATAAAAAGGCCCTGGAAAGGATTGTTGTATTCTTAACCCGGTCCACAAGTTTAATACCCAGAATACTCCGATCCCCGCTTGGGAGTTTTTTGGGAGCTCGCTCCCAAAAAATTCTATGTTTGTGAAAGATCAAAGGGAGTTTTCTCCCTCAGTGCAATCTAAGATTTCCACGTCATAATATATCTATTTCTATCTATCACATGATGTTTTAATACCTTTTCTCTTTTCTACTCGAATCTAAATACGTTTCTTCATGCAAAAAAATACGACAATAGTTCGGAAATGGAACATTCGTATTAAAAAAATAATTTCAAAGTCTGTCGTATGTCAGTTGTTGGTTCTCGCGCGTAAGTGCTGTGGATAAGTGTGAAATAAAGTGTATTTAACGAGAAAACGTGTTAAAAAAACTATTTGTGTGGGTTTTTAATATTCTCAACTATAATTCATCATATCAATTTTTTTTTTTTGCCATCTGTTATATTTTAGAGGCAATGGCTTCAAAAATACTATATTTGATATATAGAAAGTTGGTAACCCTATCCACAACCCAGTTAACTGGGTAATACAATACTCCTTGGTGAGACTGGTCTGGTTGTCAAACGGGCTTCTGACTACCCGTAATGACTGTGAAAAATGTTGCATCTCCACTTATAGTTTGACCGAAAGTGCTGTACCGCGCCTTAGGAATACGCGGCGAGGCGGGGGGCGGGACGCCGTGAGCGATGACGAATGAGCGGCCTGCACTGCCCCCCCGTCTCGCCGCGCACATACCTAAGGCGCGGTACAGCGGTTTTGGTCAAGCTATAGTTATAATATTGTAATAGTTATTATTAATGAATTGTAATGTTAAATAAACTTTTTAGTTTTATAAGGAGTTGTGTGTTTTATTACCAAACCTCACTGGGCCCGCGTGGTGGATTACGGCCCACTGCCTCTCGAAATGAGGAGGCCTGTGTCCCAGCAGTGGGAACATTATAGGCTGATAATGTTGTGTGTGTCTTAATAGCTGACATCTTTCTGTATCGCGCCTGTAATGCTTGAAGAGCCAGGCAGAAAGGTAGACATAATTAACATCACGCCAACATTCCCCGAAAGGGTAGGCAAAAGTGTATAGAACTATAGCGGTATCTACAACGCCACATGCGAACAACGCGTCATACTGACGTCACGCAAATACTGCATCTCGCAAGCAGAGTTTACCGCGCAATTGGCATTTATATAATTATGTCGGAGTCATTCGTTTGACTATTCGGAACGCTAGCGCCATCTCGTGGCGCTAGACAGAGCGAACCTGACTTAGTGGAGGTGGACGAGAGCGACAGCTACAAGAACGGTGTGAGAGAGCTCTCGGGATCATCGCAACATTGGACATCGTACGAACAACATGTGTATCGTTGAGTTGTGGACCTACATTGTGTGATTCGCTAGTGTGACTGACTTGTTCGTGAATTGTAATCTGATTTGAACGGCAAACCGTTTTACTATTGCTCTATAACCAACACTACGCATAGTACGCCCAGAGTAATTAAAATATGCCTGATGTTAACGAGAGACAGACATACCTTCTCCGTCATATACAAACTACCCAACAACACCCGTCTGGTCAGAGGATCCTCCCTTTTCTATAGAGTAAGAGTGAACTTTACACCCTGTTCCTCATACCTCTATGTATACTGGTGACCCCGCCCGACGTTCTCCAGTCAGTAGCATGGATTCCGAAGAGATCGAGACCACCTCCGTCAAAGCCCTTATCCCTACGTTTTGGCGTGACAAACCAACATTATGGTTTGGGCAGTTCGAAACGGAACCATCAAACCAGGGGGTCAACCAGCTCTTATATATAGCAGGGCAGAAGTTGAACTGCACTGCTTTTTTATACTTAGTCATAGAAAAAAAAGCAGTGCAGTTCAACATCTGCTCTGCTATAAGAGCTGCCGGTCGATTCTGTAAAAATCTCACACAAACTTAGGTGAAGTGAGCGTGGAGTGAGCTGTCATTCCAACTAATGCTAGGGAATGGCACTATTGACAGCTTACTCTAAGCTCACTTCACCTAACTTTTCACGGTGAGATGGTTACAGAATCGATCGGCTGGTTGTAAGCCCCCTGGTATGTTTAAGGCCACGTTCACATAGACGTAAAGATATCGCGCACTGGATTTTCAACTCTCGGTGTTAAGTCGAGCGTTGAGAATCGAACAGAGCGCGTCCCAGCGCGTCAAAAAAACACTGCTCGATTCTCAACTCTCGGCGCTAAGCAGAGCGCGCGTGTCGTTTCGTTGTTTGCCACCGACTTCCGAAATTAAAGTTATTTTTCACTTTGTAGTGTCTTTTTTGGAAGTCGGTTGTTTTTTTTTTGTAAAGAAGTTTTTATTTTTCACTTTTAAGTTGTAATTTTTACCAGTAATTTTAGTTTGAAAATCAAACTGCTGAACCATTTTTGATGAAATTTCTATGGACCAATCTGAAAGTAAATCCTTTCGAATAAAAAAATAATTTTGCAAATCGCCTTAAAAATCAGGGAGTTCTGAGGTAACAAACATAAAAAAATACAGTCGAACTGAGAACATCCTCCTTTTTAGAAGTCGGTTTTCTTTCTTCTTTCTTTCTTTCTATTAATCGTTTAGGGCCGGCGCTCACTGCCGGCATGGCACGACATGGCACGGCATATTGTGCTGCGGCATCCCGCGGCGTTCCGTGGCATGGCAGGTTGTGCTTCGGCATGCCGCGACGTGCCGTGGTATGCCGTGGCATTCTGCTGAAAGCCCAGCGACTCTGGCATCAATCAGTTTTGCTCCGCGCGGATTCGAAGTTGGTTGTGTCGTTATGGTTGACTGAGATTTAGTATTAAAGCACTTCTAGCTGAAGATGAAGAGAGACAAAAATAAGTCTCGGTCCATACGTCTCGCGAGATGCAATGGCATGCCGCGGCAACCCGTGGAATGAAACGGCATGACGAGTCATGCCGCAGCATCCCGCGGCATGCCGGGGCGCGTCGCGTCATGCCACAGCATCCCGCGGCACGTCGCAGCATCGTGGTATCGAAATAATAATATCCCTGGACATTTCACACAGCGCCATCTAGTCCCAAGCTAAGCAACCTAATGCTTGTGTTATGGTAACAAGATGGCTGATAAACTACTTATATACATTTTTTTTTTTGTAAATACATACATATTATAGATAGAAATACACCCAGACTTAGAACAAATACATGTAGGACTTACAAATATTTGTTCTGTGCGGGAATCGAACCCGCGACACGCAGCGCAGCAGTCCGATCGCTCAGCCACTGCGCTAACCGTGTTGTCCCCGTGTAAATAAAGTAACATGAACTCTAAACTTATTGAAATAAGATTCAAAATAACTTGATTACTAATAAAATCCTTTGCCGTGCCGTGCCGGCAGTGAGCGCCGGCCCTATTCTTTGGTTTTGGTCAATTCAACCAAGAACAGATAAAATAGATAATTATTAATAATTTTCAATTAATCACACTTACGTAACATACAGTGGTGGCCAAGTGGTATCGGCCGCAACTTACGAGTGGTCGTAGGTTCGAACCCAGACACTTTGTGTAAATTATTTCATCACCACTGAGCAGTGGTGATGAGATAATTTACACAAAATCAAAACGGTGAATGAAAACATCGTAAGGTAACTGGCATGTCCTAGACAGGCATGTCGAAGACATGTGACATCTGCCAACCCGCACTGGGCCCGCGTGGTGGATTACGGCCCACTCCCTCTCACCGAGAGGCCTGTGTCCCAGTAGTGGGAACAATATAGGCTGATTATGTACTGTAACATAATATGTATAGTTTCGCTAGCTAATTTAATTTGTTTGGCTCTGTATAGACAGGGTCAAATTAAATTAGCTAGCGAAACTAATGTATGAGTAGCATGTGCTAGTCGCGCAGTAAACTCTGCTTGCGCGATGCAGGATTTTGAGTGACATCAGCAAGATGCGTAGTTCGCATGTGGCGATGTAGATGTCACCACAGTCTAACGCAGCACTAGGGTTATAAATAAAACTGCATAGGTAAGCATCAAAAATCATTATATTCTTCTAAATATATATTTTTATAACATGCTTTCTACAATATAAACCACGCATTATATCTTACATAATATCCTTATTGATTTAAATACATAAGTTTAGTATATAATATTTCTGTTTAAAAATATACTTTGTATATCATTATTTTGAGGCACTATGGTTATTAACTGTAGGTAATATATAGCCTAAAAAATTAGGAATAACAGGGATTTTAAATTAATGTTTCTTTTTGTGTTAAAAAAAGTTGTGTGCTTAAAGTTTTGTCCCATTTTGTAACAATTTAAAGGCACTTTTAAAGGAAGATTTGGGTCTAGTAATTTCTTATTTTTTATTAACAAATACAAGCTATTTTCACATTGATTCATTTAGTATATAAACAATTTCTTTCAATTTAAATAATTATGTATGGAAAACGGTTTTAAATCATTATTAAATCAATTGTGAATAAAAAAAACACAATTTTAATAAAAAAAAATGGAAATACCAGGTTTAAAAAAATAAAAACATACCAAAGTATCTGTAAAAAAATCATTTATTTACGAAATCATCGAAATAAATGCTTACAATTATAATGTTCAAAATACATAGAATAGAAACTCTAATAATATTGTAATAATTACATTTGACATCGTGATGCGTGCGATTTTAACGTTATTAAAAAATATGATTGGCTAACAAATATTGCCATGCCAAAAAATTATAAGTACATTAAAAAACTGGCAACACACATCGAAACCACGGGCGCTATTTTTCAGCTTTTTAATTTTTTTTATTTACAAAGTGGAGATAATAATACGACGGTAAATTAGACTTGGTACCTATATCATTAGTCACGAAGACACGGTTGGCGCAGTGGCTAAGCGATCGACTGCTGCGCTGCGTGTCGCGGGTTCGATTCCCGCACGGAACAAATATTTGTATTACCTACAGGTAGTTGTTCCGGGTCTGGCTGTTTCTGTATGTGAGTTTAAATGTCTGTAAACGCACCCACGATACAGGAGCCATTCCTAGTGTGGGGCAACGTTTAAAAAAAAAGTAATAATAATTAGTTTGAAAAAAATCTTCAGTTTTTAATTTTGATTTTAGTATTTATTTACATAATCAGCCTATAATATTCCCACTGTTGGGACACAGGCCTCTCGGAGAAAGGGAGGCTGTAATCCCACGCGGGCCTAGTGCGGGTTGGTAGATGTCACATGTCTTCGAATTCTTGGTTCTAGGACATGCCGGTTTCCTCATGATGTTCGAAAAGCTATGACCTACAACATGCAAGTCGCAGCCGTAACCGCTGGGCCACCGGTTTTTTTGCTAAGATTTATTTGATAGTTCCTAAATACTCCTATCTATGCATTAGTATTGCCAATGTTTTAATTTATTGTCGTCTCCAGATTGTATACGAGGTGGCAGGGACATCGACGCGCAAACTGTAACCATGGATTCAGCACATGAGTTTAGACCCCATAGCGTCGAAAGTTTTCGTCGGTTATAAAAAAAAATATTGCTGTTCCATACATTTTGACCGCGTAGGTATTGCACTTTTCTATGAAACAGAAGTTTTTTTTTTTGATAATTGAAGAAAAAATTCTACGCTATGGGGTCTAAACTCATGTGCTGAATCCATGGTTACAGTTTGTGCGTCGATGTCCCTGTCACCCTGTATTAGATGTAAACAAGCAGTCAGCCTGATGGGACGTGGTCACCGCCGTTGCCATCCCAGTAACCAAGCTGGAATGTCTCATGTAACTACACAATGTCATCTATTCAGACTGGGAGCTGACCTAAGCAGTTTGGTATGCTAGGATGTTATATTTTAAGTAATAGTAATTTGTGGTTTCGACGTGTTTTGCTTATTAGCATAGAGATTAAAGACGGCCTTTTTTTTTTAAAGTAACGATAAAATATTAAAGTCTTACTAAATAATTTATAGATCCAGGATAAAATGTTCACACAATATGGAAAGGTTGTCAATTAAAAATGTAGAAATATTTAATTTATTTAAAAAATAATTAAGGGGATTTTTGAAAAATATCGGTGTTGCCATCTCTAACCAAAATGCATTAAAAAAATTCAACAAAATCTAAATTCTAAAAGCTACTTTTGTTAATACACAAAATGCTTCGATTATAAAATCTATTAAAAATATTTAATATTATTATAAAATACTATTATCATAATAATAATTTTGTTTCATGCATCTAGTATTTTATCTGTGCGATACTTTATTTTTTTCAAATCTATTTTTTTTAAAGGCACAATTATATTCTGCCTACAAGTGAATGATATTTTTTTAATGTAGTTTTAAAATTGTAAATAGCACAGTTTATATTTAGTTATTATTTAAAAGCATGTTTAAAAATCAGCTTAATGTCAAAAATATTATTTATTTATAAAAGGTCTAAAAAATAATTACAAGTCTACCCCGATTTCTAGAAGCCTGTGTCAGGATTTGCTCTGAAAGCTCTTTACATACATTTATTTTACCTCCAATAATACATCACTGTCAAAATTAAAATGTTCTTTATTATCTTGGCGATAAGGTTGCTGTTGCGTTGCTGCCATTGGCAAGGCTGTCAAAATTACAGTGATCTTTATTTCCCTAGCAATAAGGTTGCTATTGCGTTGCTGCCATTGGCAAGTCTGTCAAAATTACAGTGATCTTTAATTTCGTAGCAATAAGGTTGCTATTGGGTTACTAATTTCGGAGATAACATAACTGTGAAGCTGTTCATTGGTTAACCTAAACGCAGAGAGTCGAAACTACAATGCGCAAAAAAATCTGCCATACTCAAGTTTGTCACTCAAAGATAATGACAGATTATTTTAAAATAACATCTCTGAATTCGTTAGAAACCAGGGTATAAGTTTATACTTACCTACGTATCGCACAGTTAATATTTTAACTTTAAGTTAATTTGAATAAAAACTTCATACAAACTTTCACACGGAAGGCACAACGATCAGCTAGGTTTTTTTTTTTAATTAAAGAGAAATATTACTTATATACTAAAATATTACTTTTTAAATCAGTTGGATTTTTGATATAACAGCGTTATAAAGATGTACAGTCACAAACACTAATATGTCAACACTCTTGGAAACTTTCAATAGCGATTTTTGCGTGAAATAACGAAACCAACAATGAAATACGACAGAGTGCAAAAACAAAAACTAAAAAAAAATACTATGTTCGTAGCAACATAAAATTTTATCCTTATAAAGTTAAGTGTATACATACTTATGCTCGTGACTGAAGTATGTAAAAAAAATGTGCCTTTAAAAAATATTTAATTGCAAGACTTGTAAAATTATTTTTAAAAAATGTCATGATGCTTATGTATGGTAAAAATTACTGTATGTCAAAATTATACATAAAAAAATGATAAAAAGATTGTTTTTATGCAAACTAGCTACCTAGACTTTTCAAACAATTATGTGCTTGCCTTTTCCCAACTATGTTGGGGTCGGCTTCCAGTCTAACCGGCTGCAGCCTATCTGACCTCCACAGCCCAGTTACTGGGTAACACGAAACCTCTTGGTAAGACTGGTCGTCAGAGTTTCTGTTAAAAAATACTGAATTAAAATCAAAATTCCAACTGACAATTTCGTTAACAATTTCTTATACGTAAGTATCCGAGAACGATTTTAGTATTTTCTTGTCTGTAAAACGTTTGTACCCACTATTAAATAAGAAGAATATTATTTTGAAGACGTTGTTTTTTTATATAACTCTTCTTAAAATTGCACTTTCGGCCGCAAGGAAGACGTACTATTAAATTGGTTGATAAAAATTATTATATTTTTTTACACAAATCTTTAGTTTCAATTGCGTAAAACGCTCACTCACAATCTCAATGCCATTCGTTTTAGACAATTCAACAATATTCATTGCATGACAACGCTTTTCAGCAGACGAATTGTTTAAAACATATGAAGCAATGGATTAGCAAATTCTATCAAAAGGTTTTGGATCATCTTTTACGCAATTGTTGTGCTGATCAAGATGTAAAAACAAATTAATTTGAAATTGTTTTTCAGAAATAAGTCTGAAAAATAACTTTTTGAAATATGTATGATTAGGAAGACTTTTATTTCGATTGATATTATAATTATATAACATGATTTTAACTTGATTTGTAAGAAAAATAAAATATTTCTTTAGTAAATAATTTTTTTGTTTTTCGCTTAATTTTATAATATTTTAATGTATAACAAGTTTCTTAGCTTTATTTGATACTTTTACGTACAATTCCTTTTGCGTTGTAATTTGAAGCCGATTTTATCAGATTAGCCTTTATAAAAAAGTAGAACAAATACATTTTTAGGTAGTTTTGACTTTAAATCCTTACAACATGGTTTAGTTTCCTTTACACTGGATTTGAGAAATAGGTATTTAGCTTTTACGTAATTTGGAAATTTATTCAAGTATCAAGCTTGGCAAAAATGTTAACATACTGGGAACTTGCTTTTAACTGTCAAATATCTGCCATTTTCGTTCATGTCAAAAACATTACCCTCTTTCTGGGGTAGTTGGGTAAAAATACTGCATAACTTTTAGCGGAGTTATACTTATGAAATGGTCGCAATATTGCTACTATTTTTGCTAAGCTGTATACAAGGTCAAAATAAACTATCTAGCAAAACTCCGCATACGTGATAGGTTTTGCTAGCTAATTTACCTTGACCCTATTTACGTATTTCTGCCAGAGAGAGATGTTTCGTCTACAATTAAACAGGCTAATTGTTAACTAAGAAGAGTTCGTTACAACGTTTACTTCTTCAAAAGTTTCTCCTCCTCAGGGTTGGCTGGCTCCTTGTCAGACTTGAAGGAGGCGTTCGTGTGAGGACTGGCCGATGTTGGTACAAACTGGAAGGTAAGAAGGTTTATGTTAGATTAACAAAACAAAATTATGGTACACAATAACTGGGTTGTGGAGGCCAGTAGGGTAATTTTTTTTTTTTAACCTTGCCCCACACTATGAATTTCTCCTGTATCGTGGGTGCGTTTACAAACATTTAAACTCACATACACAAACAGCCAGACCCGGAACAACTACTTGCAGGCCATAAAAATATTCGTTCCGTGCGGGAATCGAACCCGTGACACGCAGCGCTAAATTCAATCGCTTAACCACTGCGCCAACCGTGCCGTCGAATCCGAATTGTCGACAACACGGTTAGCGCAGTGGCTGAGCGATCGGACTGCTGCGCTGCGTGTCGCGGGTTCGATTCCCGCACAGAACAAATATTTGTAAGTCCTACATGTATTTGTTCTGAGTCTGGGTGTTTTTCTATCTATAATATGTATGTATTTACAAAAAAAAAATATGTATATAAGTAGTTTATCAGCCATCTTGTTACCATAACACAAGCGTGAGGTTGCTTAGCTTGGGACTAGATGGCGCTGTGTGAAATGTCCAGGGATATTATTATTATTATATTATTATTTACTCCTGTATTGTGGGTGCGTTTACAAACATTTAAACTCACATACAAAAACAGCCAGACCCGGAACAACTACCTGTAGGCCATAAAAATATTCGTTCCGTGCGGGAATCGAACCCGCGACACGCAGCGCTAAACTCAATCGCCAACCGTGCCGTCGAATCAGAATTGTTTGAATTCGTCGAATTGCGTAACACACGAATTAGGTTTCATTATACAGTTCAACAACATTTATTGCGTTATTTACGTCGTTGAGCAGACAAATTTTTCGAATATATGAACAATGGATTAGCAATATCCTTCAAAATGATTCAGATTGAGGTTAGATAATTAGGGCGCTGGTAGGCAGTCGCTCCATGTAAAATGCTGATATTCAGCTGCATCCTTTTGGATTGGACGCGGACCCTGTATATTCTCCAAAGGAATTCCGAAGTGTCCTTCCACATTTCGTCAACTATGTTATAAATCCATTGTAAAAGGGGGCGAGCCAGGGGGCCTACTCCGAAGTGCAAAGTGCGAATGTTCGGATCAGACAGACACATAGCCGAACCGAATATTATTGAAAAATGCGAAAAAAGTTCGGATCGGCTCAGTTGGGTCGGGACCATAGTCAATATTCGAAAGAGTGTAGGAGTGTAGGATCGGAACCGACCGAACCAAATAGTAACTTCGGAAAACGGCCGAACATTCGGCCGATACTACTTCGGAGTAGACCCCCTGACTTTAGTTGACGACACGGTTGGTGCAGTGGCTGAGTGATCGACTGCTGCGCTGCGTGTCGCGGGGTTCGATTCCCGCACGGAACAAATATTTGTATTGCCTACAGGTAGTTGTTCCGGGTCTGGCTGTTTGTGTATGTGAGTTTAAATGTTTGTAAACGCACCCACGATACAGGAGTAAATCACAGTGTGGGGCAGCGTTTTTTTTTTTAAAAAAACAGGACTTTGGGCCACATTATCTGGGGATCGAACCCTAGACTGCTCAGTACTGATAGGCAGTTAAAGATAAATTATTTTAGTTATTAGTATAGTAAGAAAAACCATTACCATATTCAGTATTTAATTTTAGGAACATCCGTACCAAACTAGCAGCGTGAAAAATAGAAAATAATATTTTTAATAAGAATTTATTAAAGTACTAGCTGCGCCGCGCGGTTTCACCCGCATAAGTTTCGATCCCGTGGGAATATCGGGTTAAAAAGTATCCTATATGTTAATCCTGGGTATAAACCATGTGTCTTCGATCAATAATAGAACTAGATTCCCGATAAGCGCTTCAAAAACGGCCCGAAAAATAAGACCATAAATACTTTTGTGGTCTTATTTCAAATTACTATCGTTTTAACCTTATTACTTAGACTTTAAGTTTCATTTTAGAATACTTGACTGAAAATTAAAAAATAGAATGATTTTATTTTCAAGCGAAATTTTAAATATATTTTGCAATGGTAATTAAACTTTATACTTAAGCATTAAGGTTTATAATAAACTGAAGTTGTTAATATTATTTTTTAGACTTTCTTCTAAGAAATGTAGATGTTTACGTGTGTGCAAACGTGGCCACTTGAGCGACTGATTTTTGTTCCTGATCCTTAATCTAGTACTATTATTGATCGAAGATCTGTGTGCCAAATTTCATCCAAATCCATTCAGTAGTTTTTGCGTGAAAGATTAACAAACATCCATCCATCCATCCATACAAACTTTCACGTATAGAATGATGTAAGTATAGATGTAATACATACCACTTTCGCGTTGTCTCCGTGAGTTCTATCCTCTCTAACCTCTTCGATTCGATTGTTCTCACCCTCGCGAAGGAGCTGCAACAAACACATAATTAAGTAGGGTGGGGTGGGGGGTGAGGTACTTGTGGCTAAGTAATAACAGCCGCACGGGTCGATCGATCAGGTTAAGCTACGCTTGCCGCGGTTGGTCTGTGGATGGGTGACCATTTTTACAAACCAAGACCCCTCCGTGCCTCGGAAAGCACGTTAAGCCGTTGGTCCCGGCTGTCATTCGTGGATCTTTGACAGTCGTTACGGGTAGTCAGAAGCCCGAAAGTCTGACAACCAGTCTTACCAAGGGGTATCGCATTACCCAGTAACTGGGTTGTTGAGGTCAGATAGGCAGTCGCTCCATGTAAAATATTGGTATTCAACTGCATCCGGTTAGACTGGAAGCCGACCCCAATATAGTTGGGAAAAGGCTAGGCAGATGATGGGTAGGGTGGGGTTATTAACCTTTTCACCGCCAAGCACTTCTATAGAAGTTCGGGATTTTCGTGCCACCAGCGCCACAACTTCTATAGAAGTTGTTCATTTTAACTATCTTATTAAAATAAATTTACTGTGATTAAAAGCTTTGTTTCATAAGATAGCACTGTCTACTACCCTGTTTTTTATTTTTCTACACAAAATAAGCTCTAGTTTGTCCTAAAATCGGCAAAAACAGAAACTCCGAATTTTGTTACTTTCCTCAGAACGCCAATCACTTCATATCAAGTTGGCCAGTGATGTGCCGTGAAAGGTTGATTTCACCATTGAAATATTTATAAATACAGAAAGTTACGAATATCGAAAACAATTTGAGGTCAATAAAATATGAACTTAGTTATCTACTTCATTACAAAGGATAGTAGATGAATTTCGACCTTCAGGTAGATGCCGATACGTAATTATAAAGTTGTTACCAATTCTTGTCGATAGTTATTTTCCCATCTCTACAAAACAATTGGTCGTCTATGCCCCTGTGCGCCACCGAGTGCCACGAACTACTATAGAAGTTGGTCAGTGACGTCATAGGCGTGCGGCTGTCAAGGTCACTTTGGCATAGTGCAGCACAAAATCGGATTCGCGCGCACGCATCTTTCTTTCTTTCACTACGAAACAAATAGAAAAATGAGTGAAGAACTTGATTCGGACGAACTTTAAACGTCGTGGGTTTTTTCAAAAATTTTAATTTTGATTAATTTTATTTCTGACTTTTTAGAGAGCATATACGAATTGTAATTGCTGATGAAAACCACATTTAAATCGGACAATTCGTTTTAATATTATTGCAATATTATTTTGCACTAATATTGTAGCGCCCTCTAGTGAGTTACAGCCATGACACCTATCTAAGAACATGAACTCATCAAACACAAACCTATTATTGAAAACCGCATCAAAATCGGATCATTAGTTTAGAAGATAGGTGGGAACATTACTTTGCACAAACACACACACACAAACACACAAACATCTCTCACCCTAAACGCATATACCTGCTCCGTTCCGTCGTGGGTAAATAGAGAAACGCAATTAAAAATTCTGCCACTTAGATACCTACGGTAAAAAACGTTGACTGAAGTTATTAAAAAAACACAGGAATAAACAAAAATAGAAGAAAGAAAGACCATAGACCCCATCCCTGATCAGAATCGAATTCAACGTGCCCTCAGTGCCAATAACTTGATATGAAGTTAAAGAATGAGATCATGAAACAAATAGAGATGTACCCCATTCCTTATAGTTCTAATTGAGTTATGTATTAGTTTCTTTGATACTCATAATTTATACTGTTTTTTCTTATTAAGGATACTGTGAAATAAAATAAATCTGGAAATATTTAATCAGTTTTTATTTATATTCGTAAAATCAACTTTAAATCTTAACTTTACGCGTACAAATCTTATTCATCGATATGACGATATTCCCATCACTACTGTTTACTGTATATTTAGTTATACATTTATAGCTTGGCGCTCGGCGAGGCATTGCGTTTTGTGTACGTTGGCGGCGAAAAGGTTAAGTAGGTTGGACTGTCCCTATGTGAGACACTGCTGTGACAAACAAGTTACATATAGTGTCGCTCGTAAGAGACTAATGTAGGTAATGTATAATTAATAATAATTGAACAGCAATTTTAATTTAATTTTAATTAAAAGTGCGCTATAATAATCAGTTTCCTACTAAACAGACTATATGTATACCAAGGTATACGAGGAGGCTGACATTGGATGGTTTTTTACCATATCTCTTAAGATACAGGCCAGACCTAGTTTAAGGGATAGAGTTGAAATTTATTGTACTCCTATGCTAAAGTTGTATTGAATAGTGTCAACTGAATGTATGCAATGCAATGTGATTTTTAACCGACTTCTAAAAAAGGAGAAGGTTGTTTGTATTTTTTTTTTATGTTTGTTCGCGCATAACTCCGTCGCTTGCCAACCGATTTGAAAAATTATTTTTTTGTTGGAAAGGGTATACTTTCCAAATGGTCCCATACAAATTTCATCAAAAACGGTTCCGTAGTTTGGTTTTTAAACCAAAATTACTGGTAAAAATTACAACTTAAAAGTGAAAAATAAAAACTTTTTTGCAAAAAAAATCAACAGACTTCCAGAAAAGAAAATGCGAACCCAACGACACCGACTTCCGAAATTAAAGTTATTTTTCACTTTGTAGTGTCGTTTTAGGAAGTCGGTTGATTTTTTTTGCAAATTTTTTTTTATTGTTTATGCAATAAATTCTTTAATATTATTATACCATATGCCCTTTTCCAATGATCACTGATTGAAATAATAAATATTTTTTTATTAAGCATCAATTAGCTTCATCCGGTTAGACTGGAAGTCGACCCCAACATAGTTGGGAGAAGGCTAGGCAGATGATGATGAATTAGCTGCATAAAAATGTCTTGATTTTTTTTATTTTTTTGATTACGTTCCCGGTTGCAATAAGCGCCTTTACAACTTTTCCTTTACGAATTAGTTAACTAATTATAAACCCAATAGGATGTATGTACCTTGTCAACTTCCGGTTCTATCTGCTCGTTGGTGCCTCCCCTGCCGAGGACTCCCTTCTCCATCAGCGTGGCGCGCTTAGCCGCTAAGTACATTGATCTAGTGAGGAAAATATAATATAATTAGTATATTTAACTTACAGTGGAAATACACAAAGAAAGGGTTGTGGAGGTCAGATAGGCAGAAATAAAAAAAGGAAGAAAGAAAATGCATTTATTAGGCAAGGTTAGGTTGGGTTTTTTTTTTTGTGGATCTTTGACAGTCGTTACGGGTAGTCAGAAGCCCGAAAGTCTGATAACCAGTCTTACCAAGGGGTATCGTATTACCCAGTAACTGGGTTGTGGAGGTCAGATAGGCAGTCGCTCCATGTAAAATATTGGTATTCAGCTGCATCCAATATTTTACAGAACTTTTGTTAGACTGGAAGCTGACCCCAACATAGTTGGGAAAAGGCTATACAGATGATTATGATGATATTAGGTTTTTTTGTGATGATGTGGGCACGAAAAAGCTAATCAATTTGGCACTGGTAATTAAATAAATTTGACAAAGTATGTTTAGGTGCATCGTCTTCACATATACTCGTAATTATATAATTAATGTATGCAAAATATTGTAAAACATTTTAAAAGAGTAACGGTGGAGTTTCTTGCCCATTCTTCTCCATACGAAAACTACCTTTTGGAAGGGGCGACTAGAATCAATTTTATTTTAATTTTGACGTTCAAAAGTGCCTTTTACGTGCCTATTTGAAATAAATGATTTGACTTTGACACCGTTGTTATCCATCTCACATGTCAGGTAAATACTATAAATTTGACGACACGGTTGGCGCAGTGGCTGAGCGATCGACTGCTGCGCTGCGTGTCGTGGGATCGATTCCCGCATGGAACAAACATTTGTATTGCCTACAGGTAGTTGTTCCGGGTCTGGCTGTTTGTGTATGTGAGTTTAAATGTTTGTAAACGCACCCACGATACAGGAGTAATTCCTAGTATGGGAAAACGTTTTATTAAAAAAAAAAACAAAAAAAACTTGAGAGGTGTCAAGGGACACCCGGATGGAACGAAGTATAACTGGCTTGCTTTCTATAAGAAAGAGAGAGACAGACAGACAGAGAAACACGCGCACGCCGCACGGCTTACAACTATAGCAAAAAGTGTCGTTCCAACTTTTGGTCTTAATTTTTTCCGTCTAGCCCCCTTTCGCAACGCGCGATAAGGAACTTCGTGCCAATAATTCATTTAAATTCTGCTTACCTCTTGATAGTAAGGTAGTACAGCTCTGCAATGGCCTTCACGGAGTAATCAGGCACGAACGAGTGGCGCAGCATGGAGTCCATGTTGAGGTTCTGAAGCGAGCCCAGCGTTGACGGAGCGGGCGCTTCAGCTGTGGAAGAAACTATGATGTTAGGTCTTAGTTACAACATAATGAGCCTATTGTGTTCCCACTGCTGGCACATAGGCCTGGTCTCTTCGAGAGGGAGTGGGCTGTAATCCACCACGCGGGCCCAGTGCGGGTTGGTGGATGTCACATGTCTTCGAATTTTTGATTCTAGGACATGCCGGTTTCCTCACGATGTTTTCCTTCACCGTTTTGAGAGCAGTGGTGATGAAATAATTTACACATTATAAGCGCCTGTCTGGGTTCGAACCTACGACCTACAACTCGTGTCTTTTTATTTTTTTTTATTTTTTATTCAAGAGGAACAACAAACAGCTACAATATAAAACATAGAAACAAGAAAAACACAAAATATATAGACAATATTGCAGCCCACAACGCTGTTCACAGATTATAAATACAATTTTTAAGTTAAAAATAAATAAATATCCCTGGACATTTCACACAGCGCCATCTAGTCCCAAGCTAAGCAACCTAATGCTTGTGTTATGGTAACAAGATGGCTGATAAACTACTTATATACATTTTTTTTTTGGTAAATACATACATATTATAGATAGAAAAACACCCAGACTCGGAACAAATACATGTAGGTCATACAAATATTTGTTCCGTGCGGGAATCGAACCCGCGACACCGCCGTGTGTGCCGTCGTTATTAAATTAACTCTCGCATTTAAGATGTATTTAAGTCACGGCCGTTTATCGTCCATATTACGTGGGAATTAAAAAACACCGATTTTTATAGTTTTTGATTGAACAACTCACCAAGTCCAACATTCTGTGTGAGCGCCTGCACGCCGAAGTAGGTGAAGGGTCCGGCCTCGAACACCAGGTTCTCGCGCCCCACCGTCACCTCCACGCGACCCTCCAGGATCAGCACGAAGTAGTCCACCTGGAACAAGCAGGTAACGTAAGATATTGGACAAATATCACATCATCGAACAGCGTACCTGCTCGAAATAGGCAGCGTAGATGAATTCTTTAGGTGCTCCCACACAGCAGTTATATAACGTTATAAAACATTGTGTAGCACGATATCATTTTATAACAGAGTGTAACATTTTGCTACAACATTATTATGTATTTAAAACGATCCCACACTGGTTCAACTCGTCAAAAAACAAAAGAAAAGGCGCTCTTACTGGATGCATCTAACTCTGAAAGCGAGAGAACAGAGAACATTTTGTTACATGAAGTTGTATAACATCACTAACAATTTATGAATTTTGTTACAATTTGTAAAAAAAAGTTAGACAACAAATGTTATGCAACATTCTCTAACGTTATATAACTGCTGTGGAGCACCTTTTACTGTACACTGAAGGGAAAAACATTACCTACACTCATTTTTAAGCAATCATGAAAAAGCATCAGAGGAGCCATTTTAAGAATATTCAGAGTCTGATCTCCCCGTCTCAATCCTACTATAATATTAGAAACGCGAAAGTTTGTAAAGATGGATGGATGGATGTTTGTTACTCTTTCACGCAAAAAATACTGAACGGATTTTGATGAAACTTTACAGTAATATAGCTTATACATCAGAATAACACATAGGATACTTTTTATCCCGATATTCTCACGGGATCGACAATTGTCTCAAACTCAAACTCAAAACTCAAACTCAAAGTATTTATTTCAATTAAACCAATTACAGGCACTTTTGAATTGTCAAGGGGTTGGTCAGTCAGAAAAATGAAGCTAGTTGCCCATTCCAAAGCGTAGAGAAGAACGGGCAAGAAACTCCATGGACACTCTTTTATATCAATATATGGTTACAAAGTATTGGTTACATCATTTATGTTATAAATTATGCATGTGAGAATGATGCAGAACGTTAAAAGCGTCCGTAATGAAAAGTTTAAAAAAATAAAAATAAGTTAAATTAAAATAAGCCATTAAAATAAGCCATGGCAGCAAAGAGATGACCAGTCCCTACTGACGGCGCCCGTTCACGAACATGACGCGTGGATCAGCACCATTCAGCTCAACCATTTTGAAGGGAACCAAATGATCCAACACACGCGCCACCATCAGCGAGACATTTGAGTGAGCATGACATACTCTCTGCTGCCAGGGCAAATTCAAGTCAGTGAAAGACGTACACAGTATATGGTAGCTTTATAGTATGTACATAGTACTCACACATGTGCTATACAATTATACAATACTAGGAGATTGAATTTATATAATGCAAAAAAGTATTTTAAAATCTTCAGCAGCTCCAACAGTATTTTCAAATACTAATCAATTTATTTATGCGTCCTTATGGAGCAGGACCAGCGTTTAGCCAAGCATTTTTATCAGCGATGTAATCCCCTAATTTATAATATGCCTGGCTGCATAGTGTGCGTTTTATACAAGATTTAAATTTCGTTTCATTCTCTATCTGTCAAAATTGCCTCTGATTTCTCTAAATGTTGGTGAACGATCATTGTACTCACCGGTTTCCCCTCGGAGAAGACGTATCTCTTGGGATCGTTCTTGTCCTCGTCGCCGCGCAGCTTGATGTGCTGGATCACGTCCTGCTTCAGCAGGCGCCGCAGCACTGTCTCCGAGATGTGCTCCACTCGGAATGGATCGACGCCTGGCGGGAGAAAGTAAGATTACTAACTAGAAAATATGGTATTCAATTCTGAGTCTGAAAATAATCTTCATTCTTTACTAAACTCTGGCACCTAGCTGATAAATTGCCCGAACAGCTCGTTTTTGAAGGACAAATATATTTTGTATATAATTTTTGGGTTTTGCCCCAATCAGAATACCATAGGACATAACTAAAACTAAAAGATAATAACTAAAATAGACTAAACGAGCGGTATCAACGTCAGTGTATTGTCTTACTCTCCTGACGGCGTAGGCAGCTAAACTGAGCCTTCCTGCTAGACTTGATATATGAGGTCCCCACTGAAGTTTGGCATCTACTGTTAGTCCTAGAAAAATTGCCGAGCCTACAGTTTCAAGCACCTCTTTATCTAAGACGATGGTGGGACCTAGATTTCTAACATTCGGTAAGGCAAACTTTACACAATTCGTTTTCTTGGCATTGAGAACTAGGTTATTTGACGTAAACCAATCTGTAACTGTTAAGAGTGCACTGTTTACGTCGTCAAAATCTTGTCTATTCCTGTCTACTTAAAAAATATCATCTGCAAACAGATACACGTCACAACGTCACAGATGCCCTTCAAATGGAATGGTAAATCATTGATAATACTAAGAACAAGAATGGACCCAGTATTGAGCCTTGCGGAACACCTAACTGAACTGGTAGCCCGGAAGATTTCACACCATTAACATCTACACTTACTGGTATTCAGGAACTGGAAGGTGGCTAACACGAGCTGCGGAGACACGTGCACCCTGTGGTGCTCGTGGTGGCCTGCGAAGGCTGCTAGATCCTGGAATTTGTTCACTGGACGAGTCAAGCGTTTCTTGGTGCGGTTGTCACCTGGAAGGGAGGAGTAGCGTTAGAAAATGTTGAAATGCTGTTGAAAAAGAGTACTGCTTCACTAACTTAACTATTCTGGAAGCCTGACTTTATTCTGCGGGGGAAAATAAAATAATATTTATCTTCTGTCCTTTTCTTAATGAAATAGAAAAAAGAGGCTGAACTTAAATTTAGTTTAGGTTGTGAGCAAAGGAATCGGCGCCATTATCAAACAAAAACATTTATGAACGCATGTTAAGCATCCGTTTCACAATAATCACTAAAATATTTTCAGAATACGCAGAGATAACCGCTTATCTCTGAAACTTATTACAGTTACTAAACATACAAATAAAAACATAGCATATACTTACTGAAGACGTCAGTTTCATCCACAATTTCGGCTTGAATCATCTCTTCAATAACATCCTCCAGGGTCACCAATCCAACGGTCTCGTAGACGGGGTCACCGTCACCTTCCTCTATACGTTGGACGAACGCCATGTGACCTTTGTGACCTGAGACAAAAAAAAGAGTAAGTAACTAACATCACACCTGTTGCCAAAGAATAACCTGTATAACCACTGCATTCGCGACTTATTTACCAATATAAGTTAAACAAATATCAACTTTATTTTAATGGTTATTAAGTTCATTTCAGAGTGACTAGCACTATTGAAAAAGTTATAAAAAGTTTGAAGTTGTAGCGTAAACTGAACTTTATTGTGTAGGAATTAAAGTTATTTTTCCATAAAATCATATTTGTTTACATGTTTGGCGTACATGTCGGGAATGCAGATTAGAATACTCCGTTCCATAGGCCTCTAGCAAACCTCGAACGTGGACCTCTGCTGATTTGTCTTAGACCATGTATGGCCACCGTAAGTGAGGATGTCTGTAATGCATTAAACTAAATAGGAACAATAGGCTAGATGCCTAAAAAAATCTAATTAGTCCGTCAGTTAGATTATCAAAAAATATTGGACCTGTATTTTTTCTTTTGTCAATTATATAATAAATGATGAAGATATCGCCCGTTAAAGTTCCGCCTGACGTCACGCCTTGCTACACTTTTTAGCAAGGCGTGACGTCACGACCCCCTACTCCCGCGCTTTATCTTTGTCATCTTTTGTTTGATTGACAAAAGAAAAAATACGTGTCCATTATTTTTCGATAATCTAACTGACGGACTAAATATTATAATAATATTTTTTTTACCCAGGCAACTACCTTATTCCTAATGTGGGCCTAAGTTTTATAGTAGAATAAAGCTCATAAAAAAAACTCGTTTAAAACATCTTCTAACTTCTATCTTCTGAGAACTTTCCCGATCAATCCATTATCCCCACGAGTGCCGATTACCGCCAAATAAATTATCTAAATAAAATAAATACGCCATCTGTAATGAATCATAGACAACCTTGAGTAAAACGGAACTTTTTTCAGCGGCTATTTTTGCGAAGGTAACTCGTTCAGACGATGAATATAATCCGGTTGGGAATTATGTGATGTAATGCGCTTTTTGTGGGTTTTAATGACGCTGTCTGGAACTTTATGTGGCTGCTAGTATAAAATGGTTTATGTGTTTTTCAGTTTACCTGTGTAAAACGTGTTGTCTAAATTCGTTTAGCTGTTTTGGCAAAGACCATTGCTTAATCTGACATGCAACCTAATTGCGGGACACACAATCAATCGTAATCTGAATCATTTTGAAGCAAATTAATAATAATAATAATATCCCTGGACATTTTCACACAGCGTCATCTAGTCCCAAGCTAAGCAACCTAATGCTTGTGTTATGGTAACAAGATGGCTGATAAACTACTTATATACATACATATTATAGATAGAAAAACACCCAGACTCGGAACAAATACATGTAGGTCATACAAATATTTGTTCCGTTCGTAATTGCTAATCCATTGCTTCATAAGTTCGAAAAATTTGTCTGCTCAACACTTAAATAACGCAATGAATGTTGTTGAACTGTCAAAATGAAACCGATTCCAATTGATTGTGTGTTACGGAATTAGGGTGCCGGTTTGTAAAAACTTGCGTACAAAAACTAAACTACTGTAGATTTAACTTGTTAAGTTATAACCCACTTTTCATGTACTTTTTTTTTGTTTAACTCTAGGAGTAAAAATTAACAGGTTAATAAAAAATCGATATTTATACCGGCCGTAACGCATATCAGGAAACGCTGGTACGGGATATACAGCGGCCATAATGCAAGGACGAGCAAATTCTGTCAGAAGCTTGCCGCGTTGAACGTTTTAAAAAAGTTTTTTTTTTTCCTATACAAAAATGTTTAGTTAACAGTAATAATTAATGGCGCAAAACATAGGGTAGTTTCCTGGGTAAAAAAATAATTATTATATTTAGTCCGTCAGTTAGATTATCGAAAAATAATGGACATGTATTTTTTCTTTTGTCAATCAAACAAAAAATTACAAAGAAAAAGTGCGTCAAAATTTGGGAGTGGGGCGTCGTGACGTCACGCCATGCTAAAAAGTGTAGCAAGGCGTGACGTCACGTGGAACTTTAACGGGCGATATCTTCATCATTTTTTTGTATAATTGACAAAAGAAAAAATACGGGTCCAATATTTTTTGATAATCTAACTGACGGACTAATTAGATTTTTTTAGGAAACTAGCCTATTAAAAGTTAATAATAATGCCTGATTAAGAAGTTAATTGTTGTTAAAAAAATATATATATAGACAATACACTTGGAAAAGTACACTTTAATTTTTTGGCCAAACAGACCGAGGATGGTCATGAGACGGATGGATGGATGAACGACTTACCCTCCTTGAACTGCTTCAGCATGACATCAAGAGTGACGTCTTCGAACACAAAGTTGCAAGGATTCTGGTAGTACTGGCAGAGCGTGCGCAGTGGGGTGTTATCGTCAGGGTCCACGAACGCAAGGTCCTTGATAAAAAGCACCGTGATGATGTTGCCGCGAGCGCCTTCGTATACTGGGATACGCGAATAACCTGGAAATATAAGACAGATTTTGAGTATTCGACAGATGTATAAGGCAGGCAGGCATTAAGTCGCCTTTGTACCTTTTTGTGCAAAAAGATTAAATAAATAAATAAATAATAATAAATGTATTTTTATGATATCAAGATGATTAATTTATTACTAATACTAGCTTTTGCCCGCGACTTCGTTCGCGTGGAATAGTGACTTCACCAATAGATGACACCGACTCTTGACCAATAGATGGCGCTGTAATAAATTTTATTTTTTATTTTATTTTTTATTTTTTGTAATAAAAACTATCCTATGTCCATTCTCAAGTTCCAAACTATGTCTGTACCAAATTTCACACAAATCGGTTCAGTAGTTTAGGCGTGAAGCAAAGACAGACAGACAGACAGACAGAGTTACTTTCGCATTTATAATATTAGTTTGGATTATAAAGAGGAAAGATTTGTATTTTTGTGTGTATGTTTGTAATGAATAAACTCAAAAACTATACTGTGCCGATTTCAAAAATTCTTTCACTATTGGAAAGCTACATTCACCCTGAGTGACATAGGCTATATTTATTGCTAGAAAAGATTAGGGATCCTTACTAAAACTTAACCACAAGTGCGAAGCCGGGACGGGCCGCTAGTTTCTTATAAAATGAATCGAGTTCAGTAGATTAAAGATCCTCGCAAGGTGAAACAAACAAACAGAATATCCAAAGCAAATAACTTTTGCGGGCAACTATCGAAGTTACTCATTCGATTAAGGCATAAAGAGGTACCACATCTCTTTGTCTTAAAAAAAAACTTGAGAGGTGTCAAGGGACACCCGGATGGAACGAAGTATAACTGGCTTGCTTTCTATAAGAGATAGAGAGAGAGATACGCGCACGCCGCACGGCTTACAACTATAGCAAAAAGTGTCGTTCCAACTTTTGGTCTTAATTTTTTCCGTCTAGACCCATTTCGCAACGCGCGATAAGGAACTTCGTTCCAAAAAATAGTTTATAATAAAAAAAGAAAGACATGTCTTTCTTTTTAAGTCTATCAATTAATAAACATTAACAATCTCCGGGCGTGAGTAAATAGGTGTTAGAATATTTCCTGGTCAGACAACGGCTATCGATCTATTGGACAGTAAAATGCTGCTCACCAGACTTAACAATTTCCGACATAGTCTCGAAGTCCAGGATGCTGTTAATGGGCAGCATGAAGCAATCCTTCAGCTTGGTCATGACATCGCTGACCTTCTTTTTGCGAAGGTCTAGAGCTCCGGAGATGATGTTCACTTCCTCTCTGTCAAGGTCGTTCACGTGGTCTGTTACCTGTGGGGGTTTGAGGGTAAGTATTTAAAACAGGTTAGGTAAAAAAATAACTACACTTTATTCAAATTTTATGTCTCAAATTGACGTTATTTCAACTTAAACAAATATCAACTTTATTTAAATGGCAATTAAGTTGATTTCAGAGTGACTAGCACTATTGAAAATGTTATAAAAATGTTTGAATTTGTAGCGTAAACTGAACTTTATTTTGTAGGAATTAAAGTTATTTTTCCATAAACATTTTGTTTAAAATTTTTCACATATTTTTTACAAATTTGAATTTATTTATTTATTTATTGGTCTACCAACGATTGTTTACACCAGTTATGGGCATAAAAACAAGCAAAAACAGATAAACAATAGTGTACAATCACTTAAAGGTAAACTCAGCATGCAAAACGAAAGTTGTGTGAATCGCGATATATACGCTAGTATGTCGCGATTCTTTATGTGTATTTTGAAGTATGTTTTGAAAATTAGTTTGAAGGGAATTCTTAACGAGGTGCGATTTTTGTGACGCGCAGTGTATGAAGAAAAAATAACGAGTAGGTACTTACCCTGACAAGCTCCTTTAGACGCTCCCTGTTGTAATGCGTGCCGATCTCTTCACCTAAGAAGTAATCGAGCAGCTTGCTTGTCGGCCAGGCCAGTGGGGCACAAATACCCATCACGATCTTGAAGAAAAAAAGCGTTTGTTTGTAACGGATAACATATAAAACATTTATCTATGAATCAGCAGACTTTTTTCTTGATATCCGATGAAAAAAATATACAACGTGGCGCTACAATGGCGACATTAATTTAACACATGGGTAGGGCTAGTGGCCAGTAATCATAAAAATTATAACAACATAAAAAAATCGTAACTTGAAAACTTCCACCTGCGCCGCGCGCCGACATAGGGCTCTTTCTCTTTCCTTCAATTCGCCTTCTCTTTGCTCGTTAATTGTTTTAATTACATTGATGCGATGTTATGATCCGTGACCCCGGCAAATGACCCCTGCGCTACAGTTCTTTAAGTCAGGTTGCTCTAAGATGCTATTTTATAAAATTGTTAATAAATAAATAAATATTAATGTTTAATTCAATTAAAATATATTCATAAAACTACAACGCAAAACCGTATACGTGTGTTAAATTAATGTCGCCATTAAAGCGCCACGCTGTATACGCTAGGGGGTTTAGAATTGTGCTGAATTCATAGTTTCAGTTTGCGTCGATATCTCTTCTATCCTGTATAAACAGGTCCCTGTATATACAAATCCTTCTGCCTAAGTATTCCAGTCTTTAGAAGGTACCTTTTATATAGCTCGGGTCCATATTGATCTTTTACCTTGTATATAATTATACCATCTACGTAACACATGGAATCCAATAAAGATTTGAGTATTGAGTATATGTCGACTCTTCTTTAATGTTCTGTGTCTTGTAATGGTAATTACTTTGCAATCTAGTATTGTATAAAATCAAGTATTTTCTAACTGAACAGACAGCTGTGCTGCTGGGGAGTTTGTTGCGGTGCGGTTTGGCAAAAGGAAGGGCGTTTTGCGGGACTGTCTTTTGTAATTTTGTCAATTTTGACGTTCGAAAAGTTTTAATAAATTACTTTTGATTTTAATTTTATCTATACTACGAATAATATTACGAGTATAAAGAGGTAAAATTTGTTTGCTCGTTTGTATGTATGTACAGTCACGAGCACCAATATGTCAACACTTAGGAACTTTCAATTGCGATTTTTTCGTGAAATAAATAATAATAATAACGTTTATTTATAAAAATGGTGCAGATTTTACAATAACTTATCTTAAAAATTATAGATGACACAGTTGCTCATTTGCCTGAACTAGGTGGAGACCTGTGTTTCAGGCTAGAAAGGTGCTTAGAATTTTAAAATATATAATTAACAAATGAGAAGACTAATATTAATATTACTTAAAAAAATAAATAACGAATGCAACGTTGAAATACGACACATTACATAAACCTATGAGTTCGAAAATACTATGTTCGTGACAACATAAAATTTCATTCAAAAATAGGAGTAAATCTCTTTTAAATAACGCCGAGTGTATACATACTTTTGTTCGTGACTGTACGGGGTAATATCTGGAACTACTAGTGGGATTTGAGAATTCCTTTTTGCATTTGATAGCCTAATTCTTGAGGAAGGCTATAGGCTTTACCATTACGCTAACACCCTTAGGAGTCAAAAGAAAAGCCAGAAGTTAAAACGAAGACATAACGCGAGCAGGCGATGCGATGCGCTCAAAAAAACCATCTCAGACATTAATCTACATGGTCTTCACATGATCTGACCAAGATTATGTCTGGACTTTAAAAGAGACTGTGACGTCTGAGTTTGTTTCGGCCTTTCTTCTCAGACTAGTCAGATAGGAAACGCCGACCTCATCTAGTTTTAAAATATGATTGACGTGTAAAAGTGTTTGTACAGTCAACAGCAAAAGTAGATGATCAAAATAAATTCAAACCAAAGTCAAAACTGATCACGAATATATGGCAGCTGTACTACTAGTAAATGTTTGGTATAATTTACAATCACATACTTTTGAATCACTTAGACGCCACACAGTTCTGACGCGAACTCCGTTCATTAGTATTGAATTTCTGAATTTGATCATCTACTTTTGCTGTTGACTGTACAAACCTACTTACAAAAATAAAATCATTTATCATTTGATGTGATGGGTTCGGGAGACAAGAAATTTCACGCGGACAGAAGCTAGTACTACAATAATTTCTTTATCAACTCACCTTCATAATCCAGATACTCTTGGCACCAACGAACAGCCCATGCCGAGCACAGACAGCCTGTGGCGTAATTTCAGCAATGAACACAATAGCCAGCGTAGAACCGATGACGGCAACCAACCCAGACGTCAGATCATCAAGAATGACGGTAAAGGTACTGTTCACAGCCACGTTACTGAGCAGTATGGTGCAGAGGAGATAGTTTCCATGAGCTCTGACCGGCATGATCGCTCTGGCATACTTTCGTTCCTTCTCTGTTCCCGTGTTGGCTATGATCTTCAGCTCAGTCCTGTCCAAAGCCATAAGACCCAAGTTCAGGCCAGAGAAGAGAGAAGCCAAGAGAAGTAGGACAATAATGAGGATTATGGAAGCCCAAAGTGGGAGAAGCTTGTTGTGGGTAGCCAGGACCTTCCATTTCTCGGAACCCTGGTGGAGGAAGTCACCTTTTTCGGAGTTTTTGGCGCAGATGTAGAATCTGTAGTCTTCTAATGGTGCGGGGGCTAGCATGTAGAGGAGGGCGGAGTCCGATTCGGCGTACGATACCTGCGTAGAAGAAATTCGTTAGTTTTTATAAGGTTAATTTAACAATAAGGCCTTGCCATAAAAAGATAATCAAGAAAATGTAGGGATACACATTTCTGCATTTACGTCATCAACATCCTAGCCTTTTCCCAACTATGTCGGTTCACAGAATACATCTACTTACCAAGTTTCAACAGTTCGTTCGTTCGTTCTTATAGTTTCGGAAATAAAGTAGCTGTGACATACGGACGGACGGACGGACGGACAGACAGACATGACGAATCCATAAGGGTTCCGTGCCATTTGGCTACGGAACCCTAAAAAAGGCAAGCCAAGAAATAATCAAACCAAAAGAACTCACCCGATACTCCAATTTCAACAAATGATTGCAATTATCACCATACGCAGCCGGTGTATGCGTAAATGCAATAACAGTATCATTCGTGAAATTCTCTCCAAACAGTCTCAAATAGAAATGAGTATCTCTCAAGACACTGGTGATCAGCTCATCTACAATCTTCGGCTCCTTGTCAGACTCCTCAACTCTAAGACCCATCAATTTGATAGGTCCTGACGGAGGAGGAGCCACTCTAGGTCCTAAACTAGTTTCCGATGTGTTTGTAGCATTTATAGTTCCATTTTCAGCAACGCCTGCTACTTCTGGTGCAGCTGCTGATCCATTGTTCACTTCTGGTGCAGGTATGGTTTCAGTTTCAGCTTGACGTCGAGATCTGCTCCGTGTTGGAGGGTAGGAATATGATTGGATGATGAGGTTGGCGAATTCTTCGTCTTCATCTTGGAATTCGTTTTCGACTGGTCTGTAACAAAGATTTTAGGTGGTTAGCGGGTTTGCGTTTTTTACATTGCGAAATATCATCTGCCTAGCCTTTTCCCAACTATGTTGGGGTCGGCTTCCAGTCTAACCGGATGCAGCTGAATACCTGTATTTTACATGGAGCGACTGCCTATCTGACCTCCACAACCCAGTTACTGGGTAATACGATACCCCTTGGTAAGACTGGTTGTCAGACTTTCGGGCTTCTGACTACCCGTAACGACTGTCAAAGATCTACGAATGACAGCCGGGACCAACGGCTTAACGTGCTTTCCGAGACACGGGTCTCGGTATGTAAAGATGGTCACCCATCCACAGACCAACTGCGGCAAGCGTAGCTTAACCTGACCGATCGACCTGTGCGGCTGTTATTATTTAGCCACAGGCCCTCATTTTACATTGCGAAATATCTATATCTATAATAACAATAAAGCTAGCTGAAGAGTTTGTTTGAACGCGCTAATCTTTGGAACTACCCGTCAGAAGGGCATTTCTCGTAATTTTAAGAACGTTCACAGTCTGATCTCAGTCTCAATCTGTCAATAATACCTCTAATTTCCCTTCATTTTTGACCAGCCGGTCGATTCTGTAAAAATCTCACCGTGAAAACTCAAGTGAAGTGAGCTTGATTTGAGTTGTCAGTAGTGTCAATCCCTAGCATTATTTGGAATGGCAGCTCACTCCACGCTCACGTCACCTAAGTTTTCACGGTGAGATGATTACAGAATCGCACTGCTGTTTTTGACATTGATTGTCGCTGAGATGAGATTGCGAATTAATTTTAAATGTTTTTAATTACGGGAATTGGCCTTGATTTGAACAATTCTTTTTGCATTTGATAGCGCGATTCTTGAGGAAGGCTATAGGCTACTTGACATAACGCTAAGACTCAAAGATCCGAGCATAAAGAAGAGAGTAAGGGCCGACATACACGGACTGCTCGAGCAGTTAGCGATTGATCAACAAAGACGGTACCTCTCCTGCAGTCATAGTCAACAGCTTGAAGCTGCCATTGATAACTGCTGGAGCAGTTGATACCAACTGCTCGTCATTCAAACCAGGTAACTGCGCGAGAGCAGTCGACACTGGGTGAAGTCGGGCTGCGGATGATGATGAGGTGCTCGGGTTCGAACCCACGACCTTACTTAACAACCTTGAATCCTCCAATATTCGTGCTTAAAACAGATAACAATGCCATGGATATAGTCAAACGGTAGATAAATATTAATATCGACAGATTCGTGAGTTGAGCTAATAAACGCGTGGTTTAAACCTGGTGGTACCAACACACAATTTATTGTTTCTATGGTGTAAAGAGGAATTGAGCAGAAACGATTTTGTAGGGCACTGATGTAACTTAAGTTAATTGAATTTTCCAATTTGACTTACTACATATTAGATATGAGCGCCGCGCCGGCGCGCCGCCGTCGCCGTGAATTCACGTCGACGCGTCGTCGCCGAGTGACGCACGCGGCGCGCCGTCGCGCGTCTTCGCGACGAGTCGCAACTAGCTTTCCCGCACGCCAGCGCGGCCTTTACGTTCACGACTAAATCCTTTGAGGCTAACTAAGATAGTATTTATCCATGGCAGCTATGTATTTATTATTTTATGTTGTTAGTTTTTTACATTATTATAGAATTTACTTAATTATACATATTTAACAGTTATGTTGATAAATATTTAGTTTTTTTAGTTTTTATTATAGACTAGCTTCTGCCAGCGGCTTCGCCCGCGTGGATGTCGGAAATTATCCCACGGGAACGTGCTAACTCTATCTCTATGCCAAATCAGAAGTTCAGTGGTTTAGGCGTGAAAATGTAAAATACAGTTTCAAGTTCAAATCCTCCCCTTAAAAACTGAATTACCCCTTTTTGTCCCGTCAGTAGTATCTAAATTTTCGACCACTTTACATACTTATTATTAATTATTGTTAATAGCTGTGCCCGCGACTCCGTCAGCGTGTAACTCCTTGTGTGTTATTAAGTTAAAGTATTGGGTACCTAGTACATGCCGTTCGCGATCAGCTGTGAGACGTAATTCCCTCTCAGTGAAGGTTTCGGACTCACGGGATAGTACAGACGCCAGCACATCAAGCTACTACAAACTGTTATCTCTAAAGCATTAAGGTTTAAGGTTGTTTGAGGTTGTTTGTTGATTGAGGTTGGTTGGTTGAACAAATATTTGTATGACCTACATGTATTTGTTCCGAGTCTGGGTGTTTTTCTATCTATAATATGTATGTATTTACAAAAAAAAAATGTATATAAGTAGTTTATCAACCATCTTGTTACCATAACACAAGCATTAGGTTGCTTAGCTTGGGACTAGATGGCGCTGTGTGAAATGTCCAGGGATATTATTATTTTTTTTTTTATTTTATTGGGAAAATTTGACAGTTTCGGGTAGCTTGACCTGCTGGCGTCTGTACATGCAGTTCGCGATCAGCTGTGAGATGTAATTCCCTCTCAGTGTAGGTTTCAGACTCGCGAGATCGCGCAGTTCGCGTATGCCGTTCGCGGTCAGCTGTGAGCCGCAATTCTCGTTGTGAAGCAGTTTCAGCTTCTCGGGATAACACATGTTGTTCTCGGTCAATGGTAAGCCTTAGCTCTCGTTGAGAAGAGCTTTGAGATGCCCGTGATGTAGCTCGTCTCGCTCTGTCAGCTGCTAATTGCATCTCTCTCTCGGGAGAGCTTTCATTGGCTCGAGAAGTTGAGGCACTAACTCTCGTATCTTTAACCGATGTGCTCTTTCCTCTGCCGATTCTTGAGAACGCCTATTTCTCATTCTCTTAGCTTCTCTCGAATTTCGAGATACAAGATAATCGTTTTTTAGGTGGCATTGATGCAGGCAAATGAAAATAAAGCTAAAACGTAAATGAAAATAAAACTAATTTAAAAAAAGTGAACGTAAATTAGCCAAAACTTACCTATCGGTATCTAAAATCTATGCGTAACTACTACTACTTCACCTAAAAAAAAAATGTAAACTATTAATAATTTGTAATTTGAACGAATATTTAAACATTACTAAAATAACTAATACCTATTTTATAAAATAACAACAAAAGAAATCTAAAAATAAATTATCAAAGACTATAAGTCGCGCTGATAAGCACGGTTTGTTAATATCAATTAAGTATTATCTGTCAATAAGGTCGAACGCTCTGAACGTCTATTCGCATCAACAGGCAAAAATTGTATGAAGCTCGCGCTCGAGCTCGGACGCCCCGCCTTTTTATACCTTCGGCCGCGAGACGCGTCGAGAGTGATTCAGTATTCACGCGCGATGGCTTATTATTAGCGTATTTCATGTATAACTTTGGTGTTTCTATACCGATTTCTATGATTCTTTTTTATGGAATAGTTAATAATGTTAACTTTTTTTAATTAGGGATGACTGAGAGTGTTATAAACGTAAGAAAGGACAAATATACCTAATCAGAAAGCTTCGAACTGCTAAGCTATCGGGAGTTACACGTGTTATTGTGAGTCAACCATAAAAGATAGACATATGCTGTCGTGGGATATTTTTTATATAATTTTAAGGAGAACATTTCCGTCATACATGATTTCTGTGTAGCTTTAACCATTAACGTTGCACACGCGACGGAAGCTTAAAAAATGGAGTAACTTCTCCCGTTTTCCCAACATTTCCCTTCACTGCTCTGCTCCTATTGATTGTAGCGTGATGAAAAGCATACTATAACCAGCTCAGGAGTATGAAAAATAATTGTACCAAGTTTCGTTAAAATCCGTCGAGTAGTTTTTGTTTCTATAACGGTTATACAGACAGACAGACAGACAGACAGACAGACAGACAAAAATTTTACTGATTGCATTTTTGGCATCAGTATCGATCCCTAATCACCCCCTGATAGTTATTATTTTGGAAATATATTTCATGTACAGAATTGACCTCTCTACAGATTTATTATAAGTACCTATAGAAGAAGATAGATAGATAGTGATGTGATTAAAAACGCTCAGTGTCTCTTCAACTGAAAATAATGAAATTATTATTTTTCACTAAACGTGATCTCCAATTAATTAGAAGACTGTTAAATTGTAATTAAAAAATACGTTCCTTTATCAAAAGATATAAATCTCTCCCTCTTACAAAAATATCTAAGGCCCACGGCCGGCCACGCCGCGTCGCCGTGACGCCGCCGCCGCCGTGGAAATTTTCAGGCCACGCCGCCGCCGTGGAATTGGCCATCGGCGCTCATATCTACTACATATGCATGAAGATAAATGAATGAACCTGCCTAGCCTTTTCCCAACTACATATGTTCAGGTCGGCTTCCAGTCTAACCGGATGCAACTGAATACCAGCCGGTCGATTCTGTAAAAATCTCACCGTGAAAACTCAAGTGAAGTGAGCTTGATGTGAGTTGTCAGTAGTGTCAATCCCTAGCATTATTTGGAATGACAGCTCACTCCACGCTCACGTCACCTAAGTTTTCACGGTGAGATGGTTACAGAATCGCACTGCTGTATTTTAGATGGAGCGACTGCCTATCTGACCTCCACAGCCCCTACTACAGTTGTTAAGTAAGACTGATTGTCAGACTTTCGGGCTACTGACGACCCGTAACGACTGTCAAAGATCCACGAATGACAGCCGGGACCAACGGCTTAACGTGCTTTCCGAGGCACGGAGGGTCTTGGTATGTAAAGATGGTCACCCATCCACGGAGCAACCGCGGCAAGCGTGGCTTAACCTAAGAGACGAATATACCTAAGCACTATTAGCTCTTAACCAGTAATCCAATTGACACAAAAGTTAAGGAAAACAATGAATGTATACAATCAACAACAACATTGTACGGAGTACATTCAAACAAAGTGATTCACTCGAATATAATCAATGTCAAGCTGTACCATTGGGGACAAAATAAGTGGAGCAGTGGAGAGGTTGATAAATAAGTGAGAGGAATTTTTTAATACACACGAGCGACACGCCCGAAAGTCTGACAACTAGTCTTACCAAGGGGTATCGTATTACCCAGTAACTGGGTTGTAGAAGTCAGATAGGCAGTCGCTCCATGTAAAATACTGGTATTCATATAATATTTAAGGTAAACTTATGTACAGACGCCAGCAGGTCAAGCTACCCGAAACTGTCAAATTTTCCCAATCAACCTTGAACCTTAACACTTTAGAGATAAAGTTGAAAATCTATTAAAGAAATTTGACAGATTGTTGTAGCTTGATGTGCTGGCGTCTGTACAATGCTCTAAAATGAGCATTTTTATAAAACGCTCTGGGCCCGCGTAGAAGGTCCCACTCCCTCTCGAAGGTGAGGCCTGTGTCCTAGCAGTGCATTAGTCCAGTGCAATACATTACAGGCTGATTATGCTTCAGAGAATGTAATCATCACTACTTATGGTATATGCTCACAGCGTTTTTTTACAGTCGCATATAGCGCTGCTTTTTCAATACAGATAACGTTCCGTCGACCTGAATTCTTGGAACAAAGCGTATAAAAACATGCTGCTTTTTATTATAATTATTAAATCCGGGAATTTCCCCGTTTTTCACATTACCGCACAAACAACAATAAATTACCAGCAAATTACCTAGATATAAACTAGACATATTTTCCTCATAATTACTTCGTTATGGCTCGATCGTAAATCGGTTACCATCATTATTATCGATTTTAATAGCAATGATTTATAGTCCCGCGACGCAGAACCATTATTTCTATTTGGGTGACCCATAAGTTTATTATTTGGAGCACTCAAGGTTGTTATTGAGTGTATTGATACTGCTTTCTTTATTATCATGAACGCTTCTATCGTCTAAATAAGTGCCCCTTATTACAGCCGATCTATTCTGTAAAAAACAGGGCTGCCAGATTGTATAATTGGATACAAAAACTGTATAATTAGGTGACTGATTGTATCCTCTATGTATCCTGGATCCTCATGTATAATTGGATACGGTAAACCTAAATGTTATATTCATATTGAACTTCGCTGTTATAATCTGTGGGGATATATTTTGAGTTGCCATTTGCCAATGTTGTCATATGGAATGGATGCGTGCTAAGGATAGGCATACTAAATAAATAAATAAATCAATGTAGGTAGGTTCACACGATAAATACCTAATCATTATTGTGTATGTGAAGGTTTTTTTTTATGGAGTGTATCCTGACATTCAATATCGTATAATTTCAGAAACGTGGCTGAATAATTTAAAATTATCTACTGGCAGCCCTGGTAAAAATCTCTCCTTAAAAACTTAGGTGAATTGAGCTTAACTGCTTGAAATGAGCTGTCTGTAGTGTCAATCCCTGGCTTCAGGTGGAATGATAGATAACTTTAAGTTCACTTTACCTAAGTTTTTACGATGACATTTTTACAGGTTAGAAACGCCCGTACTCAGTCCGTGTAAGTATTATTAAATAGGGTTTCATAAATGCCAAGATCATGCCTTATGTTTTAGTACCGACGCCAGCACGTCAAGCTACCCGAAACTGTCAAATTTTCCCAATCAACCTTGAACCCTAACACTTTAGCGATAAAGTTGAATATCTATTAAAGAAATTTGACAGATTGTAGTAGCTTAACTTCTTATTTTACAAACTTCCTGAAACAATTCTCATTAATAATATTCTATAAGGCATTTTAAATTCCATTCAAATCTTCGGAATCAGTTTTGTTTAGGTTCTGCTAAAAATAAGTCCAAGATTTCTTTGTTTTGATAAATTATTTACATTTTATTTCTGTGTGTATCTTAAAAACATGAAACAGCAGCTTGGCCTTAGAGAAGAATCAGTCATTTTGTTTGCTTACAGGAGTCTAATTAAAACTAACAAAACTAATCCTATGAAGTCCCATCGGTATTTCGGAAGGGCAATCCCCATATTTCTAAAAATGTTCTCAATTTAATCTCAGTCAAGTTTTTGTCATTGATTGACGCTGGGATGAGATTGCGACTAAATTTTGAACGATTTTAATTACGGGAGTTGGCTTTCTGTTTCAAGAAAGCAATGTTTCAATAAAATTTAATCCACTCCAGGCGGTTAATTCTGTAACCATCTCACCGTGAAACCTTAGGTGAAGTGAGCGTGGAGTGAGCTGTCATTTCAACGAATGCTAAGGATTGACACTATTGCCAGCTCACTCTAAGCTCACTTCACGTAACTTTTCACGGTGAGATTTTTACAGAATCGATCGGCTGATGTTGACATATATCATGACTCCGTAAACATCTTTAAAACCCAAATTTTAGGGTCCCAACAATCTAAAGATTCATTGTGTCAGTATGTAGGTACCTATTTCTTGCAACCTCTGTAACTTATTTCTTGTGTCATTTTATATTTCTTTTGGTGAAGAATGTTGGTTCACCTGTTATTGGTCACTGTCTAAGCCCATGACTGTTATCTACTGTTATTTGATATTTTGTATACAGAAGCTATTATATAGCACAAATCAATAAACTAAACCAAAAATTTCGCGTCATCAAACGATAATAAATATCAACGCGCCCAATATTTCAATCCGCCACTCTACTAATCGACGCCCGACGGCCACTATCAGCACAAATGAGGTCACCCTCTGTGTATGTTGAACACTTCGGCACTCCGGCCGAGTTAGTTTCGTAGCACTAACGATTTGGTGTGTTAGAGAGCAAATATACCAGTGGTTCGGTTATGTAGTCCGCACCCTAATTGCGTAACACACGATCAATCGGAATCGGTTTCATTTTGACAGTTCAGCAACATTCATTGCGTTATTTACGTGTTGAGCAGACAAATTTTTCGAACTTATGAAGCAATGGATTAGCAATTTGCTTCAAAATGATTCTGATTCCTGTGGTCTGTTCCAAAAGTCATCATTCTCCTGCTTTTATCCCAATTTATTCGTGGTCGGCGCAACAATCTTTTTTTTCCATACTTCTCTATAAGTTGTCATCTCGACAGTCACCCCCTTTCTAACCATATCATCATTCACACAGTCCATCCATCGTTTCTTTGGTCTTCCCCTACTCTTATAGCCATCGACATTCATACTCAAAACTTTCCTCACGACATTTTCCTCATTCCTCCGTAACACATGCCCATACCATGACAACCGACTTCAGACTTCCTCTTATGCACTCATTTCTTATTCTATCCATTCCGTTCCAAAAGTATCTGACGAAAATGTAAACAAATGCAGGGCAGCAAGAGACAGGCTTGATCGGAGTTATTTAGGGACGAATTTAAAACTGCAGGGGGCCTACTCTGAAGTGCAAAGTACGAATGTTCGGATCGGACCGACACATGGCCGAACCGAATATTATTGAAAAATGCGAAAAAAGTTCGGATCTGCTCAGTTGGGTCGGGACCATAGTCAATATTCGAAAGAGTGTAGGAGTGTAGGATCGGAACCGACCGAACCAAATAGTAACTTCGTAGCAGGAAACGGCCGAACATTCGGCCGATACTACTTCGGAGTAGACCCCCAGGCTCAGCGGCGCAGGCGGGCTCGAGCAAGGGTCGCGGTCGGGGCGGACCAGCCGTCGAAAACATGCTGCTCGTATATTTGAGCACCATACTCAAATACACAAGCGACACATTGTCGTCGGCTGCAGTTGTCTCTGTTCTCAACGCATGTCGTTCGCGTGTATGAGCACTTACTGTTCAGAAAGAGCACATAGCATAGTGCCAAACGGTCAAGCGTAACGGTGAAGGAAAACATCGTGAGGAAACCGAAATGTCTTAGAAACAAAAACTTGAGAGGTGTCAAGGGACACCCGGATGGAACGAAGTATGACTTGCTTTCTATAAGAGACAGAGAGAGAGACAGACAGAGAAACAAGCGCACGCCGCACGGCTTACAACTATAGCAAAAAGTGTCGTTCCAACTTTTGGTCTTAATTTTTTCCGTCTAACCCCCTTTCGCAACGCGCGATAAGGAACTTCGTTCCAAAATCCGAAGGCTTGTGACATCTACCAACCCGCACTTGGCCCGCGTGGTGGATTACGGTCCACTCCCTCTCACAGAGAGGAGGCCTGTGTCCCAGCAGTGGGAACATTATAGACTGCTACAAAGTACTCCTAAAACTGATTTACATCCGTCACCTCAAACATCAGGTCCAGTTGAAAACCAGCGTCAAGCTCTAGTTGTCTGGCATTTTTGCTGAACTACAGTGCGATTCTGTAACCATCTCACCGTGAAAACTTAGGTGAAGTGAGCGTGGCGTGAGCTGTCATTCCAATTAATGATAGGGATTGACACTATTGACAGCTCACTCTTAGCCCACTTAACCTAACTTTTCACGGTGAGATTTTTACATAATCGATCGGCTGGGTCTTTTTGGTGCTGCGTGAGGCACAGTTTCCTGCTATTTTGTTACATCGGACTTAACACCATCTATTTGATGATTTTCTTGTTGATGGATGTTATTTGTGGAAGAAAATAAACATTATTATCATTATTATTATTTGATATTTATTTGTTGCTATCTGATGTATGTATCTGCTATATGTATAGTGTATTTTAGTCTGTGCTAAATAAATGTATTTTGTTTCTAAAGAAGTTTTCACTTTAATAACATCACCTCAAAAATTGCAATTTAAAAGTATTACTGTATACTGAACTAATAGGTATTGTTGTATGTTGATAACACTTATATAAATACACATTATCATCATTTATTTACATTAAAACTTATATTATTAGTTCGCAATTTTTCTAGAGACTATTGTCATAAATTATCTTGAAGAGTATTATTTATCATTGCAAATAAGAATAATACTGCAAAATCCGTGTTATGTAAATATAGTGACAGACAGCCTAAATGGCTAGACGATGACATTATGTGATTTAAAAAAAAAAACAAAGTAAACTTTTTTTCTTTCTTTTATTAAAACCCCTTGTGACGGTTCGTCCGTTTCGGAGATACGATGCCACAGACTGACAGAGTTTTCAAACTTATACCGGTTAAGCTACGGTCTCCTAGAAGAACGGTGGCCGCTACATCAGTGACGGCTGTCATGGTTTGACTTTACGGTGTCAAAAATGTTCTCTAGGAAAACACCGTTTTACTTTCATAAATAAAGTTTCAGTGACGTCATTCGCCGGTAAATTGCAGACGCTATGTGGCGGCCACCGCTCATTTAGGAAACCGTAGCTTAACACCCCTCTTCATTTGTTATTAAATACGAACATAGAACCTCCTCCTTTTTTTAACTTCTTAATAAAACGTACTCCTAGAGTACACGATACATTACCTTGTCCGAGATCCCAGGTAAGGTAAAATTTTTTTTTTTTTATTTATAATATTTTTTTAATTTTAATATTCTTTCCTTTTCTTTTTTTTTCTTTTTTTATAAAAAACGTTGCCCCACACTAGGGGGCATCCATTAATTACGTGAGGTGTTCTAGGGGGTGAGGGGGTCGAGCCAAATCTCATCTAATCTTACTTTGTCGGTGAAAACAGAGTAAAACTGCGAGAAAATAGGGTTAAATGAAGTAAAATATGTTCCTTCACTAAAATATCAAATCTTACACAATGATAGGTACCTATAATATAATACTACTGTTTTTTTTTTGTTAAGAATAAATCCAACGTATAAAATTTACACTATCAATTCACATTTTGAAATATCTCACGTGAGATTAGGGGGGGGAGGAGGTCGAGCTAAATCTCACGACATCTCACCAGCGGGGGAGAAAATCGCCAAAAATGCCTCACGTAATTAATGGACGCCCCCCTAGGAATTACTCCTGTATCACGGGTATGTATATGTATAAGTAGTGACCTTATTGGTGATCTTCAGAATGGTCAGGTGCGTAGTACTCGCAACCAGCCTTTATAATCAGCGGGGTAGTTGCGTAACACTATCAGTAGCAATGGGTTTAATTTTGACAGTTCAACAACATTCATTGCGTTATTTACGTTGTTGAGCAGACATATTTTTCGAACATATGAAGCAATGGATTAGCAATATCCTTCAAAATGATTCAAATTGAGATTGACAGTGTATTACGCTATTAAGGTGCCGGGGGACTATAAAGGTCACTTTGGCAGAATCTTAGTAGAATGAATGAATGAATGAATCATATTAAAAATCGTAAAATGGTCACAAACTGACAATTCGTAATATGATCTGTGTGCAATTCATATCACAATGAAATAACATTCAAACTGTAGAAATAAAAAATCAATTTGATTAATAAAAACTGTAGGTAATGAAAAATTTACCGATAAAATTACGGTTTTTATTTTTTTTATGCGGCAATGTTTACACCAAATATGAAATGAAATTTTATGAAAATTAGAGGTATTGCTAATGATCTGCTGGGAATTCAGGAAATGAATAGCTTTTAGAGGTATTGCTTAAAGTGGCCTTTTTAGGCCCCCAGATGTATGAACGTTAACGAGGCCAAAGGAGTATGATAAGGATCGTAACAGGTCGTCCTGTGGTTTCTGTCTGCCCCCATGGAAAGAAGGCAGTTATTTAATCAGTTTGTTCAACAAATAATTTGCAGCCCGCACAGCCAGTAACTAAAAACAACTGATAGCATTTTCGCAATGACATTCAAATGCGAAAGCGATATTTTTGATAATACCGAAACGATTGTGGATCCGAAAATTAATATATTGACGACTGTATTTCCGAATGAGTATGCAGAGGTGTACGTATAGTATTATAGAGGTATGTGGAACAGGGTGTAAAGTTCACTTATCCTACTAATAATATAAACCCGAAAGTTTGTATGGATGGATGGGTGGATGTTTGTTACTCTTTCACGCAAAAACTACTGAACGGATTTGGATGAAATTTGGCATACAGATGGTTTATAACCAGGATTAACACATGGGACTTTTTATCCCGATATTCCCACGGGGTCGAAACTTATGCGGGTGAAACCGCGGGGCGCAGCCAGTCCTCTATAAAGAAGGGAGGATCCTCCGACCAAACTGGTGTTGGGTCTGGTGGGCTACTGCCCGACCTGCCACAGTCCTGCACCCTAATTGCGTAACACACAATCAATCGGAATCAGAATCATTTTGAAGCAAATTGCTAATCCATTGCTTCATAAATTCGAAAAATTTGTCTGCCCAACACGTAAATAACGCAATGAATGTTGTTGAATTGTCAAAATGAAACCGATTCCGATTGATCGTGTGTTACGCAATTAGGGTGCTGTACCAGCCAGTCACTCAAAAAGATTTATATTCCCGTTCGTCACTGATATCGGCTGTGAAAACCAGTCCCACTCGTAAACTCCAGTACTTCAAAGAGTGATATGTAATCAGTAATCACACATTTGGCAACAAAATGATACTGTAGCACGTGATAACAACATAGTAGACTCTATGATGAACGATGACCATTTTGTGTGAGTGGAGATGATTTGGCAGACAATATTATACGTGCCTGCTTACCTGATAAAGGTGGATATCTATATGCTTCCTTATAAATGGGCCCTTAATTAACTTGCCCCCAATTTCTGGAAAAGCCCACTAAGTACCCCCCCAAGAAACCCATTCAAGTATATACACTATAAATATAGTGTCTGCATTAGAATGGACATCCTACCCACTGCCTCCTCTCGATGAGAGGGAGTAGGCCATAATCCACTACGCGGGCCCAGCGCGGGTTGGTAGATGTCACATGTCTTCGAATTTTTGGTTCTAGGACATTCCGGTTTCCTCAGGATGTTTTCCTTCACCGTTTTGAGAGGAGTGGTGATCAAATAATTAACACAAAGTAAAGCGTCTCATCTGGGTTCGATCCTACGACCAACAACTTGGAAGTCACGACCGTTACCACTCATCATCAGCCGTGCCTTTATTTGGGTGCATTGGAAGTTGTTCAAATCACTTGGGGAAAACTTGAGAGGTGTCAAGGGACACCCGGATGGAACGAAGTTCAAAGAGAGAGAGAGAGACAGACAGAGAAACACGCGCACGCCGCACGGCTTACAACTATAGCGTTGTCGTTCCAACTTTTGGTCTTAATTTTTTCCGTCTAGCCCCCTTTCGCAACGCGCGATAAGGAACTTTGTTCCAAAAATGGAGACAGATGTTGATGACCCATCAGCCTAGACTAGTCATCAGACTTACGTCCTACTCTCATCACATTATAGGATTCCCAGAATATCTTGCTAATAGCTTTTATCTTTAAATACTTGTGTAAACTATCGTTTTTATTTAGAATCTCGTCTAAAATTGTCATTTGGCAGTGACTAGTGCTAGGTACTTTAAATTCTAGTGAGAGTGGGTCATGTTCACTTGTTTTTAAATAGATACATAGGTGTGTTAAGGACATGCGCACTTATACCCTGTACATTAAGTAAACCGTTTTTTGACAGATGGAACTAGTGATTGCAGCAACGCACAATACATTGATTGATACACGTACGGTATTATAATGTCTGTAAGAAGCCATAAATAAGATAACGAAGTTTATTATATTTATTTTATTACGCATTTTAAAGTTTACTTTTACGTAATCTGGAATATGTACGTACGTTCTAAGACAGCTGTCAAAAAACCGTTCACCTAATGGACAGGGTATAAACAGTTTAATTATTTCATGTTAATTTGGCGTCACAAGATGAAAGTATGACTAGAGCATGGTGCCAGTGATGACCTATGGTACTGAAACGTGGTCGCTCACAATGGGCCTTATTATAAGGTTAAAAGACACCCAAACGGCAATGGAAAGGGCTATGCTTGGAGTTTCCCTGCGTGATCGAATCAGAAATGAAGACATGCACAAGAGAACCAAGGCAACCAACATTGAAGAATTGCAACATTTAAGTGACAGTGGGAATGGCACACTGCTTGCAGAACAGATGGCCGATGGAGCCAAGAGTTGCTGGAGTGGCGACCGCGTACCGGAAGACGTAGGCAGTCGCTCCATATAAAATACTAGTTTTCAGCTGCATCCGGTTAGACTGGAAGATGACCCCAACATAGTTGAGAAAAGGCGATGATGATGAGGGAGGTGGGACCCGCTGAGGAACAGCGGAGCAAGACCTGTCGGGGGAGCGGCGAATGCTTATGCGAATCCCGCACCCCAGCCAGGGTTTCAGCCGATAAGAGTCCGGCATACCCCTCTGTCACCCCCACAATGTAGGAAGTCGATGAGGAGATTTCCACCGAGGGGCAAAAAAAAAAGGCAGATGATGATCCGGGAGTTGGGCCCCGCTGAGGAACAGCGGAGCAAGATCTGTCGAGGGAGCGGTGAATTCTTATACGAATCCCGCACCCCGGCCGGGGTTTTACCCGATAAGAGTCCGGCATACCCCTGTAGCGGTATCTACAACGCCACATGCGAACAACGCGTCATACTGACGTCATGCAAATCCTGCATCTCGCAAGTAGAGTTTACCGCGCACTTAGCATAGATACAATTTCCCAACATCAATCGTTGGGCAATTGTCCGCCAGACACAACACCCGTCTGGTCGGAGGATCCTCCCTTTTCAATGGAGGATGAGTGAACTTTACACCCTGTTCCTCATGCCTCTAAACCCCTCTGTCACCCGATGGAGGAAGTCGATGAGGAGGAGCAAAAAAACTTCAGACGATGATCTCGTCTATACGATAATTTGAGGCAGACATAAACTACGTTTTGTCCCAACAATTTAAGACAAATTGATTGGCACAGTTCCAATATTCGAAGTAAATTACACCGAAAGTGTTAAATTAATGACATGCCACTCAAATTGACGGGGATCGTCTCGAAAGAAGCAGACTGATAGAGACCGCCCGTATACGTTCACTTGCGAACATATAAATCACGTCTAGAAGTGACGGTACACATTATTATGTAACACGTTAAGGTGTGTCCAGACCTGGCGAATGCGCTGCCCGCGAGCCGCTTGCGAACTGCACGCGTGCATTTCATGTTCGTACGCAGCCCCAGCGCCGTCTGCACGCCGCTCGCACGCAAGCTACGCGCCGTATTCGAGCGGCGCGCGAGGTCCCCCGCTATTCTGTCTTATTTAAAAAAAAACGGGACCTACCACCAACGTCTTCTGTTTTTCCTTTTAGTTTTTGTCAGTAATAAAATAGCAGATGCTGCAGCAATTATGCTAACGGCAGTCGTATGGTCATCTTCGGAAGCAAATTCACAACTGAGGCTCATAGTTCAAACGCGAAAGAAGCTATGTGCTCACGAACTGAGCCTTGACGGAGTTGCACTAGAGCGCGGCGCACCATACGTAGGCTTGTAACCGCACGCGAGCAACACGCGTGCATTTTGCAAGCGGCTCGCGAGCGGCGCATTCGCGGCGTATTCGCCAGGTCTGGACACACCTTTAAACGCAACTTTGGCAATAGGCTAGTTGACAGTTTTACCTAGTTCAGTCCCACATCGAGCTTGTGGTTTGTATTCGACAAAATATGAATATTTCACTGAAATATTAACATTAAGAGCGCTAGTAATTCCTCAAGCGGCAATAGTACTTACCTTAAGAAACCTTATCTTCGAACCATTTGGGGTTGAAACAGGACCCTTAAGGAACGTGGCTCGGAAAGCACGTTAAGCCGATGGTCCCGGCTGCCATTCGTAGATGGGGTTGTCAAAAGCCCGAAATTCTTAAAACCAGTCTTACCAAGGGGACTAAGGAGTATCATGATACCCAGTAACTGGGTAGTAAAGGCAGTCGCTCCTGCAGCTGCATCCGATTAAAATGGATGCCGACCTCAACATAGTTGGGAAAAGGTTATGCTTAATGAATCCCAAAAACTTGATGATGTAGTCTTTCCAGAAATTCTTTTAATTAACACCAAAAACAACCTTTACAAGGCACTCATTCTTAATTAAAAAGCCATTCTTTTAGTATTAGAACATCGCGTGACTATAAACATGAACCTTGGCGTAGAATTTGATCATTTGGGCAAGCTTTTAGGGAGGAGCTTCCGTAACGATGAACATTTTATTATTAGTTTTATGCTAATATTATTATGGCTGGTTTTGCAATCACAGTAACCCCCTGTGGACAAACTGCGATTTACCGTAAAAGTTTCGTGTTTGTGTACCAAAACCTTAATCAACGTCGATAGCTATAAACTCAGGCCATTTATTTCAATTAAACCATTTACAGACCCTTCTGAATTGTCAAAATTAAATAGTCGGTCATTTAGCCAGAAAGTTGAAGCTAGTTGCCCATTCCAAAATGTAGACCTCTATGGAGAAGAACGGGCAAGAAACTCCAAGGACACTGTTTTAAAGCAAGATATGTATTACAAATTCCGGGGTACATTATTCTTGTTGCTTCTATATGTGAGAAGTGAGAACTGTGAATAAAAAAAAAACTTGAGAGGTGTCAAGGGACACCCGGATGGAACGAAGTTCAAAGAGAGAGAAAGAGACAGACATAGAAACACGCGCACGCCGTACGGCTTACAACTATAGCAAAAAGTGTCGTTCCAACTTTTGGTCTTAATTTTTTCCGTCTAGCCCCCTTTCGCAACGCGCGATAAGGAACTTCGTTCCTAAAACAAATTGAAGAAACAATTCAAAAGAGAAGAGAGATATATAGAAGAAGAGTACTCGTAGATGCAAGATGCCGAACCCGGTTCGCGACGGACGCTGCGCGCCCTCCACGGCACTCAGCTCACAGACGCGCTCGATCACAGGCATTTCACTGTTTCTTGTATACACCGTTAAATTTTGATCGTTTAAATCCTTAAAAGGGGTCTTTTTACTCATCATTATGAACAACTTTTACTACGGGACCAACCCTGAAATCGTGAAAAAAAAATTCAGTTGATCCATACATTATGTCGAGTTATGCGAACATAAATCTATGGATCAACTGATTTTTTTTGTTCATTTCTCTGGCGGGCAACTGCCCGATGAATCATGTCGGGCTGTTGTATATATGCTAATTGCGCGGTAAACTCTGCTTGCGCGATGCAGGATTTTGCGTGACGTCATGACGCATAGTTCGCTTGTGGCGTTGTAGATACCGCTACAGGTACGCTTCTGCCTAACCTTTCGGGAATTCAGTCGTGATATTACGTTTACGTGTATGTTACACTTGAAGCTAATTAGTTCTATCTCCTAAATGTCACACACGCGTGTTGTCAGCTATGTTCTGGCTATTAAGAATATCTTTATTACAACATACTCAACAATATTTCAAAGAAACTTTACGAATGAGCTGATTTTGCATGCACATGCGTGACCGTGGCTCGTTGCTCCTGTCATGTGGTTGCAAGTGTTACTGCTGAGTATGAGGTCCTGGGTTCGATTCCTAGGTTGGGCAAAGTGTTATTGAAAGGAAATAAAGAAAGAAAGAAAATACATTTATTTGCGGTAAACATGACTCAGAGAAAGAACAGAAACACAAAAATAACAAGTTGGGGGAAAATATGCGTCGTATCCACGCAAAACGGCCATCGCTCAGCATAATGCTAAGACCCTATGCGAGACAGCCCCAGCGCTGGTTTCTGTGTGTGAAAAATAACTTTAATTTCGAATTTTATTTTTTAACTTTTTAGTTGTGAAAAGCAAACGAGGCAATTTCGTTTACTTGAATTTTTGGTTTAAAAACCAAACTAATGAACCAATTTTGATAAAATTTCTATGGGACCAATCTGAAAGTATATCCTTTCACATTAAAAAAGAATTTTTCAAATCGGCTTATAAATAACGGAGTTCTGTGTAACAAACACATTAAAAAAAAAATAACCAAATTGAGAACCTTGTTTGAAGTTGGTTAAAAAGGAAGTATCGTACGTAGCACATGGCGTTCAGTTTCTGCCTACACCCATTAAAGAAACACGTGATTAGTCTATTCTCGTTTACAAAAATCCTCATGAAACACACGAAGGCCGCCATCTGTAAATGTCTCGGACAATTATCACCTTAATTTTACCAGTATTACAGCATGAAGGTCGGAGTATTTTAGTTATCAACACCGAATTCTTGGGAGTAAATGTAAACGTTTAGTTCGAGTATGTAGTCTTTATCTTGTTGTATGTTTTTGTTGATACATATAGTGGCTCCGATTCCCTTGTTCACAAACTAAACAAAATTTAAGTTCAGTGCATCTTTTTCTTTCTATTTCATTAAGAAAAGGACAGAAGAGAAATATTAGTTTAGTCCTGTCAAATTAAGATACTCCATAGACAAGTTTAGACGTGGTTAAAAAATTGACTACTAAAAATACGTCAATTTACGTCAGGCGCTGACTAATTTGACAGGACTAAAATAATATTTATCTTCTGTCCTTTTCCTTCTGTCATAATAAAGAGGTAACATTTGTTTGTTTGTATGTCCCAACATACAATGTGGGCATGTTGGGGACTGACTGTATTATGTAATTTTGACGTTAAAAAAGAGTAAATAAATGACTTTCGATTTTGATTGTTTGGTCCTTCCTCTATTCTTACATCATCTACCCTTTTGAACCCAGCAACACTGCTTGGCGGACACAAAGTTTGGCAGTGTTGCCATAATGAATGATCTTTTTCAACAATGTTTCATTCAATTAATCATCTACGCTTCTAACTCTTCCGCCATGACAAACAACAAACAACAAATGGTTTAACTGAATGACTACGGAAAAATCCAGTTTATTCTGGTTAAATTGATTAGTGGGTCTAATTCAGCTGACAATGGAGGTCAAGGACTTGAAGCAAATGTGGCTAAGTACACATTCAGTACAGCTACAGACAGATGGTATCAGGCGCATGTGCCTCCTGACACAGAACTTTACGAACATGATAACTCATTTTGTGTTCAATTCGCTTAGCTACCCCGTACCAACAAATTCACAATCAAACTTTTTCCTGAGATTGAATCAAAACAGGTTCAGTGTTGAATTGATATGGGCATCGTTGGTATTACACGAATTCCACATTGGCGCCGATTCCCTTGTTCACAAACTAAACTAAATTTAAGTTCAGTGCATCTTTTTCTTTCTATTTCATTAAGAAAAGGACAGAAGATAAATATTAGTTTAGTCCTGTCAAATTAGTCAGCGCCTGACGTAAATTGACGTATTTTTAGTAGCCATGTTTTTAATCATGTCTAATTTGTAGGAGTATCTTAATTTGACAGGAGTAAACTAATATTTATCTTCTGCGCTTTTCTTAATGAAATAGAAAGAAAAAGATGCACGGAACTTAAATTTAGCTTAGTTTGTGAATAAGGGAATCAGCGCCATTATCCAACTATCCAACTAGATGCAATTGAGTTCTAGCATTTGACTTGGACCGGACTGCGCCGTCCGATCTCCACAACTCAATGTTTGGAAAGTCTGAATACCTGAAATGTTGACGATACTCGCAGAAGAATTTCGGATTCGCCAAGCATTTCGGAAACCAAGACCAACAGTATAATAGTCGCTCTAAAGCACGAAGAGTTAAAAAGATAAGACTATAGCAAAATACACGTGTTCTTCACATTATCCATAAACATTGGCAAACGTTTCTATAGCTTTTAAAATCAAATCTAACAAAGGAAGTAGCACTTAAAAAGGCTTCGTTACAAAGATATTTGTAATTTCATTTAGTTTTTTTTTTTTTTTTTTTAGTGTTTTGTTATATGAAATAATACATTTATGTACATGTGAAAAAAAAAAAAAAAAAAAAAACAAGCAAAAGAATCATAGGGCATCAAAAAATTCGTCCGCATCGCTGTCAACAGGAACAGTGCCCAAAAGGCTGGCAGCATTGCCACGTTGTATGGCGATGCTAATTCTTTGGGCAAGAAACAGGCCAGCCCTCTGGTCACGTGAAGAGTCGACTAACCGCTTGGCGATATCTCGATAAACCAAGTGGGCACTCGGACCCCATGGCCCTAGTGTTTCAACCCCAAACGGCTCGAAGATATAACTCCCAATCAGGCTGGAATATTTTCGCCGTTTGAGGTTTTCTGCACCAGCAGCAGCCGCTCCAGCACAGCCCACCGTGCTAGGAAGATGGGATGGCGCAAGGGTGTCGACACATGTTGCATCCCACACCAAAGGTCTGCCTAACTTCCAGGGCATTATGGTCATTCCGTCTGGTCTCTTTCCATCGTCGCGTGCCAGGCCGTTGGGTTCTAAAACAGCTGGCACCCCGGCGGTGACAAGAGCACGACGGATGATGTCATTAATGCTGGCGTGCCGTGCTATCCGACCTGCGCTCCTACTGCAGGATAGGCCATGGTGTCCGAGGCAGTCGACAGCTTCACCGCACTGACAGCGATGCGGAGCCCCACAAGGAGCACCCAAACGCAGACAGGTAGCGAGCCGGAAGGTGGTGTCACCCAGCATAGTGCCTATGTTGGGTGAAGGGAGTGCTTGAAGCCACAGCCCCGACTCCCACTCACCCACAGCCAGCAGGCGGGCACGCTCAGCAGTATTGGTGGACGTATTGATAAGTTTATTCCGTACCAACCTGCAGAGCGGCTCATCCCACTGTCTCTGGGAAGATGGGTTTACGGGCAATAAAATTTCAATAGCATAGCTCAATTAAATTTCATTTAGTGAAATTTAATTGAGCTATGCAGTAAACAACCAAAGAAACTTGGGTTTGACAATTTTCAGCCCACCAAATCTTTTAAAAGAAAATACGACGTTGCCAAATCGGATAAAGAGGCATGCATATCGGGTGATACACGTCAAGGTTTGTATGAAAATTAACAAAAAATAAGAATTTGTTAATGTGTCCATAATGAAAAATGCTTATTTGCATGGTTTGAACATCGTCGAAGTTTATGTATACAAATACCTTACACTTACGAAAAATTCAATAGCAATTTTCTCGTGACTCGGACTCGCCCATGAAGGGTTCCGTTACGTTACGATTTATGACGTATTAAAAAAAAACTACTCACTAGATCTCGTTCAAACCAATTTTCGGTGGAATTTTATATGGTAATGTACATCATATATTTTTTTTAGTTTTATCATTCTCTTATTTTAGAAGTTACAGGGGGGGGGACACACATTTTACCACTTTGGAAGTGTCTCTCGCGCAAACTATTCAGTTTAGAAAAAAATGATATTAGAAACCTCAATATCATTTTTGAAGACCTATCCATAGATACCCCACACGTATGGGTTTGATGAAAAAAAAATTTTGAGTTTCAGTTCTAAGTATGGGGACCCCCAAAATTTATTGTTTTTTTTCTATTTTTGTGTGAAAATCTTAATGCGGTTCACAGAATACATCTACTTACCAAGTTTCAACAGTATAGCTCTTATAGTTTCGGAAAAAAGCGGCTGTGACATACGGACGGACAGACAGACAGACAGACATGACGAATCCATAAGGGTTCCGTTGCCATTTGGCTACGGAACCCTAAAAAGACAGATTTGGTGGTGCTAAAGGTGTTTTCGAAAAGACTATGTTCGTTACAACTGAACACAACTATCAATACATAAGGAGAAAAACGCTGTACAGTGCAGCCATTCCATATTAGCCACGTAATCGATCCACAATTCCACACGAATCCAATTTACCAGGTAGAATAAAAGAAAAAAAAAGCGGTCAAGTGCGAGTGTTTGTTTTGTTTGTGCGAGTCCGACTTGCACAAACACAAATTACGTACAAATTTGTAGGTATGTAACTATAAAACGGTTTTCGGAATTTTTCCTTTACTTGTGCTATACATGGCATAAACGGATAATAAACGCCCGTATCTTTTGATTGCGTTTACATAGAACTGTGATTTTTTCACTGCTTCAAATAATTGCAGCCTTGAGTATTTGGTATTAATTTCAACTTGACAACTCCACGCGTTCCTGAGAAAAAGGGTCTTGACAGACGGACGGACAGACAGACGGACAACGAAGTGATCTTATAAGAGTTCCGTTTTTCCTTCTGAGGTACGGAACCCTAAAAAGTTCCAGAACTGTCCAGTTTAACAAATTAATACTGTTCCATCTGGCTGTGTATTTGGGTCAAGGATTATTTAGCACATAAACGCTAGGGGAGCGGTTGACTGGTTTCATACTGATAGATTGAGATCATTCCTTTTGAGCTAACTCCCGGATTTGTGTTGATTAGAAGAAGCACGATATGGCATTGGGTAATGTCCCCTTAGTCTAAATTAATGATCAACAACAGCATAACATCACGCTTGTAGTTCCTGCAAGGTTGGGCAGAAATGTATCTGTAGACACCCATATTTTGCTTATAATATCGCGTTTATAATCGCTAGAGTAAAAGGAAGGAAAAAGGCAAATATTATCTTCAATATACCACCGATATACCTAGTTGCTGAGATGATGCTACGAAATTTAAAAAAATAAATGTCGAAGCGCTGGTATTCTGATAGGGCCCGCTGTGATGTCACGGGCAATTACAGTAATAAATAATCTATATTATCAAATAAAATAAATAATTCATTCTTAATCCGCACCAAACGTTCGCACACCATTCTTAAACCTCATTACTTGTCTATGCCCTAAATGTCAGAAGCACTTTGTGGCATTGCTGCAATTCATCATCATCTGCCTAGCCTTTTCCCAACTATGTTGGGGTCGGCTTCCAGTCTAACCGGATGCAACTGAATACCAGTATTTTACACGGAGCGACTGCCCATCTGACCTCCACAACCCAGTTACTGGGTAATACGATACCCCTTGGTAAGACTGGTTGTCAGACTTTCGGGCTTCTGACTACCCGTAACGACTGTCAAAGATCCACGAATGACAGCCGGGACCAACGGCTTAACGTGCTTTCCGAGGCACGGAGGGGGATGGGTGACCATTTTCACAAATCAAGAGGTTTGTGAAAATGGTCACCCATCCACGGACCAACCGCGGCAAGCGTAGCTTAACCTGATCGATTGACGCGTGCGGCTGTTATTACTTAGCCACAAGCCCCTCATTATTAGATATTATTATAGATATATAATAGATTCAGGTCAGTTTCCATTTCCAGGTTAACTGGATGCAGTAGATGAAGCTCTTAACTCTTCCACTAAAGAAACTACTTAGTTGATAGAAGTCCCTTCATCTTTAGGTCAGAGAAAGATCCAGACCCATCCAGTAAATGAATAATACTAAGAATTCTGCAGTGCGATTCTGTAAAAATCTCACCGTGAAAACTTAGGTGAAGTGAGCTTAGAGTGAGCTGTCAATAGTGTCAATCCCTAGCATTAGTTGAAATGACAGCTCACTTAGAAAGAAGGAAAGAAAGAAAGAAAAAGTATTTATTGCGACTCGTACTGGATCATAAACTAAACTAAACACAGTTAAAAATAAAACAAATTGTATAAAAAAGTGACAAAAGGAAAAAATAAATAAACAGAAAGTCCTATACGAGGCCAAAAGGCTCCTATCTCAGCATGATGCTTCGACATTTAAAAAATAAATGTCGAAGCGCTGGTATTCTGATAGGGCCCGCTGTGATGTCACGGGCAATCACAGTAATAAATAAATAATAAAATACTTCATATTTTATTATTTATTTATTACTGTGATTGCGCTCACTTCACCTCAGTTTTCACGGAGGGATTTTTACAGAATCGATCGGCTGTTGCCCGTTCGGGTCAGGGCTTCTCACACAAATGAACGAATGATTAGCAAGAAAGGGGAGCAGTGAGTGACATCATAATGTTTGTTCTGGAAACGCTAGCTCCTAGAGTTTACTTAGGAAATGTGGGGAATATTTTGTTGAAGAATATGTTGATTTAACCCACTTCCTAGTTGGCATATGAAATGATTTTGACTCAGATTTCAACGTATGGTCGCAGTCGTTTGAACGCACGACGACATATATATCAAGCTACACATTTCCAGTATAAGCTGACTTCTCGTTGTACGAAAAGCCTTTACAATGCCAGGTCAGCTAAAACTGGAAATGTAAAGCTTGATGTGACGTCGTGTGTACCTATATGTAAAGTGATAGAATAATTCTGCAGTCGTCTCAGGGAAGAATGTAGGTACAGACGCTACTACAATCTGTCAAATTTCTTTAATAGATTTCAACTTTCTCGCTAAAGCATTAAGGTTCAAGGTTGATTGGGAAAATTTGACAGTTTCGGGTGACTGGAAATGTTATGGCTAGATATTATGTCGTCAAAGTAATGTTCGTACTTTAAAGGTTGTCTCCAAAAGAGTTGGTAGAAAAATGACTCTGATCGTATACAGCCAAAAAACGAAATTTAGCGCCTAACCAATACATATTCCTGCACTGTAAGCGCTTACGGTATAATCTCTGCTTCTTGTAGATGAGGCATTTCTTCCCATAACATAATTATAATAGATTTTGTAGATAAATAGATCAACGTTCTAGGCTCTAGGTCTCCTTTTTGGTGAAAGAATTAGCATTAGTATTCAAATTGCCAATACCGCTAGAATTTTAGACACGAACCGCGAAATACAAAAGAATGATGCTGCATTCTCTGTTTAGGAGTGTTTAAAAGCTAAACAGTCGTAGACATTTCGTGATCCGATAATAATTTTAAAAAAACCGGCCAAGTGCGAGTCGGACTCGCCCATGAAGGGTTCCGTTACGTTACGATTTATGACGTATTAAAAAAAAACTACTCACTAGATCTCGTTCAAACCAACTTTCGGTGGAAGTTTATATGGTAATGTACATCATATATTTTTTTTAGTTTTATCATTCTCTTATTTTAGAAGTTACAGGGGGGGGACACACATTTTACCACTTTGGATGTGTCTCTCGCGCAAACTATTCAGTTTAGAAAAAAATGATATTAGAAACCTCAATATCATTTTTGAAGACCTATCCATAGATTCCCCACACGTATGGGTTTGATGAAAAAAAAATTTTTGAGTTTCAGTTCTAAGTATTGGACCCCCAAAATTTATTGTTTTTTTTCTATTTTTGTGTGAAAATCTTAATGCGGTTCACAGAATACATCTACTTACCAAGTTTCAACAGTATAGCTCTTATAGTTTCGGAAAAAAGCGGCTGTGACATACGGACGGACAGACAGACAGACAGACATGACGAATCCATAAGGGTTCCGTTGCCATTTGGCTACGGAACCCTAAAAAAGGTCCAAGCCAGTTTGTTCAAAGGTGTTAAAAGGCTTGTTTGGAAGTTTGGAGTATGCAGGGGGAAATTAAATTATCTAGCTAAACTCCGCGGACGTGAGAGTATCGATTTAAACATGATAAACAAAAAAAAAACTTTTTTTAATTGTGGGGTCGCCGACTGCAGTTGGCGTAGTAACATGAAATCAAGCTCAATCAGCTTTTTATTGTATAAGCTTCACGGACATAATATGTATCGATATCTCAACACGTCTAAACTAAAGAAAACAGATACAGTAATATTTATTCATAATTATTCTCTTAAACAGACTTACAAAACCACAAGTTTTCACCATATTTATGTCCCCATCACACACTCAAATACACACACATATACATGGCTACATAAATAGGACACAACATTAGCTAGTAGTTTAATGACGTACTGTGCTCGTCTTACAACTGCGGCTACATGTTCAAATCTTAGGCGAGGACGCTGGCACCCTAAACACAAGTTAAATCTTACATTGGGTGCCAGAGCTCATCGAAGACACTCTGTTTCCCTAGTTGTAAAGCTTAATGTGTTGAGATAAGTGTTTTCTTGTACAATTGAAGGTAATAAAACTTATTATTTTTTTTTTTTTTTTTTTAGATTTTCTCAACTCATGCTTCATTAAACAAAACATACAAAGGTCTTAAAACCCAAAAAAAAAAAATCAAATGATAGTTGTTTTTATTTTATAGTGTTTAGATATCGAAGCCCATCACTTCTGCAGTTTCGCTAGCTAATTTAATTTGACTTTTTATACGAGGGGAAGACCAAAGAAACGATGGATGGATTGTGTGACTGTGAAGGTTGACTGATCGAAAATGCTTATGGCATGTTGATGCCATAGGGGATAGGTTGTTTCTAACCATATTTATTTAGAGACGGACTATCTAAATAAATATGTGGGCGTCCAAGCAAAAAAGGGTCCAGTTCTCGGCATTTAGTTTCCGAGAAGTATGTATGTATAAGAAGTTTTGTAAAGTTGGGTGAAAAAATTGCATTTCGCGATTTTAATTGATTATTAATAAATGCTCAATTATCTACAATTTCATATAGTAATATTTATTTTTTCAGAATTTCCACTTAAAATGTCTGATAAAAAAAATATGTGCAAGTTTTTGAATATTTTTTCAATCCTTACTATCTACTATCAATTGACTATTCTAGATACCAAATCTAGTCTTAACCATCCCATCTTCCAGGGTCGGCGTGCTGCGCTGGTGCTGCTGCTGCGGCTGCAGAAAACCTCAAGCGGCGTAAATATAGTATAATACCCTTATTAATAATTATATTTTCGAGCCGTTTGGGGTTGAAACCCTCGGGCCGTGGGGTCAGAGTGCGCATGGTCGAAAAGACAAGTTGACACTTCCCATGACTCCAAGGGCTGGCTTTTACCTTGGCCAGAGGCTAAGCATTGCCATACAACGTGGAAATGCCGCCAGTGTCTGTCCACAGCGATGTGAATTTTTCGACGCTATATTTTAGTCTGTAAATAGTTTTAGTTAATTTAGGATATTATTTTGTTTTTTTAGTGTTATCTTGTAAATAAAATTTATATGTCTTAACTCAATTCTCCACAACTGGACCCTTTTTGCTTTTTGGACGCTCATATATGGTTAGAAATGGAGTAAATACTGAGATGTCGGCTGATAGAGCCTGCATAGCAAAAGTAATGTTGCACCGTCCTCTAATAAATCGTGGAAAGGGCAGAAGAATAATGCTTCGTCAACAGTAACCAGCAGATTCATCTGTTTCTCTCTTACATCATAACCCAGACAGTTATTGGTGTCAGAAAAGTAATGTTTACACGTTAAATATCATGAATAACGTAAATATTTCACTTCCCACGCAGTCATTAATCCTAAAACGTGAGTATTTTTATATCTTCCACTCGGTAGATGCGTGTGAGCGCTTCTTCGGGCGAAATTTAAGAGAAAACATGCGAAAAGATTACTCTGTAGGAAACTGCTTCTTAGTTTCTTACAGGTTGGAAGATAAGAAAATACTTTTCATTGCATCATCCTTTTTTTTTGGGTGGGAAATCATCAAATAACTTCTCCCGCTCTGGGCGTAGAGGAAGGGAGTGTCAGACTTTTACTGACTAAAACCCACCAGTGTTCCTTCAGTAGCCTGTGCCAGGGGCCACGGTAACTCTTTCGAACAACCCGCGAAACTCAAATCATTATTCCAGACACTCACATTTTCATCACCACTGTCCAGAAATCTTGATATATCGTCCAATCATCTAAGCTTCGTCCTACCTCAATTGCGCCCAGCTTCGACTCTAAAAGAAGCTAATGTCCAACAGCTGAAGGCCAATTCTCATAATTAAAAACGTTCAAATCAAATCGCAATCTCACCTCAGCGACAATCAATGTCAAACTCTTGTTAAAAATGTAGGGAAATTAGAGTTATTTTTTACAGATTGAGACTGAGATCAGACTAGGAACGTTCTTATTTTTACGAGAATACGATAAGACCAACATATTTTGGGTCAAGCCTGTTTATGAAGACTACGCTTCTACGACTACGCGACTGCGATTACGTTCGGTATGTCAATTAATTACCGTTATAAACCTAACTGAACAAAGGCCCTTATGTCTGTAAAAGTCCATTAAAGGTCAAACACAAAAGACTGAAAAGAGCGTAAAAATCAAAAACACAAGACTTCTAGGCAACAGACTAAAAAGACAATCTCAAACAAAACAACGGCTTAGCAGACAATAAAACGTAAATTTGCATTCATAAACATATTCAAAGTTTACGATGTAATAAACTTCCCGCCAATTCGGCCATCTTGGATTTTTTACGTCAGTTGTAAATATGGCGCCCGGCATTCAGCCAGCTGTTACATAATGTGATGTATTTTAAAGTAGCCGGTAAATGATGGCATCATTTTGGGACGCAGGTAGTGTTTACACGATTACTGACAAATGCTTGCACTGACTGAACTGGTCCACTGAAATCTGTGTGGTGAAAATTGAATTTGACACCGGTTTTGACGGATCATCTACTTTCAGACCCATATCTTCGTTAATGGACTTAGAGTAGAACCCCACTTGAGATAACAGAAGAAGTAAGATGTCACGACTCGTAATATAGAAATTGCAACCCGCGTATACACAAGTGCTTTCAACACGACATTACTCATTTACAATTTGGCGACTAACTGTTCATTTAGCGGGATAGCATTTTTGAATCTAGTTAAAATTCTGCACGGCACAAAACTACGTAATTGCGACTACACGTCTGAAAGTTTGTATGGATGGATGTCTGTTACTGCTTCACGCCGAAACTACTGAACGGAATTGGATGTATGAGTAGTTTATAACCAGGATTAACACATAGGATACTTTTGGAACGAAGTTCCTTATCGCGCGTTGCGAAAGGGGGCTAGACGGAAAAAATTAAGACCAAAAGTTGGAACGACACTTTTTGCTATAGTTGTAAGCCGTACGGCGTGCGCGTGTTTCTCTGTCTGTCTCTTTCTCTCTCTCTTTGAACTTCGTTCCATCCGGGTGTCCCTTGACACCTCTCAAGCTTTTTTTTTATCCCGATATTCCTATGGGATCGAAACTTATGCGGGTGAAACCGCGGGGCGCAGCGCGGGTTGTTGGACGCAAGCAAACCTTCCAAGTCCACGTAAAATTAGATCAGGGGTTGAATTTTGAAAAAAATCTACAACGAAGGACGTAAAGTCAAGCACCTTGACCAAAAGGCTAACGAGCGCGGATGTGGAACTGCATCGCAGACTCTGACATCACCTCCTTTCGCGGTCACCATTCAAAGTGACCTCTGCGCTACCACAGACGATGCCGTGAAAGTGGCAAAAAAAATAAAAAGTAATTTATTCATACCAGGCTGAGAATCAACACTTTTTGAACGTCAATATTACATAAGACAGTCCCCCGGCACGCCCGCCCTTCACCACTTCCTAGTGCTTAAGCTGGGAAGAAGAAGTGGCGCAACAAACTCCCCAGCAGGATATTACAGTACCATCAACCCAAAGAAGAAAATCGAAGGTCTTGAAACGGTCGTTTCATAAATTTATGTCTTGTTTTTTAAAAAGCCTTAAAATTATCGGCGATATAACAGGAACGTGATTGTGGTTAGTAGAACGAGGAAACAGTTAAAATAGTATGCAAAACCATGATTAATTTGTTATGAATAATGACTATACCAAAAACAACAGACTGACCGCAAAATTTTATTTATTAAGTACATTATCCTGAAATAATAGGTCAGATAGGCAGTCGCTTCATGTAAAATACTGGTATTCAGCTGCATCCGGTTAGACTGGAAGCCGACCCCAACATAGTTGGGAAAAGAAAAAAACAAAAAAAAAAAAAAAAAAAAAAGGCTAGGCAGATGATGATTATCCTGAAATAGCCTATGACGACATAGGTCACAGAATGCAAGCTAAACTGGCAATCGACCGGCTCTGTTAGCCGTAGAACCGATGACCGTTGGGGTACCGCCCGATACACTCTCCTCTCGCATAAGTAGGATTCGCCGACCGAGGCATACCCTTACCATCCCTAACGACGCCACGACCGTCCTACAGGAGAGTAGTATATCATGTATTGTCATGGTCTGGCAGTTTGAGTAATTAATGTGGTAAACTACCCAAATGTCCTTTCTTTGGTATTGTTCGTCGAATCGTTAAGAGCGAGCTCCTAACGAGCTCCTTAAGTTTTGAGTTGAGCTGCATGATTTCTGACAAATGCGTGCACTGACTGGACAGTTCCTCTCAATCTGTGTGGTTTTTTCCTCAAAAGACCATCTCAGACATCGACCTACATGGTCTTCATATGATCTGACCAAGATTATATCTGGACTTTAAAAGAGAGTGTGACCTCTGAGTTTGTTTCGGCCTTTCTTCTCAGACTAGTCAGATAGGAAACGCCGACCTCATCTAGTTTTAAAATATGATTGACGTGTAAAAGTGTTTGTACAAACCTACTTACAAAAAAACTTGAGAGGTATCAAGGGACACCCGGATGGAACGAAGTATAACTGGCTTGCTTTCTATAAGAGAGAGAGAGAGACAGACAGAGAAACACGCGCACGCCGCACGGCTTACAACTATAGCAAAAACTGTCGTTCCAACTTTTGGTCTTAATTTTTTCCTTGTAGCCCCCTTTCGCAACGCGCGATAAGGAACTTCGTTCCAATAAAATCATTTATCATTTAGTAAGGCCACCAGTATCTACTCTCAAAGAGTACAAACCCCGACAGCCGTCTTTCATTTTTGTTGACTGTGTGACTGTGCGTGTAGTGTGCAGTCGCTTGTTTTTTTGGAGGCCTTCATTTATTGAGGCATCGACAGGCAAGCTCGGTTAAGCAGACAACCTCATAGGTTGAACTGCGAGATGTCATAGGTATCGAAAAACAAAAAAAGATCGTTGGGGTAGAACGTCTTCTTGAGTGAAGACCGCGAATCGGCTTACGTAAGGTAGGACGCCCTCAGGCTAGGTGGAGCGACTATGTTCGCAGATGGCAGGCTGGATGAGAGTTGCTGATGAGACCGGGTGGGTCAGGGGGCCTACTCCGAAGTGCAAAGTGCGAATGTTCGGATCGGACCGACACATGACCGAACCGAATATTATTGAAAAATGCGAAAAAAGTTCAGATCGGCTCAGTTGGGTCGGGACCATAGTCAATATTCGAAAGAGTGTAAAAGTGTAGAATCGGAACCGACCGAACCAAATAATAACTTCGTAGCAGGAAACGGCCGAACATTCGGCCGATACTACTTCGGAGTAGACCCCAGGGTTACAAGAAATTTCTCGCGAGCAGAAGCTAGTAAACACATTATACGTCAGCACACTATTTCACCATAGTTAATGTAAAGCATTACTCATTCAGTTAATTCTATTATTACCGTGGGAGTTATCAGTTTTCCTCTTAAATTACGTTGGGGACAAAAAAACCGGCCAAGTGCGAGTCGGACTCGCGCACGAAGGGTTCCGTACTATTTATTATCTTTAAAAATCACGTCTGTTGTACGGGAGCCCCCCTTAAATATTTATTTTATTTTGTTTTTAGTATTTGTTGTTATAGCGGCAACAGAAATACATAATTTGTGAAAATTTCACTGTCTAGCTATCGCGGTTCTTGAGATACAGCCTGGTGACAGACAGACGGACGGACAGACAGCGAAGTCTTAGTAATAGGGTCCCGTTTTTACCCTTTGGATACGGAACCCTAAAAACACCTACCTACTGGTTGGTTGGTCATGTGTTCAAATAAACACTAGTTTTATTTAATGCTGATTCATTTGGAGTGCTAAATACTGACCTAGGTATATACGAGTTTATACTTACTGGATCGTCATTGTAGTCCTCAGAAGACGAATTCCCGTAAACGTTCTAATATGTTGTAACAAGTGTCCATGGAGTTTCTTGCCCGTAGTTCTTCATAGGACCGACTCCTGACAATTCAAAAGTGCTTGCAAACATTTTAATTGAAATAAATGCTTTTCGTTTCAGTTCAAGATCTAGTCCTATTCAGAGGGGCAATTCTCGTTATTTTAAGAACGTTCACAGTCAAATCTCAGTCTCAATCTGTCAAAAGTTGTACACACGGCTACACATCAAGCTATACATATCCAGTATAAGCTGACTTCTGATTGTACGAAAAACCTATACAATGCGAGGTCAGCTAAAACTGGAAATGCATAGCTTGATGTGTAGCCGTGTGTACCTACCTTGTACCTAAAATCGCTACAATTTTGACATTGACGGTCGCTGAGAGAGAGATTGCGACTAGATTTTGAACGTTTCTAATTACGGGATTTGACCTTCAGATGGCGAAGATTTATTTTTGATTTGGCTTAGTAATAACAGCAGCACGGGTCGATCGATCAGGTTAAGCTACGCTTGCCGCGGTTGGTCCGTGGATGGGTGACCATCTTCACATACCAAGACCCCTCCGTGTCTCGGAAAGCACGTTAAGCCGTTGGTCCCGGCTGTCATTCGTAGATCTTTGACAGTCGTGACAAAAATTTGCCAAGGGGTATAGAATTACCCAGTAACTGGGTTGTGGAGGTCAGATAGGCAGTCGCTCCATGTAAAATACTGGTATTCTGCTGCACCCGGTTAGACTGGAAGCCGACCCCAACATAGCTGGGAAAAGGCTAGGCAGATGATGATGCAGAAGATTTGTCAATTCGTAAAAACCTTGCGAGGCAGGATCGGGTCGCTTGTTATCATGATTAAAGATAAGCCAGTTAGTACAGTTCGTAGGAAAAGACTGACTGTCTAGACTAGAGAACGCCGGACGCATTATTTAAGTATCATAACTCATGGAAGATCTTTGATCTTTAAACTTGAACTCTCGCACTTTGAACTTTAGATTACTATGTTTGAATATTTTAATATTCTTCTTCTACTTCGTGTCGCTGGCACGAATTTTATCAGAGCCCCGAATGATTCCTTCTTTACTACGAAACCAGAGTGGCAATTCTCGTAATTTTAAGGACGTTCACAGTCTGATCTCAGTCTCAATCTGTCAAAAATACCTCTAATTTCCCTACATTTTGACATGTTTTTGACATATTTTGTTTGTCACCGAGATGAGACTGCGACTAGATTTTGAACGTTTTAAATTACTAGAATTGTCCTTCTGGTCAATTCCTTACCTAATCACGACATTTGTTATAACGTATGCTCTATGATACAATGAACGAACCCGCGCGAAAAAACGCGAAGTTGGCGTGGTTTGAACTGTCAAAATACCACGATTGACAACCGTACGTGGTTTGCGTCGTCGGTGGAAGCGCAGAGATCACCTTCACTGCAAGTTTTGGGACACAGAGGGCAGGATAGGAGGTGGAGCAGTTTGCGACATAGCTCCACCATCCACACCCAGCTGCTGTACGTTCGAGGTAGCTCAACTTTACTAGGTTGGAGTTACATCTTCCCATTTGTGTTTGGACATTTTAATGACCTGGCAACAGCCAAAATGTCAGTCACAGCCAAAAAGTATATCAGGCTTCACTGACGAACATGGGTTTTACCAATGGGTGAAATTATAGAAATGTGAATTTCTTTCTTAACATATGGGTGAAACCAAATAAAATTGTGTGTGTGTTAACAGGAATAAAGGAATAACTATGTAGCTGTTGGATACTAATAAGTTAAAAGGTCCGCGGTTTATGTAGTTATATTTATTTTACCGCCTAGTGACAGCTATAGTTCATCTTTCTTTTTGTTATTTTTGCAACAGGCGCGATCGAGGTCAAGAGCAAGCCCATTCAGTAATAAAAAAAAACTTGAGAGGTGTCAAGGGACACCCGGATGGAACGAAGTTCAAAGAGAGAGAGAGAGAGAGAGACAGACAGAGAAACACGCGCACGTCGCACGGCTTACAACTATAGCAAAAAGTGTCGTTCCAACTTTTGGTCTTAATTTTTTCCGTCTAGCCCCCTTTCGCAACGCGCGATAAGGAACTTCGTTCCAATAAAAAATCGTCTGAGAACCTAATATTTGAAGACATCTGACATCCACCAACCCACACTGGGCCCGCGTGGTGGATTATGGCCCCCCTCTCATAGAGAACAGGCCTGTGTCTTAGCAGTGGGAACATTATAAGCTGATTATGCTAATCAATCACAGCCTGTCTTCACCACGCCTTGTCAGGTGTCCTGTCCCAGACGCCGTGATCGCACTTTCCAGGAATTTGGACACTACCCTTCTACTCCTAAATTCTCACATCCCCAGCTCATCTCCACTTCAAAAATATACTGTCACTTAAAAGATATCCTCATACATTATAAGCAGCAGCCATAAAACATGGCATATTTGTCGGAGATCGTTGAACAAACTGACATTAGCGATATGACAGCGTTATCAGTCGTTTGTTTTGGTGACTCATGTCATTCTGACAATGTTAAGTGAGATACTGCTGTAATCGCTTGTAGCAACAGCGAGTGCTCAGTTGTGGCTTGTCGCACTGCGGGGCAAAGGCCTCTTCCATGCAGGAACATGTATTGATCATCACGTCTGCTTCATTGATTTTACTATGCAACATATTCGTACATACATTAACTAAGGGGCTTGTGGCTAAGAATTAACAGCCGTACGGTTCGATCGATCTGGTTAAGATATACTTGCCGCGGTTGGTCCGTGGCCCGGAAAGCAAGTTAAGCCGTTGGTCCTGGCTGTTATTCGTGGATCTTTGACAGTCGTTACGGGTCGTCAGTAACCTTTTTGTTTTGGGTGGGAAATCATCATATGACTTATCCCGCTCTGGTCGGAGCGGGAGGGCGTGTCAGACTTTTACTGACTAAAACCCACCCGTGTTCCTTCAGTTGCCTGTGCCAGGGGGGGGCACGGTATCTCTTTCGAACGACCCGCGCCCTGGCAGGTCGTCAGTAGTCTAAAAATCTGACAACCAGTCTTACGAAGGGACTTCCAGTCTAACCGGATGCAGCTGAATACCAGTATTTTACATGGAGCGACTGCCTATCTGACCTCCACAACCCGTTACTGTGTAATACGATACCCCTTGGTAAGACTGGTTGTCTGAATTTCGGACTTCTGACGACCCGTAACGACTGTCAAAGATCCACAAATGACAGCCGGGACCAACGGCTTAACGTGCTTTCCGAGCCACGGAGGGCGGGAGGGGTAGGACGGTCAGCAATCCATGGACCGACCGTGGCAAGCGTAGCTTAACCTGATCGATCGACCCTTTGCGGCTGTTATTATTTAACCACCAGCCCTAATTTGGCTAGCACCATGTTTTAAAATTAATGGTTTTTATTTATACACAGGACATTCTTCCATTGAAGACTACGCGTCTACGCTTGTTGAATCTACAATGTATCTAGCTCTGTGAACTCGCTGTCGTTGCCAAAATATTCAGCCAGTGACGTCATTGTTTTGATCAACGCTTTACAAGGTACATTGTCCTCAATTAAATCGTATGGTAACGTTAATCATCTCAATTGGAGGAGGGGAATGGTTTTTTGTTTGTGTCTTAATAGGTTTGATGCTGTTTTGGAGATGATATCTGTAACCAACTAACCATCACTATTCTCCTGTCCTTATCGCAATCTGTTTGCTTTTACTATGCTATTAGACCTAAAACACACACAAGCGACGTAAGGCGAAGGCACGGGGCAGGCGCAGCGCAGGCGTGGGACAGATACGGCGCAGACGCGATTTGAATTATATCAGAAGAGGCGTGGAACAGGCAAGAAACGTTCGGATGCGGCATTTTCTAAGCTGACTTTGGTGCGATAAGATGTTCTATTCTTCAAAAGACGAAGATGCGCTTGCTTTGCTCACGAGAACCGACTGCTAGCGACGTGGCGCAGGCAACGAAACGGCGTGTCTGCGCCGCGTCGCTTCAGTATAATTCAAAAACGTCGCCTGCATACATTTTGTATGAAATCGTTTTGAAGCGGCGCACGCCTGCGCCACGCCTGTTCCACGCCTGCTGCCTTACGTCGCTTGTGTATGTTTTAGGCCTTAGGGCGCCGCGCTCAGTAGCGGTACGGCAAAGGATTTTTATGCGACTAATAGAAAATATAACTTAAAAGTATGACAATAAAATTGAAATTTCATCGGCAGCAATGATGCCGCGGTATCCTTAGGCATGCCGCGGCGTCCTTTGGCATCATCATTGAAATTTCAATTTTATTGTCATACATTTAATTTATATTTCTATTCGACACATAAAAATCCCTTGCCATGCCGCGCTGTGCCGCCATCGAGTGGGTGCCGGGCCTTAGGGGTAGACGTATCGTATCTTTTTCTTTCAAGATTCAGAAAGAAGACAGCAGTGGTGGCCCAATGGTGACGGCCGTAACTTACGAGTTGTAGGTCGTAGGTTCGAACCCAGACAGGCGCTTTACTTTGTGTAAATTATTTCATCACCACTGCTCTCAAAACGATGAAGGAAAACATCGTCAGGAAACCGGCATGACCTAGAACCAAAAATTCGAAGACATGTGACATCTAGCAACTCGCTCGCGTGGTAGATTACAGCCCACTCCCTCTCGAAGAGCGGAGGGCTGTGTCCCAGCAGTGGGAACATTAAAAAAGGCTGATTATGACTGCCTATCTGACCTCCACAACCCAGTTACTGGGTGACCAATATTTTGACTGATGCTTGAATGTAGATTATGTGTACTCACTTAATATCGTAGCTCATGTGGAGATAGCTCCTTAATCACAATGATTGACTTATCATATAAAATCTGATTACCCCATCCATCATTTTGATAGCCATCTTCAGTGATAAACAAAAAAAAATATTTTATTATCACTTTACATAACAACAAGAATTTTAATCCGAATAATCAACGTCGGGTATTGACACAGTTCACACAGTGAATGAAACTAATTAATAATAATAATATCCCTGGACATTTCACACAGCGCCATCTAGTCCCAAGCTAAGCAACCTAATGCTTGTGTTATGGTAACAAGATGGCTGATAAACTACTTATATACAATTAGGATTGCGTTAAAATAAATGAGAATGACATGCATGATTCTTTTAGTTACCGAATGTGATTCGGTACGGTTCGTGAGCTGCATAGCCATTTCCCAATCATGCTGGGTTCGGCTTCCAGTCCAACCAGATGCAGTCCAAACTGAACACCAGTGTTCTACATGGAGCGACTACCTATACACATAACAGACATAAGAATCAGCCTATAACGGAACTGCTGGAACACAGGCCTCCTCTCTGTAGAGAGATTCACGCGGGCCCAGTGCGGGTTGGTAGATGCCAGTCATGTCTTCGAATTTTTGGTTCTGGGACATGCCGGATTCCTCACGATGTTTTCCTTCACCGTTTTGAGAGCAGTGCAGCTATCTATTCCTAGCTAAAGCCCTAGGAAGCGGTAAAGGACAGGAGAAAACTGAAAATTTTTCAGCGGCCCACCTTCCATCCTGCGCCGCATGCCCTGAGCACTTGATGATCTAGTGACTTAGTCAGTGAGCGGAGTTCGCGCAGCTGAATTTTGGACAAGTGCTACTGCTGGGCATGTAGTCCTGGGGGTCTACTCCGAAGTAGTATCGGCCGAATTTCTTTCTATAAAGCTACCATATACTGGGTACGTCTTTCATTGACTTGAATGTGCCCTGGCGGCTGTGAGTATGTCATGCTCACTCAAATGTCTCGCTGGTGGTGGCGTGTGTGTTGGATCATTAAGTTCCCTCCAAAATGGTTGAGCTGAATGGTGCTGATCCATACGTCATGTTCGTGAACGGGCGCCGCCAGTAGGGACTGGTCATCTCTTAGCTGCCTCGGCTTATTTTTATTTTTAATTTCTGAATTGTTTTTGTTTTTTTATAACGGACGCTTTTAACGTGCACGTATTTCTACATCGTTCTCACATGCTTAATTTCAACACGAATGATGTAATCAAATATTTTGTAACAATTTTATGATTTAAAAGAGTGTCCATGGAGTTTCTTGCCCGTTCTTCTCCATAGGTACCTACGCTTTGGAATGGGCAACTAGCTTCATCTTTCTGAATGACCGACCTTTTGACAATTCAAAAGTACCTGTAATTGGTTTAGTTGAATTAAATAATTTGAGTTTGAGTTTGAATGTTCGGCCGTTTCCTGATACGAAGTTACTATTTGGTTCGGTCGGTTCCGATCCTACACTCCTACACTCTTTCGAATATTGACTATGATCCCGACCCAGCTGAGCCGATCCGAACTTTTTTCGCATTTTTCAATAATATTCGGTTCAGCCATGTGTCGGTCCGATCCGAACATTCGCACTTTGCACTTCGGAGTAGGCTACCTGGGTTCGTTTCCCAGGTCTAGCAAAGTGTTATTGGCGTTTTCCACCTGGAATTCCTCAGTGGCAGCCCGGAGTCTGGATTCGTGCACGGATGATAGCAATAGACTAGCCTCCTATTACACGAGACTTGGCAATAACTGTCGCAATGTGGCTGAGCTATCGGTATCCGTCTGCGTTATGCAGACGGATACCGATAGCTCAGCTCTTCGGAGAATACAGGCGTCGAATCTTGGATTTTCAGAACTTAGCTCATAGACAACAACCGGGTCATTAAATCAATTATCAGAAACAGGTGCATGACTAGTTTATTTACATTGTACTTAGCTCATTCTTCTCCTACGGATTGCAAATGTGTTGAAAATTTACAGAAACATTCTGAGTCATGCATTCGTCATGTTAAATTGGTTTAGCTGTTATTTATTCATAACTATGTATTAAGTAATATAAGCCGATAATTGTCGTATTGTAGGACAAAGACCTTCCTATACAATATGGCAGGGCCATTGACGCGCAAACTGTAACCGCTTCCGTGATGACGCGTGTTCGCGGCGGCACCAACAGTATTCTCAGTGTGTTCGCAGATCGGTGGGAATCCCCGATGTTGCGGAGGTGGATGCAGCTCCACGCTGAGTTTTAATTGTATGTACAGCCGCCAGCACATCAAGCTACTACAATCTGTCAAATTTCTTTAATCGATTTTCAACTTTATCACTAAAGCATTAAGGTTCAAGGTTGATTGGGAAAATTTGACAGTTACGGGTAGCTTGACCTGCTGGCGTCTGTACATCTGTGTCTGTAACCTACTAACACTAGAAGTTAAGTAAAATTGTTACTAACCCTATAGACTCCTGTCTGAAGTAAAAGTTTTCTATTCTATTAGGCCTAAAACATACACAAGCGACGTAAGGCAGCAGGCGTGGAACAGGCGTGGCGCAGGCGTGCGCCGCTTCAAAACGATTTCATACAAAATGTATGCAGGCGACGTTTTTGAATTATACTGAAGCGACGCGGCGCAGACACGCCGTTTCGTTGCCTGCGCCGCGTCGCTAGCAGTCGGTTCTCGTGAGCAAAGCAAGCGCATCTTCGTCTTCTGAAGACATCTTATCGCACCAAAGTCAGCCTATAAAATGCCGCATCTGAACGTTTCTTGCCTGTTCCACGCCTCTTCTGATATAATTCAAATCGCGTCTGCGCCGTATCTGTCCCACGCCTGCGCTGCGCCTGCCCCGTGCCTTCGCCTTACGTCGCTTGTGTGTGTTTTAGGCCTTAGCCAACACTTTTGCTCACTATGTGTTAGCGATTTCAAACCAGCACGTCGAGATCTCCTCACAATGTTTTTCTTCCTTGTCTTGGATTACTTGGAAAGTGCATTAGTCTTTGAAAGTCATGATTCATGCTAGAATTTGTATGCCAGTGTAGCGGTATCTACAACGCCACATGCGAACAACGCGTCATACTGACGTCACGCAAATCCTGCATCTCGCAAGCAGAGTTTACCGCGCAATTAGCACAGATACAATTTCCCAACATCAATCGATGGGCAATTGCCCGCCAGACAACACCCGTCTGGTCGGAGGATCCTCCCTTTTCTATGGAGGTTGAGTGAACTTTACACCCTGTTCCTCATGCCTCCAAACTGGTGACCCCGAGTATGAACGTCAGCGCAGCCTTCGTGCAAAAACTTCTGCATGACGTCAACATCATCACCCCCGCAAGCTTCACAATCCGTAATCTGTTCAGCGCAAGCTAAACTGATTAGATTACGGAGGAAACTGCATAGCTTTCTTCAAGTGGACACGTTAGTTACTTCTTTCTTAATCGTTTATCTTGTCTGTTTTTCGGTACACAGTATTTTATACGTCATCGTCATCATCAACTACAGCCCGACTTCATCCACTGTTGAGCACAAGCCTCTCTTATCTTGTACCAGCCTCATCCAGGTTTTGCCAGCGATGGCAACAATATCGTCGGCCCATCTCGCCGACAGTCGACGATTGTAGTACAGTCACGATCACCAATATGTCAACACTTGGCAACATTCAATTGCGATTTTTTCGTAAAATAACGAATGCAATGTTGAAATACGACACATTAAATAAACCTATGGGTTCGAAAATGCTATGTTTGTAACTAATAAAGGAGTAAATTGCTTTTGAATAAAGCCGTGTGTATACTTACTTTTGCTCGTGACTGTACAAGACGCAGTTTTTTTTGTCAGAGCAAAATAAATTCGGTCAATAGCCGAAATTACTTAGAAATTCAAGAAGGCCGAAACACGAACGGTTTTTGCGAAACAAATGACGAAAGACATAAACGTACTAACAAATACATCGAAAGTGAAAACAAAAAACTGTGCTGTGACGTTGAAACCTCAAAAATTGGCACAAAACATTATATCTATGATTCTACTACATCATGAATGGTCGTTTTGACGTCAGACGAGGATCACTTGGCAACTGATGGCAATATCTCTGGCTATTAATGTTATGTGACCGATATTTGGGTTTATAATATTTTAAATTCGGAGATGTAAAGATGGCTGCTCTAGGCACGTGATTGTATGAGCTGTTTCTAGAGTCTAGACGCCTGTGATGGCTTAGACGCGTCTGTGGATTTCCATGGGACTTGCCAGTCTGTGCTCTAAAAAAGGGTGCAACTAGCACCCACACTGACAAAACTGATGACCTCAATGTTACTGTAGAGAGACTAAACGGTCGTTTGTGATGCATGTTAAAGCTAAAATCAACAACTCAAGTCATTTATTTAAATTAGGCTGAGAATCAGCACTTTTCGAACGTCAAAATTACAAACGCCCGCCCTTCACCACTTCCTAAAGAAGACTTCCTTCCGAAAGCACTTGGGCACATATTAGTGCCCAAGTGCTTTCGCTGGGGAGAAGAAGGGGCGCAACAAACTGTCCAGCAGCACAGCTGTCTGTTCAGTTAGAAAATAAAATGCTAGGATCAAGAAATTGCTGACGACACGACACCAAAGGATTTTTCTTTTTGCCCCGCACTAGGAATTTCTCCTGTATCGTGGGTGCGTTTACAAACATTTAAACTCACATACATAGACAGCTAGACCCGGAAAAACTACTTGTAGGCAATACAAATATGTATTCCGTGCGGGAATCGAACCCGTGACACGCAGCGCAGCAGTCAATCGCTTAACCACTGCGCCAACAGTGCCGTCAAGCAGCATTTTGCATGTGGTAAAGTATTTTGTGTGTTAAGGCCTATGGTTTATGTGAATCTCAGTGCCGGCAGCCTTTCAAGACGGCTACTACGTACTAATAAAATTCGTGGCGTCAAAATTGCTTTGAGAACAGTTGGTCTTGTGGTCGCAAGCGCGACTGCTGAGCGTGGGGTCTTGGGCTCGATTCCCGGGGTCGGGCACAAAAGTGTTATTGTGTTTTTCCATAGGGAATTTTTTCGTCACACCCCGGAGTTTTGAAGTTGGCGGTAAGAAGCTGGTCCTGATCTATCTCCGGTAGTGTTGGATTGTCGTCCCATCGGACAGTGAGAGTGAGGGAACAGAGAGTGCACCTGTGTCTGCGGACTAGCGTTGAAAAAAGCAGGAAAAAGTCCCGTTTCTTTCCAATTCCGTTGTTTTTTTCAATGTTTCATTCGAAAGTTTCGAGAAAATTTGTCAGTATATATTTCATGTTGTTTTTCAATAAAACCGAAAAAAACCGAAAAATATGAAAGAAACGGGAATCTTTCATGTTTTTTTTTTTTCAAATCCGTTCTTACTATATTTTTATTATTATAGATATTCTATGTTTTATCTCTTTCCATAATCTTCTGCCTAGCCTTTTCCCAACTATGTTGGGATCGGCTTCCAGTCTAACCGGATGCAGCTGAATACCAGTATTTTACATGGAGCGACTGCCTATTTGACCTCCACAACCCAGTTACTGGGTAATACGATACCCCTTGGTAAGACTGGTTGTCAGACTTTCGGGCTTCTGACTACCCGTAACGACTGTCAAAGATCCACGAATGACAGCCGGGACCAACGGCTTAACGTGCTTTCCGAGGCACGAAGGGGTCTCGGTATGTAAATATGATTACCCATCCACAGACCAACCGCGGCAAGCGTAGCTTAACCTGACCGATCGACCTGTGCGGCTGTTATTATAATACGTACTAATAAAATGGAGGGTAGAATGAAAAAATATATCGGCGAGTTAAGCGCGCCCGCCCCCACTGTTGTGCATCTAGTATTTGAGCTGTCACTTGCATAAATAGTTTTATCAATTTACGTGCTACAACCACTTTTCTTTCCAAAGGATACCTTCCGTTAATTTTTCTATGTAACATGCGAAAAAAACGGAAAAAAACCACAATTTGTTTTTTTCGTGAAAAAAACAAATTGTTATTTTCGGCATTTTCAACGCTACTGCGGACACACTTGTGCACTATAATATCTCCAGCGCCGAAGGCTAGTTTCCGCTTGAGACTTAACTAATATTTTATCTTCTGTCCTCTTCATAATAAAATAGAAAGAAAAAGATGCACATAACTTAAATTTAGTTTAGTTTGTGAACAAGGGAATCAGGGCCAATGTCGCCTCTAGCAGTGGCTGCCGAGACGTCTCCGTGTTTTGTGATAGCCAGTGTCTAGACGTGTGATGACTCTGTGATGGTTTAGACGCGTCTGTGTTTTTGAGTAGGAGTTGACTTGGAAAACGACAGTCTTGAGAGCTAAAAAATAACAGTTGTGCATCTGGCATCCATAGTGACAGATAGACGATCTAGATGTGACTGTGAAGAGCTGCGCGATCGTCCGCGGTGATTATGTGATGGCTTAGACGCGTCTATGTTTTTGCGTAGGAGTTGACTTGTAAAACGATAGTCTGAGAGCTAAAAAATAACAGTTGTGCATCTTGTGAAACGACACCGACAGACAGACGACCTTGATGTTACTGTGGAGAGACTGCGTGATCGTCTGCGGTGCATAGTGAAATCAATGAAGACTTTTTCAAAATTCTTTAATACTAAAATCAGTACCAAAGTTGCTATCAAATATGTTGCATGTGTTAACGCCAACGGTAGGCTGTGTCTTGCCTGTTCTTCACCATTGGAACCTACTACGCTTTGGAATGGGCGACTAGCATTATCTTTCTGACTGACCGACTCTTTGGCAATTCAATTCTGCTGGGAAGTTTGTTCCGCCACTTCTTCTTCCCAGCGATAGCACTAGGAAGTGGTGAAGGGCGGGCGTTTTTGGGGGACTGTCTTTTGTAATTTTAACGTTCGAAAAGTGCTGATTCTCAGCCTAATCTGAATAAATGACTTTTGATTTGATCAAAAGTGTCCGTTAATGGCTTTAATGAAATAAGTGCAAAGTAGTGTGGTGGTGCAGGTGTGGTGTGTGTGTAGTAGTGTGTAGTGTGAATAAGTGCTTTGAGTCCGAGTTGATTGAAGTAAAAAGTTACCTTCGTACACCCTCTATTTTCCTTAGTCATTGTTCAAATGTCTGTAGGTATTATCAAACCATGTATTTTAGTGTATTATATCATCTAACACGCGCAGAATCCTAGTATGGACAAGAATGCTTACGGAATTTTAATGACAATGTTTGGTTAGTCATTTAGCTTCAATACAATAGGTATGAGAATAATTTTAATATGACGAAAATGGCGTCGTTACTATGTGAATTGTCATTCAGAGGTGGTAATCCTACTAAGTACTAATATTATAAATGCGAAAGTTTGTGAGGATGGATGTATGTTTGTTAGTTTTTCACACAAAAACTCCTAAACGGATTTGGATGAGGCGCACAGATAGTTCATAACACATATATTATAATACCGTACGTGTATCAATCAATGTATTGTGTGTTGCTGCAATCACTAGTTCCATCTGTCAAAAAACGGTTTACCTAATGGATAGGGTATAGCAATACTGTCTGTACAATATTATTGCATTGCAATCTGATGCGCTTCAATATGTTAATAATATCCTACATGCCGACTTAAACCAGATCCCAAGGTTATCCACAAGCACTGCAGGCCTGCAGCCATCGATAAACACCATAAACCTGTTTTAATGTAAACTCTTACAATGTTTACATACGTCCGTCCCCTTCAAAAGCTTCAAACGTTATGAGGAACATTGACTGGACTGTTGAAAATTTAAATTTAGAACTTGCTTTTCGCATGCGCCGACACGGTCTATGCGAGTGGTTGTTGACGTGGAATTGATAATAGACTTTGTTTAGTAGGAGTAAAGTTTAAATTAATTTGTAATGGGTTTTGTTTCTTTTTTATTCTAAACGGCTTTTGTTTATCATGAGGCCGTATTTATAATTAGTTTTAAATTATAAAATGTTTCAGGACATTCCGCTATTCTAGTACGTTGAGATTTAGTAAATTAGGTAATTAATTATCACCTTTTGGATCCCAATTTATTTGGGGTCGGTGCAACATGTCATTTAGTCCATACCATATTCTCTATTAGTCGTCATCTCGGTAGTTACCCCATTTCTAGCCATATCATCATTCACAGAGCCCCGATGTCATTTAGTTAAAATATATAATACGAGGGGCCCATGGCTAAATAATAACAGCCGCACAGGTCGATCGGTCAGGTTAAGCTACGCTTGCCGCGGTTGGTCTGTGGATGGGTGACCATCTTTACATAGGTACCGAGACCCCTCCGTGCCTCGGAAAGCACGTTAAGCCGTTGGTCCCGGCTGTCATTCGTGGATCTTTGACAGTCGTTACGGGTAGTCCGAAGCCCGAAAGTCTGACAACCAGACTGCCTATCTGACCTCCACAACCCAGTTACTTACTGGGTAATACAATACCCCTTGGTAAGACTGGTTGTCAGACTTTCGGGCTTCTGACTACCCGTAACGACTGTCAAAGATCCACGAATGACAGCCGGGACCAACGGCTTAACGTGCTTTCCGAGGCACGGAGGGGTCTCGGTATGTAAAGATGGTCACCCATCCACAGACCAACCGTGGCAAGCGTAGCTTAACCTGACCGATCGACCTGTGCGGCTGTTATTATTTAGCCACGGGCCCCTCGCCACGCCTACTAATATACGATAATAGGATAATCATAATATGGGATGGGCTTATTGACCGATATAAGGTTCGATTCTGGGTAAAAAGCATTTTTGTGATGTCATTGCTGGTGGATATCTCATAATAGGATTAAAACAGTATCTTTTTTGATGATAACAAGGCGTTCAATGGCGCTGATTCCCTTGTTCACAAACTAAACTAAATTTAAGTTCTGTGCATCTTTTTCTTTCTATTACATCAAGAAAAGGACAGAAGATAAAATATTAGTTTACTCCTGTCAAATACAGATTAGACGTGAATAAAAACATGGCTACTAAAAAAAAATACGTCAATTTACGTCATGCGCTGACTATGTATAAATAAAGAATTAGTTTTGAATGTGATTGCGAAAGTTATGTAAGTAACAAAATAATGAATGCTGTACAACATCTCTGTTATACAACTCAAGGTTTTAGATTTCTGCTTAGGGACTAACCACATCAGCTTTTGTCCATAGAAAACAACGATTTTGTATGGAATGCGTACGCGGTCGTAAAGCTGAACGGATGCGTACGCTTTCCATACAAAATCGATGTTTTTTTTAGAGAATCAAAGTGGAAATTGATTCGATCGCTGCAACTAGCGTATGCTATGCCGTGTGTAGCTTGAATGCTGTTTTTTCTTCTCTTTTGTTGTGAATGCTGTGCACGTCTGTAATTGACGTAAACACTAGTCCGCGTCTCTGTTCTCTGTTATTTGTAAATGTTTGTTTTGTTGATGTGCCTTAATGATAAATAACTATTCAAACCCTACAGAACCTAGCGCATGGAGAGTTAGATCACAACACGGTTCTTCTCTGTGGAGGACGAAGTGAAGTTATTGGTTTACGTGGAATTCTTGAAGGTGCACGAAAGTATATATGGGTTCAATTCCTAGGTTGGTCTTGACATGTGACCTGTATAAATGTCTAACTTCTAAGCACGTTTAGCGTTTATAGTACGTCGTGTGATTGTACGCAGGCATGTTGAGGCCCCCTTTCGACATGATGAACGTTGAACCGTCCTACCAATTGACAAATTGATTCAGCAAATTGAATTGTTGCTCACGAGTGTTTTTTACTTGACTGCTACCAACCCATCTGTCTCTCTCTGGTCACTCTGCCCCTTGCTGTTCCATCGACCTGTCTGATGTTGGAGGAAGCCTTTGCGACTGGCAGATGGACATATAAAACATAAAGATTGATGTAACCAATATTTAGATTTAAAAGAATTTTCGTGGAGTTTTTTGTCCTTTTTTCCATAGGAACCTACTACGCTTTGGAATGGGCAACAAGATTCATCTTTCCGACTGACCGACCTCTTGACAGTTTAAGTGCTTTAGGCATAAATGCTTTGAGTTTTAGTAATACTTGAACTTCAAACCCATAGCATAGCCATCCTATATTGTTCCCACTGCTGGGACACAGGCCTCCTCTCTTCGAGAGGGAGTGGGCTATGATCTACCACGCGGGCCCAGTGCGGATTAGTGGGTGTCACATAAATTTTTTTGGAACGAAGTTCCTTATTGCGCGATTCGAAAGGGGGCTAGACGGAAAAAATTAAGACCAAAAGTTGGAACGACACTTTTTAGGGTTCCGTAGCCAAATGGCAACGGAACCCTTATGGATTCGTCATGTCTGTCTGTCCGTCCGTATGTCACAGCCGCTTTTTTCCGAAACTATAAGAGCTATACTGTTGAAACTTGGTAAGTAGATGTATTCTGTGAACCGCATTAAGATTTTCACACAAAAATAGAAAAAAAAACAATAAATTTTGGGGGTCCCCATACTTAGAACTGAAACTCAAAATTTTTTTTTTCATCAAACCCATACGTGTGGGTTATCTATGGATAGGTCTTCAAAAATGATATTGAGGTTTCTAATATCATTTTTTTCTAAACTGAATAGTTTGCGCGAGAGACACTTCCAAAGTGGTAAAATGTGTGTCCCCCCCCCCCCCCTGTAACTTCTAAAATAAGAGAATGATAAAACTAAAAAAAATATATTTTTTTTTTGCTATAGTTGTAAGCCGTGCGGCGTGCGCGTGTTTCTCTGTCTGTCTCTCTCTCTTTGAACTTCGTTCCATCCGGGTGTCCCTTGACACCTCTCAAGTTTTTTTTTTTTTTGTTTTGGTTTCCTCACGATGTTTTCCTTTACCGTTTTGAGAGCAGTGGTGATGAAATCATGCTGCACTTCAAGCCCAATCATGAGATTATCCACAGCAAACATTCCCATCCATATTTCTTTCAACACAAGTCATAAAATATAATAATATTCCGCTGTTTCCAACGCGTTGAATTCCTGTAGACTCTTAATGTTACATTGTTCATACTGTCATACATTACGATATTCTGTTTTGCTGAACAAAAGGACATTGTCAAATAGTGCTGTGCTGTAGTTTCGGTTTCGGCTTTAGTTATCGAAGGAAGAAAAAATAGTCTAGAAAACAGTGTTGTGGGACACCCGCACCCTAATTGCGTAACACACTATTAATTTCAATTTGAATCATTTTGAAGGATATTTCTAATCCATAGCTTCTTATGTTCGAAAAATGTGTCTGCTGAACAACGTAAATCGTGCAATGAATGTTGTTGAAATGTCAAAATTAAACCCATTTGCTACTGGGCCTCAAGTCTGCTATTACAATAGTGTCAGAATGGTCTATCATTGATTTCATAATTGTTGATTTTGACAAGTTTGGTAATCTACTAACATAATGGCGTCATTATGACTTTCCAGTGGTCAACCACTGACACTCCATTGAAAGAAATGGCATAGAATGGTAATCTCGTACATAATGATAAATGAATGACTGACTTACATAAAACACTTGACTTGTTTAAAACACTAATAAATAATAATGTAAATGAAATCTGGCATAAATAAAGTAGTGGTAGTTTTTCGAAAATCATTTCTACTAACGGGTTTTATAATAATGGTAATACGACAATGTCATTATGACACAATTCTATTACGAGACCATTGACCGACCAATGATCGCCATTAAGAATTTAGCAGATTACGAACTTTAAGCAAAATGACAATGGAATCATCATCTGCCTAGCCTTTTCCCAACTATGTTGGGGTCGGCTTCCAGTCTAACCGGATGCAGCTGAATACTAGTATTTTACATAGAGCGACTGCCTATCTGACCTCCACAACCCAGTTACTGGGTAATACGATACCCCTTGGTAAGACTGGTTGTCAGACTTTCGGGCTTCTGACTACCCGTAACGACTGTCAAAGATCCACGAATGACAGCCGGGACCAACGGCTTAACGTGCTTTCCGAGGCACGGAGGGGTCTCGGTATGTAAAGATGGTCACCCATCCACAGACCCACCGCGGCAAGCGTAGCTTACCCTGACCGATCGACCTGTGCGGCTGTTATTATTTAGCCACGGGGATCGTGTTGGAATGAAGAATTTATAAAAATAGCAGACTTGGGGCCCTTAGTGTGTTACGCAATTACCCCGCTGGTCAGAACGGAGTTCCTATCGCTGTTGCACACTTGGCTAATGAGAGTTAGGCCGAAAAAGTGCAACATTTCGACTGTTGACGACACTTTTGTTACGTAACAGTTCGGTCTAGTCACGGGTCTAGCTCTCATGCGCCAAATATTCAGAGTACAACGTGCCGTTAAGGAACTTCGTCCCAAAAACGTCAGTGGCGCCTCACAAAAAAAGGCGCCGATGGTGGCTGGCTGGTGACACGGACCTATTCTGTTGTTCTCTGAGTCAGTTCACAAAGAATGCATTATTTGTAAATTTAATTATAATAATAAGTTAGGATACCGTTTTAGATATGTGTGTACATATCTAAAACTGTATCCTAACAGAGAATCCTATTGCGATAGTGTTATCGCAATAGGATTCTCTGTAATGATAGATGTAATGTTGGAAAACAAAAAGAAACTAACTGTATACACGCGACATTGTCTACTATCATTCTCATTAAATTCATGTGACTAATTATTTTAATTAATCTACGGTCTTATCTATGACAACACAACAGTTGACCTATTGTCGCGTCAATGAAGAGACAAAAGTCAAACTTTACGACCGCGCCAGTTTCGGCGATAAACAAAAACCGAAATATCGGTTTCGGCTAACTGAAATTAAACTGTCAAGCACTAGTGTCTATTATTAGTACTTATTACGTAAAACCGTCGGCGATATCCGGAATATTGTATGATAAGTACGTTTTTATGTCGCTACAAGTAACATAGACTTAATTGAGTAGTTAGCTAAACGATTGAATGCCACTGTACAAACAAACTAGCATCATTTGTCCTGGTTTTTTTTGCCACCATTCGGTTACAGCCATAAAGCTTTACTCCATCGGCCATCTCTTCGTCTAGCTAGATTTACCAGCAGTCAAATCCATTATATCTATATTATGCCAAATTGAGAAACGTGAACTTTTGTATGCCGTCGTGAATTCGTGATGTACGCTGTTGTGACGCTTTGGATGGTAAGTATTGATTGATTACTATGGAGTTCAGGATTATTAAACAATAACAGAAATAAAGTAAATGCTTCTATTTACAGAGAAAACCGTTTTCTCTGTAAATAGAAGCATTTACTTTGACCACTTTTGAAAATTACCTGCAGCCGATCGATTCTGTAAAAATCTCTCCGTGAAAAGTTAGGTGAAGTGAGCTTAGAGTGAGCTGTCAATAGTGCCATTCCCTAGCATTCGTTAGATTGACAGCTCACTCCACGCTCACTTCACTTAAGTTTTCACGCTGACATGGCTACAGAATCGCACTGCTGATCTGTCGAAACACGTGTGGCGATTAGTTTATCACATTAATTGAAACCACGTAGGTATTCTACATTATGTATATTCAAATTTTATTTGTTTCAAATTGACGGTATTTCAAGTTAAACAAATATCAACTTTATTTTAATGAAAATTAAGTTGATTTCAGTCACTAGCACTATTGAAAAAGTTATAAAAATGTTTTCAGTTGTAGCGTAAACTGAACTTTATTGTGTAGTAATTAAAGTTATTTTTCCATAAACTCACATTTCTAGCAAATATGTTGTAATTTTATTTTAGTTTAAACATACACAAATTAAAATAATTACTAACAATTACCATTCTAGCCGTGGGACCTTCGTTCGTTTGAGTATTTGATTTGTGATTATTGGTAACAAGTAACAATACTATAAGTACAGCAGTGCGATTCTGTAACCATCTCACCGTGAAAACTTAGGTGAAGTGAGCGTGGAGTGAGCTGTCATTCCGAATAATGCTAGGGATTGACACTACTGACAACTCACATCAAGCTCACTTCACTTGAGTTTTCACGGTGAGATTTTTACAGAATCGACCGGCAGTTTGTGTTGAATTGTTGATACCATCGCCCCGCGCGTGTATAGTGAGTTATTAATTATTATGAAGGGTGGTTTATTTCATGCCAATTTTTAAGTTATTTATTTTGTATGAAATATTTAAATATTTTTATTAAATTAGGGGCCCGTGGCTAAATAATAACAGCCGCACAGGTCGATCGGTCAGGTTAAGCTATGCTTGCCGCGGTTGGTCTGTGGATGGGTGACCATCTTTACATACCGAGACCCCTCCGTGCCTCGGAAAGCACGTTAAGCCGTTGGTCCCGGCTGTCATTCGTGGATCTTTGACAGTCGTTACGGGTAGTCAGAAGCCCGAAAGTCTGACAACCAGTCTTACCAAGGGGTATCGTATTACCCAGTAACTGGGTTGTGGAGGTCAGATAGGCAGTCGCTCCATGTAAAATACTGGTATTCAGCTGCATCCGGTTAGACTGGAAGCCGACCCCAACATAGTTGGGAAAAGGCTAGGCAGATGATGATTTTGTATGAAATATTCAGTTTTCTATTTTTAGTAAAATTGTTTTTTTTTTACTGGCAGTTAACAACTTGTCATAATAGCTGTACTGTTTAGGGCTGATTGTACAGTCAGCATCAAAAATATCGGGACGTACACACTGTTCAAAATGATCTCAACAACTAAGAAAATTAAACTTTGTCTCAATTGGATAAAGTTCTTGTCAGAATGGCAGTTGTCGTGTACTGTCTTCATTCTGAAACATTCCTTGTCTCATTGAGTTAATATGGCATTTTTATAGATGTTTAGATCATTTTGAATAGTCTGTTCGTCCCGATATTATTGACGCTGACTGTACTAACGTTTTACTATTATATACATATATTCGATTACAGCCGTGCTGTTATGTACAATGCTTACCAGCTTGCAGAATCGACGTCAAAACAACCATAATCTTTAGAAGTTGAGCGTGTAATCAAACTATTTTAGTAGTTACAATGTAGCAACAATACAGTGGCGTAGCTCATCCTAAAGGGGCCCTGTATCAATTTTTTTTGGCGGCCCTTTTTACACGACTTTAGTGGTGAAGAGAGCAGTAGTGGCCCAGTCGAATGGCCGCGACTTACTACATAGTTGTTGGTCGTGGGTTCGAACCCAGGTAGGCAGTTGACTTTGATTTTGGTTAAATAGTTTTATCGCCACTGCAGCACTGTTCTCAAAACGGTCAAGGAAATCATCGTGAGGAAACCGACATGTCCTAGAATAAAAAATGTGTGGTTTATTACGGCTCACTCCCCTCACAGAGAGGCCTGTGTCCCAACAGTGGGAAAATTCACCTTTATTTTTCTGTTATTTTCTTCTTCTCCGTTTATATATGTTTGCACATAGATATTTAAATAAATAAATAAGGATTTCAGGTTTTAATTTAAATATTTTTTAATATATCATTTTAAAAATTTTGGCTTAAACACGTCGCGTCGTGGGCCCCCGTAGCTCAGGGGCCCCGTATCGTCGGATACGGCTGATACAGCGGTAGCTACGCCCCTGCAACAATGGCCAGTTTTAGGGTGTTGAACCCTACGACCACTGGTTGCTTAGTTGCGTAACCAAGGCACTGGACCGTTACACCAATTTAAATTATAATGAGGAGGTATTGAGATGGCGTTAAAAAGAATGGAGTCATCACTACATTATTTAGATTTTTAAATTAGACGCTGGCGCCGAGTCCTTTATTCACAAACTAAACGAAATTTAAGTTTAGTGCATCTTTTTCTTTCTATTTCATTAAGAAAAGGACAGAAGATAAATTTTAATATTAGTTTAGTCCTGTCAAATTAGTCAGCGCCTGACGTAAATTGATTTACTTTTAGTCGCCATGTTTTTAATCACTTCTAAACTGTCTATGGATTATCTTAATTTGACAGGACTAAACTAATATTTATCTACTTTTTAAACCATGACAACCCAAGTCTTGGATAGAGGTACCATTTAGCGGTTTGTTAACATCATCATCATATCTGCCTAGCCTTTTCCCAACCATGTTGGAGTCAGGTTCCAGACTAACTCGATACAGCTGAATACTAGTATTTTACATGAAGCGACTGACTATCTGATTTCCACAACCAAGTTACTGGATCACACGATAGCTCTTGTAAGACTGGTTGAGACTGTCGGGCTTCCGACAACCCGCAACGACTGTCAAACTTACCGTGCTTTCCGAAGCCCGGAGGGTCTCGGTATTAAATAGATGTTCACCCATCCACGACCTGGCCGTGGTAGACGTAACTTAATCTTGATCGATCGCCCCATGCGGCTGTTACTTAGCCACCCACGTCTACCTTTTTTCCATTGTTATTCGATACTTAGTTGAAGAAAATTCCACGCTGGAGAACAAATACTCTGTTTACGTAATGGGATTCTTCGCAGGAATGTGAAATACCTTCCTGTTTGGATAACTCATAGTTTATATTAGACTGTCTGTCGCCCGCGACTAGGGTTACCAGATGGAAAATTGAAAAGTCCTGACAAAAATCCTGATTTCCATAGAAAAGTCCTGAGATTTTGTCGCAAACGTAATTTAAAACTCTGTGGAAAAATCAGTTATTGGTTTTGTGCACATAAATTGATTCCAACTCTAAAAATATGTTGATGTTAATTACGTTGATTTGTGAATATACCTATCCAAAGAAGAAACAATTATATATTTTTCTATAAGTAGTTTCTTTCTAATAAAAAAAAATAATATAAATCTGTATTTTATTGAAAATCGAAAAATCCTGAGATTTCCAAAATCCGGCCGCAATCCTGTTAGCAGCCTAAAAATCCTGAAATCTCAGGACAAATCCTGAGATATGGTAACCCTACCCGCGACTGCTTTCGCACGTGCAATCTTTTCACACAGTTTTACAGTTTCAGGGGTGAATGGGGTCCGCTAGAGCCGATGCCTGCCAGGGTCGCGGATTGTTCGAAAGAGTTACCGTGACTCCGCCCCTTTTTTTTTTTTTTTTGAGGATGGGAAATCATCAAATGACTCCTCCCGCTCTGGGTGGAGCAGAAGGGAGTGTCAGACTTTTACTGACTAAAACCCACCCGTGTTCCTTCCTTAGCCCTTTATGTTCCAGGGCAGCGGTAAACCTTCCAGGGCAGCGGTAAACCTTCCAGGGCAGCGGTAAACTCCGCCCGTGGCACAGGTAACTGAAGGAACACGGGTGGTGGGTAGCCACGCCCCGCGGTTTTACCCGCATTAGTTTCGATCCCGTGGGAATATCGGGATAAAAAGTATCCCGTGTGTTAATCCTGGTTATAAACCACCTGTGTGCCAAATTTCATCCAAATCCGTTCAGTAGTTTTTGCGTGAAACAGTAACAAACATCCATCCATACAAACTTTCACGTTTATCATATTAGTAGGATGTATGTATTAGAAAATAAGGGTAATTGCGTCGCAACGGATGCCTCACTGCGATACTTCGCGATCGCGGTATAGCTCGCTACCTCAATGTCAACTCAATATAAAACAAATGCATTCTAATAGACACGCCAGGCATCGAAACCAAACAGCCCGCGATATATTGCAGTGATAAATTATTTTATTTGTAAGTAGGTTTGTACAAACACTTTTACACGTCAATCATAGTTTAAAACTAGATGAGGTCGGTGTTTCCTATCTGACTACTCTGAGAAGAAAGGCCGAAACAAACTCAGGGGTCACAGTCTCTTTTAAAGTCCAGACATAATCTTGGTCAGATCATGTGAAGACCATGTAGATAGTGTGGTATCTTCACCCTTAGAATAATCGATCCTGACCATTAGTTATCTGTTGTAGAGTCCAGAAAACAGTAGCCCCATTTAAAATACTGAAAACTGCGGATTATGAAGATAATCCTGTTCAAAACAGTCTCCCTCGAAAAAATCTAAGCGCACACGCACAAGTAGATCATAACTCTTGGCAATAGATCAGACGGGATGCCAGACAGACGCCAAAATAACCACAAGGTTAATATTTGGTGAACCAATGTACTTTTTAGTTTCGTTTGGAAGATGGTGAACATGTGGCGTCTGAATTTTTTTGTAGGAAGCCAGAATATATGGGTAATGAAAAATTCATTACCCATATATTCTGGCTTAACCATCATCCAATTCAATCATAGATTAGTTGTCACTCTGGGGTTTAGCAACGAAAATTGATCTGTATATGGGGGCCTGTATAATTTCTAAGGGTGCTTATGTGGGTAGCGGGATCGTCCGAAAGGGTTACCGCTGCCCTGGAACATAAAGGGCTAAGGAAGGAACACGGGTGGGTTTTAGTCAGTAAGAGTCTGACACTCTCTTCCGCTCCACCCAGAGCGGGAGGGGTCATTTGATGATTTCCCATACTCAAAAAAAAAAAAACCGGCCAAGTGCGAGTCGGACTCGCCCATGAAGGGTTCCGTTACGTTACGATTTATGACGTATTAAAAAAAAACTGCTCACTAGATCTCGTTCAAACCAATTTTCGGTAGAAGTTTATATGGTAATGTACATCATATATTTTTTTTAGTTTTATCATTCTCTTATTTTAGAAGTTACAGGGGGGGGGACACACATTTTACCACTTTGGAAGTGTCTCTCGCGCAAACTATTCAGTTTAGAAAAAAATAATATTAGAAACCTCAATATCATTTTTGAAGACCTATCCATAGATACCCCACACGTATGGGTTTGATGAAAAAAAAAATTTTCAGTTTCAGTTCTAAGTATAGGGACCCCCAAAATTTATTGTTTTTTTTCTATTTTTGTGTGAAAATCTTTATGCGGTTCACAGAATACATCTACTTACCAAGTTTCAACATATAGTATAGTATATAGCTCTTATAGTTTCGGAAAAAAGCGGCTGTGACATACGGACGGACAGACAGACAGACAGACAGACAGACAGACAGACATGACGAATCCATAAGGGTTCCGTTGCCATTTGGCTACGGAACCCTAAAAAGGGTGCTTATGTGCTCACGTAAAGAAACAGGTAAAATATTGTAACCGTTACTTTCCGTAGATCCATCCCGTAGCGATATGTAGCCGGAAAATCCACTGCTTTATGCAAGTACTCTAAGGAACAATAATCTAAACCACATTTGTAATGGCATCTCGATCACGGTGGTGACGGAAGTAACTGGTGCTTATAGCACAGGAGTCTTCCTAGTTTAAGCCCAGTTGCACAAGTATCTTGCCACTAACTTAGTCTAAATTAAGGTACAAAATAGTATGTAAATAGGTTTAAGTCTTGAACGAATCAATATTGTTTATTTTATCTTATTCTGATCAATTAAAAGTAGTCGTATATTGTACTCGTTTATCCCAAACGAAGGAGTATCGGTGGATTTTTCGGAGTGTCTTGGTTTTGTGCTTTTTAGGGTTCCGTAGCCAAATGGCAACGGAACCCTTATGGATTCGTCATGTCTGTCTATCTGTCTGTCTGTCTGTCCGTCCGTATGTCACAGCCGCTTTTTTCCGAAACTATAAGAGCTATACTGTTGAAACTTGGTAAGTAGATGTATTCTGTGAACCGCATTAAGATTTTCACACAAAAATAGAAAAAAAAACAATAAATTTTGGGGGTCCCCATACTTAGAACTGAAACTCAAAAAAAATTTTTTCATCAAACCCATACATGTGGGGTATCTATGGATAGGTCTTCAAAAATGATATTGAGGTTTCTAATATCATTTTTTTCTAAACTGAATAGTTTGCGCGAGAGACACTTCCAAAGTGGTAAAATGTGTGTCCCCCCCCCCCTGTAACTTCTAAAATAAGAGAATGATAAAACTAAAAAAAATATATGATGTACATTACCATATAAACTTCCACCGAAAATTGGTTTGAACGAGATCTAGTGAGTAGTTTTTTTTTAATACGTCATAAATCGTAACGTAACGGAACCCTTCATGGGCGAGTCCGACTCGCACTTGGCCGGTTTTTTGTATTTGTGTTCATTATTTGCGTCATGTTAATCGCAAATAAGCTCATTTGCTTTCTTTCTTTCAATAATGATGTCATTATTATGTCGGGCGCTTCACGTCATCGGGTGTTAAAATAATCGTGTTTTATTAATACATCGTAGACTTTAGTTTATCTCGCATGTTTTGGCAACCAATTAATATTATGCCAGCCCTGCCAGTTCTGATTTATTTCTTTCTTCTTCTCGCCACAGTCGGTCGATTCTGTAAAAATCTCACCGTGAAAACTCAAGTGAAGTGAGCTTGATGTGAGTTGTCAGTAGTGTCAATCTAGCATTATTTGGAATAACAGCTTACTCCACGCTCACTTCACCTAAGTTTTCACGGTGAGATGGTTACAGAATCGCACTGCAGGTTATAATGTCAATACCAACACTACCAACGCATCTTTCATAGGTAATTAAAAACGTATAAATTAAACTAGCTTCTATATTAGTATTTAAGCCAATCTGTTAAGAAATTGGTACTACTAAGTATTTACAATGTACCTTGTAAAAGGACCTAAATATTTTTTTTTAAATTTTTTTGCTTTTGCTTTCAAACCGGTTGTTCTCGTTTCGGTACGTGGAGTATGAGAATAGCTCTCTCGCTGTAGTGGAAAGGATTAGTCTCTGTAAGTCAGACTGACAGTACGAGTGACTTACCAAGGTGCGCACTACATACTTCGAGATTTTTACAAAACCTTTAGCATTTATTAAAGAGTCATAATCTTAACACTGTTGGGGTACAGCGGATCGATTCTGTAAAAACCTCACCGTGAAAAATTAGGTGAAGTGAGCTTAGAGTGAGCTGTCAATAGTGTCAATCCCTAGCATTAGTTGGAATGACAGCTCACTCCACGCTCACTTCACCTGAGTTTTCACGGTGAGATGGTTACAGAATCGCACTGCAGGTCCACACTCTGTTGAGAGAGTGAGTCGAAACTGTGAGGGGTGTTACAGTATTGTTCGGGTCGGCATGATTCGCCTCAGCAAGACCGGTTATTTTGCCGACTGGTTGTGCCGAATCTGTCGACCCGCACCCTAATTGCGTAAGTAATGTACTTCCAATAATAATCTATTAAAAAAAAAAAAATAACGTTGCCCCACACTAGGAATTACTCATGTATCGTGGGTGCGTTTACAAATGATTCATGAAAAAGGAAAAAAGAAAAATCAAAAAGAAATAAAGGAAGGAATCATTTAAAAAGATATTGGTATCATATTATGTTCGAAAAATTTGTCTGCTCAACAATGTTAATAACGCAATGAACGTTGGTTGATTATAGAGAATGCCTTTTTTTTTTTTTTTTTGAGGATGGGAAATCATCAAATGGCTCCTCCCGCTCTGGGTGGAGCAGAAGGGAGTGTCAGACTTTTACTGACTAAAACCCACCCGCGTTCCTTCCTTAGCCCTTTATGTTCCCTTTCGGATGGTCCTGCTACCCTTGTAGAGAATGCCTAAGGCATTAAGTCCGCTTTTGTAACTTTACGAAAAGTTTTAATAAATAAATAATGTTGTTGAACTTTCACAATTAAAGTCAGTGCTGTTAATAGTGAGTTCCACAATTATCCTGCTGAACAAGTGTGTAGCACACGCACACCCAAATGTAATCCAACACGTGGGCACAGTGTAGCTATATTATATGTCTTCGAATTTTTTGTCCATCAAAATGTGGATATTATGAATATGTCAAAGTCAAAGTCAAATCATTTATTTCAAATAGGCACATCTGAACATCAAAATTAAAATAAAATTGATTCTAGTCGCCCCTTCCAAAAGGTAGTTTTCGTATGGAGAAGAATGGGCAAGAAACTCCACCGTTACTCTTTTAAAAATGTTTTACAATACTTTACATACATTAATTATATAATTATATGTGAAGACGATGCACCTAAACATAAAATTACTATACCACATAGGTAAAAGAATTAAAATGAATTTATGAAACCATGACATATAAATTGACTACGTGATAGATACATGGTGCTCACATATTTACAAACTCACATATTTACAAACAATATGAAGTGCCACATCCCGTCAATAACAAAATATAATATTTTTGTTCATTATCACAGGTCGTATTCTTCATATTTTATCTCCCAATTGTCTTTACGACGACCTCCGCCGCTCGCAGATGGCAGATTTTATTTATTTTTTTATTGCAGTTGCTACTGGAGTGCTATTTACGTCCGTCATTTAATAGACTTGCCAACACAGCTTCAGTAGCGGTAGCGTTGAATTGAAAATGAAACTTTCTTTGAAAAACTTTGTAATAGATTGCGGAATTTTCTTATCGGTTTTCGCCATTTCCTTTAGAATAAAATAGAATATCATTTATTTGCAAATATGGGTGATACTTATGTAGATAGTAGTAGGTATAAATCAGAGTTCTGCCATATTTCACCATTCGGCATGCAAACATTTCCATTATACAAAATTGTTAAAATTTAAATTCTCACTAAAACATTGAATTAATTATTACATTAAATAAATAAAATTTCGTCCGATATATGCAGTTTGAACGATGGTTCATCATCATCTGCCGAGCCTTTTCCCAAGTATATTGAGGTCGGCTTCCTGTCTAACCGGATGCAGCTGAATACCAGTATTTTACATGGAGCGACTGCCTATCGGACCTCCACAACCCTGTCACTGGGTAATACGATACTCCAGGAGTATGACCAGGATTACCAAGGAGTATTACTCCTTGGTAATCCTGGTCACACAGGTATTTTTTTTTTACCAATCTACGATTTCATTTTAGAAGATAATGCTGGACTGGATGCAGGGTGTTCTTCACCTTCAGAACACCTCTGGATAAATATAAGACTATAATTAAATAACTAATTAAAAACTATAATTAATCTATAATTAAAATCTGACGACTGTCAGACATGCCGAACCCTCTCGGGTGTTTCCAAAAATCTCCGAGGAAGTTTTCTCAATTGCACTGCGGTTTTCCGACAATCAATCTATGTGTATCTACCGAGGATTGAAAGAATGTGCATAAATGAAGACGGTTAATTAATGCGATATCAAGCAAGGCCATTTAAGCACATTCATGAGGAAAATAATGAAGAAATACCTCGGTTTAACGAATTTATTTCCATTAAGAACACAAATACACAATAGTTCACTTAACATAATTGAGACAGAAATAAATCACGTAGTCATGTTCTCTGTAATACGACAAAAAGAAGACAGAAATATGTATTTAAAAGTAGACTTGTAAAGATTTTAAATTCAACCAAAAGGTTTTTTATCTATCATTTTTTTTTCAAGCATATTTTTTTCTATCTACAGTGCGAGTCTATATAAAGTGCACATATTAAAAAGGGTGAAAATATACAATTTTATCGACGGAAAAAATGTCAAAAAAAATAATAATTTAATGGACTTTTAATTTTTTTTACTCTCGTCTTGGACCAAGACGAGAGTGAAAGTGACGTGAGTGTTGTGAGTTTAAGTTTGTCTGCATGGGGTACCAAGAGTCTTGGTACCCCATGCAAACAAACTTAAACTACTCTATATTCTTCACAGTTGGGTGACGTAACCTTTTTCAGCAGAAAACCAGTTATTAACCGACTTCTAAGAAAGGAGGAGGTTCTAAATTCGGATGTTTGTATTTTTTGTTTTTTTATGTTTGTTCGCGCATAACTCCGTCGCTTGCCAACCGATTTGAAAAATTCTTTTTTCGTTGGAAAGGGTATACTTCCCAAATGGTCCCATAGAAATTTCATCAAAAACGGTTCAGTAGTTTGGTTTTTAAACCAAAATTACTGGTAAAAATTACAACTTAAAAGAGAAAAATAAAAACTTTTTTGCAAAAAAAGAAATCAACCGACTTCCAAAAACGACACTACAAAGTGAAAAATAACTTTAATTTCAGAAGTCGGTGGCAAACAACGAAAATGTGAACCCAACGACACCGACTTCCGAAATTAAAGTTATTTTTCACTTTGTAGTGTCGTTTTTGGAAGTCTAACAATATTATAATACAAAAACTATATTATAGTACTAATAGATTCTCGATATTACATCGACTTTGAGTCAGCCATTTTTAAACCTAGACATCTAGTCACGTGATAGTAAAAGCTAAGTCTTTCTGTGTCATGGTCTGCGCGCATGTGTCATAAAAAACGTCTGCTGACGTCATCGTTTAGCATTCGCAACACTGACGACTACTTCGTGACGTCATTCGCGAAAGACGCGTCAGCGCATGCAGACTAAAACAAATGAATGAGTGTTTAGTCTGTTCAAGGATTGAGGCAGTTTTGGGATGTTTTATCGAGCTAATGGCGCCGACTGGTTTGCGTGAAGACTTTACTAAGACGACTGCATAGCTATAAAACGATTCGGTGCCGAATCAAACATCAATCAATGTTATCGAACGAGTCCACTAAACGCTGTAAGTACATGAATCCGAAGCCCGAATTTTTTTACAGTTAGACGAACCTTATTTGCGGTCAAGGAATACGCAAATCAGGTAGACGAAAATGTGTCCTTTTCGACTCGTAAGCCTGTCGATAAGGATAAGTTCCGCCTGCCGATGCCGGTCGATTCTGTAAAAATCTCACCGTGGAAACTCGAGTGAAATGAGCTTGATGTGAGTTGTCAGTAGTGTCAATCCCTAGCATTATTTGGAATGACAGCTCATTCCACGCTCACTTCACTTAAGTTTTCACGGTGAGATGGTTACAGAATCGCACTGCTGGAAGGAGGACGCGCGGGCTCGCGAAAGATGGAAGGTGTGGAGCGAGGAGGGAGGCCTTTGTTCAGGAGTGGGACAGCGTAGCCTGTCGAATGATTGTGTGTTGATGCTGGTATCTTTTTCTAGAGCGAGAAACACGAGTCGTTTTGAGGTATAAAAAAACTTGAGAGGTGTCAAGGGACACCCGGATGGAACGAAGTATAACTGGCTTTTCTATGAGAGAGAGAGAGAGAGAGAGAGAGAGAGAGAGAGAGAAATAAAGCAGGGGCTTACAAATATAGCAAAAAGTGTCGTTCCAACTTTTGGTCTTAATTTTTTCTGTCTAGCCCCCTTTCGCAACGCGCGATAAGGAACTTCGTTCCAATAATGTACACAGCTAGTAAAACTTCATGTGGGCGATAATGTCGAGATGCATACGAAAATTGCAGTGCTATTTCCAAATGTAACAACTCCTACATTTTCATTCTTGCTAACAGAATCTTGGTTATCATGACGCCATGCATTTTTGTGTAGGAATTATCGTAACGGCACTGTGTGGGTGGTTATTTGGAACAACACAATTGGAGACACAAACATTGAATTAACGCCTTCGTGTCGATATGAAATAGGACAGCCAGAGCACACAATTGAAAGAATACTTTAACAGTTGTATGAATGGGTGGCGTTGTTCTTGTAGGAATCTCAAAAGGTGAACTGACCACCTGCAGTGCAATTCTGTAACCATCTCACCGTGAAAAGTTAGGTGAATTATTTTTACAGAATCGATCGGCCGTGCCCTAATTGTGTAACACACTATCAATAAGAAACAAAGAAAATACATTTATTTGGCACAAACTAAAAGACACACAATACACCAGATACATACATCAGATAAAACAAACAATAAAATAAAATAAAAAGTGTGAAGTCCGATGTAAGAAAATTAGTCAGCGCCTGACGCAAATTGACGAATTTTTAGTAGCCATGTTTTTAATCACGACTAATTTGTCTATGGAGTATTTTAATTTGACAGAACTTAACTAATATTTACCTTCTGTCCTTTTCTTAATGAAATAGAAAGAAAAAGATGCACTGAACTTAAATTTAGTTTAGTTTGTGAACAAGGGAATCGGCGCCATTATATCATTAGATAAATCAAAAATTGATCAAAAAACACATTTTGCAAAAATTTAACCATTAGTCACTATTTTTAACAATTCGTTGAGTTTAACTACGGATCAAAAAACCGGCCCTTATTAAATATATTACTACGATTACTTTTCGTTAACTTCAGATTACGTAAGAGCTTTATTGACTCGCAGTCGATTGTCAAAACAAAATAGTTAGCGGAAAGGTCGGCAACCTCCTTGTATAGCAACCGACTGCCTTGGCCAGTACAGTCACGAGCACCAATATGTCAACACTTGGCAACCTTTTTTTTTTTTTTGAGTTTGGGAAATCATCAAATGACTCCTCCCGCTCTGGGTGGAGCAGAAGGGACTGTCAGACTCTTACTGACTAAAACCCACCCGTGTTCCTTCCTTAGCCCTTTATGTTCCAGGGCAGCGGTAAACCCTTTCGGATGTTCCCGCTACCCACACTTGGCAACTTTCAATTGCGATTTTTTCGTGAAATAACGAATGCAACGTTGAAATACGACATATCACGTCATAAACCTGTGGGTTTGAAAATGCTATGTTCGTAACAACATAAAATTTAATTAAAAAACTTGAGAGGTGTCAAGGGACACCCGGATGGAACGAAGTTTAAAGAGAGAGAGAGAGAGAGAGGCAGACAGAGAAACACGCGCACGCCGCACGGCTTACAACTACCTATAGCAAAGTGTCGTTCCAACTTTTGGTCTTAATTTTTTCCGTCTAGCCTCCTTTCGCAACGCGCGATAAGGAACTTCGTTCCAAAAATAAAGGAGCAAATCGCTTTTGAATAAAGCCGAGTGTATACATACTTTTGCTCGTGACTGTACACATCGCCTCCCATTTTCGGAGGGGCGTCAATCGGGCGATGACGTTGGCAGGTAACCTGACAACTTCTCATTGCATGACAAAAAAAGCAATCAATCTACCTAGCTATGTTAATGCAGATGGAAGTACCTACCGCGAGTTTACCTCGTGGCCACGATCAATGTTACCTAGTCAAAATATCCTGGTTGAAGAGGTAAATTCGTGTTATAGGTAGAAGAGAAATATTTTTGGTATCCAATTAGCTCATCAGAAAAACCCTTGTTAAAATCAAAACCAAAAGTCACTTATTCAAACTAGGCTGAGAATCAGCACTCTTCGAACGTCAAAATAATATAAGACAGTCCCCCAAAACGCCCGTCCTTCACCACTTCCTAGTGCGTCAGCTGGGAAGATGTGGCGCAACAAACACCCCAGCAGCACAGCTATCTGTTATCTTGTCTCCGTGTAGAAATGGAAAGATAAATGAAGCTGTAAGGTCCAGTGAGGGATCACAATTTTTTGCACAGTTTATTCAAATTGATGTTATTTCAAGTTAAACAAATATCAACTTTATTTTAATCGAAATTAAGTTGATTTCAGAGTGACTAGCACTATTGAAAAAGTTATAAAAATGTTTGAAGTTGTAGCGTAAACTTAACTTTATTATGTAGGTATTAAAGTTATTTTTCCATAAATTCATATTTGTTTACATTTTTGGCAAATAATCGCGAATGCAACTAAGTGAAAAATGATGATAATAATAATAATATAGTATTTATATAAGTGTTAATTTGTTAAAAAATAGTATTTACAAATAAATAAAGTATTCAGACTAAGTGAACATTTTTTCCAGAACATTTTTTGCCGGCATTCGTTTCGGCGAAGGTGGTGTGACAATCTGATAAGTGATAACGTTTGCAAGGCAAACATGGCGCAGATCGCACAAGGGGTTTGATTGAACTAAAAAAAACGTTACAGGTAGAAAACCCGAAAGTTGGGCAGCTGGTCCAAAATAGTACTTACAGACGCCAGCAGGTCAAGCTACCCGAAACTGTCAAATTTTTCCAATCAACCTTGAACCTTTAATGATAAAGTTGAAAATCTACTAAAGAAATTTGACAGATTGTAGTAGCTTGATGTGCTGGCGTGTACATACCTATATCGGTAATTAGGAATCGTTCAATCTAACTTATTGGCCTATTGGAGTCCAATAAGTAACGGGTGTCAAATACTTATTGATATATCCAGCCATATGTCAGACTAATAAAGCCGTAGGTAGGTACCCGACAAATTATCGGTAAACGTAAGGGCGAGGCCACAACACTGCGTTGCGGGGCGTTGTATCGCAATAATTTTGTTGTGTTGTAGATTTTTTACGATGCGACGACGCCGCAACGCAGTGTTTTGGATTGCCCTAAGGTTGGACGCCCTCAGGCTAGGTGGAGCGACGATCTTCGTAGGATGGCTGGTAGCAGCTGGATGAGAGTTGCCGAAAATCGAGTTGAATGGCGTGCAATAGGAGAGGCCTATGTCCAGCCGTGGACTGCTATAGGCTGATGATGATGATGAGGTACCCGACAGGGAAAGACAGATGACATCACTATGGCAGAATTTCGGTAGGTAGGTACTTAACTACATACCCAAGCTGATCCCTTTGGTTTTTAATGAACGTCACAATACGAAGTAACAGGCCAATCCAGGAAGGCACAAAATCCGTAGTTTTGGCCGAACTCGCAGGTGATTCCTACTCCGTACCACCGACACGCGACGGACATAAGATTAGTTTGGGCCCGATCTAAGAATGACTGACACCACGATTGACAGTTAGTCCTTACTCCCGAACGTGTTTTTGGCCGTCAAAAAAAGTTAATTCATCCCGTGTAGGGTTCACTCCAAAGTTTCGAACTACTTTCGAGTAGGCCCGTATCTTCGATGACGGACTTGGAGAGTAAGCCCCCTGTATTCAAGTCGCAATAAGAATTTGTGGTAACTACTGTTACCTTACCATGGACAGATTTTGTGCTAGAAGACATCATCATTTCAGCTGAAAGACGTCCACTGCTGGAGATAGGCCTCACCAAGCACCTACACTTCGACCAGTTTTGTGATTCCTGCATCCAGCAGCTATTCCTTGTGGGAGGCCTTCACTTCAGAAACTTCCGGCGCTGCACGCGCGATTTTGTCATCGAATCTTTTACTAGTCGTTTAAATGAAAAATGCGCCATATGGTGAAATTACTGACAACTATCTTAATGACGTCACCGCCTGACCTGATTACGCAGAAAGCTACCCATCCTATTCTTGTCCGCGATGACGGTCGCTTAACTTTAGCGAGAACTCCGTGGAGTTATGATATTTTACAAATATGTATAAATGTTTGTATATCAATCAAAATCCAAATTTATCATGTCGATATTATGTTGATATTGGAGCATTGATAAGGACAAGATAAGCCAGAAATAACTAAGTTACAACAATTCGGTAATACAGTTACGTAATAATAATTTTAAATTGCCGCCATTTTTCGTCGCGAATTTCGGGTTACCAGATGCAATTTTTGAATCTCCAGTAATTATTTTTCTTGACACCTCCAAAGTTTTGAGTTTATTTTAAAAGTGGGTTAAATTAATTGAAGTATACTTTTACGTATGCCATAATAATACAAAAGAAACAAATGTACGAAAATAAAATCAAACAACCTGTTTTCCTATTTATATCTTTCATTCACAGCTGACTGCTGATGTAAAGTTGCTTTCATAACTTAGTTTTATAAGTTTCAAAACACGATTAGAAACAAACTTTTTAGACCATGTAATAAAAAAAATACGAAAACAAGTCGTATAGTTTCCCATACTTGTTGCTAAATATGTGCAATCTGGCAATTATAAGCAGTTAAACTTTTTAATTTACAAATGGGTAGTGTACTCACAGATCTGTCTCGGTGACGTCACTCGCATCCAAATATACACCCTCTCCTTGATGATGCCACAAACCACCGCTTTTAACACAGAAATACACCTTCCCACCATCTTTTTCAATATCAACAACAACGTTTTCAAATACTTTACTCACAAAAAACGATTCACATTTTTGATCGGAAGCCGGCTCAGTAGTAAGCGACCACTCATCAACATTTTTCGCGTTCACATCAATATTAAACACACATTTGTTAACATCACACGTTTTAGTGTTTTGTTTTACTGAAAATATCCATGGCGGAGTCACGGCACACGTGGAAATTATTAAAAATAATAATAAAAATAATTCACTAGTCCGTAAACGCACTGTGAGAGCCATGTCAGCTTTGTGAATGAGTGAGGTGAACTGAACTGAACCGGGCGGGAGCGCCGCTCGCGACTCGCGCTTCGAGTAGGGATGGGACGTTTCGTTACAATCGCTTTTATACCGAACTCGATTCAGTGAAGGACAAATCGATAAGAAATGTTTTCAGATAAACTTTATCTGTATTTGTAGGCCACGGCTTAGTTTTATAAGTTTTTTTATTAGATCGGTTTGATAAGTGGCGCTATCAATCATTGTTGAAGATGGTTCTTATCCTATTTAGATAATTATTTTGCTTGCTTTATTACCGTTTTCATTTTAAAATTTGTATTTGATAGTAGGTACTTGATTGACTTATCTGAATAAAATTATCCAGTGTATTGCTGCCTATTTATAACACACGTATACAAATGGTTGGCTTTAAATAATCCTTATGACTAAGTTTTATGACTTTATTGGTAAATTACATAATTTTAGATTACTTGTGTTCCACGTTTATTTTTGACGTAAACATTAAAACCCCTAAATCTTAGATTGTTTTTTCGAAATACATATATAAATTAACTGGAATAGAAAGCTTCTATTTGTATGTACTTAAATATCAATTTTTAGGAGCTCAACTGTTGTTAATGGAACACAATTACTTTTTCTATAACTAACGAGGGGCTAAAGAACGATTCTTCTAATTTATTTTGCATTCGATTTGTAGAGTTGTTCCCATCACTAACAAATTAACGTATAAGTTCCCCTAAGGTAAATAAAATATGATAATTAATAATTATCTAATAGGCAATGAGCAGAGAATATGGTAGTAATAATAATATTCCTTATCTATTGTCGGTCTATTTACTACATAATCATTGATTTCATGTTTAGAAATTATTTCATTATTTTAAATGCACCGTCCACAACCCAACGCAACAATAATGTAATCGTATATAAATAACATTACGGTGGCAGAATCTTATAAGAACGTAGTAGGTAGGTAGGTAATGAAAAGTTTTTAATAATGAAATGATAAACGATTATACATATTTAGGAAAGAAGGCTGCCAGGCTCAATAGGGATTGGGCGGGTCACATCAGCCCCATGCAGGCTGAGAAAATTCTCCACACAATGAGTGCCTGAAGATCTTCGATCAATAATAGTACTAGATTAAGGATCAGCTGCAGCTTGCTGCGGTTTTTCCGTGGATGTGTGACCATATTTACATATCAAGACCCTTTCGTGTATCGGAAAGCAGGTCCCGGTTGTCATTCGTAAATCTTTGACAGTCGTTACCGGTCGTCAGAAGGCCGCAAGTCTGACAAAACCAATCTTACCAAGGGGTATCGTATTACCTAGTAACTGGGTTGTGGAGGTCAGATAGTCGTTCTATGTAAAATACTGGTATTCAGCTGCATCCGGTAACACTGGAAGCCCACCCCAACATAGTTAGGTAAGACTACTAAAAGGCCACCCCACGACAAAACACGTAGTACATACTAGTAGGTACTGTAGTTAACGCAAATAACTAAGTTAGGTTTAAAGAATTTATTCTCATAAGAACAGTATATAGGTTCACTTACAATGTGATACAAAGTAATTGGAAATACATTTTGCCTCTGGTGCGTGTTGGTGAAGTTATACAAACAAATCTTGGGTAGGTAAGAAGTTGCTAACATTGTTTGATAGGTATGCGGTATGATTACATTTTATGAATATGATTTTTTAGTTTAATTTTGAATGAGTTAATGTTGTTACACTCCTTTACGTCATTTGGCAGGTCATTAAACAGCTGTGCTCCTTCGAACAAAATGGTTTTTTTACCATAGTTAATTAGTTAGTATGAGCTTGTCTCCGTTGTACCTAGTTTATTTTTATTTCTTAGGTTGTGTGATATTGTTTTTTTGTGTAATTGTAAATTGGATTGTATGCAGTTTGTGGTGATTTTTTTAATTAGAATGCAGGTGCCGTATGTGTATATGTAGTTGTAAGTTCAATGCAAATAAAAAATAATAACATCAATTCATGCTAGGAATAGGTACAGATTGAAAGTTTTGTGCTCAACCCACAGCACCCGATTAGATAACATGCACACAGACGTTGGCAGTCATCTCGGTATATGCTTCATTTTTTACGTCCAGTCGTGGCAAACAGGAAAAGGTGACACATACTGATATTTTCGTGCCTACTCTACATAAGCAGCTTTTTTCAAATGTCTAAAGTCCATTCGTGGGCGACAGTGTCAAATTATGGAAATAGAAATTGGTAACTATTTAAAAGATTCAGGAAGATGAGAAGGCTAATTCTCGTAATTTAAAACGATCAAAATCTAGTCGCAGTCTCATCTCGGCGACAAACAAATGTCAAAAACTTGTCAAAATGTAGGGAAATCAGAAGTATTTTTTGACAGATTGAGACTGAGATCAGACTGTGAACGTTCTTAAAATTACGAGAATTGCCCCTCTGATTCAGGATTCCGATTGATCGTGTGTTACGCAATTAGGGTGCTGAATCATTTTGAAAGATATTGCTGTTTTTTGAGCTACACGATTACTGACTGTAGCGGTATCTACAACGCCACATGCGAGCAACGCGTCATACTGACGTCACGCAAATCCTGCATCTCGCAAGCAGAGTTTACCGCGCAATTAGCATAGATACAATTTCCCAACACCAATCGTTGGGCAATAGCCCGCCAGACACAACACCCATCTGGTCGGAGGATCCTCCCTTTTCTATGGAGGATGAGTGAACTTTACACCCTGTTCACTCATACCTCTAAACTGGTGACCCCGATTATAATGAACGTCAGCGCAGCCTTCGTGCAAACACTTCAGCGTGACGTCATAATCATCACTCCCGCAAGCTTCAGCGGCGGGTCACCCAGCCAGCCAGCATCCACGGCTTCAACGGGTATCCTGCCCACCAGCATGCAGCGCCCGCGCATACCTGGTCATCACCCTCAGCCTCAGCAGCAACTTCGGCACAGCACACTGCACCTTCGGCCGGTCAACAAGCACAGCACCCTCTCCTGGTCGACGCAGCAGCCAGCCTTGACCCGGCGCTGTACGACATCCGACGCACTGGAGTATAACGCAGCGCCACCCCGACTCACTGGGGACATCTCCGCAGACAGTTCCGACTCACCGTGAACTATGCGACAACCGGTTCCGAATCACTGGAACCTAGTAATAGCCCGCCAGACACAACAGCCGTCTGGTCGGAGGATCCTCCCTTTTCTATGGAGGATGAGTGAACTTTACACCCTGTTCCTCAGACCTCTAAACTGACAAATGCGCGCACTGACTGGACAGGTCCACTCAAATCTACGTTGATCTTTTCTCAAAAGACCATCATGGTCCTCATAATCTGACCAAGATTATGTCTGTCTCCACCCTATCAATCACAGTCTGAATCATTTTGAAGGATATTACTAATCCATTGCTTCATATGTTTGAAAAATGTGTCTGCTCAACAACGTAAATAACGCAATGAATATAGTTGAATTGTCAAGATGAAAGCCATTCCTACTGATAATGTGTCGTACAGTCACCAGCAGGTCAAGCTACCCGAAACTGTCAAATTTTCCCAAACAACCTTAGCCTTAATGCTTCAGCGATAAAGTTGAAAATTGTAGTAGCTTGATGTGCTGGCTTCTGTATAATTACCCTGCCGGAGTGTCGAGAGGTCGAATACTGGCAAAATGTGGGTGTACTTTACTCCTCTGCAGTCTCTCTACCTGCCCCAACGGGGTCTACAGACGTGAAGCTATGAGACGCTATGTAGTTAAAAAAAAAAAACCGGCCAAGTGCGAGTCGGACTCGCCCATGAAGGGTTCCGTTACGTTACGATTTATGACGTATTAAAAAAAAACTACTCATTAGATCTCGTTCAAACCAATTTTCGGTGGAAGTTTATATGGTAATGTACATCATATATTTTTTTTAATTTTATCATTCTCTTATTTTAGAAGTTACAGGGGGGGGACACACATTTTACCACTTTGGAAGTGTCTCTCGCGCAAACTATTCAGTTTAGAAAAAAATGATATTAGAAACCTCAATATCATTTTTGAAGACCTATCCATAGATACCCCACACGAAAGGGTTTCAAGAAAAAAAAAATTTTGAGTTTCAGTTCTAAGTATGGGGACCCCCAAAATTTATTGTTTTTTTTCTATTTTTGTGTGAAAATCTTAATGCGGTTCACAGAATACATCTACTTACCAAGTTTCAACAGTATAGCTCTTATAGTTTCGGAAAAAAGCGGCTGTGACATACGGACGGACAGACAGACAGACAGACAGACAGACATGACGAATCCATAAGGGTTCCGTTGCCATTTGGCTACGGAACCCTAACTAGAGGTGTCGTGGGACACCTGCACCCTAATTGCGTAACACACTTTCAAACCCAATCTGAATCATTTTGTGGGATATTGCTAATCCATTGCTTCGTGTTTGAAAAATTTGTCTGCACAACAACGTAAATAAGGCAATGAATGTTGTTGAACTGTCAAAATGAACGTGTTGTAATTACCTACCCTGGCGGAGTGTCGAGAGGTTATTTAAAAACAATTACCTACTGGCAAAATGTGGGTGTACTATACACCTCTGCAGTCCCTCTGTATGCCCCAACGGGGACCACAGGTGTGATGCTATGAGACGCTATGTGGTTAAAAAAAAACTAGAGGTGTCGTGGGACACCTGCACCCTAATTGCGTAACACACTTTCAAACAGAATCTGAATCATTTTGTAGGATATTCCTAATCCATTGCTTCATGTTTGAAAAATTTGTCTGCTGAACAACGTAAATAACGCAATGAATGTTGTTGAACTGTCAAAATGAAAGTGTTGTAATTACCTACCCTGCCAGAGTGTCGAGAGGTTATTTAAAAACAATTACCTACTGGCAACATGTGGGTGTACTATACACCTCTGCAGTCCCTCTACATGCCCCAACGGGGACCACAGGTGTGATGCTATGAGACGCTATTTAGTTAAAAAAAAAACTAGAGGTGTCGTGAGACACCAGCAGTGCGATTCTGTAACCAAATCACCGTGAAAACTTAGGTGAAGTGAGCGTGGAGTGAGCTGTCATTCCAACTAATGCTAGGGATTGACACTATTGACAGTTCACTCTAAGCTCACTTCACTTGAGTTTTCACGGTGAGATTTTTACAGAATCGACCGGCTGCACCCTAATTGCGTAACACACTTTCAAACCCAATCTGAATCATTTTGTAGGATATTGCTAATCCATTGCTTCATGTTTGAAAAATTTGTCTGCTGAACAACGTAAATAACGCAATGAATGTTGTTGAACTGTCGAAATGACAGCCATTCTAACTGTTAGTGTGTTACGCAACTACCCCGTCGGTTGAGACGAAGTTGCTTTCTCTTTTGCACACTTGGCGAAAGAGAGTCAGACCGAAATATAACGAAAGATAGTCAGACCGAAATATAACGAAAGATAGACCGAAATATAACGAAAGAGAGTCAGACCAAAATATAACGAAAGATAGTCAGATAGAAATATAACGAAAGAGAGTCAGACCCACGAAAGAGAGTCAGACCTTAATATAACGAAAGATAGTCAGACCGAAATATAACGAAAGAGAGTCAGACCAAATATAACGAAAGAGAGTCAGACCGACGAAAGAGAGTCAGACCGAAATATAACGAAAGAGAGTCAGACCGAAAGAGACAGATAGAGAGAGAAAGTCGCATGGAGGGGGCATAACACTTTTTCCTTACATTATGGCGATTACTACCTGCAGTCCACTCCTACCACAAGCCCCGATAAGCCTTGAATACACTAGAGGACAAATGAAGCGACATGTTGCGGAACCTGGCACTCGTCAACTACGTGAATGTCTCGAGAGACAGTCGCGGAACATTTTGCAGGCCTACAAATGACGCGACACTGACGCGGGACGCGTGCGCTCGCTCTCGGAGCTAGCAAGCAACATGTCCCGCGTCACGTAAAATGTTGCGGGACACTTTGCAACGTTGCAACAAGTAGATTGTGTGTTGCAGGAAAAATGTCCCCTAGTGTATCCGAGGCTTTAAGGAACTTCGGTTCAAAAATGCTTTAATGGCTTTGTAATTAAACGTTTATACGTAAATGCTTACAAACGTTTATACAGAATACAGTATAACGCTTATCAATTATTAATTAATTGTTAACAACCAATAAATCAGTACATAACGTTATGAAATAAACTAATCTATCTGACTGATAAGAATTCAAATTCCCTACTTGCGTAAGTAGATATTTTACTAGCTTTTCCATTCGGAGTCTCTGCCACATCATTCATTGCACAATCAGCACTGTTCCCACTGCTAGGACACAGGCATCCTCTCGGTGATAGCATAATAAAAGCAAACAAGTAGGCCAACTCAAGCCCCGAGCGAGCGATAATAGCCTAAACTCGTAGGGCTGTCACTTATACTTTATTCAATCGTCAAAAATGCATAGTCAATCTCTATACAAAACAATGCTCCACTGTAGGGTAAGCATCGGGGACCTTTAATACAAAGTTTTTTTTAAATTATTTTTTCTACACACGGCTACACATCAAGCTATGCAATACCAGTATTAGCTGACCGTTCATTGTCAGAAAATATCATACAAAGTGAGGCCAAGGCAAACTGGTTTTGTATAAGCTTGATATGTAGCCGTGTACAATACATAGTGTGTAGAAGCCGACTACATTTTTTTCATTGCCCACGTCATGTTATCTGTTTAGTTATTTGAAAAATTACGATCGAAATATGACTAATAAAAACGTGGTTTTACTGAATCATGTATTTATTCAAATAAAATGAAATGATTATGAAGTCTTTGTAGTTAAAGGAGGTAGGTAGGTACACGTACAAATTATTTATTACGAGCAGCAGGGCAGCGGCGAAGCGTGCGCGGGCACGGGCGATATTACCGGCGTCACAGCCACGACTAGGGTTGCCAGGTCGCCAAACCTATTAGCCGGACAGACCAGCCAGTTTGGCCGGACATTTGGGTAGAAAGGCCGGACACCCTACATTATTGAGGATTTTGTGTCTCAGTATTAATAGGTACGACAAAAAAATTGTATGTAAAATTAAGCTATTTGATTATTGTCATAATCAGTCATCGGCGCTCGCTCGTTTGCGAAATGTAAAAAGCCTAACAAAAGCCGGGCAAGCCGGACACTGTTTATTTTGGCCGGACACGCAATCAAAAAGCCTACCTATGTCCGGCTTTATCCGGACGCCTGGCAACGCTAGCCACGACTGGCGCACCTTTAGCAGCGATAAACTTTGTCAGTGTGTGCGTGCGACGACGCATACGTACGAGCGCGCTCACATACAAACCGTGCGCGGTTTGAATGTATGAAGATGTCGTACTTATTTGCTTTTACTATGGTGATAGGGAGTGGGCCGTAATCCACCACGCGGGCCCAGATATAAATTCCAGCTTGATACTTCCACGCGTTCCTGAGAAAAAGGGTCTTGACAGACAGACAGACGGACGGACGGACAAAGGTGATTCTCTAAGGGTTCCTTTCGAGGTACAGAACCTTAAAAAAAGAAAAATATACTCCAAACGGACAGAATTTAATTTTAAACATGAATAAACAACAGTATTTTGATAACTCCTTATCAGATAGAAGATCTGAAGCCACTATCTTATACTATTCAGACATCGCACCCGTTGTTGACGTAACCGAGGTGTCCAATACGCGTTAATAATAGTTTTATCCTCATCTTTTTCAAGGTTTTTCCTTAAAACCTTACCTTATTCATGCAGATAAATGGACAGAGTGATGTAGCAAATTTAATAATTAATTTATACCTACCAAGCCGACGTAAATCAGGAATGAAATTATTCGGAAAAGAACCGGAGTTACCGAAATAGCTTGCAGAGTAAGCAAACTGAAGTGGCAGTGGGCTGGCCATGTCTGTCGAAGGACCGATGGCCGCTGGAACAGACGAGTCCTGCAGTGCGATTTTGTAACCATCTCACCGTGAAAACTTAGGTAAAGTGAGCTGTCATTCCAACTAATGCTAGGAATTGACACTATTCACAGCTCACTCTAAGCTCATCACCTAACTTTTCACGGTGAGATTTTTTTTTAAATCAACGAAATGTGTTTTAAAAAAACACATTTCGTTGATTAAAAAAATAAAAACTTTTTTACTACAATAAAAAAAACAACTGACTTCAAAAAAAAAAACACTACAAAGAGAAAAATAACTTTAATTTCGGAAGTCGGTGTCAAAAAACGAAAATGCCGAACCAGCGACACGTCGAAGTCGGTTGTTTTTTTTTGGTAAAAAAGTTTTTAATTTTCACTTTTTAGTTGTACCTACCCCACACAAATTCGTATATACTTACAAGATTAGAGGTACCCCAATAACAACTTTGACAGAAATGAGGGTGTACCGTGGTATACTGAACACATCTGCGTACCCCTTTGAGGGTACAGGCGTGACGTTATGTTGTGTGATTGCGTAAACAATACATACATAAGCGATAGCAGCAATAGCCGTTGATTTGCTGGCATTTATTGAAGAGTTCCGTTGTCTGTCTCCGAAACACACCATCAGATCTTGTCGAAATTTCAATGGGACATTTCGGAAGTATACACTTTCCAACAAAAAAAGAATTTTTCAAATCGGTTGGCAAGAGACGGAGTTATGCGCGAACAAACATAAAAAAAAATACAAACATCCGAATTGAGAACCTCCTCCTTTATTAGAAGTCGGTTAAAAATTAGTGATGTGCCAACTCGGAAAAAACACAACTCGAATCTCGAGTTAAGTAACTCGGGTTAACTGGATGAAACTGAGTAAATTATTTGTTTTGTTTTTACCAATTTAATGACTCAGCTTCGTAACAATATTTAAAAAATTAGAACAGATTCAGCTTAATGAGGACCATTATAATTAAAAAAGAAATTTATTTGTCATGTATTTATGTATGTTGGATTAAATCTTCGTGACATAAATAAAGTAAGTATTTATATTAATTATATAACTATAATGTAATACAAATAAATGTAATGTAAATAAAAATACTAATCTCCAACTATGGCAAAAAAATGCTTACATTTGAAGGAGCACAACTTTATAATAAAATACCCTCACGAATACGAAATGTACGCTCATTCAATGCATTTTAAAACTCAGCTCAGCCAGTATGTTAGACTTCTGGAGAAATAAATGCGTTGGGTGGGTCGGGTTTCGATACACTATTATCACTAGTACTATGTAGGCATGTTGATTAGTCTGTAACTAGTGACGTCGAACTTTTATAAATTTTAATTATGATTAATGTTGTTCTCAAGTAAGTGACATGTTATGTTTTTATTGAGAATAAAGTTTCTTTAAACCTATTAACAACAAAACTAGTTATGTTTAATTGTAGCAGTCTTCACAAAATAATATCAGTCTTAACTTTATGTCGTAGGTACATACGCCAGCAGGTCCGCTACCCGAAACTGTCAAATTTTGCCAATTAACCTTGAACCTTAATGCTTTAGCGATAAAGTGGAGAATCTATTAAAGAAATTTGACAGATTGTAGTAGCTTGATGTGCTGGCGTATTATTATTATTATTTACTTAGTTAGAGTATTGACGGCACGGTTGGCGCAGTGGTTAAGCGATTGACTGTTGCGCTGCGTGTCGCGGGTTCGATTCCCGCACGGAACAAATATTTGTATGACCTACATGTATTTGTTCCGAGTCTGGGTGTTTTTCTATCTATAATATGTATGTATTTACAAAAAAAAAATGTATATAAGTAGTTTATCAGCCATCTTGTTACCATAACACAAGCATTAGGTTGCTTAGCTTGGGACTAGATGGCGCTGTGTGAAATGTCCAGGGATATTATTATTATTATTCAAATTCGAGTCAGAGAGAATTCAACTCGAGTTAACTCGAGCTAAGCCCAACTCGAGTTAACTCGGGTTGTACATACATCGAGTGGACACAGCACTAATTTAAAAGTGGGTAACTCGCACAAGCTGGCTTGCTAAGGTATGTTCACGTTTCGGGATTCGAACTCCGACACAATAACGCCTGCTGGACCGAACGTCATTTTTAAAAAGCAGACAGCGCCCTCTATGAGTGACCATCCACTTTTCAAAAGAACCTAGTAGTAACTTTCAGTAGAATCGAGCTTAGTAGTTCCAGTCCAATGTAATAGATGGCGTTGATGGTGGACTAGGGGCCGCAAAAGCGAATGCTGTGCATGGAGTCTAACACCCGATCCCCCTGTCAGGCAGTGTTATTGGAAGCGGGATCGTCCGAAAGGGTTACCGCTGCCCTGGAACATAAAGGGCTAAGGAAGGAACACGGGTGGGTTTTAGTCAGTAAGAGTCTGACACTCCCTTCCACTCCACCCAGAGCGGGAGGGGTCATTTGATATTTTTACATGGCGAAATGTGAGTCCACTATACGCTTCTGCCTACCGCTTCAGGGAGTACAATCGTGAGTAAATGTTTAAGTCACAATAAAATAAACTTGTGTTGTATGAATAATACTTTAATACATACATATTAGGTGATGTTAGCCAAATAGTTCCTGACATACACGGGTGACTGGAGCCTATAGAATTCGGTCGCGTTGCAGATGCCTACCTCTATGTTGGCTATTGTCATCTGACCTTCCAACCCTGACGATAGCTCATAGAAAACTGGTTTTATAGGAAGTTTCTTTTACCGTAAGTTTTGGCGATACATTGATGAGTTGCATGGACGTAGTAAGTACTCCTGTTGCGTAGTAATAACTACTTCCACGATCAGAAACTATGTTGCCATTTCTTAAATAATATCATAAGGTATTGCTAGTGTTTGAAAAAAAGTATTGCCAGACCTGACACCAGTAATGCATGAGATCAATAGGTACGGTAAGTAATAAAAGAAACAATTTCATTAAAAAACACTTTTATAATTCAGTAGATACATATAAGTAGGTAAATTAATACATATTAGGGGATGTTAGCCAAGTAGTCCTTGACATGCGCAGGCTCCAGCCTACGGAACCCGCTCGCGTCGCAGATGCCAACCTCTATGTTGTCTGCGGTCATCTGACCTTCGAAACCTTCCTTTAGAGTGAGGATCGCTGTGTGAACGGCATCGTCGAGTTCTAGCTCTTCAGTGTATCTGGAAGTAGGTAAAAAAAAGGGTTTCAGTTAGTACATTTAGTAAGAGAAGTACAAAAAATCGAGGTTGTCTAAGAACGAAATAATTAAGAAAAATCTACAATACCTAAGAACCAAAATAATTAAAATCACACCAAAAAAACAGGAGGGTGCCGGGGGACTAAAAAGACCACTTTGGCAGAATCATAATAGGATAACTCTCTTTCTAGCTGTGTTGTGTTGTTCACACTCTTTCTTTCCAATCTGTTTTTAGAAGTGATGACTTTTAATTGGCTGTCAGACTCACATACAATTTTTTATTCTGTTTGTTTTAGCTGTAAGTTATCCATAGTTAACAAATAAATAAATAAATAACAATATGAATCATATTAAAAATCGTAAAATGGTCACAAACTGACAATTCGTAATATTATGATCTGTGTGCAATTCATATCACAATGAAATAACATTTAAACTGTAGAAATAAAAAAATAAAAAACTTGAGAGGTGTCAAAGGACACCCGGATGGAACGAAGTATAACTGGCTTGCTTTCTATAAGAGAGAGAGAGACAGACAGAGAAACACGCGCACGCCGCACGGCTTACAACTACCTATAGCAAAAAGTTTCGTTCCAACTTTTGGTCTTAATTTTTTCCGTCTAGCCTCCTTTCGCAACGCGCGGTAAGGAACTTCGTTCCAATAATTACAATAGAGAATAGAATACTCTTTAATATGTACACCATATAATTAGAAATTTTAAGAATGACACAAATACATAATGGGCGGTCTTATTGCTAAGAGCGATCTTTTAAGACAACCTTTGGGACGGATTAAAAAGCGGAAGGGGAGACAAATACTGTAGGTAGTCTGTGGTGAACCATTTACATAATACAATAAATAGATACAAAGTACAGTCACGAGCAACAATATGTCAACACTTGGCAACTTTTAATTGCGATTTTTTCGTGAAATAAAGCCGCGTGTATACATACTTTTTGCTCATAGAAACGGAAAAAGGGTCTGTAGAAAAGTATAACGTAGCTGAATTTCTTACTTTCTGCAAAAGATGTCCTTATGAATTATTATCATCATAAATCATAAACAGGGCTTTCTCACAAAAGAAAGAAATATTTCAAAACTAAGCCTTGAGGAAAGTTATGCAACGCGAAATTGATAACGACGCGAGGACAGCTGTGCGAATTTGAATCCTGTTGCCTAGTAAATGTACACGTGTTCAGCGCGACTTCAATGACATTTTATACCTGTTTTTTGTATGGTTACTGAAATGGTAATTTTAACTGTTTTTTATTGGAATTGTGGCTTTACTGTTTGAGAGCTTATTATAAATAAGAAAATAGTTTTTACGACAAATAAACCCGCCCCAGCTAAGTCTGTCAAATCGTATCTATATTTAAATTAAGTTATGGAATAACAAACTGAATGTCATAATTAACAGCGTTCAAATTCCATTGAGGACTTTTTTGTTATAAATGGTCACTTAAAAATCTATAGGACTCATGCGTAAAGCCATTTTGAAAAAAAAAAATCAAAATGGCGCCACTGTAGGTATGCGGACGTAAGTAGGTACACAGTAGGCATGATCAAAGTCATTTGCCCAGTAATCATGGAGAAATAGAAAACTTACCAAATGCAAAGTTGCTCCCTGTTTTGAAATTGTTTAAAAATGATTTGATAGCAGATAACAGGTCAGGTTTTTAGAATCCGCTAGGTTTGTATACATACCTCTTTTCCAAGAAAGTCTTTCCATTATTATAATTTTTGCCCATAGCGGTGGCCTTCCACGCGAAGTAGGCGCCCGACGGGTCGCACTGGAAGAGGTAGGGCCTGTCAGATTCCCAGCCGCAGATCAGCAGAGACACGCCGAAGGGACGGACACCACTGTGGAGGAATATTAGCGATGGTTTAGTAAATGAGTTGATTTTCAAGCGAAATATAATTAGTATTTACTTGCATATAGTATTTACTTTTGCGTATAGTATTTACTTGTGGTTACCAACTGTACTATTGACAAGAATCTTCTGCTAATAAGGTGACAGAATGATGAGCGAGAGGCTGCAAGGTCAATCCTCTCCTGTTGCACTCTTAACATGAACCTATTATTTTAATCTCACAAAGCGATGCGCTTAAGCGCTTAATTATGGTAAGCAAATGTACAAACACGCTGTGAAAGTGAGTGCGAAGACAAGTAGCTTCAGGACATAACACACACAGACAACTTCACCATTGTCACAGACGGAACTGAGAGCTTCTGCTCTTACAAGTGAAGCAAGTGTCGCTTCATGGGATAAAATTACTATAATAAGCACAGGTACTGGTTTAGTTAGATAACTTTACAGGAATAAATTCTATTACCAATTAGTTCTCTTAACTTACCCAGACTGTGTATACTCTTGCATCACAGTAGCCACTCGCTGCACCAACTGTGCAGTGGGTATTGGCTCATGGTACATCAGGAAATACTGCTGAGCCATCTTACGTGCCTGGGTGACCAGGAGACGGTAGTCAGGACCCATGCCAGAGTAAACCATGCCTGGAAGATAAAAATAAGGTATTACAAGAATACTATGACAGTAGATAAAAATAAATAAAAGCGTCTGTTTGTAAAAATAACAGCTTTTACTAAATGTATGTGAAAGTATACAACGTGGCGCTACAATGGCGACATTAATTTAACACACGGGTAGGGCTAGTGTAGCCAGTAATCATAAAAATTATAACAACATAAAAAAAAATCGTAGCTTGAAAACTTCCACCTGCGCCGCGCGCCGACATAGGGCTCTCTCTCTTTCCTTCAATTCGCCTTCTCTTTGCTCGTTAATTGTTTTAATTACATTGAGGCGATGTTATGATCCGTGACCCCGGCAAATGACCCCTGCGCTACAGATCTTTAAGTCAGGTTGCTCTAAGATGCTATTTTATAAAATTGTTAATAAATAAATAAATATTAATGTTTAATTAAATTAAAATATATTCATAAAACTACAATGCAAAACCGTATACGTGTGTTAAATTAATGTCGCCATTAAAGCGCCACGCTGTATATGGTAACGGTACTTACAAAATAAAAACAATTTTTTTACGACTGCTTAGTTCGAGCAGTCACACAGACAGACAGGAAAAGCTGTTTGATCATTTGTAGAAGTATAGTTTGTATAAGTATTTGCAAGAAAGTGTATTGTATTCAATTAATTATGTTTTTTTACCATGGCTGACTTGGAAATCTCTAAATAAACTTTGACCCCAAAGACAACCTCCACAGAGGCTTCACAGACGGCTCAGATCTCAAGTCCGTATGCGGCACTTTCCCACAGACAATGGCCCACCTTTCTTTCTGTTCCACATGTACTGTCACCTGTGCGCTTGATCTTTTGACAGCTTCAGTGAGCAGAATTTGCACAGCTGACTATTGAACTTTTGCCATTGATACACTTAGAAGGAGACTTACGTTTTGGTAACTGCATTTGCCATTACTGAATCCAAATTGTGTTTGTCATTATTTCATCACCTTTTAGGATAAATTGTCTCCTAATAAGGTAATCATTTTCTTTTTTACTTTACATAATAAAATCCTATGCCTATGAAACTATATTACTTTCATAACTGGTGGGCAACTTACCAATATGTCCGGTGATCATTTCCACCTTGTTGACGCTGTGCTCATCATACAGGATGCTCTTGTGCTTGTTCTCTGTGGCTATCACGACGCCATTGGATGCTGGAAATAAGCAGAGTTGTGAACTGTCATTGCGTATTCGTAATTAAGCAGGGAAAGAACATTCTTAATTTTAATCAACAAAGGTTCTTCTAGGTGAGGGGCTTGTGGCTAAGTAATAACAGCTGCACGGGTCGATCGATCAGATTAAGCTACGCTTGCCGCGGTTGGTCCGTGGATGGGTGACCATTTTCACAAGCCCAGACCCCTCCGTGCCTCGGAAAGAACATTAAGTTGTTGGTCCCGGCTGTCATTCGTGGATCTTTGACAGTTGTTACGGGTCGTCAGACCAGTAGCCCGAAAGTCTGACAACCAGTCTTAACAAGGGGTATCGTATTTACCCAGTCATTGGGTTGTGGAGGTCAGATAGGCAGTCGCTCCATGTAAAATACTGTTATTCAGCTGCATCCGGTTAGACTGGAAACCAACCCCAACATAGTTGGGAAAAGGCTAGGCAAATGATGATGATGATGAAAGGGTCTTCTAGGTCACACTAGAATGTACAGCCTGTTTAGTCTTGCAGATCAATAGGGCCTCCTGCTATAGTAGCCTGTTCCCCAGTGGAGGAGGCTCTTCAAATCTGTCAGTAATAATAACTTTTTCGTTGAGTCATGCATGATGAACAAGAAATAGGTTTAACTTTTGATCCTAAGCCGCATTAGCCAGCATTTAACCAATTAATTTACACAGTCGTAACGAGAAATTATAACAGTGAATTGCATAAAACTACCGACGCTAATATAACCTCTAAAATAAACAAAACTTACCTTTGATTCCGACGGATGTACCGCCGGCGGCTACTGCAGCTAACGCATATTCAATTTGAACTAATTTCCCTGAAGGGCTGTGAAAAAATGAGAATTTTCATTGTAATTACACCAAACATACACTCGGAAGTATTAACACGAAAAATCTTCGAAATAATGACAAATAAACTACGAAAATTATTCCAATAAATAGGCAAATAGTTGATCGTGGTGAATTTAAGGTTTTAAATACACAAAAACACGTAAATAAATAGATTTTTTTACCTAAAAGTGGTGAGAGAGAAACTGTAACGTTCCGACGCCATGATTACAAAGCGATTTGTCAAAATTTCGCGCTGTCATGTTGTCAGCAATGGCCAAACGTCAAAGCTTCGTTTTGTTGTTCCTATATCGTTTCAAACAAATGTGTTCATCATCCATCATTATTCACAGCTACTTAGGTTCTTAGGTCTTTCCATGGGGTATCGTATTACCCAGTAACTGGGTTGTGGAGGTCAGATATGCAATCGCTCTATTTAAAGTACTGGTATTCAGCTGCAACTGCTAACTAGAACGGGAAGCCGACCCTAACATAGTTAGGAAAATGCTAGGCAGACGATGATTCACAGCTTGTTTATTTTCTGCATTCCTAAACTTTTTTTAAATCTGATTTGCCTTGTGTTCAATGCTGCAATTATTCAAATTATTGAGCGAATCCGAAGTCCAGAACTTCTGATTTGCTGATCAATTAACCAATCGGAAGACAGGAAATTCGCTCAATATTTTGATTGATTGACGTTCCTGAAAATATTTACTCCAGCTTCGCTGGGCTATTTATAATTTTATTGATCTAAAATATCGTTAAACAGCAGTAGAGTGATGGTTTTCGAAGTTCCTCCAATGCACAGAACTGTATCGCCAGTTTCCGATATGTCAGAAGGCACGTTAGAGAGAAATCGCGTGGAAAAAGCGCTTATTGTTGTAAAAAGGCCTCCGAATTCGCTCAAGAATCCTGGAACCAAGAATTACTGTGATAAGAATGGCAACGATGTTAAGAAGTGTGTTCTTCAATGTAAATACACGGGGACAAGGAGCTTCGCGTTCTGGCTGTTCGTATTTCTGGTTGTTGTGTTCGGGTTTGCGAATCTGGTGCTTTCAGCTTTTATGATGTTTGTGCTGAAGCTGGGCAAAGGTAATTTTGTTTTTGAATATCCCTTAAAACTCCTTAAATATATATTATCCCGTCTGTGTTTATGGAAGGCGTAGACTGAGCTGTATAGTAAGTACCAGGGCAGAGGAATATCTGGTAGAAAAACTTTAGAGACTATTAGCCCAACCTGAGATTCAAACTCACACTCAGCAGTTACCATTTCCAAATAATTGACTAAGTATGTTATTATCTGCTTCTGAGCAATATCTGGTAGAAAAACTCTAGAGACTATTAGCCCAACCTGAGATTCAAACTCACACTCAGCAGTTACCATTTCCAAATAATTGATTAGGTATGTTATTATCCCACAATAAATAAAATACTGTTGACAGCACTGCAGATGTCTTTTGATGCCCAATGTGCCATAAATGTACATAATATTTTAAGGCTTTTTATCAACTTATAAAATGGTAGTTAAATTAAATAAAAACTAAATGAAACAAGTCCTTAACACAATTTAACAAACCAATTTTAATTTGACGACACGGTTGGCGCAGTGGTTAAGCGATTGACTGCTGTGCTGCGTGTCGCGGTTTCGGTTCCCGCACGGAACAAATATTTGTATGGCCTATAATAGTAGTTGTTTCGGGTCTGGCTGTTTGTGTATGTTTGTAAACGCACCCACGATACAGGAGAAATTCCAAGTGTAAGGCAACGTTATATCTAAAAAAAAAAAATACCTTTTAACTATTTTTCAGGAATGGAAAGCATGGAATTCCTGCCAGACCATAATGCCGTCAAGTTCTTTGGAGACACGGATTTTGAGCACTTGTACAAAAAGGATGGACTGATTGAGAGCTTCCGAGACACTCCCATGAGCATCTCCAGTGAGAATGGATCTGTTCTGTTCAATTTACAGACTAAGTAAGTAATTATAAAGCAAATAAATAAAGAAATCATCTTTGACGGCACGGTTGGCGCAGTGGTTAAGCGATTGACTGCTGCGCTGCGTATCGCGTATTCGATTCCCGCACGGAACAAATATTTGTATGGCCTACAAGTAGTTGTTCCGGGTCTGGCTGTTAGTGTATGCGAGTTTAAATGTTTGTAAATTTGCACCCACGATACAGGAGAAATTCCTAGTGTGGGGCAAAGTTTTATAAAAAAACAAAACAAATAACTAACTATAATTATAAAGCGAAAGAAATTAAGAAATCATCTTGTGCGATAATTATGTGTCATTTTCAAATCTGACCAATTTATATACAAAATTATTTATTGTATAGTGTGGTGAGCAAATAAAGTTGATTGATTGATAAGGCCTTATAAATGGTAGTCCTATTAGGTATGTGCGATGTACAGACGCCAGCAGTTCAGGCTACCCGAAACTGTCAAAATTTTCCAATGAACCTTGAACCTTAATGCTTCAGAGATAAAGTTGAAAATCTATTAAAGAAATTTAACAGATTGTAGTAGCTTGATGTGCTGGCGTCTGTACGATAAAGTATTAAATAACTAAATTAAGAACTGATTTTTCCAAAGCGGGACGATTCGAGAAAAATTCAAAATTATTTGTCGGATAAAATGATCTGATTTTATCCGACAAATAATTTTGAATTTTTGACAGTTCTTCCATACCAAATCTATCAGACATGACTTTTATAAATATTTTTTTTCTGTTATTAATGTAAAGTCAGCCCTTGAATGTTAATAAAAGATACAACCAAGTCCAGATCAGAAAGTAAAACTATTGAAACACTTGACAACTAATGGAAACAATCAACAAGGTTTAAATATAACAGTTATAATGAATGAGGCTAATTGTTTATAGAAATTATCATTTGAGAACTTTTATCATTAACCAGAGCCCAACTTCATGTCACCTATCTTTGGGTCTATCCGTTAGGGTATATATGTTCTGTGGGGTCTATTTGCTTGTACCAGAACTGCACCCTAATTGCGTAACACACGATCAATCGGAATCGGTTTCATTTTGACAGTTCAACAACATTTATTGCGTTATTTACGTGGTGAGCAGACAAATTTTGCGTGCTGAGCAGAACTTATGAAGCAATGGATTAGCAATTTGCTTCAAAATGATTCTGATTCCGATTGATTGTGTGTTACGCAATTATATTAGGGTGCTGTACCTACTAGTCGCTATTGATATGAAGACTGCTAAACGTGGGGTTCTACCTACGATCCTGGCATAGCAAAGAATGTAGTAATACAATTACAGTACACAATGTACAATTGTTGTAGTGTACAATTGAATGTACTCTGTTTAGTTAATAAAATGCTTGAAAAACAAGGTAGAAAATTCTGTGGTTTAAATTTTTACTGCCTAGAAGGCTAATTCTGAGCACATTTTCAATAAATATGTTTAGATTTTAATTGTGCAATCCACCTTCTTTCTCTTCCTGGTTTTTTAACTTAATAAACCACTTTTACACCACTTTCACTTTTTTTTTTTACTTCTTCCAGGCTATCTCGCCACGAGAACAAGATTACAGTGAACACATCAGGAGTCTTCATGCGAGGAGTGAACGCTCTAGAGCTGACCGACCCTGACTCTGGAGAAGTGGTGTTCAGTACCGCTGCCAGTGAAATGAATATCCCTGATGGAGTTAATAATTTACATGCTAAGGTTGGTATCACTTATGATTTTCATGACATCATGCCTGTATTTAACAAAGGGGTTGGCATTTTCTTTGATAAATAAGTAAACAAATAAATAAATCTCTCTCTATGTCCATTTTTCCAGATATGTTTAAGTTCATTGTAATGGGGGATGAGCCTCTTGCCTTTCATTATCAGCCTGTACAAGTCCACATAGGACATTGGCTTCTCCAATCGCACATTAGCCATTTAGCTCAATCCTCGGCTACTCTCATCCAGCTACCACCCTTACGAAGGTCCTTATGTCCCTTTGCAATTTCAGCTTGCTAATTTGAATGCACTGAACTTATATTTAGACTTCCTGCTGCCGCTGTCTGTTGTGTACATGTGGCGGCATCTACAACGCAACATGCGATGTACGCACCCCACTGACGTCTTAGCATAATACAACGTCCCGACATCAATCGTCAGGCAGTAGCCCACCAGACACGACATCCGTCTGGCCGGAGATCGTCCCTTTTATATGGAGGATGAGTGAACATTACACCCTCCTCATACCTATAGAGGTATGAGGAGGGTGTAAAGTTCACACAATACCTCCACTATTTTTCACTTACTAAACTACCCATTTTTTCTCTCCAGCAAATCTCAGTAAAACGCATCACCTCACCCGTCGACGAAGACTTAACCCTTCGCTCAGAAAACTCAGCGCACCTTCGAGGCGCTGAAGGCACACACATGGAATCAAAAGCCCTATTCTGGAGCGCAGACCAAGACATATACCTCAAATCTATCAACGGTTCCATAGTCCTTAGCGGTAAAGATGGTGTCTTCATTGATGTAAGGTATTTACCTATAGCCAGCACTGCGAATAGAACTGACAAGTATGGACAAGGGACGGGGCAGTTCAAAGTATGTGTTTGCATGCCTCAGGGGAAATTGTTCAGGATTGCAGTGCCGACTGGGCAAAGGGTTACTTGTTCACATATTAATATGACTGGGGACTTGAATCCTTGTAATTAGATAGTAAATTGCATTTTTTTTTTAAATACAGTAGTTGGGTTTAAGTATGGCACATCCCGTCTTATTTCAAAACGTAAAAAGTTCCTTACGCGATACTCTTACGCACAGACGCTCGTATATAATAGAAAAAGACACAGAGAGAGAGTTGCATGGAGGGGATATAACGCTTTTCCCTTACGTGACGATTTCTACCACTCAAATCCTTTTTTTTTTCTGGGTGAAAAATCCTCATGATGTCCTCCGCCATGGGGTGGAGGGGTCGTCAGACTCTTACTGACTAAAAACCACCCCGGTGTTCCATCTCATACCTACGCCGGGGGTCGCGGGAACGTACGATCCTTTTGCAACCCCCGACTGGTGCCGGGCCTCCTCGGGTCAGGGGGGGGGGGGGGTTGGGAGTGAGGTCCACTCAACTCCTACGTTAAGGTACTTCGTTCCAAAAACTATTCCATACCCAAACCTGAAGGTCATAATACCATCGAGGCCGTTATTGTATTTTGAACTTTATTCCGAATAGCATAAGTTCAAAATACATAAACTGACTGGAACTGAGTCGAAGTTGCCATTTTTATTAAGAACTTTACGTTAGTCGAAATAAAGTTTAAAATACAATAACTGGTTCGGAGGTTTGGATCGGATCCAAACGGATTTAGTTTTAGAAAGAGACTTTCACTCAGGTATGACCATATGAGTAATAATAATAATAATATCCCTGGACATTTCACACAGCGCCATCTAGTCCCAAGCTAAGCAACCTAATGCTTGTGTTATGGTAACAAGATGGCTGATAAACTACTTATATACATTTTTTTTTGTAAATACATACATATTATAGATAGAAAAACACCCAGACTCAGAACAAATACATGTAGGACTTACAAATATTTGTTCTGTGCGGGAATCGAACCCGCGAGACGCAGCGCAGCAGTCCGATCGCTCAGCCACTGCGCTAACCGTGTTGTCAACGAGATGAGACGACATGAGTGAGATAACACTACAAAACTGAACTTTTTCTGAAGCCCCATGTGCACTGAACTCTAAACATAAACAAGTACGCTGGAGTATGGATTAAATACATTATACGAAATGACAGTTATTTTTTGTGCCGATTCAAAGCGCCCCGCTCGAGCGTCTCAGGAACTAAAATTGACACATTGTTGCAATTTTGTAAATTAATGGTCATCGTTTTGTATTGGTACGTCTCTTAATGTTTTAGCTCTAAATCGTGGAATAAGACTTTTTGGTGTATTTTGTGTTTACTGCGAGATATTTAGAACAATTTTATCATGAGAGTACTTATGCGCATTTTGTAAAACGCACTATCAACAATATTAGTTCCACCGACGCTCACGTTGTTATCAGCGCCAAAATGGCGTAAATCAAATGTCTTCGTTTTGTCATCGATAGTATGGAGTCCCGCGTACTTGTAATAACATAGGTCAGTGCCGATGCGCCATATTTGCTGTCGGTTAGGTACTGTTGAATGTATTAGTTTATGCTCTCAATTCTGCTTGTAGAATTTCGGTCTGATAAATGTCAATGTGAACAAGTAGTATAAGTAAATAAATAGAAAATCGCCATATCAATGTATTATCAAAGCATTTACACTAATTTCTTCTTTTATTAGGCAAACCGTTTTTTGACATCTGCCAAAAAACGGTTTGGCTTATAGACAGGGTGTAATAGGTAATAATAATAATAACAGTCATGTTTAAAATGACTTACTTAAGTATTAAACGATTTACAATATTGTATTGATGATAATTGTTATTTAATAATAATAATAAAGGAATCTAGTCAATATTTAACGTGTTTTATTACATGACATAACATCACCTGTATTGCCCGAAAGGTAAGGAAGAGGTGTATTTTCCCAATCAACTTTGAACCTAATGTTTTTAGCGATAAAGTTGAAAATCTATTAAAGAAATTTGACAGATGAATGAAGAATGAACGAAAAACATGATGAATAAAAAAAATTAAAAAAAAAGAAAAATGAAAAAAAAATAAATAAAAAAAATCATGAAAAAAATGAAATGAAATGAATGATGATGATGATGACGATGTTTTTGAATTTGGGCTTTATGTTCTGGCGTCTGTACAAACACATTTCGCCAGTCATGTTTAAGTTACTCCCATGTAACAGGGGGTGAGTCTGTTGCCATTAACCTGGCATAATTCCAGACTCCTGGCTGCCACTGAAAAAATTCAGATGGAAATATCCATACCTATTTTTATAAAAAAAAAAAACAATAACTGTAGCGGATGTGGTCACCGTTTCCGGCAGAGAGAAGTCCAGTTGTCGACAAGAATTTATTTCTTCACACAAATGTACAGATTAAATAGGACGAATCCACAAAACCTTTTCCCAGAAGGGACGAAGGAGGGGATAGGGTGTCCTCTAGACCAAAAAAAAAAGACAATAAGTCAAGGTTTAGGCTAACTTCGTCACGGCTAGTGTCGCACCGGTCTCGACTAGTGTCGCACCGGCCTCGACTAGTGTCGCACCAGCCTCGACAAGTGTCGCAATGGGTCGACTAGTGTTGCACTAGTCCCGGCTAGTGTCGCATAGGTCTCGACTAGTGTCGCAATGGGTCGACTAGTGTCGCACCGGTCTCGAATAGTGTCGCAATGGGTCGACTAGTGTCACAATGGGTCGACTAGTGTCGCAATGGGTCGACTAGTGTCGCATTGGTCTCGACTAGTGTCGCACTCGTCACGGCTAGTGTCGCACCGGCCTCGACTAGTGTCGCACTCGTCACGGCTAGTGTGGCACTGGTCTCGACTAGTGTCGCACCGGTCTCGACTAGTGTCGCAAATGGTCGAATAGTGTAGCAATGGGTCAAGAAGAACTGTCAAAAATTCAAAATTATTCCTCCGATAGAATTATCTGGGGTTGGAGGAATCTGCTCTTGGACGATGAAGGAGTAATAATAATTATTTTTTTGTATTTATATGTGGAGGCTTGTAATTAGCAATTTAGTAATATATTACTGTTATTATAATGTTATTAGTCTGTAAGCCTTCCGAAAATAAAGAAAATAAAAAATATAGTGTCGCATAGGTCTCGACTAGTGTCGCAATGGGTCGACTAGTGTCGCACCGGTCTCGACTAGTGTCGCACTCGTCACAGCTAGTATCGCACCGGTCTCGACTAGTGTCGCACCGGCCTCGATTAGTGTCGCACTGGTCTCGACTAGTGTCGCAATGGGTCGACTAGTGTCGTACCGGCCTCGACTAGTGTCGCACTGGTCTCGACTAGTGTCGCACTGGTCTCGACTAGTGTCGCAAATGGTCGAATAGTGTCGGAATGGGTCGACTAGTGTCGTAATGGGTCGACTAGTGTCGTAATGGGTCGACTAGTGTCGCACCGGCCTCGACTAGTGTCGCACCGGCCTCGACTAGTGTCTACTAGTGTCTACTACGTCCTCAGGCTGATGGCCTCAGACCGACGCACCCAAGCCGACGTCCTCAGTCCGGCGTCGTCAGGCCGACGCCCCCAGGCCGACCTCCTCAGGCCGACGTCCTCAGGCCGACGCCCCCAGGCCGACGTCCCCAGGCCGACGCCCCCAGGCCGACGTCCCCAGGCCGACGCTCCCATGTCGACGCCCCCAGGCCGACGTCCTGAGGCCGACGCCCCCAGGCCGACGTCCTCAGGCCGACGCCCCCAGGCCGACGCCCCCAGGCCGACGCCCCCAGGCCGACGCCCCCAGGCCGACCTCCTCAGGCCGACGTCCTCAGGCCGACGCCCCCAGGCCGACGTCCCCAGGCCGACGCCCCCAGGCCGACGTCCCCAGGCCGACGCTCCCAGACCGACGCCCCCAGGCCGACGCCCCCAGGCCTACGTCCTGAGGCCGACGTCCTCAGGCCGACGCCCCCAGGCCGACGCCCCCAAGCCGGCGTCCCCAGGCCGACGCCCTCAGGCCGACGCCCCCAGGCCGACGTCCTCAGGCTGACGCCCTCAGGCCGACGCCCCCAGGCCGGCGTCGTCAGGCCGAAGCCCCCAGGCCGACGTCCTCAGGCCGACGCCCCCAGGCCGCGAAGCCTTCAGGCCAACGCCCTCAGGCCAACGTCGGCAGGCCGACGTCGTCAGGCCGACGTCCTCAGGCCGACGTCGTCAGGCCGACGTCCTCATGCCGACGCCCTCAGGCCGACGCCCCCAGGCCGACGCCCCCAGACCGACGCCCCCAGGCCGACGTACTCAGGCCGACGCCCCCAGGCCGGCGTCGTCAGGCCGACGCCCCCAGGCCGACGTCCTCAGGCCGAAGCCACCAGGCCGACGTCCTCAGGCCGACGCCCCCAGGCCGCGAAGCCTTCAGGCCGACGCCCTCAGGCCAACGTCGGCAGGCCGACGTCGTCAGAACGACGTCCTCAGGCCGACGTCCTCAGGCCGACGCCCCCAGGCCGCGAAGCCCTCAGGCCGACGTCGGCAGGCCGACGTCGTCAGGCCGACGTCCTCAGGCCGACGTCGTCATGCCGACGCCCTCAGGCCGACGCCCCCAGGCCGACGTCGTCAGGCCGACGCCCTCAGACCGACGCCCCCAGGCCGCGACGCCCTCAGGCCGACGCCCACAGGCCGTCGTCGTCAGGCTGACGTCGTCCTCAGGCCGAAGCCCCCAGGCCGACGTCCTCAGGCCGACGCCCCCAGGCCACGAAGCCCTCAGGCCGACGCCCTCAGGCCAACGTCGGCAGGCCGACGTCCTCAGGCCGACGTCGTCATGCCGACGCCCTCAGGCCGACGCCCCCAGGCCGACGTCGTCAGGCCGACGCACCCAGGCCGACGCCCTCAGGCCGGGTCGACTAGTGTCGCGCCGGTCTCGACTAGTGTCGTACTGGTCTCGACTAGTGTTGCAATAGGTCGACTAGTGTCGCACCGGCCTCGACTAGTGTCGCACTAGTCCCGGCTAGTGTCGCACAGGTCTCGACTAGTGTCGCAATGGGTCGACTAGTGTCGCACCGGTCTCGACTAGTGTCGCAATGGGTCGACTAGTGTCGCATTGGGTCGACTAGTGTCGCAATGGGTCGACTAGTGTCGCGCCGGTCTCGACTAGTGTCGTACTGGTCTCGACTAGTGTCGCAATGGGTCGACTAGTGTCGCACCAGTCTCGACTAGTGTCGTACTGGTCTCGACTAGTGTCGCAATGGGTCGACTAGTGTCGCACTGGCCTCGACTAGTGTCGTACTGGTCTCGACTAGTGTCGCAAGACTAGTGTCGCACCGGCCTCGACTAGTGTCGCACTGGTCTCGACTAATGTCGCAATGGGTCGACTAGTGTCGCACCGGTCTCGACTAGTGTCGTACTGGTCTCGACTTGTGTCGCACCGGTCTCGACTAGTGTCGCACCGGCCTCGACTAGTGTCGCACTCGTCCCGGCTAGTGTCGCACAGGTCTCGACTAGTGTTGCAATAGGTCGACTAGTGTCGCACCGACCTCGACTAGTGTCGCACTAGTCCCGGCTAGTGTCGCACAGGTCTCGACTAGTGTTGCAATAGGTCGACTAGTGTCGCACCGACCTCGACTAGTGTCGCACTAGTCCCGGCTAGTGTCGCACAGGTCTCGACTAGTGTTGCAATAGGTCGACTAGTGTCGCACCGGCCTCGACTAGTGTCGCACTCGTCACGGCTTGTGTCGCACCGGTCTCGACTAGTGTTGCAATAGGTCGACTAGTGTCGCACCGGCCTCGACTAGTGTCGCACTCGTCACGGCTTGTGCCGCACCGGTCTCGACTAGTGTCGCACCGGCCTCGACTAGTGTCGCACCGGCCTCGACTAGTGACGCACTAGTCCCGGCTACTGTCGCACAGGTCTCGACTAGTGTTGCAATAGGTCGACTAGTGTCGCACCGGCTTCGACTAGTGTCGCACTCGTCACGCCTTGTGTCGCACCGGTCTCGACTAGTGTCGCACCGGCCTCAACTAGTGTCGCACTAGTCCCGGCTAGTGTCGCACAGGTCTCGACTAGTGTCGCAATGGGTCGACTAGTGTCGCAATGGGTCGACTAGTGTCGCAATGGGTCGACTAGTGTCGCGCCGGTCTCGACTAGTGTCGCACCGGCCTCGACTAGTGTCGTACTGGTCTCGACTAGTGTCGCAATGGGTCGACTAGTGTCGCACCAGTCTCGACTAGTGTCGTACTGGTCTCGACTAGTGTCGTACTGGTCTCGACTAGTGTCGCAATGGGTCGACTAGTGTCGCACCGGTCTCGACTAGTGTCGCACTCGTCTCGGCTTGTGTCGCACCGGTCTCGACTAGTGTCGCACCGGCCTCGACTAGTGTCGCACCGGTCTCGACTTGTGTCGCAATGGGTCGACTAGTGTCGCACCGGTCTCGAATAGTGTCGCACCGGCCTCGACTAGTGTCGCACCTACTAGCGTCCGGAAGGGACGCTAGTAGGTGCCACGCACACGTACCGGCCTCGACTAGTGTCGCACTAGTCCCGGCTAGTGTCGCACAGGTCTCGACTAGTGTTGCAATAGGTCGACTAGTGTCGCACTCATCACGGCTTGTGTCGCACCGGTCTCGACTAGTGTCGCACCGGCCTCGACTAGTGTCGCACCGGTCTCGACTTGTGTCGCAATGGGTCGACTAGTGTCGCAATGGGTCGACTAGTGTCGCAATGGGTCGACTAGTGTCGCAATGGGTCGACTAGTGTCGCGCCGGTCTCGACTAGTGTCGCACCGGCCTCGACTAGTGTCGTACTGGTCTCGACTAGTGTCGCAATGGGTCGACTAGTGTCGCACCAGTCTCGACTAGTGTCGTACTGGTCTCGACTAGTGTCGCAATGGGTCGACTAGTGTCGCACTAGTCCCGGCTAGTGTCGCACAGGTCTCGACTAGTGTCGCACCGGCCTCGACTAGTGTCGTAGGTACTGGTCTCGACTAGTGTCGCAATGGGTCGACTAGTGTCGCACCGGTCTCGACTAGTGTCGCACTCGTCACGGCTAGTGTCGCACCGGTCACGGCTAGTGTCGCACCGACCTCGACTAGTGTCGCACCGGCCTCGACTAGTGTCGTACTGGTCTCGACTAGTGTCGCAATGGGTCGACTAGTGTCGCACCGGTCTCGACTAGTGTCGCACTCGTCACGGCTAGTGTCGCACCGGCCTCGACTCGTGTCGCACCTACTAGCGTCTCCTCCAACCCAGCGCACACGTACAGGTAGAGCACAAGAGCTCTCACCTCCCTCACACAGAAACCGATTCTGATGATTGTGTGTTACGCAATTAGGGTGCAGATAGATGGATCGGCGACTTTAAAAAGGTGGCTGAGACAGACTGGATGCGGAAGACGGAGGACAGGGTGTTGTGGCGCAGCCTGGGAGAGGAATATGTCCAGCAGTGGACTGCGATATGTTGAGTAGATGAGATAAAATAAAAATACAAAATCAATATTCAGAATTTAATTCTTTTAAAACTAGATATACAAAATACTCACGCAACGTTTTTATTTTATTTTTCACAAATACATTGAAACTACTTGACCCAGTATTTCTTCACGACAACTCTTTAAAGGGGGTAGACTGAAATCTGCGATCGAGACAAGAATAGGACTGGGCTAGACAGGATTTTCTATACAAAATGAGTTTTTTTTTTAACAGGGAATACTGGCTTTAAAAATATATTACAAAAATCTTTAAATGCAGTTTAAATACGCTTGAAAGATATACATAGAGTTCTAACAACATTTTCCTACCAGTAATGGCAAGTATTACAGCATTGTAAACCCTGTTAAAAAAAACTCAACGTGTACACAGTCACGAGCACCAATATGTCAACACTTGGCAACTTTCAATTTCGATTGTTTCGTGAAATAACGAATGCAACGTTGAAATACGACACATTACATAAACCTATGGGTTCGAAAATGCTATGTTCGTAACAACATAAAATCTCATTAAAAAATAAAGGAGTAAATCGCTTTTGAATAAAGCAGAGTGTATACATACTTTTGCTCGTGCTCGTTACTGTACCTATACACAAAAATAATTATGTTTTAATGTCAAACTATTTTATTAACTCATAATAGACAACGACAACTAGACAACTAAGGGTATAGTTTGACCGAAACTGCTGTACCGCGCCTTAGGAATGCGCGGCGAGGCGGGAGGAATACGCGGCGAGGCGGGGGTGGGACGCCGTGAGCGATGACGAATGAGCGGCCTGCAATGCCCCCTCGTCTCGCCGCGCACATACCTAAGGCGCGGTACAGCGGTTTTGGTCAAACTATAGTTACGAAGATACCTCGATGTCACCTCCATATAAAACAAATGCATGCTAATTGCTAATAGACGCACGCTCTTGCCAGGAATCGAGGTAACCCCTCAAGCAGCCTGCGATGTCTCGCAGTGAGGCATATGCTTGTCGAGTCTGATGGTCAATATCACACCCTTAAATTAGGCTGATCTTTGAAAATAAACCCTGTTTAATATGCGAATGACGTCACTACTCACTTGTCTAATTAAGTTGGTCTAATAGTCTACCCCAATTAAGTATGTCGTGAAAAATATACGAATACATAAACAGACATACGACTTGTCTCATAACCTCCGGATAATTTTATCCCGCAAATAAATGTTCTTTTGGTAGTAGTTCCTATCCGGAGATTATGAAACAAGCCTTTGGAGGCGGTATTCATTAATTATTATTATTATTATCATCATATTTATCGGAAGTCATCAAATAGCTGTAAGATTGACACCAGAGCCTTTCTCATATCGGTACGACTTATATGAGGATAGCGCATGTCGTGGTGGAAATATGAGCCAGGCAGCGAGGTGGTACAGATCGCGGCACGTAAGTTGAACCAAAATGGCGGTCGTCCGCGCAGGTACAATTATGGATTGAGACCGATTGAGACCCGAAAATCTGTTACTACGCATTCAAGGTCATAGGTTCAACTTACGTGCCGCGAGCTTTAACACATTTTCGGGTCTCAATCGTTCACAATCCATAATTGTACCTGCGCGGACGACCGCCATTTTGGTTCAACTTATGTGCCGCGAGCTGTAGCGGCGTTGACTGTCGCAGGTGCGTCCCCCGTACAATACGGCCAATGGCTCATGGCCGCTCACTAAACTTTCGCGCATGAGCTCACACATCATTAGCGACCGTAACAAATATGGCTTTACAGAATTATAAACATTAGAATCAGCCAATACATCTCCTTGAGTTAGAATTGGCCTCAAATGTCATGATTTCATGAAATAGTGATTCAATAGGTAGTATGAACATAGAGAGTTGTATTCTGCGATAAATAATAGTACTAGATTCCCGATAAGCGCTTCAAAAACGGCCCGAAAAATAAGACTCATGAAATAGTGATTCAATAGGTAGTATGAACATAGAGAGTTGTATTCCTCGATCAATAACACTAGATCAGACAGTACTAGATTCCCGATAAGCGCTTCAAAAACGGCCCGAAAAATAAGACCACAAATTTTTTTGTAGTCTTATTTCAAATTAGTATGTTTTTAACCTTATTACTTATACTTTAACGTTTCATTTTAGAATAAATGACTGATAATTAAAAAATAGAATGATTTTATTTTCAAGCGACATTTTATATATATTTTGCAATGGTAATTAAACTTTATGCTTAAGCATTAACGTTTATAATAAACTGAAGTTGTTAATATTATTAAACTTTTTTCTAAGAAATGTAGATGTTTACGTGTGTGCAAACGTGGCCACTTGAGCGACTGATTTTTGTTCCTGATCCTTAATCTAGTACTATTATTGATCGAAGGTTGTATTGATGATTTTAATTATTACAATTGCTACGGCTGCGAATCATAATTTTAGTTCAACATACAACCTGACAGTGACCTGCATATTTATTAATTTCTAATTTCACGGGCTACCTTGGCGCGTTCCCCTTATGAACTGTCAGTGTCATTATTTCTGTGGAATATTGACACTTGACAGCTCTCGAACGCGTTTTAGATCGCGTGCAATTCCACTGGTCAAATTGTTCCTCAGTATAGCCTCTCGTCGTAGAATTATCGGTCATCTACGATAGGCTTAACACGTTGCGGGACGCACTGCATTAGCAGTAGATTTGTCGGTGTTGAAAATGACAGTACGGACACCGCCGGAACTGAGGTACGGGCATTACAGCGAAATTTTGTATAGAGGAACAAGGGAACCCGTTTTTACTGTCATACCACATCAATACGGCTATGAAAGTACTGTCATCGTATATTATTCTTTAGTATTGCTCTAGGGCGGTACGGATAAAGCAGTGGTCGGAACTTGTATGGACAATTTTACTGTCATATCGCATAATTTGAAAAAGTCAGTACCGTCCCGCAACGTGGTATGATAATATCAACGCATAGACTTGGCTTGTCTTGTTGTCGCTATGTAGTTAGAAGCACGAAAGTCCGAGAACCATTCTTATTAGTTATCATGTTACCTATTAACTGGGTTGTGGAGATTAGAGGGGCGATTCTAAACTATATGTAATTTTAGGAACGTTCACAGTCTGATCTCAGTGTCAATCTGTCAAAAATACCTCTAATTTCCCTAAATTTTCGACATTTATTGTCGCTGAGATGAGATAGCGACTAGATTTTGAACGTTTTTAGTTATGGGGATTGTTCTCCTGATAGGTGACAAAATGGCGGACAGGTAGTTATACCAGGCTCCATATTAAAGTATTCAATCCCCTTTGCTCGTCACTTCCATTTCTTCGGTAATTTGGTACATTTTGACCACTTTTTGACATTTTGTTTGTCGCTAAGATGAGAGTGCGACTAGATTTTGAACGTTTTAAATTACGAGAATTGGCCTTTAGATAGGCAGTCGCTCCATGTAATACTGGTATTCAGCTGTGTCCAATTTACTGGAAGCCTGCCCAATATACAGTCTGGCTGTCGAGAGAATCCGTTCCTCAGTGCGACAATTCTAATTCGAAACACACGTATGGGTTTGTATGAAACTGACAGGTATCAGTTTCATTCTCGCATTCTCTCGACTCCTAGACTGTAGCTGTAGGCTAGGTTAATGATGATGAGATTTGGCATGTTTGCCTATGAGTTCCAGAACTTACCGCTAGAGGCGCTGATGTCAATCTCACAGTTATTTTTAGCAAGTTGAGTTTCAAAATTACAATACATTAAAGATAGGTAATAATCCTATCAAATGGAACCGTTTTTTTTGTTAGGCAAAAAATTTAGGTAACACAATTTAAAAGATTTTTTTTTTGCTAGAATTTTTTCTAGTAGGGCGAGTTTCAGTCTAAGATATGATGCAATTTGTATGGAAATGTAATTATTTCTTAGGTCTTATTCTTCGTGTCACTGGCAAGAAAGTATTTCAAATGGCTTTGAAAGTCCGTGGCATACCTGTCCGCCATTTTGATTTTTTTCGAAATGGCGGCCGCGCATGAGTCCTATATAAATCGATAGCTGACATCAATTCGCCTTATAAATTGATACTTGATAGCTGACATTAGAGGGGCAATTCGCGTAATTTTAAGAACGTTCACAGTCTGATCTTAGTCTCAATCTGTCGAAGATAACTCTATTTTCCCTAAATTTTTGACATTTATTGTCGCTGAGATGAGATGGCGACTAGATTTTGAACGTTCTTAATTATGGGGATTGCTCTTCTGATAGGTGACAAAATGGCGGACAGGTAGTTATACCAGGCTTCATATTAAAGTATTCAATCCCCTTTGCTCGTCACTTCCACTTCTTCGGTAATTTGGTAATTTCGAAAGCCTCAGAACAAAAGTTATTTCTAGTAAATGCAGTAGTCCCAAGCAATTAAAAACAGCAACATCTACATGGTCTTCACATGATCTGACCAAGATTATGTCTGGACTTTAAAAGAGACTGTGACCTCTGAGTTTGTTTCAGCCTTTCTTCTCAGACTAGTCAGATAAGAAACGCCGAACTCATCTAGTTTAAAAAAAAATATGATTGACGTGTAAGTGTGTGTACAAATCTACTTACAAAAAATTATCACATTTAACATTCATTGCGTTATCTACGTTGTTGAGCTGACACATTTTTTGAACATATGAAGCAATGTATTAGCAGTATCCTTCTGATCGTGATTACTATTGTTTCTATCTTAGTCTGGCTCAATAGATATTTTAGTTCATATTCTAGCTTTAGCGCCCCAAAATATTTGTTTATTTTTCTGGTACAGTCAGCGTCAAAAATATCGGGACGAACAGACTGTTCAAAATGATCTCAACAACTATGAAAATTAAACTTTGTCTCAATTGGATAAAGTTCTTGTCAGAATGACAGTTGTCGTGTACTGTCTTCATTCTGAAACATTCCTTGTGTCATTGAGTTAATATTTCATTTTCATAGTTGGTTAGATCATTTTGAACAGTCTGTTCGTCCCGATATTATTGACGCTGACTGTACAATGGTTTCTTTCAATAACGGAAGCTGTAGCCTATGTCCAGCAGTGGACTTAAAAACCTGTTGCCCACAATTTTTCGCCTAACAAAACGGTTTGAATTCTAAAAAACTACTGTAGAAATTTTCGTTTATATACAAAGAATATATTTATAGTATTTCACTCATTTTTTGACCAAAAATATTTTTGACACAAACGTCATCAATAGTACTCCATGTACTTATTTTAAGGATAATTAATGACATGCGAAAATCATTTGAAATAAATTACATTGAATTTAAGAGTTTACGGTGAACACACAACCACACTTACCAAGGTGTATCGTGTTATCGTAACTGGGTTGTGGAGGTCAGATAGGTAGTCGCTCCATGTAAAATACTGGTATTCAGTTGCATCCGGTTAGACTGGAAGCCGACCCCAACATAGTTGGGAGAAGGATTTTGCCTGAGGTAGCAGCATGGTGCGGGAGGGCGTGGTGACGTGATGCGAGAGCTTAGTGATTCGTCAACTTGTGATATCTATCTGCCTCCCGCGCGCGCAGCTAGCTCAGGCAACGTCGCAGTTAAGTGGTCGGCTTATAGCATATATATCTGAGGAATATTTAAATGGAAGAACCCAAGACCTCCCGCTCAGGAGTCGCACTAGCAACCACTACACCAACGAGGAATATTAAAAAAAAAAACCTTTTTTTTATAAAAGAATTATAAAGAAAAAAATAAAACTCAAAAGATCCGCATGTCAAAATCCTTCGCATAGTAATGTCATTGTTTACCAAATGACAAGGTCTAACCACACATTCCTGTCAGGGTCAGAGAAAATATTGGTTTCATACATTTTGTATGTACTTTGTTCATCAGGCCATCAGTATTCCGGAGCTTACTTTGACATACACTAACACTAGACCCGGAATAGGACCCAAAAGACCCGGTTTCTAAAACACCCGGGGTCAAAATGACCCGCTGTAAAAACTCCCGGGTCAAAATGACCTAGAGTACAATAGACCCCGGGTCAATATGACCCACGGAATAAAATACCCCGGGTCAAAATGACCTGTGGTACAAAAGACCCCGGGTCAAAATGACCTGAGGTAAAAAATACCCGGGTTCAAAAGACCCTGACCCAAAAACAGTGTGGAATAGACATGTAATCGTTATCATCGGCTGTTATCATCAGTCGGCACTCGACAAAGTCCGCACAACGCACTGAGCACTGATTGTCACTCTCACACTGCGCCCGCGCTCGGCTCTGCACTCACGATCTGGTACGTGATTAGGTACTCTGGGTAGGCCTGGAAAACGAATAAAAAAAAGTTTGTAAAAGATATTTGGGATGTTGGACGCCATCATGGGCCACTGTGGGAGGCCATCATGCATGACCCAGCCACCACGGGCCACTGTGGAAGGCCAAGATGGGCCAATAGGATTTATTATGAGCTACTATGTGCATCATGGGTCACTGTGGAGGTTCATCATGAGCTACTGTAGTAGATCACGATGGCAGGCCTTCACGAGCCACTGTTGGGGTTATCGAGGGCCACAGTAATGGGCCATCATGGACCACTGTGTAAAGGCCATCATGGACCACAAAGTTGACTGACCTGTTCTCCTCTGTATACGACGTACTCCGGGAAGCACAGGCCTCCCTGCGAGGGTCTGCCGGCCACGGAGTGGTGTCCAGGGGGCGCGTGGGCCATCTTCATGGCACTCATTAGTTGGAAGGCGCGGCCTAACGTCACTCGACAGAGTAGCATTTGTCTGGAACACAATAAATAGCAGATAAGTGTCGAAATGTATACAAGGTGTCGTTTTGCATCCTCGTCAAATTCAGACACTTGAGGGATCAAGTGTCCAGTGATTGACGATCTTTGCCCATCTCTCCGGGTGCATTCGCGAGAAGTGTCCAGCCGACTCCCACTTCAACCTGGCTGTTTTTTCTCCAACATCCGCTACTTGAGTTATAGAGCGCGTTTTTTATACAATGATAAAAAGCAGATGAAAATATTATACATAATCCAGAGAGGCGAGTAGTAAAAAGATTGAGAAACCCTGTACTAAATATTAGAAGTCTCTACAATAAGAACTCGTAAACTCTTGAAGTCACCCGGACTTATTACTCCTTATTATTTATTTATGAAAATAGTCTACTTTTGGAATGTTTGTAAATATGTGAGCACCATGTATCTATCACATAGTTAATTTATATGTCATGGTTTCATTAATTCGTATTAATTCTTTTACCTATTGTGGTATAGTAATTTTATTTTTAGGTGCATCGTCTTCACATGTAATTATATAATTAATGTATGCAAAATATTATAAAACATTTTAAAAGAGTAACGGTGGAGTTTCTTGCCCATTCTTCTCCATAGGAAAACTACCTTTTGGAAGGGGCGACTAGAATCAATTTTATTTTAATTTTAATTTTGACGTTCAAAGGTGCCTTTTATGTGCCTATTTGAAATAAATGATTTGACTTTGACTTGCTTTAATCTCACCTGTGACATAGATAGCAGCTTCTATCTTTGTGCGCCGGACATCCGGATCCGCCTCCAAAGCCATAAACGTACTGATTGCTTTTCGACGAGTGCTCCGCGAAGTATATGCCCGCACCGAACATGCCTCCTGAAAATATTTGGGATTGTAAAAATATCTACAATGAAAATCGTAGCGCAAACCAGAAATTAACACAAGAAAAATATTAAAATTAGACGCACATAGTATCAAGCATTTGAGCATTTGTTTTTTTTTGAGCATTTTGTTTTTTTTTTTGTTTAGTTTTATGATAAGTAATAACCAGTGATAGGAATAGGTAGTGCCTATTTGCCTAAACTTCGAAGAACAGAGACAAGAAATGGAGACTGCCTCAGGACTAAATTTTTTCCGGGACATCTGTCCCGAAATTCGTGACAACACTTTTAAATACATTAAAAAAATATGGTAGGTATAGAAAAAACAAAAACTCACCAATATACGCATGCCTCTCATCGAATCCCTTCTGCACGATGGCGTTGATGAAGGGACTGCCGTGGAACAGCATTCTTTCGTTGTGAGAGCCGGCCTCCTCGCACACCTCGCGGCGCCGGTGCTGGTAGCGCTCCCAGAGACGACCGTTCACCAGCTTTTGTATCTGATGATGAAGAGGAACTTCAATGTAATCATTTACATTTAGAGGAAGACCAAAGCTGCGGTGTGCCTTTTAGTGTCTTAGCATGGTGCCTATAGCCTTTCTCAAGAATTGACCTATCAAATACATTTTTTTTTTAAACTGAATGGTAGTTCCAGATTTTAGCGCGTTCAAACGAACAAACTCTTTAGCTTTATTATTACTTCGTTTATTTATTTACTTATCTGATTATTTACTTATTTAGTTTGACGGAACAACCTGGTAAAGAAAAATAACAAAAAAAAAACATGATTATCGGTACATGGATTCTCTGATTATTATCTCTTTTATTTCAATGTAAACATATAAATTATATTTTTAAATATTAGAATATAGAAAGTATAAAAACATTTAAAAATATAAAAAAAAACCGGCCAAGTGCGAGTCGGACTCGCCCATGAAGGGTTCCGTTTTACGATTTATTACGTATTAAAAAAAAACTACTCACTAGATCTCGTTCAAACCAATTTTCGGTGGAAGTTTATATGGTAATGTACATCATATATTTTTTTTAGTTTTATCATTCTATTATTTTAGAAGTTACAGGGGGGGGGGGACACACATTTTACCACTTTGGAAGTGTCTCTCGCGCAAACTATTCAGTTTAGAAAAAAATGATATTAGAAACCTCAATATCATTTTTGAAGACCTATCCATAGATACCCCACACGTATGGGATTGACGAAAAAAAATTTTTTGAGTTTCAGTTCTAAGTATGGGGACCCCCAAAATTTATTGTTTTTTTTTCTATTTTTGTGTGAAAATCTTAATGCGGTTCACAGAATACATCTACTTACCAAGTTTCAACAGTATAGCTCTTATAGTTTCGGAAAAAAGCGGCTGTGACATACGGACGGACAGACAGACAGACAGACAGACAGACAGACAGACAGACCGACAGACAGACATGACGAATCCATAAGGGTTCCGTTGCCATTTGGCTACGGAACCCTAAAAATAGTGATCCACCGATGTCGGGAGCAGGGTCCAAGCTACCGGTGGTTAGGGCTCCAGAGACAGGAACCTCCTCACAATGCGAGCCGTATCGAGGAGTACTGCCTTCTGAATCAGGCCCTTGATCCAACCGCCTAACGAGAGCCTCGATAGATGTTGATCGAGGCTGTCGGCCATCAGGCCATTGGCCGACACGACAATCGGCACAATGACAGTCGCGCTCACATTCCACATGTCAACAACCTCGTGTGCTAAGTCGAGATATTGTAGTGACCTAAAGAAGCATACCAAAGCATCACACACAATTCACACGTCCGGCCGCCGTCACAGCGCGCAGCGCACTGAGCGACCGCCAGGGCGCGCGGCGCGCGCACTACGTCACCGCTCCAACGTATGCGACACCACTGGCGGCCTGCGCCCGCGCTGGCGACCGTAACGGAATGTGACAACATCCTCGCGTCGAAGACCATCGTGCACTGACCGTTGGGAGCCGTGCCGCAAGTATTTACGAGTGCGCGCGCGCACGTTTCTTTCGTCGCCTTCGGCCGGCCGGCTCACAACATGGATCGCGCTCATTGGTTACGTGTTCTGAGTACCACCCCTAGTTACCACCACTATTTGCATGCTACCCTACGGTAATATAAAAAGCGATGTTCTGAGAAATAAATCATTCGAAATTGTTTCGTATACTTATTCGCCTTTCATTTACAAGAGACCTCTAAAATATTATTATTATTGGTACTTATAGATTAATTTCAATTTGATCCTCCACCTGTAAACCAGACCAGACCATGCCCACTGGCTCGAGTGTTCTAAGTGCCCGTTCACCAGCACCTTGGATGACTTAATGAACGCCACTGATGCCCCAATCAGCGTTGCCGCCTACTGGGCTCAAACAATATATAGAAGTATGAGGAACAGGGTGCAAAGTTCACTCATACTCTATAGAAAAGGGAGGATCCTCCGACCAGACGGGTGTTGTGTCTGGCGAGCAACTGCCCAACGATTGATGTTGGGAAATTGTATCTATGCAAATTGCGCGGTAAATTCTGCTTGCGAGATGCAGGATTTGCGTGACGTCAGTAGTCAGTATGACGCTTTGTAAGCATGTGGCGTTGTAGATACCGTTACAAATATAAAATATCAAAGAAGAGTACCATCGACACGAAAAGAAGGAGAAGACCTCCATCTGTGAGGAAAGGCGTCTTGACTGAAGGATAGACGGACAACTTTCATCATCATCATCATCTGCTTAGCCTTTTCCCAACTATGTTGGGGTCGGCTTCCAGTCTAACCGGATGCAGCTGAATACCAGTATTTTACATGGAGCGACTGCCTATCTGACCTCCACAACCCAGTGACTGGGTAATACGATACCCCTTGGTAAGACTGGTTGTCAGACTTTCGGGCTTCTGACTACCCGTAACGACTGTCAAAGATCCACGAATGACAGCCGGGACCAACGGCTTAACGTGCTTTCCGAGCCACGGAGGGGACAACTTTATGACTCTAAAAAGGTTCCGTATCTTTCTTTTGAGGTACAAAACCCTAAAACTAACTTTGTACTTACCCTAACAACATTATAGTGTGTAAACATGCCGCCCGCGTGTTCTCTGTGCGCTCGCACCGACGCTTGCATCTCTCTCTCGACTATCGTGTACTCGCTCTCTGCGCATTCTCCTTCCGTTGGCATGGTTACTTCTACTAGTGTTGTGCCGCCGTACCATTCTGTAATGAAGTAAAGAATTTGGAACATTCTTGAGAAAAGTGTTTGTTTTTCGTCCAAATAATAATAATATAATAATAATAATATCCCTGGACATTTCACACAGCGCCATCTAGTCCCAAGCTAAGCAACTTAATGCTTGTGTTATGGTAACAAGATGGCTGATAAACTACTTATATACATTTTTTTTGTAAATACATACATATTATAGATAGAAAAACACCCAGACTCAGAACAAATACATGTAGGACTTACAAATATTTGTTCTGTGCGGGAATCGAACCCGCGACACGCAGCGCAGCAGTCCAAATGGGCACATACTAAGGGGGCGGGGTAATAGGGTAGTTTCCTGGGTAAAAAAAATATTATTATATTTAGTCCGTCAGTTAGATTATCGAAAAATAATGGACACGTATTTTTTCTAGTAGTAGTAGTTTCGGTTTTTTGTAGTAATTTCTTTTGGCACGAAGTTCCTTATCGCGCGTTGCGAAAGGGGGCTAGACGGAAAAAAATTAAGACAAAAAGTTGGAACGACACTTTTTGCTATAGTTGTAAGCCGTGCGTCGTGCGCGTGTTTCTCTGTCTGTCTCTCTCTCTCTCTCTTATAGAAAGCAAGCTAGTTATACTTCGTTCCATCCGGGTGTCCCTCTACACCTCTCAAGTTTTTTTTAAACGATGTCACACTAGGAATTTCTGTTGTATCGTGGGTGCGTTAACAAACATCTAAACTCACATACACAAACAGCCAGACCTGGAACAACTACTTGTAGGCCATACAAATATTTGTTCCGTACGGGAATCGAACCCGCGACACGCATCGCAGCAGTCAATCGCTTAACCACTGCGCCAACCGTGCCGTTTTTTGTTGCAATTGCTCATATCTTACCTGAAGCTGCCTGTAAACTATGTCACATGGTCAAATTGGCCAAATAGTCACGTAGTCAAATTGTCTTCATAGTCACGTGATCAAATTATCTTCACAGTCACATGGTCAAATTGGCCAAATAGACACGTGGTCAAATTGTCTTCATGGTCACGTGATCAAATTATCTTCACAGTCACACGGTCAAATTGGCCAAATAGTCACGTAGTCAAATTGTCTTTATAGTCACGTGATTTCAGAGTCACATGGTCAAATTGGCCAAACAGTCACGTGGTCAAATTGTCTTCATAGTCACGTGATCAAATTATCTTCACAGTCACACGGTCAAATTGTCTTTATAGTAAGTGGTTCTATGTAAGTTAATTTAGTTTTACCTGAAGCTGCCTGTAAACTGTGTCGTGCTGCCTTCAGCAGTCTATGGCAATGTCGGTAGGCCGCCACGCCGACTGCGCGCAGGTCTTCGTGAGACATCTCAGTCAATATGTCCATGGTCATATTGTCCAAATGATCACAAGGTAAGTTCGTAAAATGTTCATGGGATGATATTGGTCAAAGGGTAGCATCGTTAAGTTGGTCACACATGGTCAAATTGTCTTCATAGTCACGTGATCAAGTTATCTTCACAGTCACATGGTCAAATTGGCCAAATAGTCACGTGGTCAAATTGTCTTCATAGTCACGTGATCAGATTATCTTCACAGTCACATGGTCAAATTGGCCAAACAGTCACGTGGTCAAATTGTCTTCATAGTCACGTGATCAAATTATCTTCACAGTCACACGGTCAAATTGTCTTTATAGTAAGTGGTTCTATGTAAGTTAATTTAGTTTTACCTGAAGCTGCCTGTAAACTGTGTCGTGCTGCCTTCAGCAGTCTATGGCAATGTCGGTAGGCCGCCACGCCGACTGCGCGCAGGTCTTCGTGAGACATCTCAGTCAATATGTCCATGGTCATATTGTCCAAATGATCACAAGGTAAGTTCGTAAAATGTTCATGGGATGATATTGGTCAAAGGGTAGCATCGTTAAGTTGGTCACACATGGTCAAATTGTCTTCATAGTCACGTGATCAAGTTATCTTCACAGTCACATGGTCAAATTGGCCAAATAGTCACGTGGTCAAATTGTCTTCATAGTCACGTGATCAGATTATCTTCACAGTCACATGGTCAAATTGGCCAAACAGTCACGTGGTCAAATTGTCTTCATAGTCACGTGATCAAATTATCTTCACAGTCACACGGTCAAATTGTCTTTATAGTAAGTGGTTCTATGTAAGTTAATTTAGTTTTACCTGAAGCTGCCTGTAAACTGTGTCGTGCTGCCTTCAGCAGTCTATGGCAATGTCGGTAGGCCGCCACGCCGACTGCGCGCAGGTCTTTGTGAGACATCTCAGTCAATATGTCCATGGTCATATTGTCCAAATGATCACAAGGTAAGTTCGTAAAATGTTCATGGGATGATATTGGTCAAAGGGTAGCATCGTTAAGTTGGTCACACATGGTCAAATTGTCTTCATAGTCACGTGATCAAGTTATCTTCACAGTCACATGGTCAAATTGGCCAAATAGTCACGTGGTCAAATTGTCTTCATAGTCACGTGATCAGATTATCTTCACAGTCACATGGTCAAATTGGCCAAATAGTCACGTGGTCAAATTGTCTTCATAGTCACGTGATCAGATTATCTTCACAGTCACATGGTCAAATTGGCCAAACAGTCACGTGGTCAAATTGTCTTCATAGTAACGTGATCAAATTATCTTCACAGTCACACGGTCAAATTGTCTTTATAGTAAGTGGTTCAAAGTTAATTTAGTTTTAGCTGAAGCTGCCTGTAAGCTATGTCGTGCTGCCTTCAGCAGTCTATGGCGATGTCCGTAGGCCGCTACGCCGACCGCCCGCAGGTCTTTGTGAGACATCTCAGTCAATATGTCCATGGTCATATTGTCCAAATGATCACAAGGTAAGTTCGTAAAATGTTCATGGGATGATATTGGTCAAAGGGTAGCATCGTTAAGTTGGTCACACATGGTCAAATTGTCTTCATAGTCACGTGATCAAATTATCTTCACAGTCACATGGTCAAATTGGCCAAACAGTCACATGGTCAAATTGGCCAAATAGTCACGTGGTCAAATTGTCTTCATAGTCACGTGATCAGATTAGCTTCACTCACAGTCACATGGTCAAATTGGCCAAATAGTCACGTGGTCAAATTATCTTCACAGTCACATGGTCAAATGGTCTTTATAGTAAGTGGTTCTAAGTTAATTTAGTTTTACCTGAAGCTGCCTGTAAACTATGTCGTGCTGCCTTCAGCAGTCTATGGCGATGTCCGTAGGCCGCCACGCCGACCGCGCGCAGGTCTTCGTGCGACATCTCCGACAGAATGTCCACGGTGATTTGTTCGCTTTCTAATACTTGTGTTAGTTGTTCCAGGCCGATGCTGTGGAAGGAGTACGTATAGTTTTTATTATATTTGTTGGTATATTGGCGTGGCTAGCTGACATATGGCAAATAATTTAAGTTTCTTGTAATGTTAATTACTGAACATAGGTTCCTAGTATTGTATACATGCAACTATATTCTAACTGAACAGACAGCTGTGCTGCTGGACAGTTTATTGCGCCACTTCTTCTTCCCAGCGATAGCACTAGGAAGTGGTGAAGGGCGGGCGTTTTTGGGGGACTGTCTTTTGTAATTTTGACGAAAAGTGCTGATTCTCAGCCTAATTTGAATAAATGACTTTTGATTTTGAAAAAATCATATTATTTTGTCAGTCTGGAAGGCGTTAGATGACCTTTATAAACTGCTACTCGTACAGTCCCGAACACCAATATGTCAACACTTGGCAACTTTCAATTGCGATTTTTAAAAAAATAAAAAAAAAGATAAAAAAATAAATAAAAAAAAAATGCAAAAAAAATAAATAAATATATGCTTTAAATGCATTTTTCTTTCTTTCTTTTTTTTCGCTTTTCTTTTCGATTTTTGTTGAAATACGACACATTACATAAACCTATGGGTTCGAAAATGCTATGTTCGTAACAAAATAAAATTTGATTAAAAAATAAAGAAGTAAATCGCTTTTGAATAAAGCCGAGTGTATACATACTTTTGCTCGTGACTGTACATACATAATTAGCCAATAACGTTCCCACTGCTGGAACACAGGCCTCCTCTCTTGTGAGAGGGAGTGGGCCGTAATTCACCACGCGGGCCCAGTGCGGGTTGGTAGATGTCACGTCATGTCTTCGAATGTTTGGTTCTAAGACTTGCCGGTTTCCTCACGATGTTTTCCTTCACCGTTTTGAGAGCAGTGGTGATGAAATAATTTACACAAAGTAAAGCGCCTGTCTGGGAAAAATACGAGTACCTCTAATTTCCCTACATTTTGACAAGTTTTTGACAGTTGTTTGTCGCCGAGATGAGACTGCGACTAGATTTTGAACGTTTTAAATTACGAGAATTGGCCTTCTGACGAGGTTTGCAAGGCCAACATGGCCAGAGATCGCTCAAGACAGGGAGGATTGGAAGGAAAAGGGGGAAGCCTTTGCCCAACAGTGGGACACAAACTAGGCTCATCATCATCATCATCATAATGCCTAGCCTTTTCCCAACTATGTTGGGGTCGGCTTCCAGTCTAACCGGATGCAGCTGAATACCAGTGTTTTACATGGAGCGACTGCCTATCTGACCTCCACAACCCAGTTACTGGGTAACAGATACCCCTTGGTAAGACTGGTTGTCCGACTTTCGGGCTTCTGACTACCCGTAACGACTGTCAAAAATCCACGAATGACAGCCGGGACCAACGGCTTAACGTGCTTTCCGAGGCACGGAGGGGTCTCGGTATGTAAAGATGGTCACCCATCCACCGACGAACCGCGGCAAGCGTAGCTTAACCTGACCGATCGACCTGTGCGGCTGTTATTATTTAGTCACGGGACCCTAAGCTAACGAAAAAAAAAACGAAGAATATTCATCCATTTACATCTTGCTCGATTTTAAAACACATTTTACACATCGCTTTTCAATAATTTCTTCAACAAGAACAAAACTTCTAAGCATAGAAGACGAAGTAATGGAGAAGGTGAATATAAAACTGACCTGGACAGGAACGTTTGTAAAGATTCGGTGGTGGATAGAGCTGATGCAGGTCTACCCGCCGCGTCTTCGAGACTGCCGCGAGATCCTTCCGCCCAGTAGTTTGACGGTACCACCTGGTAAAGAAATTAAAAAAAAAACATGATTATCGGTACAGACGCCAGCACATCAAGCTACTGCAACCTGTCAAATTTCTATATTATATACTAGCTTCTGCCCGCGGCTTCGCCCGCGTGGATGTCGGAAATTATACCACGGGAACGTGCTAACAGGATAAAATGTATGTGCTTCCCCAGGATGCCATCTATCTCTATGCCAAATCAGAAGTTCAGTGGTTTAGGTGTGAAAATGTATAACATACAGTTTCAAGTTCAAATCCTCCCCTTAAAAACTGAATTACCCCTTTTTGTCCCGTCAGTGGTAAATTTTCGACAACTTTACATACTTATTATTAATAGCTGTGCATTGCGGGTGACGTAACCTACGACAAACTTATTATTTGCGGTTGGAACAGTAATCGGGTCTAGGGATCGAACCGCAAAATTAAGTTTGTTTTTTATTGTATATACTTTTCCGGCATAAAAAGTACCCAGTGTGGTGCCCAGGATATTAAAGAATACTTATACCAAGTTTCATCGTAATCGAACCGGTAGTTTTTGCGTGATGCCTAAACAAACAGACAGACAGACAGACAAAAATTTTTTTAATCACATTTTTGGGTTCGGTGTCGGTCTAGTAACACCCCCTGCCATTTATTTTTTTGATATTTTCAATGTACAGAATTTTCACTTCTACAGATTTATTATAAGTACTAGCTTCTGCCCGCGGCTTCGCCCGCGTGGATGTCGGAAATTTACCCACAGGAACGTGCTAACAGGATAAAATGTATGTGCTTCCCCAGAATGCCATCTATGTCGCGGGCCCTTTGTGGCTAATTACAATAGAAAACCAATTGTGTCTCATTAGTGGTGATTAAGAGGGTACCTATATGATATCTTTACCTAAGTACCTAACTAATTTAAAAAAAAAACTCAATAACAGAAAATTAAATACCTACCTACCTAAATAAACCTATTTCTGATGATAACTAATCTAAACTCAATAAATAAGAAAAATCCCTAAAAACTAATATCTATACGAATGACTAAACCTACCTAACAGTATTATAAAATAACCTACGGTCACTACGTACACTATCAAATATACTACCTATACTTTAAAATTAAAATCTATACCTACGACTCATATAAAAATAAACCTAAATAACTCTAAAAACTAAAAGGAATAAAAATGAACTCCACTGCGGGTGACCCAACCTACGACAAACTTAGTATTTGCGGTTGGTACAGTACAGACAGTGGTAATCGGGTATAGGGATCGAACCGCAAAATTAAGTTTGTTTTTTTTGTATATACTTTTCCGGGATAAAAAGTACCCAGTGTGGTGCCCAGGATATTAAAGAATAATTATACCAAGTTTCATCGTAATCGAACCGGTAGTTTTTGCGTGATGCCTGAACAAACAGACAGACAGACAAAAATTTTTTTAATCACATTTTTGGGTTCGGTGTCGGTCAAGTAACACCCCCTGCCATTTATTTTTTGGATATTTTCAATGTACAGAATTTTCACTTCTACAGATTTATTATAAGTATAGATAGATATATAGATATAGATTAAAAAAAAAATATCATGGTTTATTTAAACTTCTCGCACACAATAAGGTACAAAGGCAGGCTGGCATAGTTCACATGTCCAAATGGAGCATGGTATCATTGGCCATCATGGACCACAGTCATGAGCCATTAACCCTTCGTAGGCTGGAACGTGGATGCACGCGAGACACAATAGCTTTTTAATTGTTTCTGTAATTATGGCATTTATTATCATCATTTCAGCCAAAAGACGTCCACTACTGGACATAGGCTTCCTCCAAGCACCTCCACTTCGACCTGTTCTGTGCTTCTCGCATCCAACGGGTTCCTGCGGCCTTCACAAGGTCGTCGGTCTACCTTGTAGGCTTTTTTTTGGGTGGGAAATCATCATATTTTTTTTTTATTAACACTGGGCTCACTCTTGACCTCAATCCAGCCCAGAGGCAGGGATGAGATCTACGGTGGAACGAGTTTGCCCAGAAGAAGCCTATTCACTCTCGCCTTGAAGAGATTCGGGTTGTATGAACTCGGGAATGCAGACGCAGGCAGACGATTATGACTTGAATGTGACTTCTCCCGCTCTGGGCGGAGAAGAAGAAGAGGGGGGGGGGGGGGGGGGTTGAAGTGAGTAGTAGTAAAAACATTTATATTATACTTTTTCATATAATAATAGCCCTCTCCCTCTATCCTATCTTGCTGTGCCCGACAGGGTGCACAATGATCTAAAATTATGTATATTTTGTAATGTACAGTCGCCAAAGGAGATAAGTAACCAGGGACGTCGGATATAGTTGAAGTTTTGTAAGAAACCGATGGATGTTTTCGAATAAAACTAAATTAATAGAAAACAAACAGTTCATTTACCAAATTAAATTTTATTCAAAAAAATCAATCGGTTTCTTACTAAACTTCAACTATATCCAATGTAGGTTACTTATCTCCTTTGGCGACTGTACCTACCACCTAAGTTCACATTATAATAATAATATCCCTGGACATTTCACACAGCGCCATCTAGTCCCAAGCTAAGCAACCTAATGCTTGTGTTATGGTAACAAGATGGCTGATAAACTACTTATATACATTTTTTTTTTGTAAATACATACAAATTATAGATAGAAAAACACCCAGACTCAGAACAAATACATGTAGGACTTACAAATATTTGTTATGTGCGGGAATCGAACCCGCGACACGCAGCGCAGCAGTCCGATCGCTCAGCCACTGCGCTAACCGTGTTGACATTGTGGAATGCAAATAAATATATTGAGTATTGAGCACAGAGTATCACCAGAGCACTTACCGGCAAGGCGAGCGGCACGGTGTCCCCGCTGGGCATGAGCACGGGCTGCGGCGGCGGCGCCAGCGGCGGCGGGGCGCGCGGCGGCGCGGGCCCGGCGGCGCCGGTGCTGGCGTCCTGCAGCAGCGAGCGCACGTCGTCGGCGCCCGCCAGCTCCAGCGCCGTCTGCCCCTCCTGGTTCTTGAGGTACGGGTCCGCGCCGTGCGCCAGCTACCCGACAAGCAGCAATAAATTCACTGTCATTGTGATCATAATACAAGCGGATCCTAGTAATATTATAAACGTGAAAGTTTGGATGGATGGATGTGATGTTTGTTACTCTTTCACGCAAAAACTACTCCTAATCTTCTAAACGCTGTTCGCAAGTCCAAAAGCCGAAATTTTTGTCAGTTTAAAGTGGATGCTCCAAGGTAGCCCGCGAAATTCAAATTTTCTTACGTTTTTTGCAATTTGCTGGTCATTAATTAAAATATGATTCGCGGCCGTAACAAATATGTATTTACAGAATTATAATCATTAGAATCAGTAATACAACTTGTTAAGTTAGTTTAATCCTAAAATATCAAGATTTCCTGAAATAGTCATTCAGTAGGATTACTTGATCTTAAAGAGTTGTGTTGATGACTTTAATAATTATAATTCTGTAAATACATATTTGTTACGGCCGCGAATCATATTTTAATCAACGTACAACTTAGTACTGACCAGCAAATTACAAACAACGTAAGAAAATTTGAATTTCCTACCTACCTATTATGCGACTATCGTTTTATGTTTATGAATTTATATGTAGTACCTACTCGTACAACTTTTTAATTAAATAGTGTGCCAAATTCAAGTCTTTTCTTTCATAAGTGCGTCGGAATGAGCAGTCATCGAGGAACCATTCGGCTCTTTTCGAATAGATGGGATGAAAAATAGTTGCGCACCACAATTAATGCCTGGTATTGTGACATTAGTTACCACTAGCGCCATCTAGTACGAAGTAGTAGAACTAATTTACTACTAGCGCCATCTAGTATGGAATAACGGTACTAATAGATCCTTCTAGAACTATCGACATCTGGTCAGTCGGGGCCGGTATGTACTCGAACATTCTAGATGTTTCTACAATAGAAGGTTCTGGAACTATCTACGACACTATACATATAAGGCCGGGATTAGCCACGACCAGTCAGACTTGGATCAACGATACATGCGAATACATCGAAAGCGATATTCAAGTGCGACTTATGAGCGATTGTGTTTTATAATTAGTGTGTTTGAGTCTTCGATCAATAATAATACTAGATTCCCGATAAGCGCTTCAAAAACGGCCCGAAAAATAAGATGTCTTATTTCAAATTAGTATGTTTTTAACCTTATTTTAGACTTTAAGTTTCATTTTAGAATAAATGACTGAAAATTAAAAAATAGAATGATTTTAATTTCAAGCGACATTTTAAATATATTTTGCAATGGTAATTAAACTTTATGTTTAAGCATTAAGGTTTATAATAAACTGAAGTTGTCATTAAACTTTTTTCTAAGAAATGTAGATGTGTACGTGTGTGCAAACGTGGCCACTTGAGCGACTGATTTTTGTTCCTGATCCTTAATCTAGCAATATTATTGATCGAAAGTTTGAGTTGTTATTATTGACCTAAAAATAGCCTTAAAGCTCGACTCACCAGCAAGGCACACAGCTGCGTGCGCGCCTTGTGCGCGGCCTCGTGCAGCGGCGTGAAGCCCCAGCGGTCGGCCGCGTTGGGCGGCGTGCCCGCGCGCAGCAGCAGCGCCGCCAGCTCCACGTGGCCGTACGACGCCGCGTTGTGCAGCGGCACCAGCCCGCCCTTGTCGCGCGCCGACACCGCCGCGCCCGCCTCCAGCAGCGCCTCCGCCACCTCCAGGTTGTTGTAGCCGGCTGCGGGTTGTAGGGCGTGCTCTAATATACTCTAATCTAATATCGCGACATTTATTTATTTATATACAGCGTGGCGCTTTAATGGCGACATTAATTTAACACACGTATACGGTTTTGCGTTGTAGTTTTATGAATATATTTTAATTTAATTAAACATTAATATTTATTTATTTATTAACAATTTTATAAAATAGCATCTTAGAGCAACCTGACTTAAAGAACTGTAGCGCAGGGGTCATTTGCCGGGGTCACGGATCATAACATCGCATCAATGTAATTAAAACAATTAACGAGCAAAGAGAAGGCGAATTGAAGGAAAGAGAGAGAGCCCTATGTCGGCGCGCGGCGCAGGTGGAAATTTTCAAGTTACGATTTTTTTTATGTTGTTATAATTTTTATGATTACTGGGCACCAGCCCTACCCATGTGTTAAATTAATGTCGCCATTGTAGCGCCACGTTGTATACTTTATTGTACACCGCAATAATACATAGCATAAAAATGCATGACACACTACAAAATATACAATGGGCGGCCTTATCGCATTACTGCGATCTCTTCCAGGCATCCTTAGAATGGACAGTGAGTTTCCTTGACATAAAATGGGACTGTCGTTGGTGCAAACATTATGTATACAATAAACTAAAATAGATACACAAAACTCAAACTCAAATCATTTATTTCAATTAAACCATTTACAGGCACTTTTGAATTGTCAAAATTAAATAGTCACAAATATATACATATCCAAAATTATAGACATTTTCGGCGAAAAATGTAAACAAATATGAGTTTATGGAAAAATAACTTTAATTCTTACACAATAAAGTTCAGTTTACTCTACAACTTCAAATATTTTTATAACTTGTTCAATAGTGCTAGTGACTCTGAAATCAACTTAATTAACATTAAAATAAAGTTGATATTTGTTTAACTTGAAATAACGTCAATTTGAAACATAAATAAAATTTGAATATAAGGTACAAGACGAAATTAAATAGCTATATAGGCCATCTGCGTAAATAAATCAGGTACAGATTTATTTGTATTTCAAAAAATCTTTCTCCATTTTTACCGAATTTCAATGAAACCTATAATAAAGTACTTTTTTTACAAGCATAGATTATCCTTTTCTATACTCCGCGATTAAGTGTACTTTATATTCTTCTTCAAGTTAATCAAAATCTCTCCCTTCTACTGTGTGTGTATATTAAAATGGATAACTTACCAGCAAGATGCAAAGGTGTAGAATTCCGTCCGTGAGAATCTCTGCAGTTCACATTCTGCGGAGTTATGAGTTTTCTGCAACAAAAAACAAGAAAATGCTGACTCTTTTTTCTGTCTTGATTCTCCATACCAGCCCCATCTATTCTGCAAAAATCTCACCGTGGAAACTAAGGTAAAGTGAGTTGTCAATAGTTTATTTTCGTTTTTGTTGGTATATGGGCGTGTGCTAGCTGACATATGGTAAATAATTGAGCTTAGAGTGTGCTGTCAATAGTGTCAATCCCTAATTGACACTAAACACTCTAAGCTCACTTCACCTAACTTTTCACGGTGAGATTTTACAGAATCGATCGGCTGTACGAGGCTAGAAGGCCCTGCCACGCTGAAGTATTACTGCCAAGTCTAAAATTGCAGTTCACTAACGGACAAACATACCTGGCTCTGGCAAGGTCTCCTCGCTTGGCTGCATCTAATAGCGCAGCATCTCCTCTCAGCGCGTCAGCTGTATCACTGTCGCCCGCCCTCACTAACTGTAAGGGAGTTAGACCATCGCGGTTTCGGCGGGTCGGGTCGGCTCCGTGCTGCAAATAAATATTGATTATAAAGGTATGAGGCACAGGGTGTGAAGTTCACTCATCCTCCATAGAAAAGGAAGGATCCTCCGACCAGGCGGGTGTCGAGTCTGGTGGGCAACTGCCCAACGATTGGTGTCGGGACGTTGTATATATGGCAGTTGTGCGGTAAACTCGCGCGATACAGGATTTTCGTGAAGTCAGTATAATGCATAGTTCGCATGTGGCGATGTAGATACCGCTACAAGATCATCATCATCATCTGCCTAGCCTTTTCCCAACTATGTTGGGGTCGGCTTCCAGTCTAACCGGATGCAGCTGAATACTAGTATTTTACATGGAGCGACTGCCTATCTGACCTCCACAACCCAGTTACTGGGTAATACGATACCCCTTGGTAAGACTGGTTGTCAGACTTTCGGGCTTCTGACTACCCGTAACGACTGTCAAAGATTCACGAATGACAGATGCCGCTATCGCTACAAGATAATGACCTGCTAAAGTGAACAGACAGCTGTGCTGCTGGCGAGCTCGTTGCGCCACTTCTTCCCAGCTAAAGCACTAGGAACTTAGGAAGTGGTGATGTGGGTTTTGGGGGACTGCCTTATGTAATTTTTGACGTCCTAAAAGTGCTGATTTTCAGCCTACTTTGAATAAATGACTAGATTTTTATTGACAAAAAATATTAAACAGGGTTTTTTTCAGTGAAATAAATGGCCCTCTTCATTAACACTAGGAAATAACAAAATATTGTTGCACTGTTGAATTTTGAACTCTCGGCGCTGAAAATACAACAGTGCGGTTTTTAGGGATTCATTTAGAAGTCGCGTAGTGTTATTAAAAACGGACTTGATAATTACGGTGGGTCCCAGAAAACTCCGGCGACATCAAGAGCAGACCCAGGATAAGATAAGATAAGGTCAAGCTTGACGCCTACAGACAGACTTGGTCTACACTAGTTCAAAGCAGAGGGGAGTGGAAAACAGACAGGGAGGCATTTATCTAAAAAACGCGAAAGTTTGTGAGGATGGATGGATGGATGAATATTTGTCACTCTATCACGCATAAACACACACCACTAAGGCGGAGGACATCGTGTAGTACGTGCGCCAGAAAACGAGGTATTCGCCGAGGGTGCAGTTACTGGAGTCGCACCCCAACGTCAACTTCAAGGCGTTTGTGGTGCGTGTACCGAATTGTTATCTGCCCGTCGTCATGGAAGAAGACTTCTGGCCGCAGGACGCGGTGTTCCGTCGCTTCCGCGGACAAGTACCACAGAACAGCACAAGAACTACTTAGCTAGTGAAGTACTATTTTATAGTAAAAATATGTATGTTTAGGTTAAGGCGGTACCCCGAGCCATGTGGCGCCCTCATTGAATAAAAAATCGTAGCATAGCATAATAGCATAGCCTGTTTTAACAACGTAAAAATACTTTATCCTCTTTTTAACAAACTCCAAGATTCAATTTTTTTATTTTTGTTTTCTATGCTATGCTATGATTTTTTATTCAATGAGGGCGCCACTTAGCTCGGGGTACCGCCTTAAGGTATATATCTATGGGCCTGTGTCGCCTGAAATAAATAAATAAACTACCGAACGGATGTTGTTGAAACTTTACAGTAATATAGCTTATACATCAGAATAACACACAGGATTATCCCGATATTCCCACGGGATCGACACTTACGCGAGTGAAACCGCGGGGCACTGCTAGTAAATAATAATAATTATAACGTATAAAGTACTAACCTTTAGCAATAACCGTACTATATCCGCCTTTCCTTTAGCAGCTGCCTCATGTAAGGGCGTGAACCTCCACAGGTCTGCAGCGTTGACTCCCGCGCCTGCCGACACCAGTAGCTCCGTCAGCTCGTAGTGGCCGTACGAGCACGCGTTGTGGAGGGGGACCAGACCACTGTAAAGAGAAAAAACAAATAGATAGTGATTTCTTAGCTATCGATACATACACAGTGGCGCTTTAATGGCGACATTAATTTAACACACGTATACGGTTTTGCGTTGTAGTTTTATGAATATATTTTAATGAAATTAAACATTAATATGTCGTGGATAGATGGCACCACAGTACGGTGAACAGCGCCATCTAACAATTTGATGGGTAAACGAATAATCATGTGATCGGAAACGCAAGCGAGCCCTACCGCTTGGACACGATCGTCGGTGGAGGGGATGCAGCGAGGACTGGCGGAGAGACCGAGTGTGGCGACAGTCTACAGTGAACAGTCGAGCTCGGACAGTCTTGGCAAACGCTCAGTACCGTACGCACGTGTTTGTTTCCGACGCAAGTGTGCGTTTCGGTTGATAATCGCTAGTTTATTAAAGTTACTTTAAATTCAAATTATCTTTTCGTTCGAGTACCCGCTACAGTGCCCACACATACGTAAACTATGTCGGATCATGACGAAGACCCGATGTTTCGCATCTCGGCCACCCAGTGATGCGACATCAGAAGTGGTATTGGACCTCAACGACTCACGTGTTCAAAATAAGAACGTTTAAAGTGAAAGTGACCGTTGACATTTGAAATACAAAGTGCAAGCATGCGAACGCTAATAATCGTGTGGATCTGTCCAAGTTCGACCTAGACAAAGGAGATTCGGATGCGCACGCATGGCTGTATGCAGAAATACCTTTGCCGAGTGACGCGCAGTTGCGACTACCGCCATGTTTGAAAAATATAGACTAACCGACGTTTGAGTTCGACGTATCCCGTTCCCGTGTTTAGAACACGCGGAGTGACTTTAAGAATTGAGCCAAGCAGCCCTGCAGCCGTCAGTGAAGCCCTTCGTGTGCTGCAAGTGAGGGAAACCAGGACATATCGCAGCCTGGTGCACGAGTAGTGGCAGCTAAGCGGATGGTGGACAATGTGCTGGAAGTCGTGAACGGCGAGTAGAAGTCGTACAACTACCCTCAGACACGTTGGAAAATAAAGGTGAGCTGTATTGTTTTGTTTACGATTCTGGTGCTGAATGCTCGTTAGTAAAAGCGAGTTGTGCAGCCAAATTAAGTGGCAAACTGGTTAATAACGTTGTTGCGTTGACTGGTATTGGTCAAACACGTGTATTCAGCACAGACAAAATCATATGTAGCGTTGCAATTAGCGAGCAACAACTTGTGATTTTATTACATTTCTACCCGACATTTACTTGCAAAGTAATATTATGATAGTACGTGAAATATTGAACCTAGGCTTTTCGATTAACATGTCGGCGACAGAGTTTTTGTTGCTTAGCTTAGCTTAGCTCTTGTAATAAATTCAGTTTTAAACGGTCAACAGCAGAAGTTAGATTTGATGGAACAAAGGCAGCTCCAACAAAATGTTCAGTTGACGATTTCGTGTTATTAGAAAACGAAAAGTGAAATCAGATTATAAGACTAAGTTAGATCAGAAGTTCAGAGGTCCGTTTACGGAAGCAGAAGTTTTGGCGGGTGATTGCTATACGTTAAAAACTTTAAAATCTAACCTTACAAGTTTGCTCTTGATAGGTTAAAGAGAGTGCCTGAGTGTCAAGTACCGCTTGAAGTAGAAGAGTTTGAGTTGAGTGATAGTGGTGAATCTTAGTTCGGCTGGTCGGACCGTACCAGTAGCCATTTCGTAGCCGTAGTCCGTTAGAAGTCGGTATTTACTTTATGTAATCCGTGGATGCGCGGTGCGCGGGTGACTCTGGCGGAGGTCGGGTCTTGCAGAGACCACCGAGTCCGTGGGACTCGGCGTTCAAGGGAATGCAATAGTGTTTGAGGGCTTAGTGAAAAGCCACAGGCCACGAATCTGATTCACACTTTGTGTTATTGTTTTGTGATAATTTAACGATAACTGCTAATGGCAGGTTGATATGACATTGGTACTTGGTCACTCATGCATTCCTACAATTGTTACTTAATTTAATTTTGGATTTAAATGATTAATTTGATAAAGGATTAAGTTAAATTTAAAATGATTATGATTAGATAATCAAAATTTGTTTACAATACTCTGGTTGAATCAATACTCTAAAAGCCTTCAACTCTAGGCGTAGGTATAAGTATGCTCACGATAGGTAAAGAAAGATTCTAGTAGGTCATGTACCAGTCGAAGTAGATAGTGATCACACTGGTGATGAACAAGCCTACATTATGGGAAGCACGCGAGTAGGGGTTCTCTATCGGCCGTAGTAAAGTTGTGTGGTGTCACAGGGTGATACACACTGATCCATGAGCTGGATGTGTGAGAGCAATGCGATTGCTGGTCGGCTCGAGAGCCGTGGCGTTAGAGTGGTTTACTCGTGTGTGGGTTTCTAGGTGTCTAAGGCTCTTAGTGATAAAAATGATTGTTAATTTGGATAACGATGGTACATGGCTCTACTATGATTTGTTTACATTACTCTTTCCCAATACATTATCGCTGGTTAAGCGAGTTATGTTGACTATCGCTGGTTAAGCGTGTTAGTAGTCTAATCACTGGGTAAGCGTTAGCTGTTGAATTGCTGGTTAAGCGTTAGTGGGTTAATATCGCTGGTTAAGCGTTATTATTATCACTGGTTAAGTGATAGGATTTTTAACGCTAGTTAAGCGCTAAAATGTTAAGTACTGGTTAAGTACTTCAATGAATTTCACTACTGGGTAAGTAGTGATGCATGGTGCTGGTTAAGTGCTGTGGATTTGTTTGGTAGAGTCAAAATACTGTCTTAATTGAGTGCCTTTATTCTTTCATTTTAGTGTTCTGTTTGGTTCACAATCAATTAAACGCAATACTCAGACGGTTTAATTTGACCCAATTATTTTTGTGATAATGTCCCTGACGTGGGTCAGGATAGCCGAGCCATGAGCGTTGTATGTAATCTACGAGTTGATATAGTTTCTGACTAATTATTACTAAGGCTTAGAGAAATCTTTTGTTATCAATGATAGTTTGGATCGGAGTATTACTAACGAATTTGAAGAAAGTCGAGTAATAGTTTTGTTGATGAAACAGAGTGGAGATTAAGTTGTGTGTACTGTGTGGGGTTTCGTGAGAAACCATAAAGTCCAGGAGTGACTTGGCGATCCGAGGGGGATGCGCAAATCAATTTGACGGGTTGAGTAACTGGAGGTTACTAGATAGTATGAGACACACGCATCTTAGTTGACTATTTTTATTGTAACCTTGAGATTTGGGAATCAAATAGTGAGTAATGCTCTGAACTCTGCTATTGTTGGTTGGTTCGAGTTTTCATTGTGTTTTTGCCTGTACCAAATGTGGCCAGGAGTGACCGAGCTATGTGATACTTTGCGGGTATGTTTCTTTACAGATTAACACATGTGGACATGGAAGAATACTACAGCAGGCCGGTGCTTATCGAAAGTTCCGCTTCAAGGAAGTGCATTGATGATAACCTTGGGCAAGATGTCCACGAAGCAATTATGGAGGCGCCTGCACGGTGAGGGGCCCAGGCGGTACCGGGCCAGCGCCTGCAGCAGCGGCTAATAGCGAGCGACGCGCTTAAGTTTGCTATGTCAGCAATCCGAGCAGTGTACTGATGAATACTGGGTGAGTCATATCCATTTTATTGCGATTCTGGCGTCAAAAGATTGTGTTAAGTCAAAGTGTTAAGTACCCTACAATTTTTATCTGAGATTTTGATTAATAATCTGCGTTTAGAGATCTCATTTCATGTTTTACCGGTTATTTTTAAAAAGATAATTTAACTGGCCGTAAGCTATTAGATCAAGGATTTAACGTTAGTATGACATCTGATAGTATTGTTTTGCGTAATCACAACAGGTTTGGTTGTTAGATTATGTAAAGTTTCAAACGCCTTGTTTTCAAGTTAAAGTGTGAGGAGGATAACCGATCACCAAGTTCCTCGAGAATCAGATGTAATAGTTAAGGATAGTGGTAGTGAAACCACCTCTGATTAAGAATGGCTTGTCTACTCATACTCGAAATTTTGGACCGCACCTCATGCGTAGTAGCGCGTGTGGCGATGGGTCTAGAAGGAATCGTTGGAGCGATTTCTGTCTGTGTTGGTGCACAGAGCCCCTCATGTGTTGTAGCATATGTGGCGGCAGTTAGGTAAAGAATCGTTGGTGCGATTCTGGTCTGTGTTGGTGCACAGAGCCCCTCATGTGTTGTAGCATATGTGGCGGCAGTTAGGTAAAGAATCGTTGGTGCGATTCTGGTCTGTGTTGGTGCACAGAGCCCCTCATGTGTTGTAGCATATGTGGCGGCAGTTAGGTAAAGAATCGTTGGTGCGATTCTGGTCTGTGTTGGTGCACAGATTAAAAATAAAGTTTTATGAGTTGAGTATACATTGCTTATGAAATTAATTTCGGTAAATTCTAACGGTTTTGTTTTTGATTTAACTTGTTGATTGGTCGATCCAGGTCTGTGTTGGTGCACAGAGCGCCTCATGTGTAGTGAGTACATGTGGCGATAGGTCTCTTTGTACCGCACCTCATGTGCCGTAAGCACATGTGGCGATGGGTCTATAAGAAATCTTTGATGTAATTCCTTTCTGTGTTGGTGCACAGAGCGCTTCATGTGTTGTAGCACATATTGCGTTAGATTTTTGAGAATCGTTGGTGCGATTCTTGTCTATGTTGGTGCATAGAGCCCCTCATGTGTTGTAGAAAATGAAACAACTGATCTGTTAAGAATCGTTGGTGCGATTCTGGACTGTGTTTTTGCACAGATTTTAGTAAATAGTAACTGATTCGTTACAACTATTTTGATTTAATTTGGTTCAACTTATTGATCGAACCTTTTCTAATGATTAATGTTGTATGGGGTGCTCTTTGTACGAAACCTTTATAACAAGGTATTGTAAATTATGACGAGAGAAATTAAAGTAAGAATGAGACCCGAGCTACCTTAGTTATTGGGTATTGGCAGGATAGCCGAGCTTGTTTACTCTCTGAGTATATTTGGTCCACAGGTACTACACCCGAGGACGGGTGCTAGTCAGGGATGGCCGTGTCGTGGATAGATGGCACCACAGTACGGTGAACAGCGCCATCTAACAATTTGATGGGTAAACGAATAATCATGTGATCGGAAACGCAAGCGAGCCCTACCGCTTGGACACGATCGTCGGTGGAGGGGATGCAGCGAGGACTGGCGGAGAGACCGAGTGTGGCGACAGTCTACAGTGAACAGTCGAGCTCGGACAGTCTTGGCAAACGCTCAGTACCGTACGCACGTGTTTGTTTCCGACGCAAGTGTGCGTTTCGGTTGATAATCGCTAGTTTATTAAAGTTACTTTAAATTCAAATTATCTTTTCGTTCGAGTACCCGCTACAGTGCCCACACATACGTAAACTATGTCGGATCATGACGAAGACCCGATGTTTCGCATCTCGGCCACCCAGTGATGCGACAAATATTTATTTATTTATTAATTTTTTTATAAAATAGCATCTTAGAGCAACCTGACTTAAAGTACTGTAGCGCAGGGGTCATTTGCCAGGGTCACGGATCATAACATCGCATCAATATAATTAAAACAATTAACGAGCAAAGACAAGGCGAATTGAAGGAAAGAGAGAGAGCACTATGTCGGCGCGCGGCGCAGGTGGAAGTTTTCATGTTACGATTGTTTTTATGTTGATATAATTTTTATGATTAGTGGCCACTAGCCCTAGCGTGTGTTAAATTAATGTCGCCATTGTAGCGCCACGTTGTATAACATTTTGTTAAATCCTACTAATCTATACTAATATTATAAAGAGGAAAGATTTGTATTTTTGTGTGTGTGTATGTTTGTAATGAATAAACTCAAAAACTACTGTGCCGATTTCAAAAATTCTTTCACCATTGGAAAGCTACATTCACCCTGAGTGACATAGGCTATATTTATTGCTAGAAATGATTAGGGATCCTTAATAACCAACCGTGCGAATCCGGGACGGGCCGCTAGTATAATTATAAATGCGAAAGTTTATATGGATGGATGTTTGTTACTCTTTCACGCAAAAACTACTGAACGGATTTGGATGAAATTTGGCACACAGATAGTTTATAACCAGGAATAACACATAGGATACTTTTTATCCCGAAATTCCCACGGGATCGAAACTTATGCGGGTGAAACCGCGGGGCGCAGCTAGTACCAGTATAAAACAGAAACGTTGCATGTTTTTTTTCGTAGTCTGACAACCAGTCTTACCAAGGGGTATCGTATTACCTAGTAACTGGGTTGTGGAGGTCTGTCATCTGTATAGGCAGTCGCTCCATGTAAAATATTGGTATTCAGATGCATCCGGTTAGCTTGGAAGCCGACCCCAACATAGTTGGGAAAAGGCTAGGCTTCAGCAGGTTCTAATTAAATAAGCTAGCGAAACTTTGCAGACGTGGTGTGTATCGATATCAACACATGATTAAACAAAAAGAAATTCATTTGATGAGTTTTTTTTTTGGAGTCATCAACCGATGTTTGTGTAGTCACTTGAAATATCAGTTTAAAAGTATATTTTCTTGTGTAAACTTCACAGACGTGATAGGATTCGGTACAAAACAAAAACAAACAAATCTCAACTCATACTTCAAGCATCACTACAAGCGGTCATTGACCCCAATAAAAATCATAAAATCATTTTAATTTTATTATATTTAGATATAACCCATCACGTCCCCAGTTTCGCTAGCTAATTTTATTTGACTTTGTATACTTAGCAAGTCTGTGAAGTTTCGCCAAATAATTACAAGAAATGTAAAAGAAGCGTTCACGTGTCTGACAGCTGTCATAAATGATATGTAAATTCAAATTTGATTTATGTTTCAAATTGACGTTATATCAAGGTAAACAAATATCAACTTTGTTTTAATGGTAATTAAGTTGCTTTCAGAGTGGCTAGCACTATTGAAAAAGTTATAAAAATGTTTGAAGTTGTGTAGCGTAAACTGAACTTTATTGTGTAGGAATTAAAGTTATTTTTCCATTAACTCATATTTGTTTACATTTTTGACGAATATGTCGCGATTATATATCTTAGAAACATTCTGTATACTAAATACTCACCCTTTATCTTTTGCATGTACATCAGCACCTCTTTGTAATAGTAACTGAGCAAGAGGAAGTCGATTGTACCTGAAACAATTAACATTAGATTATTATTGGTGCGCGCCACAATTAATGCCTGGTACATGGTGACATTAGTTACCACTAGCGCCATCTAGTATATAGAAGCAGAACTAATTTACTACTAGCGCCATCTAGTATCGAACAGAACAGAACTAATAGATCCTTCTAGAAATTTCGATGCTAGGACTTTCTAGAACTATCGACATCTGGTCAGTCGGGGCCGGTATGTACTCGAACATTCTAGATGTTTCTACAATAGAAAGTTCTGGAACTATCTGCGGCACTATATAAGGCCGGGATCAGCCACGACCACGACCGGGTCACCCTCTCCCAGCGACGCCCTAAGCCGAGGTTCGGCTTAAGGCGTCAGGGCGTAAGGGCATCCCACAGTGGGTGCCCTTAGCGTGGAGTCGCTTGGTTTAACTTAGTTTTAAGCCCTGGCTGGAGGCTTTAAGATTTCTTCTTAAGGCAACCACAGGATAGTCCGGTTAAGTAGTCACGAGTCACGATCTCTCAAGGTCAACTACGAGATGCCATTTATAAAAAAAAAAAACTTGAGAGGTGTCAAGGGACACCCGGATGGAACGAAGTATAACTGGCTTGCTTTCTATAAGAGAGAGAGAGAGACAGAGAAACACACGCCGCACGGCTTACAACTATAGCAAAAAGTGTCGTTCCAACTTTTGGTCTTAATTTTTTCCGTCTAGCCCTCTTTCGCAACGCACAATAAGGAACTTCGTTCCAAAAAAAAAACGACCGGGTCAGATGTCGATAGGCGATACAAACGAATACATCGAAAGCGATCTTCAAGTGCGACTTAAGTGCAATTGTGTTTTATAATTAGTGAGTTGTTATTAGTGTTGTTCAATTAAAGTGTGTTGTAATTTTTGGTAATTTATATCGGCAGTTTTTAATTGTCACGAACCCGAAGCTCGTAACATTATTATTGAGAAATAAATAGCACGATACGGTTATAGCCATACTAGCAGCGCCCCGCGGTTTCACCCGCAAAGTGTCGATCCCGTGGAAATATCGGGATAAAAAGTATCCTATGTGTTATTCTAATATATAAGTGGTGCTAATCTATGCGTCATGTTCGTGAACGGGCGCCGTCAGTAGGGACTGGTCAACTCTTTGCTGCCATGGCTTATCTTGATTTAATTTAATATTTGAATTGTTTTTTTTTAATATATTTTCTTTACGGACGCTTTTAACGTTCTGCATCGTTCTCACGTGCATAATTTTGAACATTAATGATGTAACCAATACTTTGTAACAATATTATTATGATTTAAAAGAGTGTCCATGGAGTTTCTTGCCCGTTCTTCTCCATAGGTACCTACGCTTTGGAATGGGCAACTAGCTTCATCTTTTTGACTGACCGACCTTGACAATTCAAAAGTGCCTGTAATTGGTTTATTTGAAATAAATATTTTGAGTTTTGAGTTTAAGCTACATAACTGTAAAGTTTCATCAAAATCCGTTCAGTAGTTTTTGCGCGAAAGCGTAACAAACATTCATCTATCCTCACAAACTTTCGCGTTTATAATATTAGTAGGAAGTAGGACTCATGCCATACTCTGATTTCTGGATTCCAATTCAATTTGTTGTTAGCAATTTTTGGGGAAGGTAAAGCTAACATTACGCTACCAAACTTAGGAGCCGAGCAAAAAGGAAAAAAGTCAGAAAGAGCGCTATGGGAAAACGACGCGACGCGGTGGGTCGAGAGAACAAGAAAGGGGATTGGAGATTTTATATGGAGCATACCCTACAGTCGCGCCATTTTGGTTTTCAAAATTGCGGCCACGCATTTAACTTAAACACCGTTACAGTTTGATCGTTTTAATCCTTAAAAGGGGTCATTGTCCTCATCATTATGAACAACTTTTACTACAGGACCAACCCTGAAATCGTGAAAAAAAATCAGTTGATCCATAGATTTATGTTCGCATAACTCGACATAATGTAACGAACGACGGTGTAGTGTGGGTGTGTGTATGGATCAACACATTTTTTTTCACGATTTCGGGTTTGTTCCCGTAGTAAAAGTTGTTCATAATGATGATTACAGTCACGAACAAAAGTAAGTATACACTCGGCTTTATTCAAAAGCGATTTACACCTTTATTTTTTAATGAAATTTTATGCTGTTACGATCATAGCATTTGCGAACCCATAGGTTTATGTAATGTGTCGTATTTCAACGATGCTTTCGTTATTTCACGAAAACATCGAATTTGAAAGTTGCGAAGTGTTAACATATTGACTGCACAATGACCCCTTTTAAGGATTAAAACGATCAAAATTTAATGGTGTATAAATCGCAGCATTAGAAAAACTTACCCAGCAGCAAAATGCAGTGGCGTAGAATGTCTTCCATCCACATCTCTGCAGTTCACTAGTCGAGGTCGCGCGTCTAGGATGCCGCGCGCGTTCTCAACGTCGCCCGTACGTGCGGCTTCTAGGAGGCGGAGGGCTGCTGCGTTCGCGCACGCGTCTGTTAGGTGAAGAGATAGAAAATACGTTTTGTTATTTCAATTTGCGACTACATTAATGCAGCATGCGTTTTGGCTTGCATTTATTGCTATAGTCACTTTTGTGGTCAAAGGTGGAAGGCCATTATGGGCCATGGTGGTTAGCCTGGGCCCCAGCAGTCGTCAGCGTTTACTTAGGAGTTTTAGCACTTTATCTATTTTCATTTATCATGACCCATGGGCCCTAAGGACCATCATAGGCTACTAAGGGCCATCATGGACCACTAAGAACCATCATGGGCCACTAAGGACCATCATGAGCCACAAAGGGCCACCATGAGCCACTAAGAACCATTATGAGCCACAAAAGGCCATCATGAGCCACTAAGGACCACTAAGGGCCATCATGGGCCACTAAGGACCATGATGAGCCACAAAGGGCCGTCATAAGCCACAAAGGGTCATCATGAGCCACAAAGGGCCATCATGAGCCGGACGGCACGGTTGGCGCAGTGGTTAAGCGATTGACTACTGCGCTGCGGTGTTGTCGCGGGTTCGATTCCCGCACGGAACAAATATTTGTATGGCCTACAAGTAGTTGTTCCGGGTCTGACTGTGTATGTGAGTTTAAATGTTTGTAAGTTTGCACCCACGATACAGGAGAAATTCCTAGTGTGGGGCGTTTTTTAAAAAAAAGAAAAAATATAGAAAGATGAGCCACTAAGGACCACTATGGGCCACTAAGGACCATCATGAGCCACAAAGGGCTATCATAAGCCACTAAGGGCCAACATGGGCCACCAAGGGCCATCATGAACCACAAAGGGCCAACATGAGCCACTATGGGCCACTAAGGGCCATCATGGGCCACTAAGGGCCATCATGGGCCACCGTGGAGCATGGATGTTGGAACTGTTACTCACCGTCAGGCTGCGGGTACAGCGAGTCGACCGTGGTGTCGGCCCCGCACGCGAGCAGCAGGCGGCACGCGGCGGCCGAGTCGCGCCGCGCCGCCACCGACAGCGCGCTGGAGCCGCGACCGTCGCATGCGTTCACTTTAGCTCCTGTCAACACAATTGTCAGTTTAGAGAGTTATAACAACACCCTGTGTGAACACTAATTACGGCTTGAATATGATGATACGTCTACACGCTCTGTCCTGCTTGTGTAGTTTTTTAGAGGTATGAGGAACAGGGTGGAAAGTTGGTAATTTTTAGTGATGTTTTTGGTGATGACCAGGTATGCGCGGACGCTGCATGCTGGTGGTCAGGATACCCGTTGAAGCTGTGGATGCTGGCTGGCTGAGTGACTCGCCGCTGAAGCTTGCGGGAGTGATGATGATGACGTCACGCTGAAGTAGGTGCACGAAGGCTGCGCTGACGTTCATACTCGGGGTCACCAGTTTAGAGGTATGAGGAACAAGGTGTAAAGTTCGCTCATCCTCCATTGAAAAGGGAGGACCCTCCGACCAGACGGGTGTTGTGTCTGGCGGGCTATTGCCCAACGATTGATGTTGGGAAATCGTATCTATGCTAATTGCGCGGTAAACTCTGCTTGCGAGATGCAGGATTTGCGTGACGTCAGTATGACGCGTTGTTCGCATGTGGCGTTGTAGATACCGCTACAGTTTCATACAATACAGGGTAAAATTAAATTAGCTGACGAAACTCTGCAGACGTATCGGTATACATTTTTTTTTCGTGTTACTTTGTTTTCTAATTTATGTTATAGGTATTTTGTACCAACCTTTTTTGTTTCAAATGTTTATCAGTGGTAACATGTAAATGGCCTTCAAATGCATATTGTTTATGAACGCTGTTTATATTAGCTGTAAGTTTCCCGAATAGAATAAAATAAATAAATTTTAAACACAATAATTTTTTTTTTTTATAGAATTTTTTTTTTTTTTTTGGGGCCAACGGTTGTAGGTATTGTTGTTACTTCAAGAATGAGTTAAGAAAATCAGTTTTCTTTCGTTTTGTCGTATTTAGATAGCGATACAAATCAAGGCTGTGTAGTTTACAAAACAAAAATTGATATTTCAAGTTTCACTGACTGCCATCAAATTAATTAAATTAAAAAGTCATCAAATTAATTTCCGCTTTCTTGTATCATGTTTAGACATCGATACCCAACACATCTGCGAAGTTTTGCTAGCTAATTTTACTTAACCCTGTACATATACCTCAACATCATAATCATTCTCTTGAACTTATCCCAATTTATTAATGTATACATACACGTGTGACTTATACAGCGTGTAACGGAAGGGGGGTATCAACCCTGAAGGAGGTGAATGTGCTCATGAAACTCAACAACTTTCCCCAAAGAACATAGGACGAAATATGAAAAAAAAAATTGGCCCTCCCTTACAAAACTGACTACCAGCTGATTGATTTACTATGGGAGGGCCAAATTTTTTTTTCATATTTCGACCTATGTTCTTTGGGGAAAGTTGTTGAGTTTTATGAGCACATTCACCTCCTTCAGGGTTGATACCGCCCTTCCGTTACACGCTGTATACATGACATAAGGTTCAAATTACAATGAACTCACCGTGTCTTAACAATAGATCCAAGGTGTGCGTTCAAAGTGTGCGTGTTATGTGACTTATTACTACTAGCATAGGATTCAAATTACAGTAAACTCACCATGTCTCAGTAGTAGATCCATGGCATCTAAGTGCGCGTGCTCCGTGGCCACATGGAGCGGAGTCTGACCTTCTTTGTTCTTCTCGTTGACGCGACCACCTTTTCTGATTAGCATCTCCATTACCTGCGAATATAAATAAATAGTATGAACTCAAACTCAAACTATTTATTTCAACTAAACCAATTACAGGCACTTTTGAATTGTCAAGGTCGGTCAGTCAAAAAGATGAAGCTAGTTGCCCATTCCAAAGCGTAGGTACCTATGGAGAAGAACGGGCAAGAAACTCCATGGACACTCTTTTAAATCATAATAATATTACAAAGTATTGGTTACATCATTCATGTTCAAGATTATGCATGTGAGAACGATGCAGAACGTTAAAAGCGTCCGTGATGAAAAGATAAAAAAAAACAATTCAAATATTAAATTAAATCAAAATAAGCCATGGCAGCAAAGAGTTGACCAGTCCCTACTGACGGCGCCCGTTCTTTCCGTGGGACCAATCGTAATCACGAAAAAATTTATGAACAGTCCATACAACACTTCAATAAATGTATTGGACTGCTGAATATTTTTCGCGACTTCGATGTTGGCTCCATGGAGGAAGTTGTTTAGTCTCATAGTCTATACACCTTTCTTATTCATCCTGTATAATAATAAATTATTGGGCAAAACTTCACAGACCATTAAGATTTTTTTTTTTTTATTGACAATGGGCTCACTCTTGACCTCAATCCAGCCCAGAGGCAGGGATGAGATCTACGGTGGAACGAGCTTGCCCAGAAGAAGCCTATTCACTCTCGCCTTGAAGAGATTCGGGTTGTATGAACTCGGGAATGCAGACGCAGGCAGACGGTTCCACTCCTTAGCTGTGCGCTTCAGAAAAGATGACGAGAAGCGCTTAGTGCGTATATAAGGTGCTATAAAAATATCTGCCACGGCTGCAGTGGGAGATAGTATTGTGTTTATAGATTACAATAGTAAAGATAAATTATTGATTATTCGTCATATTTTTTTTCATACAAAAAAAATGTACGTATAAATTTGAATTGATTTATTAGTATAAAACCATCCCGTAGACTTGTAAGCTGTTACCGCACCGCACTGAATTCAATTAAAAAACGCCGGCGACGTTCATTCATACACTGTTGCCATTCTTATCAAACAATGCCGCCGTGCGCGGCGGCCACTCGGTCGTGAATTAACTGTTCCGGGGTACGAAAGTTCTTCACTATTGTAATCTATAAACACAATACTACCTCCCATTAAAGCCGTGGCAGATATTTTTATAGCACCTTATAATATGGTATATTAACCAAATAGGGGTGGTATCCCGCAGTGCGTCTGGACTCTTTGATTTTGTTGGTATATCTTACCTGTTTCCGCTTAGGGTACACGCTGGATGCAGCACAATGCAGCGGTCGTTCGCCCGTGGTCACATGCTGGAAGTTGACCAGGGCCTCCACGCTGCATTCGCCGGGGAGGGAGGGGGTACTGCCGCTTGTTGAGGCTTGAGAACTCTGAAATGAGGGTAGGTACTTGTTAATAAACTTTCATTTGTCCACTGCTGGGCAAAAGCCTCTTCTCATGCAGAGAAGGCACTGAGCAATGACTGGTGGTTGCCTGGGTAAAAAACATAATGATTATATTTAGTCCGTCAGTTAGATTATCGAAAAATAATGGACACGTATTTTTTCTTGTGTCAATCAAACAAAAAATGACAAAGATAAAGCGCGTCAAAATTTAGGAGTGGGGGGTCCTGACGTCACTTGCTTGCAAAAGTATCGCAAGCAAGTGACGTCACGCGGAACTTCAACGGGCGATAACTTCATCATTTTTTATGTAATTGACAAAAGAAAAAATACGGTTTCAATATTTCTTGATAATCTAAATGACGGACTACTTAATTTTGACGGAATACAAATTCTAAATGTTAGTGCGTTCAAACAAGCCGACTCTTCGCTTTTCAGATTCAGGTACATTTGCTCAAACATGTTTGTACATACAATAATGTATGAAGTGTGTTATAAGTACATAGAGTTTTGCTAACATGTTTACGAGTGCGATGTTTACTTTATTATTAGTATTTTAGAGGTATGAGGAACAGGATGTAAAGTCCACTCATCCTCCATAGAAAAGGGAGGATCCTCCGACCAGACGGGTGTTGTGTTTGGCGGGCAACTGCCCAACGATTGATGTTGGGAAATTGTATCTATGCAAATTGCGCGGTAAACTCTGCTTGCGAGATGCAGGATTTTCGTGACGACAGTATGACGCGTTGTTCGCATGTGGCGTTGTAGATACTGCTACAGTATATAGATAGATTTGACTTGCTAATGATTATGGAACGGATCCTGAATACAGGTCTCATAATGTCTGAGGTTACTAAGCCTGGAGTCAGATTCTCACCTGATGCTGATGTCCTGAGACGGCAGTCAGCTGTTTCTTGACCCTCGCGGGCTCGGCAAGTCTACAGGCTTCGAGGAGACAGTGGCCTCGGTATTCAACTGGATAGATAGAAATAAATATTCGTTTTATTTATCAAACAAAAACATCGACTTTATAGGCGAATTGGATTTAATATTATTACTGATGCAGCACCTTTCAATAATTACGCAATACACATATGTATATTTTGTAGTGTTTAATGTATTTTTGGAACGAAGTTCCTTATCGCGCGTTGCGAAAGGAGGCTAGACGGAAAAAATTAAGACCAAAAGTTGGAACGACACTTTTTGCTATAGTTGTAAGCCGTGCGGCGTGCGCGTGTTTCTCTGTCTGTCTCTCTCTCTCTCTTTGAACTTCGTTCCATCCGGGTGTCCACACCTTTCAAGTTTTTTTATGTTATGTATTTTTGTGGTGTACAATAAAGTATAAATAATAATAACACATAAGCAGCCTATAATGTTCCCACTGCTGGGACACAGGCCTCCTCTCTGTGAGAGGGAGCGGGCCGTAATCCACCACGCGGGCCCAGTGCGGGTTGTTAATGTCACATGTCTTCGAATTTTTGGTTCTAGGACATGTCAGTTTCCTCACGATGTTTTCCTTCACCGTTTTGAGAGCAGTGGTGATGAAATAATTTACACAAAGTAAAGCGCCTGTCTGGGTTCGAACCTACGACCTACAACTCGTAAGTCGCCGCCGTTACCACTGTGTCACCACTGCTCTCTGCCATTACGCAAGCAACTCTTAAAGTAATTATCTCTTTCATTTTTAGAGTAAAATTCAACGTTGTTTCAACTCAAATTATTATAAAGTAATGGATTTTGTTGTATTGTCAGAATACGACTCAAAGTTTATTGAAGACGAGAAGATGGCGAGCTATCGTGTTACTAACTAAAGTAACTTATGTTTCAAATTAATATTGTATCAAGTTAAACAAATATCAACTTTATTTCAATGGTGGGTAAGTTGATTTCAGAGTGACTAGCACTATTGAGAAAGTTATAAATTTGATGTTGTCGCGTAAACTGAACTTTATTGTGTAGCGAATTAAAGTTATTTTTCCATAAATTCATATTCGTTTACATTTTTGGCAAATAATTCGCGAATGCATATTACTTACAAGCTAATCTCTCCTGCAACTCCCTGGTAGGAGCGACATCTAGGGCTGATTTCCCGTGGCAGTTCAGTAGCGTGGGGTCTGCGCCTTCACTCAGCAGTAGAGAACATACCTGTCATAGGGACATAATAATAAGGTTCATAATGCGTTAGCAGTAAATCATTATTACTTTGATTTTGTTTTTTCGCCGGGTGTCGCTGAAAACCAGCGCTCAGGCTCTGTCTCGCATAGGGTCGTAGAATTATGCTGAGCGATGGCCGTTTTTGCGTGGATGTGACGCATATTTTCCCCCAACTTGTTAGTTGTTTGTGTTCTTTCTCTGCGTCATGTTTGTCGCAAATGAACGTATTTTCTTTCTTCATTCTTCTCTTTGGTTTCACCGCCTTCCGATAAGTTAAATTCGGCTTAGTTTATACTGCTGTTCCGTAGCAGTATACTTCTTAACTGCTAACCAAAAGACTGCCGTCTATTGACATAGTAGACCACGGTCTACTAGTCTACTAACACAAAAGACCTTGGTCTTTTCGCTATTACAACTACTTCAATCTGCCAAGCCCTTTCTCAACTATGTTGGGGTCGGCTTACAGTCTAATCGGTTGCAGCTGAATACCAGTATTTTACATGGAGCGACTGCCTATCTGACCTCCACAACCCAGTTACTGGGTAATACGATACCCCTTGGTAAAACTGATTGTCAGACTTCCGGGCTTCTGATTACCCGTAACGACTGTCAAAGATCTACAAATGTCAGCAGAGACCAACGGCTTAGCGTGCTTTCCGAGGCTCGGAGGAGTCTCGGTATGTAAAGATGGTCACCCATCCACAGACCAACCATGGCAAGCGTAGCTTAACCTTAGATCGACCTGTGCGGCTATTATTACTTAGCCACAAGCCCCTCATGTAACTGTACCTACTGTACTCTAGTCTATTGGCTTAGTAGACCGTGGTCTACTAGTCTACTAAGATAAAAGACCATGGTCTACTCGCTATTAAAATCACCACTATCTTGTATAGTTACGATTTTCCGTATGTCCAAAGCTAGCCTCGTTATGTTACCTCTAGCCGCGCCTTGCTGGCCGCCTCGTGTAGCGGCGTGAAGGCCCACAGGTCCGTCGCGTTCACATCCGCGCCCGCGCGCACCAGCAGCTCCGTTACCTCGTAGTGGCCGTACGAACACGCGTTGTGGAGGGGGACTAGACCTCTGTAAAAATAAGAGAAAAATATTAAGTTAGTAAAGAAATATCAAGAGGGGCAATTCTCGTAATTTTAAGAACGTTGACAGTCTGATCTCACTGTCAATTTGTCAAAAATACCTCTAATTTCCCTTCATTTTTGACATTGATTGTAGCTGCGATGAGATTGCGACTAGATTTTGAACGTTTTTAAACACGAAAATTGGCCTTCAGGTCTGTATTATTTTCATGAAAGGGTAGGCAGAAATGTATAGCACAGATGTGTGTGTCCTATGTAGATTGTAGGGCGAGCCTATGACCTACTGCCAAATAGTAAGTAATTTTAAGTTTGTTCGAGAGACCCTCGATATTGAAAGCCACTGTTCTTCTGGAAGACAAAAAAAATCCTCACATATAAACATCATTGCTGGTTTTTCGTCGCCTGATGGAAAAAAAAAAACGGTCTGATAAGAAAGCCATTAGAATATCGTGTGTCCTTTGGTCTACTATTTGTTCCAAAAGACTATGTTCTGCTCACCAAAATACCCCGGTCTACTGTCTACTCCCCAAAAGACCGCAGTCTACTCACTAAAAGACCGCAGTCTACTCCCCAAAAGACCGCAATTTAATGCCCAAAAGACCGCAGTCTATCCTCCAAAAGAACGCAGTCTATTCTCCAAAAGACCGCAGTCTACTCCCCAAAAGAACGCAGTCTATTCTCCAAAAGACCGCAGTCTACTCCCCAAAAGACCGCGGTCTACCCCCAAGTCTACTCACCCTTTATCCTTAGCATGAACATCAGCACCCCTTTGCAGCAGTAACCTCACTGCCCTCGCTCTATTGTACCCTGCAGCCAGGTGTAACGGAGTGGACCGTCTGCCGTCACTCGCGTGGACGTTGACGTTTAGTGGCGTCAGGAGGGACGCGAGACGGTCATCGGCGCCGGACCGGGCTGCTTCTAGCACGTCTGCTGCACAGTATTCACCTGGAAGATAGGAGATGGTGATGGATTAATCGATACCGGTGTGTTATTGTCGCAAAGGCAACGCCTCCACGGAAAGATGTGAAGTGAAGATTAAGTTGTTCTTTTTCAGAAGTTATTTTCTTTCTATAAAGGTTTTTTTTACGGGTTCCTTTATCGATACTGAACTCACCCTGAAGCTATGGCACACAATTACTTTAACAACCTGTATATAAGAAGGGAGTAAACTAAATGACTGCAGTTATAATCTTACCTGTCAACACAGGCCTGGTAGCAGAGTCAGCTAGATCGAGCGGGGTCTTGCCTTCCGTGTTGCGGATATTGGGGTCAGCTCCGTGTTGGAGTAACGCTGGGGAGAAATACGTACATAAATACAAACTTGCATAGGTATTCCATAAAAGAGACGAGACGACACTATGTTTATAACCTTTCTGGATCTATATAATTATGAATTCGGTGACATATAATATCGAGAGCAAGCCATTTAGCAATAAAAAAAAGCATTTCAATCTTTCATTGGTGAACCCGACTGCTTAGGAATAAAGTGCAAACTTTTTCATTTCCATCAGCCAGCAAAATGGATATGAGTCAGAGGCGGACTTGATGTGACTAATTCAGTCAGAAAATGGTCATACACACCCAGGTGTCTCTCTTTATCTACCACTGATTCTGTTTTGCAATGGGCAACTAGCTTCAACTTTCTGACTGACTGACCGACTATTTAATTTTGTCAATTCAAAAGTGTAAATGGTTTAATTGAAATAAATGCTTTACAAATCTTTCAAGCTTGTCAAACAATGTTGATCGTTTATATCGATACTAAATGAAACAAAAGAAGGTTGCTGAGACAGACTGGATGCGGAAGGTGGAGGACAGGGTGTTGTGGCGCAGCCTGGGAGAGGCCTATGTCCAGCTGTGGACTGCGATAGGCTGAGTTGTTGACTGATTGTTGACAACGAATCTTGGTAAGCAATTTGCGTGATTGATGAAACGAATGAAAATGGGTGTGAATGGTTTTGAACACAATGGTTATATAATAATAATAATATCCCTGGATATTTCACACAGCGCCATCTAGTCCCAAGCTAAGCAACCTAATGCTTGTGTTATGGTAACAAGATGGCTGATAAACTACTTATATACATTTTTTTTTTGTAAATACATACATATTATAGATAGAAAAACACCCAGACTCAGAACAAATACATGTAGGACTTACAAATATTTGTTCTGTGCGGGAATCGAACCCGCGACACGCAGCGCAGCAGTCCGATCGCTCAGCCACTGCGCTAACCGTGTTGTCGGTTGGTTGACGTTAAAGCAGTCAAGCATTTTTGACAGTCTTGTGACTTTTGACAGGCTGTAGTGGGAGTGTGCCGGACACGTTCCACGAATGCGCCAGGAGCGCTGGACACATGAGGGAGGACATCGCGGTCGTGGTAGGCAACGGTAAAGGTGGTGCAACGATGTGGTAACATCTGTAGGGCCAACATGGCCAGAGATCGCACAAGACAGGGAGGTTTGGAAGAAACAAGGGGAGCAGTTTGCCCAGCAGTGGGACACAAAGTGGGCTAAAAAAAGGGACACCATAATTTTAGACTGTTGTCGTCACGCGCTTAGAAGCTTTCTTTGACTCACCTATACAAACATCGACCTTCCCCTTAGCAGCTGCTTCGTGTAAGGGCGTATACCCCCAGTTATCCCTGGCCGCGGGCGCCGCGCCAGCTCCCAGCAGTGCCCTCACCACGTCCGCATGTCCGAAGGAACAGGCGTTGTGGAGCGGCTGCAGACCGCCGTCGTCACGCGCTTGGAGAGCCGCCCCAGAACCTATGAGGATCTCCACTACTTCCCTGCGGCCGTATCCTGGAAAGAAGACAGTTTCGAGGGTTAGATTTGGCTAGAAAATGACTGTGACTAGATTTATTCAATTACTAGCTGTGCTGCATGGTTGGTATTGTTACGCGCCACAATTAATGCCTGATACATGGTGACATTAGTTACTACTAGCGCCATCTGGTTTCGAGTGGCGGAACTGATAGAGGCGCCATCTATTGTGGAATGGCAGAACTAATAGAGTCACTGGCGCCATCTATTATCGAGTAGAGATGTCAATGCTAAAACTTACTAGAACTATCGACATCTGGTCAGTCGGTGCCGGTATGTACTCGAACATTCTAGATATTTCTACAATAGAAGGTTCTGGAACTATCTGCGGCACTATATAAGGCCGGGACTAGGCTGCTATAGAAGCGAATACATTGAAAGCGATCTTCAAGTGCGATTTAAGAGCGATTGTGTTATATAATTAGTGTGTTTGAGTCGTTGTTAGTGTTGTTTAATTAAAGTGTAACTTTTGGTAATTTTTTTCGGCAGTTTTTATTGTTACAAACCCGAAGCTCGTAACAGTATTTCATGGGTTTTATTCAAACATGATTCGAAAACACGTGGCGCCATCTATTATCATAATAATGTTATTGTAGTTTTCTTCTGTAACAGCACTTTTTTCCGGGATGAAAGGTACCCTATGTCCGTGTACACCTAACAACGTATATGCAAAATTTCAGGATGATCGGTTCAGTGATGTAGGCGTGAAAAGGTAACAAACAAATTACTTTCGCATTTATAATATTAGTTAGGTTAATTTGAACCTAAGCATACCTAATTATCACACAAAAGAAAAAAAAGCCGACACATCTATCACTTTTACTTTACAAAACAAGTTAGATAATCTAAATTGATTGCAAACTAGCGATAACATGTATTGTAATAAATTAACCAATTAACTGTGATTTTACTTTATAATTAACAATGTGCAACCACCAGTGCCGAGTACAGTCAACTGCACATAACTGGTCACACTAACATCTATACAGGCTGGCAGGGACATCGACGCACAAACTGTAACCATGGATTCAGCAGATCATCATCTGCCTAGCCTTTTCCCAACTATGTTGGGGTCGGCTTTCAGTCTAACCGGATGCAGCTGAATACCAGTATTTTACATGGAGCGACTGCCTATCTGACCTCCACAACCCAGTTACTGGGTAATACGATACCCCTTGGTAAGACTGTTTGTCAGACTTTCGGGCTTCTGACTACCCGTAACGACTGTCAAAGATCCACGAATGACAGCCGGGACCAACGTGCTATCCGAGGCACGGAGGGGTCTCGGTATGTAAAGATAGTCACCCATCCACAGACCAACCGCGGCAAGCGTAGCTTAACCTGACCGATCGACCTGTGCGGCTGTTATTATTTAGCCACGGGCCCCTCCATGGATTCAGCACATGATGACAACATTTCTAGGGGGTGTACAAATTTTCGGCGGTTATCAAAAACCAAAATCTGCTGTTTTTAACCGACTTAAAAAAGGAGGAGGTTCTCAATTCGGATGTTTGTATTTTTTTTTTAATGTTTGTTCGCGCATAACTCTGTCGCTTGCCAACCGATTTGAAAAATTCTTTTTTTTTTTGGAAAGGGTATACTTTCCAAATGGTCCCATAGAAATTACATCAAAAACGGTTCAGTAGTTGTAATTTTGGTTTAAAAAACCAAAATTACAACTTAAAAGTGAAAAAAAAAACTACATCTGTATATATAAAATTCAAAGTCCTGACTGACTGACTGACTGATAGATCAACGCACAGCCTAAACCGCTGGTCCTAGAGACATGAAATTTGGAGGGTGTGTTCTTCGTAAAGAGTAGGCATCCACTAAGAAAGGATTTTTCGAAATTCCACCCCTAAGAGGGTGAAAAGGGGGGAATTCGTTTGTATGAAAAATCTTATATCATGAGTTAATAAACTTGAAACTTGGCACGAATACTTATCTAAATAAATTATGAAGATTGTCAGTTTTTTTTCTTCTAAACTACCCCCTAATAAGGGATTGGGGGGTTTCAAAGTTTGTATGGAAGAATTTTAGCGCGCAGTCCGAATTACTCAAAACTCAGTATTTATACCTAATATTGAAAGTAAAGAATAATGTGTATCAGGGTTTTTTGAAAATCTACCCCTGACGGGCTGAAATGGGGTAAAAATTTTTCAGGGGAGGATTTTACAGCATGGATTGATTAACTCGAAAATTAGTATAAATAATCTTTGAGTCAAGTTATGAATACATCTCAAATGATTTTTCAAAATTCCACCCCTGTAGGGGTGAAAAGCGGGGGATACAGTTTATATGAAAAATCTTATTCATTTAGTTAATAAACTTGAAACTTGGCACGAATACTTATCTAAATAAATTATGAAGATTGTCAGTTTTTTTTTCTTCTAAACTACCCCCTAATAAGGGATTGGGGGGTTTCAAAGTTTGTATGGAAGAATTTTAGTGCGCAGACCGATTTACTCGAAACTCAGTATTTATTTATACCTAATATTGAAGGTAAAGAATAATGGGTGTTTTGAAAATCTACCCCTGACGGGCTGAAATGGGGTAGTAAATTTTTCAGGGGAGGATTTTACTGCGTGGCTTGATTAACTCGAAAATTGGTATAAATAATCTTTGAATCAAGTTTTTACGATTTTTCAAAATTCCACCCCTGTGGGGATGAAAAGCGGGGGATACAGTTTATATGAAAAATCTTATTCATTTAGTTAATAAACTTGAAACTTGGCAAGAATACTTGCCTAAGTATAAGTACCTAATAAAGTTTATCATTAAAGTTTTTCAAAACTACCCCTCAAAGGGGTGGGGTAGGGGTGTTAAGTTTGTGTGGAAAAAATTGAATGCGCGGTCCGAGTAACTCGAAACTCAGTATTGATACTTTTGACAGAAAATAATTAATAATAAGTATGTAAAGTGGTCGAAAATTTACCACTGACGGGACAAAAAGGGGTAATTCAGTTTTTAAGGGCAGGATTTGAACTTGAAACTGTATGTTACATTTTCACGCCTGAACCACTGAACTTCTGATTTGGCATAGAGATAGATGGCATCCTGGGGAAGCACATACATTTTATCCTGTTAGCACGTTCCCGTGAGATAATTTCCGACATCCACGCGGGCGAAGCCGCGGGCAGAAGCTAGTTAACTATAAATATGCACAGAATTAACATTGGATGGATGAAATGGCGGCAGGTCACGGGAACAATCTGCGACTCCCGCATTCCCTTTAAACTTAAAGGGAAGATATATAAAACCATGATTAGACCTGCTGTCTTGTATGGATCAGGATGTTGGGCCACAAAAGGCATAAATGAAAGGCAATTGCATGCAGCTGAGATGAGAATGCTAAGAGGGATGTGTGGTGTTACACGAATGGATAGAATAAGAAATGAGTACATAAGAGGAAGTCTGAAAGTGGCACCGGTAACTGAAAAGTTGTGTGGAAATCGGTTGTCATGGTATGGGCATGTGTTACGGAGAAATGAGGAAAATGTCGTGAGGAGAGTTTTGAGTATGAACGTCGATGGCTATAGGAGTAGGGGAAGACCAAAGAAACGATGGATGGAATGTGTGAATGATGATATGGTTAGAAAGGGGGTGACTACCGAGACGACGACGAATAGAGAAGTATGGAAGAAAAAGACATGTTGCGCCGACCACGAATAAATTGGGATAAGGGCAGGAGAATGATGATTAACTATAAATCTAGCTTTCCTCACAATGATTTCCCTTCACCGATGTCAGTAATGTCCAAAATAAACTCAGAAACTACATATGACTTGAAAAAACCACATTGGCGATTGGAATCCATAGCCACAACTAACACTTGAGCTACAAAAATCGCCCTTACTTCTACGTCATAAAGGCGCTGTTAATGTCAAATTGTTACCACGGATGTGCACTTGACTGTACAAAACTGGTTTCCTTTATGAATGACCATATTTTATTCATAAATTCGTAATATGTAGTTAAAAATAGGAAATACTTTTACACGAATCTATGTATATGTAATAAAAAATAACAACCGTGGATATATTTAAAGCCTAGCCCACAAGGTCCTACGATCTTCTCACAAAATAAAAGAGAAATCGCTATATCTTACAAGGCCAAGGTCAAATAATCAAATCTTAAACAAAAGAATTTGTACGCTGCCTAGATTGAATTATAGATAAATTATTTTCAGCTTTATGTTAGTAAGAACCTTCAAGCTGATCCAATATAGGGGTTTGCAGAAAGAAGCTATACAATACTATAAAAAACCGGCCAAATGCGAGTCGGACTCGCACACGAAGAGTTCCAGACCACAAGGCAAAAAACGCCGGCAAACACAAGTTTCTTGTATAGAATGGACCCCCTTTAATTTTTAACTTTATTTTTATTATTTGTTGTTATAGCGGCAAAAGAAATGCACACTCTATGTAAATTAATTTATCTCTGTGTAAATTAATAATAATAATATAAGTTAAATTACTTTCTTGTAAAACACTTATCAGATATTAATATTATTATTGTCGTCATTTCATTAAAAATACACTTGTACCAACACAGAAAATGCTGACTCATACTGAATTTATAATTAATTTATATTATTCAATCAATGATAAACTGTGTTAGAAAGTGAATCTATTCGTCAATCAACATATTGTATCATCACGCCTCCATTACCCAACAGGGTAGGCAGACCAACCGGCGTGCGTGTATGACTAGATATACTCGTATGAACGAGATATTATTATGACTAAATATATGAACGAGATATATAAGATTTATTAGTATTAACTTATTTATTTATTTTACTTCGATGGTCCTAGTTTATCATCTGTGACTTCAAGTGACAGCTATGTGACCAGAACCCAGCAATGCATAAATATGTAAGCTGTCACGCCCTTTATGCCTGGAGGCTTTTATTTAGGTAGTAAGTTTTTATTTACATTTTAATTTTAATTAATTATTTTTTGTTTGAGTACGTATAATTTTTATTATATTTGTTGGTATATTGGCGTGGCTAGCTGACATATGGCAAATAATTTAAGTTTCTTGTAATGTTAATTACTGAACATAGGTTCCTAATATTGTATACATGCAACTATATTCTAACTGAACAGACAGCTGTGCTGCTGGGGAGTTTGTTGCGCCACTTCTTCCTCCCAGCGATAGCACTAGGAAGTGGTGAAGCGTGGGCGTTTTTGGGGACTGTCTTTTGTAATTTTGACGTTCGAAAAGTGCTGATTCTCAGCCTAATTTGAATAAATGACTTTTTGATTTTGTTTTTTTTTATCGTAAACGAGTCAAAAGCTGTTTGTAAGCTTCGATCAATAATAGTACTAGATTGCCGATAAGCGCTTCAAAAACGGCCCGAAAAATAAGACCACAAATACTTTTGTGGTCTTATTTCAAATTAGTATGTTTTTAACCTTATTACTTAGACTTTAAGTTTCATTTTAGAATAAATGACTGAAAATTTAAAAATAGAATGACGTTTTTTTCAAGCGACATTTTAAATATATCTTGCAATGGTATTTAAACTTTATGTTTAAGCATTAAGGTTTATAATAAACTGAAGTTGTTAATATTATTAAACTTTTTTCTAAGAAATGTAGATGTTTACGTGTGTGCAAACGTGGCCACTTGAGCGACTGATTTTTGTTCCTGATCCTTAATCTAGTACTATTATTACGGGGCAAACGGCTGATAATCCTACTATTCTACTGGATCAATCTCATCTAGATTGATCGAGAAAAACAGGTTATACTGAGACTTAGTTGTTTTGTTTTGTTGTTTTTTTTTTCTTTTTTGTATTTGTGATTTGATGATATGTACGTGATTACTAGTTTATTTATAAGTAGGTATGTATTAGGTATGTTGAAACTGCGTGTACTCCCCGTCACTTTTCCCTAAAGGTTCATTAGAAAACCAGCGTCAGTCAGCATCTTGAACCTTTTTGGCGCAGCCGTGAGGCACACACTATTGTTTATTGAAACATTATTTTTTATTTTATTAATTTTGTATTTGTGTTTCACGAACTGTGTCCAAATAAACTTTTTACTTTCTAATATTAAAAACGTGAAAGTATGTATGGATGGATTTTTGTTACTCTTACACGCAAAAACTGCTGAACGGATTTGGATGAAATTTGGCACACAGATGGTTTATAACCAGAATTAACATATAGGATACTTTTTATCCCGATATTCCCACGGGATCGAAACTTATGCGGGTGAAATCGCGGGGCGCATTTAGTAATAAATAATAGTATGGATGCGATGCTATGTAGCTGTGATATGCACTTAGCTTTAGGCTGAGTCATATCACATTCGTATGATTCATGACTGATTCTCATTTATATTATTAGTGAAAGTGTTTCTATTAGCCAATCTTGAATCTACTGCTAAATTATTGGTCGTATTGTTTTTAATAGGTATCTAGTGGCAGGGAAATTGGTAATAGAAGATCATAGCTGGATTTGTACTGAAATTTATATTAATATTACAAAGGGGTTTATTGCGGGTGATCTACGGAACTACTGCAGTGCGAATCTGTAACGATCTCACCGTGAAAACTTGGTGAAGTGAGCGTGGAGTGTGCTGTCATTCCAAATAATGCTAGGGATTGACACTACTGACAACTCACATCAAGCTCACTTCACTTGAGTTTTCACGGTGAGATTTTTACAGAATCGGCCGGCTGATCCTATTCTAAAAATTCTTTCACTAATGGGACGCTACAGTTAACAGAGTGTCGTCTATACTAAGAGGTAAAATTTGATTGTATGTTTGTATGTAGGTGGTAATCTCAGGAACAACCAGTCGGATTAAAAAAAAAAAAATTGCATTTGATAGCCTAATTTTTGTGGAAAGCGTGATGTTAAAAATCATATTTTTTTATGTCACAAGTGTTTTAAGCATAACATTAAAAAAAAACACTTTTAATTGAATTTAACATCCTGAACATGTTTTCATGTGTGTTTTGTACTTGTAATTAAAATAATAATATAGACGAATTACTTATTCCAAATAACATATTTTTTTAATGTATTTAAAAGTGTTGTCCCGCATTTCGGGACACATGTCCCGGAAAAAAATTAGTCCTAAGGAAGTCTCCGTTTCTTGTTCTTCGAAGTTTAGGCAAATAGGTACTACCTATTCCTCAATTCTTTATTCCTATCACTGATCATCAACTTAATCAGTGTTCATGTTCCCACTGCTGGGCAGTGCTGGGACACAGGCCTGCTCTCTGTGAGAGGGAGTGGGCCGTTATCCACCACGCGGGCCCAGTGCGGGTTGGTTTCGTTATAATAGTAAAAAAATGCTCAAGAGGTCATATCCCATAAGACAGCAGTGTTTATTTTTTTTCTGGCTGGACTTTAATTTTTGGGTACGAAATGAACGATGTCCTTTGATTGTCTGTGGAAGACAATACAGCAATACTTAGTTATACTAAGAATTTTTTAATCAGTAATAATCTATTCTCTTCAATACTATTGAAACAATTTCCACAAACTAGATAACATTGATAACTAACAATAGCTTGCAGATATATTGAAAACGTTGTATTACAAAACTTGTAATAAAATACATTGCTGCAATTTAATAATACGTGTATTTTTAATTTTAAAAAAACCGGTCAAGTGCGAGTCGGACTCGCGCACCGAAGCACAGTAGGTATGTAACTAAAACTTTAGGGTTTTCGCAATTTTTCCTTTATCTGTGGCCCGGCTGTCATTCGTGGATCTTTGACAGTCATTACCCGTCAGAAGCCCGAAAGTCTGACAACCAGTCTTAGCAAGGGTATTGTATAAGCCAGTAACTGCGTTGTGGATTTCAGATAGGCAGTCGCTCCATGTAAAATACTGCTATTCAGCTGCATTCAGCTAGACTACTAGCTGGCCGACCCCAACATAGTTGGGAAAAGACAAGCTGATGATAGAGTGGCTTTTAATTTGTTTGTTTATTTTATTACAAATTATCAATAACTATTAAATATCTTTGCTTTATACATCTATGGGGTCATATCATAGTTATTCAATATACAAAAAAAAAACGTACATTTACAAGTCTTCTAGCGATTAAAAGTCACCTTTCAGCCAATATTTATCTAAATTATTTATTTAATTATAGGAGAACCAACTGCTATAACAGAAGAATAACAATAGGCTAACTGCCTAAAAAAATCTAATTAGTCTGTCAGTGAGATTATCAAAAAATATTGGACCCGATTTTTTCTTTTGTCAATTATATAAAAAATGATGAAGATATCGCCCGTTAAAGTTCCGCGTGACGTCACGCCTTGCTACACTTTTTAGCATGGCGTGACGTCACGACCCCAACTCACAAATTTTGACACGCTTTATCTTTGTCGTTTTTTGTTTGATTGACAAAAGAAAAAATACGTGTCCATTGTTTTTCGATAATCTAACTGACGGACTAAATATATTTATTATTTTTTTACCCAGGAATCTACCGTATTGTATATGAGACATAAAGTCAAGTACAGGTTCTCACGGGTACAAACAGAAAATGCAGTAGAAATCTTAGGATCACTAACAAGCACGATAGAAAAGAATACATACATAAAGTATATAAGAACTTATATGCACTTTTTAAAAAGTCAGCGTTCCGCAGTGCGTGCAGAATAGTTTTTGGTGGTAAATGGGTCAAATAATAATAATAATATCCCTGGACATTCACTATTATCACCTTTACTAAGCACAGAACACCATTCAGCAAGATAATTTGAGTTTTTTTTTTTAATAGATTAATAGCCTAGCCCCCCCCCACACTAGGAATTTCTCCTGTATCATTGGTGCGTTTACAAACATTAAAACTCACATACAGAAACAGCCAGACCCGGAAAAACTACTTGTAGGTCATACAAATATTTGTTCCGTGGGGGAATCAAACCCGCGACATGCAACGCAGCAGTCAATTGCTTAACCACTGCGCCAACCGTGCCATTACTACAAGTATAAACATATTGCCATACAACGTGGTAATGCTGCCAGTCTTTTGGGCATGTTTTGTATTGACAGTGATGCGGACGAATTTTTTGATACCCTTTGATAATTTCCCCACCTATTTATATACTTGTACATATTATTATTTTAAGACTGTTGGTGTTTTATTATGTGTATAAATACTTAAATTAAAAAACTCAAGGAGTTATTACAAGTTGTTCTAGATACCTTTTACAAAAGAACACAAGAAAACTTGAAAGACTTAACACATTAATTTTAAAACAATTAATTATTAAAAAAAAAAAACTCAAGCAGACTAAAACAAGTTCACACACACACTGGAACATTACCCCACTTGTCTGCTTACCCCACAGCGGATATATCGTGATGATAAACAAGGTAAAAGTACTAGAGCGTGACGCCAAGTTATGAACATTCAGAATTTTTGTTTCTCTCGCGAATTTCAACACCACAATAACATTACGTCAGAAAAACATGAGTAAAACACAACAAAAGACATAAAACACGAAACGCCAATCAACAAGCGTAACTAATTATGCAATTTTTTTAAACTTACGACTTCCTATTGTGGTCTGTCCGTCCTTTCACCCGTTTTTCAAAATCGTGTTTTATGACAAAATTGTCGAGTTTTTACAAGTTGTTTGTGTTTCATTACCTGCAGCGAAGTGTAGAGGAGTCGATTTTCTTCCAGCCGTGTCCCTGGCATTCACAGTTTGGGGTGTAATTAACTTTTTTACCCGAACAGCATCACCTGTTTTACATGCCTCAAATAATTCGCGTAATGGATCAGTGGGCGGAGGTAGAGCGTCAAGCGCCGATCCGAGGATCGAACGACGGCTCGACATTATGATTTCGCGTTTCACATTTAATTTTCGTGTTTTAAACGCACATTATCGAGATATTAATAAATAAAAACACGTATATGCACAGCTGCTTGCTACTTTTATTTGACAATTGGTTTTGGGGTTACTGCTCCAAATTTTTATTACCCCATAAAAATGGTGTTCATTGTTAGGCAGTATTCACACTTGTGAAATAAATTAACATTATTTTTCGTTTTTTTTTTTTTGTATTAAATATTGACATATTTTAATCACATTTTCAGTGGTTTATTGCAATACAAGCACAGCATGAGACAAAAAATGCAAACATTGTTATGAATAAGGGTGTGTCCGTGTGTATTAACTATTGTATGTATATAGAAAAAAAAGAAAGAAAGAAAAACCATTTATTACTACATGCAGCATGCATGTTGCTTGCTGCATTTATCTATTTTTTTTATTATATACTATTGTATACCTTTGCGGACAGTGAAAGTGACAAGAATACTGCTGGGTTTTTTTAATTTCCTATCTTCACCATTTCCTCTTCCTACTCATCCTCATTCAGCAGAAGTTTAATCTATCTATCTATATATATAAAAATGAAACCCTATTTCCCTTGTTCACGTCATAACTTGAGAACGACTTTATCGATTTTATCCATCTTTTTTTTTAAGTTTTCTAATACTTTGTAGAAGGTTCTTACGGAAAAAAAAAATAAGAAAGTTGCTTCACGCGGACGAAGTCGCAGGCAAAAGCTCGTATTAAATAAATCAGCAATATCTATTCAATTATCAAGAAGATGAATTTTCCAAGCAATGTGTTAAGTATACTTAAATCCAATTTAAATTTATAAGGGTTTTGAGCAAAAGATCTATATTGTTTTGTTTTTCAAAAAGTAAACCAAAATCCATAATCCCTTCCTTTATTTGTTAATTTACTAATTACCAACTCTCCAGGTGGCTTCGCTCGCTCTTCAATGAAAACTTTGCGTATCCGGGACAGGATGCTCCAATTTTCTAGCTCGCTTCGCTCACTCTTGCATTCTCTGAGTAAGGTTACGATGACAGCTTTTATCCTCTTCACTCAGGATGGTTTAAAAAAAATTACCTTCCTTTTGAGCTTTGCCGCAGTAGGCTAAAAAGGGCCCTCAGTATAATTTTTTACAGGATTCCCTTTAGGACCAGCAATGCCATTGCTTATGCCTATGTTCGTGTAATTGTCGCTTCGAATCTGTGAAGGTAGCTGCAGTGAAGTCTGTGAAGTTAATCTTATTGCGTTTGTTTACGAAAGTTGAAAAAAAAAACATTGAAAAACACGTCGAATGCAAAACCTCCTTTTTTTTAGTAGATACTAAAAGTAGGTAATGTACTTTACTTAGTGAAGAAGGTGATTGAAGTTTTCTTCACTTCCTCTTTTATATTTTAGTAATCGATGACGCTCTTTCAATCATCGCCGGTTGCTATATATTTTAAAATGAGGTAAAGTCATGCCGGCCTCTAGATTAATTTGTTGACCTTATGGTTACCAGAAGTCAGGGAAAATGTTGAAGTACGGTATCATTGAACACCATAGACAACATTGTTATGGTCATAAGTTTGTAATGGTTTAAAGAATTGCAAACATTCTTGTTAAAATTATTATTATTTTTATACTTTTATGTTTAATAAAAACATTAGTTTTTAATTCAAATGAAAATGTATAGCCGCCTACTTACAAAATGCTCATTACAAATATTTATTTTGAAATATGACAACAAGTATTGATTTTACGTTTTGTTTCATGGTTCGGATCTTGATGTCCAATTAAAATTATCTGATCGACACTTTTTGTGGCTTTAGTATGAACACAGCGTCAAAAATTAAATTCAAGATCGAATTTTTTACCAAAGAATCGCATAAGTAGGATGGAATTGCGATTTAAAAAATAATCTGCAATCGTAGGGTATAAGAATTTCTGCAGTAACAAAACGCTCGGTTCTATCTTGTCTATAGCCATTAGTTGACGAAATCAAAATGGCGTCTTTTACGGGCTAGCGCTTATCCGCCGCATACTGAATACCGTTTTCAATAATCGTGGGTGTAACTATTTGTTAGTGATTATAACAATTTGTGAACGACTTTTTAGTGTTGAAGTGTATTTTTTCTCATAACGGACTCACTGGATATTGTTTCGATACATCTAACCGAGCTCCATCAAAGGTATGTCTCCTTTCACCTATCGAATATTTAATATTGATAATCGTCATATTATCGGGAAGTGGTTGTAAAAAGTGGCTTTAGTTTCTCGTATTGTAGTGTCTCTGGCGCGTGGACGTCGAATTATCGCGGACGGAAGCCCCGTTCTTTAGATTAGTAGGTGAATGAGGGAACAGGTTTTTTTTGAGTCGAGGACGCACGGTTAGGCTTTACATCTTCACTTTTCTTAGTTCCTCATTCTTGTCGCGCGTCGCACCGTCTACGGGTTTACCTATGAGTATATGTACAAATATTTGTTGGTGCGTAGAGCGGCTAAATTAATTAGTGGGCAGGCGCGGCCGCCTGGCGGTTTCGAAGTTTCACTCATTTCACAGTACAAGTGTGTTTGTGTATTTGGATTGCAGTGTTGTGACTTTACCGTGTGCCAGATCGATAATCGAAAGTTTCGAGACCTAGTAGACGAGGTATATACTCATTTACTTCTATGCCAGTGAAACAATTTAAAAAATGAGAGTTTTTAATCGCGTTTTAGCCCATTAGTTCCAATTAACGTGTTCAAGTGGTATTCATTAAAATTAATACTTGTTTTGAACCAGTCTGGTGATCATTAGTTTTAGGAGTAGAGAGACCTTCTTTGAAAAAACGTCTTTTTTTCATTTTAATAATAACCAAAGGATATTCGTCTACAAATAAGTTTTGTATTTGTGCGAAGCCAGAAAAAAAAAAAGGTTTGTATTTTTTCCTCATAACGGACTCACTGGATATTGTATTTATACATCTAAATTACAGCTATTTTCAATTTTGAAAATAGTTGTACATCTACCCATTACAAAATGCCATACTTAAGCCAATTATAAACTTAATGAATCATCTTTTTAACAGGATGCTCACTGCAATTATTAAAAAAAAAACATTCAACCGTTTTTAGTATGTAATATCCCACTTGTGACTCACAATCACAATGATTAAATTAAATTACCATATATTTATTAACAAGTTGAACTATTGAATTAAGTAACACTCGATTGAAGAATTTAGTTGTTACATGCCATAAAGTCTGACAACCAGTCTTACCAAGGGGTATCCTGTTACCCAGTAACTAGGTTGTGGAGGTCAAATAGGCAGTCTCTCCATGTAAAATACTGGTACTCAGCTGCATCTGGTTAGACTGGAAGCCAACCCCAACATAGTTAGGAAAATGCTAGGCATTATTAATTTTTTATTGAAGAATAGTTGTTTCCTCTGTAGAATTGGGAAACCTGGTAACTCATTTTTTTTCCTTTTTTAATTAGCTTGTTGATATGTGTAACATTAACAGGAAGTTGGCTAGTTCCAAGTTATCAATTTGTGAACATGACAATCTATACATATATACGTATAAAAATGAATCCCTATTTCCCTTGGCCATAACTTGAGAATGACTTTACCGATTTCATCCATCTTTTTTTTAAAGTAATACTTTGTAGAGGTTCTTATGGAAAAAAATTAAGAAAGTTGCGCAGAAAATTAGAAAATTTAAGAATTACGCTTTTACGCTAAAACTGCCGAACGGATTTAGATGAAATTTGACACATGGGTAGACCATGATCTGGAGAAGAACATAGGCTACTTTTCATCCTGGATCGCAGACGTGGGCAACAGCTAGTGTGCAATAAATATCTGGGCAAGCTCGTTCCACCGTAAATCTCATCCCTGCCTCTGGACTGGATTGAGGTCAAGAGTGAGCCTATTGTCAATAAAAAAACAAAAATATCTGTATGTATGTTTAATGTCTTTGTAGCTTAATAGGTACATAATACACGTACATGACATCTAGACATACCATCGTCATTCTCCTCCCCTCATCCCAATTTAGTTGTGGTAGGCGTAACATGTATTTTTCTTCTATACTTCTCTAGTAGACATCACGGCAGTCACCCCCTTTTGACCCGTACCATCTTTCCCAAAGTTCATCCATTGTTTGTTCTTCCCCCCTGCGCTTACAGCTATCAACATTCATACACAAAACTTTTCAGCTCTTCAGATAATCTCTTAACACGCTCAGCGCCAAGCCCCATATGCCAATACCACTACACCAGGAAAATTCCCTAGGCCAGGGCAACATTTTTTGTATACAAAATGTATGGAAAGTGTGTGCGTTAGCTATACACGGTGCTTAGATTGGAATGGTGCTTGTGTATCAAAAAGGATACACAAGTGCTTAAACAGTGTGTATCGCAAAAGATACACATGGCGCTGAGCGTGTTAAATGTAAAAAATTGCACAATGTCAGCGACATATCTTTTTATTCCACACTTCTCTATTAGTCGTGATCTCGGTGGCCATATCCGTTCCAGTCATATTATCTTTCGCACACTCATATTCACTCAACCCCAACATAGTTGGTAAAAGGCTAGGCATATTGACAGATTTTGGATTACAGGGCCCACATGTTCACAATGTGCAAATATTTCTTTTATTTCTCTTGAATTTGCCCTAATGGATTATTGTGTATAATTTGTGTCCTGTTTTCTATATGCACATCACTTTGAAGGTACACTAGCTTCTAAGATACAGGTACATAAACCTAGTTTAAGTCAAAAATTTCACTCTGGAACACTAATTTAAGCCATTTTTAGACCAATGTAATGTAAATTGGCATAGGCTTCTTCTGGGCAAGCTCGTTCCACCGTAGATCTCATCCCTGCCTCTGGGCTGGATTGAGGTCAGGAGTGAGCCCATTGTCAATAAAAAAAAATACATTTATTGAGAAATAAAAGATTTATTTATTATTTATTTCATTCTCTAATCTTGAAAAAACTGTCTTTAATTTGTAATATGTAACTTTGTAAGACATGAGAGGAAAAATAAATACTTTACTAAGTAATAGTCACACATTCTGTAATGTTTACAAAACCGCGGAAAGCAATACAATCTACTATTTTGTAAAACTGGTACCTAACACTATGTAAAATGAAAACATAATATTCAAAACAATTTTATTTATCTATTATGTAGCTCGGTATCGTCTTACCCAGTAACGGGGTTGTAGCATATTACAAACTGGGAGAGAAATCAAGAGACAGTAAGGTTATTTAGATACCTATTACTTACCTATGGGTTATCATTATGCCTGATTTCCAAGAAGGGGTACCTTTGCGGCCTGTGCCAGTTATGTTTAAGTCTTAGGTGTGAACCTATAGATTGCCATTAACAGGGAAGAAATCTACAGATAGGCAGTCCCTTCATGTAAAATACTGGTATTCAGTTACATCAGGGGGCCTACTCCGAAGTGCCAAGTGCGAATGTTCGGATCGGACCGACATGTAGCCGAACCGAATATTATTGAAAAATGCGAAAAAAAGTTTGGATCGGATCAGTTGGGTCGGGACCATAGTCAATATTCGAAAGAGTGTAGGAGTGTAGGATCGGAACCGACCGAACCAAATAGTAACTTCGTAGCAGGAAACGGCCGAACATTCGGCCGATACTACTTCGGAGTAGACCCCCTGGTATTCAGTTACATCTGGCTATACTGTAAGTCGACCCCAACATCGTTGGGAGGTTAGCCAGATGATTTCTAAAATTGAATCATAATCTTCCTTATCATCCTACGCCTTGGTAACTCAGGTACCGTCTGTGAGATTGTCAGCATCACCAAGTCGTTGCTGGCCTTCCTTGAGGAGCTGGGGTAGATAAAATATTTGATTTCCCACCCGTACGCAAAATACGTGGAGTTGTGGGCCCGTATTACCTATTCTGTATCATCATCAAATGCTGCACTTGCACGCTGCGTGAGCGTGCCCGAACCATCGCCACTCGTTCGATGTCCACCGCGCACAGGATGGATTGAAAGCAGCACATAAAGTGATTTTTTGCTCCATTGGTGTAATTGTCGTATGGCGTTTCATTGTGAGGATAAATAAATAAATATCATCACCTTATAACTCCACTGCCAGATATACATATATATATACATAATCAGCCTATAATGTTCCCACTGCTGGGACACAGGCCTCCTCTCAGGGAGTGGGCCGTAATTCACCAAGCGGGCCCAGTGCAGGTTGGTAGATGTCACATGTCTTCGAATTTTTTGTTCTAGGACATGCCGGTTTCCTCACGATGTTTTCCTTCACCGTTTTGAGAGCAGTGGTGATGAAATAATTTACACAAAGTAAAGCGCCTGTCTGGGTTCGAACCTGCGACCTACAACCCGTAGGTCGCGGCTGTTACCACTGGGTCACCACTGCTGACTGCCAGATATAGGCCACTCCTATAACTCCATTCAACTCGAATTTAGGCTTAGGCTGATCTCAATAACCATATTCTTACCTATAAGCAATAAAACCTACTATCAGACATTTATCTTAAAACATATCTCCTTATCTGTATTGAGTCTGTGTTATCTGTAGTACCATCGCTCTTATATAGATAAGGCATAGGCCTTCAGTATGTAGATAAGAATAGAATTTTAGCTTGATACATAATATCACGCCTTCTTCAAGTAAAGTTGTGAAATTACAATACAATGTGCAGCCGAAAATCCAGCCAGGCGGACTCCATTCGCTATCGCCATAAGATCCTCAAGACTTTCAGCGCAATATGGAGGGTGGGCTATTATCTGCGAAGAGACGCTGCATATACTCTTGAGGTCCGACTCGTCCATAAACCCCATCTGTGGAGAAAAAAACTTGAGAGGTATCAAGGGACACCCGGATGGAACGAATTATAACTGGCTTGCTTTCTATAAGAGAGAGAGAGAGACACAGAGAAACACGCGCACGCCGCACGGCTTACAACTATAGCAAAAAGTGTCGTTCCAACTTTTGGTCTCAATTTTTTCCGTCTAGCCCCCTTTCGCAACGCGCGATAAGGAACTTCTTTCCAAAAAATGAAAAATTGTTTTTATGTCGACAATTAACAGCACAACTTCATGTAATGGATATAATTATGCAGAAAAACTCCTCTTCCAATGCGAAGGCATCCCTCAGACATAAATCATTAAAACTTACCTCAGTCTAAACTGTTAAAGAATAATAACACACATCATCACTCCTGTTTTCCTCGAAGAGTTAGGCAGTAGTACTTCCACATTTCGATTTTCGCCATTTATTTTTAGGGTCCCGCTTAATGGCATACGACCGCGGCAGGCCCAGACGGAGATGGCGGGATGACCTGGGGGTCTACTCCGAAGTAGTATCGGCCGAATGGTCGGTCGTTTCCTGCTACGAAGTTACTATTTGGTTCGGTCGGTTCCGATCCTACACTCCTACACTCTTTCGAATATTGACTATGGTCCCGACCCAACTGAGCCGATCCGAGCTTTTTTTGCATTTTTCAATAATATTCGGTTCGGCCATGTGTCGGTCCGATCCGAACATTCGCACTTTGCACTTTGGAGTAGGCCCCCTGGACTTCTTTTATAGAGATTGGTCCTTGGCAGCTCTGGACAAGGAGAGGTGGAAAGAACGTAGGGAAGCCTTTGCCCAGCAGTGGGACATTAACGGCTATTAAAAAAAAAATTGTCGAATTTAATAAGGGTGAAGGAAATTCTGAAATACTGCTTATAAATGTCTGCGAAGACAGCCCAAATAGTATTTGAAGCTCTTCAAATGAGTTGTGAACAGATTAAGCATATTATGTTCTTACTAAGTCATCCTTGGAGTGTATTTATCAAATGGTATTACTGTGGTTTGACATCGAGACGGCGAGAGGTCAAACCAAGACGCTAACGTCATTGTCCACGTGGATAAGCAGGCAAACAGCCTCCACGAATGGCGGTAGATAGATAGAATACTCTTTATTATGTATCCCATAAAAGTTACTGATATAAATACCATATTACCTATGTTCAAAAAATAAAATATTTTGACTTTGACTTTGTAAATGTAGTAATTTACGTTTTTAAGTTAGTGACGACACGGTTGGTGCAGTGGCTGAGCGATCAACTGCTGCGCTACGTGTCGCGGGTTCGATTTCCGCACGGAACAAATATTTGTATTGCCTACAGGTAGTTGTTCCGGGTCTGGCTGTTTGTGTATGTGAGTTTAAATGTTAGTGAACGCCCTCACGATACAGGAGTTATTCCTAGTGTGGGGCAACGTTTTAAAAAAAAAAAACTTGAGAGGTGTCAAGGGACACCCGGATGGAACCAAGTATAACTGGCTTGCTTTCTATAAGAGAGAGAGACAGACAGAAACACGCGCACGCCGCACGGCTTACAACTATAGCAAAAAGTGTCGTTCCAACTTTTCGTCTTAATTTTTTCTGTCTAGCCCCCTTTCGCAACGCGCGATAAGGAACTTCGTTCCAAAAGTATTAGCCAGACCACGAAGTGGTAACGGCAGGCATTTATTTATTTATATTATAGTTGGGAAAAGGCTAGGCAGATGATGAGGGGTCGGTACATCTGAATAACAGTATTCCACACGGAGCGTCTGCATATCTGACCTCCACAACCCAGTTACTGGGTAACACTACACCCCCTAGTAAGTCCACGTCTTTGTTCATTTTATATTGTCATAAATGCACACAGGATGCGGGTACTACGTAAGTACGCGTCCGAGCTTTTTTGAAGGGCATCATCAATCGATATGAATAAGATACTCTCAAAAACGGCGAAGAAAAACATCGTGAGAAACCGGCATGCCCTAGAACTGAAAATTCCGAGACATGTGACATCCATCACACCCGCACTGGGCCCGCGTGTTGGATTTAACTCCTTTTCTCAGAGTCTATGTTCCAACAATGGGAACATTGCTTTTATTTATTGTTTTTTTTTTGTTTAATTGCTCGAGTCTGCGATGGGACGCCCTGTATGGCTTCATACTGATTGCCTGACCAATCAAATTGTCGACTAACTTAAAGTCTGTAGTGCGCGCTAATTCTAAAGGCACAGTATCTCATTACAGCAGTGCGATTCTGGAACCATCTCACCGTGAAAACTTAGGTGAAGTGAGCGTGGAGTGAGCTGTCATTCCAACTTAGGGATTGACACTACTGACAACTCACATCAAGCTCACTTCACTTGAGTTTTCACGGTGACATTTTTACAGAATCGACCGGCTGGAAGCAAACTTGTAACATCAAGCCTATGGGGTTTAAACAGAACTGGCGAAAAGTAGGAGTACTAACACCTCTGGCTAATGCTTCGGGAATAAAAGCGTGATGTTATGTATTATCCATAGCATAATCAATCTATAATGTTCCCACTGCTGGAACACAGGCCTCGTCTTGGCGAGAGTGAGTGGGTTGTAATCCACCACGCGGACCCAATGCGGGTTGGTAGATGTCACATGGCTTCGAATTTTCGGTTTCAAACTCAAACTCAAATCATTTATTTCAATTAAACCATTTCAGGCACTTTTGAATTGTCAACATTTTAAATAGTCGGTCAGTTAATCAGAAAGTGAAGCTAGTTGCCCATTCCAAAACGTAGATCTCTTTGGAGAAGAACGGGCAAGAAACTCCAAGGACACTCTTTTAAATCAAGATATTATTACAAAATCCTGGGTACATTATTCTTACTGCTTCTACATGTGAGAACAATGAAAAAAGAACAATTTAAAATATAAAATTAAAAATAAGCCCTGGCAGTTAAGAGATGACCAGTCTCAACTGACGGCGCCCGTTCACGAACATGACGCGTGGATCAGCACCACCCAGCTCAACCATTCTAGGATTCTAGGGTTCTAGGACATACCCGTTTCCTCACGATGTTTTCCTTCACAATTTCATTGCACCATTTGCAGTGGTGATGAAATAATTTACATAAAGTAAAACGCCTGTCTGGGTTTAAAGAACCTACGAACTACAACTCGTTAGTCGAAGCCGTTACCACTGGGCACTACCGCTCCAAGCTCCTGTATTACCCATACTTCATACTGTATATTATAAATTCGAAAGTAACTTCTTTCTCTCAGCCAATCTGTCTGTTATCTTTTCACGCCTAAACGGCGCAACGGATTGGGATAAAACTTGGCACACGGCTAGATCATGACCTAGGTTAAGGCAGAACATACTTTTTTACCCCATTAGTACGTTCTCGTGGGATAAATTCCGACTTCCACGTGGGTGAATCTGTAGCCATATTTTTCTTGTGTGTTTGAAACGAACGGGAAGGAAATAGCCGTTCTATTTTTACCAGACCCACGGCCAGCGAACCCACACTCGGAGTTCCTATTTCTATTATTATCCTAACAATTTGGTATGTTACATACCAAAATAGCCCATCGGTACATACATAATTGCGGTCAAACTTGACCTATTACGCTACTGACACACTGCAGGCTTGAAGGTCAGTTTTAATATAAATAAAACATTATACACGCGTAGTTTTATTAGGGTTCCGTAGCCAAATGGCAACGGAACCCTTATGGATTCGTCATGTCTGTCTGTCTGTCTGTCTGTCCGTCCGTATGTCACAGCCGCTTTTTTCCGAAACTATAAGAGCTATACTGTTGAAACTTGGTAAGTAGATGTATTCTGTGAACCGCATTAAGATTTTCACACAAAAATAGAAAAAAAACAATAAATTTTGGGGGTCCCCATACTTAGAACTGAAACACAAAATTTTTTTTTCATCAAACCCATACGTGTGGGTATCTATGGATAGGTCTTCAAAAATGATATTGAGGTTTCTAATATCATTTTTTTCTAAACTGAATAGTTTGCGCGAGAGACACTTCCAAAGTGGTAAAATGTGTCCCCCCCCCTGTAACTTCTAAAATAAGAGAATGATAAAACTAAAAAAAATATATGATGTACATTACCATATACACTTCCACCGAAAATTGGTTTGAACGAGATCTAGTGAGTAGTTTTTTTTTAATACGTAATAAATCGTAAAACGGAACCCTTCATGGGCGAGTCCGACTCGCACTTGGCCGGTTTTTTTTGTTTTACTGCAGTATGTTGTTGAATTTTTCCTGTTTCGAAGATGCGTCTCGTTGACGGTAAAGAACCGCTTTAAACTCACTAATGCGAGGTTCCTTACGTCCTAAGCTCATCATTAATGGCTTGCCCTTATCCGTATTTATTTGGAGTCGGCGAAGCATATCTTTTTCATCCATACTTCTCTATTAGTCCGTGGATGGGTGACCATCTTTACATATCAAAACCCCTCCGTGGCTCGGAAAGCACGTTAAGCAGTTGGTCCCGGCTGTCATTCGTGGAGCTTTGGCTGTCGCTAAGGGTCTTCAAAAGCCCGAAGTCTGACACCAGCCTTACCAAAGATATTGTATAATCTAGATACTGGTATTCGGTTGGACTGAAAGCCGACCCCGACATATTTGGGAAAAGGCTTTGCTGATGGAGATGACCTCTCTATTAGTCGTCATCTCAGTAGTCACCCCCTTTTTAACCATATCATCATTCACACAGTCCATCCATCGTTTCTTTGGTCTTCCCCTACTCTTATAGCCATCCACATTCACACTCAAAACTTTCTCAGATAATCTCTCACATGTAATACATTCGACGACGTTATCTACGAACTTCTTCCTTAAGTGTTCGGAACTAAGATATCAAACTAATAATCACTATCAAATAGATTAACTCCGTCTAAAAACCTCGGAAATCGAGCATAAGTTAGCTGCATAACTGAGTGGATAGTCATTAGCTTACAGCGGTCTACTGGACATAGGTCTCTCCAGACCCTTTGGGCGCATTATGTCCAATTCTCAAAATGTCCAACTGTTAGCTCAATCCACGACCACGCTCATCCATCTGCCGCTAGACACCCCGCAAATATTGTCGCCCCAGATATCCATTATTTGCGATGAGAGGCTCGTAATAACAGACGCACAGGTCTATCTTTAAGGTAAAATAATGCTTGCCAAGGTCGGTCTATGGATGAGTGACCATCCATTTCAAATTTGGAAAAAAGGATGACCGGCTCGGAAGCTATGCCCTGGAGGTATTATGTTAATATTCCCTGATGACGTCATACTACGGCTATCAAACCGCTGATTGTAATAAAATTCATGAAGTACCATTATCCTTAAAATCATTGATTGTTCAATTGTTGTTTCCTCGCTGTGGTTCCAGTTTCCCGTACGTGACAAACCCTTAGTTTTCCGGGAGGAAAAGCATGTTTTATCCTTTTTCTAATGACATGTGACATCTACCACTGCTGGCTCCGCTTGATTAAGGCTCAGTCCCCCTCACATAGAGGAGGCCTGAATCCCAGCAGTGGGAACATTATACCGATGGTTTAGTATTCCGTATACAAAAGGAATGTCTCTTAAAAAAAAACTTGAGAGGTGTCAAGGGACACCCGGATGGAACGAAGTTCAAGGAGAGAGAGAGACAGAGAAACACGCGCACGCCACACGGCTTACAACAATAGCAAAAAGTGTCGTTCCAACTTTTGGTCTTAATTTTTTCCGTCTAGCCTCCTTTCGCAACGCGCGATAAGGAACTTCGTTCCAAAAACATAGACACTTCTAACATGTCGAGGGCAAAAATAACACGAAAATATCTATATAGCTTTTTAAATTAGTTCGGCCTAAATTTTAACGACGCGAATACCGCTTGCTGACGCAGGCATTACGTTCTCACGTGTACAGGTGACAGAGCATGTGGTGCAAGATGGTAGATGACCCGTTGTCTGTGGAGAGACCCCGCACAGGTACGCGCCGGAGATCGGAGGGGCAAATCTCGTAATTTTAAGAACGTCCACAGTCTGATCTCTGTCCCAACCTGTCAAAAATACCTCTAATTTCCCTACATTTTGATAAGTTTTTGACATTGATTGTAACTAGATGTTGAACGTTTTTAATTACGGGAATCAGCCTTCTGAGTATAGAGACTGGTGATATTTGTGTTTAGAAAGAGAATCTGCAAAAAATCAACTATGAAACGTTTAGTCCACTCTCGGAACAGATCCTTAGAGACCGATAGTTATGTAGATAAGACAAATATGGAAGCATAAAGTCATATTGTAACGTCCGCTTGTTATGTACGGTATGCCGATGCCGCCTGGATGTCTGACTATCCGCCGGCGGATGCAAGTGTTCAGATGATTTGCTGCTCAAATATGCATGGATGTAAAAGGGAAGTATGTTCCTGTGTGTTTAGTAGTCGAAAAGGTCTTTATGAAACCGTTTGTTCTGGAAAGCGCTGACGCATATTGGCCATACCTTCTTCCTCTGCACAACATTCTGACACGTACCTACATAATAAAGAGTATTCTATCTTAACACGCAGCTGTGGTGTACCAGTAGTCATAACCACGATTTACGAGTTGTAGGTCGTAGGTTCGAACCCCGTCAGGCGCTTGACTTTGAGGAAAAAAGGGACACCCGGATGGAACGAAGTATAACTGGCTTGGTTTTTGCTTTCTATAAGAGAGAGAGACAGACAGAGAAACACTCCTCTAAGGCGGATCACACACTACAACGCACCACGCAACGGGGCGCGGGAAATGGAGGCTAATTCCCCGCGCGAAAGCGCGTTTTCGTTGAATTTGTATGTAAAAAATCACGCGCCGGGCGTGTTATCTGAAAGAAAGAAAAAGCATTTATTTGCGGCAAACATGACGCATAAAAAAAGGGACAAAAACACACAAAAAAAAAAACAAGTTGGGGGTAAACATGCGTCACATTCACGCAAAACGGCCATCGCTCAGCATAATGCTAATCTGCGTCCCGTCGCGTGGCGCGTTGTAGTGTGTGATCCGCCTAGGCTGTTTCACGGACAAAACATGCGTTTAAACATAAACCTACACATTATATCGAGAATTTACTATAGCTATCTGACATTATTACGTCACTATATACAGGTGCAGTATTTATCTACGCATTGAGTGCATAAAATTCCTTTATGCTTCGAAGTCGGACCTTTGCGTTTTATGCTTAGTTTGTTTTTTTGCAATGACCTTAGTGCTACTGGGATAGGCTTTGTTTTCAGAAGCTCCGGTTGCCTAGTAGATCGGTGGCCGTCATTTTCACCAGTACTTGATATGAAGGTGTCGAAAAACGCCTTGTTTTTGCACTGCCGTTGTTGTGTGACTGTGCGCCGCTTTCTTAGGTAACCAAAATTTAAGCCGGGTTTGAAATCATTCAAAAAACACCGTCTGTCATCCAAAGAATTGTTCAGATCTGATTGGTAGTTCCAGACTCTTCCCTGACTACCACAAAACAGTGTTTATCAGTTGTTTAGGCTAAACACCTTTTTTTTTTTTTTTTTTTTTCTTTATTTATTTATAGGGGCTTTTACGCATAGCGTATGTCAGCCCCATCGTATCCTAAACAAATGTACTTTCACAAGACGTGAGCCATGAATTTGAACACACCCTTCGCATCGTCGCCATTTGGTTGGGATAGAATTGTATGGAACATGCCTACATCAGTTCTGTTCAAATTCAGGGACCTTACTAAATTATTTCTGCTGGACTCATATTGGACACATTCCATCAATAAATGTTGTAGGTCCTCGACTACTCCACATTCCTCACAATTAGGTGAATCGATTTTCTTCATCAAGAAGGCAAATTTTTTGCATGGAATGTGTCCAGATCTGAGTCTAAGAGCAGTAACAATCAGTTTTCTACTAACTTCACTATTTACACCTTTTAAACACGACATATTTGTATGGACTTTGACATAACACTGACATTAAACACTCGTTCAACAAGTGTTTAAGTTTTTGTAGTAAGACCCTCATCTTTATTATTAGTACGAGTATATAGATTTGGATTTCAAAGAGTGCACATGGAGTTTCTTGCCCGTTCTTCTCCATAGGAAGTCACTACTCACCTTTCTGATTGATCGACTCCTTGACAATTCAAAGATGCCTGTACATGGTTTAATTTAAAGAAATGCTTCGACTTTGAGATGAGCTAAACTAAAACAGAATCCTCAATTCCCGTAATTTAAAACGTTCAAAATCTAGTCGCAGTCTCATGTCGGCGACAAATAAATGCCAAAAACTTGTCAAAATGTAGGAAAATTTGAGGTATTTTTGACAGACTGAGACTGAGATCAGACTGAACGTTCTTAAAATTACGAGAATTACCCCTCAGTTGTTCTACTTATAGAGAAAATCTAAGAGATAAAATAATATAAGACCTGTAGTTAAACTAAAACTAAGACTTTTAGATGGCACCCACAAATATGGCTCTTAATATCCTGAAAGCCTCCAAATCTTTCATCTCTTTTCATCCGCGCTGCAGATATGGAACCTTCTAGAATCTACGCAATAACTACAGCTAGCTATCCATGTATATGTAGCAATTGCACTCACACAAACTCAACTCTTCTAGTATGAGTAGAGGTCCACCATTTCTAGCCACATACCCCCCATCCCCGACTAGGCGTGGTCCACTGTATGCATAGTATATTGCATATCTGACTTGCGCACTGCAGGGCGGATATCATCCAGGTCGCCCGTTCGATCCATTAGTCGCTTTTCGGGAGTCATCGCGCGCGGTGCATTTCAGAATGCAGAGGTGTCGTTCCATGGATTTGAGCAAGATGGTGCTGGAGACAAAGGTAGGTGGTAAAATAAGTAGGGAATTCTTTGTTGTAACTGCCGTTGGGTTTATTAATGTTGAGTATGGTTGTCTGAAAGCAGTTTTTTTTTTCTTTTGGAAAAATATCTTTGATGTAGTACCTACAGACGCCAGCACATTAAGCTACTACAATCTGTCAAATTTCTTTAATAGATTTTCAACTTTATCGCTAAAGCATTAGGTTCAAGATTGATTGGCTTGACCTGCTGGCGTATTTACATACTTTCATGGGTGTGATTTTTTATGTTCTGAATGCAAGGTAGGTAGGGTGTAGCAGTTACGACGTTGTGCTGTTGGGATTCATATTTTTCAGTAAGTTTCGGCCGGATTTCCGTCGCATTACAGCCACTGCATCCCCCCTTTCCCCCCGTGGCGCTGGCGCCCCACCCCTTTACCCCTCCGACCCGCTTAAGGCTAGGTTTCGATAATTTATTAGAACTGTACTTCATTTTAATTGCTTGTGTATGTCATCATCATCATTATTCTTATGAAACTACTATCACCATATTTCCGCGGAGCAGGGTTGCAGTTGTTTGCACTAAACCCAGTTGGAAGAACCCATCACCATCATGTCACCTTGAAGACGTCTTCTGATGCTGCACAAATGTAGCAGAAGCGACATTGAGCTGTTCGGGTTCATATTTTTTCAGTAACTTGCCTGATTTCTGTCGCATTACAGCCACTGCATCCCCTCTTTCCCCCCGTGCCCTCGCCTTTCCCCTCGTGCACCCCCCCCCGTTCCACTCGTTCCCCCCCTCTCTTGGCCACCGCCCCGGTTAAGGCTAGGTTTCGATAAATCGTTAGAACTGTACTCTATTTTTATTATTGCTCGAGTAGCATCATCAGCATATAAAGGTTCCACTGCTGGGACACGGGCCTCCTCTCTGTGAGAGGGAATGGGCCATAATCTACCACGCGGGTACGCGGACGTGTACTCTTTTTTAATTACTTGCGTATGTCATCATTATCATTATTCTTATGAAACTACTATCACCATATTTCCGCGGAGCAGGGTTGTAGTTGTTTGCACTAAGTCCAGTTGGAAGAACCCATCACTATCATGTCACCTTGACGTCTTCTGATGCTGCACAAATGTAGCAGATGCGACATTGAGCTGTTCGGGTTCATATTTTTTCAGTAACTTTTGCCTGATTTCTGTCGCATTACAGCCACTGCATCCCCCCTCTTTCCCCCCGTGCCCTCGCCTTTCCCCTCATGCACCCCCCCCCCCGTTCCACTCGTTCCCCCCTCTCTTGGCCACCGCCCCGGTTAAGGCTAGGTTTCGATAAATCGTTAGAACTGTACTCTATTTTTATTGCTCGAGTAGCATAGTCAGCCTATAAAGATTCCACTGCTGGGACACGGGCCACGGGAGGTAATGGGCCATAATCTACCACGCGGGTACGCGGACGTGTACTCGTGTGTATTTTAATTGCTTGCGTATGTCATCATTATTATTATGAAAACGATCGTATGGAGAAGTACTATCACCATTATTTTCGCGGAGCAGCGTTGCAGTGGTTCTGCTGAGTCCAGTTAGTAAGGAACCCATCACCATCATGTCATCTGGAAGACGTCTTCTGCTGCTGAAAAAAGGCATCGTTACAAGATTTACAACTATCAACTATGCCTCTAAGGTCGGGTTCACATCGGCAAACCCCTTAATTTTCCAATCGGTATAGACGCCCCCTATTACGTAGGAATCACTACAGGTACACATCAGGCCTAATCTTTCGAGGATTATAGTCGTGATGTGTTATGTTATGTGTGTGTGCGTCTATAGGTGGCAATAACCACGTTCCGTTCATATACAACTTGAAACGTCTCCATGATGTCATTTTAATGATTATTTAATACGTAATTTATATTATCTTTCGAGGATTTCGTCTAATAAATGATTTACAATCGTTATAGTAAGATACTGCATACCTTTGTTTGTTATGATAAAATCCTTATCAAACTCATCATAAATATCCGTATTAAAATGGTCTGCGTGACATACTAACGGTTTTTAAAATACTATCTAAATACCTCGATTAGGGCTTGCATCGGATAAACTTAAAGTATCGGGTATCGCCATCTCTTTCTCGCAGTTGACGTAAGAAAGAGACGGAACGCAAAAAAGAACTATCATTTAGTTGAACTAAGGGTTTTTTTGTTCCCAGAGCGGGGGGGCGGGAGGAGTCATTTGATGATTTCCCATCCTAAAAAAAAAAGGGTTTTTGTTCTCTAACTGACGGACTAAATATAATAATTATTTTTTTACCCAGGAAACTACCCTATTACAATGCTGATTCAAATCTCTCGCCTTCGTACTTATCAAAACCTACCTGCTTATCTGCCAAAAGCCTTTGTCCGTATACCGAGGCGTGGCACCTAAAATATCTGAATACATACCCAACACTATCGATTATATTGCACCACCCCCACTGCTGCAGCCCCGAACCGTCTACCAGCGTATCTAGAACCCTCCGTCGGATCAATATTCAGGAGCTGCGCAGTAGGGTATCTGGGCGGGGCAGATGATTTATTCTGTTCGTCTGGTGGTCGCGTTTGGTAAAGACGTGACTATGGAAGGTCGCTGTGGTTGGTGTAAAAAGTGGGCGTGTTGCTATGTAAGTTTTTATGGATTGTTTTTTTTGAGATTTCGCGTGTAATGCACTTAATATTTCGTGTATAAGGTAGCTTTTTTGGTGAAGTCGTGTGTTCGAACGCAGACAGGCGTTTTACTTTGTGTGTATTTAATTTCATCACCACTGCGCTCAAAATGGTGACGGAAAACATCGTGAGAAAACCGGCATGTCCTAGAACAGGGATGGGTAAACTTTTTCCTTCGCGTGCCAATATAATACTAACGAAATATATGGCGGGCCAAGTTGTTTCATTTTTGGCTATGTTAATTATATGTATTTTTGAAACACAAATTTATTGTGCAATATTACAAAATAACTATTGGAATAAAAAAGAAATTGGAAATTGTAATTAAATTAAACTTTTAAGTTAGCTGCGAAGTAGAAGGTTGAGGAGCGCTGGTCTTTGTGGGGACATGTGAACTGTTCTATGCAAGCTGGCCATTGCCAATGAGAATGAAACTACTACTACTAATAATACGAAATATTCTCTTGATTTTTGTTTGATGGTCGCGGGCCGGGTTTCAAGCCTTCGCGGGCCGGAGATGGCCCGCGGGCCGTAGTTTCCCCATCCCTGTCCTAGAACCAAAAATTCGAAGACATTTGTGATATCTGCGAACCCGCACCGGGCCCGCGTGTGGCAGATTATGTCCACTCCCTCTAACAGAGAGGAGGCCTGTGTCCCAACAGTGGGAACGTTATAGGCTGCTTATGCTTGTGCTAATAAAAAAGTATCGATCGCCAATTTCGCTCTAAGACTCCCACGGGCAAGACGCGTTAGCGAACAGTTGACCAACGAGAGCGTTAACTTACCAACGAGCTTATCTCAACTCTATTCTTTTAACCGACTTCTAAAAAAGGAGGAGGTTCTCAATTCGTATGTTTGTATTTTTGGAACGAAGTTCCTTATCGCGCGTTGCGAAAGGGGGCTAGACGGAAAAAATTAAGACCAAAAGTTGGAACGACCGTGCGGCGTGCGCGTGTTTCTCTCTCTCTCTCTCTCTCTCAACTTTGACACTCAAGTTTTTTTATGTATGTTCGCGCATAACTCCGTCGCTTGCCAACCGATTTGAAAATTATTTTTGTTAGAAATGGTATATTCCCAAATGGTCCCATTGAAATTTCGACAAGATCTGATGATGAGTTTCGGAGACAGACAACGGAACTCTTCAATAAATGCCAGCAAATCAACGGCTATTGCTGCTATCGCTTATGTATGTATTGTATACGCAATCACACAACATAACGCCTGTACCTGTACGCAGATGTGTTCAGTATACCACGGCACACCCTCATTTCTGTCAAAGTTGTTATTGGGGTACCTCTAATCTTATAAGTATATACGAATTTGTGTGGGGTAGGTACAACTAAAAAGTGAAAAATAAAAACTTTTTTACAAAAACAAAGAAAAAACCGACTTCCAAAAAAAAAAAAAACACTGCAAAGAGAAAAATAACAAGTGTCAAAAAACGAAAATGCGGAACTAGCGACACCGACTTCCGAAATTAAAGTTATTTTTCTTTTTGCAGTTTTTTTTTTTGGAAGTCGGTTGTTTTTTTTTTTGTAAAAAAGTTTTTTATTCTTTTTTAGCCTGCACTGTCCCACTGCTAAGCAACAGCCTCCCCCAAATCCTCCCAGGCCTCCTTTTAGAGCCACCTTGATCCAATAATTACACATAATTTCTTAAATAAATTTCGTTTTAAAAAAAATTCGATACAACACCGATATGTTTATCCGAAAAATACCAGAAACGTTCTAACATTTTTATGACTTGAACGTTACAATTGGGAGCGTGACATCACGTGCTGTGCGTGATAAAAGTAAAAGTAATGTGGCCATTACTTCTGTCTGCCTCGTTAATAAACTTGGTTTAATGATAGTAAGAGATTAATGTGAACGTACGAAGGTTTTTGTAACATTTGTTGATGAAGAAAACGGAATTTACAGTAGAGCTATCTAAATAAACTGAGAAAATTATCAATTTAAGATTCTATTGAGTACTTCAGTTAACTATTAAAAATTACGAGTTAAAATATCAATAATATTTAGCGAATTTTTTTACATTCAACTTCGTAAGATTTAATTATTTGAAGGTGTAAGGTATATTTAAAACAGATTAGTTAAATCATTTATAAATCAAGAACAGCTGGACCGATTTTTATGATCTTTGATTTGCCGCCGCCGCGTCCTCGTGGCGGCGATCTCTGGCGTCCGGCCCTGGTCCAGGCCATGATACAGAGCGAGAGTGAATGGGAAGCTGTCACCTCCTGCGAATCAGTAATGCTCGCAAAGGAGGAGGCGACAAACAGCCAGACCCGGAACAACTACCTGTAGGCATTACAAATATTTGTTCCGTGCGGGAATCGAATCCGCGACACGCAGCGCAGCAGTTGATCGCTCAGCCACTACGCCAACCATGCCGTCAAATGTTTTATTAATACATAATTAATCAATTATAATTAGTTTTTTTTTAATGCGGAATGCATTTAAAAATAAATTATCATTGATTAATTTACTTAATGGTAAATTATAATAAAGGGCTAGTAATGTCACATTTCATCATATTGTAAATAATGTTCATTAAATGTAATATTAATAAATAATTAGTCAATTATAATTTATTTTTAAATGCATGCCAATGGTTAATGGGGCTGGTAATGTCATATTTTATCATTTAAAAATTCTTCGATAGAGTAATACGTCTTATCTCTATACTAATATTATAAAGAGGAAAGATTTGTATTTTTGTGTGTATGTTTGTAATGAATAAACTCAAAAACTTCTGTGCCGATTTCAAAAATTCTTTCACTATTGGAAAGCTACATTCACCCTGAGTCACATAGGCTATATTTATTGCTAGAAAAGATTAGGGATCCTTACTAAAACTTAACCACCCGTGCGAAGCCAGGACGGGCCTCTAGTAAAAAAAAAACCGGCCAAGTGCGAGTCGGACTCGCCCATGAAGGGTTCCGTTTTACGATTTATTACGTACTAGCTTTTGCCCGCGACTTCGTTCGCGTGGAATAGTGACTTCACCAATAGATGACACCGACTCTTGACCAATAGATGGCGCTGTATGTCCGGAATAAATTTTATTTTTTATTTTATTTTATTTTTTGTAATAAAAACTATCCTATGTCCATTCTCAAGTTCCAAACTATGTCTGTACCAAATTTCACACAAATCGGTTCAGTAGTTTAGGCGTAAAGCAAAGACAGACAGACAGACAGACAGACAGACAGAGTTACTTTCGCATTTATAATATTAGTTTGGATTAAAAAAAAACTACTCACTAGATCTCGTTCAAACCAATTTTCGGTGGAAGTTTATATGGTAATGTACATCATATATTTTTTTTAGTTTTATCATTCTCTTATTTTAGAAGTTACAGGGGGGGGGGGACACATTTTATCACTTTGGAAGTGTCTCTCGCGCAAAATATTCAGTTTAGAAAAAAATGATATTAGAAACCTCAATATCATTTTTGAAGACCTATCCATAGATACCCCACACGTATGGGTTTGATGAAAAAAAAATTTTTGAGTTTCAGTTCTAAGTATGGGGACCCCCAAAATTTATGGTTTTTTTTCTATTTTTGTGTGAAAATCTTAATGCGGTTCACAGAATACATCTACTTACCAAGTTTCAACAGTACAGCTCTTATAGTTTCGGATAAAAGCGGCTGTGACATACGGACGGACAGACAGACAGACAGACAGACAGACTGACAGACAGACAGACAGACATGACGAATCCATAAGGGTTCCGTTGCCATTTGGCTACGGAACCCTAAAAAGTCACTAGTTAGAAATAAATACAATTTACTTTTGAACTTAGTAGCGAATAGCCTAGTTATTACTTAAAATAATCGGATACATTTTTAGTATAAACATAAAAATAAAAAATAAATAAATATCCCTGAAAATTTCACACAGCGCCATCTAGTTCCAAGCTAAGCAACCTAATGCTTGTGTTATGGTAACAAGATGGCTGATAAACTACTTATATACATTTTTTTTTTTGTAAATACGTACATAATATTATAGATAGAAAAACACCCAGAAGGGAAGCCGTCACCTCCTTCTGCGAATCAGTAATGCTCGCAAAGGAGGAGGCGACAAACAGCCAGACCCGGAACAAATACATGTAGGTCATACAAATATTTGTTCCGTGCGGGAATCGAACCCGCGACACGCAGCGCAGCAGCCAATCGCTTAACCACTGCGCCAACCGTGCCGTCGACAATACATACATAACACCACGCTTGTAATCCTCGTAGGATTGGGCAGCAGTGTACGACTAGTTATAGTACCTACACCCACATTTCATCAGTTATGTTAAAGTACAGTCAACAGCAAAAGTAGATGATCAAAATCAGAAATTCAATACTTATAAACGGAGTTCGCAACTATATTGCAGCTGTACTAATAGTAAATGTTTGGTATAATTTACAATCGCATACTTTTGAATCACTTCGACGCGACACAGTTCTGACGCGAACTCCGTTCATTAGTATTGAATTTCTGATTTTAATCATCTACTTTTGCTGTTGACTGTACCATCTAATAGGGAGCAAGTCTTTTGCCATAAATTGGGGACTAATCCGGACTCCAGGAATATGGAACCAAAAGGGGTTCTAATTTTGTAAAACGCGCGATAAGGAACTTCGTTCCAAAAACTTGAGAGGTGTCAAGGGACACCCGGGTAGAACGAAGTTCCTTTCGATTAAATTAGTGAAGGAATTGTAATAATATTTTTTTTTTTTTTAAGTTATAATAATATTTTTTTTATTATTAACAAATAAAAAAACAGACAAAAAAACTGGCTTGCTTTCTATAAGAGAGAGAGACAGAGCAACACGCGCACGCCGCACGGCTTACAACTATAGCAAAAAGTGTCGTTCCAACTTTTGGTCTTTATTTTTTCCGTCTAGCCCCCTTTCGCAACGCGCGATATGGAACTTCGTTCCAAAAAAAAAAAACGCTTTATTTATGGTGGATAAGGAAATACAGTAAGCAGAATGGAAATATTACGAAACAATAGCTAATAATAAAAAAAAATTGGGCGCCTGCTGAAGACGGGTGTCGCACCGAGACAGGCTTAAAAAACGCTGGCGTGACGATTTGGACTCGTTCCTAAACGATTGGACGGAGAAGGCACAACACGAGGAAAGGTGGAAGGATATGGGGGAGGCCTTCGCCCAACAGTGGGACAGTATAGACTACAAAAAAAAAACGCGTTTTTCTTAATCCCGAAAATCATTTTCACAAAAAGATTTTTTCGTCCCTTTAAAGGTATTTGAATGACGTAAATAAAATGTTGTAGTGGTATCGATAACGGGCGGAAAGCGCGGAATGCGTCGGAATCTAAACCGTGTCACTTAGTACGTGTGGCGCAGCGACAACACCGCTTGGCTGCTTAGTGATTACGATATCACACGTCTTAGGAAACGAGTAAAAAAAATAGCAAAAAGTAGTAATAAATGTTGAAAATAAAAAAAGTATTGCATTAAAAAAAAATACTACTCCATTCTTCTGCATCCAAGCATCAGCATCATCACCTCCCAATTTATTTGCGGTCGGCGCTACATGTCTTTTTCGTCCATACTTCTCTATGAGCCGCTGTGTTTCGGAAAGCACGTTAAGCCGTTGGTCCCGGCTGTCATTCGTGGATCTTTGACAGTCGTTACAGGTAGTCAGAAGCCTGAAAGTCTGACAACCAGTCTTACCAAGGGGTATCGTATTACCCAGTAACTGGGTTGTGAAGGTCAGGCAGTCGCTCCATGTAAAATACTGGTATTCAGCTGCATCCGGTTAGACTGGAAGCCGACCCCAACATAGTTGAGAAAAGGCTAGGCAGATTATTATAATTCTCTTTGAGCCGCCATCTTTACAGTCGCCCCCTTTCTAACCATGATATCATCATTCACACAGTCCATCCATCGTTTCTTTGGTCTTCCTTTCTGCATCCAAGCCTGGGGGTCTACTCCGGTAGTATCGGCCGAATGTTCGGCCGTTTCCTGCTACGAAGTTACTATTTGGTTCGGTCAGTTCCGATCCTACACTCCTACACTCTTTCGAATATTGACTATGGTCCCGACCCAACTGAGGCGATCCGAACTTTTTTCGCATTTTTCAATAATATTCGGTTCGGCTATGTGTCGGTCCGATCCGAACATTCGCACTTTGCACTTCGGAGTAGGCCCCCCGGATCTATTTTTTGCGGAATTTAAACGAAATATTTTTGGATAACATTTTAAGAGAAAAATCTCTTTTCTATTTTAGGTTTTCTCCCAAATATTTGTATGACCTACAAGTAGTTGTTCCGGGTCTGGCTGTTTGTATATGTGAGCTTAAATGTTTGTAAACGCACCCACGATACAAGAGAAATTCTTAAAGTGGGGTAACGTTTAAAAAAAAAAAAAACTATTCCTAGGAGATTGTACTAGGAGTGGCAATGGACTTCAGGTATCAAGTAGCAGTGTGCAGGAATTCCAGTTCAGTACTCGCGAAGACATCTGAGGACTCATAGGATATTCCCACAGCTGGGACACAGGCCTCCTCTCTGTGGGAGGGAGTGGACCGTAATCCACCATGCGGGCACAGTTTTACTAGCTATATAGTTTTTTTAACTTTTTATTTCACTTTTTTTTTTTTTTACTTATATGTACACACGGCTACACATCAAGCTATGCAAAACCAGCATTGGCTGACCGTTCATTGTGAGAAAATATCATACAAAGTGAGGCCAAGACAAACTGGTTTTGTATAGCTTGACGTGTAGCCGTGTGTACGTACCTTATTTAAAGAGATGGACATAGCAGGAGAAAAATGTAAGGATCGTAGACCGTAGCTCATGACGTTCTGCGATTTCTGCCTGTCCCCATTGGATAGAAGGCCAGGCGTGATATACCTACATGAACGACCTAAAAAAATAATTCAAGATACTGACGATCGATCGAATGAATAGGCAAACCCAAATTGATTTCCGAGGAGGTATAAAACCTACTTAGCAACAGCCCAGATGCCAGGGTCCTTGATACGAGCGCAGATTTCGTCTCAGGGCGTTGCTAAGATATTGGTTGCTAGGCGACTAGCTTTTCTGATGAGAACCTCTATTGGTTTATGTACAAGTGAGACAGGTGGTCTCACCGCCGACGAGGAAGCGACAAGCGATCAATGATTTTCTCGCTCGAGAAACGTGCAAAAGATGAAGGAGGTCCCGTGTAAGTAGAAGAGGCCACGTCTATACTTCTATACTAATGTTTAACTTTTTATTTAATTTTTTAATTTATTTAACATTTTATAGCCCAATTCTCGAGGAAGGATATAGGCTATTTAAATTCAAATTAATTTATTTGTCCGAATTATATGGTCTTAAATTTATAAATAATAAAATAAAAATTAATATAACGCTATGACACTAAGACGCCGAGCAAAAAAAAAAAAAACAACAGAAACTACTCTAAGCGAAAACTGAGTGATTGCGTGGGCAGATGATGCGATGCGATGTGGATTTCACGCGGACGGAGTCGCGGGAAGAAGCTATATTAATAAATTGATAGCTGACTGTTTACACTGCCGGCGAGTTCTTGTATCAAAGAGAGGACTCGCTCAGCGACTCTCGTTTGGCGGGTAGAACACTCGTTCAGAGACTTAAGACTGCTTTTCCACCAAAGATGTGCTATGCAGCGAGGATGTAATAGCTAAGCTGTGAAACTATGTGACCGTTTCCACTGATACGAAGCTATGTAGCGGTGCGAGTAAGATGTGCTATGAAGATGCGCCGCCGCAAAGTAGCTGCGCGAGGAAGATGCGCAGCTCGAGTTATGCGATGTATCGATAGTAGGGAAGCGGCGAGGGCGACACACAGCTACACCACTCGCGACCATCCATAGCACACATCCATAGCACACATGCATAACACGCATCCATAGCACGCATCATCCTTCCAAATAACAAACATATCTTAGTTGAATCCGTTTCCACCTGTGCTAAGCTATGTACACCAATGAATATGATTGGTGGATATCAAACGCATCCATAGCAACGTAGCATAGCACATCTCTGGTGGAAAAGGACCCTTACGTCTGTAACATACGTATAGCAGCAAGTAATCGCTTGTCGCGCACTCGCTGCTCATTGCTCGTTTATAGTTACTAGCTCTACTCGCTTATCGTGGAACAGGTGCATTAGCAACAACCTAGAGGGGCAATTCTAGTAATTTTAAGAACGTTCACAGTCTGATGTCCGTCAAAAATACATCTAATTTACCTATATTTTGACAAGTTTTTGACATTTGTTTGTCGCTGAGATGAGACTGCGAATAGATTTTGAACGTTTTAAATTACGAGAATTGGCCTTCTGATGTCAGGGTCTTAGAGACATGCTGCGATTTCGTCTTATGTAAGAGCGTTGCTAAGATATTGGTTGCTAGGCGACTAACTTTTGGGATGAGGACCTTTATTGATTCGTGTGAAGTATGTTATCGCTTGAAGGAAATTGAGAGATTTCGTGGAATTTTACTAGGCGGAGACGTGTTGTTATTGTGTCTAGGATCGGAACCGACCGAACCAAATAGTAACTTTGTAGCAGGAAACGGCCGAATATTCGGCCGATACTACTTCGGAGTAGACCCCCGATTCTAGAGAATCTTGGGGTCTACTCCGAAGTAGTATCGGCCAAATGTTCGGCCGTTTCATTTGACATTGCATTGCATTTGATACCCCAATTTTTGAGAAAGGCTATATAACATCACGCTAGGACCCTTAGGAACCGAGCAGAGAGTAAAAAAGACTGAACGAAAGTGGAGGAATAGCGCGGGCAATGCGATGCGACGGCGTTAGTCGGGATAAAAGACATTTCACGCGGACGAAATCTATGTTGCGTACTTTGCGTAGACCCATAAGGCCGGGACTCCACCAAGGCGGAGACGAGACGAGCGGAGAGATGTTTTTTAAACAACCAATAGAATTGTGTTATTGACACATCTCCTCTCCGCTCAGCTTCAGTGGAGATCGCTGTGCGGAGATGTGTAATATTTGTATGGCGCGATGGAAGCGGAGATGTGAGCTGTGCGCGGACGACGTCTGAAAAACATCTCTTCTCGCACAGCACACAGCACACATTGTAGTATAATACGTAGTAACTATTTAGTAATCTGTGGTATAATGTTTGACGACACGGTTGGCGCAGTGGCTGAGCGATCGACTGCTGCGTTGCGTGTCGCGGGTTCGATTCCCGCACGGAACAAATATTTGTATTGCCTACAGGTAGTTGTTCCGGGTCTGGCTGTTTGTGTATGTGAGTTTAAATGTTTGTAAACGCACCCACGATACAGGAGTAATTCCTAATGTGGGGCAACGTTTTAAAAAAAAAAAAAATGTGGATCGGACATTACTAAATAAGGCATGTGTGAAACGGGCATCATAGATGAGGGGATAGCCATCGGGGCTGCCGCCATCTTGCCGGTTGTTGATGGGAGTTGGTACTAGGAAATACATGTCATACCGGAACTGTTTTTTATTAAAACCCAACTTATAGATATCACACACATCTCCGCTTTGGTGGAGTCCCCCGAGCTAAAAAACCTCTCTTCTCGCACAGCACACAGCACACCGCACACATCTCCGCTTTGGTGGAGTCCCGGCCTAAGTCCATGCTAGGGGTACAAACAGTACACGTACCATAACGCCATGGAAATAGCGATAACGGGACAAAATAACACGGCTGCTAATTTGTTTATACATGATTCTGATTACAATTAGCAAGCATTGACGGCCCACTAATTGATAACATGAATATTTATAAATGCTGAATAGTTAGCTTGGATACTTGGTGAACGCTAAAGATGTAGGTAGGAAACGTACGAGATACTTGCAAATTGTGCGTTATGTTGGCGATAGAAAATCGTCAAAAGTAATAATAATAATATCCCTGGACATTTCACACAGCGCCATCTAGTCCCAAGCTAAGCAACCTAATGCTTGTGTTATGGTAAAAGTGACATTGTGAACTGAACTGCAAGGCCTAAGCTGAGGTCAGCTAAGTTCTCTAGGGGAGCAGTGGTGGCCAAGAGAAGGTAAGGGTCGCGACTTACGAGTTTTAGGTAGTGGGTTCGAACCCAGACAGCCGTTTTAATAATAATACTATGGCTAGCTGACATATTGCAAGTAATTTAATTTTATGTTATGTGCCTTGTAATGTTAATTACTTAACGCCTAGTATTGTATACAATCAAGTATTTTCTAACTGAACAGACAGCTGTGCTGCTGGGGAGTTTGTTGCGCCACTTCTTCTTCCCAGCGATAGCACTAGGAAGCGGTGAAGGACGGCCGTTTTTGGGGGACTGTCTTTTGTAATTTTGACGTTCGAAAAGTGCTGATTCTCAGCCTAATTTGAATAAATGACTTTTGATTTTGAATAATATAATTAATTTAATCAGACAACCATTGATCCATTACGTTACCCAATCCATCCATTCCATTATTTGCTTGCTTTACTTTGTGTAAATTATCTCATCACCACTGTTCTCGAAACGGTGAAGGAAAACATCGTGAGGAAACCGGCATGTCCTAGAACCAAAAATTTGAAGACATCTACCAACCCGTACTGGGTCCGTGTGGTGGATTACGGCCCACCCTCTCGCCGAGGGGAGGCCTGTGTCCCAGCAGTGGGAACGTTATAGGCTGATCTAGGACTTTCCTCCAAAAGTGTACAAAAGACTCAAAGTATTTATTTCTATTAAACCAATTTCAGGCACTTTTGAACTGTCAAAGAGTCGATCAGTCAGAAAGTTGAAGCTCTAGGTAAAAACGTAGATCTCTATGGAGAAGAATGGGCAAGATACTCCAAGGACACTCTTTCAGCGAGTACCGACATCGAGGTATCGACCGCGATCACGTCGTCGGCATGTATTTACTCTTAGGGGACGAGGGTTTAGTTTCTGCACTTACAATAATTTTGAGCCCCATAAAAAAACAATAAATATGTCTTTAAAAGAACCCAGTTTACAGGAAATCCATAGAGGAATGTTGAAAAAAACTGTGAAGATAACAATTCATTCATCTACAAACCCATTGTCACCAAATCAATTCTCATCACTTACATATGAACCGGTCGCGATCCAACATATTAGCATATTTGGTGGATTGAATACGCCTTAGAAACCTCAGGTACCGTTGTCTGACCTGGTTGGTGTGCATACAGGTCAGTCAGAGGCGTGGTCTTATCAAGTTCATTGAGATTCTTCGCTAGGTTTGTTTATTTTTTTATTATATTTTTCTTCGATCAATAATAGTACTAGATTAAGGATCATGAACAAAAATCAGTCGCTCAAGTGGCCACGTTTGCACACACGTAAACATCTTCAGTTTATAAACCTTAATGCTTAAACATAAAGTATAATTACCAGAATACTAGATTAAGGATCATGAACAAAAATCAGTCGCTCAAGTGGCCACGTTTGCACACACGTAAACATCTTCAGTTTATAAACCTTAATGCTTAAACATAAAGTATAATTACCAGAATACTAGATTAAGGATCATGAACAAAAATCAGTCGCTCAAGTGGCCACGTTTGCACACACGTAAACATCTTCAGTTTATAAACCTTAATGCTTAAACATAAAGTATAATTACCATTGCAAAATATATTTAAAATGTCGCTTGAAAATAAAATCATTCTATTTTTAAATTTTCAGTCATTTATTCTAAAATGAAACTTAAAGTCTTAAGTAATAAGGTTAAAATCACACTAATTTGAAATAAGACCACAAAAGTATTTGTGGTCTTATTTTTCGGGTCGTTTTTGAAGCGCTTATCGGGAATCTAGTACTATTATTGATCGAAGATATTTTTAGTAATGCTATTGGCTAATACCAAGACACTCCGTGTCTCGGAAAGCACATTAAGCCGTTGGTTCTGGCTGTCATTTGTAGATCTTTGACAGTCGTTCCGGGTCGTCGGAAGCCCGAAAGTCGGACAACCAGTCTTACCAAAGGGTGTCGTATTACTAAAGTAAATGGTTTCAATGAAATTAACGCTTTGAGTTTGAGTTCACTATTTGTACATGGATGGCGGTGTGAACACGTTAGGTCAGCGGCACCCGAAAGCTCAGTTGCCCAGTTCTGTGTTTCACGAGCAAAAGTATGTATACACTCGGCTTTATTCAAAAGCGATTTACTTCTTTATTTTTTAATGAAAATTTATTGTTACGAATACATAGCATTTTCGAACCCATAGGTTTATGTAATGTGTCGTATTTCAACGTTGCATTCGTTATTTCACGATAAAATTGCAATTGAAAGTTGCCAAGTGTTGACATATTGGTGCTCGTGACTGTACTGTACCTACTCCAAAAGAACAATTTGAACCGATTTGACCAATCTCGTGACAATAACATCGATGCTTGCCATCAACCGCGATGTCATCATCTGCATAGCCTTTTCCCAACTATGTTGGGGTTCCAGTTTAACCGTATGCAGCTGAATCCAACCAGTATTTTAACATGGAGCCACTGCCTATCTGACCTCCACAACCTAGTTACTGGGTAATACGATATTATAGCGTGATGTTAAATAGCCTATAGCCTTCTTCAAGAATTAGGCTATCAAATGTAAAAAGATTTTTTTTAATTGGACTGGTAATCTAGTGATTACTCTACTCATACAAACTTCCTAACAAACAAATGGTGCCAATTTATAATCTTATAGAAAATTAAATTAAAAAAACTTGAGAGGTGTCAAGGGACACCCGGATGGAACGAAGTATAACTAGCTTGCTTTCTATAAGAGAGAGAGAGTGTGCGACACACAGAAACGCCGCACGGCTTATAACTATAGCAAAAAGTGTCGTTCCAACTTTTGGTCCTAATTTTTTCCGTCTAGCCCCCTTTCGCAACGCGCGATAAGGAACTTCGTTCCAATATTATTTTATTTCATATAAACCAACATGGGCACATATGAAACGTCAGAAGCTAGATGCACGGTTCCAATTGGTCGTTTCCTATGGAGAAGAGCCGGCAAGAAACTCCACGGTTACTCTTTTAAAAATAATTGGCTTTAACAATGTTTTCAAATTACAGTAGGTATGTGATATAAACGGATGATCGGATTTGGATGAAATTATCAGAGTGCAGGAAGTAGTTCCCCTAGGATGTCAGCTGACATGCTGATAGCAGCAAGTACAAAAAAAAAAACTATTAATACATGTAACAGATGAGACGTGTTTTTCTCCTTCCGTTGAATTTCGTCTAAATGTCTACGGTTCACGACCGGATGAGTCACTAGTCTCTGATATTTTATTACAAAAAAAAAAAAATTGTAACATCAATGATGTCAACTTCCTCCTAATGTACACACGACTACATATCAAAGAATAAATTTCCAGTTTTAGCTGACCTCGCGTTGTATAAGTTTTTCGTACAGTGAGAAGTTAGCTAATCGGTACTGCAGTGCAATTCTGTAACCATCTCACCGGGAAAACTTAGGTGAAGTGAGCGGATTGACACTACTGACAACTCACATCAAGCTCACTTCACTTGAGTTTTCACGGTGAGATTTTTACAGAATCGACCGGCTGCAGTGCAATTCTGTAACCATCTCACCGGGAAAACTTAGGTGAAGTGAGCTGTCATTCCAAATAATGCTAGGGATTGACACTACTGACAACTCACATCAAGCTCACTTCACTTGAGTTTTCACGGTGAGATTTTTACAGAATCGACCGGCTGCAGTGCAATTCTGTAACCATCTCACCGGGAAAACTTAGGTGAAGTGAGCTGTCATTCCAAATAATGCTAGGGATTGACACTACTGACAACTCACATCAAGCTCACTTCACTTGAGTTTTCACGGTGAGATTTTTACAGAATCGACCGGCTGCAGTGCAATTCTGTAACCATCTCACCGGGAAAACTTAGGTGAAGTGAGCTGTCATTCCAAATAATGCTAGGGATTGACACTACTGACAACTCACATCAAGCTCACTTCACTTGAGTTTTCACGGTGAGATTTTTACCGAATCGACCGACAGGAAATGTATAGCTTGATATGACGTGTGGCGGTGCCGCGGTGTGATCTTTAATTTTTTGAGACTGCGACTTTTATGAATTCGTTTTTAGGTAATTTTCGACTAATATAGAGTAGAGACTGCGTCGTTGGTCTTAAAATGCGGCTGCTGAGATTTCTATGTCGTGAATAGAGTTTTCAGTCGGAAAAATTTCAGTACTGGCCGAAGATTGTGATCGGTACATGACAGACTCTGCTCAGCTGTGTGTGTAAACACCGCTGCCATTTTCTTTTGGGATATCGCAACGAGATCCTATTGAAAGCATTATAAATCATCCTCATGTAGTTTTGAGACATAACTTATTTTTGTCGTGCAAAAGTATTATTTTAAACCCTATTTACAAACATAGATCACTAGCTTCTGTCTGCGTGAAATTTCTCGTCCCCTGAGCCATCTCGTCGCATCGCATCGCCTTCCCGTGCTATTACGTCGTTTTCACTTTCGTTCTTATATTATTTTCTTTTCTTTTTGCTCGAGTCTCTTTTCGGGTTGCTAGCGTGATGTTACATAGCCTATAGCCTTCCTCAAGAATTAGGCTATCAAATACAAAAATATTTTTTCAAATCCGACCAGTAGTTCCATATATTTGCGCGTTCAAACAAACCAACAATTTCAGCTTTATTAAATAAATAGAGGGATGAGGAACAGGGTGTAAAGTTCACTCATCCCCCATAGAAAAGGGAGGATTCTCCGACCAGACGGGTGTTGTGTCTGGCGGGCAATTGCCCAACGATTGATGTTGGAAAATTGTGTCTATGCTAATTGCGCGGTAAACTCTGCTTGCGAGATGCAGGATTTGCGTGACGTCAGTATGACGCGTTGTTTGCATGTGGCGTTGTAGATACCGCTAAAGTAGTATAGATTTATCGAAGTAGTGGCTTGCACATATTTTTCTATTTTCTGTGACCCTTAAATACAGACAATCATAATAAGACTATAATTTATTTTGTTACTCGTACGTGTAACTGTTAAATGTTCAAATAAAGTAAAATAAAATAAAAAATAATGTTCCCACTGCTGGGACACAGGCCTCCTCTCGGTTATAGGGACAGGGCTGTCACATGTCTTTAAATTTTTGGTTCTAGGACATACCGGTTTCCTCAAGACGTTTTCCTTCACCGTTTTGAGAGCAGTGTTGATGAAACACAGACAATACAGGCAATAAATTGCTGAAATAGAATCTCATTATTTTGCTGTCCAAACTTCTACGTCAGTGGGGAAATTCTCGTAATGTTAAGAACGTTCTCAGTCCGATCTCAGTGTCGATCTGTCAAAAATACGTCAAATTTCCCTACTTTTTGACAAGTTTTTAACATTGATTGTCGCCGAGATGAGATTGCGATTTGAATGTTTATAAAATTACGGGAATTGACCTTCAGATTTATTTACGTACGAACAACCGCGAGACAGCAAACAACCATCCAGTATTAATTTTAAAACTTAGTCATAAACTCGTAAATATAAGTTGGTTGGACAATTTTATTGAATCACAATGACGTCAGAGACGGAACAAACATTAGGTCATGGCGTGAATATGTAAGAATGGTTCACGGAAATAATGATGCAGTTTGATAGTATAGTTACCAGCACGGAAGTTCGCGCACGCAAAATTTCATACATTTTTACATGCGCGAACTTCCCCCACTACAAAACCTCTTGCCAACTTACGTGCGCCGGTAACTATAACGTTGTAATAAGAATGATGAGATTTCTATGACGACTCTTCATCCGGTCGATTCTGTAAAAATCTCACCGTGAAAACTAGTGAAGTGAGCTTGATGTGAGTTGTCAGTAGTGTCAATCCCTAGCATTATTTGGAATGACAGCTCACTCCACGCTCACTTCACCTAAGTTTTCACGGTGAGATGGTTACAGAATCGCACTGTAGTTCTGGCACATTCATTTGTTTCATAGAATGGATGAAAATTGTAAGAGTACGCTTAAAGTCTATTCAAACGAATGTTTCAAATTGATGTTATTTCAAGTTAAACAAATATCAACTTTATTTAAATATTAATTAAACTGATTTCAGAGTGGCTAGCACTATTGAAAAAGTTATAAAAATGTTTGAAGTTGTAGCGTAATTGTGTGGGAATTTAAGTTATTTTTCCTTAAACTCATATTTATGTAAGTAAGTATGTAAGTAAAAAAAATAGGGGTGCTCTAGAAAAATATATATTTACTAGCTGCGCCCCGCGGTTTCACCCGCATAAGTTTCAATCCCGTGGGAATATCGGAATATCCTATATGTTAATCCTGGTTATAAACCATCTGTGTGCCAAATTTCATCCAAATCCGTTCAGTAGTTTTTGCGTGAAAGAGTAACAAACATCCGACGACACGGTTGACGCAGTGGTTAAGCGATTGACTGCTGCGCTACGTGTCGCAGGTTCGATTCCCGCACGGAACAAATATTTGTATGACCTACATGTATTTGTTCCGAGTCTGGGTGTTTTTCTATCTATAATATGTATGTATTTACAAAAAAAAAAAAATGTATATAAGTAGTTTATCAGCCATCTTGTTACCATAACACAAGCATTAGGTTGCTTAGCTTGGGACTAGATGGCGCTGTGTGAAATGTCCAGGGATATTATTATTATATTATTATTATCCATCCATCCATACAAACTTTCACGTTTTTAATGTTAAGTAGGATGGTTGAGAACCTATGGTCTAGTTAGGTCCTCTTGTATTTCCCTTCTTACGAACCATTTGTGACGTCAGACCGACCTACAAACCATTTAGATTACCTGTCAGTGTAGTTACCTATGTTGTGTCTTTCATTGATAAAACGCTTACAATGATTAACTGCATAATGACATCACCAGTGATTAACATAGTGTATTCGATCACGTGACCAAGAACGGATAAAAAAGGTTTTATTGTTTTCTTTTTTTGTATGCTCGTGAGTTGTAAGAGCCTTGGCCAGTTTCAAATTGTGTTTAAGAGCTGAGCCAGGAAAGTACTGTGGAGGGCTAGACGAGCCCTCCGGGGTACCGGGAGGAATCAAACACAGTGATCCCTTTTATATTTATATTTACTAGAATGTTTTCACATCTTATCGTCTAATTGTCACTTCTTATTCTCGAACCATCTCTATGACACTCGCTTGAACGTTCGATTGACATCCGCGCTAAATTACACCCGGCCTGCAACATATGAGGTTGCCTTCGGCAGACAAGCCTCTACAGTACTATGCCACTCCAAAGGAAATTAAATTTAAAGTTATCATAGCGGCTAAATAATAACAGCCGCACAGATCAATCAGGTTAAGCTACGCTTGCCGCGGTTGGTCTGTGGTGGGTGACAATCTTTACATACCCCTCCGTGCCTCGGAAAGCACGTTAAGCCGTTGGTCCCGGCTGTCATTCGCTAAACTTTGACAGTCGTTACGGGTAGTCAGAAGCCCGAAAGTCTGACAACCAATCTTACCAAGGGGTATCGTATTACCCAGTAACTGGGTTGTAGAGGTGAGATAGAAAGTAGCTCCATGTAAAATACTGGTATTCAGCTGCATCCGGTTAGACTGGAAGCTGACGCCAAAGGATAGATAGATATTGGGTGACGAGAGCTTCAATAACCATATTCATCATCAACCTTTTACCAAGAATGTAGCATCATCTTCCAAACTGCTTAATGTAATATAATATTCGTCAGATGAGCTTCAAAGTTCTGAGTATCTTAACGCTATCGTAATTACGGGGTAAACATAAATACTGGTGACGTAGCGACGGATGATACGGTGACATCATGCGGTCGGGTTGGGTTCGGTTTAAGTTATGAGATGTAAGAGGGGAGATCTAATTTGATTTTAATTGAAAGTGATGTTGACTTCACCATCGTACAGTACAAATGTTGCGTTTGGTCCGGGGACTCAAAATGTCCAATCTCTCCTTTACTGCATGAAGTTTCCAAGCCCCAAGTGCCGGTACTAGAGCAGGAGAACAATGTTAAGTTGCCGAAAAATATTGATCGTGGTTGGATTTAACATTTGGGCTTTCAAAAAGCAGTTTTTTTACTATCTTCCCTTCGTAAACTGGAACGTGGATCCACGCGAGATACAATGGCTTTTTAATTTGATTGGTTCTGTTATTACGGAATTCAACTGGTTACACCTTAAAACCGAAGTGGGGGAAATGATTCTCAATAATAAATCGTTATTGTTCAAGAAATACATTTAATTTAAACACTTCATACTACGTCCTTTGCTTCGCGTCGCCGAGCCGGAGACTCGTTTTTAAAATACACTGTGCACTTACTACACACACACACTTTAAAATACACTTTGGCACAGTTGGCGCAGTGGTTAAGCGATTGACTGCTGCGCTGCGTGTCGCGGGTTCGATTCCCGCGGGTTTTTTCTATCTATAATATATATGTATTTACAAAAAAAAAAAAAATGTATATAAGTAGTTTATCAGCCATCTTGTTACCATAACACAAGCATTAGGTTGCTTAGCTTGGGACTCGATGGCGCTGTGTGAAATGTCCAGGGATATTATTATTACTGTTAACAGAATAAAAATAATTATCGTTTATAAACCGCTGTCGCTAATACACTTAGACCGGCACCCCTACTCAATTAAGAAGCAACTCGCGTCGTTAGAAGGCTCGTCTCACAATTGGCACATCTGGCCGTCTGATGGCATTATTGTGTTCTGATTCAGATTGTATATGTGGCAATAAGTAAGTATTGGCAATATTCCGTAGTCACAAAAATAAATTATAGCCCTGAACATACACATAATCTGCATTCGCGATTTATTTGCCAAAAACGTAAACAAATATTAGTTTATGGGAAAATAACTTTAATTCCAACACAATAAAGTTCAGTTTACGCTACAACTTCAAACATTTTTATAACTTTTTCAATAGTACACACGGCTACACGTCAAGCTATACAAAACCAGTTTGTCTTGGCCTCACTTTGTATGATATTTTCTCACAATGAACGGTCAGCCAATACTGGTTTTGCATAGCTTGATGTGTAGCCGTGTGTACTTGTCACTCTGAAATCAACTTAATTACTATTAAAATAAAGTTGATATGTGTTTAACTTGAAATAATATTAATTCAAATTCAAATTCATTTATTCATTTTGTGAACATAGGGTATAATTATGCCAGATGTTATACAAAAAATGTTGATCCATGCTATGTCCCGCCAAAAGGCATACAAAATATCTTAGGAAAGCGAATGTCAATTAACAAAATAAAAATAAATTCAATATGTAAGTAGGTAGATGTCACATTTCCTTGCAATAGTTAATAATATGTCAATAAATTAAGACGGCACATAAAAAAAAAAAAAAATAGGTAATAGGTCACAATTAAATCAGTTTAGTCAATTTCGTATACAATAATAAATTCAATAAAAATGTCAATAATCAATTAATATAATTATCTTATGAAAGCAACATTTTCATCCTTCACTAAACCTCTCAATATGCAGTTCAAGGGGCATTGCCATAAGCACTGCTTGGAAAAAAAAAGTAAAATAAAAAAATAAAAAAAAAATATTGTTAGGCATGTCAAGTTATAAAGTTGTCATAATGATATAAGGAAAATGTCATGAAAAATACACAATGTCAATAGATTTGAAAAACACAGATATATATAAATTATTAAAAATAAATGAAAAATTCTTCAAAATTTGTCATCCATATACTCCTTGACTGAATAATATACCTTGTTATTTAGTAGCTTCAAGAGCTCGCTTTTGAATTCATTATTATTCTTACAGTTTCTAATATGACAAGGTAGTTTGTTATACAATTTTGGTGCCATTGCATAGACACTTTTATAAGCAAAAGCAGTTCTGGTGATTATTGTTTTCAACTTATCTGAGCAGTTGAAACAGAAGTTTGAATATACTTTACATAAAAGTATTAGCTCTATACAGCAGGGTAGAGTCAAGAGTGGAAGGCACTAGACCACGCGGACGCACCACCCATGAGATGGCCTGATTTAAAAAAAAATTATACATGGTGGCACGGACATCGACGCGCAAACTGTAACCATGAATTCAGCACAAGAGTTTAGACCCCATAACGAAGAAATTCATCGGCCATAAAAAAAAAAATCTTCTGTTTCATAGAAAAGTGCAATACCTACGCGGTCAAAACGTATGGAACAGCAATACGAAAAATTTCTATGCTCCCATAGCATCGAAATTTTTAACTAAAGTCTAAAGTTCTTAACTCATGTGTTGAAATCCATGGTTACAGTTTGCGCGTCGATATCCCTGCCATCCTGTATTTATAGTAGCGAGTTTTCGGTCCGTGGCTAATTAATAACAGCCGCACAGGTCGATCGATTAGGTTAAGCTACGCTTGTCGCGGTTGGTCTGTTGATGGGTGACCATCTTTACATTCCGAGACCCCTCCGTACCTCGGAAAGCATGTTAAGCCGTTGGTCCCAGCTGTCATTCGTAGATCTTTGACAGTCGTTACGGGTCGTCAGAAGCCCGAAAGTCTAACAACCAGTCTTACGAAGGTGTTTCGGATTACCCAGTAACTGGGTTCTGGAAGTCAGATAGGCAGTCGCTCCATGTAAAATACTGGTATTCAGCTGCATCCGGTTACCCCAACATAGTTGTTGTTGGAATTAGATAATAACAGCCAGATGACGAGGAGTGAGTTTTCGGTGAGTGTGAAATCGTAACCTCTCCTCTCTCAGACCAATCCCGACATACATGTAGTCTCATCACCTAATTGTCGCATCTTGCCTTCTACCCTAATTGCTAATTTAATTATGCCTAATTTAGCACTAAAACGTGAAGATGTATCATGTTCGTAAATTATGTAAGGTGCTGGAAAATTGTATAATTATTAATGTTCTGTGTCTTGTAATGTTAATTACTTTACATATCTAGTATTGTATACAATCAAGTATTTTCTAACTGAACAGACAGCTGTGCTGCTGGGGAGTTTGTTGCGCTACTTCTTCCCAGCGAAAGCAGTAGGAAGTGGTGAAGGGCGGGCGTTTTGGGGGACTGTCTTTTGTAATTTTGACGTTCGTAAAGTGCTGATTCTCAGCCTAATTTGGATGAATGACTTTTGTATTTGTATTAGAGCATGCTGTTTATACCCAAAAGTGGAGACTGGCCAATTTATAATTCCCGTATTACTGTATTCTCTATCATTGTATCATTGCAAGGTAAAGGCTTATCAGTTATCATGCAGAGAAGGAAGGAGAATATTTTTGCACTACGCTTGTTCACACGGCTACACGTCAAGCTATACAAAACCAGTTTGTCTTGGCCTCACTTTGTATGATATTTTCTCACAATGGACAGCCACCTAATACTGGTTTTGCATAGCTTGATGTGTAGCCGTGTGTACAGTGTGTAGTGGCGATTTTAGACTTTCAAGCTCAGCTTTCGTCAGAGCGTTTTCTTTCGCAAAAAAGTCCGTGGGGTCACACAGTTGATAAAAAACTTTTTAACGAAAAAATTAAACCGCCGAAAAAACTGAAAAGCAAAAAATAATAAACCTTTTTTATTTAATATTAATAACTAAGTTCTTAAACTAATGTTAGTATACCTAAGTAATTTTGAGTCGCCGCCAAACAATCAATAAACAAACATCACTAAATTGCCTTAAAAAACGGCGTCGACTCAAAATTATTTAGGTATACTAATATTAGTTTAAGAACTTAGTTATTAATCTATACTTATATCTATATATATATATATATATATACTTATAATAAGAATGTAAAAAAGTTGTGTCTGTACATTGAATATATTTAAAAAAGAATAATTGAGGGGGTTTAAGAAACAGTAATAGAACACGAATCTAAAAAAAAAATGTCTGTCTGTTTGTCTGTTTATCTGTTTGTCTGTTTGTACACGCTAATCTCCGAAACTACTGGACGGATTTGAATGAAACTTTTTTTGTTAACTAGCTATTAAACCTGGGCAACATATAGACTATAATTGATTTTGGAAACTGGAACACCTGATGCAGAACCGCAACAGACCAGCTAAACTATAAGAGTTACATAAATGGCGCCTTAGAAAAAAATGTTGTGTCTGATGAGCATTTTCTGTTTAGAGAATAAAATTGAAGATCCGGAACACCTGATGTGGAACTCTTAGAGCACAGCTAAACTATAATATATAGAGATTTGACATCTTAGCAAAAGTTATTCAGTCTGATGAGTATTTTCTACTGCGAGATAAAACTCGAAGATCGGAACACCTGATGTGGAACTCTAAGAGCACAGCTAAACCATAACATATATAGGAATGACATCTTTGTAAAAGTTGTTTAGTCTGATGAATATTTTCTGCTGGGAGAATAAAATTCGAAGATTGAAACATCTGATGTGGAACTCGGAGAGCACAGCTAAAATATGGCATATACAGACATGACATTTTAACAAAATTTGTTTGGTCTGATGAGTATTTTCCGCCGAGATAATAAAAATCAAGGATCAGGAACATTTGATGTGGAAATCAGTTTATACTAATATATTAACATAAGCTAGGAGTACCTCCACGCAGTGAAGGCGGTAACAGTTTGGGCCTTCTTTTCGATGACGATGGTAAATTCATTGAAAACTTGGCTTCACTGGCTAAATCATAATATAATAGATATGCCTTCGGGCTTATGTTATTTGAGTGTTTAATTTCCTTTTCCATTTATCTTCGTGACACGGTAGCCTACCCGGTAATGCAGGGGAGCAGTCACTTAGATCTTAATTGCAAAGTTATTAAAGTACATTAATAACCATAACCATGCCACGAAAGAGGTCAAATCTTTCGCAATGTTCGAAATTTAAAGATCATTAGATCCCAAGAATCGAATGAAGAACGCCAGGCAAGTTTGATGCTGTTCGACAACATCAGGCTGTATCTCGCCCAGCGGAAACTTCTTCGGATCGTGAAGCACGACTTAGCGCTGATCGTGAGCGTCATGCATCGTCTCGCGTTTCTGACACTTTCACACAAAGAGAATCACGCCTGCGTTCTCAGCGTATTTACGCATCTACATCTAGGTCTCTAGAGACCAGTGAGGATCGTGATGCGCGACTGATCGCTGATCGTGATCGTCATGCATTGTCTCGCGAGTCGGAAACGTTAACGGAAAGAGAATCACGCTTGAGTTCTCAGCGTATTCTCACGTCGACTTCTAGGTCGTTAGAGATCAGTGATGAACGTGAAGTGCGACTGGCCGCTGATTGTGATCGCCATGCATTGTCTCTCGAATCAGAAACGTTCACAGAAAAAGCATCACGCTTGAGTTCTCAGCGCATTCGCACGTTGACTTTTAGATCTCTGGAGACCAGTGAAGAACGTGATGCGCGACTTACGGCTGATCGTGATCGTCATGCATTGTCTCGCGAGTCGGAAACATTCACGGAAAGCGAATCATGCTTGAGTTCCCAGCGTATCCGCACATCCACTTATAGGTCTCTAGAAACCAGTGAAGAACGTGATGCGCGACTTACGGCTGATCGTGATCGTCATGCATTGTCTCGCGAGTCGGAAACATTCACGGAAAGCGAATCACGCTTGAGTTCCCAGCATATCCGCACATCCACTTATAGGTCTCTAGAAACCAGTTAAGACCGTGATGCGCGACTTACGGCTGATCGTGATCGTCATGCATTGTCTCGCGATTGAAGACAGACACTGAAAGCTGCTGGTGTTGATTTGAGAACCGGCTGTTTTTCTCATGGCCAACTTTATGTTGCTTTCTCAAGGGTTAGCCTTCCGGGTTTTATATTCTGGCACCCGACGGAAAAACCAACAATATAGTTTATAAAGATTTTTTTTAGAATAGTTATGTTAACTAATTGATATTAATTTCGCTTCATAATTTCGGAATGAAAATAATTCTACCTTTTTATTTTAATGAAGTTATAACCTACCTATTGTCTACAACACTCAATCTAAGGTATACCAAACAAAACCGATGAAGGATTTCGATTAAGTAACGCACAGTTCAAACTCTTGCCGAAATTCCTATCGGAACGAGAAAGGGACTGGATCCGCGTACGAAGTCGCGGGCAGAAGCTAGTATTAAATAAAAAACCGGCCAATTGCGAGTCGGACCCGCGCACGAAGGGTTCCGTAACATTGTCTATAAAAATCACGTCTGTTGTATGGGGGCCTCCCTTAAATATTTATTTTATTCTGGTTTTATTATTTGTTGTTATAGCGGCAACAGAAATACATAATTTGTGATAATTTCAACTGTGGTGACAGACAGACGGACGGACAGACTGCGAAGTCTTAGTAATAGGGTCCCGTTATTACCCCTTGTGTACGGAACCCTAAAAATTGCAACTCTAACCTCAACTTGACAATCAAACACATTTTACCCAACTTTCCCTCTAAAATCAAACACGATAATGCTCATAACAGATTAGAAACGAGCGCTGAATACTATGTGTAATGCCAATGCGTAGTATTGCTAACATCGGCGCAGGATTACCTAACAGTTTGTCGCAACGTCGCATACCGCGGCCTGTTGGTCGATAGGCCGAATCCTGCTATTGGAAAATTTGTATTGCTATTTACTTGGACAGGCTTTTTTATAATTTAGAAAAAGATTTTGAAGGAAAAAAATTTGGTTAAAAACATCTGGAAATATTTAATGTCTTTTTGTTAAACTTAAATACATTTAATTTGTAATACTACCTCACTGGAATTCCGTTAGGAACCGCGGGGTAATCGCGTAACACGGGATCGCAGTCAATCGTAATGCACTCAAACCAAATCAAAAGTCATTATTCAAATTATGATCAGAATCAGCACTTTTCGAACGTCAAAATTACAAAAGACAGTCCCCCAAAAACGCCCGCACTTCACCACTTCCTATTGCTATCACTGGAAAGAAGAAGTGGCGCAACAAACTCCCCAGCAGCACAGCTGTCTGTTCAGTTAGAAAACACTTGATTGTATTCAATACTAGGAACCTATGTTCAGTAATTAACATTACAAGAAACTTAAATTATTTTCCAAATGTCAGCTAGCCACGCCAATATACCAAAAAATATAATAAAAACTATACGTACTCAAGCTAAAAAATAATTAATTAAAATGTAAATAAAATATTACTACCCAAATAAAAGCCTCCAGGCATAAAGGGCGTGACACCTTACATATTTATGCATTGCTGTTCACATAGCTGTCACTATAAGTCACAAATGATGAAACTCTTGGTTGATATCCCGACCAGTCGTACTCAGTGCATCTACTCCACATTTAGAAAGAAGAAAGAAAGAAAGAAAAAGCATTTATTTGCGGCAAACATGACGCATAAAAAAAGGACATAAACACACAAAAAAAAAAAACAGGTTGGGGGTAAACATGCGTCACATTCACGCAAAACGGCCATCGCTCAGCATAATGCGCACAGCCAGTGTGGAGTTTCGCAAGCTTTTGGCGGTTAGGTGTGTCTCGAGGGAGGAACCCAACCTTAGAATACAGGCCGTGTCGAAGAGTACCGTTTTCTGCATCAAGGCCTTGTCCCAACTACCTAAAGAGGAAGGGCCGACATGCACGGACTGCTTGAAGCAGTCAGGATGGACTGCTTCAAGCTGCGACTGCATAGTGAACTACAGTCTTCTACGTACAGACGCCAGCAGGTCAAGCTACCCGAAACTGTCAAATTTTCCCAATCAACCTTGAACCTTAGTGCTTTGGCGATAAAGTTGCAAATCTATTAAAGAAATTTGACAGATTGTAGTAGCTTGATGTGCTGGCGTCTGTACACACATACACGAAACCGCTCGAGCAGTTGCAACTGTTTCGGGCGGTCGTGCGGTCAAGCACCAGGTATACACTGACTGCTCGAGCTGTCGACTGCTCTCGCGCAGTTACCTGATTTAAATGACGAGCAGTTGGTATCAACTGGTCCAACAGTTATCAATGGCAGCTTCAAGCTGTTGACTATGACTGCAAGAGCGGTCCGTCTATGTTGATCAATCGATAACTGCTCGAGCAGTCCGTGTCTGTCCGTCCGCCCGTAAGGTGATGCTCGATGCTTCTTCATTATAAAACAGATTTTGTAGTCATCAGACATAAATATGGGGTCACACTGAGGTTTTATTTCGTAAGTAAACGTCCGCAGAACTGTGTAAACATTTACAACAAGTCGTCTCGTTGCGACTTTTAACAACTACAAGTGTCAAAAAGTCAAATTGCGTAATTAAACTCGTGCGCTAGGCGATGGGCAGTGAGCGCAAGACCCGCCCGTCGGCGCCTGTGTGATTATTTCCTTCTGTCGGCACACACTATGGGAAAATAACTTTTTTTTATAATAATATCCCTGGACATTTCACACAGCGCCATCTAGTCCCAAGCTAAGCAACCTAATGCTTGTGTTATGGTAACAAGATGGCTGATAAACTACTTATATACATTTTTTTTTGTAAATACATACATATTATAGATAGAAAAACACCCAGACTCAGAACAAATACATGTAGGACTTACAAATATTTGTTCTGTGCGGGAATCGAACCCGCGGCACGCAGCGCAGCAGTCCGATCGCTCAGCCACTGCGCTAACCGTGTTGTCATACCCGAATCAACTCATGTCACCATCTGCCAAGCCTTTTCCCAACTATGTTTATTGGGGTCGGCTTCCAGTCTTAACTGGATGCAGCTGGATACCAGTATTTTACATGGAGCGACTACCTATTTTAAGTCCAATTATCGTAATTTAAATCTAGTCGCAGTCTCATCTCGGCGACAAAGAAAATCTTGTCAAAAGTGTAGCGAAATTAGGGGTATTTTTGACAGATTGAGACTGAGATCGAGAATTGCCCCTCTGATCTCCACATCCCAGTTCCTGGGCAAGACGATACCCCTTGGATACCCCGGGTAGAGTCCGAAAATCTGACAACCAGTCTTGCGGTTGTCAGATTTTCGGGACTACCCGTAACGACTGTCAATGGTCTATTGTACAAGCGTAACCAACGGCTTAAGAGGAAACGCGGGTGGTGTTTTTTCTATAGAGACGCTCTCGCCTGTTCTCTTTCTGGTTAATGACCATATGGCTATGATTTTTTACAGAATAATAAATTTTAGTTACTTGTATGTCCCTATGTTTTCCTTTTTGATAATACATTATTTTTATAAGCACTAGAACCCTCAAAAAATGCTCAAAATTGTCTATTTAGACCGCTGTTAACAGAGGCCTAGGGTACAAATTTGACAACTATTAAGGAAAACATGGCGACACAGTATATATCCTTCTTATCCAGTTTATGAAATATCTTTTAAATTGGTTCAATATTGGTGGAGAAAATAGGCGAGAGTCAAACCTCGAAAATGTGACTATTTACTTAGGCTATTTAGTCGGATCTGCAGTTGTCCTTATCGCACGAATTAGAGGGCGATAGGCAGAGGCGAGAGGGCAGTTTCTTCAAATACCTAATTTTCAAGTCTTTCCGCCCGTATTTCCTCTTAACATGCTTTCCGCAGCATGGAGATTTTGGGTATGTTATTAGCTAGTCAGCAAGATGGTAGCGGGGCTGAATCCTCAGGGTGCACCCCACTTACAATCTAACTGTGCATTATTAGGGTGAATCAGGTCCAACCAAATACACGAGCCTTTCAAGCCAAATCACACACACTCAAAACTGCCAGAATGTTTGAAGTTTTGAAAAGAATGCATGACTGTGTGTAACAGTATTATCTTTAAGTACCTATTCATTATAAAGTACTAACTATGCCAAATACTTCTAGTACTGTTTTTAATCGCCAAGACGAGCCAAGCGAAGCGCAAGGGCACTACCTACCTTTTCTCGAAGCATTTCGTCGTATTTTTGAACCTTCTTAACTTACTACAAGAACCATTGTATAACAGTATGAGAGTTTTTCACCTTATGTTCATGTGAATGTAGCGAAATGTCCAAGCCACATATTTTGACTAAGGTGTAGAGTTTGCGAAGTTAGGCCTTGTAGAGTAAGGGCGTGTAGAGTTAGAAGCTTGGCTCTACATGAGATCTGATTACTTTTTGACAGTGCGAGCTACATGGTCTCGTCTTGGCAATATTTAACATGAAATGTTTTTGTGGGATTATTATTTAACTGCCTCGTTGATCGTAGTAGTGGTCCCAAGTTGGAGGAAGTGTTGGTGTTTTTTCGTCAGGAATTTGTTAGTAAAAGCCAGAGGTCAGGATTTGCCCCTGATATAAAGGATCGTCTCTCTACATGGAACTTAAAAGTAACTTGCGAAATTTGGTTGTGCTATAACCGCTGACTTACGGGGAATACATACGTAATTTGTAAATAGTGCAAATGGGTTCTCTGATTTCGAAAACGGCTTGTCGACCACGAAAGCACACGCAAGTACATTCAATCCAGAAAAATTAACATTTTGAGGTGCTACACACTTGCTCGTGTTCGGGTCAGCTCGGCACAATATTAGCTAATTAAAGCTGAGCGGCTTTTCCTGATCATTTCTACGAATTTTGTGCCGCCTCTGCTGAATCATACGGACCCGAACAAGTGTAACAAACCCTATTTTTAACCGACTTCTAAAAAAGGAGGAGGTTCTCAATTCGGATGTTTGTATTTTTTTTTATGTTTGTTCGCGCATAACTCTTTCGCTTGCCAACCGATTTGAAAAATTCTTTTTTTGTTGGAATTTCGGAAGTCGGTGGCAAACAACGAAAGTGTGAACCCAACGACACCGACTTCCGAAATTAAAGTTATTTTTCACTTTGTAGTGTCGTTTTTGGAAGTCGGTTGATTTTTTTTGCAAAAAAGTTTTTATGATTTATGTAAGTGATTCTCTAACTAAATAAAACTCAGCTAGCGTACTACTCATTTAAACAATACAGTTAAAATCTGACAGACAACGGACTAACCAACACTCCTTATCAATTGACGCATGAGTCATATTCATATGAATCATAATTATAATAAATTTAACTTTTTATCGACTCCTGCGCACGCTTCCGTTAAACGATAAGAATTGATAAATAGGCGTTTTGAACTGACCAACGGGTTTTTTGATATGCCTAATTTTAATGTTTTGTTGTTAAATTATATGTTGCCTAAACTATTTCCGGCTTTTAAAAATCTGTTCAAAGCTCGTAATTAAAAAAAATATTGTTAGTACATACAATAACAAAACCACAGAAAAAATAAAAATAGCTAGACAGTTGAAATTTTCACAAATTATGTATTTCTGTTGCCGCTATAACAACAAATACTAAAAACAAAATAAAATAAATATTTAAGGGCAAAAAAATATTTTTTATGCTCGATATCAATAATGGCAACAGGTAGGCACTTGAAATATTCACAAAATACTCAGTTGTATTTTTACTTAATAATAAATAATAAAATTAAAATAAAATAAATATTTATGGTGGGCTCCCATACAACAATCGTGATTTTTATAGATAATGGTACGGAACCCTTCGAGCGCGAGTCCGACTCGCACTTGGCCGGTTTGGTGTTTGTGTGTTTTTTCTGCGTCTTTGTCGATTGGCACTTCAAAAGCAATGGCCAGTCTACCACTATCCCTTCAGTTTGCTCTTTAAGCCAAGTCGAATCTGTAACTCCATTATTTTATTTTCTGGAAAATGTCATTCGAGATCTTGACCCTCAAAGTCTGTCAACCAACATTACTTCCTTTAACATTACTTCTTTACCTGCTCCAACCAGTCTTGCCAAAGGTGGTCGTGCTACCCAGTAACTGGCTTGAGGAGGTCATATAGGCAGTTCCGTGTAAAATGCTGGTATTCGGCTGCATAGAATTAAACTTGTGGCGACATCTACATCGTCACAATGTCACATGCGAACTACGAATCACACTGAAGTCACGAAAAATCCTGCATTGCGCAAGCAGAGTTTTCTGCGCTATAACTAGCATATGTACAATGTCCCGATATCAAACGTCGGGCAGTTGCACACCAAACCAGACACGACACCAGTCTGGTCGGAGGATCCTCCCTTTTCTATGGAGGATGAGTGTACTTTGCACCCTGTTCCTCGTACCTCCAAAGACAAATCGACTCCAATATAGTTGAGAAAAGAGAGGCAGATGATGATCCTTCAAAGAATCTAATAGTATAGGTTGCTCCTTTGAAAGCTTGCTTCTTTTTCGTCGTGTTGCTGGCAGGACACTTATACAAATTTTTTTGGCCCAAATTTTCGCCACTTTCACTATGAACGCTGAGAATCCTTGTATAAACCATGATTTGTGAATGAACCCTCATCAACATTATCATCTCTTGACCTCTACTATCTTTGGCAGTAATTACTACAATATTTCACGAACGTACAGTTTATATTGTCGAACGCGGCCGGCCTTGGCTCTGATAAGACGTGCAAATAATACATAACTCTTGTTAAATGGCGTTTACATTGAGGACAGTACTCTGCGGTTGCGTAGAAATAGATGCCTTTCCACTGCAGGTTGTATATTGAAACTTGAAAGCCAATTAGTAGTATTTTGTATTTGTTAACCAATCAAAACTGCTTACATAAGGTTTGATGGCATTTGGAAGGATTTAATCATCAGAGAATTTGGACCATTGTGCACAGGAATTTCAAATCTCGGCGTTCAGTTGAGCGTTGAAAATTCAACAGTTTAGCAATTTTTATGAAAATGCAGTTGTAGCAAGTCAGAGGATACAGCTTTACAACAGATGGGACATCTGACAGTTCAATAGACTTCTCTACTTTGTCTTTAGATGATGATAAGCATACCATGATGATCATAGATATGAACTATGAAGGTTCAGTCAATCTGCCTATCGCAGTCCACTGCTGAACATAGGCTTCTTCCAGGCTGCGCTGCAAAATCCTATCCTCTGTTTCCCGCATCCAGTCTGTCCCAGCCACCTTTTTAAGTCGGTCCGTCCAGCTGGGGTGCGTCCCACTACGCTTGCCGATACGCGGTCTCCACTTCAGCCCCTGCAGTCTCGACATTCATAGCGATCGCTTTACGACCGAATTCAAAGTCCTGTCACTCCATACATTACACCTGTCAATTCGGGACTTTGCGACCGAATTCGGTCGTAAAGCGATCGCTATGAATGTCGAGACTGGACTCGTCTGCTCTACCGGCCGTCGGTCTTTCGACAAACATGGCTAACACTGCCACTGCCACTTCACCTTGCTTACTGTGCAGACTACGTTGGTAACTCCGGTTCTTTATCTTTTAAAGGTTGTCTTTAAAAGATCGCTCTTAGCGATAAGACCGCCCATTGTGTCACCCTTTATAAAATGTTATATATTTATGTTCTGTAATTTGTATGGTGTACAATAAAGAGTATTCTATTCTATTCTTTTCCGGATAGTTTCATTTCTGATTTTACAGCAGTATTAGGCAGTAATTACTTCTAATCATTACGTGGATGTGACCTACTAGACCCGTCATTTAAAACAGATGGACTAGACTAAACACACGAACATTACAACGATTTTACATAACACATGGATAAGCTCCATAATACGCGGAAAACTAAACAAATGTTTAAAAATAAGTATATTTGTCCTCAAACAGAATTGAATATTATTATGTTTACGTTTGAATGACGATTGTTATACGAGTTATGTGGTGTTTTAAAATAAGTTAGCTATCAGCGGTCATGGACGTCATGGTACATGTCCTTCTATTTGGTAGAATGTCGCATTGACCATTAGTAGTAATAGTAATTTATTTCTCTCAAAAAGGTACAGTTTTGACATTGACAGGACAGAGGAATAATAATAAATAATATAATTAATAATAATTAATGTAATCATCAATCATAACTCATCTTTTTTTTGTTTTTGTCCACAGAGATGCACAGAGCCAAAGTGGAGGTGTGACACGATGTGTAAGGACGGATGAGGCGCCGGCGCGCGCTCCTGCGACGCGCACACTAACAAAATGTCGTTCTTTAATAATCTTAAGAAGGTAAGAATCCACCCCGATAGATATGAGAGGGACAATCCTGAAGGCTTGTACGCAGTAGAACTAATTTGTATGTACGGTCGACAAAGGAGATACGTAACCAGGGCTGTTGGATATAGTTGAAGTTTTGTAAGAAACAGATGGATTTTTTAAAATAAAATTTAATTCAATTAATAGAAAACTAAACAGTTCATTTATCAAATTAAATTTCATTCGAAAAAATACATCGGTTTCTTACTAAACTTCAAATATATCCGACGACCCTGTTTACTTATCTCCTTTGGCGACTGTACATGTTACACAGTGAAAAATATTCAAAAAATTAGATATATCGGTACTAGCAGCACAATTTCTATCTTGAATTGAACATGTGCCCTCGTGCAGATAAAGCTCAATAGTTTCGTTTGTCCCAATCACAAACGGCTTTCTTTTCCCGGAGATCACACTTCTGGCACCAAGCATTCCAGCACAGGACGCCACCCGGTGAGATCTACTGGCCTTCCTGGAGCCTCCGTGTGCGTTGAGGAATACCACCACGTGGTTTTCGATCGAAGGAAAGAAAAAACGAAAGGGGTATATCCTTCGATCAATAATAGTACTAGATTAAGGATCAGGAACAAAAATCAGTCGCTCAAGTGGCCACGTTTGCACACACGTAAACATCTTCATAGGCTTCTTCTGGGCAAGCTCGTTCCACCGTAGATCTCATCCCTGCCTCTGGGCTGGATTGAGGTCAAGAGTGAGCCCATTGTCAATAAAAAGAAAAAAAAATCTACATTTCTTAGAAAAAAGTTTAATAATATTAACAACTTCAGTTTATTATAAACCTTAATGCTTAAACATAAAGTTTAATTACCATTGCAAAATATATTTAAAATACCGATTGAAAATAAAATCATTCTATTTTTAAATTTTCAGTCATTTATTCTAAAAATCTAAAATGAAACTTAAATTCTAAGTAATAAGGTTAAAAACATACTAATTTGAAATAAGACCACAAATACCTTTGTGGTCTTATTTTTCGGGCCGTTTTTGAAGCGCTTATCGGGAATCTAGTACTATTATTGATCGAAGGGTATATCGTACCATTTCCCGCCTGCTCCCTGAAAGTTTCGAATCTGCCAAATAAGTATTTAAATATCCATTGCAATAAGGTCCATTATGAAATGCAAAGGCATAATCATTATTGATTGTACTTTAGTGACGTAACTTGCGTGCTTTCTGATTCCCAACCTTGTAATCCAGGTGCTGCACCTGGGTAGCGGCAATGATGCGAAGAAAAAGAAGGTGTTCAACAACATCCGGGACAACAGCGATCCCTCTGAGAACTGGGACATGGTTGGCGAGCTCGGCGATGGCGCTTTTGGGAAGGTCAGCTTACATGACGATCTGTTAATACTAGCCTGCACCCTAATTGCGTAAAACACGACCAACCTCAATCTGAATCATTTTGAAGGATATTACTAATCCATTGCTTCATAAGTTCGAAAAATTTGTTTGCTCAACAAGTAAATAACGCAATGAATGTTGTTGAACTGTCAAAATGAAACCGATTCCGATTGAGTGTTACGCAATTAGGGTGCTGGTTGTGCTTAAAACGTTGTTTCGAAATATCTGGGGGCCTACTCCGAAGTAGTATCGGCCGAATGTTCGGCCGTTTCCTGCTACGAAAGTACTATTTGGTTCGGTCGGTTCGATCCTACACTCCTACACTCTTTCGAATATTGACTATGGTCCCGACCCAACTGAGCCGATCCGAACTCTTTTCGCATTTTTCAATAATATTCGGTTCGGCCATGTGTCGGTCCGATCCGAACATTCGCACTTTGCACTTCGGAGTAGCCCCCCAGGTCTAACTTTAAGCAAAATAATCTTTCGAATTTGATGCCTGTAATTTATATTTACAGTGGCATAGGATATTCGTAGCAGTGATGAGCAATGATGGCCCAGTGGTAACGGCCGCGACTTACGAGTTGTAGGTCGTAGGTTCGAACTAGGACAAACAGAATGTTCAGTTTACGCTACAACTTCAAACATTTTTATAACTTTTTCAATAGTGCTAGTCACTCTGAAATCAACTTAATTACCATTAAAATAAAGTTGATATTTGTTTAACTTGAAATAACGTCAATTTGAATATACATAGAAATGATGCTTTCCAAATAAATACTCAAAAATGACGGTGGTAGGTCTTCCCCTAATGAGCCCATCAACGAGGTGGCCTACTCAAATGTATGTATTTCGATCGTCTCAACTAATTTCGCTATGTACGCTTAATCTTTCCAGGTCTACAAAGCGCAACACAAACAGACTGGTCAGCTCGCGGCCGCGAAGATGTGCGTCCTCGACAACGAGGACGACCTCGCTGACTTCACCGTCGAGATCGACATCCTATCGGAGTGTCGGCATCCGAACGTCGTCGAACTACATGAGGCCTACTTCATTGACAACAAACTATGGGTAAGCAGAAGCACATGAATATCTACCATTTTGGCTTATCATCGTAGACCATGATGGCCATGATGGCCTGCCACAGTGGCCCATGATGGCCTGCCGCAGTGGTCCATGATGACCTGCCACAGTGGCCCATGATGGCCTGCCATAGTGGCCCATGATGGCCTGCCACAATGGCCCATGATAGCCTGTCACAGTGGCCCATGATAGCCTGTCACAGTGGCCCATGATAGCCTGTCACAGTGGCCCATGATAGCCTGTCACAGTGGCCCATGATAGCCTGTCACAGTGGCCCATGATAGCCTGTCACAGTGGCCCATGATGGCCTGCCACAATGGCCCATGATAGCCTGTCACAGTGGCCCATGATAGCCTGTCACAGTGGCCCATGATAGCCTGTCACAGTGGCCCATGATGGCCTGCCATAGTGGCCCATGATGGCCTGCCACAATGGCCCATGATAGCCTGTCACAGTGGCCCATGATAGCCTGTCACAGTGGCCCATGATAGCCTGTCACAGTGGCCCATGATAGCCTGTCACAGTGGCCCATGATAGCCTGTCATAGTGGCCCATGATGGCCTGCCACAATGGCCCATGATGGCCCACTACAGTAGCCTATAGGCTACTATTTTAAAAAGTGGGATTATGATATTGTTATCATCATCTGCGTAGTCATTCTGCCATTCTTCCCCCACGCTTTCTGCTGCCTTACTTAAAAGGAATGTAAAGGCATGCCCTTTGGAGTTTAGGTTTCAGCATACAAACCCCCAGGCTGTTATAAGAGCTTTTAAAGATCTTAAAATTAAATCAACAGAAGATCTCTGGGGTATGTCGGTAAAAGTATGTAGATCTCTCATCGAAACCATTGCGCCCTATTTAGCTTTCATATTTAACACCAGTGTTGACCAAGGAGTCTTTCCGGATCTAATGAAACATAGTAAAGTAGTACCATTGTTCAAATCCGGTGATAGTAAAGAACCAAACAATTATAGACCTGTGTCAATTCTGCCAGTTCTCAGTAAGGTGTTTGAAAAGTTGATGCTCAATCAAATGTTACGTCACTTTAATAAAAATTACATCTTTCATGAACACCAGTACGGCTTCACCAAAGGGCGTTGTACCACTGACGCCGGTGTTACCCTAATGAAGAACATTTTTAACGCCTGGGAAGAAGCACAAGATGCTATTGGAATCTTTTGCGACCTCTCTAAAGCGTTCGATTGCGTTAACCATGAAACACTTCTGATGAAACTCGAGCACTATGGAATTAGGAAAACAGCACTTGACTTGTTAAGATCATACCTGAAAGATAGAAAGGTTAAAGTCCAAGTAAATGGCGTAAACTCATTGGGGTCTGAAATGACAATGGGCGTTCCTCAAGGTTCGATATTGGGTCCATTCCTCTTTTTAGTTTATATTAATGATTTACCCCAATTACTTCAAAATCAACCGAAGATGGTGTTATTTGCAGATGACACATCATTGATATTTAAAATAGACCGACGGTCAGAAAATCTTGACGACGTGAATAACTCTATTCTTCAGGTCCAAGATTGGTTTACGGTAAATAATTTAGTACTTAATGAAAAAAAAACCAAATGCATTAGATTTAAATTACCTAATGTTAGAAGTAGCGAATGTGACATCATATTGAATGGCCAAAAACTAGAATTTGTTAATCAAACAGTTTTCCTGGGAATCACGCTAGACGAGAAATTACAATGGGGACCTCATATAACATCTATTGCGGGGCGGCTAAGCTCGGCCGCATATGCTGTTAGAAAGATAAGACAGCTAACAGATGAAGAAACCGCGCGGTTGGTCTATTTTAGTTACTTCCACAGTATTATGTCATATGGCATTTTACTGTGGGGTCGGGCTGCTGACATTGAATCCATTTTTATTTTGCAAAAGAGAGCTGTCAGAGCCATTTACAATCTACGTCGCCGCGAATCTCTTAGGGAACTATTTAAAAGGGTTAATATTATGACGGTACCTTGCCAATTCATTTATGAAAATATTATGTATGTAAGAAAAAATCAACATCTTTTTAATAAAATAAGTGATAGACATAATTTTAATACTAGAAATAAAGATAAATTAGATCAACCTTTTTTCAGATTGTCTAAAGTACATACATCTTTTATGGGGTACTGTGTTAAATGTTACAACAAAATACCTTGTGAAATATTGCAATTAAATGAAAGAAAATTTAAAACTTATATTAAAATTACACTTTGTAAGCAAGGATATTACAAATTAGAGGATTATATCCAAGATAAGAATGCTTGGAAACATGCTGGTCCTGCTCCATAGGACAATCTCTAGAGTCTAGACAAAATCAAACTGGTTGCTAATGTAATTGTATAATTTATTCTTTTTTTTTTATTCTCTTTGACATTAAATTTACATTCTGTAATTACTTAAAGTCACACCCGGACTTATTACTCCTTATTTATTTATGAAAATAGTCTACTTTTGGAATGTTTGTAAATATGTGAGCACCATGTATCTATCACCTAGTCAATTTATATGTCATGGTTTCATAAATTCATTTTAATTCTTTTACCTATTGTGGTATAGTAATTTTATTTTTAGGTGCATCGTCTTCACATATAATTATATAATAATGTATGCAAAGTATTGTAAAACATTTTTTTAAAAGAGTAACGGTGGAGTTTCTTGCCCATTCTTCTCCATACGAAAACTACCTTTTGGAAGGGGCGACTAGAATCAATTTTATTTTAATTTTAATTTTGACGTTCAAAAGTGCCTTTAATGTGCCTATTTGAAATAAATGATTTGACTTTGACTTTGACTTTATCTGTTTTTCACAACCCAGTTACAGGGTAACACGATACTTATCGACCAATCGTGTCTCTAAAGGCAAGACTTGGCCTATAGCAAGGGTTATGTGTTTATTTCGACTAATCATTCCAAAACCCTACTTAACTTACCTTTACACAACCCAGGATCTTGTGGCGTTCCACTGCTGGACATATAACAGCCGGACGGGTCGATCGATCAGGTTAAGCTACGCTTGCCGCGGTTGGTCCGTGGATGGGTGACCGTCTTTACATACCGAGACCCCTCCGTGCCTCGAAAAGCACGTTAAGCCGTTGGCTCCGGCTGCCATTTGTAGATCTTTGACAGTAGTTACAGAGTCGTCAGAAGCCCGAAAATCTGATAACCAGTCTTACCAAGTGGTATCGGATTACCCAGTAACTGGGTTGTGGAGGTCAGTTAGGCAGTCGCTCCATGTAAAATGCTGGTATTAAACCCTCGCCTTTTTCTTTCTCATTCCAGATGCTGCTCGAGTACTGCGACGGTGGCGCCCTCGACTCGGTCATGGCGGAACTGGAGAAAGGCCTCAATGAGATACAAATAGCCTACGTTTGTCGAGAGATGTGCAGAGGTCTTGAGTTCCTGCATTCAAGACGAGTGATACATCGGGACTTGAAAGCTGGGAACGTGCTCGCTACGATGACGGGTGGTGTTAAGTTGGGTGAGTTGGTCAAATTTTGTTTGTGTGGTGGTGGATAGTTTTAAGTATTAATACAAGGTCAAATTAGATTGAACGGTGAAACTTCACAGGTTAGATGGGTATTGATATCTATTTTTTTTTTTTTTAATTTTTTTTTAATAAAAAATAATTTTCGTAATCGACGGCACGGTTGGCGCAGTAGTTAAGCGATTGACTGCTGCGCTGCGTGTCGCGGGTTCGATTCCCGCACGGAACAAATATTTGTATGGCCTACAAGTGGTTGTTCCGGGTCTGGCTGTTTGTGTATGTGAGTTTAAATGTTTGTAAACGCACCCACGATACAGGAGATATTTCAAGAGTGAGGCAGATTAAAAAAAAAAACAACTACAAAAAAAAAACATAATCTCGTTAACTAGGCACTAAATTAAAAGACTAACTAACTATATAAATAAATACAAAAACAAAAGGATATTTAGGCGTCGCAGTACTCGTCCGCATCGCTGTCATCCGGAAACGTGGCCAGAAGACTGCCAGCATTACCACGTTGAATGGCAATGCTGATTCTTTGGCCAAAGAACGACCCAGCCCTCTGGTCACGTGAATTGACCAGAAAATGATGCTTATGATATTATAAAAGCTTTTTTTTGTTTCATTGCATTTACTTGTCAATACTCGTCTAGTCTAAATAAATTGTTGTAAAGGCAGGAGATTGAGAATGATGACTCATCTAGTCTGTGAAGTTTCGCCAGTCAAACACCCTGTATATTTGTGGTTGAGGTGGCTAATTGAAGTATTATAGAAATGTCTTGTGAAATATGCTTCTATTAACCATGTTTTTGTACTAACCATATTAATCTTTCAGTATTGATTTTTATAATTTTCATAGTGTGCTAAATACATCTAAATTTAAAAGTCATAATATGTAATTTTATTTAATTATCATGATTGCTTTCATTAATATGCAATGTATTCTTGTGACAACTATTTTTCTTATAAAAACCTAATTTTATTATTAACGTGCATCGGTATTATGCCTATAAAATCTCTATAAAGTCTATAGTCAGCAGTGTTATATGAATTTAAGTCGAATGTTTGTAGCGGCATCTACATTGACACATGCGAACTACGCAAAATAATGACATCACGCAAAATCCTGCATCGCGCAAGCAGAGTTTACCGCGGTACCTACATTTTGAATGTACGTTAAACTTGTCGCCCCGCTCCATCTAAAGTAACATTCACCGCTAGAACGGCTTCCATACGGTTCCCCCTCATCCCGGGACTGGTCTCCGAGTCTCTGGTCATCGTTCACACCCGCGGCCAGTCATACATAGAGACCTGAAGCTTTAGTTCAACCTTCAAATCTCTGTGTATGATTGGTCGAGGTTGTCTATGCTTCGAAGATGGCGGATAGGTATGTATTTATGTATGGTGTGTGTATTATGTACATGTAGCTTTTATGTGTTGGCTTGCTGTGTATTAACAAGTAATTATGAATAACCTTTACTTAATATTCTTGACTAATGAAACCGTGGCGCCGACCCTTGTTTCAAACTAAACTAAATTTAAGTTCAATGCATGTTTGTCTTTCTATTTCATTAAGAAAAGGACAGAAGATAAATATTAGTTTAGTCCTGTTAAATTAGTCAGCGCCTGACGTAAATTGACGTATTTTTAGGGGCCATGTTTTTAATCACGTCTAAACTTGTCTACGGAGTATCTTAATTTGAAAGGACTCACTATTTCGAATAAAATACTTTTAAATGTTGAATCCCTTTTTAACCGACTTCAAAAAAGAAGGAGGTTCTCAATTCGGATGTTCATATATATATTTTTATTCTTATTTTTTATGTAATTTATTGTGTTTTCAAGTACCCCATAAACTGTGAACTAACATAATATATTTATTTTCAGCGGATTTCGGCGTCTCAGCGAAGAACAAGTCGACGCTACAGAAACATGACACGTTCATCGGAACCCCATATTGGATGGCACCGGAAGTCGTGTTGTGTGAAACTTTCAGAGATCATCCTTATGATTTTAAGGTAAACTTTGCTAATATTTATTAAAAAACTATACTGTACACCACATAATACTTTTATAAACACATAGAAAAGTAGCTGTTTCATACATTTGATCAAATTTGAACTGAAAAGTACGCAAATAAAATGTACAAATGTATATATAAAAATTGAGAGGTGTCAAGGGACACCCGGATGGAACGAAGTATAACTGGCTTGCTTTCTATAAGAGAGAGAGAGAGAGACAGACAGAGAAACACGCGCACGCCGCACGGCTTACAACTAAAGCAAAAAGTGTCCTTCCAACTTTTGGTCTTAATTTTTTCCGTCTAGCCCCCTTTCACAACGCGCGATAAGGAACTTCGTTCCAATACGCAAATAACTTGTATGAACTTCCTCGTTCACATGTTATGTCCCGGCTCCGGGCTATCCGATCCGACAGTGTATAAGCAGTCAATTGCACATCTATGGTAACATTTTCACGTTGACAGCACCTTTATTTCGTAGTAGTAAGTGCGGTTTTTGTACTTCATATGATGACACTGAATACAAAAATGCCTAGAACAGGTTGTCTTTATCAGTTCATATAATAAAATTTCGTCATACTTCTATTTCAGGTGGACATCTGGTCTCTAGGCATAACTCTAATAGAGTTTGCTCAAATGGAGCCCCCTAACCACGAGATGACCCCGATGCGAGTGCTCCTCAAAATTCAGAAGAGTGAGCCCCCCACGTTAGACCAGCCCTCCAGGTGGAGCAAGTCATTCAACGACTTTATCTCTAAAGCACTCGTTAAGGTAAGAACATACACATAATCAGCCTGTCATAGTAAATAATAATAAAAATCTTTATTGCAGATGTTCATTAAAACACAAAAAAATAAAATAGTAAAAAAAAAAATACAACAAAATTAATGGTTAATAAACAAACTTACCTTATATGATGTTCGACGTTATATCCGAATAGTTTATTATTTACAGAAATCATTATCATTTGTCACTATTTATCATTTATACCAATCTCAACTTTGGTACACAAGGCACACGGGCATCATAATCATCAATATCAAAATCATCACTATCATAATCATCAGTATTATAATCACCAGTATCAAAATCGCCAGTATCATAAAGTATTATAATCGCCAGAATTAAAATCACTAGTATCATAATCATCAGTATTATAATCACCAGTATCAAAATCGCCAGTATCATAAAGTATTATAATCGCCAGAATCAAAATCACCAGTATCATAATCATCAGTATTATAATCACCAGTATAAAAATCGGCAGTATCTTAAAGTATTATAATTGCCAGTACAATAATCACCAGTATCATAATCACCAGTATAAAAATCGCCAGTTTCTTAAAGTATTATAATCGCCAGTACAATAATCACCAGTATAAAAATTGACAGTATCTTGAAAGTATTATAATCACCAGTACAATAATCACCATTATAAATAGCCAGTATCAAAATCACCAGTATCATAATCGCCAGTATCAAAATATCCAGTATCATAATTGTCATTATCATAAAAGTTCAGTGGACCATCAGCACCTTAGACCGCATGCCTCCTGGCTACTATTGAGCGTCCCATGTCCATTATTCTGGGAACCACGATAGTGGACAAGAGGCCTGTGGTCACCTTTCTAGGCTCCATCGACTCCGATCCAGGCCCTAACGTCACTACTTTGTGTCCTACAGGTACTTCTTATAGCTTCGTAATCACTGTTTAGAATAAATGTCTCAAATGTCTAAATCTGCCGACAAACTGTCCTGCAGTTTGGCAGAAGAACTGTGTATTCCCATCTGTGTACTCTTTTGTTGAAAAAAAAAAAAAAAAAAAATGGTGGGCCAGCGTAAACGCCTGGGTAGCCCGCGAAATTAAATTTTCTTACGTTTCTTACAATTTGCAGCACCCTAATTGCGTAACACACAATCAATCGTAATCTGAATCATTTTGAAGCAAATTGCTAATCCATTGCTTCATGAGTTCGATAAATTTGTCGGCTCAACACGTAAATAACGCAATGAATGTTGTTGAACTGTCAAAATGAAACCGATTCCGATTGATTATGTGTTACGCAATTAGGGTGCAGGTCAATGTCAGCAACAAAATATGATTCGCGAGCGTAACATTTATTTTAATGATTAAAATCATCAATACAACTCTTATGTTCATATCATCCTATTGAATGACTATTTCATGAAGTATATGTCATGTTTGTTACGCTCCCGAATCATATTTTAATCAACATTCAACATGACACGAACCTGCGAACTGCAAAACGCGGGCTTCCTAGTGCATCCCCCCCATTTTTTTTTTTTCTGAATGGGAAATCATCAAATGACCCCTCCCGCTCTGGGTGGAGCGGAAGGGAGTGTCAGACTCTTACTGACTAAAACCCACCCGTGTTCCTTCCTTAGCCCTTTATGTTCCAAGGCAGCGGTAACCCTTTCGGATTTCGGCATCCCCCTTAATAATCACTCAGGCGTAATGTATTTTTACATTTCTAACGTAACCATCACCCCACAGGACCCGGAGAAGAGGCCAACAGCGATCGAGCTGATGAAGCATGAGTTCGTGAACGGCAACTTCGATGCTAAGCCTCTGAGGGACTTACTGCTGGAGTACAGGGCTGAGGTCGTCGAAGAAGAGGTGCTGGATGATGACTCTGAGGTCAGTAGAATTATAAAATAGAGATTTAAAATATTTCTTGAGAAAAAAGTGAAAGAACATTATGTAGAAGGAAGTTTTTCAAGTTACCAAGTTACCTTAGCTTGTATAGAACTGAGCTAACTAGAAAATATTTGAATAATCTCCTTGAATGATTGGTAAAAGTCATGTTTGCTATAGCCAGTAATGTAGTTAAAGACAAATAAACAAACAAGTCTTATCAGCGTGGCTATTCACAACCATCCGACAGGCTATCGTATCACAAACGACACTTTTCGATAAACAATAAACGTCTACTCCGAAGTAGTATCGGCCGAATGTTCGGCCGTTTCCTGCTACGAAGTTACTATTTGGTTCGGTCTGTTCCGATCCTACACTCTTTCGAATATTGACTATGGCCCCGACCCAACTGAGCTGATCCGAACTTTTTTCGCATTTTTCAATAATATTCGGTTCGGCCATGTGTCGGTCCGATCCGAACATTCGCACTTTGCACTTCGGAGTAGGCCCCCTGATTTGCCTTGTCCCCGAAAGCAAACAGCTGTCTGAAGGATAGCGGTCATATATTGACAACACGGTTAGCGAAGTGGCTGAGCGATTGGACTGCTGCGCTGCGTGTCGCGGGTTCGATTCCCGCACAGAACAAATATTTGTACGTCCTACATATTAATGCTTGTGTTATGGTAACAAGATGGCTGATAAACTACTTATATCATATATACTCAGAACAAATACTGTTCTGAGTCTGGGTGTTTTTCTATCTATAAGATGTATGTATTTACAAAAAAAAAATGTATATAAGTAGTTTATCAGCCATCTTGTTACCATAACACAAGCATTAGGTTGCTTAGCTTGGGACTAGATGGCGCTGTGTGAAATGTCCAGGGATATTATTATTATTATATTAGATTTAAACTGACAAAATTTTCGGGTTTTGTAATTGTGAACAGCGTTTATAAGACTCCTACGATAACATTGATTTATGTACGATGCGGCAGCGTATCGAGTGGTTGTGGTATTTTAGAATTTGTTTTTATATTCTTTTCTAGACACAACGATGACTATATTCAAAATTCATCTAAAATATTCTGCCTTATAATTATTTATTGAAGAAATATTGATAATCATATATAAGGTGCTATAAAAATATCTGCCACGGCTTTAATGGGAGGTAGTATTGTGTTTATAGATTACAATAGTGAAGAACTTTCGTACCCCGGAACAGTTAATTCACGACCGAGTGGCCGCCGCGCACGGCGGCATTGTTTGATAAGAATGGCAACAGTGTATGAATGAACGTCGCCGGCGTTTTTTAATTGAATTCAGTGCGGTGCGGTAACAGCTTACAAGTCTACGGGATGGTTTTATACTAATAAATCAATTCAAATTTATACGTACATTTTTTTTGTATGAAAAAAAATATGACGAATAATCAATAATTTATCTTTACTATTGTAATCTATAAACACAATACTATCTCCCACTGCAGCCGTGGCAGATATTTTTATAGCACCTTATATAATTATACCTATTATCTCTGTAATATTTATCTATATCTCTCTGAAAGTAACAAAATATATTTGTAACGATATTAATAACACTGTGTTTGCTTCTATTGCACGCTTACTAACCCGCTTGCCTCTTTTCGATGCGACTCGCAATGTACAGTCTAAATCGAGGAGAGGCAAGAAGAATAAGGAGCAGTACCAGAGAATTGGTTAGTATATAATGTTGATATACATACATATCTGTGATGACATTTTATCTTATTGAACTCAGAATCTTAGATAATTATCGTGTTTTGAAAAATAGACTCTATGTTATAAGTGATAAAGTTTAATTTCCATTGCAACCGAAATTTATTTTGGACATAAAATAAATGGTCATCAATAATGAACTTCGCGATTCGCGATTTAGTTTCTAAACTTGTGAACAAAAATGTGTTTTTGGAGAAACAACTGTAGTACAGTCAACAGCAAAAGTAGATGATCAAAATCAGAAATTCAATACTAATGAACGGAGTTCGCAGCTATATGGCAGCTATACTAGTAGTAAATGTTTGGTATAATTTACAATCACATACTTTTGAATTACTTCGACGCCACATAGTTCTGACGCGAACTCCGTCCGCGAAATTAGTATTGAATTTCTGATTTTGATCATCTACTTTTGCTGTTGACTGTACCTATACATAAAAAAAAGTTCAGTTTGTGCCACATAACTTTTTAAATAGTAGCGCATAGTCAGTCTGAAATCAACTTAATTTATAGTAACATAAAGTTGACATTCGTTTAAGTGGAAAAAACATATTGAAAGCAGAGATTTGATTAGACTTGCTTAACAGAAGTAAATATCATTTATCTAAGATTCTGAATATGAATATTTTAATTTTATTTATTATAATATTTTAATTTATTATTTATTTTATTTATCTTCGGAACTGCTTAAACCAACCGATGGAACAATTTCTACTTCCATTCCGTCGATGATGATAAACGTAATATTGATTCTTTTACAAAATGTTTTACATTATAGAAGAAATATCTGTTTACCTTTAAGAATAGAAACCCCCATCAGCTAAAAAGTATTAAGGATCCATGCTTTTGATGGTCAGAGTTCCAACTAACATACGTGGCAGGTCCAGTCATGCTCACTTAAATGTCTCACTGGTGGTGGCGCGTGTGTTGGATCATTCGGTTCCCTACGAAATGGTTGAGCTGGGTGGTGCTGATCCACGCGTCATGTTCGTGAACGGGCGCCATCTGTTGAGACTGGTCATCTCTTAACTGCCAGGGCTTATTTTTAATTTTATATTTTAATTTGTTTCTTTACATTGCTCTCACATATAGAAGCAATAAGAATAATGTACCCAGGATTTTGTAAAAATATCTTGATTTAAAAGAGTGTCCGTGGAGTTTCTTGCCCGTTCTTCTCCATAAAGATCTACGCTTTGGAATGGGCAACTAGCTTCAACTTTCTGACTAACTGACCGACTATTTAATTTTGACAATTCAAAAGTACCTGTATATGGTTTAATTGAAATAAATGATTTGAGTTTGAGTTTTTTTGAGTAGTTCAGCTTTATGTAGCAAGCCCTAGATCCGACTTCCTAACGATATGCATTTTAGACGATGGTCGAAGCTCTTGGCTGCTAGACCATCATTCCATTCATTTGTAGTTGGTCCATAATTCATTTACCTTAAGGCCTACGCAGACCGGGGCGGCATGGCAAGGGATTTTGCCGTGAGTCAGCGCACACTGGCCGCTTAGATACCGCGGCATTCCAGCACTTTGCCACGGCATGCCCGCTTCTCTACCCCCGTCGCCGCACCCCGCAGTATATCACTACGAGCGCCGGAGTCCGTGGCATGCCGTTGCCTACCGCAGTATGCCACGGCATCCCGCCACGGGAGCCTGTGGCGCGTCTTTTAATGCCGTGCGATAAAATCCTTTTCAATGCCACGGCATCATTTTAAAGCATAGCAATTTATGTCGTATTTCTGTAACAGTACGGTTGAATGTCTATTAGTAAAAATTAAAATCCCTTGCCATGCCGTCCCGGTCTGCGTAGGCCTTTAGTGTGGCATACACACAAGCGACACGCGTCGACGACGGAGACAAATGCAAGTGTGGACAAAATGCCGCTCGTGTATTTGAGCACCGTACTCAAAAACACGAGAGGGGTCCTTGCCTAAATAATAACAGCCGCACAGGTCGATCGATCAGGTTAAGCTACGCTTGCCGCGGTTGGTCTGTGGATGGGTGACCATCTTTACATTCCGAGACCCCTCCGTGCCTCGGAAAGCACGTTAGGCCGTTAGTCCCGGCTGTCATTCGTGGTTACGGGTCGTCAGAAGCCCGAAAGTCTGACAATCAGTCTTACCAAGGGGTGTCGTGTTACCCAGTAACAAAAGTCCCCAAAATCAAACTACCATGATTTCGAGTATCATTTCAATAGTCAGTAAACATTTATCTGAGTATCTAATAAATATGACAGTTTGTCAGGGCCCTAAAGTTGGATTGGCCCTCCGGGGTCGCAGGATACATAATAATTATTTGTCTCATTTATCAAGGCTACATAGGTTACATGATTCTATATTTTTTTAAATTATTATATTTTTTTCTTTTCGGTTTAAAAAAATCCTTTCATTTAAAAAAACTGTCTAATTGTTGTAACAATACGTTAATGTGACGTGTGGTTGGTTTACATTGCAAACGAATCGGACGCCCAGCCGCTAGATCGTCCGCCTGCGTCGAAGGTATACACTCGAATATTAACTAGATAACATATTATCTATATTTATTGATTCATATAAAATAAGTGTACTTACTGCTATATTAATAAATAGCCTGTTTAACGATTTCCTATAAGTTTTGGTAAACTTATAATATTGCAGATCATTTCATACAGTTATGTAATTTTTTTGAATATGTCTTTAAAACTTTTTTTACACATGAGTTGTGAGTTGCGGATAATGTAGTGGGCTGCAATTGTATTGTTATTACTACTTATGAGCCTATATTATTGTTATTTGTAAACATTTTATATTGTAGCTGCCGGTCGATTCTGTAAAAATCTCACCGTAAAAACTCAAGTGAAGTGAGCTTGATGTGAGTTGTCAGTAGGGTCAATCCCTAGCATTATTTGGAATGACAGCTCACTCCACGCTCACTTCACCTAAGTGTTCACGGTGAGATGTTTACAGAATCGCACTGCTGTTTATTGTCCTAGAATAAATAAAATAAAGCCTTGTTTACACATGAGTCTCGCATGGAAATTATCGCCTTTGGGAACTCTCGTATAAACAAGACTTTACGGAACGCCTATTTACGTAAAGTGAAACAGGCCATAACTCTCGGTTCTTGAAAGTCTGAGCCCTGATGCAATAGTCTAATAGAACATGACTTCCGAAACCCAGGGTTTCAGTAACTAATATTATGCTTTGCAATATAATTAATACTTTTTGCCATTTTTTTTTCCTAAATTTTATCTAATGATTTAATTATTTATTTAATTACGTGTCTAATTTTATACATTTTTTATGTGCAGGAGCCGCGCAGCTCTCATATACCTATGGAGGAAGATGACTCGACCTCCGTCCGCTCCGGCGACACGCCAGATGTCAAGAGTACGTATTACTACATAATAGGGTAGTTGCCTGGGTAAAAAATTAATAATTATATTTAGTCCGTCAGTTAGATTATCGAAAAATAATGGACACGTATTTTTTCTTTTGTCAATCAAACAAAAAATGACAAAGATAAAGCGCGTCAAAATTTGTGAGTGGGGGGTCGTGACGTCACTTGCTTGCAAAAGTGTCGCAAGCCAGTGACGTCACGCGGAACTTTAACGGGCGATATCTTCATATTTTTTTTTATATAATTGACAAAAGAAAAAATACGGGTCCAATATTTTTTGATAATCTAACTGACGGACTAATTAGTTTATTTTTAGGAAAATAGCCTATTATAAATATTAGAATTACTTGGTGAAACATGTTGTGTTCGATTTACCTACGTATTATTGTGACTTTCATACGTACTTTTTATCCTTATTTGCAACTCTTTTGGGTGTTATAAGTTTAAATACGAGTTATTTTAAAAGTCTAAAACGTTATTTTTTTAAACGAAATGTTTTTGTTTTGTCACTGTTTGATTCAATGTTCACTGTTATGAAAGAAAGAAAATGCATTTATTTAGCATAGACTAAAATACACACAACACACCAGATACATATATTAGATAAAAAACAAAATGATAAAATCAAATAAAAGGTATAAACTCCGATGTAAGAAATTAGCAGGAAAGTGTGGCCTCATGGCTGCATCAAAAAGGTCCAGTTCAGCAAAAGTGCCAGACAACTAGTGCCTGACGCTGGTTTTCAACTGGACCAGAAGGCCAATTCTCGTAATTTAAAACGTTCAAAATCTAGTCGCAGTCTCATCTCAGCGACAAACAAATGTCAAAAACTTCTCAAAATGTAGGGAAATTAGAAGCATTTTTTGACAGATTGAGACTGAGATCAGACTGTGAACGGTCTTAAAATTACGAGAATTGCCCCTCTGGTATCAGTCTGAGATACAAATGTGACGTAGTATCGCTGGTCACTCGTTGTTTATAATATAATGTCTCCGCGCAGTGTCGGACGAGCCCCACGCGGGCACCACCCCCGCCGCCCCCGCCGCGCGCGCGCCGCCCTCCCCGCCGCCCGCCGCGCCCGCGCCGCCCGCGCCCGCGCCGCCCGCGCCCGCGTCGCCCGCGGCGGCCGCCGCCGCCAAGCGGCCGCACGAGGACTCGCACCCGCCTGCTGACAGGAAACCGCCCGTAAGTATTACATGAACATTATCAAACTAACTTAAAAAGAACTTGAGAGGTGTCAGGGACACCCGGATGGAACGAAGTTCAAAGAGAGAGAGGGAGACAGACAGAAACACGCGCACGCCGCACGGCTTACAACTATAGCAAAAAGTGTCGTTCCAACTTTTGGTCTTAATTTTTTCCGTCTAGCCCCCTTTCGCAACAGGCGATAAGGAACTTCGTGCCAAAAAAACATTAAATAGATAGCACATCAAAATCGACGCACGTGACACAGGAGAGACGGTGATCAATAGATTTGTTTTATAAAGTTAAAAAAAAAATATTTATGTTCTGTCATGGTCAAATGTTACAAAGAACCAACTCTGCTCTTAAATCTAACAAAAGCTGGCTGTGTTGTAAAAAAAAATACAAAAAATATTATGATCCTACAAAATTTGAAACCCACTGTGAAGACAGATTCGAAACAAATAATAAGGCAGAATCTTTAGTAGTCGAAGTGAGGTTATGTACAGTAACCAAAGGAGATAAATAACCAGGGTCGTCGAATGTAAATGAAGTTTAATAAGAAACCGATGGATATTTTCTAATAAAATTTAATTTAAATAGAAAACAAACAATTTGTTAAAATTTATCAAATAAAACATTCAAAAACATCAATCGGTTTCTTATTAAACTTCAACTATATCCGACGATCTTGGGGGCCTACTCCGAAGTGCAAAGTGCGAATGTTCGGATCGGACCGACACATGGCCGAACCGAATATTATTGAAAAATGCGAAAAATGTTCAGATCGGCTCAGTTGGGTCGGGACCATAGTCAATATTCGAAAGAGTGTAGGAGTGTAGGATCGGAACCGACCGAACCAAATAGTAACTTTGTAGCAGGAAACGGCCGAACATTCGGCCGATACTACTTCGAAGTAGATCCCCTGGTTACTTATCTCCTTTGGTGACCGTACAAATAAATTAATGTTGTACTTCGATAAGATTAACCATACTTTTCATTTGTCTTCCAGGCACCAAAAAAAGAAAAAGGCCCCGCCCCCTTACCCCCCTCGGGCGCCCCCGTGCCCCCTCCCCCGACCCCTCCCGCGCCCCCCGCCGCCCGCAAGCCGCCCGCGCCCCCGCCCCCCGCGCCCCCACCCGGCGCCCCCGCCACACCCACGAGCACGCCGCCCCGCACGCCAGCGTCGTCGTCGCCGCAGAAGCTTGTAGCAGAGGAAGTTACAGAAGCCTTGCCTGCTGCTACCGCGGGCAGGCTCATTGTGGACCAGGTATGTTTGTGATTATTTTACTGCCCATCCTATTCCAGATCGCCCTAGAGAAAACGAAAGTTACGACATACTTTTTTACCACATTTGTTCGGATGGACAGCTATTGTCACACGAAAGTGAGCCCACAGTCCCCACAAACCAACCTCAAAAGTGTAAAATCGAAAGAAATCTCTCGATGGACCGAGTTTTATGTTTCAGTTCAGTATTAGAACAAAAAATCGGAAGTAATCGCAATACACTTTGATGATTTAAAAACTGAAATAGCGCGACGACTGAATGGTTCGTTCCTTATGTGAAAAAATATCTTCGCTTTGAACTAGTAAAATAATAAACCTTTTTTTTTTGGCTGGGAATCAAATAACTTCTCCCGCTCTGGGCTCTGGGCGAATCGGGAGGGCATGTCAGACTTTCACTGACTAAAACCCACCCGTGTTCCTTCAGTTGCCTGTGCCAAGGGCCACGGTATCTCTATCGAACAACCCGCAGCCCTGGCAGGCATCGGACTCCGTCCCTTAGTGCTGACATCTCTTTGAGGCGAAAAAATAACCAACCTACATTATCAATTTTAATCCACAGGTATGCAGAGACGCCGAAAAAGCAGTAGAAAGCAAAAAATCCGACCCAGAAGAGAAATCCAAACAGGAAGAAGTCAACGAAAAACCAAAGCCAACAGAAAAATCCGACACAAGAACAAAACCAGACGTCAAAGACAAAACCTACTCCAGAAGCAACTCGGCAGAAGAGTCAGAAGTTAAACGGGATAAGAGTAGACCGAATTCTATACACGAAAGAGACGTGAGAGACAGTAAGAGAGATTCGTTAGAGAAGACTGGTATAGAAGTAAATAGAGTTAGTGCAGAAGTGCATCGGTTAGAAAAGAATTATTCTAGGTCCTCCTCTGTGGATGAGGAACGGTTTGACGATAAGAGAAGAGAGAAGAGTGATAGAAGATCGCAGCATAATGCTGTGGAAATAAGGCCTATTACGGTGAGTGCAAATTTCTTGTATAAGCTTTTGAACACTGACTATGACAATAAAATTGTTAAAAAGATATGACGTTGTTAGAAATTTACCCAAGGTTTAAACAATATCAAGACCCGTAAAACAACATTTAATTAATGTTATTTTATTTTTTTGCCTTCTTTTCGTGTCAATGACCTACTCAAGTTTTGTCCGACTGGTATGTAGTTATTTGTTCTAAAATCAACAAAATTACAGTATTTTTATCGCGAAAATTGAATGAAAATCAATATATTTCGATTTAAAATTGTCGAATCTTTGTCAGGAAAACGGTAATATACATTCTGTTTAATCTAGGCATAACCCTGAGTATTTTTTAGTAATTCTAGCTTCGATCAATAATAGAACTAGATTCCCGATAAGCGCTTCAAAAACGGCCCGAAAAATAAGACCACAAATACTTTTGTAGACTTATTTCAAATTAGTATGTTTTTAACCTACTAACACTTACCTACCTACTTACACTTTAAGTTTCATTTTAGAATAAATGACTGAAAATTTAAAAATACAATGATTTTATTTTCAAGCGACATTTTAAATATATTTTGCAATAGTAATTAAACTTAATGTTTAAGCATTAAGGTTTATAATAATATTGTTAATATTATTAAACTTTTTTCTAAGAAATGTAGATGTTTACGTGTGTGCAAACGTGGCCACTTGAGCGACTGATTTTTGTTCCTGATCCTTAATCTAGTACTATTATTGATCGAAGAATTCTAGCAACAGTTATTTATTTATTTAAACTTTTCGCACGAAAAGGTACAAAGGCGGACTTAATGCCTTAGGCATTCTCTACCAGTCAACCAAGGGTGGTGAAGAGATTAGATGGCAGGTGCTTTGATTGAGAGGGACAATGATAAAAAAAACTCTTAAAACTAGGTACACTAATACATAAATAGGTTATAAAGTTATTGAGTTTTTTTTTCAATGTCTTAATTTATTTTTTCACCTTTCCAGCCCCCACAACCGAAAGAACCAGACCCGCCTAAAGAGACAACGAAACCGCCCGCCCCCGTCCCGCCCACACCGCACACGCACGCCACACAACACACGCCGCCCACGCAGACTGTGCTCGTGACGTCACCCACGCCACTCCCAGCCGTCTCGCCTGTGGTGGTGGCGGTGAAGGAAAGTGTAGTGGTGGTACGTTTGCTGTCAATTTTGTCAAGATAAATTAAAGTGGATGCTCCAAGGTAGCCCGCGAAATTCAAATTTTCTTACGTTTTTTGCAATTTGCTGGTCAGTACTAAGTTGTACATTGAATAAAATATGATTCGCGGCCGTAACAAATATGTATTTACAGAATTATAATTATTAAAGTCATCAACACAACTCTCTAAGATCAAGTAATCCTACTGAATGACTATTTCATGAAATCTTGTCATTTTAGGATTATGCTAACTTAACAAGTTGTATTACTGATTCTAATGATTATAATTCTGTAAATACATATTTGTAATAAATGGAATTTTAGAGATAATCGTAATCGCATTACAATTTTTTTTTTTTTTTTACGAAATTTTTCTTTGATAGATGTTAACAAAACTATATATGATACAGGTAGAACCGAACAGCTTAGCTGCGACCACGCCGGCCGGGCTCGTCACTGTCACTACCACGCATCCGCCGGTCCTCAGTACTGCTGCCAATGTGAGTAACCACATCAGACCAGGGGACCTCAAAAAATCAGCTGCTCCCTATATTTTGACGAGTTATGCGAACACAAATGTAGGGAACAGCTGATTTTTTTTTTGCGATTTCAGTTTTGGTCCCATAGTAAAAGTTGTTCATAATGATGAGTACAATGACCTCTTAAGAGGTTGCTGGTGTTTTACAAATAACCCTGTATAGTCGGTCAGTTAGAAAGTTGAAGCTAGTTGCCCATTCCAAAACGTAGATCTCTATGGAGAAGAACGGGCAAGAAACTCCACGGACACTCTTTTAAATTAAGATATTACAAAATCCTGGGTACATTTTTCTTGTAGCGTCTATATTCTCAATTTTCTATATTGCGCGAAGTTGTGCGATATCGCCTCATTTCGTACGATGGCTATGTCGATTTCGTAGTTTTCGATGACGTTATAAATGAATGTTATTCGAAGTTGTAAGAACTGTGTGGAGACAAGTGTCGCTAGAATCTTCTTTTGGTTGGACTATACAGCGTGTAACGGAAGGGGGGTATCAACCCTGAAGGAGGTGAATGTGCTCATGAAACTCAACAACTTTCCCCAAAGAACATAGGTCGAAATATGAAAAAAAAATTTGGCCCTCCCATAGTAAATCAATCAGCTGGTAGTCAGTTTTGTAAGGGAGGGCCAAATTTTTTTTTCATATTTCCACCTATGTTCTTTGGGGAAAGTTGTTGAGTTTCATGAGCACATTCACCTCCTTCAGGGTTGATACCCCCTTCCGTTACACACTGTATTTTGTCCCACCGCTGGGCCTTCCCTTGTTCCTTCCAAAGTTCCCCGTCTTGAGCGAACTCTGGTCATGTTGGGCCTGCAAACCTCGTTAGATCGTCACACCACCTTCGCCATGGTCTACCTCGACGGCGCTGTCCTTCTTCAGGCGCCCATTGCTAGTAGAATAGTCGTTTTTTTTTTTCACAAAATTTTCTTTAACTGAAACTTTGTAAACTTTAAAGTAATCTAAACGGTTATATGGTGGATGGAAAGGTCCTTTGAAGCGCGCTTTAGCTAGCATTGTCATGTCGGAACAAACATTTTCTTTAATATTTTATACTATTACTAGCTGACCCGGCAAACGTTGTTTTGCCATATAAATTATTTCTATCTGCCCGGCGCTACGTCGTTCGCGTGGTGTCCTACCCCCTACCCTATCCCTACCCTACTCCTACCCTACTCCTACCCTACTCCGACACTACTCCGACACTACTCCTACCCTACTCGTACCCTACTCCTACACTACTCCTACCCTACTGCGACACTACTCCTACCCTACTCCTACCCTACTCCGACACTACTCCGACACTACTCCTACCCTACTCCTACCCTACTCCTACCCTACTCCTACCCTACTCCTACCCTACTCGTACCCTACTCGTACCCTACTCGTACCCTACTCGTACCCTACTCCTACACTACTCCTACCCTACTCTTACCCTACTCTACTCCTACCCTACTCGTACACTACTCCTACCCTACTCCTACACTACTCCTACCCTACTCGTACCCTACTCCTACCCTACTCCTACCCTACTCCTATCCTACTCCTACCCTACTCCTACCCTACTCCTACCCTACTCCTACCCTACTCCTACCCTACTCCTACCCTACTCCTACCCTACTTTTACCCTACTCCTAACCTACTCCTACCCAGAAACCATCCAGCAGTGCGATTCTCTAACCATCTCACCGTGAAAAGTTAGGTGAATTGAGCTTAGAGTGAGCTGTCAATAGTGTCAATCCCTAGCATTAGCTGGGAATGACAGCTCACTCCACGCTCACTTCACCTAAGTTAACACGGTGAGATTTTTACAGAATCGATCGGCAGGAACCCGTTGAAATATACACACAAAATTTCATCCAAATCGGCCCAGCCGTTCTCGAGTTTTAGCGAGACAAACTAACAGCAATAATTGATTTTTATATATATAGATAGAACAACCGTTTTTCACTTTTCCAGCTCCCGCCAAACGCCGTAACGATATCAACCACACCACCAATAGCAGACGAAGTAGTCATCGTCGGCTTGGGCTCCTCATCTGACGACGACTGCTTCGCGCCTTCGTCGCTGGACTCGTTAGACTGCACACACTATAGCGGTAAATATCTATACACAACATTGTATGTATAGACGCCAACACATAATAATAATAAGCTACTAATAACTGTCAAATTTCTTTAATAGATTTTCAACGTTTTCGCTAAAGCTTTAAGGTTCAAGGTTGATTGGGAAAATTTGACAGTTTCGGGTAGCTTGACCTGCTGGCGTCTGGGGGTCTACTCCGAAGTAGTATCGGCCGAATGTTCGGCCGTTTCCTGCTACGAAGTTACTATTTGGTTCGGTCGGTTCCGATCCTACACTCCTACACTCTTTCGAATATTGACTATGGTCCCGACCCAACTGAGCCGATCCGGACTTTTTTCGCATTTATCAATATTTAACAGAGGATCCTTTGTATGTCGACTAATAATATGCGCTGCAAGCAGGAATAGTCCTTGCGGTGGTCAGATATAGATTTTGACGATAGTACATAACATGACACCTGAGGGGCAATTCTCGTAATTTAAAACGCTCAAAATCTAGTCGCAGTCTCATCTCGGCGACAAACAAATGTCAAAAATGTAGGAAATTCGAGGTATTTTTACAGATTGAAACTGAGATCAGAGGGGCAATTCTCGTAATTTTAAGAACGTTGACAGTCTGATCTCAGTCTCAATCTGTCAAAAAATACTTCTAGTTTCCATTTATTCTAAAATGAAACTTAGTCTAAGTAATAAGGTTAAAAACATACTAATTTGAAATAAGACCACAAAAGTATTTGTGGTCTTATTTTTCGGGCCGTTTTTGAAGCGCTTATCGGGAATCTAGTACTATTATTGATCAAAGAAAAAATACAAGGAGTAAATCGCTTTTGAATAAAGCCGAGTGTATACATGCTTTTGCTCGTGACTTTACCTATAGTACACACTTCGTCTGTAATGGAGGGCGAGCCTATTGGCACCAACCCGGCACAAATCCAGACTCCAGGCTCCTGCTGAGAGATTCTAATAACACAGTCCGACCTGGGAATCGAATCCAGGACATCATGCCTTTTCCTTTCCCTTTTCATAAATCTGAAATCCTACTTCCTACTAATATTATAAACGTGAAAGTTTGGATGGATGGATGGATGATTGTTACTCTTTCACGCAAAAACTACTGAACGGATTTGGATGAAATTTGGCACACACATGGTTTATAACCACGATACTTTTTATCCCGATATTCCCACGGGATTGAAACTTATGCGGGTGTAACCGCGGGGCGCGGCTAGTAGTAATGAATAAACTTATATTAATTGTTTGTTTACAGAAAAAACTCGTGGTCGACGATTAGACAGCAGTGAGGTCCTCATTCTAAGTCCTACGGCTGCAGCCACTGACTCCGGAGTGTTCGACGATAGTGTTACTAACGGACTGAATTTGGTGAGTTTATTACTACTATTACTAAAACCTTCGGCTTGTACTGACTGAAAAGACTACACTGAGGAAATGCGAAAAATATACAACGTGTTTTTTTATATCCTATAAATCTAGGGGGTCATTGTACTCATCATTATGAACAACTTTTACTATGGGAACAAAACTGAAAGCGCGAAAAAAAAAATCAGCTGTTCCCTACATTTATGTTCGTAAGCTCGTCAAAATGTAGGGAACACCAGATTTTTGTTTCCCGTTTTCGGGTTTAGTCCCATAGTAAAAGTTGTTCATAATGATGAGTACAACGACCCTCTAGAGTCAGGGATATATAAAAAAAAAAACACGTTGTATTTATGCAGACTATAGTTTACTACATGACTTTGTAAGAGATAAAAAAAAGAAACATTTTTTTCAACTCTATTATAGCAATGATAAAAAAAAGAACTCATAATATATCATACGTTTTCCATGGAACTATACGACGCGCATTTAATGTAACAAAGTGTGGTTTATTCGCTGGTTGTATGCCTTACACTAAAAATCTCGCGGAAGCAGAAGCACTCCATCTGTAACGCGTTGGCGTCACGCCTTTTTACCACTATAAAATAAATAAATAAAATAAAATATCTTTATTTCAGACATGTAACAGTCCATACGTTGTTAGTGGATAGTAACAGATTATATATTATAAATTCTGAGCTGCCCTTGTATGAAAAGTTTCAAAACTCGATATTATTTTCATCTCGCATCTCATTTTCAACATTCTCTTCAACAGGACACATCCCACGTCTCAGTAGTTACGGTCGGTAACGAAGAGGTGCGAGTTCGAGACTCGGCCGCTACACACATTGCGCTCGGATCCGTCAGTACGCGACTTAGTCCCGACAGCTTTGAGAGGTAAGGATATAACAGTAACACAATATAAAATAACGTCTACATTTTGCAAATGTTTAAGTGCTGTAGCGGTATCTACAACGCCACATGCGAACACCGCGTCATACTGATGTCACGCAAATCCTGCATCTCGCAAGCAGAGTTTACCGCGCAATTAGCATAGATACAATTTCCCAACATCAATCGTTGGGCAGTTGCCCGCCAGACACAACACCCGTCTGGTCGGAGGATCCTCCCTTTTCTATGGAGGATGAGTGGACTTTACACCCCGTTCCTTATACCTCTGTACACCCAATTAAGCACATCTAATAATATTTAATTGTTTGAATTACCACTTCGCTCTCTTTTTCTCTCCTAAATTTTGCTGTGCCCGACAGTGTCCATATTGATCTTTTAAAATAAAAAATCAAAAGTCATTTATTCAAATTAGGCTGAGAATCAGCACTTTTCGAACGTCAAAATTACAAAAGACAGTCCCCCAAAAACGCCCGCCATTCACCACTTCCTAGTGCTATCGCTGGGAAGAAGAAGTGGCGCAACAAACTCCCTAGCACCTTTTACCTTGCATATACCATCTATGTAACACATATGGAATGCAATAAAGGTTTGAGTATTGAGTATTAATGCAGAGTACTGACTGTATATAGAAATAGAAATATCCCTGGACATTGCACACAGCGCCATCTAGTCCCAAGCTAAGCAACCTAATGCTTGTGTTATGGTAACAAGATGGCTGATAAACTACTAATATACATTACTTATATATGTTGGCAATAGCGCCGCTTTCTAAGTAAGTTTCCCGAACTTGACAGCTTGCTCAGCCTAAAAGGTGGAACTATAAACTCTACACTCAACAGTCGACCATCGATAACATTTATATTTTTGCCTTTGATCTAACCATCAATAACTTTCGCAGCAGATCCCAGTCAGACAGCGGCTCAGTAGCGTCATCATCATCGCGCGTGCTGCAGGACGCAGACTCGCTGGCCACCAGCGCCACCACGGCCTCGCAGCCCGACCTGCACCTCGCGAGTCTCAATGTCAACGTCAATGGTGGAGCCAGGTACTTATAACACACTAGCCAACCCGACAGACGTTGTCCAAATTTCAATAGTTCATACAAAAATAAAAAACTTATGCGGGTAAAACCGCGGGGCGCAGCTAGTAAATATTATAAACTTGAAAGTTTGTATGGATGGAAGGAGGTTTATTACTCTTTCACGCAAAAACTACTGAACGGATTTAGATGAAATTTAGTACACAGATGGTTTATAACCAGGGGGTCTACTCCGAAGTGCAAAGTGCGAATGTTCGGATCGGACCGACACAGCCGAACGTTCGAATCTGCTAAGTTGGGTCGGGACCTTAGTCAATATTCGAAAGAGTGTAGGAGTGTAGGATCGGAACCGACCGAACCGAAATAGTAACTTAGTAGCAGGAAATGACGAACATTCGGCCGATACCACTTCGGAGTAGACCCCCAGGATTAACATGTAGGATACTTTTTATCCCGATATTCCCACGGGATCGAAACTTATGCGGGTGAAACCGCGGGGCGCAGCTAGTAATATTATAAACGCGAAAGTTTGTAGAGATGGATGGATGGATGTTTGTTACTCTTTCACGCAAAAACTACTGAACGGATTTGGATGGGCACACAGATGGTTTATAACCAGGATTAACATATAGGATACTTTTTATCCCGATATTCCCACGGGATCGAAACTTATGCGGGTGAAAACGCGGGGCGCAGCTAGTATACTATACGAAATGACAGTTGTTTTTGGTGCCGATTCAAAGTGCCCCGCTCGAGCGTCTCAGGAACTAAAACAAATGGTCGTCGTGTGGTTTTGGTACATCTCCGATGATTTAGGTGTAACACTTTTATACCATGTTTAAAGCAAATAAAGACTTATCTAAATCGTGGAATAAAACTTTTTTGTATATTTTGTGTTTACTACGAGATTATCATGAGAGTATGCGCATCTTGTAAAACTCACTATCAAAAACGTCGCTGATAGTTGAACTGGTTTCTTATTATTATTGATATTTGCGCGAACTTGCATTTAATTTGCTAATCCATTGTTACAGAGTCAATACAGACCAGACAGAGAACCTAGACAATGGCGAGCCTGTAGTACTTAGAAGAAAGCAGCAAGACGGGCAGCCTACCAACAGGATACAAAGGTAAATAGTAATTACACACTAAAATTAAAAAAAAAACCGGCCAAGGGTTCCGTAACATTATCTATAAAAATCATGTCTGTTGTATGGGAGCCCCCCTTAAATATTTATTTTATTTTAATTTTTATTATTAAAGTAAAAATATAACTGAGTATTTTGTGAATATTTCAAATGCCTACCTGTTGCCATTATTGATATCGAGCAAAAAAGGGCAAAAAACCGCGATTTTTGTATGGGAGCGCCCCCCTTAAATATTTATTTTATTTTTAGTATTTGTTGTTATAACGACAACAGAAATACATAATTTGTGAAAATTTCAACTGTCTAGCTATCGCGGTTCTTGAGATACAGCCTGGTGACAGACAGACGGACAGACAGCGAAGTCTTAGTAATAGGGTCCCGTTTTTACACTTTAGGTACGGAACCCTAAAAACTGATTGAATTATAAGTATATTATATTATACTCGTATTAACAGTATGTATGTGTATATAACCTATTTATGTATTTGTGTACCTAGTTTTAAGAGTTTTTTTTTATCATTGTCCCTCTCAACCAAAGCACCTTCAATTTTAATCTCTTCACCACCCTTGGTTGACTGGTAGAGAATGCCTAAGGCATTAAGTCCGCCTTTGTACCTTTTTCTGCGAAAAGTTTAAATAAATAAATAAATGATTATAGCTAGTTATTTGGTCTTACACGGTGCTCCCATACCAACATGGAAAGGTCACCCGTATTTGGCCACAAACAAATTCGAGTCCGCGCATTCGATTCCGCAGTATTTGTTGATCTACACAGCCGATCCGAAGTAATCCGAAGCCGATCCGAAGTAAGCCTTTACATATTCGGCTTTCATTCGGTTCTTGTCGATCGGCAAACTTCGTTCGGCATCAACCAGCGCTGAATCATGTTAGGTAGGGTAGGTTCTTGCTTAGGTAGGTTCTTGCTTCGTTAAATTTCGTACACAAGTCTATAGTTGATACATTATACGTTTTTGTAATATTTAAAGATTTCGGATATTTTACTGTAACTAACACCCTACACACCCACATTCACACCATCATTCAACATCTCAGCACACTTCACCAGCACACTACACATTACACTATACCTATTTTTTTATTATTATTCTATTTTTTTCTTCTTTTGGTTAATTTTTTAAAATTATAAGCACATGTGTTCTTTTTCTAAATAATAACAGCCGCACAGGTCGATCGGTCAGGTTAAGCTACGCTTGCCGCGGTTGGTCTGTGGATGGGTGACCATCTTTACATACCGAGACCCCTCCGTGCCTCGGAAAGCACGTTAAGCCGTTGGTCCCGGCTATCATTCGTGGATCTTTGACAGTCGTTACGGGTAGTCAGAAGCCCGAAAGTCTGACAACCAGTCTTACCAAGGGGTATAGTATTACCCAGTAACTGGGTTGTGGAGGTCAGATAGGTAGTCGCTTCATGTAAAATACTGGTATTCAGCTGCATCCGGTTAGACTGGAAGCCGACCCCAACATAGTTGGGAAAAGGCTAGGAAAATGATGATGTTTTCTTTTTTTCCCTACATAATTTGTCGAGTTATAAAATTAACCATTGTAATGAAATGTTAATTAGGTTTAATTCGGGGGGAGAGCCTGGCGATCCGTCACACAGGGTATCCTAGTATGGACGCCAGTCTCTCACAAAGGATCATATTTTTACATTTTGTCAAAACGCTATATTTCTTGTCTCTGTTTATAGTTCTGTGAGCCTTTGTGTAGAGAGAAGAAAATAAAGATTATTATAATTATTATTTCCTTTATTTAAAAGTAAACATATCAATTATATTTTTAAATATTAGAATATAAAAAGTATAAAAACATTTAAAAATATAAAAAATAGTAGCCCACCGGTATCGGGAACAGAGTCCAAGCTACCGGCGGTCAGGGCTCCAGAGAGAGGAACCTCCTGACAATGCGAGCCGTGTCCAGAAGTACCGCTTTCTGAATCAAACCCTTGATCCAGCTGCCCAACGAGAGCCTCCTCAGGTGTTGGTCGAGGCTCTTGGCTATTAACCCATTGGCTGTCACGACTATCGGCACAATGATCGCTGAGTCCACATCCCACATGTCGACAACCTCGCGAGCCAAGTCAAGATACTTGATTTGTTTATCTTTCTCGGCTTTCACGAGGTTCTCGTCATGCGGGACGGTTATGTCAACAATCATTGCGCGCCGCTCTGATCGATCCACCACCACTATATCAGGCTTATTGGCAACAATAGTCCTGTCAGTGATGATGGATCGATCCCAGTACAATGTGATATTTCCATTTTCGAGAACTGGGTCGGGCACATACCTGTAGTACGGCACCTCAGATTCCACAAGGCTGTATTTCAGAGCAAGTTGCTGATGGATTATTCTGGCTACAAGGTTGTGCCTATGCAAGTACTCTCCGTTAGCTAGACGAGAACATCCGGAGATAATATGCCTGATTGATTCTCCCGGCCGGTGGCATGCCCGACAGATGTCAACCGTGCCGTCTTTCACAATAAATCTCCGGTAATTGTTCGTCATCATAACTTCGTCCATAATTGCACAGACAAAACCTTCGGTTTCTCCAAAGAGGTCACCGAAACGCAGCCAGGCTACGGACGCTAGTAAATCTACATCGGGCCCATGTAGGGCCCGGTAAAAGCGTCCGTGAAGCTCCTTACTCTGCCATACTTCCATGCGATCATTGGTGTCAAGCACTACTGGCTTGCGCCAGTTCTCATTAGCCAAGGAGAGCGGGGTGAGGCCCTTGTCCACCGCGGCTACATCTCGATGCATCCCCACGTCGGTTTCTAAGAAATATTCCCTGAGACTGCATATCTCGCGATTGTGGAGGGTCTTAGCATTTAAAAAGCCTCGGCCTCCACACTTTCGCGGGATATACAGCCTCATTACCGACGACCGTGGGTGATGCATTCGATTTGCAGTCAGCAGCGTCCGGACCCTCCTATCCAAGGCGTCTAGTTCGGTTTGAGTCCATTTGAGTATTCCGAAAGAGTACATCAGAACCGGCATGACCCAACTGTTGAAGGCACGCACCTTGTTTCCGCCTGATAGAAGACTATTAAGTACTTTTTTCAGGCGGCCAAAGAAGCGCTCCTTCAACGATTGCTTCATGTCAGTAACATTGATGCCTAACGCTTCCGACATACCCAAATACTTATAGGTTTCGGATGCGGAGAGGGCTCTAAGGTTTGTGGAATCCGAGAGTTGGGTTCCCACGGATTCCACAATCTCCCCTCGCTTTACATGCATGACCGCACATTTGTCCACACCAAATTCCATCCTGATGGCGCTACTGAAAGTTTCAGTTACTTTCAGTAGCTCCATTAGTTGCAAATTGTTTGGAGCAAAGAGTTTCAGGTCATCCATGTAGAGGAGGTGCGATATAACCTGACCACCTCTCCTCAGCCGATAGCCTAGACCTGAATCCTCCAGCAGTGTGCTTAGAGGATTCAAGGCTAAGCAGAACCAAAGCGGACTCAAACTATCGCCCTGAAATATGCCTCGCTCGATCCTTATCGGTTCGCTATTCCTCTGAATATTTCGACATCCTGGATAGCGAAGAACTGTCCTCCATTGCCCCATACACGACATCAGGAAGGTACGCAGAGTTGCATCTACTTTATACAAATCCAGCACCCTCATGAGCCATGTATGTGGCACCGAGTCATAGGCCTTCTTATAATCTATCCAACATGTCGACAGATCCTTTCGGGAACGACGAACCTGTTGGCTAATGGCCATATCAATGAGGAGAAGCTCCTTAGTACCGCGGGACCCATTCTTACATCCGTTTTGAGAGGCAGACATAATGGAGTTGGTGTCTATATGTTCGTTAATTTTAGCTCTCAAAATGGATGTAAGAACCTTATAGACCGTCGGTAAACACGTGATCGGCCTATAATTTTTGGGTTCCGCAGTGCTACCTGATTTATGGAGCAGGTGGGTAACTCCTGTCGTTAGGAATTGGGGTAGCGAACCAGACTCCAAAGCAGTCTGGAACTGAGATGCCAAGCGAGCGTGTGACCTTGAGAACCATTTTATCCAAAAGTTTTGCAGCCCGTCCGGCCCTGGAGACTTCCAGTTAGGTAACGGACGGACTGCACGAGCTACATCTTGGGGGCAGATGGTAATAGCCTCCATTTCTGGTAATGGATCACAGGCTCGCTCGACTTCTCGAGCCCAATCACCTTCGGTGTGGCTGACAGGCACCGACCAGATACTACGCCAAAAGGAACACATGGCATCATCATCCGGTAGGCACGTGTCAGCCACACCTTGTTCCGGTCGCTCCCAACCCCTATACACCCACCTTTCATCGCTCTGGAAGGTGCGATTCTGAGTGTATCGCTCTACTCGCCGCTTATACCGACGAATACGGTTCGCCCATGCATACACTTTCTGCTTCAGGAAGTCGATGCGCTCTGTGACACAAGACATATAGTCTTGAGGACTGATATCAGTCCCTGAGAACGCCCGTCTCACAAAGCGCATCACTCTAGGGCGAGTATTGCCCTCCCTGAAGCAGATTAGTTTGCCGATGAGCGCCCTGGCCCCACCAATACGGCGTTCAATTCTGCACTGCCAAGCTGGTACGGCTGGTTTCGGTCGTGTAGCTCTAGAGTCACAGGCAAATTTGACGTGAGCTACACGACATGCCGCTACAGCCGCGCAGTACAGAATTGAATGAGTATCGGTGAGGTCTTCGCAGTCATCAAAATGACTTGACAACTGCGCATCCAGGACCGCCACCAGCGCCCTATTTTTGTTATGCATGGGCAAACGAGGTAAACGTGGTCTAAGTTCGGGCGACATGAACCGATATTCCCGAATCGCACCCTCCAAAGCATTCCTCAATTCCTCATTGTTATTATAATTATTATTATTGTCTACAGGTCGAAGGAAGACATCCACATGGCCAACCTGAAGAAGAAGACTCGCAAACGAACGCGGAAGTTTGAGATAGATGGCGTTATAGTCACCACTACTACTTCCAAGGTCAGTTTTATACATTACATTGTAACTCCTGTAAGAAAAACTTGTACAGTATTAAGTCTATTCAAACGAATGTTTAAAATTGATGTTATTTAAAGTTTAACAAAAATAAACTTTATTTTAATGGCAATTATGTTGATTTCAGTGACTAGCACTATTGAAAAAAGTTATGAAAATGTTTGAAGTTGTAATTAAAAAACTAAAAAATGTTTGAGCTTGTGTAATTCTCGTAATTTTACGAACGTTCACAGTCTGATCTCAGTCCCAATCTGTCAAAAATACCACGAATTTCTCTACATTTTTGACATTAATGTTTGTCGCCGAGATGAGACTGCGACTGGATTTTGAACGTTTTAAATTACGAAAATTGGCCTTCAGATCAGTCACCACAATTAATAAATCAAATCAAATGAATTTATTTTTTATTAAATTATATGTATACATAAGTGAAGTATATAATAATACTTTTGTTCTCAGGTGATATGGGGCGACGAAGAAAGCGGTCGAACATGGGACGACCACGCGCTCCGCAAACAAGAGCTGCGCGAGATCAAGATGCTGCAGAAGCAGGAGCAGAAGCAGTTCCAGGACCTCAACGCCAAAGAGAGCCAATTCAGGGAGCAGCAGGATAAGAGGTCAGTGTTGACATTAGTCTTCCTGCCTTTATACAACTATATTGGGTCATTGGCAGTGTTGACAAAAATGTAGTTTGATTGACGTTTAAAAACTAAAACTAACGATTGACGATTGAATTAGTTTCAATCGGGTAATAAATTGAATAAATTGATTGAATGTTGACATCCGCCATCTTGGATTTCAATTTTGAACTATTTATCGGTCTTAGCACCCTCGAAAACCATGAAAACGACACCTATGACGAAAACTGAAAAAATCTTGACATCCGCCATCTTGGATTTCAATTTTGACCTCACTAGCGGCCTTAGCACCCTCGAAAACCATGAAAACGACACCCATGATGATAATTTTGAAAATGTTGACATCCGCCATCTTGGATATCAATTTTGACCTCACTAGCGGCCTTAGAACCCTCGAAAACCATAAAAACGACACCTATGATGATAATTTTGAAAATGTTGACATCCGCCATCTTGGATATCAATTTTGACACCCGCCATCTTGGATATGAATTTTGAAATCATTATCGACTTTAGCACACTCGAAAACCATGAAAACGACACCCACAATATAAATTTTGAAAATGTTGACATCCGCCATCTTGGATATCAATTTTGAAATCATTATCGACTTTAGCACACTCGAAAACCATGAAAACGACACCCACAATATAAATTTTGAAAATGTTGACATCCGCCATCTTGGATATCAATTTTGACATCACTATCGACTTTAGAACCCTCGAAAACCATTAAAACGACACCCATGATGAAAATTTTGAAAATGTTGACATCCGCCATCTTGGATATAAATTTTGACATCACTATCGACTTTAGTACTCTCGAAAACCATTAAAACGACACCCATGATGAAAATGTTGACATCCGCCATCTTGGATATCAATTTTGACATCACTATCGACTTTAGTACCCTCGAAAACCATTAAAACGACACCCATGATGAAAATTTTGAAAATGTTGACATCCGCCATCTTGGATATCAATTTTGACATCACTATCGACTTTAGTACCCTCGAAAACCATTAAAACGACACCCATGATGAAAATGTTGACATCCGCCATCTTGGATATCAATTTTGACATCACTATCGACTTTAGTACCCTCGAAAACCATTAAAACGACACCCATGATGGAAATGTTGACATCCGCCATCTTGGATATCAATTTTGACATCACTATCGACTTTGGCACCCTTGGAAACCATGAAAACTACACTCGTGATGAAAATTTTGAAAATGTTGACATCCGCCATCTTGGATATCAATTTTGACATCACTATCGACTTTAGTACCCTCGAAAACCATTAAAACGACACCCATGATGAAAATTTTCAAAATGTTGACATCCGCCATCTTGGATTTCAATCTTGACCTCACTAGCGGCCTTAGCACCCTCGAAAACCTTAAAAACGACACCCATGACGATAATTTTGAAAATGTTGACATCCGCCATCTTGGATTTCAATTTTGACCTCACTAGCGGCCTTAGCACCCTCGAAAACCTTAAAAACGACACCCATGACGATAATTTTGAAAATGTTGACATCCGCCATCTTGAATTTAAATTTTGTAATCGCTATCGACTTTAGGACCCTCTGAAACCATGAAAACAACACCCATGATGAAATATATGGAAATTTTCGCAGCAGCCATCTTGAATTTTCATTTTGACCTCACTAGCGGCCTTAGCACCCTCGAAAATCTTAAAAACGACACCCATGATGATAATTTTGAAAATGTTGACATCCGCCATCTTGGATATCAATTTTGACATCACTATCGACTTTAGTACCCTCGAAAACCATGAAAACGACTCCCACAATATAAATTTTGAAAATATTGACATCCGCCATCTTGGATTTAAATTTTGACCTCACTAGCGGCCTTAGCACCCTTGAAAACCTTAAAAACGACACCCATGATGATAATTTTGAAAATGTTGACATCCGCCATCTTGGATATCAATTTTGACATCACTATCGACTTTAGTACCCTCGAAAACCATTAAAACGACACCCATGATGAAAATGTTGACATCCGCCATCTTGGATATCAATTTTGACATCACTATCGACTTTAGTACCCTCGAAAACCATGAAAACGACTCCCACAATATAAATTTTGAAAATATTGACATCCGCCATCTTGGATTTAAATTTTGACCTCACTAGCGGCCTTAGCACCCTTGAAAACCTTAAAAACGACACCCATGATGATAATTTTGAAAATGTTGACATCCGCCATCTTGGATATCAATTTTGACATCACTATCGACTTTAGTACCCTCGAAAACCATTAAAACGACACCCATGATGAAAATGTTGACATCCGCCATCTTGGATATCAATTTTGACATCACTATCGACTTTAGCACCCTCGGAAACCATGAAAACAACACTCATGATGAAAATTTTGAAAATGTTGACATCCGCCATCTTGGATTTCAATTTTGATCTCAGTATCGGCTTTAGCACCCTTGAAAACCATGAAAAGGACACCCATGATGAAAATTGATATCCGCCATCTTGGATTTTAATTTTGACCTTACTAGCGGCCGTAGCATGCTCGAAAACCATGAAAATTACCCCATGATTGAAAAATTAATAAGAATGTCAATAATTTGTTTGACGCCCATTTAAATATTTCCTATCTTGCCGCTGATGCGCAGGATAGGAAATATGCTGATGTTGTGTTGGGTGAAGGGGTATCGTATTACCCAGTAACTGGGTTGTGGAGGTCAGATAGGCAGTCGCTCCATATAAAATACTGGTATTCAGCTGCATCCGGTTAGACTGGAAGCCGACCCCAACATAGTTGGGAAAAGGCTAGGCAGATGATGATGATGATGATGTTGTGTTGGGTTCGATTTCCAAGAACATGGGTATATGGCATATCCCGTCGACAAACAACAAAACTTCATTACCTTTTTGATCTATCGTCATTAGAGTCTCAAGATTTCTCGCACTTTTTAAAACATGAGCTCTACCACAGGTTCGAAGCCGAACTAGTCTCCCTCGGCCGAGCACACGAATCAGACCTGGAAGCGTTGGCACGAGCGCAACGAGCGGCCGCCGAGCGAGCGGAGCAACAACTAGAAGCGGAACTACGTCACGCCGCCAAACGACTGCGGGCAGACCACGAGAGGGACCTGAGGCACTTTAGGGATACGCTCAAACAGGAGCTTAGGTTACTTAAACAGGTAAAGACAGAAATTCGTAGAATGATACCATCTCGAATCTAGATCTAATTTTCAGCAAACTACACTAAAAAAATGTCAAAATGATACTCATGAAAGATTATTTTCATAACCGCCATATTGGATTTTGATTTTTGATCAAGTGTAGCCCCCTATAAACTGAAGAAGCTACGAATTTTTAGATTATTTCCTTGGTTTTTCATTGGATTTTAGCGAAGTTTTCAGCATGGACTAAATAATTTGCAGCTTTTGGTCGTCATCTTAAATTTTGTTTATAGCTTCATTCTCGCATCTTCCGTCTCTTTAATATATAGGGACCAGAAGGCCAATTCTCTTAATTTAAAACGTTCAAAATCTAGTCGCAGTCTCATCTCGGCGACAAACGAATGTCAAAAACTTGTCAAAATGTAGGGAAATTTGTGGTATTTTTGACAGATTGAGACTGAGATCAGACTGTGAACGTTCTTAAAATTACGAGAATTGCCCCTCAGGAACAGGGTCTAAAGTTCAGTCATACTCTAAAGGGAGGATTCTCAATTCGTTTTTATAATCTCTATTTGTTTTTGACCTTATTTTTGGTGTCCCACTAGTCATGAAATTAAATCTTTTTTAGTTTCAAGACATCGTCATAGTAACTTTCTTTTCTTTCTTCTTTCTAAGATTTCTAACTTCCTCTCCCTTTCCCACAGGAAGTAGAACTAGTCGCAAAAGACCGTCGTAAAGACGCGTACCGCATCAGACGCGCGCGCCTCGACGCCGAGCACGCCGAGCGCGAGCGCGCCTTCGTGGCCGCGCTGGCCGACGCGGGCGACGCCGTGCTGCGCCGCATACACGACGCGCACCGCGACCGGCAGGCGCTGGCCGACCGGCAGTACCTGCAGCAGAGGCACCAGGTGAGGGACATGTATACAGTACCTATACCGCACGAGCTACCTTCGTGGCCGCGCTGGCCGACGCGGGCGACGCCGTGCTGCGCCGCATACACGACGCGCACCGCGACCGGCAGGCGCTGGCCGACCGGCAGTACCTGCAGCAGAGGCACCAGGTGAGGGACATGTATACAGTACCTATACCGCACGAGCTACCTTCGTGGCCGCGCTGGCCGACGCGGGCGACGCCGTGCTGCGCCGCATACACGACGCGCACCGCGACCGGCAGGCGCTGGCCGACCGGCAGTACCTGCAGCAGAGGCACCAGGTGAGGGACATGTATACAGTACCTATACCGCACGAGCTACCTTCGTGGCCGCGCTGGCCGACGCGGGCGACGCCGTGCTGCGCCGCATACACGACGCGCACCGCGACCGGCAGGCGCTGGCCGACCGGCAGTACCTGCAGCAGAGGCACCAGGTGAGGGACATGTATACAGTACCTATACCGCACGAGCTACCTTCGTGGCCGCGCTGGCCGACGCGGGCGACGCCGTGCTGCGCCGCATACACGACGCGCACCGCGACCGGCAGGCGCTGGCCGACCGGCAGTACCTGCAGCAGAGGCACCAGGTGAGGGACATGTATACAGTACCTATACCGCACGAGCTACCTTCGTGGCCGCGCTGGCCGACGCGGGCGACGCCGTGCTGCGCCGCATACACGACGCGCACCGCGACCGGCAGGCGCTGGCCGACCGGCAGTACCTGCAGCAGAGGCACCAGGTGAGGGACATGTATACAGTACCTATACCGCACGAGCTACCTTCGTGCGCGGCTCCAGCACCCTCGAAAACCATGAAAACTACACCAATGACGAAAAATTAGAAAATCTAAACATCCACCATCTTGGATTTAGATTTTGACCTCTCTAGCGGCCTTAACACCCTTGAAAACCATGAAAACAACACTCATGATGAAAATTTTGAAAATGTTGACATCCGCCATCTTGGATTTCAATTTTGATCTCACTATCGGCTTTAGCACCCTCGAAAACCATGAAAACGACACCCTCTCTCCCTTCGCACAGCCATATTACGAAGTATTATTTTAACATTCATATTCGGTTGTTTATTTCATTGAGTAGGCATACCTACTCAAGGGTGATAAATTCCTGCCAAGGTAGCGGGATCGTCCGAAAGGGTTACCGCTGTCCTGGAACATAAAGGTCTAAGGAAGGAACACGGGTGGGTTTTAGTCAGTAAGAGTCTGACACTCCATTCTGCTCCACCCAGAGCGGGAGGGATAATTTGATGATTTCCCATCCTCAAAAAAAAAAAGCTTAGACATTCACGGCCTTATTACAAAAACAAGGTTTGTCTTTAGACAGGTTTAAACCATAGAGCCATTTAAAAAAAAAAAAGGTTGATAAATTGCGAAGATCGAACGTCATAGTACTACGCGTGAGACGTACGTATTACTCATTTCGTCGTATTATCTTGAACGAGTAAAGACCAATGACAATGTGTGAATAGTACGGGAATAGCCGAGCAGGCCGTCTGGCGACTGCCTACTGCCGCGCCTGTTTGTATGAAGATTTTGTTTTTTGTTAGGTATGATAATTTAGTGAGTTTCTTAATTGACAGACTAGGCACTGCTTATATGCCTTTATGCAATGCACGCCACTCTCGTGCCGCACGTTTATTTTCACAATTTTATTATTTATATCATAGAAACAAAGTTACTCAAACTAGCAAAGAAGTAAAAAGACCGAAGAAACCCGAAGGTTTCCGACTCCACCCGAAGATCGCCGAAGATTTCCGACTCCACCCGAAGCTGGCCGAAGATTCCGCAAGGGTTGGGCTGCAACATGGTTATCTATGCGTTATGAGTGTTCCACAGAAAACCATGTTCCAGCCGACTACTTGTCGGACTGTACGTGACGACAGCTGCGGGCTGCGCTGGGACAACGAGGTGATATCGGAGCAATCATCAACATCACTTCAGCCGAAAGACTAATTATTCCGATCTGTCACCCTGCTTTGTCCCCTTAGGCTCGCGTGGTTGATTACGGTCCACTCCCTCTCACAGAGAGGAGGCCTGTGTCTAGGGTTGGGGAATTCCCGACAATTTCAAAGTCCCGGGACACGGACAGCCTACAATCAAAGTCCCGAAAATCCCGGGACTTCGTGACTTTTAAATTTTTTTTTTAAGAGTGTTAAGCCTTTTAGGAAGAATTTTTATTGAGTTCATTTCTGGTGAAACGTATTAAAAAAAGGAAAGTTTTTTGAAAAATCAACATTTATTAAACAGAAAATTAAATCTTAATAACTTTAACGTTAATTTCAATCTTAATAATTGCTTTGTTTATTTCTTTTAATCACAAACAGATTCACTTTTAAGCAGTTAAATCATATAGTTATAAAACGAACTTGGTTAAAAATCATACTAATTCTTAATAACTTTACTATTATCTAGTAATTCTAGTATCTAATCTAACAATTTCGACAATCTTGTCTCGTGTCGAGTCTCGACCCGAAAGTCCCGGGACTCGAGACAACTAAAATTACGAAAAGTCCCGGGACTTCGAGACACGAGACGTGCCGGGATCCAAACACCTGTCCCAGCAGTGGGAACATTATAGGCTGATTCATCTGCCTAGCCTTTTCCCAACTATGTTGGGGTCGGCTTCCAGTCTTACCGGATGCAGCTGAATACCAGTAATTTACATGGAGCGACTGCCTATCTGACCTCTACAACCCAGTTACTGGGTACTACGATACCCCTTGGTAAGACTGGTCAGACTTTCGGGCTTCTGACTACGCGTAACGACTGTCAAAGATCCACGATTGACAGCCGGGGCCAACGGCTTAACGTGCTTTCCGAGGCACGGAGGGGTCTCGGTATGTAAAGATCGCCACCCATCCATAGACCAACCGCGGCAAGCGTAGCTTAACCTGACCGATCGACCTGTGCAGCTGTTAATTATATGAAACAAAAAATAATCTGTTCGTCCAGTAATTTAGCGTACACTAAACAAAACTAAAACATTCCTCTCTCCACAGATAATGCGAACTCGAGAAGCAGCCCTATGGGAGTTAGAGGAGAAACAAATCCATGAACGTCACCAGCTCGCGAAGAGACAGCTTAAAGACGAGTTCCTGCTGCGGAGACATCAGATGCTGGTGCGGCATGATAAGGAGCTAGAGCAGATCAAAAGGTAAGCTTTATATCATCATTTGAGGGTCGGCTTCCAGTCTAACCGATTGCAGCTGAATAACCGCAGAAGTGCAAAGTGCGAATGTTCGGATCGGACCGACACATGGCTGAACCGAATATTATTGAAAAATGCGAAAAAAGTTCGGATCGCCTCAGTTGGGTCGGGACCATGGTCAATATTCGAAAGAGTGTAGGATCGGAACTGACCGAACCAAATAGTAACTTCGTAGCAGGAAACGGCCGAACATTCGGCCGATACTACTTCGGAGTAGACCCCCAGTGTTTTACATGGAGCAACTGCTTATCTGACCTGCACGGACTAGCTGCATTTTGCTAAGGTCTATTCATATTTTTGTTTCTAATTGATGTCATTTTAAATTAAATAAATATGAACTTTATTTGAATGGTAATTAAGTTGATTTCAGAGTGACTGACTATTGAAAAAGATAAAAATGTTTTAAATTGTAGCGTAAACTGAACTTTATTGTGTAGGAATTAAAATATTTTTTCCATTAACTCATTTAGCAAGACACTACATTTTTGGCAAGTAAATCGCGAGCGCAGATTAATTTATTCGGGGTCGGCACAGCATGTCTTCTGTTTCAATACTTCTCTATTAGTCGTCTATTGTTACTTGTTATTTTTAATTTTATATTTTAAATTGTTTCTTTTTTACATTGTTCTCACATATAGAAGCAATAAGAATAATGTACCCAGGATTTTGTAAAAATATCTTGATTTAAAAGTGTCCGTGGAGTTTCTTGCCCGTTGTTCTCCATAGAGATCTACGTTTTGGAATGGGCAACTAGCTTCAACTTTCTGACTAACTGACCGACTATTTAATTTTGACAATTCAAAAGTGCCTGTAAATGTAATTGAAATAAATGATTTGAGTTTGAGTTTTTGATAAGACAATGTCCTTTGGTCAGACTGGATTGTCAGGTTTCAGACTTCACGTAAAGAGTGTCTATGAATGACGCACGACGGCATAACAAAAGCAATGCCTTTGGTAATGACGAATTCGACAACACGGTTGGCGCAGTGGCTGAGCGATCGACTGCTGCGCTGCGTGTCGTGGGTTCGATTCCCGCACGGAACAAATATTTGTATTGCCTACAGGTAGTTGTTCCGGGTCTGGCTGTTTGTGTATGTGAGTTTAAATATTTGAATACGCACCCACGGTCCAGGAGTAATTAAAAAAAAAAACAATCTTGATCAGGTGGTCCGCCTCCCTGGAATCAATGTCTGGAATTTATGTAGAAATTGAGAGTTGGTATTCTCAATTTCTACATAAATTCCAGACATTCAAACAAACCTTTTTGTAAACAGAAAAAACACCCGCAAAGAGGAGGAACTAGCCAAAGTCCAGGCGCTTGAGAAGAGATCTCTACCCAAGCGTATCCGCGCGGAACAGAAAGCGCGCGAGATGATGTTCCGCGAGTCGCTGCGGATCAGCGCCGTCAGCGTCAGCCACGAGGACGAGCGAGATCGGCTCAAGAAGGTAAGCAGTACAGAGTCGGTGGCAAAAAACGAAAATACAAAATCAAAGACACCGACTTCCGAAATTAAAGTTATTTTTCACTTTGCAATGTTTTTTTTTGGAAGTCGGTTGTTTTTCGACCTGTGTAAATGGGTTGGCGATCCGGCTTAAGAAGCTGTTTGGTATGCGACCAGCCAGAAAATCTAGTTTTTTTTTTGTTGGTTTCGCGGTGGAAATCCTCATGGACTTCCTCCATCGTGGGGGTGAGGGAGGGGTATGCCTTCTTACCGGCTAAAACCACCGCGGTGTTCCAGCCGATCGATTCTGTAAAAATCTCACCGTGAAAAGTTATGTGAAGTGAGCTGTTATTAGTGTCAATCCCTAGCATTATTTGGAATGACAGCTCACTCCACGGTCACTTCACTTAAGTTTTCACGATGAGTTGGTTACAAAATCGCACTGCAGGACTCGTCTGTTCCAGCGGCCATCTGTCCTTCGACAGACATGGCCAGCCCAGTACCACTTCAGTTTGCTTACTCGCAAAATGAAGTGGTACTGGCTACTTCGAATCGCACTGCAGTTGTGCCTATGACCGGGGTGCGGGATTCGCATAAGCATTCACCGCTCCCGAAGCCGAAATTCGACCTAGTGTAAATCCCCCATTCGATTTAGTTTATTTATATTTTTTGTTTCCTTGTGTAGTTCCAAGAGAATGAGAAGCGTCGCTACCGCGCGGAGCAGCAACGTCTTGCGACGAAGCATGCCAAAGCGAGGGAGGAGCTGAAGGCGGCTGGCGAGGTAAGACCTTATTTTTATTTATTTACTAACTGCGCCCCGCGGTTTCACCCGCATAAATTACGATCTCGTGGGAATATCGGGATAAAAAGTAAAAATATTAGTTTAGTCCTGTCAAATTATGATACTCCATAGACAGTTTAGACGTGATTAAAAACATGGCTACTAAAAATAGGTACGTCAATTTACGTCAGGCGCTGACTAATTTGACAGGACTAAACTAATATTTATCTTCTGTCCTTTTCTTAATGAAATAGAAAGAAAAAGATGCACTGAACTTAAATTTAGTTTAGTTTGCGAACAAGAGAATTGGCGCCATTACATCGTTTGAGTCCAATCATGTTCAGCCGAAGCACTTACAAAGTTTTTAATTTAGAAACTTTACAAATTAGAAATAATTTTTATGTTACAATGTCAAAATTCAAAATAAGGCAAAAACTTTAATGTCAATCAAATACAAGAATATGTCAAAGTTACTACATGTACGTCAAAATTAAAAGATTTATGTCAAATTTACAAGATTATTGTCAAAAATTACACGATTTATAATATCAAAAATTATTTTAGCCAAAACCATTGGAACCTATTCTCTGTGAACTCAACAATGTGCCCTTTTCGAGGATGACTACGACTTCTTTATCTACTTTTCCACCATGCAGGCCCTACTCCGCGAGTTGGAGCAGTACCAGAACGAGAAGCGGAAAGCCCTGATGAACCACGAGGGCAACAAGATGAAGGCTGTGGAGGAGAGGTACTCCCAGGAGTTGAAGGAGTGGCGCGCCACCCTCGGGGACAGGAAACAGGTGAGTGCTTGTGTAGTTTGTGAGGAGGGGAGATTGTCGGTGACGTAGAAAGGCGGGGAGTGGCTGCATCTTAACGTCTGTTGTTTTTTTTTAAAGAAATTATAGTATTTCGAGTTGAGAGAATTATGATGTGTCTAATATATTTAGGTTAAGCGTGCACCACGACATATATGTAATCGTTGCGAAAAATAATCGCTAATCTGTGAAAAATACTAATATACTAGTCCGCGAACTGCTGTAAATAATCGCTTGAAAAATTATATTCACCTTTGCGGTTTTATTTCGCATGAAAACGCGATTTAAAAAATCGCAGTGCGCTTAACCTTAGCGATCACTTAATTAAAGCGGTCTGGTTTATATTAGACATAGATTTTAGCTTGCTGAAACGAATCGTTTTTTTGAAGTTTAAAAAATTATAAGTTAACGATAAATTCAGTAAACATAATGTAGTTCTTATAAGCATCACTGGCGAAATGTGGGTGTACAGACGCCAGCACATCAAGCTACTACAATCTGTCAAATTTCTTTAATAGATTTTCAACTTTATCGCTAAAGCATTACGTTCAAAGTTGATTGGGAAAATTTGACAGCTTGATGTGCTGGTGTCTACTATAAGTACACCTTTGCATAACCCTTCCGGAAATACGGTCATGATGTGATAACTTTGGTTTTCTAAGTCCCGACATTGAAATGCAGCCATGAACCAGCCAACGTGTACTTGTTTTGTCAAAGTAACATCGTCTATTGTTTATTTTTTTAATATGGGCGTGGACAGAAAGTTCATTTATGAATAACCAACTTATATGATAGTAAGAAGGGAGTCATGTGTTGTGGCATTTCCTTTTTCAATGTGTTTGAATGTGTTCACACCACTGAGCTATATTATACAAGTACGCTGGACTTCATACTATCGATGACAAAACGAAGACATTTGATTTTCGCCATTTTGGCGCTGATAGCAATGTGAGCGTCCGTGGAACTAATATTTTTGATTGCTAGTTTTACAAAATACGCATACTTTCATGATAAAGATGTTCTAAATAACTCGTATTAAACACAAAATACACTAAAATGTCTTATTCCACGATTTAGACCTAAATCATCAGAGGCGTACCAAAACAACACAACGGCCATTTGCAACAATGTGTCAATTTTAGTTCATGAGACGCTCGAGCGGGGCGCTTTGAATCGATACAAAAAGCAACTGTCATTTCGTATAGTATATTTAGTCCAGCGTACAGTCACGAGCAAAAGTATGTATACAGCCGACTTTATTCAAAAGCGATTTACTCCTTTATTTTGGATTGAGATTTTATGTTGTTACGAACATAGCATTTTCGAACCCATAGGTTTATGTAATGTGTCGTATTTCAACGTTGCATTCGTTATTTCACGATAAAATCGAAATTAAAAGTAGCCAAGTGTTGACATATTGGTGCTCGTGACTGTACTTGTTTATTAGAAGTTAGTGGTTCACACGCATTAAAACGCTTGACTCGCTCGCGAAGTTATTAATTTGCAATTGCTCAGTTTTCTGTCCACTTCCCATATTATCTAGATGTGTGTCCCATAGGTTTTGTAAATATTAAGACACTTCGTCGACGTGATGATCCTATGAAAGCAGAAATAAATACATACTTGATCTTTTCCTGTGTTTCCCCCTTTTAAAATCTAGCGTGATGTATGCATGTATGTTTTGTGAAACTGACTGACTGTATTGAAATAACTATTTTAAGCATATCTTACTTGTAAAATGTTACCTTGACAGCTGTACTATCGCCAAAATCTATATCTGACCTCCGCAAGGACTATTCCTGCTTGCAGCGCATATTATTAGTCGACCTAAAAATGATCCTCTATTGTTTTACTTACGGACACAGCTGTGGTCATCATGTGCACGGGATTTTGTTTTCAAAATGGTCAGATATATCTGCAAGAACCTACGCGAAATGTTTATCTTGTAGCAATGATTTTTCTCGGAAACTGTACTAGAATTAAATTATGATTTCAAGATAGGCTCAAGGCATAGATATTCCAGGGTAGCAGGATCGCCCGAAAGGGTTACTGCTGCCCTGGAACATAAAGGGCTAAGGAAGGAACACGGGTGGGTTTTAGTCAGTAAGAGTCTGACACTCCCTTCCGCTCCACCCAGAGCGGGAGGGGTCAATTGATGATTTCCCATCCTGAAAAAAAAAAGGCATAGACATTCACGGCATTATTACAAAAACAAGGTTTGTCTTTAGACCGGTTTAAACCATCGAGCCATTTTTAAATTTCGAACTATAATCCGACAAAGTGGTGCAGCCTTTCCCCGAAAGGGGAACAGATCCAAATACTGATATTTCACATAATTAGGAAAAATGAAAATTTTATCAGTCTAGGGTAATTTAGGAACAGTCACATGAAAGTTTTTATTACAAAAACTGACGTTAAATCCGAGTCTAAATTGTCAGTTAAGAACTTTACGTTTTTCGGAATAAAGTTCAAAATACAGTAACTGGCTCGAAGGACTGACTCGTTTTGGAATAAGACGGTATTTGTTTGGCGTTACCTTCAGTTTGCAACGCTCTCATGATATAAATTTATTGGGCTATTCCACAGCTGGACAAAGAAAGATACAATACAATATTTTAAAATGATATATTTCAATACAGTCAGCAACACAGATAACATTTGGAAATGTTTAACTCTTATAAGGCATGTGTTGTAAGTAGCTTGCATATGATTGGGTGGATTGTACGCATGTGTTCATGGTTTATATGGTAAAGGAATGAATTTACTAACAAAGTATTTTGGCACGGCACCCTCTAAGCACTGCTTTAACACTATTCTATGACGGATTTCGTAAAATGGTCAGTAAAAGGAGAAAAAAAAAATGGTTTTATGATAAAAAAAACTTGAGAGGTGTCAAGGGACACCCGGATGGAACGAAGTTCCTTTCGATTAATTATTATTTTTTATTATGTACAAAAGCCCTGTATACACTCAACAAAAATAATCGTCGCGACACCACACTGTTCAATGCGAAATAGAAAGACGAAACGAAAATAACTGGCTTGCTTTCTATAAGAGAGAGAGAGAGAGAGAGACAGACAGAAACACGCGCACGCCGCACGGCTTACAACTATAGCAAAAAGTGTCGTTCCAACTTTTGGTCTTCATTTTTTCCGTCTAGCCCCCTTTCGCAACGCGCGATAAGGAACTTCGTTCCAAAAAATTTCATTCTATAAAAAGAAATAGTGCATCGCATGCATCCATCAATTTTCGGGGTTATGTTACAAGTCACACTATTTTCATTATGTACATGACATAAAAAAATAAAACTAGTATTTAGCCGCATCTGGTTAGACTGGAAGCTGACTCCAACATAGTTCGGAAAAGGCAAGCAGATGATAATGAAAAAAGACTGTCGGAATCTTTTTTTTTTTTTTTTGGTAGTAAATCATTCCTTTTACCATATAAGTAAGCATGTTTGTTCATAGCTTGGTTCAAAACTAATGTGTGGTGGTGGTCTACGGAGAAGGTTTATTTAGGAAAAGGAATTCATGAGTTCTGAAATGTGTTCCTTACGATAACATATTATGTAGATACTAGAAAACCGGGAAGGAAATCATTTGAGTTACTTTTAACTTTTAACACGTTGCGGGACGGTACTGACTTTTTCAAATTATGCGATATGACAGTAAAATTGTCCATACAAGTTCCGACCACTGCTTTATCCGTACCGCCCTAGAGCAATACTAAAGAATAATATACGATGACAGTACTTTCATAGCCGTATTGATGTGGTATGACAGTAAAAACGGGTTTCCTTGTTCCTCTATACAAAATTTCGCTGTAATGCCCGTACCTCAGTTCCGGCGGTGCCCGTACTGTCATTTTCAACACCGACAAATCTACTGCTAATGCAGTGCGTCCCGCAACGTGTTAACATGATTTGGTAACTGTAACTAATGCCCGTTTTCTCTAATACTAGGTGACACTTAATCAAAGCACGCTGTTGAGTTTTTAACGTTCGGCTTAGGCAGATCTCGTACTACTACGAGACACGCGACGTGACGCAAATAACGCTCGTAATTTTTTACATATACATTAATTAGATGCGCGTTTCCGTGTTTTCCTAATTAAAATCCGTTTCCAGCGCCCCCTCGCGTGGCGCGTTTGTAGTATATGATCCGCCTTATTGTTGAAAGTTGAAAAATCCAACAGTTTCATTATTTAGGCATGCATTTAATGTCGCCTAGTGTTGGGGAAACCGGGGGTTACTGACAAAGATCGGAGTTACGTGATTAACTGATTACGCATTGTAGCATTAAAAACAGTAACGCGTTTCAGAACTCACAATTTATAAAAACTACACGTTGTACTCGTCCAGTGGCGTCCTAGGTCATAGAACCTCGAATCCAGAAACTAAATAACACCCTAATTCTAAACAGACCATCATAAAATCCTTCGAGAAGCAACTGGATGATCATGAGAAAAAGTTCGGGATACCGATCCCCGATCGAGAGGCCTACCTAAGCGCACCTTGGCCCAAAAACGTTCTACAGCACGTCCTCAGCGCTTACCACCAACGCACGTCCTTCATCGGATCCTTATCTAGGTCCAGGACTAGTCTGAACTTCATATCAGCTGCTAACACTCCTAGCATGGACAGAAGAAAAAGCATAAGCCCCAGCCGTGCGACGAAATCAGCTGCAGCAAGTGCCAACAGCACCACAAAACGGGGAAAGTTGACTAAAGGACAACGTTACGCTTCAACATCCAACTTGAAATTAGTCTCTGATAAAATCTCCGGATTCTCAGTCTTCAACAACAGCGATGACTGGCGGGGTGATCCCATAATGGCGTATGGAGACGACAGGCAGATAAAAGAAGAAATTGAACGTCCGAAAGACAAGAAATTAAACAGACAATCTATGTCAGAACATTTGCTAAAAACGGAAACCACTCAAACGATGAAACGCAGCATCTCGCAGCAGAGTTTGAAACAAGATCGCGCTTTAGAAGCTGTCATGATTGATCTACCGTCGCTGGAGACGTCGTATAACACATTGAGGAGTGAGCGCAGTGACAGCACGTACACCATAGACTCAAATGACGATCTAGAAACTCATTTTAGTCGATGGGGACCCGTTAGAGGATCGAATAGCTATTCGAATACGGAAGTTCCTGTGAGTCAGTTGTCGACTTTGAATATAAGGAAATCGATTTTGAGTGATAAGACGGAAGGGCCACCCCATTCTAATGTTTAGTTGGTTTTTGGATGCGGGAGCGAGAGTCCTAACCTCTCTCTGTCTAACTAGGCTGGTTTTCAGTCTAAACTAGATAGGTACGCCCTCTGGTTCTCACCGGACCTACGTTGTAACAAAAAGATCTGGGTTAGCCAGCGAAACTTCACAGACAGGATGGGAACTGATTTCCAACTTCATAATGCAAAGATAGTCAGTGCATTCAACGAACTCTTTAAAAACTAACAAGAAATAATTAAACAACGCATCAGAATTAACTTTTTAAATATTATTAGCTAATCTCTCCTCTTTGCGATGATTTTGCCGTGTGAATATTTGATCAAATACGCCAACTTGACTGACTCACTTGGCGTATTAGCCCCAATATTGGCGTTGTCAGAATAAAGCTGGGTTCAATATATCTATGACAAGTACTATACAAATATTTTTCGCATACCTGTGCTAAAATTAGCCATACACCAAAGTCATGCTGACTATTCAACGCACTACAGAGATACAACAAGCTGTGTGCCCGATTTCTTATTCAAGGCAAAAATTACGATCTTTCTTTTCCCCTTTCGGGGATGAACTTTCAAAAATTCTTCTCTATTGCTCATTTTCATTGTACGGACGCCAGCACGTCAAGCTACTACAATCTGTTGATTGGGAAAAGACAGTTCCTTGAACTCTTGTGCGAAATTTCATGCTTCTAGACCGGCCGGTTTAGGCTGAGCGTTCTTTCAGTGAATTTAAGAAATTTATAAAGTAGGAAGACTGCTGTGACGGCCTTTCTAATGCATTCAAAGTGACTGTAACCAGTATTTTGCAGAACGTTTGCACATTCGCCATTCATTCAACTCAGTCTATTGCAGTCCACTTTTGACATAGGCCTCAGGCTGCGCTAAAACACCCTGTCCTCCGCCTTCCGCATCTATAATTCAATTTAATCCATATTCAACATTAAAAAACTGAAAATATGACACGCAAAAGTTTGACATGTTTAAATATATGTTGACCACTCCCGCATCCAAAATTGTATAAAAAAGCATGTTTTCTTCAAACCTGCTCGTAAAATTGGCATGTATTTCAAATTGTATAGTATTATTTTGAGTTTTAAAGTGTTTTTGCATTGAATGTAAATAAAAATGACTACTTTCCTTTGTGCCAAAAATGTTACCCAATACAGACAGTATTTTTATTAAGAGTAAGCTGATTTTTTCTCTATAATATACAGCGTGATGTCAATTCTTAAAGGGCGGTATAGGGGGTTTTTTTTAGACTAATAAATTGTAATACTAGAAACCGCTTTACTACAACGAGATAAGTTTTAAGAATTGACATTGCTGTACATATCATTTTTTTTAACCGACTTCAAAAAAGGAGGAGGTACTTTACGTTTTATTCACTTACATGTAAAAACACTTTGACACCGTTTCTTTATATTTAAGATTATGTTAACGCTTAAATCTACTAACTTGCTTTTTTCTAAAAATACTTATTTCTCTCATTTTACTAATACTTTGTACAATTGTGTAAAATCCTAAGACATACTCTTTTTTTACCTTGGATTTGACGTTAAAAGAAAGATGGCGACTGCGGTAAAAACAAATAATATTTTTTTGTGTAATAATTGCTAAGATATTAGATCTATAAGCCCCGATTTTTTTTATCGCGCATTGGATTTTCAAACCCCTGCTTAGCGCCGAGAATTGAAAATCCAGCAGTGGATTTTTTTGATGCGCTAAGATGTTGAATTTTCAATGCTCGGTTCAAGGTCGAGAGTTGAAAATCGAGTGCGGGATAAAAAATCGTCACGGGTAACAACCGCCGGTGGGTACGAGGGGATCTTCCAATATACATAAATGAAAGTCATATTCGCTTCTAAAATACTGCCAAAACTGGGAAGAAGTCCTCCTAAATAATATAAATCACAAAACGTTCCTTATAATAATCATTTATTGTCACAAACTTGCCATTAGACGTCGGGTGGAGGCCCCTGTTGCTAGAAATGGGATTTTTTTTCTTAAAAATTTAATTTAAAATGTTGAAAGTTAAGGTTTTTCTTGTAAAACGTTAAACTTCAACTAGTGAAAGTATAAACCAAACTTGCCATGAAATAATAACCACTCAAACAGCTTAGAAAAGAAAGAAGAGTTCAGAAAGGAAAATACAAGTCTTCCAGCCTTCCTAATATTTTTTTAAATGTGACACTTGTGTATGTTAACAATTGGTGCCTCTACCTCAATTAGTTTACCTACAGCCAACTTCCAACAATTAGCCAAATAGCATCGCTTCCTTAGTATTTATTAATAGAATTAGGATTTAATATAAAATTCGTCGCGATATAAATTAGAAACAATTTTTGTATTAGCCCAGGTTCGCCCGGACAATTTTCTTTCACGCAACGCTCTGCCTAGCTCTGAGAGTTGAAAATCCAACTGAGTATATTCTTGACGCGCTCTGTTGGATTTTCAATGCCCTGCTCAATATGGAGAGTTGAAAATCCAGTGCCTGAAAAAAAATCGTTGCGTAATAACGTGAACCTGGGCGTAGAGTCTATTTTCCAACAAAATGATCGAGCGGTCGGTCCTACCATTTTTAGATGCATTTTTTTTGCTATAGTTGATATTTAAAATAATTAATGTACTTATATAAGAAATTCGCAGTTAACTAAACTGTTTTCCAGCCGAAAACTGCCTTCTGTAATTTTTCGCCAATAAACTCTTACTTTAAAAGAATCGATTTTTTATTAAAAATATAGAATGTCAGTCAAAAATTTTCTAGTAAAAAAAAAGTCTAGAATAGTTCGAAAATGTTAGATATTTTCGCTTTTGCGTGTCGCGGGGGGTGATAGCTCTGTAGTCAGCTAAAAAGATAATAAATATACAATGCGGAGATGAAAATACGACACTGGCAATACTAGTACAAACGAGTATTTTTAAACTATTAGATCAATCCCAAAACGGTGAAGGAAAACATCGTGAGGAAACCGACATGTCCTAGAACCAAACATTGGAAAACATGTTTTATCTACCAACCCGCACTGGGCCCGCGTGGTAGATTATGGCCCACTCCCTCTCACAGAGAGGAGGCCTGTGTCCCAGCAGTGGGACTGCCATAGGCTATGCTAGATAAATAGAAATTAAAGATTTTTTCAAACAAATTAAATAGTAGTGATGGGCTTACTATGGGTTTTTCCAATCTGTGACTAGCTATTGTTACTAAACTATTGGATATATTTGGTTGAATTTTTGTATGGCAACGGCATTATTTAATTTATTGTCATATTCTCGTCTCCGCCTTGTATGAAATTCGTTAGCTTAGTAATGTAACATTAAGTAAAATTTAAAAAAAAATTAACATATTCCAAAAATATCGGTTGCTTGGCGAAACGGTTGCTTAACATTGCCGGCGTTCGGCATAAATAAATTCGCTGTGTCGGCGAAAAATACGGCAATACTTAGCGAGTAGATTCGATGTGCCTCAATCCAAAGTCTTAGGTTAGATAAAATATATTTAAAAAGTTGAATTTGATATTTTTAATTGTTACATTTTTGCAGGGTGTATTTTGAAACTGAATTAGGAGCCATTAGGAGTACTTTCTAAAAATATATTTATTACCTATCAATTATAGGGAATTTAGTTATTATATAAACCCCAAAATAATTAAAAGAAGAAAGTTAACGACGAAAACTTCAGTTAAAAAGGTAAAAACAAGACAGATACCCATTCGAAAAAGATAAATAAACTGCAGTTTAACTACAAAGGTACCAGTCTTATCAAGGGGTAACGTATTACCCAGTAACTGGGTTGTGGAGGTCAGATAGGCGGTCGCTCCATGTAAAATACTTGTATTCAGCTGAATCTCGTTAGACTGGAAGCCGATCTGTTGGGAAAAAGCTAGGCAGATGAACTATTTAGGTAAATAAACAAGACATAGATACTGACTCGAAAAATATAAAATAAACTACGGTTACATAACCGAGTAGATCAACTTTCAACGTCCTTAAAACCACGCCTCTTTGGTTTTTCAAATCTAGCATATACTTATCTTACTATTCAAGTTTTAAAAATACATCCTGTACAATTATTATCAAGCTACCCCTTACGGGGTTAGCAAATATAATTAAAAAATAATTATACGAAGTGCGTCGCCACTAACGAAGTTAATAATTATAATGTTTTTTAAATTAATTTTTAATGATACAAGTACGCGTCGCTGAAACGGTTTATGCTGACCTATTGAGTTATTTATTTACGCGTGTAAATTTAACGTTAGGTGAAGCTAAGACGAATAATGCGTTTAAAGGGTTGGTGTTTGTAATGAGTATGTAATTTTTACACACTCATTCAAACTAAAATTTCCGAAGCGCATACTCTTTCTAGTTTACCTGTAGTAAACCAGAGAAAGTTTGCGTTTCGGCAATCTTCGTTATTCCGAATGAGCACGAGCGTAGTGTTACTGAGTAAGAGTTTTGTACTGCTGCGCTTTATAGTACTGAAATCAAGTCGCATTTGTGACACTGAACAATTTGCCGTGTTATAGACATTTCATACATCTGACAAACAATGACCTGTTGTTATTTGAAGATACGGACAATTTGAGTTGGTAGTCAATTTCTCCGACTTTACAAACGCCAGCCTTTTTACGCATGTAAACGATACTTAAACATTCCCAAATAAATATGTTACGTTGTAGACGAAGAGCTATGAGTTAAGGTTCACGAAGAAAATCGAGCTGCAAACTTTAACTCGATTTAAAAAATAATTTTCTAACAATTATTTCGTTGTACAAAATACTTCATTTTATAATGTTTATTGTAAATTAATTTTAAAATATATTTTGTTCTTTTGAAGATATTTTATTATTATTAGATTCTATTGTTATTATAGAATAGAATAGAATTTTGAAAAACTGTTTTAGTTAATTGGCTGTTTCATCAATTCAGAAAATATGAGGGTTACTGAAAAACGATATTATTATGTGTACTTTGACGATATTGTTAGTAGCATGAAAAGTCTGGGTTTTAGAAAACAATAAAATAAAAAACAATATTTCTTCATAATTAAACAAAAAAGGGCAAAAATGTCTGTTAACCAGTCTTACTAAGTGCTATCGTGTTACCCAGTGACTGGGTTGTGGAGGTCAGATAGGCAGTCGCTCCATATAAAGAACTGGTATTCAGCTGCATCCGGTTAGACTGGAAGACTCAGACATGGTTGAGAAAAAGCTAGGCAGTTTTTTATTTAAATAGAAACCACCGTATTTAGAACGAAAACTAGTATTCTTCAAAAAAAAAAAAAGCTGAAATGTGATGGAACAGTCGCAAAAATAAAGTTTTTAACTTTGCCTCATTACCAAATCTTTAAAAAACAAAGTAATATTATGTGTTACCCAGAGCATCAGTCCTGAGAGACTGACCGGGAAGTCTGTTGTCAAATCTTGTGTTTGGTTGACAATCACAGAGTACGGAGTCGCTTCATCGGCCGCTGGTAGAGGAGGCAGTATTGACAACACATAAAAAACCAACCGTGTCACCGGTTACTCGCACTATGACACTAAAATAAATAAAGCTTTAGCGGTATCTACAACGTCACATGCAAACAACGCGTCATACTGACGTCACGCAAAATCCTGCATCTCGCAAGCAGAGTTTACCGCGCAACTAGCATATATACAAACACCCTGACATAAATGATTGGGCAGTTGCCCGCCAGACACAACACCCGTCTGGTCGGAGGATCCTCCCTTTTCTATGGAGTAGGAGTGAACTTTACACCCTGTTCCTCATACCTATATAAAGGTCTCCAGACCGTATTTCAGCCACGGCGGCCAATTTAAACGGAGACTAGCCTTCAGCGCTGGAGATATTATAGTGCACAAGTGTGCGCGCAGACACAGGTGCACACCCTCTTCCTTCATTCTCATAGTCCGATGGGACGGCAATCGGACATGACCGGAGAGAGATCAGGCGCAGGACGAACACGACGACACGGTTGGCGCAGTGGCTGAGCGATCGACTGCTGCGCTGCGTGTCGCGGGTTCGATTCCCGCATGGAACAAACATTTGTATTGCCTACAGGTAGTTGTTCTGGGTCTGGCTGTCTGTGTATGTGAGTTTAAATGTTTGTAAACGCACCCACGATACTGGAGTAATTCCTAGGGTGGGGAAACGTTTAAAAAAAAAAAGAAATAGCCGTTTGTCCTGCGCCTGATCTCTCTGATGATCTGATGGCGTTGTGATATCCCGTGCTTCGGAAAGCAAGTTGAGCCCAACTTGCTTTCCGAAGCACGGGGTATCACACCTCCATCTTCCAAACTCCAGGCTGTCACTAAGAAATTTCTAATGGAAAACTTAATAACACTGCCCGACCCGGGAATCGAAACCAAGACCCCACGCTCAATAGTCGCGCTTGCGACCACGAGACCAACGGGCAGTTCAAAGTCAAAGTCAAATCATTTATTTCAAATAGGCACATTAAAGGCACTTTTGAACGTCAAAATTAAAATTAAAATAAAATTGATTCTAGTCGCCCCTTCCAAAAGGTAGTTTTCGTATGGAGAAGAATGGGCAAGAAATTCCACCGTTACTCTTTTAAAATGTTTTACAATATTTTGCATACATTAATTATATAATTATAAGTGAAGACGATGCACCTGAAAATAAAATTACTATAAAGGTGGTTAGTAGTTATAAAGGTGGTCCGTGATAGTAGTTGTGCGCTCAACGCGCTTTTGCTTTGCAACGGGCTTTTGCATAATCAGCCTGTAACGTTCCCACTGCTAGGACACAGGTCTCCTCTCTGTGAGAGAGAATGGGCCGTAATCCACCACACGGGCCCAGTGCGGGTTGTTGGAAGCCGACTTTCGCACGGACGTATAATATCGCAGCGGCATTTTTTCGCGCACTGCTTAGCGCCGACAGTTGAAAATCCAACAGCGTCATTTTTTGACATGCTGGGATGTTGGATTTTCAATGCTCGGCTGAACAGCAAGAGTTGAAAATCCAGTGCGAGATAATATCACAATTTTTTTTTAACACGTCTCTGACGCTTGTGGCGATTCCGTGCTCTGTGAAAACAACCAATCAAGTTGACAGGATTTGACAGCAGAATTATTTGAATAACCTTGTAGAATTCTGAGGTGTTATTCTTTAACGCTTTGCGGAAATGATAATTTACTATCTCGTGTCCGAAGGGGTCATAATTATCACCCATCATATTATCTGGGAATAGTGAAATTAGCTTTAGTTTCAATGCAAGTCATACGCTATCAATTTCAAAATGGCTGCTTGTGACAGCTGACTAAGACCCTATGTTTAAATGCTGCACTATGTCAAACTCTGGTTGGGTAGAGTAGGCTAGTTTGGAAATCCACAGGCATAGATACTGCTTGCCTTAGCAGTTATAATATACATGCTGATGACTCCCGCACATTGCCTTGAACTCGCCATATTGTAGCTTGAATGACTTTTACTTTTACCGCGGTAAAAAAAGGTGAAATATCAGAAAAGCATGTTTAAGCTTAGTGTTCCTTTTTGCATGTTCAAATGAGAAACAGAATTTTACCCAAGTAAGTCTGTATCACGGGCGTTCTTTTTAACGCGACGTTTCCTGCCACTGGATTTTCAACGCTCGGCTTAGCGGAGTGGGTTGAAAATCCAACGCGCTAGGGATGTTCCCTGTTGGATTCGACGCCGAGAGTTGAAAATCCAGAGCACGGGTCTAAAAATTCGCGTTTGAAAAAGCGTCCGTACGTATGTGGGCTAAGATAATAATTTAAGTAATTTTAACTTGTGCATGTGTGAATTAATTTTGACTATTATGTGACTGCTTTTAAACGTATATTTTATTATTAGAAATAAACTTTTACTTTTACTTAAATTATGTTTTGTAAAATAATTATGCTCATCAACGAAATAGGGTTAAAAGTTTTTTAAACAAATTATCATTTCTGTAAAGCTAATCCCTTATATGTACAAGCTAGCGTAGAACGTCAATTTGACGCGAATTCTGTACGCGTAATTGTAAAATGTCATTTAATTATTTAAATAAATCATTTATATTACGCAAATTATAATGTAAATAAAGATGTTATGTTTCATAGTTTTTGATGTTTTTTTTTTCTTCTTAAATGGTGCGGGGGATTTTGTACCTTTTTGTTTGATTAATTATTACATTATTCAAGTTTGAATGGTTTTTGAAATTATTTCAAAGAAATGATAAACAGCAATAATTTTTCAATAAAAACTAAAGGGCTTTGGGAAAAAACTGTCAAATGGCAGTAATAATAAAGCTGCAACGCTAATTAATATACAAGCTTGCTTCAAATGATTACAGCAGGTATAATGGTAATATACATTGATATACAAGTGATCAGAAGCTTGGGTAAACTTAGTTTGACTTTGGGTAATTCTTGTTAACTAGGGTAATTCTGACTAACTAGGGTAAAACTAGCTTTAAGTTAGGTAAAGTTGGCCAACTCGGGTAAAACTCGAAAGATTGCTCAGGGTAAAGTTGTCAAACCTTTACAAAAATTAAGTAACTCGAATAAACTTTTCACTCTTTCAATATTGAATTTACCCTTATGTAGATGAGGGTGAATTCTAGGCTTACCCAAGCTTCTAAAATTACCATCAACACACGATGAGTTCACAACCTAACTACAGCTGGTCTATTCTGTAAAAATCTCAACGTGAAAACTTAAGTGAAGTGGGCTTGACGTGAGCTGTCATTCCCCCTGATGCTAGGGATTGACACTATTGACAGTTCACTTCAACTAAGTCTTCACGGTGAGAATTTTACAGAATAGACCGCCAGATGTACATACAGCCTGTTTAACACACAACATATATCAGTCGCGCGACTAAAAGTCGCAACGCATGAGCATGTGCTTCGATCTTTGTGTATTGTTGCTGATTATTTGCTGAAACCCTTTTTTTTGGTCATGAGACGTCCTGTGAATTAGGTATCTCCTAAAACCTCCAACCGACCTATTCTGTAAAAATCTCACCGTAAAAACTTTGGTGAAGTGAGCTTGTAGTGAGCTGTCATTCAAACCCTGATTGACACTGTTGACAGCTCACTTCACTTGTCACGGTGAGATTTTTACAGAATAGGTCTGCCTGTCAGAATGACACTGAAGTTTTCACGGTGAGAGTTGTAACAGAATAGATGAGCTTAAGTCTAAAGATTTAATTGAATAAAAAAACATTGATTGATTGACGTGTCCTCGGTGGTTTGACAAAAAAAAAAAAAAAAAAGGACGTTTTTATAATGACATTTAAATTTAGCTTTTCTATCGAATTAGAATACCTCAGTATGCTCTCTGGTCCCATCACTAGCCAATTTCCCAGCGTATGTCGAGGTCGAATTCTAGCTAAACCATATACCAAGTTCCAGTTTTCACTAGTCTCTCTCTTGACAAAGAAAAAAGGTTTTAGCATACCCAGCATACAAAACACAGGATATTTTAACGGCGGTGGTGAGGTTCTGCTAACACGGACTGGACGACGCCGGATGCATGGTATGTGGTTTATTTTTATAGCACTTTTACTATAACGATGGCTGCAGGAAACACGGTATGCATGGCTTATTTCTAATCTGGGTATTAAGGGTCCTAGTAGATAGCCTTGGGAACACCTTGAATTGGTCGATATAAAATAGAAGGCTGATTCCCGTGATTAAAAACGTTAAAATCTAGTCGCAATTTCATCTCAGCGATAATCAATGTCAGACCCTTGTCAAAAATGTAGGGAAATTAGAGGTATTTTTGACAGATTGCGACTGAGACCAGACTGAACGTTCTTAAAATTACGAAAATTGCCCCTCTGATGTAGCTTGACTTGGAAACATTGATATTTGTTTTAGGATTGAGCTATTTCCGGTTAATGAAACTATATACATATTTGAATGTTAATAGAGGGGAATTTCCCGTATTTTTAAGATTGCTCGGCCAGCTAAAAATCTCTATTGTACCTACATTTTTGACAAGTGTTTACTTTGATCGCTGATTTGGACTTGCGTCTTGCAATTGAACGTTTTCAAATACAAGAATTAGGCTTCAGAAGTCGGGTGTTAGTTTCCGAATGAAAATGACAGTTGTTTTTTTTTTAATTTTGTTGAAATTTGCGATTGAATATATTTTTTGCATTTAGTGTCAAACTGGACAGCGTATAGTGTCTCCTGTAGCAATCGTAATAACTCTTTCTTTACGACATGAAATTATTTTACTTGTCAAGATAAAAATAAACCTAATGAGCATCCTAAAGCCGTAAAGAAAGAGTTCAAATTGCACTGAATTTCGCACGAATAATCTCTTCGATTTTTTTCTCGAATGTTTTTTTTATTTAATATTTGGCATGGAATTTTGTCCTGCTCATGTTAAAAGTGCAATAATGATCATATTATATTCTTCACAACATCATGTACACACGGCTACACATCAAGCTATACAGTTCCAGTTTAAGCTGAGCTCGCATTGTTTAGGTTTTTCGTACAATCAGAAGTCAGCTTACACTGGTTATATATAGCTTGATGTGTAGCCGTGCGTACTGCGTGCGTGCGTACTGTCTACAAAAAAAATGTGTGTCTTCTGCAGGAATTTCTAGGATAAAATAGTAGTAATACAAATTAATAATGTGTTTTTTGATTATGGTTGATGATTGTACACCGAACCAGTTAATTTTTAGACGTATTCAGAACTATATGGTTCTATATCCGCTGATTTAGATAATAACATAATCCATTTTTTCATTCCATTTGACAAGTCAGGTATACAACCATCCCAAATATACTTTAAATTAAAAATGAAGTTGTACCTCGGACCTCAACTGATCTAATTCTCATCATCCACAGGCCCTCGAAGAAGAATTCACAGTCCAATTAGAAGACCAAGAAAGACAAGCGGCGAGTACTCGACTACCCCCGCCATCTTCAACGATGCCACAGCACAGTTCGACTCTCCATTCCTCTCGAACTAGCTTAGCGTCTAGTCACTACGACTAGACCTTGCACACACGCATAGTATCCGTCAAATTCCGCGGCGGTTCCCTAACATACCAAAAAGGCGACGTACGCGTAAAAAGGACAAAACATTTCCATATAAGGAGCTGTGTGTGTGTGAAAAAGTCAAACTCTCCCAAATAGTTCGCGGCTCTGAAGATAGATGGCGCTGTGTTCAATTGTGTTTAGTTTACGTTTGTTCGTAAGAGATGGCGTTGTTTTCAATTGTGTGAAGACTGAAGTACATAATAATGCAATGTTTTTACTTATCTGGAGGAGTCTCTAGACTCACTTTATTGAGAAAAGAGTCCCAACTTGTCGGGACCTGATGTCTCGTATTTCTCTTCTTAGTTTGTAGATGGGGCCCAGGATTGTTACTCAGAGCAGGATGCAGGAGACTCCTATTAGAATGAGTAGCAGGTCTTGTGTAGGTGGTGTATCATTGCTCCTAGGGTTTCTTCCTATGTCATCGGAGGTCACGGGTGTGGCCATGTGATTTGAGGCCGAACGGGTGGGGCTCTCCCAAGAGGGAGGATTGTATGCGGTATTTCCCATCATACGAGAGATGATTCCCCGGGGAATGTAGTGTTGATGTGGGTCATGCTGCCATTTTGTAGTCACAAATTTTAGCCCATAGGATAGGTATCTCGGCATTGAGTCAGGGGACTTTCCTCTATAATTTTTTCAGTCTCGGGAATGAGGTATCCTGTCTTGTTCATGGTGGGGTCCTCCTTCACCAGATATTGAACCTTGGGGTAGAGATAGCACTTGTCAGGACAGGAACTTTCAAGAATCTGCCTCATTGCATCCCCAGACCATGAGTATGGGTCCATCGGACTCACAAACACTATGTTGTCTTTTCATAATTATTTTGGGCGGTGCCTGATGTCATCCAGAACAGGGTGCTAAGCTGGTTTATTATGTGGCACAACATCTTGGCTGTGTGGGCCAGCCGCAGTGATTCCTCTTCTAGATACATGATATTTAGAATATCTGACGGGGTGTCTCTTCCTTTTCTGGCGGGTCTCATTACATTTTCGGTGAATTTCACTTGTAACTCTTCTCCGGTGATGCTGATATGTGTAAAAATACGGACGCTTTTATGATTCTGGGAATCGTAAAGAGTAATAAATATGCCTTTCGCAGTACACTGCTGGACAGGCCTATCTCAACTTGCTTTGAACTTACCTTTTCTTCGGTCTCTGCTAAGCAAAGAGGAATAGCTGGTAATTCAAAATTGAAAGACATTTCCTTAAACTATCCCCAGTATTGATCTACTTAATTAAAAATATTAAAGGGGGCTTTAATGATCAAATACCCAATAAAATTGCACGAAACTTATCACCGGTTCAAAATTGCACGGAACTTATCAGCGGCTGAAAATTGCACAAATTAATTTCAACCTACTCTGCACTAAAGACCTAAAAAATCAATGCAATGGTAATTTTAGTGTGTCGTGTTGACTTGCAAATATCAATTAATTGAATTAAAAATAATCAATCATATAAATATATGAATATGAAATTGTTTATTCTGTAAATAGAATATCGGAATCATTTTTACACGTCATGTCAAAAAAAATTAAAAAACTAGTTTGGGTCGACATTTTCTATCTGACTACCCCTAAAAGAAATGGTGAAACAAACTCAGGGGTCAAGTCGCTTTTAAAGCCTATCCCACACGGGCGTTAAAATATCGCGGCGAGATCTTATCGTGCACTGGATTTTCAACTCTCTGTGTTGAGCCGAACATTGACAATCCAACAGAGCGCATCCCAGCGCTTCAAAGAAACACTGTTAGATTTTCAATTTTCAACCCTCGGCTCTTAGCAATGCGTTAAAATTCCAGTGCGCGAAAAAAATCGCCACGGAAAAACTGGGCGTGGTCTTGGTCAGGTTGTGATCAATAGACTCCCCCTTAAAAATATCTGGCGAAAAGTTGGTTCACTGCAACTTTTCTTATCCCTTTGGGAAAGACAAGCGTGATGTTAAATTTAAGCGTTGTGCCGATAATTCGTGTTTGTGACTTGTATACGCGTAGGATTTTTGGAAACTACTTTGTAAGGGATGCTACACTCTTGTTCGATTCGGCAGAACCGGACGGTAAAACCGGTGTTCGGAAAATGCCGCTAGCTCGAATTGAACCGAGCCGACTCAACAAGGGTCGATGCCGATCGGCACGAGCCGTATAAAAGCCGAAATTGCTTCGGGTCGGCTTTGTAGTTCAACAAATACTGCCGAATCGAATGTGCCGACCCGAACGAGAACACTCCTCAAATTTTAGCTAAAAAATGTACTTAGCTTGATGTCTTTGGAGCTCTGGTCTGGTTCCTGGTCCAGGTAGAGTAGCAGCCTGGGGTCTGAAGCCTTGATTTGTGCTCAGTTAATGGCAAAAAGTTTTTCCACTATTACATGAGACAGTACTAGCTGCGCCCCGCGGTTTCATCCGCACAAGTTTAGATCCTGTGGGAATATCGGGATAAAAAGTGTTATCCAATGTGTTAATCCTGGTTATAAACTATCTGTGTGCCAAATTTCATCCAAATCCGTTCAGTAGTTTTGGCGTGAAAGAGTAACAAACATCCATCCATCCATACAAACTTTCGCGTTTATAATATTACTAGCTGCGCCTCGCGGTTTCACCCGCATAAGTTTCGATCCCGTGGGAATATCGGAATAAAAATTTTCCAATGTGTTAATCCTGGTTATAAACTATCTGTGTGCCAAATTTCATCCAAATCCGTTTAGTAGTTTTGGCGTGAAAGAGTAACAAACATCCATCCATCCATCCCTACACACTTTCGCGTTTTTAATATTAGTAGAATGTCTCTGACAATCTTTTCTAGGCTCATTGGTTATAAGCAGCCTAAAAATTTCTCAGAACTCACTCAGCTCTGTGAGAGACTCAAACTAAGTACATTTTTGCTACTATGCTATTTTATACAATGGTTGACATAGTCAATTTGATGCCGAATTATTGAAATCAATTCTCGTTCTAATTCATTCAGTAAGTTAGGGTAGATTCTCCAAAAGTGAAAGAATATGTCTGTAATCTGCATTCGCGATTTATTTGTTAAAAATGTAAACAAATATGAGTTTAAAAATAATCGCTTTAATTCCTGCACAATAAAGTTCAGTTTACGCTACAACTTCAAACATTTTTATAACTTTTTCCATGGTGCTAGTCACTCTGAAATCAACTTAATTACTACTGCTATAAAGTTTATATTTGTTTAACTTGAAATAACATTAGTTGGAAACATAAATTTGAATAGACCTTAGGTACTTAGCAGCCGCCATTTTGATCGTATTATTAGGAATCCTTGACTTGTCACTGTCACCTAACCTAAAAGCAACCTTATTACAACAGAGATAAAGATCATTGTGATTTTGACAGTGATACAGAATAAGGTGTAAAATAACTACTTCGACTTTTTATTGTTTAAATTTTTCGAATTGTTCGAATATTCGACGAATTACGAAAATATTATGAATATTTAAAGATTTATTTAAATTAAACCATTTTTATCATTCGTTCTTTACGCAAATTCGTTCACTACCCCTTTTAATTACTGTTACTGTTAGCCTGCATCATCCCCACGGCTGGGCAAAGGCTCCCCAAGACTTCCAGCTCTTTCGATCCAGGGCTAAAGTAGACCACTGGTCGTTTGAGTTTTAGTATGGTAACATTATTTTTCTTTCAACTATCAAGTTACTGAATACAATTTTCGCCTGAAACACAGGATTACCTAGTTCAGGCATGTATGTCTTACGAATATATAAGCAAAACTGTACTAATTTTCAAACCTTATAATTTTTTGAATAAATGTAATATTGTTATTATTAATTAAAAGTCGAAGTATAGGAACAACTTGAAACTACTATGTCACCATTGTATAAAATCTAAAATACTTCGGTTGTAAATAAAAATGGAATTGAAAAGTAAAAGTAAGGTGCTTTCGCAAAGATTGATGAGCAATTTGTAATTGTAATTATTTGGAAAAATTACTGAAAAACTATCAGGAGTATTCGATTGTATTGATCGGGTTGAAACTGACTACGAATTATTTTTTTGGAGACTAAAGATTTGATACTGTGGGAGTCTTACTGGATGTTGCGCCTTCCAAATTGGAGCTCTCTCCGTTTTATACAGTTATGTAAATCCTGCTCAAAGATGTGAGAGGACTATTAATCTAGTTAATAAAAAAAAAAAATGCTGTTTCATACAAAATTTCAATACTTGCACAACGGTCAAGATGTATGGAACAGCAAACTTTTTTTTGTAATCGACGAAAATTTTCCAACGCTGCCGCTCTGGTGGGTGTAGAATCGTGTACTGAACTCATGATACCATGGTATGCGCGTCGAAGTCCCTTACATCGTTTACAGTATTCAATTTTATGGGACTTCAAATATAAATGTTTATGGGCTGATTTCTTCAACGCCAGATAATTTTATCCGAGGAATTTTTGACAGTGTTCGGTTTCATGTAAAATTTGTCAGACGTCCATTTTATTCCCCGAATAAAAAATATGTTGATTGAAAAATCAACCCTTAACAATATATGAATAAAATTTTCTCAAAAAAAAGCGTAAAGTTGAATTCAAAAGATATAAAGTTACTTAAAAGTCGATAAAACTTTCCCTACTTAGGTACTGTTGTGATTTTTAAACATTTAGGGCCTAAAGGCGACAATTTCGTCGCAAACGAGGAGAGGCAAAGTTGCCTTTGTTAGAAGGTTCTATAAGTCTTTTGTTCAAAAAGATCTAAGTCAAAATTGCCTCCAAAATTTTTAAAAGAAAATCTTAAATGTAACACCAATTTTAGTTTAGATTTTAGCGTTGCTAGGCGTGTGGAATCTAGTTAAATATTCGGCCTAAAATGTTCCTATTAACGGACATTATTGGATTGTCTTTTTTTAAAAGAAATTTTTGTAAAATTCTTAGTGCATTTTTATATGTATATTTTTTTTGTGTTTAAAGACTTTGTACTGAGAAATATCATGTATATGCCAGTAGGAACATTGCAGATAGATACCTATACAGGTTTCATTGTAAAAAGATGGTAGATTTTTTTTTTGAAAATGTGGGTAGATTGATGAAGAAAGGATAATTATGCTGTTTTTGCGTTTGAACCTATTACAATACATGTGCACCATTTATTAAAGATACCACAGATAAAAGACGAGAGGAATCAAAACGAATCACCAAAAAACACAACCCTGTCTTTGCTGTCGCTCAGTCGGGTAAAAAGGAGTTGCTTAATACCATTTCTATTTCCTTACAGTTAATAGATTCTTTTAAATTCTTCTCGTTTTTGTGTTACGACATTTATACATAGATTGTCACCGATTTTGCCCCGTCAGCTAAACGCTGGCAATGTATTCCATATTCATAAGATATAGGTATTACTGTGGTTCGCGATTTTGATACCTAAATGGGTTAACAAAAGAGTTGAAATTCGATTGAAATAATTTTGCAAATTCTGTATAACTGTGGCGTTTTTTTTTAATGAGAAAAATATGTTTCTGAATGAAAATCTGCTTGACTTTTATCAAGTTTATAGGATTTTCCAGTTCTGACATTAATAAATTTAAGAAAAAACAGTTTACAAAAGGAAAGTACTGTTTTCTCTAAACTTTATTAAAAGGACGGTATTCTATAAAACGTAGGCAACAATGGCGGAGAGTCAGCAAAAAAATCTATATTATCTTTCGCCAAAAACTAAACAGACTTGCAACATCATTTCAAAAACCTACAAAAGTTCTGCACCCCAATTGCGTAACACATTTCGTTCCACAATCCGAAGGATTTTCTCCATTGCTTCATATGTTTGAAAAATTCGTCTGCTCGACAACGTTGATAACGCAATGTATGTGATCGAATTGTCAAAATGTTAAGTGTGTTACGCAATTACTCCGCCGGTTTATTACGATGTAAATTATGTACAGCACATTGTTAGGGTCCGTACTTTCAGATATATTAATAGTCAGCTTAGTTTTTGACTGACAATGTATAAATAAATAGGGGAAGATATTTTTTCATGTACAGCATAGGATAAGTTACGTGCCTACTTAATTTATGAAGACTTTCCGTACCTCCTTTTGGCATGGGTTCTGCTAAAAACATAAACTAGTTTTTTTTTTTAAATCGATTTCTCATTTGATATCGATTTGCAATTTTACCACATCGATTATTTATCATAATCGATTGTTTTGAATAGATTGGTTTTGTGCACTAACAATCGATTTACACAGTCTTCTTTTGTGCTCATTGCAGTAAATAAAGGCATAGTAAAAGATAAAAAAAAAAAATTTTTGATGTTAAAAAAAGTCAACTTTTGTATCTAAAAGGGGTTTGCTTTTTCTTACGACTTTCACAACATTCAAATTAAAATAAAAATAAATTCAAAATAATATTGAGTTATTAAGAAAATTCAGGGTGTAAATTATTCCAGGAATAGCTATTCTGTCTTTTAGACTGAACACAGTCTGCCCCTGTCTGTGTCTCTTTAGTAGATTTTTCATAAAAATAATTAGTTATTTGGTAAATTTTTCCTACTAAGAATAATCAGTATTTTTGAAGTGGCGACTCTCAAATTTTAATCTCTGAAATTTCAAGGACGCGTCACGTTTAGGCACATTTCGTTACATGAGAAAGACGAAAGATATAACTCTCTCTGTCTCTCACACTAAATCTCTGATTCTTTATTTTTTAAGAAATGTCAGTTCTATCACATTTACGCTGCTGCACGCGATTTTTTTTTTTTTACTTTACCTGCTTTTATACAATGACCAAAAGAAGATGAGAACCCACATTCTATCCTTCACGTTCTGCCTGCCATAACATTTAATTTTCTGTATTTCTGTAAAAACCAAAGAGATCTTTTCAATCTGTTTTAAAAGCGTGTTCAAATTTTGCGGGTAGCTGAATATTTCTTTTTGTTGAAACTTGCTTAAAGTTCGTTACAGATTTATCTGTCTTTTGATTGTTATACTGCATTGTTAATTGTTGTTTTTCTAATCTAGTGATAATATCTCTATCATCATTACGTAGCTCAGGACCTCGGCTGCAACTATTGTAATTTTTTTTAAATTAATTTTTGTCACGCTTTTTTTCTTTTTACAAAAACGTTAAAAAATCTGTTTTCAAATAAAATGTTTTTTTTTTGTTAACCATACTGTTCTACAGACTTCAAAAAAGGAAGAGGTCAAGTTTTTGACACGTATTTCTAAAACTAACAAAGTACAGTCAGCAACCGCATGACTTTTGACCACGCTTTTAAACGCGCTAGTCTTTCGGGCTGATCATATAAAAAGACGTAGTTTTTATCTTTTATTTTGTATCTTTTAAGTCAGAACAACGATTAGGACGTGTTTTCTTAAATTATTATTATTAATTTTAGTAAGACTTGCGTTATTTTCGATAGTAGTAAGTGTAAAGATTTCTTTTTTAGATATTAAAGCGAAGTTAACTGTCATTTTTTGTACATTGCTTGTTTTCGAGAATTAATGTAGTTTTTATATAAAAAATGCAATGTGAGGTTGGACAAGACATGAATAAAATTGTGTATTAGTAGTTAATGAAGGATGAAAAGAATTTTCTGTATTTGAAATGAATGACGTTTTTTGCTGACCGTATTTTTTTTAAAGAAATTAGTTTTTTTTTTTAAATAATTGATTTGGTGGCTCGTTTTTCTTTCTGTTCGATTCTTATCAATTAATTAGTCAAAATATTAATTGGAATTCATTTCAAATAATTGGAAATTCCTAATGATTAAATCCTTAAACTGATTAGTTACTAAAAATGATTGAAAAAATCAAAACATGCGATTTTTCGGCGCTTATAGATCAACTATGCAGCGACCGAAAAAAAATTACATATTTTTTTAAATAATAATTTTCTTTAGAAACTTATTAATTTGTAAATATTGAACATAAAAATAAATATAACATAATTAAAGCATTTTTTAATATGTAAACATAATTTGAGAGATTACCACAGTATTGTGTAAAATTTTTATTTTTATTATTTTTTTTAGTTTTAACAAAATAGCCATAACCATCTTTTTAATGTTAATTTTTGTCAATTAAAAGTGACTAAATTATTGTTAAATTTTTTTGAGATATAAAGGAAATACACTTTGTAATTTCTGTGTTTTATTGGACATAAATAAATTAAACTAAACCATTTCATTCAGTAAGTGCAGACATTCAAGAACCCTAATTGTTGTATAGTATTTTTATCTCACGAAGCGACGCGCGCGTTACTTGTGGTAACCATGTGTGCAAACCCGCTGTGAATGAGTTCGTGAAGACGAGTAGCGTCAGCACAGAACACACACACACACACAACCACACTTCCGAGTTCGCCATTGTCTCTAACGGTACTGAGGGCTCCTACGGTCACACACATTCACAGCTTGTTTGTACTCTTGGTACAAGCAACCACAAGTAAAGCGGGTGTCGCTTCGTGAGATAAAAATACTGTATCTCACACAGTGAGTTTTCACTGTTAAACAAATATCAACCTTGCGGTAGTTGAAATAAAGTCGAAAATAATTAATCTGAGATGCGAAGCTCTGGTTTGAGTCTTCTTCTAGTTTTAACTTAGAGCATTACTAAGAGTTTTAAAATATTTACTAAAAACGGACTTGTAAAAGTCATAGAAAAACTACGTGCAGAAATAAAACATTTCTGATTTGATGCGCTCTCTTCTTATGGAAGTTAATTTATTTTGAACTTGTATTTACCAGCATGAATGTTGATGTTTGTTTGCCACTTGAAATGCGCGTTTCCCAGTCTCCTTTCTCATCTGCGTTCGCGATTTAGTTACCAAAAATATAAACAAACAAGAGTTTATGGAAAAATAAATTTAATTCCTACACAATAAAGTTCAGTTTACGCTACTAGTCACTCGTGTACGTTACCCCAGCAAGAAAGTGTCTCCTAGAGTTATATGAATAGAACGTATAATTGGTGCCTTATCTGCTGTAAATGTGCCCCCACATAAAAAATGTGTGCCCCCTGTTGTTTTGGAAAAAAACGGAAAAAACGATTCTTGCTGGGGTAACGTTTTTCTAGCAGGAAAATTCTAAACGAATGATCGGAGAGAGAAAAATTGTGTATGGCCAGAGAGGTTATATGTGTGCCAAAATGTGCCCCCAAAAATAGAATTTGTGCCCCTTCAGGTTTTCGAGATATTGCATTTCCTGCTGGAGTAACGTTTTGATGAATCGTATATCTCTAAAACCATTGCATGTGCCCCTGTAGAATAAACATACACGAGTAGCTCTTAATGTGTGCCCCTTAGTGCCCCAATTAGATTTAAGAAAATATTTATAGTTTTCAAGTTATCGCGGTTTTATGAAAATCTGAAAAAACATCGCAGCGCCTAAATGAGACAAGGCACACGTTCGCTGAAAACTGTATTCGGTCCTTCTTGACGGTAATAATAAGCATACAAAGTTTCAAAACTGTTCATGCACGCGTTTTTGAATAATCTTGCTAAAAGTCAAAACGATAGTGTCATAACTTTGACGGCAAAATACAAGGAACCGGCTCAGTCCCAGATGTGTAGGTGTAAACCAAAATCTTGTGCCTTTAGTCAAAAATATATGGTGAAAATATTCAGCTTGGAATGTTTCGCATTAAGTAAATATTAACAAAAAACCAAAATATGTAAACAACGGCTGGTTATCCGACCAAATTTCAATGACTACTAAAAAGCGACGGATTCATACATATCGATGACCTTTTTTATTGGACGTATTATACCTAAGCTGTTGTCCGTATAGTCGCGTTCAAAAGTTTTGGGGGCTAATTAAAAAATATATTAAATGCACCTTGTGACTATATTAAATGAAACAGCTTGTTGATGTGGAAATTATTATTTTTATTCCCTTAATTTTAATTCTTAAAGTAATTATTGCACAAAATCATCAATACAACGCTCTAAGTTCATAAAGCTGTAGGAATGACTTTTTCTGTATTTTTTTTTGTTCCTACGCTTTTATGAACTTGGAGGGTGGTATTGGTGATTTTGATGATTATAATTCTGTAACTACATACGTCTTACAGCCGCGAATAATATTTTAATCAACATACAACCTGGCCTGCAAATTGCAAAAAACGCAAGAAATTTTGAATTCCGCGGGTTGGTTGGAGCATTTCCCTTGGTGATGAAAAACTTACTGTTAATTTATCTAACCTACGGCTTATCAATAAATATATATATATATAAAAAGACAAATACGGGCTTTTTATTTATATACAAAAAAGAGCTACCTCTTTTTAGTAGTAGGTATTCATCACACATTTCATTAACTATTTTTTTTTTTAAACATCGGGACCAATCAAATTTTGGGTCAAAGACCTGGCAAATGGCAAATATCTGGATATTTGCAAATCTTTCGTTCACACATAAATTACTGGATATATTTTAATGAAATTTAGAATGGAGAAGATAGCTTACCTTGGAATAGCACTTAGGGTACTATTTATAATGTACTTAATCATGAGTAAGGTCATAGAAACAGCTAGTAGAATATAATCCAATAACAACTTTATTTTATTAGTTATTACTTTTCTACTTCAGTGTACTCAGGCACAACACGTGTGAACCGGTTAGTGAGTAAAGTAAAGAAGGTCATTGATATGTACGAATCCGTCGCTTTTTAGTAGTCATTGAAATTTGGTCGGATAACCAGCCGTTGTTTACATATTTTGGTTTTTTGTTAATATTTACTTAATGCGAAACATTCCAAGCTGAATATTTTCACCATATATTTTTGACTAAAGGCACAAGATTTTGGTTTACACCTACACATCTGGGACTGAGCCGGTTCCTTGTATTTTGCCGTCAAAGTTATGACACTATCGTTTTGACTTTTAGCAAGATTATTCAAAAACGCATGTATGAACAGTTTTGAAACTTTGTATGCTTATTATTACCGTCAAGAAGGACCGAACACAGTTTTCAGCGAACGTGTGCCTTGTCTCATTTAGGCGCTGCGATGTTTTTTCAGATTTTCATAAAACCGCGATAACTTGAAAACTATAAATATTTTCTTAAATCTAATTGGGGCACTAAGGGGCACACATTAAGAGCTACTCGTGTATGTTTATTCTACAGGGGCACATGCAATGGTTTTAGAGATATACGATTCATCAAAACGTTACTCCAGCAGGAAATGCAATATCTCGAAAACCTGAAGGGGCACAAATTTTATTTTTGGGGGCACATTTTGGCACACATATTACCTCTCTGGCCATGCACAATTTTTCTCTCTCCGATCATTCGTTTAGAATTTTCCTGCTAGAAAAACGTTACCCCAGCAAGAATCGTTTTTTCCGTTTTTTTTCCAAAACAACAGGGGGCACACATTTTTTATTTGGGGGCACATTTACAGCAGATAAGGCACCAATTATACGTTCTACTCATATAACTCTAGGAGACACTTTCTTGCTGGGGTAACGTACACTAGTCACTCTGAAATCAACTTAATCACCTTTAAAATAAAGTGGATATTAGTTTAACTTGAAATAACATCAAATTGGCAACATAAATTTGAATAGACCATAGTTCTATCAGACAGAAAAAGATAGTCTAAATGTGTCATAAGTTTTTGCAAAATATAATCTGCTCTACTGGAGCAGATTATTCCTTCTTCAAGGCCACACGATGCTCTCAATCCAGGGCACGTAGTGGTAGACCCTGGTGTACATGCCTGACCCTCCAGCGAAGCCACAGGACCTGCCGTATGACGTCACACCCAGGATCGTGAAGAGGCAGTCTGAGAGATGTGCCGTTGACTGAAGTGGACCGCCGCTGTCACCCTAAGAAGGAAGATATCCTTATTATTGTAGCTTTCCAATGCAATAAACGTATTTTCTTTCTTTTTTAGGGTTCCGTAGTCAACAAGGAACCCTTATAGTTTCGCTATGTCCGTCTGTCCGTCCGCAGCTTAGCTCAGAGACTCTTAGGGCAAGATTCACAGATCACACTTTGACTTTACTTTGTTGAGTAAAGAAAGTGTTGTATACGAACATGAACATTATTTTGTATAACATTAACGTTCATATTCGTATGCGACGCTTGCTGACATTCGCTTATGCAAATATAAACCTTTTATGCATAAGAATATGGTTCATAATCCAATGAAACGCTTATTTAGTAAAGTCAAAGTGCGGTCTTTGAATCATGCCCTCAGTACTAGAAAGCTATAATTTGACGACGAGACGAGAAAAAGAAACGAACCTAGCCAGATTACGGGTGGAAGAAAAAAAATTTTTTTCAAGATTTTATTTTACCAATTAATATGTATATCTATATATTGAATTCAAGGTTTTATTTTACAAATATGTATATCAATATATTAATTAGTAAAATAAAATCTTGAAAAAAAAAAATTTTCATCCACACGTAATGTGGGTAGGTACCTACGTTTCTTTTTCTCGTCTCGACCAACTTACAATTGCAGTTGCAATGTATGGGAGAACATGAGTTTCAACTACATGTTAAGTTTGTGCTTGGGATAATTTTTTTTTTGTTCTTTTTATTGACAATGGGCTCACTCTTGACCTCAATCCAGCCTAGAGGCAGGGATGAGATCTACGGTGGAACGAGCTTGCCCAGAATTCATTCCAACTATGGAACTCTTCATTGTGCGTGGTTCGACACGCACCTCTAGGCTGCCTAGGGCCCTAGACCGGGGCCTTGTAGGACTAAGCGCAAATCCGGGGCTGCTTCCATGCCTACAGTGAGCAATGCTCGTCCTTTACTGATAAAACGAGGTTTTTGCCATACAATGAGACAAAATATTGATAGGTACTTCACAAGTATCATTAGGGTCTTCCCGATGTCCGTAACACATCTGGGTAGAATGGTTGTATCCCTGGCGCAGGTGTCTGTGCTTAGGGTACGCTCGTTGACAGTCCGCCTCATCAAACCGTTCTAGCGTCACCTGAGAAAAACAAAATTAAGTACTCAGATTCCCTCTTATACCTGCTGCAATGTCATGTGACGTTGTCAGTCCCTGCCGATCGATTCTGTAAATATCTCATCGTGAAAAGTTAGGTGAAGTGAGCTGTAATAGTGTCAATCCCTTAGCATTAGTTGGAATGACAGCTCACTCCATGCTCACTTCACCTAAGTTTTCACGGTGAGATGGTTACAGAATCGCACTGCTGATATGTCTCACTCCAACGGCACTGAGTAATTTTTGGATTCTTCAACTTATTGCGGACGAAGAGTTTGTCGGTGTGCCAGAATCAGAATTTTTATAATATTTTTTTCCGATTATAGCTACGATCATTTTTTCGTTTTTTACTTTTTTTTATTGCTGCGTTCTTCTCTTGTCCTCGATCACGCCTGATGGAAAGCGATGGATGAAGTCTTGATGGAACGCACGTGCCCTGAAGATGCCTGTTCACTCTTGCTTTGAAGGCAGACGGGATAAATGTGGAAGGGAACACAGATGCTGGCAGAGAGCTCCATACTTTGGCTGTGCGCATAATAAACGTGGAGAAGAAGCGCTGAGTACGAGGTTTGGGCAGGTAATCTTGTGCGTTGGAAGTGTTCCCCCCAAAGTACAGATGCCAGCACACCACGCTACTACGATCTGTCAAATTTTCCCAATCAACCTTGAACCTAATGCTTTAGCGATAAAGTTGAAAATCTATTAAAGAAATTTGACAGATTGTAGTAGCTTGATGTGCTGGCGTCTGTACCTACCTTAACTTACATTGAAAGCATTTTGTCACACACACACGTAAACAGGTTATTGTTAGGTATAATCTTTTAGATTTAAAATGCATACAGTCTGTAATGTTTCTGCCAACTCCCTGCGGTGACCCAGCGCGCCCCATCCCGTTGCGTCAGCCGATAGATCCGATTCCTCGTTCAAGTGAAGACAAGCGGGCAGCACGTGAATGTTAAATGATATTCTGGAAAGTAAGATATTTCGTTAAAGGCTATCCTACCATTTTTTGTGCGAAGACTCCGTTGACGCCTTATCAGCCTGTAATCTTCCCACTGCTGGGACACTGCCCTCATCTCTATGAGAGGGAGTGGGCCGTAATCTACCACACGGGCCCAGTGCGGGGTGGTACCTCACATGTCTTAATTTTTTTTGGTTCTAGGACATGTCGGTTTCCTCACGATGTTTTCTTTCACCGTTGGAAGAGCAGTGGCGATGAAATAATTTACATAAAGTAAAGCGCCTGTCAGGGTTTGAACCCACGACCTGTACCACTGGGCCACCACTGAAGACTCCGTTCAGGGTTTAGGAGGGTTATTTATTTGTGTCGGACTTCTACCGAATAAATCTAACCAGGAACAGGGGGCCTACTCCGAAGTGCAAAGTGCGAATGTTCGGATCGGACCGACACATGGCCGAACCGAATATTATTGAAAAATGCGAAAAAAGTTCGGATCGGCTCAGTTGGGTCGGGACCATAGTCAATATTCGAAAGAGTGTAGGAGTATAGGATCGGAACCGACCGAACCAAATAGTAACTTCGTCGCAGGAAACGACCGAAAATTCGGCCGATACTACTTCGGAGTAGACCCCCTGTTCTCAGCAGATTTTAAGGTCTGCTTCTGGGATCTTGTTTGTACAGACGCGAGCAGGTCAAGCTAACCGAAACTGTCAAATTTTCCCAATCAATCTTGACTTTAACGCTTTAGCGATAAAGTTGAAAATCTATTCAAGAAATTTGACAGATTGTAGTAGCTTGATGTACTGGCGCCTGTACGTCATTGAAATGACAAAGAATACGTACTCCGTATCAGTCTCCAGAAGCGCGATGTCATGGTACTTGGAAGGTGGCTGGTACTCCGGGTGAGTGATGATCCTCTTGATGTTGTATTTCTGCCATAACTCAGGAGGGTCCGAGCGTTTAAGGATACCCAGAGCGACGTACTTTACTGGACCACTGAAAAATTAAACAAACAATTGGATGGGTTGTTGTTGAGCCCGTGAAAAATTCGTATTAGATATGTTGTCCTAGGCAGAGTATTTTAGGCAAAAAATCTCAAGGAAGAGCGACATAATTATAAGTTTTTACTGCGGACCTGCACTTCTTTCGTGAGTATTTAGTTGATACTTACACAGAAGGACTTGATATGCAGTGACCGGCAGTGAGAATATACTTCTCGCTGATGACAGAGCCTCCACACAGCCACTGAGCTGTTGTCATATCATTGCCATAACCTAATAACGCCTGTAACATACAATTTAATGATATTAGCAACCATCAAATCAAAATTTTAAAACTAATTACAAGACTGTAGCCTTCGAACCTACAATACTAGACGCAGATCGACTTCTCATAATCATAGATAACAATGTCGCAATACTAGGGCATCTATAGATCTCCTTCTTTTAGTAATCACGAACCATTTTTAAACTCACTGGACACCTGGCAAATAAACTATAATTGATTGTCACTGGCGACATAAATATTGATATTTGCAACACTACCAATAGTCAGTCATCAGAATACCTCTGTATAATGTCTTGCCATGGGCTACTTCCTGCTATAACCAGTCCAACTAGGGACAAAGCGTGCTTAGACCACATATTTATTAAGACTCAAAACAAATGCTTTGGAGTCGTTTGCAAGTCCTTGATATAGTTGTTGCCAATATTTCCTTACGCAAACCATCAACTAGTAGGTACTGCAAAGAGATGGATAAGTAAAACAGATACCGAAGCAGTTATTGCTGACCTAAACAGTGTTGACTGGTCTGTCATCACGAATGACACAAATGTAAATACAGCAACCACTGAATTTACGAACATTGTTAATTCCACTGTAGACAAACACACGCGAAATGTAAAAATTGGTAGGAATTGGCATGCATCAAACCATGGATCACCCCGGGATTAATAAGATGCATGATCCATCGTGACAAGTTACATAATGATTGTAAATCTAACCTTGATGATCCTGTCCGAAATAAAATAACCCACGATACAGAAACTTTTTTCCAAACTTCTTTCAAGAATCAGATCTGACTACAATAATCAACAGATTGTTGCTAACAAAGACAATCCAAGAAACCTCTGGATAGCAATAAAATCAATAGGTCACGTATCTCCAAAAAGTAATGAAACCTCCCAACTACTGAGCCCCAATAGAGGGAAAGAAAACTTAACTACTGTAACTCACGCTTCACCTCAGTAGGAACCCGTTGGCAGACAAAATACTAGAAAAACTTAATCTATCTCATGAATCTAAACACTTACACATCCGAAGTATCAAACGCACACTCTCTTCTCTCCTTGAACCGACAGATGCTTACGAAATTATTAAAATTATATCTGACATCAAAGGACCTGGACCTGACAAAATTTCGGTTATTCTTATCAAAAGAGCTTTAAAATCCTTACTAGTACCTACCAATGATGCACATCTTCAACCTGAGCCTTGAGACCGGTACCTTCCCAGAATGTTGGAAAATAGCTGCAGTTTCCCCTATCCACAAAAGCGGTCCCAAAAATGCACCAGATAACTACAGACCTATAGCACTGCTAAGCTCTGTCTTTAAAATATTAGAGTGGATAGTTAACTCTCGACTCATCGGTTTCATTGATAAATATCATATCTGATAACCAATTTGGTTTCCGAAGGAATAGGTCAACCGAGGATGCTGCAACTCTTCTTACCGGACAGTTTCGGGTAGCTTGACCTGCTGGCGTCTGTAACCAAGAGACTGGCGGCATTACCTCGTTGTATGGCAATGCTGAGCCTCTGACCAAGGTAAAAGCCAGCCCTTGGGTCACGGACAGTGTCAACCAGCCATTCGAAATTTCCTTAAAAATAATATTAGTATAGATGTATCAATAAAACTAATACCATATGAGGAAACTGGTCTCTTCCAGCATTCCTTCCGCCGGAGATGATGGAAAATGATGTCGTAATGGCGTAGCAGTTCTTCTCATGGTTCTTTCGTTTCGATACGGAGATCTCTGGCTGTCCTCGGCAGGGGTATTCCAGTTTTTGAAAGTATTGTAGGCATTCTGAAAATAATTACAAATTCCTTTTTATTAGGGTTTATTGTTTACCCAAAGGGTAAAAACGAGACCCTATTACTAAGACTCCACTGTCCGTCTGTCTGTCAATCTTATGAACCGTGATAGCTAGACAGTTGAAATTTTCAAAGATGATGTATTTTTGTTGCCGCTATAATAACAACAAATACTAAAAACAGAATAAAATTAATATGTAAGTGGGGCTCCCATACAACAAACGTTATTAATATCGAACAAAAAACGGCAAAAAAATCTTTTGACGTTTTTTGCTCGATATTAATAACGGCAACTACCTAGTAGACGCTTGAAATATTCACAGAATATTTAGTTGTATATTCACTTTAAAAATAAATAATTAATAAATTAAAATAAAACCAATATTTAACCACCCATACAACAGACGTGATTTTTATAGATAATGGTACGGAACCCTTCGTGCGAGAGTCCGACTCGCACTAGGCCGGGTTCTTATTTTAGTTTTTAACCTATAAACTGTTAGTTTTAAATGCTCCTTTTTTAATATTCGGATTTCCTGTGTGTGTTCCAAATAAAATATTTTTATTTCTTTCTTTCTTAGCGTCTCTCGGGTTATTTGGTACCTACCTATTTCCTTTAGGAAATTCGTGAATCTAGATGTCTACTAGTCTTTTACCAACTACATAATGTTAACTAATAGTTTACCAGCGCTGTGGATCTGTCTCGTATAGGGTCGTAGCATTATTCTGAGCGATGGCCGTTTTGCGTGGATGTGAAACATATTTTCCCCCAACTTGTTCTTTTTTGTGTTTTTTCTCTGCGTCATGTTTGCGGAAAAAAAACTGAGGAGGTTCTCAAGTCGACGCGTATATTTTTATTTTATTTATGACCATGCATAACTTTTTACAGAATAGTTCGATTTTGATAATTCTTTTTTTATTGGAAAGGGTTTACCCCAAAGTTGTTCCCATATAAAAAAATTTGGATAAGAAATTCCAACCCTAAGGGTGGGAAAATAGGGGTGATTTCGTCGGCGCCGTTTTTTAAGGCAATTTAGTGATCTTTGTTTTTTTATTGATTGGCGCCTATTCAAAATTACTTAGGTATACTCACATTAGTTTAAGAACTTAGTTATTAAGGTTAAATAAAAAAGGTTTATTATTTTAAGGCTTTTCAGTTTTTTCGGCGGTTTAATTTTTTTGTTAAAAAGTTTTTCTTTTTCATGTTGGGGTCGGCTTCCAGTCTAATCGGATGCAGCTGATCCAGTAGTTTACATGGAGCGACTGCCTATCAGCATTTCTGTATCTAGGTAATAGCAATCTATAGGTACACCCCTGAGACTTAAAAATAACTGACATTGATATCGACAACACGGTTAGCGCAGTGGCTGAGCGATCGGACTGCTGCGCTGCGTGTCGCGGGTTCGATTCCCGCACAGAACAAATATTTGTAAGTCCAGTGTTGTAGGGAAATTACGAAATCTACGTGGACTTCGCGGGCGAAGTGCCAGTAAAAAAAGAAATATAACGTTGGTTTAGCTTCTTTACATTGAGGGAGGGCCCTACCAATCTCATGAATTTGCCACGGGCCACAAAGGGTATTGTTACGCCACTGGTGCCAGCAATGAGCGGTCGTCTTGCTGACGGCGCGTTGGCGACAAGTGGGTGGATTTTTTCGAGGCGGTGCTGGGCCGTTACTGGTGCGGGGTGGGATTATAAAGAGTGCAGTTGCCTTTACCGTTGACGCGTACCGCTCGTGAGTATCAGCACTAATAGGTATCTAAACTTACTGTCTCTTGATTTTTCTCCTGTCTTGTAATACGCCAAGTTAACATCTTTATCCAAATCCCTGAAAACGAAGCCTTGATTTAACGCTCCCGCAGACAGGCGCGACGCGACTCTAGTAGAACAATTTCTATGAAGAGTTCATGCAAATAGTTTTACCAGAATCGCGGCACACCGTCGTCGCGTCAGACCGGTTTGCCTTTAGATGATCATTCCCAAATTCATTCCAAGCTCTCGGATTTTGAGATATTAAACTAAAAAAAATAGGGAGCTCAATACCTGTGAGCTCCCTATTTTTTTTAGTTTAGCTGCACTATTACTGACATATGCGTGCACTGACTGGACTGATCCACTCAATCCGAGTAGTTCTTTCATCAAAATACTGAGGCCCGTATTACAGAACCTCACTTAAAACTGAAGCCTTAAGTACGTAAAACTCGTTTAAAGCCATTTGATTGATTGAAACTACTTCTAAGTAATGCTTGAGTCTTGAGTGAGTTTCTGCAATACAGCCCTAAGTATTTCAAACACCAATCTACATGGTCTTCACATGATCTGACTAAGATAATGTCCGGACTTTAAAAGAGACTGTGACCTCTAAGTTTGTTTCGGCCTTTCTTCTCAGACTAGTCAGTTAGGAAACGCCGACCTCATCTAGTTTAAAAATATGATTGACGTATAAAAGTGTTTGTACAAACCTACAAAGAGCTGATTTTCAATCGACAGATATTAGCCCTTACAGTAATAAAATAATTTATCATTTTGGTGCAGGAGAGTTGAACTCACACAAACTGTCCAGGTTCGCAATCAGCACAGCATATTATTGGTTTAACACCTTCGAAACTGCAAATCTGAAAATAGATAATTATACTTATTTAAAGGCCAATATATACTATATGTCACTAGCTGCGCCCCGTGGTTTCACTCGTATAAGTCTCGATCCCTAAGGAATATTGGGATAAAACGTAAATCCTGGCTATAAACTATCTGTGTAAAATATTCGCTTACTAAACGCCCCAAGGCGTAATAACAATAACATTTTTTATTGTGGAGATCACGTGTGCTATCCCGTCCCGCAGCAGGCTCACAGGGCGTAGGTGGAGGGCGGACGACGCACCCTTCCAGCTACGGGTCCAGGATGCAGCTGAATACCAGTATTTTACATGGAGCGACTGCCTATCTGACCTCCACAACCCAGTTACTGGGTAATACGATACCCCTTGGTAAGACTGGTTGTCAGACTTTCGGGCTTCTGACTACCCGTAACGCCTGTCAAAGATCCACGAATGACAGCCGGAACCAACGGTTTAACGTGCTTTCCGAGGCACAGAGGGGTCTTGGTATGTGAAGATGGTCACCCATCCACGGACCAACCGCGGCAAGCGTAGCTTAACCTGATCGATCGACCCGTGCGGCTGTTATTACTTAGCCACAAGCCCTATCCCGCCACCCCGACCAAAAAACGGACTAAATAGGTAGGTAAGTAGGTATTAAGTACCTACTTTTTTTTTTTGGTTTCGCGTAGGAAGTCCTCATGGACTTCCTCCATCGTGGGGGTGATGGAGGGGTATGCCGGACTCTCACCGGCTAAACCTACCGCGGTGTTCCAGCTCTGCCTATGGCCGGGGGGGTGCGGGATTCGCATAAGCATTCACTAAATTGAGGACCCCGTGGCTAAACAATAACAGCCGCACAGGTCGATCGGTCAGGTTAAGCTACGCTTGCCGCGGTTGGTCTGTGGATGGGTGACCATGTTTACATACCGAGACCCCTCCGTGCCTCGGAAAGCACGTTAAGCCGTTGGTCCCGGCTGTCATTCGTGGATCTTTGACAGTCGTTACGGGTAGTCAGAAGCCCGAAAGTCTGACAACCAGTTTTACCAAGGGTTATCGTATTACCCAGTAACTGGGTTGTGGAGGTCAGATAGGCAGTCGCTCCATGTAAAATACTGGTATTCGGCTGCATCCGGTTAGACTGGAAGCCGACCCCAACATAGTTGGGAAAAGGTTAGGCAGATGATGATTCACTAAATGCTATTCTATTCTATTCTCCAGGTATTAAGTACTAACCGGAGGATAATTCTTCATCTTGATGTCCCCCATAGCAGACGCACAGTCGTAAACGCTTTGGCAGACGCCGTCGACTCCATCCCATTTGCACTGTGATCCTGAGAAAAAACAAATAAAGGCTATAGAAGCTGTTAAGAAAATTGAGATTCGCCACCCATCGGGTATCACTGTAATGATCCGCACCCTTTTTTGTTTTTTTTTGAGGATGGGAAATCATCAAATGACTCCTCCCGCTCTGGGTGGAGCAGGAGGGAATGTCAGACTCTTACTGACTAAAACCCACCCGTTTTCCTTCCTTAGCCCTTTATGTTCCAGGGCAGCGGTAAACCTTTCGGATAATCCCGCTACCCTGGCAGGCTTCGGCCCTATGGGGCCCCGTCGCTTATGCTGACATCTCTTTGAGGCGCGCGTGGAACACGTACACGCCGTCCGGCATGGGCCTAGTCCTGATCGGACGGAGAGCTACCCATTACTCTCCGCCCGCAGGCCCGCGCCTACGGTGGCCGGGAGTCGTCACGCGGCTCCCGACGCCCGGAGCGTCTCCCGCGGCGGCTGAGGCGTGAGGTGCGCAAAGTGCGTTCCCTCGCCCACCCCGCCACCTCCTTCGCTAGCATGACTGCTTCGCAGAAGGAGGTGACTGCCTCCCACTCCCTCTCGCCCCGGACCATGGCTTGAACCAGGGCCGGACGCGAGAGGAGGGCCGGACGCGAGAGGATGATCCGCACCTTAGGGCCTCATTTACGGAGACGCGGGGCGTCGCGTCGCGCGTCGCGTGCGGTTATTATGTTACGGAACTACCCCGCATGTCCTATTTCTTGGTTCAAATATTTGTACACCTTTGTCTGAGAGCAGTAGTGGCCAGTAATCGTGGAACCTAGTCAAGCGGGTTACTTTGTCTAATTAATTTCATCACCACTGCTCTCAAAACGGTGAAGGAAAACATCGAGAGGAAACCGACATGTCCTAGAACCAAAAATTCGAAGACATGTGACATCTACCAACCCGCACTGGGCCTGCGTGGTGGATTACGCCACTCTCTCTCATAGAGAGGAGGCCTGTGTCCCAACAATGGAAACATTCATCATCTGCCTAGCCTTTTCCCAACTATGTTGTGGTCGGCTTCCAGTCTAACCGGATGCAGCTGAATATCAGTATTTTACATGGAGCGACTGCCTATCTGACCTCCACAACCCAGTTACTGGGTAATACGATACCCCTTGGTAAGACTGGTTGTCAGACTTTCGGGCTTCTGACTACCCGTAACGACTGTCAAAGATCCACGAATGACAGCCGGGACCAACGGCTTAACGTGCTTTCCGAGGCACGGAGGGGGGCTATCGGTATGTAAAGATGGTCACCCATCCACAGACCAACCGCGGCAAGCGCAACAGTGGAAACATTATAGGATTATTATTGATTAATTATGGATATTGATAAAGTTGTTTTCACTTCACTGCACTTACCTGCAGGCAAATTCAACAATTCTCTTTTATTTATATCATCTTTTTCACAATAAACACATATAAACACAAACAATGATAAACATAATTTGTTTTTCATTTTTATTTAATTAAATCTTCATTTTATCGACACATGCGCAATATATCGGACCTCTAGGGGAACTAATTAGCTTTATATGATGTTGTATTTATATCTTATAAAAAGATACAGGTTTTATTTTAGAATCTATATTCCTACTAATATTATAAACGTGAAAGTTTTTAAGGATGGATGTTTGTTACTCTTTCACGCTAAAACTATGGAACGGATTTGGATGAAATTTGGCACAGAGATGGTTTATAGCTAGGATTAACATTAGGATACTTTTTATCGCGATATTCCCACGGAATCGAAACTTATGCGGGTGAAACCGCGGGGCGAAGCTAGTACTAATAATAAAGGTGAAGAGTTGAAGGTGAAGAGTTGAGAAGCTGTTTTTTTTAGCATTTGAAAAATTCTTTTAGCATTTGGTAGCCTATTTTTTCGGAGTTTCCCTGCGTGATCGGATCAGAAATGAAAAGATCCGCAGGAGAACCAAGGTAACCGACATAGCCCGAAGAATTGCCAAACTTAAGTGGCAGTGGGCTGTGCACATTGCTCGCAGAACAGATGGCCGATGAGGCCGAAAGGTTCTGTAGTGGCAACCGCGTACCGGAAGACGTAGCGTTGGAAGGCCTCCCACAAGGTGGGCCGCGACCACCTTGTGAAGGCCGTAGGAACCCGTTGGATGCGAGAAGCACAGAACCGGTCGAAGTGGAGGTGCTTGGGGGAGGCCTATGTCCAGCAGTGGACATCTTTCGGCTGAAATGATGATGATGATGATGAGCCTAATTTTTGAGGAAGGCTATAGGCTATTTAAAATAACGCTAGGACGAATAGGAGCCGAACAAAAAAAAAGTTTGAAAGAACGCTAAGCCAAAGAAAGAAAGAAAGAAAACGCATTTATTTGCGGCAAACATGACGCATAAAAAAAGGACATAAACACACACAAAAAAAAAAACAAGTTGGGGGTACTTAAACATGCGTCATATTCACGCAAAACGACCATCGCTCAGCATAATGAAAATAAAGTATTAGCGACGGGGAGTTGTAGTGTATCTTACGACTTCCACGCGAACGAAGTCGTGGACAGAAGCTAGTTAATTTGTAATATCCAAACCCATTTTTAGATGTTGTTTTTAAGTCTAAAAGTTTAACAGACCAGACGGCACAAGCCAATCAAAGGAGATTGACCATTTTGGACCAAATGCTGCCCAGGCATCGGAATACTGTTTTTGTTTTCGTTACATGAAGAGATATAAAAAAAAATAGTTTGAATAAAAAAACATCCACGGGTTTATATAATATCTAAAAACTTATCTTATGGCTTTTAAATAATTAAATAATATTGTTATCTTACTTATTCTACCTCCCGAGTACATTGTGTGTCAGGAGCATTTAGAAGACAACACTTGGGATATTCTTTTTACGGCATCAAATCGTTGTTTTGATTTTAGTCCCCAACAAGTTTTTGAAACCACACCAAACCACGGAGATATTTAATATCCAAAAATATAACGAGCGCCTCACCGACCTCTCCGATTTTTCGATGCCCACCAGCAATGTGCAACTATGTAATTCGAGCGCACATAAAGAGCAGACCTACATCGTCAAAAGTGTATCATTGCTACATTTTAATTGACGAGAACAATCATGGGCTCGATTCCATTCAGCATTATTGCTACTCATGTTTTACTGGGCGAAGAACGATCGGCAGTTGTGCCCACGTTGTTTGCCTAGTTTGGTTTTTGGGATGGGCTAGGCACCAAGACTCTGTGAGGCTATTTTAAGATTCAATAATTATAGACGACGATGAGGATGACGATTGATTAGGTATTTTAATATTTACATGGGGCCTAACATAGAGGATAATTTATTATGTTGTAAACCATGTAACGTACTAAGTGTTGTTATAATAATATAAACCATTTTTTTAGGTATACCGCCGTTTGCCCGAATTTTATTTGCCATAATAGTCAACAGCCATAATATTATATGACGTAATATTTATTTGCCCTACTCTTATATATATTGAACAAGCCGGTTTTTTTGTAATAAAATGATAATTTTGTTGCAAAAAACTGGCCAAGTGAGTGTCGGACCACGCACAATTTAGGGTTCCGTAGTTGGCATGAGTTTATCTCAAAAACAAACTTAACATTATTGTTGAAAAAAATGTTCTCCCATGCATCGAATTATGTACACACGGCTACACATCAAGCTATGCAAAACCAGTATTAGCTGATCGTTCATTGTGAGAAAATATCATACAAAGTGAGGCCAAGACAAACTGGTTTTGTATAGCTTGACGTGTAGCCGTGTGTACATGGTCAATTTTCCAATTGGAAATGACAGTTTGTAGTCGCAAAAAAAAATGTGATAAAACTACAAGTTATTAAGATTTTTTGACCTTTTCCTTTATTAAGAGACCTTGCTTCTTAGCAATTTTCTTGATTCTAGGTCAACAGGAAGTACTCTGCAGGCCTATAAGTTGTCTTTTATTGGCGAGTATCACAATGGCGCCAATTCCCTTGTTCACAAACTAAACTAAATTTAAGTTCAGTACATCTTTTTCTTTCATTAAGAAAAGGAGAGAAGATAAATATTAGTTTAGTCCTGTCAAATTAAGATACTCCATAGATAGTTTAGACGTGATTAAAACATGGTTACTAAAAATACGTCAATTTCCGTCAGGCGCTGACTAATTTGACAGGACTAAACTAATTTATCTTTTGTCCTTTTCTTAATGAAATAGAAAGAAAAACATGCACTGAATTTAAATTTAGTTTAGTTTGTGAACAAGGGAATCGTCGCCAATATGTCGCATAAATGGCCATATTTATTTATTGCGTTAACTTAGAAGCTTTTATTTAGACTGTGTAGTGTGTAGACGTCTACGGCCCCTTGGAGCTCTGTATTTATACCAAGTAAGACCACAAAAGAATTGGTGGTCTTATTTTTCGGGCCGTTTTTGAAGCGCTTATCAGGAATCTAGTACAGTCTGTCATCACTATTATCTGACCCACCCTAAAAACAAACGAATTACGACCCTCTGGCTGTAACATTAAGGTTTATTCAATTTATATGAGCTTAACAGACAAGTGCTCGAGGACTCGATGAACAAATACAGACACGCAAATTTGATCTTTATAACGTTAGCATTTAGGTTATATGTTATAACTACGTGTTATAATATAATTAGTGTAATAGCTTATTTTAATGATTGCGTTCAAGTAATTCTGGTCTCGTGGTCTGTGTATAAGACAGAAAATCAAGGTGCGAGATCAAATCCTGAGACGATGATATTGTTTTGCTTTCAATTTAGAATTTATTCCAAAACTATTTCTTGTATTATTATAAAGAATTATAGACGGATAATCTTCAAATATAAACTTTGTAAAATGGTAATATTTTCGCATAACTTGTAATAAGTGGGTAGTTGAAAAATAAATATTATTTATTATAAAACTGGTATTCAAATGCTACTAAGGGTATGCAGTGACTACTCTCAAACATATTTGACCTTGTCTTACTAAATTACAAAAACAACGTCTCTTTACCATTTTTTATTTTCTATTTTGTAGGTAGATTTTTTTATTATCATGTCTCATTGGAGTGATTATTTAAAATACAAAATAATCTATTTGCACGAGGAAAAGGTTGGCTGCTTGTGCTGTGCAAGAATAAACTTTATGAAAGTATACTATATGGTTCAAATTCTTTAGAATATTGCGTCTAGCATAACAACTAAGATCAAATTTCAATGCGGCTTATAAGAGTTGAGTTGGTCTTGTGGTCACTAAGGTAGTGCGGTGTTCATCGTTGTCTACGTTCGAAACCGAGTTTAACCTAAATGTAGCTTTTTGCTCAGCTGTTTTTTTAATTATTTTATTGCACTTTTTTTACATTTCTTTAATGGACGACGTAGGGTCTTGTTTTTTTAAACGGGCAGTTTGTATAGAAATAAAATTAAAAAGTTGCAAGTTTAAAATGTTTATTATTTCATTAAAACACTTAGGTAAGATAAAATAAGTAAATGCTCATATATATTTCCAAATTAATATACCTACATTTTGTATTAGTATGCCATAATCAAATCTAACCATTTATTAACATTAAACAAGGCTATGCTTAAAAGTTTGTTATCGAGAACATGAATTCATCTGTGAAATGCTTTACAGATTTATAGCTGCCTATATGTAGTGAATAAACATGTTATTTAAATAGAAACAATCTATTTATAACAATAACATCACCACATAATCTGCAACATTTTAATGGTTTAACAATCAATCCATTGAGCATTTACTTACATGGTGTGTTTAAAAATAGAAAATAAAAAAAATAAAATTTAAATATTCCTGGGCAAAACGGACCCTTTCTTCGCGATGAGCAGGTGTCAATGCAATTTTCTGTGCCGGTTTATAATTCCTTATCCCAGCTGCGTGTAAATGCCTTCTCACTGTTTCCACTGAAATATTGTGGTTTATTGCGGTTACACGAATGGGCAAAAAATGGATTTTCAACTTGACTTGAAACAACGGTGGCGTTCGAATTCGGGACTATACTTGACTTTTGCTCCTGGACGAATCCGCTGAATATTTCCATTGTCTCCATAACGTCTTAGGCATAGACTGACCGTATTTCTCTAAAACAAAAAAAAAAAACATTTTTGGAACCGTGTATGTAACTTGTAAGGAGTGAATGTAATGGTAAAATAGCCAACTACGCGTTCGTTAATCACAATCAATAAAATAAAATAGGTATAAAAAAACACTTACTGCTATATTAATTCGATGACCAATCTCTCTAATTCCAACATTCTACTCATGTAAAAATATGATTTTATGTTTGGTAACACCAAATTGCTTAAATATACTTATCGAGTTATGTGAAACGATTTACAAATGTGTGAGCGCAGTCACTGCTATTAGGCGTAGTGTAACTTTTGTCACTTAGATGAATTTATTATCTACCTCACGAAGCAAATATATTTTTTACTTCGTATCCAACCATTCTTGGTAAATATAAATTCTGTGAACTTAAAGTTTTTCAATTTACCCACCTGTCTACAAGATAAGTTATTAGGCGTAAATCATATTGGTCGTTCTTTAATAATACAAGCAATATTGTAGAAATGAAAACAAATTAAAAAAGAAACTGATAATATAGGTGGACTGTATTTTCGAACCCACATGTTGTTCTTCGCCAATACAGCATCAAACCGCTAAGCCACAAGAACTTGTTGGAAATACGCGAAATTAATGATTGGGTTGTAATTATGTAGTGTGACTTAAAAGCTTTTCAACTTTAATGTCAACGAGATAATGATTAAAATAGCTTAACAAAATGATATATAATGCCGGTGGCTCCGACAATGTTGGGTAAATGATAAATGATAAATGATTTTATTTTTGTAAGTGGGTTTGTACAAACACTTTTACACGTCAATCATATTTTATGGGTGGGTTTACCTTAACCTTACGTGTTAAAGATCAAATTTGCGTGTCTGTATTTTTACTGTATTTGTCCATCGAGTCCTCGAGCACTTGTCTGTTAAGCTCATATAAATTGAATAAACCTTAATGTTACAGCCAGAGGGTCCAAATTCGTTTGTTTTTAGGGTGGGTCAGATAATAGTGATGACAGACTGTACTATTATTGATCGAAGGTGTCGACGGTACTCTTCAGTAGGTGGCCACTGGCCACGTTGATTGCTGAATCACTGGCATTCTTTAGGTCATCCGAGGTGCAGGTGAAGAAGCAAAACTGGTCGAAGTAGCGGTGCTTGGGGGAGGCTTATGTCCAACAGTGGACGTTTGGGTTCAAAATAATAATTATAAATTATTATTTTTACATGGGTTTTTGTACACTCTGTATAATTATTATCTACATAATGTTTATAAATAGCGAGAAACGCCTCCGAGACTCATTTGTTTACGTGACACCAAAGTCACCTTGAAGTCACCCTGAAATCGTGAAAAACAAAATCAGTTGATCCATACATTATGTCGAGTTATGCGAACATAAATCTATGGATCAACTGATTTTTTTTTACGATTTCAAGGTTGTTCCGGTAGTAGAAGTTGTTCATAATGATGAGTACAATGACCTCTTTTAAGGATTAAAACGATCAAAATGTTAGTTGTAATAGTTTTGTGTTTGGTTTCTAAATTTGTAATAGAAATAAATATTCTAAGTGTGGCTTAACAAGTGTGGAATAGATAAAATTACGTACTGAGTACCTATTGAACACATTTAGATATATCAGAGGAGATATTTTAGACCGTCACGTCGATTTGTAGCTTCCATATCAGTGGATATGGATATCTTATCTCATCATCATTATCATCTGCCTGCCTTTTCCGAACTATATTGGGGTCGGCTTCCAGTCTAACCGGATGCAGCTGAATACCAGTATTTTACATAGTGACTGACTGAGTGACTGACTGACTGACTTTTTACTGAGTGACTGCGACCTCCACAACCCAGTTATTGGTTAATACGATACCCCTTGGTAAGACTGGTAGTCAGACTTTCGGGCTTCTGACGTTGGCTGTCAAATATCCACGAATGACGGCCATTACCAACGGCTTTTTTTTTTTTTTTTTTTCAGGATGGGAAATCATCAAATGACTCTTCCCGCTCTGGGTGGAGCAGAAGGAAGTGTCAGACTCTTACTGACTAAAACTCACCCGTGTTCCTTTAGACCTTTATGTTCCAGGGCAGCGGTAACCTTTCGGACGATCCCGCTACCCTGGCAGGAGTACCAACGGCTTAGCGTGCTTTCCGAGGCACAGATGGGTCTTGGACTTGGTATGTAAAGATGGTCACCCACCCACGGACCAACCGTGGCAAGTGTAGCTTAACCTGATCGGTTGTTACTACATAGCCACAAGCCTCGATAATACACACACAAAAACAGATAAAAACAGATGTTCTCAACTCCACCATTAACTAAACCAGCGGTCATCTACCCCCAGAAAGACAATGTAGCTGCATCATCATCATCCCACAATGCGCGCGCCGCGCGCGCCGACAGAGTAGACGATCGGAGCCCTAGCCCTCTGCTACCGCCACCGCGATGGTGGCGCCCCCGTCGTGAGTTGCGAGAACTACAGACTAATACGTGCTGTGTAGTGATTGGCCTAACCAAAAATGTTATGATTTTAAGTTGCCCGCAATTGTTTTACTTATTTCGATTTTGTATAAATAGCTAAGTTTACCTACAATAAATCAGTGCCATTTAGTGCCTTGAATTGGTCGTTTATTTCCATCACCCCAGCCGGTCGATTCTGTAAAAACCTCACCGTGGAAACTCAAGTGAAATGAGCTTGATGTGAGTTGTCAGTAGTGTCAATCCCTAGCATTATTTGGAATGACAGCTCACTCCACGCTCACTTCACCTAAGTTTTCACGGTGAGATGGTGACAGAATCGCACTGCTGCTCCTAACAACAACATCAAAATTAATCTTTTTTATTTTATCGTGTTTCGATACCGGTACCATCACGTCTGCGGAGTGTCGTTAGCTAACTAATTTGATCCTGTATATGTCACACCTCGTTACACCTCGCAACCGGATTTCACTAACCTTAGCTGTTTGCAAAACTAGTTTTTAGAGTTCCGTACCCAAAGGGTAAAAACGGTAGCGGGATCATCCGAAAAGGTTACCGCTGCCCTGGAATAAAGGGCTAAGGAAGGAACACGGGTGGGTTTTAGTCAGTAAGAGTCTGACACTCCCTTCCGCTCCACCCAGAGCGGGAGTGGTCATTTGATGACTTCCCATCCTGAAAAAAAAAAGGGTAAAAACGGGACCCTATTACTAAGACTCCACTGTCCGTAGACTAGACAGTTGAAATTGTCACAGATGATGTATTTCTGTTGTCACTATAACAAAAAATACGAAAAACAGAATAAAATAAATATTTAAGTGGGGCTCCCATACAGCAAACGTGATTTTTTTTGCAGTTTTTTGCTCGATATTAATAACGGCAACAGGTAGACGCTTGAAATATTCACACAAAATTTAGTTGTTTATTCACTTTAAAAATAAATAATTAAATATTAAAGGGGGGCTCCCAAACAGACGTGATTTTTATAGAAAAAGGTACGAAACCCTTCGTGCGCGAGTCCGACTCGCACTTAGCCGGTTTGTCTTAATAAATAAATATTTTATTCCTTTAATCGTTTTCCTGTTTCTATGAACATTGGACGTATCGTTCACATCTTGAGATAAAATGACGTGTTTCTAGTAAATAATTATGTTTATTATAGTTGTTGTTTTGTGTTTATTCGCGTTGTGTTGTGGTGAACATCATCATGGAGTGGTCTTTGATTTACCTGAAGGTGAGCGAGTGTTAAATTGCTAAGTAAAGTCTATTCAAAATACGTTATTTGAAGTTAGATAAATATCAACTTTGTTTTACTATTAATTAAATTGATTTCAGAGTGACTAGCACTATTGCAAAGTTATAAAAATGTTTGAAATTGTAGCGTAAACTGAACTTTATTGTGTAGGAATAAAAGTTATTTTTCCATAAACTCGTATTTGTTTACATTTTTGGCAAACACTTCGCGAATACAGTAAGGTTAGAGTGGTCAGTGGTGTAAATAGTCATACAAATGTAATCGATCTAAATAATGAAGGTCGAGGGAAACTAGGGAATCCCCTGATAAATGACAGATGACTTTATTCTGTAAGAAAGAAGGTCTTCACGTGATCTGACCAAGAGTATGTCTGGACTTTAAAGAGACTGTGACCTCTGAGTTTGTTTCGGCCTTTCTTCTCAGACTATTCAGATAGGAAACGTCGACCTCATCTAGTTTTTAAAATATGATTGACGTGTAAAAGTGTTTGTACAAACCTACTTATAAAATCATTTATCATTTAGAACCGTAGACAGAGGATAGTAGGTAGACAAGTCCTCAGCGTATGCAGTATGAGATAGCGATAGTTCGACATAAGTATATTACTGCAGCTTTAATCGTCTTTTTAGATGAAATTATCACAATATTTTGCTTATTATTGACACAAAATAGTCTTAAATTAAATTTTTTTTAAATTTATTTGCTGTTATAGGTAAGTAAAAAATGCTACTTACCGATGACAGGTTATGTTTGGTTGATTTCGTTCACTACGACTTTTACAGCCGATTACACAGCAACTCACCATCGTTACACACTAAATATTACCTTTTGGAATATCAATAAAGTCAGAAATTACACAAAGTATGCGTTTCACAGTTTATATCAACGAAAATATTTTAACACCACAATTTGTTTGGCATCGATGCCAAACAACAAAAACCGATACGCAAATAGAGATAGAAAATGCATGCTATGTCCTGCTCACACATACACATTTTGACATAAGCGTCGTCTCACTTTCGCAATTAATATTATTTTAAGGTGGACGCTCCAAGGTAGCCCGCGAAATTAAAATTTTCTTACGTTTTTTACAATTTGCTGTTCAGTACTAAGTTGTACGTTGATTAAAATACGATTCGCGGCCGTAACAATTATGTATTTACAGAATTATAATCATTAAAGTCATCAACACAACTCTCTAAGATCAAGTAATCCTACTGAATGACTATTTCATGAAATCTTGACATTTTAGGATTATGCTAACTTAACTTACTTAAGTTGTATTACTGATTCTAATGATTATAATTATGTAAATACACGTTTGTTACGGCCGCGATTCATATTTTAATCAACGTATAACTTAGTACTGACCCGCAAATTGCAAAAAACGTAAGATTTGAATTTCGCGGGCTACCTTGGAGCATCCACCTTAACAGCATGTGTATTTACTATCCTCTGTCTACGTTTAGAACCCCCGACTCATAAGTCGCGACCGCTATCGGGCCACCACTGTTCGCTATTAATTTACACTTATTTAATTTGTACATTGTCTTTAGGATCAAATTGTTCCTGGAAAGGCCTGGACGGAAAGTGCACCCCCATAGACCACTGCCAATCAGCTAAAGATGCTATACGACGGAAGAGTCACCCTCCTGTGAGTGATTTAAAACCTTTAGAGCCCAGGAGCAACTTGGTTGCTCAGTAAATTTTTTTGCCTGAATTTATTGCCATCCACAGGCAAGTCCCGTTAAGCGATGACAATGTCCTAGGTTGAACTGCAAGATGCAATTCCCCCCCCAAAAAAAAAAAACATCAGACTGAACCACTTTCTCCATAAGCAGCTGTCCCATATACTTGGGTCAGTAAGGCATCAACTGCCAGGGTAGCGGGATCGTCCGAAAGGGTTACCGCTGCCCTGGAACATGAAGGGCTAAGGAAGGAACACGGGTGGGTTTTAGTCAGTAAGAGTCTGACACTCCCTTCCACTCCACCCAGAGCGGAAGGAGTCATTTGATGATTTCCGATCCTAAAAAAAAAGGCATCAAAGTTTTGTGTGGGATATTTGATATTTTTTTTGCGATTACAATGTTGGTACTATGGAGAAAGTTGTTCAGTTTGCTTTTAAATAATATAATGTACTATTTCATAATCATTTCAGATTTGCAGCTTCCAAGGAATGACACCTATTGTATGCTGTACTATTTGTATGCCAAATCACAGTACAACGTAGGTGAATATTTGTATATTTATTTCGTGGTGAAAATACATTATTTTTTCTATAAGCCCCAGTGATTTCGATCAAGCGTTTTTTAACTAAGATCAACAATTCATAGCTAAAATTTTCTCGAAAAATTATCAAACTTTTTGGCTCTTCACGTGACCAGAGGGCTGGCCTGTTTCTTGGCCAAAGCATTAGCATCGCCATACAACGTGGCAGTGCTGCCAGCCTTTTGGGCACTGTTCCTGTTGACAGCGATGCGGACGAATTTTTTGATGCCCTATGATTCTTTTGTTTATTTTTTCACATGTACAGACACCAGCACATCAAGCTACTACAATCTGTCAAATTTCTTTTGTGTCTATTTTCAACTTTATCGCTAATATGATGATGATGTCATCGATAGTATCATGTTCAGCGTAAGATATAACCGGTGTATATAACTTAACGAAGTCAAGAGTCACTTGTACTCCTTGTAATTTTTTTGTACTAGACCATACCTGGGAACCTTCTGGTTACGGAGATATTGAAGCTCAAAATTCCAACATTTACTGACGGTTTTTAAAAAAAAAAAAAAATAAATTTGAAACACAACTTGAAATACCCCGCACTTAAAACATAAAAGGTGAAATGTGGCTATACCACAACGTACACCTTTGCCTAAACCATTGGGAATCACAGGCGTGATGTTATGTTGTTGGTACCGTCGCATGCTCCCACAAGCACAATGTTTTGCGTGCGTTACGTTGCGCACTACAGTAAACAACGATTTTTCACACCAAAAATGATAGTCGTTTCCCAGCAATAAAGCCGTTGGTCCTGCGCCTGATCTCTCCCCGGTCGTGTCGGATTGCCGTCCCATCGGACTATGAGAGTAAAGGAACAGAGAGTGCACCTGTGTTTGCGCACACACTTGTGCACTATAATATCTCCTGCGTACTTGACTAATTGCCGTTGCGATTAGCCACCTTGACTGAAATTGGTCGGCGGGAGGCTATTATTATTTATTACTAGCTGTTGCGCCCCGCGGTTTCACCCGCATAAGTTTCGATCCCATGGGAATATCGGGATAAAAAGTATCCTATATGTTAATCCTGGTTATAAACGATCTGTGTGCCCATCCAAATCCGTTCAGTAGTTTTTGCGCGAAAGAGTAACATACATCTATTCATCCATCCATACAAACTTTCACGTTTATAATATTAGTAGGATATGTATTAATATCTGTTCTTTTTCAGGGATCCTAATAAAGACTTCGGGGTAGAGTCAAGATTGAACCAAACCAGCAAAGCGAGAGAGAGTAAGTTTTACAGAACGTATCCTAGCTTAGAGGTATGAGGAACAGGGTGTAAAGTTCACTCATCCTCCATAGAAAAGGGAGGATCCTCCGACTAGACGGGTGTTGTGTCTGGCGGGCTATTGCCCAACGATTGATGTTGGGAAATTGTATCTATGCTAATTGCGCGGTAAACTCTGCTTGCGAGATGCAGGATTTGCGTGACGTCAGTATGACGCGTTGTTCGCATGTGGCGTTGTAGATACCGCTACACTAGTCTGGGAAAGCTACAAATAATAATTATCATCGAATCTGCCTTTTTCCAACCACGTTGGGTTTGGAGAGCAGTGATGGCCCAGTGGCTGCGACTTACGAGTTGTAGGTCATAGGTTCGAACCCTGACAAGCGCTTTACTTTGTGTAAATTATTTCATCACCACTGCTCTCAAAACGGTGAAGGAAAACATCGTGAGGAAACCGGCATGTTCTAGAACCAAAAATTCTATGAAATGTGATATCTACCAACCTGCACTGGGCCCGCGTGGTGGATTACGGCCCACTCACTCTCTCATAGAGAGGAGGCCTGTGTCCCAAGAGTGGGAACATTATAATTATGCTGATAATGTTGGGGTCGGCTCACCGGTTGCAGCTGAATACCAGTATTTTACATGAAACGACTGCCTATCTGACCTCCACAACCCAGTTACTGGGTAACACGATAATCTTTTTTTTTTTTATTGACAATGGGCTCACTCTTTTTTTTTTTTTTTTTTTTTTTTTTTTTTATTTGGCGCACACAAAAAAGACAGCGCAACACACAAAAGTACATTATTAGAGAACTACCCACATTAATAATATAAAACAAGGTGCCGACAAAAAAGACAAAATGAAAAACATACAAATATCAAAGTCAAAGTGACACTATGACGAATTAAATTAATAACGAAACATACACAGTGCGGTGTGCGTCTCAAGGTTGCACCAAATGGGAGTCCAGCTCAGCATGTGTCAGGCAAATGTACCTAACGCTGATATTCTGCTGGATCCCTGCTGTGACACACGGACGTTGAGAAGACGAGATAAATTAGTGTTGTGACAGGTGTTAAGTGCAGAGTGAGGCTTTGTAAGTATACCCGACACTATAATTATGTATTCTACAGTAAGTTTTGCATTGGGTAACGTTATTGTTCGTAGGTGTCTTAGTATTGTGCTTTGGTTACTTGATACTCATATTACAAAGTTACATGCAGTATATAATGTGTAAGTGATTAACATTACAATTATAGTGACGTTGGCGCGAATAAATTAAAAACAATTTGGCTAGAATAAAATTAGAATTAAATACGTTCACAATAAATAAATATAGGTATGTAACATGATCTCATGATCTCTTGACCTCAATCCAGCCCAGAGGCAGGGATGAGATCTACGGTGGAACGACCTTGCCCAGAAGAAGCCTATTCACTCTCGCCTTGAAGAGATTCGGGTTGTATAAACTCGGGAATGCAGACGCAGGCAGACGGTTCCACTCCTTAGCTGTGCGCATCAGAAAAGATGACGAGAAGCGCTTAGTGCGTATATATGGTATATTAACCAAATAGGGGTGGTATCCCGCAGTGCGTCTGGACTCTCGATGGTAGAAAGGTGAAAGCGGGATGAGCTCATGTAGCTCTTGAGCACACTCCCCGAAGTACAGTCTGTAGAAGACGGACAGACAGGCGACACTTCGCCGGTGAGCCAAACTGTGAAGCTTTGCCTCCACCAGCTTTTGTAAGACTGGCTGAAGACTTTCGGGTTTCTGACTACCCGTAACGACAGTAGATTTTTTATTATTTTTTATTTATTTCTGAAGCACTTAACCTAATTCATATTTAGTTTTAGCCACACAACGAAAACCACTCAGGGTTTATCTGCATGTTGGCGTATGCAGGTCTGCGAGTGGCAGCCGGCACCAACAGCTTAGCGTATTTTTTTATTATCTTGTGTGTCATACTGCTCGCGGAGCTTTTTTTTTTTGAGGATGGGAAATCATCAAATGACTCCTCCCGCTCTGGGTGGAGCAGAAGGGAGTGTCAGACTCTTACTGACTAAAACCCACCCGTGTTCCTTCCTTAGCCCTTTATGTTCCAGGGCAGCGGTAAACCCTTTCGGATGTTCCCGCTACCCTGGCAGGCTTCGGCCCTATGGGGCCCCGTCTCTTTTGCTGACATCTCTTTGAGGCGCGCGTGGAACACGTACACGCCGTCCGGCACGGGCCAAGTCCTGATCGGACGGAGAGCTACCCATTACTCTCCGCCCGCAGGCCCGCGCCTACGGTGGCCGGGAGTCGTCACGCGGCTCCCGATGCTCGCGGAGCTTGTACCTACGCAATAACAGCCGCACGGGACGATCGATCAGGTTAAGCAACGCTTGCACCGAGGTCAGCACGTGGATGGGTGACCATCCATTTTAAACCTAGAACGCTCCGTGCCTCGGAAAGCACGTTAAGCCGTTGGTCCCGGCTGTCATTCGTGGATCCTTAAAAGTCGTTAAGGGTCGTCAGAAGCTCGGAAGTCTGACAACCAGTCTAACCAAGGGTATCGTATTACCCAGTAAGTGGGTTATGGAGGTCAGATGGGTAGTTGCTAAATACTGGTATTCAGCTGCATCCGGTCAGACTGGAAGCTGACCTCAACATAGTTGGGAAAAGTCTAGGCAGATTGATAGTATCATACTGCATGTGTAATTGTCCTCTTGTGCGGGTTTCAATAAATACTTTTCTTTCTTTCTTTGCGAGAGCAAAACAAAGCGATATTTATTTATCATGAGTTTAAATTTTTTCCTCTGTTTTAGATTGTTTAAATTACTTGAAAACCCTCGACTATCCATGCAGCTGGTCCCCCACAATTCCGTTTGGGGAGAGAAGTCTTTCTGATAACAACTGCTATGGCACTGTGGAGCCATCGACCTTGGAGAATGCTGACAGTCGTCCACAAGGAGACCTGATTAGTAAATTGAAACGCCATGCTGAGAATCAGGTACAGGACATCATCATTATCACTATTACAGCCCGAAGACGTCCACTCCTAAAAACAACGTCCGTCCAATATAGGTCACGCTTTCGGGAGGCCTATGCCTCCCGAAAGCGTTGACCACTGACCTATATTGCCTATACAAATACGCTACTAGACGTCATACTATCGATGACAAAACAAAGACAATTGATTTTCGCCATTTTGGCGCTGATAGCAAGGTGAGCGTCCGTGGAACTAATATTTTTGATAGTGAGTTTTACAAAATGCACATACTCTCATGATAAAAATGTTCTAAATATCTCGTAATAAACACAAAATACACAAAAAAAGTCTTCTTCCACGATTTAGATCTAAATCACCGTATACACAATACATACCAAAACAACACGACGGCCATTTGCAATAATTTTAGTTCCTGAGACGCTCGAGCGGGGCGCTTTGAATCGGCACAAAAAACAACTGTCATTTCGTATAGTTTATTTAGGCCAGCGTACTTGTTTTTAGGAGGTCAGTGGCGTCGACACATTGCCCGTTGTCCAAGCTGCTGCCGCTGTGTAATGTCTAGACATGGTCTGGTCTTTAGTTTACAAGCTCTGATAATTTTTGAATCTGAATCTGATATAAATCTGATGAGAAAATGAGCGAGCGACGTCCGCGATGCGATGGTGAGACTGCGACTGGCGCCCGCGGCGGCGCGGGTTGGCGGCGCGAAAATAAAATTACAATCTGAATGATTTCGAAGGATATTAACAATCCATTGCTTCATATGTTCCAAAAAATTGTTTGCTCAGCAACGTAAACAACGGAATGAATGTTGTTGAACTGTCAAACAATGATCCCGAAGGACTGAGACGATGATTATTAATTTAACTATGGAGATACTGATTATTTTGTGCCTGTTACAGGATGCCAAGTTGCTTCCTCCAACCAACTTCTCTCACCCAATGGACGCACCAGCGATCAGCGCAGGCATGGCCGCGTATAGACGCCAGTACCCTCACATGGTGAGTTAGGGTGCAACCTAATAACGTATTGCTGCGTTTAAGTCGGTGCCAAATCGACAGTAACCGGTATTAAAAAATAGAATGTGCTTCTAAACTGCTCGGTGGTGGCCACGTACAGGTACCCTCCGTGTGACGGTCCGTAACATCAAGGCGTAGCTGGCCTTCCTTGAGAAGCTGGGGCTGATCGAATAATCGATTTTCCCACCCGTACGCAAAATACGCGCATTGACGTGGACTTGCGGACACCAGCCTGTATTACCTAGCTGTTCTTTACATCCTGCAGCCGTTCTGTCGAGGTACTCCACTTTACGAGGTTCGGCTTACACCTTCCAACTTGGGTTCGGTGACGGTTCAGGGACTTCCAAGTAGGCCACGGAAGGTTACACCCTGCAGGAAGATGCTCGTTTGGTGGTAAATACGACGAGTCAAGGGGGAAAGGTCTCCTGCCATCATTTGCAATGGGCGTCGACCGTTACCTGGTAGGTTTGTAAGTAACTTTTTGAGTGGGAAGTCATCAAATAACTTCTCGCGCTCTGGGCTCTGGGCGGACCGGGAGGGCATGCCAGACGTTTACTGACTGAAACCCACCCGTGTTCCTTTAGTTGCCTGTGCCAGGGGTCACGGTAACTCTTCCGAACAACCCGCGACCCTGGCAGGCATTGGTCCTAGCGGACCCCATTAGTTAGTGTTGACATCTCTTTGAGGCGCGCGTGGAACACAACGCGCCGACAACCCGGGCCTGCCGGTCGATTCTGTAAAAATGTCACCGTGAAAACTCAAGTGAAGTAATGAGTTGTCAGTAGTGTCAATCCCTAGCATTATTTGGAATGACAGCTCACTCCACGCTCACTTCACCTAAGTTTTCACGGTGAGATGGTTACAGAATCGCACTGCTGGTCCTTACCGGACGGCGCGCTCCCATTGCTCGATGTCCGCAAGCCTGCGCCTACGGTGGCCGGGAAGCGGCTTAGTTGAGCATCGCGGTAAAAAAAAATGTTTTCTATCATTGATCAAAGAAGTTTCTTTTGTTTTGTCACAGGCATTGCTGGGGTATGGAGATGATATAAAGACAGCTCAGTTACTGTGTGGAGGCTCCGTCATCAGCGAGAAGTACATCCTTACTGCTGCTCATTGTATATCAAGTCCTGCTGTGTAAGTACTCCGGTTAACAGGCATCCACCTTGCTGTGCGTTTCAGCTCGATTTGGAAATTCCGATCAGAACACAGCAACGCTGCTTGGCAGCAAAAATAATTATTTATGTAGGTACTTACCCGAACCAACTCCTTGACAAAAACCTCTACTACACTTCTATAATGATTATAGTCCTCCAGACCATATTTCGGCCATGGCGGCTTCGATCAATAATAGTACTAGATTAAGGATCAGGAACAAAAATCAGTCGCTCAAGTGGCCACGTTTGCACACACGTAAACATCTACATTTCTTAGAAAAAAGTTTAATCATATTAACAACTTCAGTTTATTATAAACCTTAATGCTGTCGCTTGAAAATAAAATCATTCTATTTTTAAATTTTCAGTCATTTATTCGAAAATGAAACTTAAAGTCTAAGTAATAAGGTTAAAAACATACTCATTTGAAATAAGACCACAAAAGTATTTGTGGTCTTACTTTTCGGGCCGTTTTAGAAGCGCTTATCGGGAATCTAGTTCTATTATTGATCGAAGCATGGCGGCCAATCTTAACAGAGACCAGCCGATGCGCGTTGGCGCGGGAGATACGATAGTTCAGGCATATGTGCGCAGACACAGGCGCACTCCCTTTTCCCGCACTCTCATAGTCCGAAGAGACGGCACGCAATTAGGGCATGCAAATCGGATACCCGGATAACCGTAAAAACCGGATAACCGACTGATTTGAAACCCGGGTTTTTTAGGATAACAAAACCGGATTTTTCGGGTTTTTCGTTTATGTTTCTCCTATGTTATTGATTTCATAATACTTTAATTTTCCCAAACTAAATATTATCACTGACAAACGTGGACAGGACGGCGAGGCGGCGTTAGTTCCTATTTCGGCCACGTTAATTTAGGTCCTTGTCGCACTACAATACCACGCTGCCGCCATTTTGTTTTTCAGTCAGTTTATTAAAATTGCTCTAAATGATGACTCTCTTGATGCACTTGTATCCTTACGGTCATTCAAAGTAAAAAAATAGTAATTTGTAACTTTAATTTTGAATTTTTAAAGAATTACTAGGCCAGTCATATCTCACTAAAAAACGCAAAATTCGCTAACTAACGGCTAGTTCTGATTTTTTAATATGTTGTTAGGACCACTACCAGTAGCGTATATCCAAGTTTGCAGTTTCGAAAGACCTGTGCTAACTTTGCAGCACTCGAAAAACCGCGAAATTTTCACACGTTTTTTGGTATTCTCACGTCTAACTCAAAAAAAAACCAGTGACTCAGTAAAAAAAACCAGTGACTCAGTAAATAAAAACCAGTGAGTCAGTAAAAAAAAAACGGGTTCCACTCCGGGAGTGCCGGCAGAAGTGAAAACTTGCATTTTTGATATTTTGGAATGCGGTCTACTCTCCCTCCATCGCGTCTACTCTCACTTTTTTTTTCGAATCGCGAATTTTCGATCAGGTCACGTGTCCTGACGCGAGCTCCGTCTTACGAATTTTCGATCAGGTCACGTGTCCTGACGCGAGTTTAACATTTTTTACCCATCACAAAAAAAGTGCACAACGCCGCTAAAAAAGTTTTCACTTCAAAAACTCAATTCCTTTTTCAGTGGTCCAGTCAAGTTCATAGCTTTAGGTATACTAAAGCGATCCGATTCTCCCGAGTACTGGCAGTTCCACAACGTGAAGAGGATCATCGCTCACCCGGAGTACCAGCCACCTTCCAAGTACAATGACATCGCACTGCTGGAGACTGAGAAAACGTAAGTACGGTATTTAAGGCGGTACCCCGAGCTAAGTGGCGCCCTCATTGAATAAAAAATCGTAGCATAGCATAGAAAACAAAAATAAAAAAATTGAATCTTGGAGTTTGTTACAAAGAGGATAAAGTATTTTTACGTTGTTAAAAAAATGTTTCGTATCCAGAGTAGATAGCAAAACTGTCAAAAATGGCCGCTTTTGGTACTTTTGCTATCTACTTTGGATACTAAACATTTTGAGTCCTGTTTTAACAACGTAAAAATACTTTATCCTCTTTGTAACAAACTCCAAGATTCAATTTTTTTATTTTTGTTTTCTATGCTATGCTACGATTTTTTATTCAAGGAGGGCGCCACATAGCTCGGGGTACCGCCTTAAGGCCTTTCGGGGGTGTAGTGAATGCTTATGCGAATCCCGCACCTCCAGCCATAGGCACAGCTGCCGGTCGATTCTGTAAAAATCTCACTGTGAAAACTCAAGTGAAGTGAGCTTGATGTGAGTTGTCAGTAGTGTCAATCCCTAGCATTATTTGGAATGACAGCTCACTCCACGCTCACTTCACCTAAGTTTTCACGGTGAGATGGTTACAGAATCGCACTTCTGGAACTGGTTTTAGCCGGTAAGACTCCGGCATACCCCTCCGTCACCCCCACGATGGAGAAAGTCCATGAGGATTTCCCCGGCGAAAAAAAAAAATTTGGTATTTGGAAGTACGCCTTACCTACTTTGTTACTCTCGACCATAAAACTGACAACTTTGATTTTCTATCCAGGATATCCTTCAGCTTCAACATACTGCCAGCCTGTCTCCCTTTGGTACCAGAGTCAGCTGTGACAGCTGAAGCTACTGGATGGGGTGCCCTGGGACATCGTCAGGGATTGGCAGACATTTTGCAGACTGTAATTAGCTTTTTTGGTTTATTTTTACACCCCGAAACGTTAATAAGTTCCTTCAGACCGAATTTTAGCCGTGGCGACCAATTTCAGCGGAGATCAACCGTTGGCGCGGGAGATATTAGGGCGCGTACACATATACTGGAGTACGCTACTGGAGATAGTATTCACACAGCATTTATAGGATCCTTTTTAACGGATCCGTCGCTACTGGAGATAGTATTCACACAGGACTGATTTTAAGAGATCGGATCAGTATACTGGATCCGAAATACTGTATTATTTGTGAACTGGCTCATACAACTACATACGCTAATAACACATACGTTTAAACGGACCTGTAAAACGGATTGCTGCTTATTTTGTCGGATTGGTATTTTCTACTGGATCCGGAATACTGTATTATGTGTGAACTCGCTCATACAACTACATATGTTAATAACATACACGTTTTAACGGACCTGTAAAACGGACGTTAAATGTGAACGCGCCCTTGTACTGCACACATGCGTGTGCAAACACAGGTGCACTCTCTTTTCCTTAACTTTCATTGTGCGATGGAATGGCAATCTGACACGAGATCAGGCGCAGGACCAACGGCCACGCGGTACCACACCGCCGACATCCAAATTCCGGGCTGTTACTAAGAAGTTCCCAATGGAACAATCAATAACATTTTGTCCGACCCGGAAATCCACGACCCCACGCTCAGCAGTCGCGCTTGCGACCACGAGACCAACGCGAACGTGGCAGTTACTACGTCACTGAAACACCCGCTCACCCCCTTTCTAACCATACCATAATTCACACAGTCCATGCATCGAAATGTGGGTGTACAGTCACGAGCACCAATATGTCAACACTTGGCAACTTTCAATTGCGATTTTTTCGTGAAATAACGAATGCAACGTTGACATACGACACATTACATAAACCTATGGGTAAGTAAATGCTATGTTCGTAACAACATAAAATTTCATTAAAAAATAAAGGAGTAAATTGCTTTTGAATAAAGCCGAGTGTATACATACTTTTGCTCGTGACTGTACTATGGTACACCACTGCCTAATTTTTCGGCAATTACAGGCGTGTTGTTATGTTTAGATTAATAGCAGCATAATGCTGAGCGATAGCCGTTTTGCGTGGATGTGACGCATATCAACCATTACTTATTGTTTTTTGGAACGAAGTTCCTTATCGCGCGTTGTGAAAGGGGGCTAGACGGAAAAAATTCTTACGAAAAGTTGTCACGACACTTTTTCTGACACAATCGCTACGAGTGCTACGCCGTAGCCGATGCGTAGATTATCCGCTACGCAGCTACGTCGTCGCAGAGCTACATAATAAATTATCTGCTCAACAACGTAAATTGATTTATAGAAGATTTTTATTGGAACTAATTGGAACGAAGTTCCTGATCGCGCGTTGTGAAAGGGGGGGCTAGACGGAAAAAATTCTTACGAAAAGTTGTCACGACACTTTTTGCTATAGTAAGCTATTGTAAGCTGTGCGGCGTCGCATGTTTCTCTGTCTGTCTGTGAACTTCGTTCCATCCGGGTGTCCCTTGACACCTCTCAAGTTTTTTCTTTATTTTGTTTTTATGTTCTTTTTTGCGTCATGTTTACCGCAAATAAACGTATTTTCTTTCATTCTTCATCTTTCTATTTAACCTTATTTTTCGTGACTACTGACCAGGTAAAACTGCAGAGGTATGAAGAGGCGAAATGTTCGCAGCTGTATCCTAAACACCGGCACCTGCGTGAAGGTTACAATCACACCTCACAGATGTGCTACGGAGACACGAAGGAAGCTAAAGACACTTGTGAGGTATGAAAGCTTTATTTTTTACTAGCTGCGCCCCGCGGTTTCACCCGCATAAGTTTCGATCCCGTGAGAATATCGCGATAAAATGTATCCTATATGTTAATCCTGGTTATAAACCATTTGTGTACCAAGCGTCATCCAAATCCGTTCAGTAGTTTTTGCGTGAAAGAGTAACAACATCCAAGTTTGTATGAATGGATGGATACTCTTTCACGCAAAAACTACTGGACGGATTTGGATGAAATTTGGCACACAGATGGTTTATAACCAAGATTAACATATAGGATACTTTTTATCCCAATATTCCCACGAGATCGATACTTATGCGGGTGAAACCGCGGGGTGCAGCTAGTTAGTATATAGCTATACAGGGAGGCATAGATCGACGCGCAAACTGTAACCATGAATTCGGCACATGATTCTAGTCCCCGTAGCTGGCTAAAAGCATTTTGAAGTGGTGAAGAGCAGTTTTGGGGGTCCGTCTAATGTAATTTTGACATTCGAAAAGTACTAATTCTTAGCCCAGTTTAAATAAATAACTTTTGGATTTTGATTTTACGCGCGAAGTCGAATGCTTGTAGTTTTATAAAGTTGAGTCGAAACCAAAGAATTTGTCCCCAGGGCGACAGCGGAGGTCCTCTCCAAACTGCAAACGAGTTCCTGAGCTGCGCATACACATTGCTGGGCGTGACGTCATACGGCAGACAGTGCGGCATCTCTGCTGGCTCCGGCATGTATACCCGGGTCTACCACTACGTGCCCTGGATTGAGAGCGTCGTGTGGCCTTGAGGAAGTCTGCAGGAATTGTAAGAGTAACTGTTTCAGAGTTCACCGCCAAAAAACTATAAGTATGTTTGTGACTACCGAGGAAAGAATTTAATGTCAATAAATGATATTATACTTATTATAAGTTTTGAGGTTTTTATTAATCGCTAAAATGAAAACAGCGTATGTCAATAATTAGTCCATGTTTTTAGAGTGAGAGAGAGCTTCATCTTTTTGACTGACCGACCTTGACAATTCAAAAGTGCCTGTAATTGGTTTATTTGAAATAAATATTTTGAGTTTGAGTTTGAGAGATCAGAATTTGAAATGCTGAGGGGCTCGTTGCTAAGTAATCGCACGGGTCGATCAATCAGGTTAAGCTACGCTTGCCGCAGTTGGTCCGTGGATGGGTGACCATCTTTACGTATCAAGACCACTCCGTGCCCCGGTAAGCACGTTAAGCCGTTGGTCCCGGACTACCGGCTGTCATTCGTAGATCTTTGGCAGTCGTTACGGGTCGTCAGAAGCCCGAAAGTTTGACAACCATTCTTATCAAGGGGTATCATATTACACAGTAACTGGGTTGTGGAGGTCAGATAGGCAGTCGCTTTTAGTTGCATCCGGTGAGACTGGAAGCCGTACCCAACATATGTAGTCAGATAGGCAGTCGCTTTATGTTAAATACTGGTATTTAGTTGCATCCGGTGAGACTGGAAGCCGTCCCCAACATATGTGGTCAGATAGGCAGTCGCTTTATGTTAAATACTGGTATTTAGTTGCATCCGGTGAGACTGGAAACTGACCCCAACAGCTGTTATTCTGTACAGTCACCAAAGGAGATAAGTAACCGGGGTCGTTGGATATAATTGAAGTTTAATAAGAAACCAATTTAATGGAGGTTTTCGAATAAAATTTAGTTTGATAAATGAACTGTAGATATGTTATCTAATAATTAAATTAAATTTTATTCTAAAACCTCCAACGGTTTCTTAATCAACTTCAATTATATCCAACGACCCCGGTTACTTATCTCCATTGGTGACTGTACTTAGCGTATGCAAAATTTAGTACATGCAATATTTAGGTATGTATAGGTAGTCTAGAAAAACCACATTTTATGTCGACAACAATTTTAATTAATCAAAAACGAACAAAAAGATCGCCGGCCATCATTCAAGCCCACACGATACTTTCAATCCAAGGTTTGTAGTGAGCCACCCTGGTGTAGACATCAGGAGAGCTGTTTGGAGAACCACAATGGGAGCGGCCAAATGACGTCACTCCGATTATGGTGTAGATACAGCGGGAGAACTGAGTGGTGATCATCAAAGGTTCACCGGATATACCCTGAAAAATCATAAAAATATTAGTTAAGTCTATAGAGGTATGAGGAAGAACGTGTATATAGTTCACTCATCCTCCATAGAAAAAAAGGGAGGATCCTCCGATCAGACGGGTGTTGTGTCTGGCGGGCAACTGCCCGATGATTCATGTCGGGCCATTGTATAAATGTTAGTAATTGCGCTGTAAACTCTGCTTGCGAGATGCAGGATTTTGTGTGACGTCAGTATGACGAGTTGTGGCCTACCCCCCTTCCTTCTTTCAATTTCTTCACATGAAATTGAATAAATCTTGAACGAGTCATTTATGACTCGTTCAAGATTTCAGTTTGCGCTTGCGAGTTTAACGAAGTCATTAATGGGTCCGTTCCGCTCACGGTGGAAACCGGGCTTAATTAAGAATGTTGCTGGGAGGACGGACTGGATGCGGAAGGCGGAGGACAGGGTGTTGTGGCGCAGCCTGGGAGAGGCTTATATCCAGCAGTGGACTGCGACAGGCTGAGTTGATTGATTGTTGGAACGAAGTTCCTTATCGCGCGTTGCGACCCCTTTCGCTAGACGGAAAAAATTAAGACCAAAAGTTAGAACGACACTTTTTGCTATAGTTGTAAGCCGTGCGGCGTGCGCGTGTTTCTCTGTCTGTCTCTCTCTCTCTCTTTGAACTTCGTTCCTCCGGGTGTCCCTTGACACCTCTCAAGTTTTTATTTTATAATAGGGTTTATAGTTATAATGTAGGCTTATGATATAAATGTGTAGGTTTATGTAAGTTTTATTTACCCGACAAGCATCAGGAGAATTAGCTTTGCTTCCATAACACATTTGAGTTTCGTAATCAATTCCATCCTTTAAGCGGCGATTCGGCTGAGGATATGCAGTCTTGCATTCTTCTTGAGTGAACTCGTCCAAGTTAATCTGGAAATTAACAAACCAATAATGAATGATAATATCCTCCCGACCGATTTCGGCCACGGTGGTAAATCTTAACGGAGATTAGCCACGTACGCAGGAGATATATTAGTGCACAAGTGTGTGTCAGTTACAGAAATAAATAAATAACAAAATGGATATATGTAAAAGGCACTGATTTAAAGAGGCAGTTGTAAATAGCGGTTTTGGTAAGTTTAAATTATAAATGGCACGTTTAATAACTAGTTCAGCAGTTAAAACTAAGCAGTAAAGTAAACAAAAATGAGTACTTATTAAAAAATAATGAAATGGATCAGTGAATATACAGGCTGTTAGTGTAAACACCGTTATCCTTGAAACCAGTGGTTTGGTTTCACTAATAGAACGTAAATTCAATGAAAAAAAATATCTTTTTTTTTTTTTAAGTAAAGTCTCAATTTTTCTTCAAAATTATTTCACCCTATACAAGTGCACGCAAGGGCAAAGTAGACGGAGCGCGGGAAACAGCGCGTCGTCAGTGCTTCCCTTATCTATGCAGGGCGTGCCGCAAGTGCCCGCAAGCCGGCAAGCGCATGAATTTACGGACGGTGTCGGACAGAAACTTTCTTACATTTTTGAAATAAAATAACGTTTATTTATTTTTTAATTCAGATAAACATTTTTATAATTAAGTCAACTACCTATGGTTTTAGTGACAACGGTGTTTACACTAACAGCCTGTATAATTGAGCAGGAAAATAATTAAATGGGCGGTAAAAATTATTGAACGAGCGGTTACGTGTGGGCATATATTTAAAATGTTTAGTTTTGTATTCAAAAATATGTTTCTGGCACTCGCCGGCAGCTACCGCGGCACCGCTCGCTTCGCTCGCTCGGCTCGTACGTTGTGTGGTCACAGTTCTAATCTAACCTAACCTAGCTGTTTCGATGTAAAAAAGGTATATGCGTGTTACTAACCGACTAATTGATTTTTTATTACTGTCCATGTTTTACTGTCCCAATAATTAATCAACCGCCATTAAATTAAATAACTGCTCAATATGTTTTTCAACTGATCATAATAACATCTCGAATATTTAAATCATCATCTGCCATCATCTGCCTAGCCTGTTCCCAACTACGTTGGGGTCGGCTTCCAGTCTAACCGGATGCAGCTGAATACCAGTATTTTACATGGAGCGACTGCCTATCTGACCTCCACAACCCAGTTACTGGGTAATACGATACGTTATACCCCTTGGTAAGACTGGTTGTCAGACTTTCGGGCTTCTGACTACCCGTAACGACTGTCAAAGATTCACGAATGACAACGGCTGTACGAGCTACGCTGTACATTGACCTTTGTGGTAGTTAGTACGTCACACTCATATGCACATCAATATTGTTTAGCTGTGCATTCCTCCAACATAGCATTTAAGTGGGACAATTGTGTAATTATATTCAGTAGCAATAAATCCATCAAGGGAAATCATTCGTCTACTCATTTACATAACATAACATAACGTAAGGTACAAGTTTACCTACATAACAAATCCATAACATTTTCACTGTTGGGAGTTACGCCCCAACAACGGCTTAACGTGCTTTCCGAGGCACGGAGGTATCTCGAATATTTAAATAACAGCTCAAAAAATTAGTTCCCTATGTAAAATATCTATACTAATATTATAAAGGGGTAAATTTTGTTTGTTTGTATGTAAGGGGTAATCTCCGGAACTACCAGTCAGATTAAAAAAAAATCTTATTTCATTTGATAGCCTAATTGTTGAGGAAGGTTATAGGCTATCTAACATCACGCTTCGACCCTTAGCAACCGAGCAAAATGAATAAAAGTCAAAAAGAACACTAAGGGATTAACGAAGCACGGGCGAGCGATGGGAATATGTAATGTATGACCTAGAAAAACACCCAGACTCGGAACAAATACATGTATTTGTTCCGAGTCTGGGTGTTTTTCTATCTATAATATGTATGTATTTACAAAAAAAAAAAAATGTATATAAGTAGTTTATCAGCCATCTTGTTACCATAACACAAGCATTAGGTTGCTTAGCTTGGGACTAGATGGCGCTGTGTGAAATGTCCAGGGATATTATTATTATCTCCTTTATTTCATTTAAATACTTACAAAATACATTTTTAAATATTTTTATAAACAAAAGGATAAAAAAACATTTAAAAATATAACATAACATTTAATATATATATTTATTATTATTATGGGAATGGGCCGCGATGCGATGGGCCAACATTTCACGCGGACGAAGTCGTGTGAAGAAGTTAGTTAGCAAATAAAATAAAATATTGTATTGTTGACCTCAACATAGCGAACTATGTTGAGGTCAACAATACAGCATTTTATTTTTCCCAAGCCTAGCCTAGCCTTTTTCCAAGAAAAGGCTCGGCAGATGATGGCGGCTATCAGCTCTGGACCTGTCTAGACTGAAGATGATGGTGACCTACCGTCTGCAACGTGTCAGCAAATTCAAAGGAGTCCGACTTCAGGTCTCTCCATGTAGTGGTTATAGCTGTCTCAGCGTTAGCGGCTTCTACGTGGAGACAAGCTGGCAGCACGTCCACGTTGAATGTAATCCTGGAATCGAGATATTCAGTTATTAATAATAATAATATCCCTGGACATTTCACACAGCGCCATCTAGTCCCAAGCTAAGCAACCTAATGCTTGTTGTTATGGTAACAAGATGGCTGATAAACTACTTATATACATTTTTTTTTTGTAAATACATACATATTATAGATAGAAAAACACCCAGACTCGGAACAAATACATGTAGGACTTACAAATATTTGTTCTGTGCGGGAATCGAACCCGCGACACGCAGCGCAGCAGTCCGATCGCTCAGCCACTGCGCTAACCGTGTTGTCAAACCGTTGTATTGTACCGGGATTTTGTAAAACATCCCGACTTTCTTCTTCTTCATCATCATGGTCAGCCTATAGCAGTCCACTGCTGGACATCGGCCTCTCCTAATTCACTTTCTTTTTCCTATACCCATATTTCGTCAGTTATGTTTAAGGTGTAAGAGGGGGCGATCATTTTGCATCAACCGGACAGAAAACGTGACCGTGGGGATCTTGGGTTCAATTCACAGGTCGGGCAAAAGTGTAAGGCTCAATTTAGACTGCCGCGGAACGGAGTGGAAATGAGTTTTCGTAGCGATATGTTCTATGTTACGGGTTTGGTTTCCGCACGTAGTCCTTCAGGTGGACCATTGTGCGTGGGCTATGGTTGCGGTGGTTATTCCAACCAGCCCACCTCCCTCCAGAAGCTTATTAGGTCTCCTGGTCTGTCGAGAACATCTTTGTAGGATCTGGGTGTCCCGAGGGTTACTGATCTAATCTGGGTGACGCCTGTGCACTCAAAGAGCACATGCGCAACGGTTTCATCAGCCTCCATGCAAGCTCTGCACAGGGGGCTGTCCGTTATGCCTATCGTATGGAAGTGTTTGTTCAGTGTTTCGTAGCGATATTATACGTAGCAAAATGAACTTTATGACAATTGTCTAACGTACAAACTAGATACAAGCTTATTACTGCCGGAATTCCCGAGAATGCGCGATAATTCTCCAGAAGATACGCGACCTGTGCGTATCTGTGTATCTAATTTGTGCGTTACACTTTTGACATAAAGTTCATTATGCTTTGTACAAAAAGAAATCGCTTCTACTCCGTTCCGCGGCAGTGTAAATTGAGTCTTATTGATTTTTTTATTAGGACTTTATCAGTAGCAGCCTGGAGTTTTGAAATTGGCGGTGTGCCCACGTGCCTCGGAAAGCACGTTATGTCCTGCGCCTGATCTCTCTCCGGTCGTGTCGGATTGCCGTCCCGTCGGACTAGGAGAGTGAGGGAAGAGGGAGTGCACCTGTGTCATCTCAACGCACACACTTGCTTGTGTCCGTTGAGATGGGCTATCATGGCCCAAATTCGTTATGGAGGACTACTTACAGGGCCAAATTAAATGAGCTAGCGAAACTGTGCAGACGTGATGGATATGCGAAACACGATACAACTAAAATAAAAAAAAGATTTAATGTTTCTATTTTAGGGGTCAACGACCTCTGGTAGTGTTGTTCCTTGAAGTCTGAGTTGAGAAAATATGTTTTATCGCGTTTCGATATCGATACCAATCACGTTTGTGAAGTTTGCACAAAAAAAAACACATTTTTTGAACTGATATTTCAAGTGAATACGCTCCTAAGCTGATACCAGAATCGCTTAATACCAGATTCGCAATAAACCAGACTCTCAAAATACTAGATTCGCCATTATTATACCAGATATGCATAATAACCAGTGATAGGAATAGGTAGTGCCTATTTGCCTAAACTTCGAAGAACAGAGACAAGAAACGGAGACTTCCTTAAGACTACATTTTTTCCGGGACATCTGTCCCCATATTCGGGACAACACTTTTAAATATATTAAAAAAATGTTATTTGGAATAAGTAATTCGTCTATATTTACCTAAAGTTTGCGACTAGACATAACATAATAAATAACATTCACAGTCGTTACAACCATAAAATTTTCTGAAGTTTTTTTTTTGGAGATCATTTTGTACATTACTTGCTGATCTTAATTAATACTATGAATCACAATGTTTGTATAAGGACTTATAAAAATTTAGTCCTAAGGAAGTCTCCGTTTCTTGTCTCTGTTCTTCGAAGTTTAGGCAAATAGGCACTACCTATTCCTATCACTGATAATAACAGAAACGCAAAATACCCAAAAGTACAGTACTAACTGCGGCGATGACCCCCACAAAAAAATCATACATTTTTTTTGGCATGTTTAGATATACCCATTACATCTTCGTAGTTTCGCTAGCTAACTTTATTTAACCCTATATTGCATGTTTTTATACTTACGGGGTCTCTGTCTCAATGAGTCCAATGTCGTTATAATGACCAGGACGCTTGTAGTCTGGGTGTGGGATGAATCTCTTCACCTTATACGTCTGCCAGGCAGTTGGCGGGTCTGAGCGTTTCTCAACGCCCAATGCGACGAATTTCACGACGTCACTGTGAAAGTTAGAAGTATGTTAAAATAGTATTTTTGAAAAGTATCAGGGCCTCAATTCTCATCATCATTTCCCTAGCCTTTTCCCTACTATGTTGGGGTTAGCTTCCAGTCTAACCGGATGCAGCTGAGTAACAGTATTTTACATGGAGCGACTGCCTATCTGACCTCCACAACCCAATTACTGGGTTTTACGAAACCCCAATTCTCCCTCAATGGGCCCCAATTCTGTATGGTAAATATTATTTCTCGCGTAATACAGGATGGGCAACTTGGAGATATACAACTTTTTTTGCCGCCACTTTGTTTTGGCGGCAAATATGAATGAAAATTATTTTGTGTAGATACGGCAAAGTTATGGAGCGTTTTACGACTGAACAAAGTGTTTTAATTATTAAAACATTCTATTCAACCCTATCATGATGTATTGCGGAAACTCTAAGAAAATTGCGGCCAATTTTTGGTATAAATCACTTACCTTCGCGGCTCACAATAACTCGTTTAGTGATTAAATTTGAGCAGCATGGCATTGTAACAGATAAAGCAGTTTTCTTACATCAAGTAAATCAGTTGGGCTTAGGAAACATGTGGTTCCACAAGACGGGGCCACATGTCATACGGCACGAGCCACAATCGAGACATTGATAAGAACGTTTCCGGGTCGATTAATTTCGAGAGACATTGACATTGGCCCCCAAGATCCCCGGATTTAATAGCTCCCGACCTTTTTTTGTGGGGCTACCTAAAGGGACGTGTCTATGCTAACAGGCCAATGAACCTTCAAGAATTAAAACAAAATATCTGAAACACAGTCACTGACATAACGCAGGAAATGTGTGAAAATTTCATGAAAAACGCACGAGTTCATCGGCCATGCTGCTAGAGATGGACATTTGTATGAGTTTATTTTCCATACTGAATTGCCGTCCCTAAATACTATAGTTAAATAAAAATACTTATTAATATTTATATTTCATAAAATAAAATTTAAAAAATAAAGTGTATACCTACTTTTATTTGCCTATCCTGTATTATTACGTGCCATGTATAATAAAGGAGCTTGACTAATAAATAGTACATTAAAAAACGTGTGACTTAATTGTAGTCCATAGCGAGTTAGCGAGGGGCCTTAACACCGTGCATTAATAGGACTACTTAAGTTACACGTATCGTATAATATTTTATAGCTATATGACTTAAACCCGCACTTAAGTCACGCTTTTCTGTGTAAAAATGGAATACTTATGGCGACTCGATGCTATGAAGAGAATTTATTTATACTTTAATCAGATACTTTTAAAAAGGAGTTTAGGTTTTCTTACCCCGATGCCCCATTGGTCATGACATGAGCTGCGGTCAGGATGTATTTATTGCTGATAATTGAACCTCCAGCTATCCACTGAGCTGATGCTAAGTCTTCACCGTAACCCAGCATTGCCTGGTGATAGGAAAAATAGGAATAAACATCTGCAAGCAGGTCAGTTAACAATTTTTTCTAATAACCTACAGATATTCTTTAGAAGCGTTCCGTGGATAAGGTTTTAGTTCTTGGCGATTTATCCTGTCAAATAAATGATTGCATTCCCAGGGAGAGAAAAAATATGTTTGATATCAAGGTATTATCGTATTTAATAAGAAAAGGATTTCTTTTTTAGGAGGCGTGTTGGAGTATAATAACAACATACAGAAAGAAAAAAGAATTTTGAATGGCGTTATACTAGAGGTCATTAGCGACAAATTAATTCCAGTGAACTAGGGGTCAAAACTGGATGGTTACGAGCTGTGTTGGTTCTTCGATTTTTTAGAATTTTTCTGATGTGTTACCAAAAACAATTAATTATGAGAAAAAACTACTCCACTCCAAACGTTCAACTGATACTTTTCTGAAAGTTGAGAAACGAGTGACATTTAAAAAAAAATGCTTGCAAAACTTACATAATCTTAGAAATAAAAGGACTTTAATATCAAAATTTTTATTTTTTAACCATCCAGTTTTGACCCCTAGTTCACTGGACTTAATTTGTTGCAGATGACCTTTAATACAACCCCTTTCAAGGAATACCTCGAGTTTCCCTGTCACCCTGTACAAATATTATTTTTTACTATCGGAGCTCGCCCTTACCAGTTGACTGAAATCCTTACTTTCTCATGACTGTACTATTTTTTCAGCCTTGTGTGGGATCACACGTCTCACGTAAAATTAGTAAAACACGCCTTCCAATACGTAAATCAAAGGATAATACGTATTATTGAAATCCTTAGAACGGCTTTTCCTTTGGTGTCCTCTTTAAGCCTAACTTTTTACTTTAAACTGGAAACTAAATGATGATAGTCTGTTTGCCCTAGTAACATCCAAGCTTTTTTTTATATAATTATAATTTAGTTTTGTTACCTACGTTAAAAAAAAAAAAAATTGAATTTTTTATTTTTGATTGTGTTTAGTTTAGTTTTATGATCTTCCTGTGCGAGTCGCAATAAATACTTTTTCTTTCTTTCTTTCAAGCTCGATGGTAAGCATCCTCGGAAGGATTTTGAAGGAAATTCTTTATCCATTCTTTCATATTACTTATTTAGAGGCATGAGGAACAGGGCGTCGCGTTAGATTTCCCGACTATTATCGCCCTTGACGGTCTTTGGAAGGGGGTGATGTAGTGACCTACCCTACCTACACTTATGTTGATCGATCCGTGTGGCTGTTATTATTAGCCACGATCTCCTACCGCTGAGAACATTGCGACGTTTGTAAAATCGTAGAATTGAGCCCACACAGTGCCCTCTACGGTAATTTAAGTACTTGAGAAGAAAATTTTAAAATTACATACCTGGTGAGGGTATTCAGCACCAGGTTTAGACCCTGGTGGCGGGGCGCCTCCGACGCCCCACAATCCTATTCCGTGGCATTTCTTATCCTCGTCGAATTGCTTGCTGATGCCAGAATAAAAACCTCCTTCGCGACACCTGTATGGTAGAGTGTCTAAGTACTCGAGACAACCTGGAATATTTAGATAGTTTATATAATAATAATAATAATATCCCTGGACATTTCACACAGCGCCATCTAGTCCCAAGCTAAGCAACCTAATGCTTGTGTTATGGTAACAAGATGGCTGATAAACTACTTATATAATTATTTTTTTTTGTAAATACATACATATTATAGACTAGCTTCTGCCCGCGGCTTCGCCCGCGTGGATGTCGGAAATTATCCCACGGGAACGTGCTAACAGGATAAAATGTATGTGCTTCCCCAGAATGCCATTATCTCGCGGGCCCTTTGTGGCTAATTACAGTAGAAAACCAATTGTGTCTCATTAGTGGTGATTAAGAGGGTACCTATATGATATCTTTACCTAAGTACCTACCTAATTTAAAAAAAAACTCAATAACAGAAAATTAAATACCTACCTAAATAAAACTATTTCTGATGATAACTAATCTAAACTCAATAAATAAGCAAAATCCCTAAAAACTAATATCTATACGAATGACTAATCCTACCTAACAGTATTATAAAATAACCTACGGTCACTACGTACACTATCAAATATACTACCTATACTTTAAAATTAAAATCTATACCTACGACTCATATAAAAATAAACCTAAATAACTCTAAAAACTAAAAGGAATAAAAATGAACTCCACTGCGGGTGACCCAACCTACGACAAACTTAGTATTTGCGGTTGGTACAGTCCAGACAGTGGTAATCGGGTATAGGGATCGAACCGCAAAATTAAGTTTGTTTTTTATTGTATATACTTTTCCGGGATAAAAAGTACCCAGTGTGGTGCCCAGGATATTAAAGAATAATTATACCAAGTTTCATCGTAATCGAACCGGTAGTTTTTGCGTGATGCCTGAACAAACAGACAGACAGACAGACAGACAGACCGACAGACAGACAAAAAATTTTTTAATCACATTTTTGGGTTCGGTGTCGGTCTAGTAACACCCCCTGCCATTTATTTTTTGAATATTTTCAATGTACAGAATTTTCACTTCTACAGATTTATTATAAGTATAGATAGAAAAACACCCAGACTCGGAACAAATACATGTAGGTCATACAAATATTTGTTCCGTGCGGGAATCGAACCCGCGACACGCAGCGCAGCAGTCAATCGCTTAACCACTGCGCCAACCGTGCCGTCAACCGTATATACCGGTTATAAAAGGATTCTCCGTTACTTTGGTCCACTGACCAAACAAACAAGTACGCTGGACTAAATATACTATACGAAATGACAGTTGTTTTTGGTGCCGATTGAAAGCGCCCCGCTCGAGCGTCTCAGGAACTAAAATTGTCACATTATTGCAAATGCTCATCGTGTTATTTCGATACGTCTCTGATAATTTAGTTCGAAATCGTGGAATAAAACTTTTTGTGTATTTTGTGTTTACTACGAGATATTTAGAAACTTTTTATCATCAGAGTATGCGCATCTTGTAAAACTCGCTATCAAAAATATTAGTTCCGCAAACGCTCACGTTGCTATCAGTACCAAAATGGCGAAAATCAAATGTCTTCGATAGTCTGTTGCCCAGCGCACTTGTACAATATAGGTCAGTGCTTTGGGCACATTGCGCGTTGGGAACCAGATAATCTTGAAAAGTTGGTGGTGATGGGCAAGGTAGGTGGGAAAAACCTCGCGGCCAGACAAACCGAACGAATTCGAGGAACATCATACAAAGCTATGAAGGCCTTTTAGGGACACGACCTTCAGTAATGAAGTTAGGTAAGCGACCAAGAAGATCAGCAGGAAACTTGGCTAGACGTTGTCAGAGAGGTTTGACGTTGGCAGGTGGAGCAGAGCCCTGACAGAATGGTTGCCGAGAAACGGTAGAAGAAGTGCGCGACCTAGAGATGTAGATAGGTCGTAGGGAAGACCTGGATGAGACTCGACCTGCATGGTTACTGGTTACTCTTAGCCTGCATCATTCCACCGCTGGACAAAGGCCTCTTCCATGAGTTCCAGTTCTTTCGATGTAGGGCTACAGTGGATCAGTGGTCGTTTGTTTTTCCAGCTCGTCGTATCATCTACGGGGTCTGCCGCGACGCCTTCTAGCCGTATCGCGACATGGCATGATTAATGTTGAATTTATACTTATGGTAATACCACAAAAGTTGCAGCGGTTGTGCGGAGGTGTATACAACACCCCTATTTTGCCAGTTATGTTTAAGTCCAATGTTGTAGAGGGCTTGGCGCCCAACATGGCTGGCAAGAACGTTAGATTAATTAGCAAAAAGAATATTAAACTTACTGTCTCTAGCTTTGGTGCCATCCTTCCAATAGAAACCAGTAGTTGGACTCAATACTATATTTCTGAAAAGGAAAAAAAAATAGATTTATGAATGCCTAGCCTGTTCCCAACTATGTTGGGGTTGGCTCTCAATCGAACTGGATGCATCTGAGTACCAGATTTTACATGGAGCGTAGTCTATCTGACCTCCCCAACCAAGTTACTGGGTAATACGATACCTCTTGGTAAGACTGGTTATTAGGCGGTTTACTGAAAATTGGGATAACCTAAACAGTAAAATGAATGAAAGGCGACTAACAGAAAATGTTTACAAGGCAGATGTGCGAGGAATCGCCAGGAGGGGCCCTAGAAGGACACAGTGAAGGACATAGTGACATTATGTATTTAAACTCATCGCACACAAAATTGGTACAAAGGCGGACTTAATGCCTTAGGCATTCTCTATCAGTCACCAAGGGCGATGAAGAGATTAGATAGCAGATGCTTTGGTTGAGAGGGACAATGATAAACAAAATCTATTAAAAATCATAATTAATTATAAAGAAAATAGGCACACAGATAAATAGGTTATAAACTTAGATGGCGCACACAAAAAAGACAGCCCAACACACAAAAGTACATTATTAGATGATGACCAAACTACCCACATGATTAATAATATAAAACAAGGTGCCGACAAAAAAGACAAAATGAAAAACACACAAATATCGAAATCAAAGTGACACTATGACGAATTAAATTAATAACGACACGCACAGTGCGGTGTGCGTCTCAAGGTTGCACCAAATGGGAGTCCAGCTCAGCATGTGTCAGGCAAATGTACCTAACGCTGATATTCTTATAAGAGTCAATTTCAACAACTCGATTTTTCACCTAATTTCCATGGACATTTTCATTTTCAGGTTTTGTAAAAAACTTTATTAATAAAGCGCAACATATTCACATTTTAGATACATTTTCTAAAAGGGGATTATATAATTATATTATATAGAGAGTTATTTGGGCCACCGAAATTGGCGAGCCACAGAAATTTTATTATTGCCACCGAAATTGTTCGTGTGCACTGAAATAGTGAATTACTAAACTTAAATCAGTCTTACAAAGTTAGCAATCAAGGAACTGATTATTTACCCCTATGATCCCCATCATAGGACTAAATAATTGTTCTGTATTAAAGGATCAATAAAACACTGTAATCACATAGACTCGTGTAATGGCTGACAACCAACTGTTTGACAACCCACATATAGGATTATTAACAGATATACTACAAAAATATAATCAGTTTAAAATTTACTTATAATTGCTATACATGCAGTTAATCAGTTAGCATTAATTTTGATACCTTAACAACTAATTTAATAATCATAAGAGTAGCTCAATAAAAGCTATCGCTCTGAAGATAAACTATAAAAAATAATGATGTTAGACATCAATCAACATTAAGGTAACTAAGATAATAAGAAATATTCTTAAAACAAAGAATCACTAACATGGTGAAAATCTTCAGAAAATATTTTCATCATCACTATCAAAAATATTAAAATTATTTCTGGTAACTAATTCTTTGGAATATTCAATGTGAGCACCATTATCAGTCTCAATGGTTTTTTCAAATTTTGACATTATATCTCTATTAATATTTTGGAAAAATTAGGCTCTCGGCTTTGACAGGGTCGCTTTTAATTTTTTCTCTTCTTTTTTGCTCTGCAATCCTCTTCTTTTTTAACCTTTCTTGGGTATCTTTTTTCTTTTTTGGATTCCTAAAATAAAAAAGATATATAAAATACTGTTGAGTCAATTTAAACTCTCATATTTGATTATGAAACCATGAGCAAAATCATGGTATTTATGAGACTGTAATGGATTGGATAATGCTATCTCTGTGTAATCTATAACTAGGTATGTTAAATGAGTTCTGTAAAAGTAATTTCGGCATAAAAAATATTGTTTCTTTTCAAAAACCTTCATTAACATTAATACAATAATTGATAGGTACAATTTCTGTGGAGTCGTGTAATATCCATGGACACCCAGATGCCACGGAAACCACAGAAATTGGCCCACAGAAATTGGAAAAGTGGCTATTATTTTTAAATTACAAGAAACTATCAAGGCTATGACTATGTTTTCTATAATCTTAAATGTGTACCAAAGGCTACGTATCATGCATAAAAGTGATACCTTTATTTCTTGAAAAAAACCTTTTAATACCTGATCACCGAAATTGCAAAATTTCGTTCCGAGTAAACTGAAATCATGTACTTACATTTTTGGCGGGAAGATGTGGCGATATGATGCACTATCGTTCTCACTGCGCGTAAGTGCACGACTGTCTCTTGCCGGGCAGGTATTTATTGTTCGTTTAAAGTTATTGGTGGAAGCTCAGGACGGCGAAACAAAATGACCATGGAAATTAGTCATTTCGCTCGGACAAAACTACCGTTGACATGTATTCATTAACTATGAGTTTAAATATTCAAAAATAATTAGCTTCTTGTAGGTCAATTATTACTTAACGCAATCAAAATACTTTTTCCTGTATATGTTGGAAATTATCTTCCTGAGAGGTAAATGCTGTGTATGAAAGTGATTCTGGACAAGACACAGAAATTGATAATTCGTCATTTACAGATTTTTTTCTTAAAAAGTAATAGTCTTATAAATATAATTTAAGTGGCTTCATTTAGATTCACGTCTCTTTAATTCTGAGAAAAAAAATCGTTGCATTATCTGTAAAGGAGCACTACGTTTTCAGCCTAGACGCGTAAATTTTTCGCCTGAGAAATTCACTCATAATATACATACATAAATTTACTACGATATTATATACTTATGTTATGGGAGATGATCATCAGTGAGGTCAGGTGCGTACTACTCGCAACCGGCGTGCGTGTATGACCAGAAGGCCAATTCTCTTAATTTAAAACGTTATAAAATCTAGTCGCCGTGTCATCTCGGCGCCAAACAAATGTCAAAAACTTGTCAAAATGTAGGGAGGTATTTTTGACAGATTGAGACTGAGATTAGACTGTGAACGTTCTTATAATTGCAAGAATTGCCCCTCAGATGTATGAACGTAAACAAAGTAAAATGAGTATGTAAGGGCCTACGCAGACCGGGACGGCATGGCAAGGGATTTTGCCGTGAGTCAGCGCACACTGGCCGCTTAGATACCGCGGCCATAGTAAAAGCAAATAAGTACGACATCTTCATACATTCGCACCGCGCGCGGTTTGTATGTGAGCGCGCTCGTACGTATGCGTCGTCGCACGCACACACTGACAAAATTTATCGCTGCTAAAGGTGCGCCAGTCGTGGCTGTGACGCCGGTAATATCGCCCGCGCCCGCGCACGCTTCGCCGCTGCCCTGCTGCTCGTAATAAATAATTTGTACGTGTACAGACGCCAGCGCATCAAGCTACTACAATCTGTCAAATTTCTTTAATAGATTTTCAACTTTATTGCTGAAGCATTAAGGTTCAAGGTTGATTGGGAAATTTTGACAGTTTCGGGTAGCTTGACCTGCTGGCGTCTGTACCTACCTACCTTCTTTAACTACAAAGACTTCATAATCGTTTCATTTTATTTGAATAAATACATGATTCAGTAAAACCACGTTTTTATTAGTCATAATTCGATCGAATTTTTCAAATAGCTAAACAGATAAGATGACGTAGGCAATGAAAAAAATGTAGTCGGCTTCTGGTCTATGTACTTACACACGGCTAAACGTCAAGCTATATAAAACCAGTTTGTCTTGGCCTCACTTTGTATGATATTTTCTCACAATGAACGGTCAGCTAATACTGGTTTTGCATAGCTTGATGTGTAGCCGTGTGTAGAAAAAATAATTTAAAAAAACTTTGTATTAAAGGTCCCTGATGCTTACCCTACAGGGAAACATTGTTTTGTATAGAGATTGACTATGCATTTTTGACGATTGAATAAAGTATAAGTGACAGCCCTACGAGTTTAGGCTATTATCGCTCGCTCGGGGCTTGAGTTAACCTACTTCTTTGCTTTTATTATGCCGCGGCATTCCAGCACTTTGCCACGGCATGCCCGCTTCTCTACCCCCGCCGCCGCACCCCGCAGTATATCACTACGAGCGCCGGAGTCCGTGGCATGCCGTTGCCTACCGCAGTATGCCACGGCATCCCGCCACGGGAGCCTGTGGCGCGTCTTTTAATGCCGTGCGATAAAATCCCTTTCAATGCCACGGCATCATTTTAAAGCATAGCAATTTATGTCGTATTTCTGTAACAGTACGGTTGAATGTCCATTAGTAAAAATTAAAATCCCTTGCCATGCCGTCCCGGTCTGCGTAGGCCTTTAGGTAGCAGACGGCAATCTTTACTTTCTGCCTACCTCCATAATGTTTGTATGTATATAAGTGTAAAATTGTAGCTACCTGGTGCTATTGACTAGTTCACAGTCAGTACAACAGACGATGGTGACGTCACCATTTTTGGAGCACACCTGAAAATAAAATGAAATACTTTAAGGGAAATTTAAAAATTTTCAATACATTTCTTAAAACAGCTCAATATAGTAGGTATACAGGGTTATTTGTAAAACACCAGCAACCTCTTAAGGGGTCATTGTACTCATCATTATGAACAACTTTTACTATAGGACCAAACCTGAAATCGCGAAAAAAAAAATCAGCTGCTCCCTACATTTTGACGAGTGCGAACATAAATGTAGGGAACAGCTGTTTTTTTTTCGCGATTTCAGTTTTGGTCCCATAGTAAAAGTTGTTCATAATGATGAGTACAATGACCTCTTAAGAGGTTGCTGGTGTTTTATAAATAACCCTGTATAAAGAAATAAAGAAAGAAAGACTAATGTTGATTTGGACACAGTTCACACCCACGACTCGTAAACTCGTTTACTGAAGACTACAAAGAAAGCTTACAGATGAAAATACAAAGGATGAAGATAGAAAAAAAACCGGCCAAGTGCGAGTCGGACTCGCCCATGAAGGGTTCCGTTACGTTACGATTTATGACGTATTAAAAAAAAACTACTCACTAGATCTCGTTCAAACCAATTTTCGGTGGAAGTTTATATGGTAATGTACATCATATATTTTTTTTAGTTTTATCATTCTCTTATTTTAGAAGTTACAGGGGGGGGGGGGGGGGACACACACACATTTTACCACTTTGGAAGTGTCTCTCGCGCAAACTATTCAGTTTAGAAAAAAATGATGTTAGAAACCTCAATATCATTTTTGAAGACCTATCCATAGATACCCCACATGTATGGGTTTGATGAAAAAAAAAAATTTGAGTTTCAGTTCTAAGTATGGGGACCCCAAAATTTATTGTTTTTTTTCTATTTTTGTGTGAAAATCTTAATGCGGTTCACAGAATACATCTACTTACCAAGTTTCAACAGTATAGCTCTTATAGTTTCGGAAAAAAGCGGCTGTGACATACGGACGGACAGACAGACAGACAGACATGACGAATCCATAAGGGTTCCGTTGCCATTTGGCTACGGAACCCTAAAAACCGGTCAAGGGCGAGTCGGACTCGCGCACCGAGAGGGTTCCGTACAAAATAATTATGTAAATAGTTTATCACGGGAATCGTGTCTCGAATATTTTTTTGTTTTCGGATTTTTTCTTTTACTTGTGCCACATGACATTGCTTCTTGCCAAATTTCATGATTCTAGGTCAACGGGAAGTACTGTTATTAAAGGTTTTGATTCCGGAACATAACCGCCCGTATCTTTTGATTGCGTTGACTTTGAAGTTTGATTTTTTCACTGTTTCAAGGGATTGTAGCCTTGGGTATTTGATATTAATTTCATCTTGATAACTAATAATAATAATATCCCTGGACATTTCACACAGCGCCATCTAGTCCCAAGCTAAGCAACCTAATGCTTGTGTTATGGTAACAAGATGGCTGATAAACTACTTATATACATTTTTTTTGTTGTAAATACATACATATTATAGATAGAAAAACACCCAGACTCGGTACAAATACATGTAGGTCATACAAATATTTGTTCCGTGCGGGAATCGAACCCGCGACACGCAGCGCAGCAGTCAATCGCTTAAGCACTGCGCCAACCGTGCCGTCAACTTTATGCGTTCTTGAGAAAAAAGGGTCCTAACAGATGGACAACGAAGTGATCTCAACGATCAACGAGTACATGGGTTCCAAGTTTGCAAGGGTGTTTGTACGCACGGCTACACATCAAGCTTTACATAAACAGTATAAGGTGACTTGTGATTGTAGGAAAAACCTATACAATGTGAGGTCAGCTAAAACTGAAAATGTATAGCTTGATGTGTAGCCGTGTGTACACAGACCTACTTCAGAAATAAAATAATTTATCATTTATTAAAATTCTTATGACGTCACTTACGAGATGTTTGTCACCCCGTGTGTCCAGAGTAGTCAGACATTGCGTCTCTTTCACACATTTCCCTTTGACTCCATCCCACTCGCATTCAGCCCCTGAAATAGGTACCTAAGTTAGTAAGATTACATAATAGCCTTTTCCCAACTATGTTGGGGTCAGATTCTAGTCTAACCGGATGCAGCTGAATACCAGTATTTTACATGGAGCGACTGCCTATCCGACCTCCACAACCCAGTTACTGGGTAATACGATACCCCTTGATAAGACTGGTTGTTAGACTTTCGGCCTTCCGACGACCTGTAACGACTGTTAAAAATCCACGAATCACAGCTGGGACCAACAGCTTAAAATACTTTTCGAGGCATGGAGGGATCTTGGTGTGTAAAGATGGTCACCCATCCACGGGCTAACCGCGGCAAGCATACCTTACTTTGATCGATCGGGTCCGAGTGCGCACTTAGTATTTCGAGACATCGTCAAGCGGTTAGTCGACTCTTCACGTGACCAGAGGGCTGGCCTGTTTCTTGGCCAAAGAATTAGCATCGCCATACAACGTGGCAATGCCGCCAGCCTTTTGGGCACGTTTCCTGACGAATTTTTTTAATGCCCAATGAGCTCCTACATTTTTATTTATTTTTAACCGACTTCAAAAAAGGAGGATTGTCTCAATTCGACGGTATTTTTTTTTTGTGTGTGTTTGTTACGCGATTACTCCGCCAAAATGTGGACCGATTTTCAAAATTATTTTTTTGTTCGAAAAGAGATACTTCTGAAATGGTCCCATAGAAATTTCGACAAGATCTGATGATGAGTTTCGGAGACAGGCAACGAAACTCTTCAATAAATGCCAGCAAATCAACGGCTATTGCTGCTATCGCTTATGTATGTATTGTTTACGCAATCACACAATATAACGTCACGCCTGTACTCTCTAAAGGGGTACGCAGATGCACAGAACACTATTACTCCTAGCGGAGCGCAGATGTGTTCAGTATACCACGGTACACCCTCATTTCTGTCAAAGTTGTTATTGGGGTAGGTACCTCTAATCTTGTAAGTATATAAGAATTTGTGTGGGGTAGGCACAACTAAAAAGTGAAAAATAAAAACTTTTTTGAAAAAAAAAATAACCGACCTCCAAAAACGACACTATAAAGTGAAAAATAACTTTAATTTCGGAAGTCGGTGGCAAACAACGAAAATGCGAACCCAACGACACGTTTTTTTTTTCAAAAAAGTTTTTTCTATTACTTATATTAGGTACTTGTATATTGTAAGTATCTTGTAAATTGTAATTAAAGCTTAACTCAGATAGTACATGAATTAAATAAATCATTAGTAATTAACCTTGCTAAAATTAAATTGGGCTGGACAAAAATGTATTGTATACTTTATACTATGCATTGGCTGACTCAGTTATTGAATATGAGTTGGGTGGATATGGCATTACGTTCCCTACACATTTAAGAGGGTGCACACAGGTCCACTAGCGCCACTCCTTTAAAAAAATATTATCTCGTGACTGAGAAGGAATTATGAAAATCTGTTCAATCAGCGACCTCGGTAAGTGTGTCTAGAATTTTCTAATACCTTTTATTATGTTTCATATTGAGACACGAAGCAACAAAATTCGATCTAAAGAAAAGCGGCCACATTCCTATATGTCGTATTTAGTTGCTTCGTGTCTCAATATGAAACTTAATAAAAGGTATTAGAAAATTCTAGACACACTTACCGAGGTCGCTGATTGAGCAGATTTTCATAATTCCTTCTCAGTGACAAGATAATATTTTTTTAAAGGAGTGGCGCTAGTGGACCGTTGTACAGGCTCTTAAATAAAATCAAAATCTTGCAGACACGGCTACTTAAATTACTTGTAGATAAAAAACTAAGAAAACCTGTTTAAAATTTGTAAAGTAAACTAAATATCTTGACTGAACAATATAGTAATGAATATATATCACAAGGAGGAACGTAAGCGTAATATGTATATAATAATAATAATTTATTTGCCTTAAAAAAGAATACAGATAGAACTTAGGTGATTCGATTCTGAAACATTTCTCCGTTGAACGGATCACCGACAGAACGATTCAAAAAATATTTATTACACCATTCATGTTGACATTAACGTGCATAACCTTAAAAAAAAGAGCCTTCTGAAGTTTAAATCTATATCGTCAATACTCTATACTATTAATAGAGGTGACGAGTTTGTTTGTTTGATTTAATTTAATCTCTAGAACGAGTGGAATTTGTAAAAATCTTTTAGCATTTGATAGCTCAATCCTTGAGGAAGGTAATAGAATATTTAAAATCACTCTATGATCCTAAGGCGCCGAACGATAAGAATAAAACGGTCAAGTGCTAGTCGGACTCGCGCACCGAGGGTTCCGTACAAAGTAGGTAGCTACAAATTTACTGTTTTCGAATTTTTTCCTTTACTACACGACATTGCTTCTTGCCAAATTTCATGATTCTAGGTCAACGGGAAGTACCCTATAGGTCTTGATTCCCTTGCGAATGTCAAAATATGCGACATAAATGGAACATAAACGCCCGTATCTTTTGATTGCGTTGACTTAGAAGTTTGATTTTTTCACTGCTTCAAGGGGTTGCAGCCTTGAGTATTTGATATTAATTTCAACTTTATACCTCCACGTGTTCCTGAGAAAAAGGGTCTTGGCAGACGGACAGACGGACGGACAACGAAGTGATCTTATAAAGGTTCCGTTTTTCCATTTGAGGTACGGAACCCTAAAAAATAATTTGAATAAAAAAATATAATACCTTCTTCCTTGTTCAGATTACATAGTACACCACTCAAAGTGACACACAGACATAATACAATATATTTATACATGTTTAAGGAACGCGCGCTCGGCAAGAGCGCTGAGCTTCGACTGAAGATAAAGACACAGCCCATCTTGATATAAACGTTTATTTCTAGGTACTTATAAAATTGTATTGAATTATCTTATCTTAATGTTATAGTTGAAAGTTTGTCTACTTAAAAACATATTTTAAAAGGTGACTTTGTTCTGTAGGTAATATCTAAATTTGTGTCTTTAAAATACTGCTTTTTTTTTCTTATTATTTAAAAAAAAAAAATCGTTGCCCCACATTAGGAATTACTCCTGTATCGTGGGTGCGTTTACAAAAATTTAAACTCACATACACAAACGGCCAGACCCGGAACAACTACTTGTAGGTCATACAAATATTTGTTCCGTGCGGGAATCGAACCCGCGACACGCAGCGCAGCAGTCAATCGCCCAACCGTGTCGCCTTTTAGCGACAAGATCGGACATTTTTCACCTTAAAGGCTCGCGGCTAAGTACCTAATAAACAGCTGCACGGGTCGATCGATTAGGTTAAGCTACGCTTGCCGCGGTTGGGCCGTGGATGGGTGACCATCTTTACGTATCGAGACCGGAGGGGTCCCGATACGTACCTCAGAAAGTACGTTAAGCCGTTGGTCTTTTTTTTTTGAGGATGGGAAATCATCAAATGACTCCTCCCGCTCTGGGTGGAGCAGGAGGGAGTGTCAGACTCTTACTGACTAAAACCCACCCGTGTTCCTTCCTTAACCCTTTATGTTCCAGGGCAGCGGTAACCCTTTCGGACGATCCCGCTACCCTGGCAGGCTTCGGCCCTATTGGGCCCCGTCACTCATGCTGACATCTCTTTGAGGCGCGCGTGGAACACATTCACGCCGTCCGGGACGGGCCTGGTCCTGATCGGACGGTGAGTTACCCATTACTCACCGCCCGCAGGCCCGAAGCCGTTGGTCTTGGCTGTCATTCGTGGATATTTGACAGTCGTTACGGATAGTCAGAAGCCTGACAACCAGTCTTACCAAGGGGTATATATAGTATTTCCCAATAATTGGGTTGTGGTGATCAGATAGGCAGTCGTTCCACGTAAAATACTGCATCCGATTAGACTGGAAGCTGACTCTAACATAGTTGAGAATAGGTAGAGCCGTACATTTTGACCAAGATACCATTTTTGTTTTTTGGATGGGAAATCATCAAATTACCAAATGACCCCTCCCGCTCTGGGTGGAGCAGAAGGGAGTGTCAGACTCTTACTGACTAAAACCCACCCGTGTTCCTTCCTTAGCCCTTTATGTTCCAGGGCAGCGGTAACCCTTTCAGACGATCGATAGATCTGATAACTTTTTAACAGTGATACTCTACATGAAATGTTTTTGGTGGTTAAGCCGTTGGGCCGTTGGTCCTCCGGTCGTGTCGGATTGCCGTCCCATCGGACTATGAGAGTGACGGAAGAGGGAGTGCACCTGTGTGTGCGCGCACACTTGTGCACTATAATATCTCCAGCGCTGAAGGCTAGTCTCCGTTGAGATAGGCCGCTGTAGCCGAAATACGTTCTGGAGGACTGTTCTTGGTGGAATTATTTGGTACGAGGCACGCCATTTATGATCTTTCATTAGATGAGTGTGGCTAGTTCAGCTGGGCCCCAAGTCTGCTATTTTTATAAATTCGTCATTCCAACACGATCCCATTCCCATCCCATTGTCATTTTGCTTAAAGTTCATAATCTGCTAAATCCTTAATGGCGATCATTGGCCGGTCTCGTAATAGAATTGTGTCATAATGATAAAATTATTATAAAACCCGTTAGTAGAAATGATTTTCGAAAAACTACCACTACTTTATTTATGCCAGATTTCATTTATATATATTTTTACATATTATTTATTAGATAGTGTTTTATGCAACCTGAAGTAGTAAGAAGTTCGCAAATAGCAAAAAACATTAAATTACCGCCTAAGTCAGTCATTCATTTGTCATTATATACCAGATTACCATTCTATGCCATTTCTTTCAATGGAGTGTCAGTGGTTGACCACTGGAAAGTCATTAGTAGATTGCCAAACTTGTCAAAATCAACAATTATGAAATCAATGATCGACCATTCTGACACTATTGTAATAGCAGACTTGAGGCCCTGGACGCTTGCCCCCTAGTCAAAATTCCTTACTACGCCAATGGGCACAACTCTGACTACCCCTTCTGGGATACAAGCGTGATGTTATGTAATGTTATTGTAGTATAAAAAAATATTCAAATAGACATATTTACGATGCACGTGAGTCATCGTTACCAAGTCTTTGAATCAAATTAATGTTCGGTTTTCCTTGTCAAACCAGTTTTAAGATCGAATACATGTCATGAATATTTGTGTAGGTACTATGCGAGTGTTGGTCCCTACAATGGAGCTAAAATAAAGAGGAGACGGCCTAAGCAACTGTGCTCTGTGTTTCTTGACCGGGTCCTGACGTCACCATGTGGGCGTGGCCTTAGTCAGTGTATTGTTGGCGTTCGTACTGTGCACAACTTTGTAAACGTTCTCATTTTAAAGCATTATTCGCGCTAGAGGAAAAAAAAATGAAGTGTTGTGTTTTATCTTGTAAAAATTACTCGGATAGACGTTCTGATGCTATGTATGGCATCACATTTCATTTGTAAGTAATTTTATGCGTAATTTATTAAAATAGTTCTAGAAAAATCTCTTAGCGTCGGCGTTTCTAAACATAATTCTAAACGACACTAGATGGCGACACTTGGCATCATGGAAACTAAAAATATTTAGGTACGTAGAGCTTAGAACTAACATATTTTAATAATCTTAATACTGAAGTTTGTTCAACATTCATTCCTAAAGACCCTTTAATGGCAAAAATATCATTTTGTAAACAGGCCGCTATCTATCGTCACTATGAACAAATCCCTGGTACGAAAATCCTGAGTACGACCCTGTTGCATCTTGCACTTAGTGACATCTAGTGCGAGATACTTACGTAACTCCAAAGTAAAATCGACAGAACGAGCAAATAGTTTTGCTATTGACCGGTAGATGGAAAATAGGAGTGGGCGGGATCTAATGGGGTCTTTACGGGGTGCGGGGGGTACCCCTCACCCCGTAAAGCGTCACGCGTTGTTTCCTAAGGAAATCGAATTAGAGCATCTCCTCTTCGTTTTAGCTTCATGGGCCCTACGGATTGAAGACACGGGCGCTTCTCGTGGCTGTTTACTTACACAAACATCTTCACGTTCAAAAGTGCCTTTTAGCTGAGTTTGTTGGTTTGAATGCGCTAATCTATAGAACTACCAGTCAGATTTGAAAAATTCTTTTTTCATTTATGTTTAAAGAAACTTTATTCTTAATTTAATAAAAATATAACGTGTCACTTACTTGAGAACAACACTAATCATAATTTAAATTTACAAAAGTTCGACATCACTAGTTACAGACTTCAACATATTCGTACCTACATAGTACGAATATGTTGAAGTCTGTAACTAGTGATGTGATGTTGAAATCCGACCCACCCAACGCATTTATTTCTCCAAAAGTCTAACATACTGGCTGAGCGTACTTTTAAATGCACTCACATTTTTACAAAATCCTGGGTACATTATTCTTATAGCTTCTATATGTGAGAACAATGTAAAGAAACAAATTAAAATATAAAATTAAAAATAAGCCCTGGCAGTTAAGAGATGACCAGTCTCAACTGATGGCACCCGTTCACGAACATGACGCGTGGATCAGCACCACCCAGCTCAACCATTTCGTAGGGAACCGAATGATCCAACACACGCGCCACCACCAGTGAGACATTTAAGTGAACATGACATATTCTCAACTGACATGCTCTTTCAAGTCAACATTACAAAATTTTCAAAAATGCTTATAAATTATACAAAACTATAATTTACTGCGACGCCCAAAGCCGAGGTCCGTACCCCACAGGGGGTGCCCTTAGCGTGCAAGTCGCTTAGTTTTTAAACCCTGGCTGCCTTAATTTATTAAGGCATCCACAGGCAATTGAACTGCGAGAAGAAGAAGTAAAAAACACCCTGTTCCTCATACCTCTAAATAACTTTACACCCTGTTCCTCATACCTCTAAATAAGTTTACACTCTGTTCCTCATACCTATAGATGGCTTTACACTCTGTAACTCATACCTGTAAACCTTTATGTTATTTTAAATACATAACACCTTGTATAGGTACGTATAATTCAAAGTAAATTAAAGATTATGTGCAGAAATAGCTTCAAATTATTGCAGGTTATCTCTCTTACCTACCATATCCAATGATTATGATGTTTACGTATTAATGACGAGCGTGGTAACAAAAACAAATGAGCTACTATCATCATTTGGGTTGCAGAGTTCAAAAAGTCATACCTAACGGTACCTTTTTTGTTTCCGAGTGGGCCTGCTCTTGTAGGAGTAGGTTAGGAGTAGGGTAGAAGTAGAGTAGGAGTAGGGTAGGAGTAGGTTAGGAGTAAGGTAGGAGTAGGGTAGGAGTAGTGTAGGAGTAGGGTAGGAGTAGTGTAGGAGTATGGTAGGAGTAGTGTAGGAGTATGGTAGGAGTAGGTTAGGAGTAGGGTAGGGGTAGGGTAGGAGTAGGGTAGGAGTAGTGTAGGAGTAGGGTAGGAGTAGGTTAGGGGTAGGGTAGGGGGTAGGACACCACGCTAACGAAGTAGCGCCGGGTAGCTAGAAATAATACATATATATGGCAAAACAACGTTTGCTGGGTCAGCTAGTATAACATATATGTATAGATAGATAGATGTCGACCCCAACGTAGTTGGGAAAAGGCTAGGCAGATGATGATGATGATGAGATAGATGTCCGCCACTTACGACTTGTAGGTAGGTTCAAAGCCAGACAAGCGCTTTACTTTGTGTAAATTATCCGATCAGCACTGCTCCGAAAACGGAGAAGGAAAACATCGTAAGGAAACCGGCATGTCCTAGAACCAAACATTCGAAGGCATGTGACATCTACCAACCCGCACTGGGCCTGCGTGGTGGATTACGGCCCACTCCCTCTCACCGAGAGGAGGGCTGTGTTCCAGCAGAGCCTGATTATGTTTATTCTATCATTGAAATTTATATTTAGCTACATAGTTGAAATATCTATTATTCTACACAGATAATGAGTCTAGCTAGTATATTTTTATCCTAGACTGGTTTTACTGAATCTCTAATTGTGATACCTACACGTAAAGGTGGTATCTTTTATTTGTAATCTTAAAATAATATGATCTCCTATTAAATATGTGTTTGTGTTACCTATTATATATAAGTAAATATATCTAAATGTAGAAATAGTATTTTAAGAAAATAGCTACCTACTATCCTTATAATAGATTTATATGTTATTGTTATTAACTTTTTTATGTGAGCGTATTTTTTAGGGTTCTATAGTCAACAAGGAACCCTTATAGTATCGCCATGTCGTCTGTGTGTCTGTCTGTCCGCGGTTTAGCTCAAAAACTATTGGTACTAGAAAGTTGTAATTTGGCATGACTATACACGTTAATGACGACAAAAAAGTGGTAAAATAAAACATAGAAAAAAACAATTATTTATGGTACCTCCCCTATGGTACATCTAAAGTGGGGATGATAATTTGTTTTTTCATCCTTCCCGTAGTGTGGGATATCGTTGGATAGGTATTTCAAAAATATTAAGGGTTTGTGAAAACCATTTTTTGATTAAGTAAACCGTTCGTGACTTATCAAGCTTTAAAGTACCAATTTTCGTTAGAGTCAAGTGTCCCCCCCCCCCCTCTACCAACTAAAGTCTAAACGGTTGTAGCTAGAACTTCAAATGTCACGGCAGTAGTACCTATATATAACGAAGTTTAAAGGAAAACTATCACTTAATCCGATCCAGCCTGTCCCCTTGCTGCCCTCTCCCAGCGACGCCCTAAGCCGAGGTTCGTACCCCACAGGGGGTGCCCTTAGCGTGCAGTCGCTTAGCTTTAATCTAGATATAGCCCTGGCTGGAGGCTTTAAGAATTCTTAAGGCAACCACAGGATAGTCCGGTTAAGTAGTCACGACCTCTCAAGGTCAACTACGAGATGCCATATTATAAAAAAAAAAAAAGAAAACTATCACACTTAAGTGGGCTTTACAAGTTAACGAGTAATAGTCGACCAATTGTATTAGACTCGAAAATTTCGAACAACTCCATAGAAATGTCGATAGATGGCACTAAGCGTCAGTTGTATCGCACTATTGTTTCATTCCAAAATCATTTTTATAAAAAAAAAACAATTGCTACACCGGCTATGACAAGTCTTATCTAAATCTCAAAAAAAAAAAACTCCGTGCAAAATTGTCGGATCAGATGAGCATTTGTATAGGAAGTCAAATTAGGTAGGTAGCCATGTTTGGCTTTTAGTTAGAGCATGGTATGAAACTATCAGTTAGCGAATACGACCCGCACTTGGCTGTTAGAAAAACTACGGAGCCACACTGCGCGAGGTCCGACACGAACTTGACCGGTTTTTTAGTTTTCATGTAGAATTTTATTTTGATTTTTGTTTCTGCGATTTAAATTTGGGAATTAATTTTTTGAGCTGTTATTTAAATATTGATAATTCTGAAAAAAAAAAAAACAGTAAACAGTAATTAAAGATACAATTTGTATATAATACTACTATGTAGATACAAATTGTATCTTTATTACTGATAATTCTGAAAAAAAAAACTGGAACCACGATAATTCGTGACAACTTGAAGGCAATAAGGTAGTTTGTATCTTAGACGATATTACATGATTTTTTCCAACAATTTAGATTTGGGAAATGACAATCTATTCTATATACTTATAATAAATCTGCAGAAGTGAAAATTCTGTACCTACATTGAAAATATCAAAAAAATAAATGGCAGGGGGTGTTACTAGCCGCCAGGGCTGCGGGATATTCGAAAGAGGTACCGTGGCCCTTGGCACAGGCAACTGAAGGAACACGGGTGGGTTTTAGTCAGTAAAAGTCTGACACTCCCTTCCGCTCCGCCCAGAGCGGGAGGGGTCATATGATGATTTCCCACCCAAAAAAAAAAAAAAAAAAAAAAAAAGGGGGTGTTACTAGACCGACACCGAACCCAAAAATGTGATTAAAAATTTTTTTGTCTGTCTGTTTGTTCAGGCATCACGCAAAAACTACCGGTTCGATTACGATGAAACTTGGTATAATTATTCTTTAATATCCTGGGCACCACACTGGGTACTTTTTATCCCGGAAAAGTATATACAATAAAAAACAAACTTAATTTTGCGGTTCGATCCCTAGACCCATTACTGTGTCAACCGCAAATAATAAGTTTGTCGTAGGTTACGTCACCCGCAGTGGAGTTCATTTTTATTTCTTTTAGTTTTTAGAGTTATTTAGGTTTATTTTCATATAAGTCGTAGGTATAGATTTTAATTTTAAAGTATAGGTAGCATATTTGATAGTGTACGTAGTGACCGTAGGTAGGTTATTTTATAATACTGTTAGGTAGGATTAGTCATTCGTATAGAAATTAGGTTTTAGGGATTTTGCTTATTTATTGAGTTTAGATTAGTTATCATCAGAAATAGGTTTATTTAGGTAGGTATTTAATTTTCTGTTATTGAGTTTTTTTTTTTAAATTAGGTAGGTAGGTACTTAGGTAAAGATATCATATAGGTACCCTCTTAATCACCACTAATGAGACACAATTGGTTTTCTATTGTTATTAGCCACAAAGGGCCCGCGAGATAGATGGCATTCTGGGGAAGCACATACATTTTATCCTGTTAGCACGTTCCCGTGGGATAATTTCCGACATCCACGCGGGCGAAGCCGCGGGCAGAAGCTAGTTTATAATAATTATGTAACAGTTACTGCCGGGGTTTGCGGCTTAGTAATAACAGCCGCACGGTTCGATCGATCAGGTTAAGCTACGCTTGCCGCGGTTGGTCCGTGGATGGGTGACCATCTGTACATACCAAAACCCCTCCGTGCCTCGGAAAGCACGTTAAGCCGTTGGTCTCGGCTGTCATTCGTGGATCTTTGACAGTCATTACGGGTGTTCAGAAGCCCGAAAACCTACCAACCAGTCGGTCTTTACCAAGGGGTATCGTTTTACCCAGTCACTGGATTGTCGCTCCATGTAAAATACTAGTAGGTATTCAGCTGCATCCGGTTAGACTGGAAGCCGACCCCAACCTAGTTGGGAAAAGGCTAGGTAGATGAGGCAGACTATGATGCAACAGTTCTTGCACCTCCTACATATTTCGATGGGACGGGACGGCGACGACGCGGCGCTGAGCAGTTGTATTAAGAATAAGAAATTTTATTTGCTCAAACATGTGTATACATCTATACTTATAATAAATCTGTAGAAGTGAAAATTCTGTACATTGAAAATATCAAAAAAATAAATGGCAGGGGGTGTTACTAGACCGAGACCGATCCCAAAAATGTGATTAGAAAATTTTTTGTCTGTCTGTCTGTCTGTCGGTCTGTCTGTCTGTCTGTCTGTCTGTCTGTTTGTTCACGCATCACGCAAAAACTACCGGTTCGATTACGATGAAACTTGGTATAATTATTCTTTAATATCCTGGGCACCACACTGGGTACTTTTTATCCCGGAAAAGTATATACAATAAAAAACAAACTTAATTTTGCGGTTTGATCCCTATACCCGATTACCACTGTCTGTACTGTACCAACCGCAAATACTAAGTTTGTCGTAGGTTGGGTCACCCGCAGTGGAGTTCATTTTTATTCCTTTTAGTTTTTAGAGTTATTTAGGTTTATTTTTATATGAGTCGTAGGTATAGATTTTAGTTTTAAAGTATAGGTAGTATATTTGATAGTGTACGTAGTGACCGTAGGTTATCTTATAATACTGTTACGTAGGTTTAGTCATTCGTATAGATATTAGTTTTTAGGGATTTTGCTTATTTATTGAGTTTAGATTAGTTATCATCAGAAATAGGTTTATTTAGGTAGGTAGGTATTTAATTTTCTGTTATTGAGTTTTTTTTTTAATTAGTTAGGTACTTAGGTAAAGATATCATATAGGTACCCTCTTAATCACCACTAATGAGATGCAATTGGTTTTCTATTGTAATTAGCCACAAAGGGCCCGCGACATAGATGGCATTCTGGGGAAGCACATACATTTTATCCTGTTAGCACGTTCCCGTGGGTAAATTTCCGACATCCACGCGGGCGAAGCCGCGGGCAGAAGCTAGTACATAATTAAAATAATACATGCATGCATGTAATGTACTAGATATTACGGACGACGCCACACAGAGCCGCCCCGCTCGACGCGACGGTAACCGTCGCGCCCCGCGCCGCCGGCGCCGCCGCGCTGAGCGGGAATACAAGACGAAACCATGTAGCTCGCACTGTCAAAAAGTAATCAGATCTCATGTAGAGCCAAGCTTCTAACTCTACACGGCCTAACTCTACAAGGCCTAAATTCGCAAACTCTACACCTTAGTCAAAATATATGGCTTGGCCGTTTCGTTACTACAAGAACCATTGTATAACAGTATGAGAGTTTTTCACCTTACGCTCATGTGAATTTAGCGAAATGGCCAAGCCACATATTTTGACTAAGGTGTAGAGTTTGCGAAGTTAGGCCTTGTAGAGTTAGGGCGTGTAGAGTTAGAAACTTGGCTCTACATGAGATCTGATTACTTTTTGACAGTAAAATATATATATTTTTTTAATTCAAGTAAAAGTAAAGTAAAAATATGATTTACGTTAATTACAATCGAGGAAAGTTAAACTCTAACTGTAATGTAGACCTGCCTGATCTAGGTTTATGAAAAACCTGTGTTTCAGGCCATCAATTTACATCAAACATTTAAAAAGAAGACAACAATAAATGTATTAGAAGCTAAACTGAAAAGAAGGTATACTGGCTAGATTATTTTAAAACTAGATTATGTAAGACTAGCTTCTGCCCGCGGCTTCGCCCGCGTGGATATTGGAAATTATCCCACGGGAACGTGCTAACAGGATAAAACGTATGTGCTTCCCCAGGATGCCATCTATCTCTATGCCAAATCAGAAGTTCAGTGGTTTAGGCGTGAAATGTAACATACAGCTTCAAGTTCAAATCCTCCCCTTAAAAACTGAATTACCCCTTTTGTCCCGTCAGTGGTAAATTTTCGACAACTTTACATACTTATTATTAATAGCTGTGCATTGCGGGTGACGTAACCTACGACAAACTTATTATTTGCGGTTGGAACAGTAATCGGGTCTAGGGATCGAACCGCAAAATTAAGTTTGTTTTTTATTGTATATACTTTTCCGGCATAAAAAGTACCCAGTGTGGTGCCCAGGATATTAAAGAATAATTATACCAAGTTTCATCGTAATCGAACCGGTAGTTTTTGCGTGATGCCTGAACAAACAGACAGACAGACCGACAGACAGACAGACAGACCGACAGACAGACAGACAATTTTTTTTAAATCACATTTTTGTGTTCGGTGTCGGTCTAGTAACACCCCCTGCCATTTATTTTTTTGATATTTTCAATGTACAGAATTTTCACTTCTACAGATTTATTATAAGATTGATGATTGATGATTGATATAGATATACAGTAATTTTTAGATAAATTAACGAATAATATTAAAGTACATAAAGTAGAGGCAGAGAGACAGTGCGAGCTACGTGGTCTCGTCTTGGCAACACTTAATATGAAATGTTTTTGTGGGTTTTATTTACTTGTATAGATAAGTTTTCGTGCCTCGGAAAGCACGTTAAGCCGTTGTCCCAGCTGTTATTTGTAGATCTTTGACAATCTTCCCAGACGGAGGGTCCATGGAGGATCCATGAGAATTTACTTACTTTTACTTTACTTTACTTTTTAAAAAAACGTTGCCCCTCACTAGGACAAAGTAAGTAAGTAAGTAAGTAGTAGTAGTGTAGTCAGTAAGTATTTACAGGTTGGAAGATCGTAATATTATTATGATGATTAACAAGAACAAGATTGTTTGTATTCAACACGACTATGCAATAGGTTATCAAGAACAAATCTATACCTATAATAAAATAGTAACGAAATCAAAACTGTATTTTGAATGATTTCGAAAAAAAAGTAATTAAGTACTAGTTATGCTAAAGAGTCTGTTGCCGAAAAAACGAGTTTTTAGAATTTTCGTCCGTTTGTCTGTACGGTTCCGGATTGGCGGAAAAACGGCTTAACGGATTTGGATGAAATTCGGCACACAGTTAGTTTATAGCATGGATTAACACATAGCATACTTTTGATCCTGGTAGGATATTTTCCGATGACGCAGGCGCATCTGCGGGCATAAGCTAAAAATGAGTTTTCCATTTCTACAACACTATTATCTCGATAATAATTGTTATATCACAGTTAATGACATAGGTTAAGTAAGTATGTCATGTATATTGTTGATAAACTTTTGTTATTTTGAATAGCAGTTTATTTTTATATTTATAATAGCCAGTAGGTAGTCATAATCATGATGTCATTAATGTTTTTGTTGTTTGTGGAGTCGCTTGCCTTGATTGGTCTGTGGATGGGTGACCATCTTTATACATCAAGATCTCTCCGTGTCTCGGAGAGCACGTTAAGCCGTTGGTCCCGGCTGTCATTCGTAGATCTTTGACAGTCATTACGGATCATCAGAAGCCTGAAAATCTGAAAACCAGTCTTACCAAGGGATATGGTATTACCTAAGAAGTGGATTGTGGAGGTCAGGTAAAATACTGGTATTTGGCTGCATCTGGTTAGACTGGAAGCCGACCCCAACATAGTTGGGAAAAGGCTAAGCAGATGATGATGAAATGGCTAATAAGCCGACGGCCCACCTGATGGTATGTGCTGACCTGACACGTAACACTATCTCCACTTCATCATAGTTGTGTATGTTTTTTTTTTTGTATGATTTAATTATTAATATTACCATTCTAGTAATATTTATTTTAGAAGTATTTATGTATGTTTATTTTGTATACAATGTATGTTAGTATATTCTCGTAATATTTGTTTAGTTTTTAAGTGAATTGTTTTTTTGATTCTATGTATTATTTTTTGTCTCCTTTGCTCTATCACACGCTGTCTACATCTCTGTATCTATTGTCCTATCTCAGGTATGCTGGAAGAGATTTCTTATGAAATAAGCATCACCTCTGTACCTATTTTTTCTGTTCTGTTCTTCAATGTCTGTTTATATATGTGTGTAAAATAAATAAATAAAACTAACCTGTGACGTACACATCTGCAATATCAGAGGTATTGCAAATGCGTCGCCATCCCAGAGATAAAGCTGTAATCTCTCATATGCCTGTAACCCGGCACCCATACCCTTCAAATTAGAATATAGCAACGATGCTTTTAGGCAGCAATAGATATGGTACTTCGTACTTCCCAGGAAGGGGAACGTACTTCGTACCTCCTTTGTAAAAAGATCTAGCATAATTTATGGTCGATTCCTATAATTTACGGTCCCTTATTGGTTCATTTTCATTTTTTGGAACGAAGTTCCTTATCGCGTGTTGCGAAAGGAGACTAGACGGAAAAAATTAAGACCAAAAGTTGGAACGACAGTTTTTGCTATAGTTGTAAGCCGTGCGGCGTGCGCGTTTCTCTGTCAGTCTCTCTCCTTCTCTCTTATAGAAAGCAAACCAGTTATACTTCGTTCCATCCGGGTGTCCCTTGACACCTCTCAAGTTTTTTTTTTAATTTAATTTATTCATAAGAACAATTTACATTGTGTTGTATACAATACAAAGAACTATGAACTATTAATTAACATTCCAAGTGAATTTAAAAAACAGTGACAAACAGTTTTAATAAAAACTTTTTTGCAAAAAAAAATCAACCGACTTCCAAAAACGACACTACTAAGTGAAAAATAACTTCAATTTTGTTAACGTTAACGTTAACGAAAATGTGAACCCAACGACATCGACTTCCGAAATTAAAGTTATTTTTCACTTAGTAGTGTCATTTTTGGAAGTCGGTTGATTTTTTTTTGCAAAAAAGTTTTTATTTTTCACTTTTAAGTTGTAATTTTTACCAGTAATTTTGGTTTAAAAACCAAACTACTGAACTGGGAAGTTTACCCTTTCCAACAAAAAAATAATTTTTCAAATCGGTTGGCAAGCAACGGAGTTATGCGCGAATAAACATTAAAAAAAAAATACAAACATCCGAATTGAGAACCTCCTCCTTTTTTAGAAGTCGGTTAAAAATAATATCAAACAGTTTTAAAATCTAATGTCAAACACTTTTAAATATAAAGTATTAAAGTCAATCAGGTTTAAGATAAATTGTCAAACAGTTTTCAATTTAATGTCAAAATATTCTAGATTATTTAGTGCCAAGTGATTAAAAATAAAAACATGTAATTAATTTAGGTTGTGTGACATTAGTTCCGATATGTTGTACAGACATTTTTCTAACAAAAAGGCTTTTACTAATAATAATAAATTATTTATTTCTTACCACAAATTACACAGAACTAAGGGTATCAAAGCATTTCATGGTGGTCATTATATTTTACCCCATAAAAAAATGCTACAAAACAAGCAAAACCATTCATTTTTCTTTAAAGGAACCGAGCTTTACTAAAACTGCTAACATCATCATACCAATACATTGTCGTCTACTTATATCCTTCTCACAACAATTACTTTTTTTTTATATGATGTAGGTATGTATGTGGCGTATGTATTGTGTATCTTTTAGTCTGTGCTAAATTAATATATTTTCTTTCTTTCTTAACTATGTTGATGCTGCTAAAAATCAACATTGAATTTATTTTTATTTTGTTAATTGACATTCGCTTTCCTAAGATATTTTGTATGCCTTTTGGCGGGACATAGCATGGATCAACATTTTTTGTAAGTATAACATCTGGCATAATTATACCCTATGTTCACAAAATGAATAAATGAATTTGAATTTGAACATTTACATGGAGCGACGGCCTATAATGACCTCCACAAACCAGATCCTGGATAACACGATATACTAAGTAAATTGGTGTCAGACTTTCGAGATTCTGACTACCCGTAATGACTATCAAAGATCTAAAAATAACCGAGATAACCGGCTAAACGTGCTTTCCGACCCACGAAGAGATCTCGGTAGCTCCACACTTGTGTGTTTGTGCTTGGTATCGTCGGGTACAACCAACTGAGGGTACGACGGGAATTAAAATTCTCGCTTGTCGCGTATGCGTTAGTGTGACAAATGTTTTCCAACTCATCAACAAAAAGTACAAAGTATTTATTTATTTATTTATTTATTTATTTGCCCACCATACTATTATCTTTACAGGTTTGTCACCTAATGCGATAATGTAGACAACTTACAAACTACAGTTGCACCATTACAAACTAATAATTTATATTTACTGCTACTATGTACAAACACCATATATGTCTATGTCCTAGTAGGACCATAACTTATTTCAAGGAGGGCTCTCACTGTGAACCCACCCAGAGTGCAACAAAATATATCTATATCCTCCGCTATGCTGTTGAGGATACGGAGTGCGATAGTAAACGGCGCTTCATTCACTAGTTTTGTGCGGCCTTGCGGCACTGCCAGCAGCCGCGGCCGCCGCCACCGCCACACGTATCTGTCCGGAACACGCATGTACACCTGTTTCAATACGTCGGGGTTGTGAATCTTTCCCCTCATCACCTTAAAGATATATGAGACTAGTACTAAATTCCTTCTGACTTTTAACTCATTGTATCCTACCATACCCAGGATGAATAAGGTAGGATACTTATTTGGGTAAAACGGGTATACGCCGTAATTTTTTTTATATAAATATCTAATAAATTTGTTCTGCACTCTCTCCAACATGATACTATACTACTAGTAGTTTTTGTTGATGAGTATACGCAAATCTTACGTGTTTTATCTACGAGTTGGAAAACATTTGTCACACTAACGCATCATTTTTCGCGAAATAGGTACTCTTACAAACATGAGTATCGACAAAAATACTTTTTGTAAAGTTTAAGAGAGTGTAGGCAAAATGTGGACTGTAGTTTTTTTATTTCAATAAAAATTCCGAATCACTGACACAACTGACTTTTATTTTGACAACATGTTTCAAGAGTAAAAAAACTATAAAATATATAAAAAGGTCGCAACAATGAGCTTAATAAAACAGATGTGGGCCCAGTTTCCCATTATCAATTTTTAAAAGGGGTAATTGGTCCGCGGTCCCAGTTCCATAGTGGGCCGAATGACCCCTAACCCATCTTGTTAGGTTACTTCGTGGCATTGAGCATAACCCAGGAGTACTGCAGCGCCTGAGTCTATGTGTACCAGACCGCTATGTGTGAAGGCGGAGCCGCCCGCTACTGCTGTCCGTGCCTGTTGGCAGGACCAACCTTCTCGTCAAAACACCATTGACCCGCGCAATTCGGGTTATTAACGATCTTCACGTGAACATCGATGTAGGTATTTACATGCCATTTGAGTGAATTCGCAAAAATAATGATGTTCTTTTTATGTTATGGTGTAGATTAGAGTAGGCTATATTTTGTGTCTTTATTTTATTTTTATATAGGGAAATTAGTAAAGTAGTTATTATTTGTAAATGTATTATAAGTACTACTAGTTTTTTACGTTTTTCATAGTTTTAAATTGTATATGTTAATTTTAAGACCACGCTATCGCATTAGGTACCTGTAATGATAGTAATTGGAGATTTTTAATAAATAAATAAATTATAGTGGCTAATATTTTACCAGGGTACATATTATTCTGAGGTATATAGTTTGTTCAATACAAGGCTAATAAAAATGAAGGAAAACGAAACACTATAAATCGTTAGGCATTGTCATTACCATATTTTTATAGTAAACTTAAATTTGAACAAGTGTTCGACACAGTTATTTGCGCCGAATAAGCATTATTGTAATTAAATACCCATGTCCCTGCGTAATGAATAAAATTGTATTATGTGTTTTAGATAGGTTAATGGCCTCTGTCACGTTTTACGAAAATAATAACTACAGGGATATCTCAGCAGCAACTTGGAGTCTGGATTTGTGGAGGGTTTGATGAGCTAGCTAGAGGGGCCCGTGGCTAAATAATAACAGCCGCACAGGTCGATCGGTCAGGCTAAGCTACGCTTGCCGCGGTTGGTCTGTGGATGGGTGACCATCTTTACATACCGAGACCCCTCCGTGCCTCGGAAAACACGTGAAGCCGTTGGTCCCGGCTGTCATTCGTGGATCTTTGACAGTCGTTATGGGTAGTCAGAAGCCCGAAAGTCTGACAACCAGTCTTACCAAGGGCCTGGCGTGCGGTTCATAAAGACAGAAAGACACTGCCTACCCTAGTTCTGATAATAGATCTAATATTATTTTATCAATAAACAAAACAACATAAAAATCTTAAATCATAAATCAGCTCCACCTATCGAGTGCCGGTGTTATCATTAAGATCGATACAGTTTACTGCACTAGCGCCACCTCGCCTTTGCCACGGCAAAGACACAAACTATTCGTCTCTGAATATTTTGTATGTGTGCTCCGTGGAAACTCGTGGTCATGCGTATTTTTATGTGTGTGCGTTCCTATAGCTACGTGGGCTTTGCTGACACACAATGACAAAAATCACGCACACAACTGCATGAAAAGCCAGTGTCTTGTTCGAGTTGTTCTATAAAGCTAACACGAAAAATTACGATCCTAACCGAACATTTCCGACGAAAGTTTGCTATGCAATGCGAATATTTTAAGAAGTAACATTGTTTCATTGAATTTTATATATTTAGATGGCCATCATTTTTTTGTCGTATTAATTTTCCTTTTTACTACGTAATTTCAATAGTCAATAGTAGCCATTATTGTTTGATGTGTGTTGTGTTTGTGACTTACGCTATCAGACATTTAGGATTTTAACATTGTGATTAGAGTGAAAAATGGATAATATTGTCTGTGAAAGTTGTTCAGATGGTGTGTGTATTGATAAAATAAAATATGACGCGTTTTCAAAACTATCTTTTAGTGAAAAAAAAACAAGTTATCGAGCTATGTCGCGCTACACCGGATTTGCAAATAATACAAACTAAAGGTAAAGTCAATCGTAAATTCAATACAAAACAATATGATTCATATCATTGGCTTGGTTGCATACACAGTAATCGGTTATTTTGTTTCGTTTGTCTACTATTTTCAAATAATAAAACCGTCTGGAACGACATCGGTTACGCTGATATTCATAATCGCCACTCGTTCGATATCCACCGCGCACAGGATGGATTGAAAGCAGCTTATAAAGTGATTTTTTGCTCCGTTGGTGTAATTGCTGTATGGCGTTCCAGTGTGAGGATAAATAAATAAATAATTTTCCTACCGCCGCGAGAAAACATGAACAATCTGAAAAACACTTAGAATCTTCCCTTCCCATAAGTATGCAAAAAAAGACATCAGATGTGACTTATTGCATTAAAAAAATTAGGGGCTTTGAATCGTTTTTGGAATCATTCAGATCTAGGTTTGAATTAATTTTTGAAGGCGTAAAAATAATCACAGGGCCTCCAAAACAAAAACGTAATGTTGTGGACGCGAAAACCAATTTTAAGCGGATTTTTATTGAAATTATAGACAATATATCCATCGAATGTCGCGAACTCGCGACCGATTTATAGATCTGAAAGAGTTAAAATTTTTTGGACTACTTTCATGCGAAAATTTCAATAAATTTAATGACAATTTTCCGGTTGAATTAGTATCGCAATTCGTAAATGTTTATAAATTATACGACTTTAACTTAGACCGCCTTATCAATGAGCTCAAATGTGTTTATAAATAAGCCGAATTCAAAAACCTTAGTATTTACAAAATTATAGAACATTTTTACGAAAATAACATATACAGTTTTTCTCGAAGTACTGCGTTTGGCAAAATTAATTGTTATAGTTCCCGCGAGCAGTGCTTCAACCGAAAGGTCATTCTCGTCGCTAAAACATACTACTTAATAAATACACAAGGCCAGCAACGACTTACAGATCTTTCCACGATTTCAATAGAAAAAAACCTTCTTACGGAAATAAAACGCCTTCCCAACTTTTACGATTCCATATTGCAGATATTCTTACAGAAAGATAGGCGTGTAGATTTAATATACAAATAAAACAATCCTATATACTTAGTATACTCACACCACCATCTTTTCAATGATTTTATTTAAATTTTGCAAATCACACAAACATTACAAAACATCAAACAAACGCGCTGAAAGGCCACTTCGAATATCCGTAAATTGATATTTCTATAAAATCAGTCAATCTATGGATATTTGAGTTGGCATTTGGCAATTACCTACATCATCAAACGACAAGACGACGAACCAAAACCAACGTGTAGTATTTTTGGTGAGTACAATTTTCTGCCTACCCTGTCATAAAACTGTGTGCACGCCACTGCCAAGGGGTATCGTATTACCCAGTAACTGGGTTGTGGAGGTCATATAGGCAGTCGCGCCATGTAAAATACTGGTATTCAGCTGCATCCGGTTAGACTGGAAGCCGACCCCAACATAGTTGGGAAAAAGGCTAGGCAGATGATGATGATGATTGATGGGCTAGCGCCCTATTTTTTTTAATAATATTTATTCGTATCAACAATACAGATATTAAAGTCTTCCAAAACGAATTTCGGCCACGGCGACCAAAGAGGAGACAAGCTTGCCCCCTTGCCTTGCTTGTTTGCTTGCTTGCTTGGCTTGTCTCCTCTAGGATTGCTCTGTGTCTGAGCAAGTGAGCACAATAGTGCACAAGTGCGTGCTCAGACACAGGTGCACTCTCTCATTTCTCACTCTCAATGTCTGATAGGACGGCAATGACTGAAGTGGTGGTGAAGCGTTTTTGAGTGGAGACCGCGAATTGGCAAACGTAAGGTAGGACTTCCTCAGGCTAGATGGAACGACGACCTTCGCAGGGCTGGTAGCAGCTGGGTGAGTATTGCCTCAAATCAAGCTAAATAGCGTATAATAGGAGAGGCCTATGTCCAGCAGTGACGACGTAATTTTAACAAAATTTCGCTTTGAATAAAACACCTTGCTGACTGATGAAACACTTTTTAATCTACAGCAATAAAATTGTAATAGTAATTACAAGCTTAATTTATTCACAATAAATCTAGGTACAACAGTTTTCTGCAGAAAGCAGTAGCATTTTAATACTTTAATATATGTAGACAAGGAAGAAAAATATTACATTACGTGCAATAATGGAATACTTAAGTCACACGTATCGTGTACTAATTTGTAGCTCGTTTGACCTAAACCCGCACTTAAGTCACGCTCTTCTGTGTAAAAATGGACTAATTAAGTCACAGAAAAGCGTCACTCGTCAATCGTTGGGCAATTGCCCGCCAGACACAACACCTGTCTGGTCGGAGGATCCTCCCTTTTCTATGGAGGTTGAGTGAACTTTACACCCTTTTCCTCATTCCTCCAAAGCGTCATCAGGTGGGCTCTTGGGTGGTTCCTTCATTTCTTGTGTCACCACACAATTTTATTTCTTTTCTATATTATTATCTATAATATCTTTATACCTAATCAGCCTATAGCGTTCCCGCTGCTGGGACACAGGCCTCCTCTCAGCGAGAGGGAGTGGGCCGTAATCCACCACGCTGGCCCAATACGGGTTGGTAGATGTCACATGTCTTCGAATATTTTGATTCTAGGACATGCCGGTTTCCTCACGATGTTTTCCTTCACCGTTTTGAGAGCAGTGGTGATGAAATAATTTAAACAAAGTAAAGCGCCTCACTGGTTTCGAAAATACGACCTTTAACTCGTACGTCACGGTCGTAATATCTAATATGTACAAACTTCTAATACTAAAATAGACTATCAAATTATTAAAATATAAATATACCTAATATCCTAACCTAACTAAATAAAAAACTAAAATATTACGTCGAAATATTCCTCCGCATCGACTGGTAATGTGTCCAAGACACTGGCGGCATTGCCACGTTGTATGGCAATGCTTATCCTCTGGCCAAGGTAACAGCCAGCCCTTGGGTCACGGGAAATGTCAACCAGCCATTTAGAGATTTCATTGAACAGGCAATGAACAGTCGGACCCCATGGCGCAAGGGTTCAACCCAAAATGGCTCGAAAATATAATTTCCGATAAGATTAGTTTACGTTCGCCGCTTGAGGATATGCCGCAAGCTATACATAATTATAATTATTTTTAAACAAATATCAAATCGATTTTTTTTTATTATTTGCTACACTATTTAAATATCTATCTGTTTAAATATTAACAGATATCATAAAACTGATTTATATTCGTAAGACGTCCTCGTAACACAGAGTCGAGTTGAAAACCAGCGTCCGGCATTAGTTGTCTGACATTTATGCTGAACAGCAGTGCGATTCTGTAACCATCTCACCGTGAAAACTTAGGTGAAGTGAGCGTGGAGTGAGCTGTCATTCCAAATAATGCTAGGGATTGACACTACTGACAACTCACATCAAGCTCACTTCACTTCAGTCTTCACGGTGAGATTTTTACTGAATCAACCGGCTGGGCCTATTTGGCGCAGCAGTGAGGCACACAATACCCTGTCCATTAGGTTAACCGTTTTTTGACAGCTTTCTTACAACGTACATATTCCAGATTAATAATAATAATATCCCTGGACATTTCACACAGCGCCATCTAGTCCCAAGCTAACCTAATGCTTGTGTTATGGTAACAAGATGGCTGATAAACTACTTATACACATTTTTTTTTTGTTGTAAATACATACATATTATAGATAGAAAAACACCCAGACTCGGAACAAATACATGTAGGTCATACAAATATTTGTTCCGTGAGGGAATCGAACCCGCGACACGCAGCGCAGCAGTAACCGTGTCGTCAAATTACGTAAAAGTTAACTTTAAAATGCATAATAAAATAAATATAATATAAACTGCCTCATCTTATTGAATTATCTTATTTATGGCTTCTTACAGACATTATAATACCGTACGTGTATCAATCAATGTATTGTGCGTTGCTGCAATCACTAGTTTCATCTGTCAAAAAACGGTTTACCCAATGGACAGGTTTAAGATTTTTTGGAACGAAGTTCCTTATCGCACGTTGCGAAAGGGGGCTAGACGGAAAAAATTAAGACCAAAAGTTGGAACGACACTTTTTGCTATAGATGTAAGCCGTGCGGGCGGCGTGCGCGTGTTTCTCTGTCTGTCTCTCTCTCTCTCTCTCTCTTATAGAAAGCAAGCCAGTTATACTTCGTTCCATCCGGGTGTCCCTTGACACCTCTCAAGTTTTTTTCTGTTTTTTTTTTTGGTAGTTTGTGAATATTGTGTGCCTTACTTAACCTGGGCCAAATAAATCTATTTCTTTCTTTCTTTGCTATCCAAACAACTTAAAAAGTCTTATATCAATCACAATCCTCAAGGCCACACAACGCTCTCAATCCAAGGGATGTAGTGTAATACTTTTGTGAACAGTTCAGAACTGCCCCCGGTGCCACAGGTCCTGTCAAATGATGACACACCCAGGATACTCGGGGCACAGTCGAAGAGTTTGGAGCTGGCTATCAAGGGACTGCCGCTATCGCTCTGGGGGAAAAAAAAAACTATTGATTAGATTTTTGTCGTGCGGCGACAGCCGGTCGATTCTGTAAAAATCTCACCGTGAAAACTCAAGTGAAGTGAGCTTGATGTGAGTTGTCAGTAGTGTCAATCCCTAGCACTATTTGGAATGACAGCTCACTCCACGCTCACTTCACCTAAGTTTTCACGGTGAGATGGTTACAGAATCGCACTGCAGCCGGTCGATTCTGTAAAAATCTCACCGTGAAAACTCAAGTGAAGTGAGCTTGATGTGAGTTGTCAGTAGTGTCAATCCCTAGCATTATTTGGAATGACAGCTCACTCCACGCTCACTTCACGTAAGTTTTCACGGTGAGATGGTTACAGAATCGCACTGCAGCCGGTCGATACTGTAAAAATCTCACCGTGAAAACTCAAGTGAAGTGAGCTTGATGTGAGTTGTCAGTAGTGTCAATCCCTAGCATTAGTTGGAATGACAGCTCACTCCACGCTCACTTCACCTAAGTTTTCACGGTGAGATTTTTACAGAATCGACCGGCAGGTCACATGCAGCGGTGTCTAACATCGACCGTAAAAATGCTCAGACGCTGATATTCGCCCGCCGCATGACTTTATAAGTACTTTTTTGGAATGTGAATGTTATAAGTACTTTTTTGTCAAAATAATAATAATAATATCCCTGGACATTTCACACAGCGCCATCTAGTCCCAAGCTAAGCAACCTAATGCTTGTGTTATGGTAACAAGATGGCTGATAAACTACTTATATACATTTTTTTTTTGTAAATACATACATATTATAGATAGAAAAACACCCAGACTCGGAACAAATACATGTAGGTCATACAAATATTTGTTCCGTGCGGGAATCGAACCCGCGACACGCAGCGCAGCAGTCAATCGCTTAACCACTGGGCCAACCGTGCCGTCAAAATGAATAATTGTTGTGATTTGGCACCGACTTTTTAAACACCAAGACAGCCAGTCTTAACAATGGCTATCGTGTTACCCAGTAACTGGGTTGTGGAGGTCAGATAGGCAGTCGCTCCATGTAAAATACTGGTATTCAACTGCATCCGGTTAGACTGGAAGCCAACCCCAGCATATTTGGGAAAAAGCAAAACAAATGATTTATATTTCATACCTGACAAGGGTCCATAGGTTTCTCAGTGTCTCCATAGCAGGACTGTGAGATTTCATTGTAGCCATTTACTAGTGTATTGTGAGCTGGGTAGAAGATGGAACATTGTATCTCATCGAATTGCTGGAGAGTGACCTGGAAATATTCAATAAACAAAATTTATTGACATATTAGATATAGACGGCACGGTTGCACGTTGCCACGGCGCAGTGGTTAAGCGATTGACTGCTGCGCTGCGTGTCGCGGGTTCGATTCCCGCACGGAACAAATATTTGTATGACCTACATGTATTTGTTCCGAGTCTGGGTGTTTTTCTATATATAATATGTATGTATTTACAAACAAAAAAAAATGTATATAAGTAGTTTATCAGCCATCTTGTTACCATAACACAAGCATTAGGTTGCTTAGCTTGGGACTAGATGGCGCTGTGTGAAATGTCCAGGGATATTATTATTATTATTTTCTTCTGTACTCGGTGGCAGGGCCATCGACTAGGCTGCAGGTGCAACCTAGCGTAGAAATTGCTCGTCGGTTATCAAAAAAAATAAAACTATTTTTTCATAGAAAAGTGTGCCTACGTACTACGCGGTAATGTAAAGTAAGTATAGTGTGGAAGATCCGGAAATGAACCGGAGTTACCGACATAGCTTGCAGAGCAAGCAAAGCGAAGTGGCAGTGGGCTGGCCATGTTTGTCGAAGGACCGATGGCCGGTGGAGCAGACGACAGACGAGTCCTGGGGGCCTACTCCGAAGTGCAAAGTGCGAATGTTCGGATCGGACCGACACATGGCCGAACCGAATATTATTGAAAAATGCGAAAAAAGTTCGGATCGGCTCAGTTGGGTCGGGACCATAGTCAATATTCGAAAGAGTGTAGGAGTGTAGGATCGGGACCGACCGAACCAAATAGTAACTTCGTAGCAGGAAACGGCCGAACATTCGGCCGATACTACGTCGGAGTAGACCCCCTGGAGTGGAGACCGCGTATCGGCAAGCTTTGTGGGACGCACCCTAGCTAGATGGACGAACGAGCTAAAGAAGGTGGCTGGGACAGACTGGATGCAGAAGGCGAAGGACAGGGTTTTGTGGCGCAGCCTGGGAGAGGCATAATATGTCCAGCAGTGGATTACAAAAGGCTCCGAAAAATTTCTTAGCAAGCTAAAGCTACCGAAATATTTTGATCCATCTGTGAATACATTTTAAAAGACTGTGGAAGTTCGGGAGCCCTTCTTTTCGCATAATATTCTTTTTCCTAATATACTTTGGCATAACGATTTTGGTATAATTTGTTTTGCCATAATAATCCTTTTGCCATATTTTTTTGGCATACAGTTTATGTTGGCATAATTATCTTGAAGGCTAATTTGTTTTGGCATAAATTTAATTCGCATAATGTTACTAGGCCTAATAACTATTAGCATAGTAGTATATTACTTAGGCATACAGTTATTAGGTACGATGTTTCCTGATATTTACTACTGTTACTGAATCATATGGCTTAGGTTAGGTTAGAACAGTGACTATTAACGCGCGAAAGCGAGCGAGCGAAGCGAGCGTGCCGCGGGAGCGGCCGCCAAGCGCCAGATCCCCTCTATTGTTTGTGCTGTGGGTTGTGGTTTGGGTTATAACAATATTATGTTTCCTGATATTTACGTATTCATTACAGAATTTTCAATTTTTTTAAGGGATTAAATTAGAATTTTTCAATAATACACTTAGTGACACAATAGTTTTATGATACCGTCCACTTAGAAAAATTAAAAAATGATTTGTTCTACCTACAACGTAAAGTGCCTACAAATTTCATTAGAGCAATATTGTATAAAAATGTGTATTAGTGTCTAACATTTTAGGAGTTAATTATTATGCTTATTTGTTATGCCTATAAAAATATGTTTTATTATCATTATGCGTAAATAAATTTATGCTTTAGAATGTTATGCTTAATCATTATTATGATTAGAGAAATTATGCTTAAAATATTATGCGTAGGTAAGCTGTTATGCGTAAATAATGTTATGCGAAAATATAATTAGGAGAAACAAAAGTATGCCAAGTTATATTAGGTCTTAAAATTTTATACAAATGGATAGGGAACCCTCAATATTTGTCCACTTTTAAAATTATAAACATCATCATTATATTTTCTTTGCTCTTGTTTCATATTATTTATTATTTATGTACCTATATATTTATTTAAATTAGTATAATATACTTTATATATATATTTATTGTATAATGTAAATCGTACACCACAGACTACCTATAGTATTTATCTCTTCTTAATTTTAATCCGTCCAAAGGTTGTCTTTAAAAGATAAGATCGCCCATTATGTCACCCTTTGTAAAATCTATATATTTATGTTCTGTAATTTATATGGTGTACTTAATAAAGAGTATACTATATAGCTACTACTGCTGAGCGATGGCCGTTTTGCGTGGATGTGACGCATATTTTCCCCCAACTTGTTATTTATTTGTGTTTGTCATGTTTACCGCATATAAACCTATATTCTTTCTTTATGAATAAGGATTTCTCACCTGTGTCAAACTTCCTTGGTCCTTGCCATCACGGTCCCAGACAAGGATATTTGCTTGCGTAAATATGTCAGTTGTATTTGGATCTGAATGTAGACACGCGGGCAGCACCACTCTGCTGAAAGTTATCCTGGAGAATATAGAAAGGATTTGGCATTAAGCTATGTATGTTTGGAGGTATGAGGAACAGGGTGTAAAGTTCACTCATCCTCCATAGAAAAGGGAGGATCCTCCGACCAGATGGGTGTTGTGTCTGGTGGGCAATTGCCCAACGATTGATGTTGGGAAATTGTATCTATGCTAATTGCGCGGTAAACTCTGCTTGCGAGATGCAGGATTCGCGTGATGTCAGTATGACGCGTTGTTCGCATGTGGCGTTGTAGATACCGCTACATATGTATCTAGTCTTTTTTTTTCATAGGACTTTATAACGTTCCAACTGCTGGGGCATAGGCCTAGTCTCTGTGAGTGGGCGTGGGCTGTAATCCACCACGCGGGCTGAACAGCAAGAAGTGCTGTGAGAGGGATTCATGAAATATGCCTAGCTTGGCTGTGAGCTGTGGAACTGCGTTTTACCGGGCACTGAATTTTATATGCAAACGAAGTCTTGTAAAGAGGTCAACGTAAGTTTGTTTATAGGCGGAAATCTTCGGAACTACTCATCCGATTCCGTTTATTGCACTAATGGTAAGCTACAGCATTTGGTGAGACTGGAAGCTGACCCCAACATAGTTGGGAAATGGCTAGGCAGATGATGATGGTGAATGATAAATGATTTTATTTTGTAAGTAGGTTTGTGCAAACAGTTTTACACGTCAATCATATTTTATAACTACATGAGGTCGGCGTTTCCTATCTGACTAGTTTGAGAAGAAAGGCCGAAACAAACTCAGAGGTCACAGTCTCTTTTAAAGTCCAGACATAATCTTGGTCAGATCATGTGAAGACCATGTAGATCGATGTGTGTGTGTGGTCGATGTGTAAACTACAGTATTGCCGAGTGTCATTATATATGATAACTAGCTTCTGCCCGCGGCTTCGCCCGCGTGGATGTCGGAAATTTACCCACGGGAACGTGCTAACAGGATAAAATGTATGTGCTTCCCCAGAATGCCATCTATGTCGCGGGCCCTTTGTGGCTAATTACAATAGAAAACCAATTGTGTCTCATTAGTGGTGATTAAGAGGGTACCTATATGATATCTTTACCTAAGTACCTAACTAATTTAAAAAAAAAAACTCAATAACAGAAAATTAAATACCTACCTACCTAAATAAACCTATTTCTGATGATAACTAATCTAAACTCAATAAATAAGCAAAATCCCTAAAAACTAATATCTATACTAATGACTAAACCTACCTAACAGTATTATAAAATAACCTACGGTCACTACGTACACTATCAAATATACTACCTATACTTTAAAATTAAAATCTATACCTACGACTCATATAAAAATAAACCTAAATAACTCTAAAAACTAAACGGAATAAAAATGAACTCCACTGCGGGTGACCCAACCTACGACAAACTTAGTATTTGCGGTTGGTACAGTACAGACAGTGGTAATCGGGTATAGGGATCGAACCGCAAAATTAAGTTTGTTTTTTATTGTATATACTTTTCCGGGATAAAAAGTACCCAGTGTGGTGCCCAGGATATTAAAGAATAATTATACCAAGTTTCATCGTAATCGAACCGGTAGTTTTTGCGTGATGCCTGAACAAACAGACAGACAGACAAAAAATTTTTTAATCACATTTTTGGGTTCGGTGTCGGTCAAGTAACACCCCCTGCCATTTATTTTTTGGATATTTTCAATGTACAGAATTTTCACTTCTACAGATTTATTATAAGTATAGATTATTGTTAATAGCTGTGCCCGCGACTCCGTCAGCGTGTAACTCCTTGTGTGTTATTAAGTTAATGTATTGGGTAGTACATGCCGTTTGCGATCAGCTGTGAGACGTAATTCCCTCTCAGTGAAGGTTTCGGACTCACGGGATAGTACAGACGCCAGCACATCAAGCTACTACAAACTGTCAAATTTCTTTAATAGATTTTCAACTTTATCTCTAAAGTATTAAGGTTTAAGGTTGATTGGGAAAATTTGACAGTTTCGGGTAGCTTGACCTGCTGGCGTCTGTACTTGCAGTTCGCGATCAGCTGTGAGACGTAATTCCCTCTCAGTGTAGGTTTCAGACTCGCGAGATAATGTATGCCGTTCGCGGTCAGCTGTGAGCCGCAATTCTCATTGTGAAGCAGTTTCAGCTTCTCGGGATAACACATGTTGTTCTCGGTCAATGGTAAGCCTTAGCTCTCGTTGAGAAGAGCTTTGAGATGCCCGTGATGTAGCTCGTCTCGCTCTGTGAGCTGCTAATTGCATCTCTCTCTCGGAAGAGCTTTCATTGGCTCGAGAAGTTGAGGCACTAACTCTCGTATCTTTAACCGATGTACTCTTTCCTCTGCCGATTCTTGAGAACGCCTATTTCTCATTCTCTTAGCTTCTCTTGAATTTCGAGATAAAGATAATCGTTTTTTAGGTGGCATTGATGCAGGCAAATGAAAATAAAGCTAAAACGTAAATGAAAATAAAACTAATTTATTATAAGTATATAGATATTTTATGTGAAAACAAGAAATTTCACGCGGACAAAGCTGCGGGTAGAAACTAGTCGAAAAATCCTACTAATATTATAAACGTGAATTTTGTATGGATGGATGGATGGATGTTTGTTACTCTTTCACGCAAAAACTACTGAACGGATTTGGATGAAATTTGGCACGCAGATGGTTTATAACCAGGATTAATATATAGGATAGTTTTTATCCCGATTATCCCACGGGATCGAAACTTATGCGGGTGAAACCGCGGGGCGCAGCTAATAATATTATAAAGAGAAAAGATTTTATGTTTTGTTGTTTGTTTGTTAAGCTTTCACGCTGAAACGGCTGAACGGATTTGGATGAAATTTAGCATATGGGTAGACCATGACCTGCATTAGGATATTTGATACTTTTTATCCCGATATTCCCGCGGGATCGAGACTTATGCGGGTGAAACCGCGGGGCGCAGCTAGTAGGTAATAATCGCATACTTACGTTTTCTCAGTCTCCAGCAGTGCGATGTCATTGTACCTGGACGGTGGCTGGTACTTTGGGTGAGCGATGATCCTCTTCACTCTGTATTTACGCCACATCCTGGGAGGGTCGGTACGTTTGTTGATGCCTACTGCTACATATTTCACAGGGCCTCTGAGAATTACAACAGTGTAATGTTACTTAAAAGCCGCACGGTCGATCGATCAGGTTAAGCTACGCTTGCCGCGGTCGGTCCGAGGATTGGTGACCATCTTCACATACCGAGACCACCCCGTGCCTCGGAAAGTACGTTAAGCAGTTGGTCCCGTCTGTACTAACAGACGGGACCAACTGCTTAACGTACTAAACGTAACTGCGTAAAGTAACGACTACGTTACGAGTAGTCAGAAGCCCGAAAGTTTAACAAATAGTGTTACCAAGGGGTATCATGTTACACAGTAACTGGGTTATTGAGGTCAGATAAGCACTCATACATATCATGTTCCCACAGCTGGGACACAGGCCTCCTCTCAACAAGAGGGAGTGGGCTGTAATCCACCCCGCGGGCCCAGCGCCGGTTGGTAGATGTCACATGCCTTCAAATTTTTGGTTCTAGGACATGCCGGTTTCCTCACGATGTTTTCCTTCACCGTTTTGAGAGCAGTGGTGATGAAATGATTTGCACTAAGTAAAGCGTCTGCGTGAATTCGAACCCACGACCTACAACTCATAAGTTGGAGCCGATACCAGTGGCCACAATTGCTCCTTGGACCCATTTAATGGCAACAGGTTCGCCCCCCGTTACATGGGGACATGAGAAGGTGTATACACTTCTGCTTACATCTTTGGGGGAAAAGTCAAAGTTAAAAAGTCAAAGTCAAAAAGTCAAAGTCAAAATTTAAAGTCAAAGTAAACAAGTCAAAGTCAAAAAGTCAAAGACAAAAAGTCAAAGTAAAAAAGTCGAAGTCAAAAAGTCAAAGTCAAATCATTTATTTCAAATAGGCACATAAAAGGCACTTTTGAACGTCAAAAATAAAATTGATTCTAGTCGCCCCTTTCAAAAGGTAGTTTTCGTATGGAGAAGAATGGGCAAGAAACTCCACCGTTACTCTTTTAAAATGTTTTACAATATTTTGCATACCTACATTAATTATATGTGAAGACGATGCACCTAAAAATAAAATTACTATACCACAATAGGTAAAAGAATTAAAATGAATGAAAGAAACCATAACATATTATCTATGTGAATAGATACATGGTGCTCACATATTTACAAACATTCCAAAAGTAGACGATTTTCATAAATAAATAAGGAGTAATAAGTCCGGGTGTGACTTTAAGTAATTACAGAATGTAAATCAATGTCAAAGAAAAAATAATAATTAAGTATACAATTACATTAGCAACCAGTTTGATAGCAAACTATTTGATCAAATCAAATCAATCAAATCAAATCAATCATTTATTTGCTATAAATATGGTAGGTACATGAGTTGTTAGTGACAGTTAGACCAAGACATATTTCACCTAACTTACAGGTATGCAAATATTAAGGAATAAAATTTATAAATACATGAATTAATGAAAATTGATTAAACAAATAAATTTAAGTTTACATTATTGATTATAAATTACAATGTCAAAATAGATTAAAATGAAACATGAAATAAATTTATGCATCCTTGATGTTATACTTACAGCCTCTCAAGACAGTGAGCTGCCGTTAGAATGAATCTGTCACTGATGATAGTCCCAGCACATAGCCATTGTGCTGTTTGCCAGTCAGCACCGTATCCTAGCAATGCCTGGAAAAGTAAATCTTTGTGTTATGGAATAGAATAGAATAATTTATTTCAGATAATTAAAATCCATTATCTTGTTAGTATATATTAGCAACAATATTAGCTTACAATTATGTTAGTATTGTTACTACTTATCTATAAGTAGACTACTATACAAAACCCTTTTTTTTTTTTGAGTATGGGAAATCATCGAATGACTCCTCCCGCTCTGGGTGGAGCAGGAGGGAGTGTCAGACTCTTACTTACTAAAACCCACCCGTGTTCCTTCCTTAGCCCTTTATGTTCCAGGGCAGCGGTAACCCTTTCGGATGTTCCCGCTACCCATCATTCACTACCCTCACCCAGTATTTTTGAATGGGGCTGTCAAATCGAGCAGCAATGACTTTCAGAATTCTATATTTAGCACCCCGCAGACGCTTCAGCAAGGAAGCCAATTTTTTGCGAATTATGGCCTTGGAGCCGTCCGTGTGGGCTTCTGAACATAGGTTCCTAGTATTGTATACATGCAACTATATTCTAACTGAACAGACAGCTGTGCTGCTGGGGAGTTTGTTGCGCCACTTCTTCTTCCCAGCGATAGCACTAGGAAGTGGTGAAGGGCGGGCGTTTTTGGGGGACTGTGCTGATTCTCAGCCTAATTTGAATAAATGACTTTTGAATTGATTTCTGCAAACATTCCGGAGGCACTGCAGCGCCACGGTAGCCTTAACAACATTCAGAAAGCATTGTTATATCAACTCGCAGGGTGTCATAGAATCGTCGCGTATAGCTCACCCACAGACCACTCGAGTAAAAAGATTGACAATACACTTTAAAGAGCGTTATCTTTACTTCAATTGTACATCGAGCGAACCTGAGAGCAAGAATGTTACTTCTCACCGCCAACGCCCTGCGTTCCCGCTCTATATCCCCGTCCGCCCCCGTCCCCGTCGTATTATTAACAGCGAATCTATCTTGGAATCTATAACAATAAATAATAATAGCCTCCCGACCGATTTCGGTCACGGCGGCCAAACGCAACGGAGACTACTAGCCTTCAGCGCGTGAGATATTATAGTGCACAAGTGTGCGCGCAGACACAGATGCACTCCCTCTTCCCTCGCTCTCATAGTCCGATGGGACGGCAATCCAACATGAGCAGAGAGAGATCAGGCGCAGAACAAACGGCTCAACGTGCTTGAAAGAAAGGTTAAAAGGAATTATGTAAGGATCGTAACAGCAGTGTGATTCTGTAACCATCTCACCGTGAAAACTCAGGTGAAGTGAGCGTGGAGTGAGCTGTCATTCCAACTGTAGCGGTATCTACAACGGCACATGCGAACAACGCACAACGCGCAGTTTAGAGGCATGAGGAACAGGGTGTAAAGTTCACTCATCCTCCATTGAAAAGGGAGGATCCTCCGACCAGACGGGTGTTGTGTCTGGCGGGCATTTGCCCAACGATTGATGTTGGGAAATTGTATCTATGCTAACTGCGCGGTAAACTCTGCTTGCGAGATGCAGGATTTGCGTGACGTCAATATGACGCGTTGTTCGCATGTGGCGTTGTAGATACCGCTACACAACTAATGCTAGGGATTGACACCATTGACAGCTCACTCTAAGCTCACTTCACGTAACTTTTCACGGTGAGATTTTTACAGAATCGATCGGCAGGTGGCGTTCTGTAGTTTCTGACTGGGAAAAAGGCGTCATTTTATAAGAAACGTGTTTTAACTGGCGGTGCATTGAACACCCGCTCGCGTTTTTTGCAATCGAGTTTTTATTTTACATGACTATTACGTAATGTAACGAGTTTTTATAATAATGTATCAAGTTTCATTAATAAATATCAGACTTCTAAAGAACGTTTGCGCAGAATAAAAGGCTAGACAACCATTTTATTTATATTCTGTGTTTTTGTAATGTAGGTAGGTCAAAAATTATAGGACTTCAACATATATTTTTGATTATATACACCGTTAAATTTTGATCGTTTTAATCCTTAAAAGGGTTCATTGTACTCATCATTATGAACAACTTTTACTACGGGACCAACTCTGAAATCGTGAAAAAAAAATCAGTTGATCCATAGATTTATGTTCACATAGCTTCTGCCCGCGGCTTCGCCCGCGTGTATGTCGGAAATTATCCCACGGGAACGTGCTAACAGGATAAAATGTATGTGCTTCCCCAGAATGCTATCTATCTCGCGGGCCCTTTGTGGCTAATAACAATAGAAAACCAATTGTGTCTCATTAGTGGTGATTAAGAGGGTACCTATATGATATCTTTACCTAAGTACCTACCTAATTAAAAAAAAACTTAATAGCAGAAAATTAAATACCTACCTAAATAAACCTATTTCTGATGATAACTAATCTAAACTCAATAAATAAGCAAAATCCCTAAAAACTAATATCTATACGAATGACTAATCCTACCTAACAGTATTATAAAATAACCTACGGTCACTACATACACTATCAAATATGCTACCTATACTTTAAAATTAAAATCTATACCTACGACTTATATGAAAATAAACCTAAATAACTCTAAAAACTAAAAGGAATAAAAATGAACTCCACAGGACTCCACTGCGGGTGACGTAACCTACGACAAACTTATTATTTGCGGTTGACACAGTAATGGGTCTAAGGATCGAACCGCAAAATTAAGTTTGTTTTTTATTGTATATACTTTTCCGGGATAAAAAGTACCCAGTGTGGTGCCCAGGATATTAAAGAATAATTATACCAAGTTTCATCGTAATCGAACCGGTAGTTTTTGCGTGATGCCTGAACAAACAGACAGACAGACAGACAAAAATTTTTTTAATCACATTTTTGGGTTCGGTGTCGGTCAAGTAACACCCCCTGCCATTTATTTTTTGGATATTTTCAATGTATAGAATTTTCACTTCTACAGATTTATTATAAGTATATAGATATAGAATAGATAACTCGACATAATGTATGTTTTTTTATGGCACACTGCTTTTTTTTTCAAGTTTAAAAAAAACGTTGCTCCACACTAGGAATTACTCCTGTATCGTGGGTGCGTTTACAAACATTTAAAGTCACATAAACAAACAGCCACACCCGGAACAACTACCAGCCGATCGATTCTGTAAAAATCTCACCGTGAAAAGTTAGATGAAGTGAGCTTAGAGTGAGCTGTCAATAGTGTCAATCCCTAGCATTAATTGGAATGACAGCTCACTCCACGCTCACTTACCTAAATTTTCACGGTGAGATGGTTACAGAATTGCACCGCTGTAGGCAATACAAATATTTGTTCCGTGCGGGACTCGGACTCGCGACACGCAGCCCAGCAGTCGATCGCTCAGCCGTTGCGCCAACTGTGTCGTCAACTGCTGGGTAAGGTAAAGGCCTTCCCTTTTTTCTTCCAAACTGTCTTGTGCGATCTCTGGCCAGGCCATGTTAGCCCTGAAAACGTCATCAATCGTCATACCACCTTCACCGTGGTCTACCTCGATGGCGAGGTCCTTCCTCAGGCGTCCAGTGAGTAACGATCTTTGCCCATCTCTCGGGGTGCATGCGTGACGTGTCCAGCCCACACCCACTTCAACCTGGCTGTTTTTGGAACGAAGTTCCATATCGCGCGTTGCGAAAGGGGCTAGACGGAAAAAATTAAGACCAAAAGTTGGAACGACACTGTTTGCTATAGTTGTAAGCCGCGCGGCGTGCGCGTGTTTCTCTGTCTGTCTCTCTCTCTCTTTGAACTTCGTTCCATCCGGGTGTCCCTTGACACCACTCAAGTTTTTTTTCAAACATCTACTTGAGTATATTTACTGGCGTGGCTAAATGATAACAGCCAACTGCTTGATCACAGGTTAAGCTACACTTGCCGCGGTTGGTTCCTAGATGGGTGACCATCCATTACATATCGAATCCTCTCCGTGCCTCTGAAAGCACGATAAGCCGTTGCTCCCGGCTGTCAGTCGTTACGTGTAGTCAGTAGCCCGAAAGTCTGACAACCAGTGTTACCAAGGAGTATCGTGTTACCCAGTAACTGGGTTGTGGAGGTCAGATAGGCAGTTGCTTCATGTAAAATGCTGGTATTCAGCTGCATCTTGTTAGAATGGCAGCTGACCCCAGCATAGTTGAGGGAAGCTAGGCTTCTTCTGGGCAAGCTCGTTCCACCGTAGATCTCATCCCTGCCTCTGGGCTGGATTGAGGTCAAGAGTGAGCCCATTGTCAATAAAAAAAACTTGAGAGGTGTCAAGGGACACCCGGATGGAACGAAGTTCAAAGAGAGAGAGAGAGACAGGCAGAGAAACTCGCGCACGCCGCACGGCTTACAACTATAGCAAAAAGTGTCGTTCCAACTTTTGGTCTTAATTTTTTCCGTCTAGCCCCTTTTCGCAACGCGCGATAAGGAACTTCGTTCCAAAAAAAACCTGAGCAGTTTGTTGTTTGTTTGTTGTTGTGTTATTGTTGTTGTTATTGATAGGCGGAAGACAGGGTGTTGTGGTGCAGCCGGGGAGACGCCTATGTCCAGCAGTGGACCGCAATAGACTGAGTAGATAGGCAGATTGACTTACCAGGTATGATTCTCTTGGAGCTGGCATTTCTACAGGAAGTTCTTCTGTGGTGACTCCAATTTCGTAGCAAGTGGAGACAGGATCTAAAGTCCTCGTGTAGTTAGCTCGAGTGTTTATTTTGCAGTCATAATCCAATTTGTCGACGAAGTTCACACATTCTGGAATGAGAAAAAAATACTTAGTGGAATCAATTTTTATGTTTGACTAGCAGCGCCCCGCGGTTTTACCCCCATTATTGTCGATCCCGTGGGAATATCAGGATAAAAAGTATCCTATGTTTTATTATGATATATAAGGTATATTACTGTAAAGCTTCATCAAAATCCGTTCAGTAGTTTTTGCGTGGAAGAGTAACAAACATCCATCCATCCTCACAAACTTTCGCGTTTATAATATTACTAGCTGCACCCCGCGGTTGCACCCGCATAAGTTTCGATCCCGTGGGAATATCGGGATAAAAAAATATGTACCTATGTTAATCCTGGTTATAAACCATCTGTGTGCCTGATTTCATCCAAATCCGTTCAGTAGTTTTAGAGTGAAAGAGTAACAAACATCCATCCATCCATACAAACTTTCACGTTTATAATATTAGTAGACATCCTAACCCCAACCCCCAACCCCCCCCCCATCCAAACTTCTAATACTAAATAATGTATGTGTAAAATATAATATCCTAACCTAACTAAAATTATTAACAAACTAAAATCGAATATTTCGACGCTATATTTTAGTTTGTTCCGCATCGCTGTCGACTGGTAATTTACCCAAGACACTGGTGGCATTGCCACGTTGTATGGCAATGCTTAGCCTCTGGCCAAGGTAAAAGCCAGCCCTTGGGTCACGGGAAGTGTCAACCAGCCGTTTGGAGATTTAATTGACCAACTTGATCTTCTTCTTCTTCCTGCCCTTATCCCATGTTACTTGTGGTCGGCGCAACACGTTTTCTTCTTCCATTCTCCTCTGTCAGCCGTCACGCTATCATTCACTCCCTTCTCTTTCATATCAGTCCTCACACAATCCATCCATCTTTTCTTCGGCCTTCCTCTCCCTCTCCATCCATCAACAATGTATATTCATCACTCTTTTAGTCACATGCGTTTTGTCCCTTCTCATCACATGCCCATACCAAGCCAAGCGATTTCCTTTCAACTTTTCTGTCACTGGCGCCACTTTCAAACTTCCTCTTATATACTCATTTCTTACTTTATCCATTCTCGTCACTCCACACATCCATCTCAACATTCTCATCTCCGCTGCATGCAATCTTTTTTCATCCGTCTTCTTCACAGCCCAGCATTGTTTAATTGTTGCTACAACTTGTTTAATTGAACAACTTGATAAACTTTAATTAACTTTCTCGCTCACCCCAAAAATACATGAGGGAAGTGGGACTCACGGAAGACGACGCACAAGATCGAAATAAATGGTGTCGCATGATTGAGGAAGCTGACCCCGCGGAACCGGAAAAGGCAAGGCCAAAGATGACGAATAAAATAGTCTCACTCGGCCATTTTAGTTTTAACCAACTTTTTTATTTTTTTTATTGACAATGGGCTCACTCTTGACCTCAATCCAGCTGAGGCAGGGATGAGATCTACGGTGGAACGAGCTTGCCCAGAAGAAGCCTATGCACTCTCGCCTTGAAGAGATTCGGGTTGTATGAACTCGGGAATGCAGACGCAGGCAACTTCAAAAAAGGAGGATGTTCTCAATTCGGTTGAATATTTTTTTTTTTGTTTGTTTCCTCAGAACTTCGATATTTATAAGCCGATTTGCCGTAACCGACATAGCCCGAAGAATTGTCAAACTTAAGTAGCAATGGGCAGGGCACATTGCTCGCAGAACAGATGGCCGATGGGGCCGAAAGGTTCTGGAGTGGCGACCGCGTACCGGAAGACGTAGCGTTGGAAGGCCTCCCACAAGGTGGACCGACGACCTTGTGAAGGCCGCAGGAACCCGTTGGATGCGAGAAGCACAGAACCGGTCGAAGTGGAGGTGCTTGGGGGAGGCCATGTCCAGCAGTGGACGTCTTTCGGCTGAATTGATGATGATGATGATGATGACATTCAACTGGATTGGCACGATTGTTTTTTTTGGGAAGGTTGTTTTTTAGAAGAATATATTTTAATAAGTTGTGTATTTACTTACTGTCATTAGCTTTTTGTCCTGTTAAAGACAGCAGTTCTGTTTTCGGGTTGAATACGATTTTTCTGAAAATAAATAAGAAAGTTTCGTAAGAAGCTGTCCCTATATATTTTACAGTGTGTACATAAATTTATTTATTTATTTCAAAGTAGGAGAAGCAACAGCTAAACCAAATTAATAACAATATTGTAGCGACACAGAGCCAATTACAGGTTCTCACGAGTAGACACAGAGAAGGTAATAGAAATCTTAGGATCACTAACAACTAAGTAATAAATAATGAAATAAATAAGCTATGATTGTTGGTCTTATTTATTTTAAGTATAAGTGCGTATTTATGTGAGCCTAAATTACGATATAGATAGTTATATTTAAATAAATATTTATTCCTTAGCAAAAAATAATATGAGATATGACAATTTAAATCAAATTAAAAAACCATTTCATCATCTGCCTAGTCTTTTCCCAACTATATTGGGGTCGGTTTCCAGTCTAACCGGATGCAGCTGAATAATGAAAAATCATTTATTTAAATAATTAGGATGAGAGTAGACACTTTTCGAACGTCAGAATTACTTAAGACCATAGAAATTTAAAAACTTGAGAGGTGTCAAGGAACACCCGGATGGAACGAAGGCTATAACTGGCTTGCTTTCTGTAAGAGAGAGAGAGAGAGACAGACAGAGAAACACGCGCACGCCGCACGGCTTACAACTATAGCAAAAAGTGTCGTTCCAACTTTTGGTCTTAATTTTTTCCGTCTAGCCCCCTTTCGCAACGCGCGATAAGGAAATTCGTTCCAAAAACAGTATATCTAACAGTATATCAGTATAAGACAGTCCCCCAAAACGCCCACCCTTCACCTCTTCCTAGTACAGGGAAGAAGTGGCGCAACAAATTTCAGCAGCACAGCTGACTGTTCAGTTAGAAGATTGATTGTATCCTGATTGTATACAATAGTATGCTAAGTAATTAACAATATAAAATATTTTCTCTGATGAGAGACTTGAGCTTGACTTGACCGCGTATCGGCAAACGTAGTGTGGAGCTAGATAGAACCACGACCTTAAGAAGGTGGCTTGGACAGACTGGATGTAGAAGACGGGTGTTGTGGCGTAGCCTGGGAGAGGCCTATGCCCACTATGTCCAGCAGTGGGCTGCGATGGAGAGACTTGATCAGGGTTCATGCTTACCTAACATCATCGACTATAGTGCAGTCTGTGCAGCAGATGATTGGTTCCTTCTCTTTGAACATGCATATCTGAAAATGAACAAACATTTTTAACATCACACCTGTATAAAAAGTTCTCCAGACCGTATTTCGGTCACGGCGGCCAATCTCAACGGAGGCCTTCGGTGCGGGAGATGTTATAGTGCACAAGTGTACACGCAGACACAGGTGCACTCCCTCTTCTGTCACTCTCATAGTCGGATGGGACGGCAATCCGACACGACCGGAGAGAGATCAGTCGGTCGATTCTGTAAAAATCTCACCGTGAAAACTCAAGTGAAGTGAGCTTGATGTGAGTTGTCAGTAGTGTCAATCCCTAGCATTATTTGGAATGACAGCTCACTCCACGCTCACTTCACCTAAGTTTTCACGGTGAGATGGTTACAGAATCGCACTGCAGGCGCAGGACCAACGGCTTAACGTGCTTTCCGAGGCACGGGGGTCTCACACCGCCAACTCCGGGGCTGTTACTAAGTAATTCTTAATGGAAAAACTCAATAACACTTTGCTAGATCCGGGAATCGAACCTAGGACCCCACGTTTAGCAGTCGCGCTTGCGACCACGGGACCAACGGGGTAGTTAACGCACCCATACAAGGTGTCATTTTGCATCCTCGTTAAATTCAAGGAGGTAACTATGCTACTGATTCTCGACACGAATCAATAAAAACAGACCAAGTGCGAGTCGGACTTGCGCACGAACGGTTCCGTACCATTATCTATAAAAATCACGTCTGTTGTATGGGAGCCCCCCTTAAATATTTATTTTATTTCAATTTTATTATTTATTACTAAAGTAAAAATACAACGAGTATTTTGTGAATATTTCAAGTGCCTACCTGTTGCCATTATTGATATCGAGCAAAAAAGGGCAAAAAAATCGCGTTTGTTGTATGGGAGCCCTCCTTAAATATTTATTTTATTTTTAGTATTTGTTGTTATAGCGGCAACAGAAATACATAATTTGTGAAAATTTCAACTGTCTAGCTATAGACGAATTACTTATTCCAAATAACATATTTTTTTAATGTATTTAAAAGTGTTGTCCCGAATTTCGGGACAGATGTCCCGGAAAAAATTTAGTCCTAAGGAAGTCTCCGTTTCTTGTCTCTGTTCTTCGAAGTTTAGGCAAATAGGCACTACCTATTCCTATCACTGCTGATTATAAACCATCTCTGTGCCAAATTTCATCCAAATCCGTTTAGTAGTTTTTGCGTGAAAGAGTAACAAACATCCATCCATCCATCCATCCATCCATACAAACTTTCACGTTTATAATATTAGTAGGATTAAGTAGCTACTCTGGGATACTATGAAACTGCAGGCTACTGCTAAGTCGTCAGTAATGCGACTAATAGGCGTTAAACGTAGCAGATAATCGATTTAACACCTATTAGTCTTAAATGGCTGTTAAATCATTTCCTGATTCGTTTACTTAGTAGATAAATGGGTGTGTAATGTGTACCTAACTGAAGCAAATCACATTAAATGACACACAATGTTTGTTGTGCCAGACGCACCGAAATAGCCTGGAAGAGATATCGGGCCGTGAAAGATCTAATATTTTATTTTATTTATTTGGAAACTTATAATTAATTTACATGAGTTATGAATGTTCACCCCACTATCAATGAACAGCTTACTGCAGTTGCGTCAAAGTTACAGCATCTTACAGTCTGCATACACTGCTCCGTGATAGCGAGATGTTATCACTTAAGCCAATAAAAGAGTTTCACGACATTGATAAAGTAGCGAAAGAAAACAAAAGAAAAAATTTAAACAAGTATAGTAATAAATAATAGGTAAAATGCGATTGTTGACACATGACATTACTCACATTAAATTAAAGTTAAAAGTATGTACCTAAATACTATGACTAAGTATAAAAATTAAAAGGAAAAAGTAAAAACTAAATATTTTGCACAACATTGCTTAACATAGTGAATATACTCAGCAATTGGAACGAGCTTTGTTGAAATATATGAATATAGGAGTTATTCGTTTATTCGGAACACCAGCGCCATCTCGTGGCGCTAGACAGAGTCTAGCCTGAGTTCGTGGAGGGGCACGAGAGCGACAGCTACAAGAACGATGTAGGCAGAGCTCTCGAGATCATCGAAACATTAGACATCGTACGAACAACATGTGTTTAGAAACTGTCGCGTTCCGTATCGTTAAATGTGTACCTACAGTGTGTGATTCGCTAGTGTGACTAACTTGTTTGTTAATTGTAATCTGATTTGAACTGCAAACCGTTTTTCTATGGTGCTATAACCAACACTACCCATAGTAGACCCACAGTAATTAAATTATGCCTGATGTTAACGAGAGACAGACATACCTTCTCCGTCAAATATATATCTTTATTATTAATATGTTTTTTTGTTTATATATAAGAATGAGTTATGGCACAATTAGATTACTAAACAATGAAGGGCAATCTTCCACTATCCCTCAGACGAGAGAGAGAGAGAAGACTCATCGACATGTGTATTCTTCCTATCCTCTCGTAAGGTTCTCAAAACATGGTCTTTGATAATTCAGCAGAGGTCTGCGCTCGAGGTTTGCAAGAGAGCTGTGGAACGGAGTATTCTGGGTATTCAACTTGTGGACCGGGTAAAGAATACAACAACCCGTTCCATCACTAAAATAACTGATGTCACTCGGAATGCTCCCATGTCTAAATGGAATTGGGCTGGACACATCTGCCGCATGTCAGACGATCAGTGGGCCAAACTTATGACCCAGTGGGTCCCGCTTAATGGCAAACGACATCGCGGCAGGCCCAGACGGAGATGGACGGATGAGCTGGACTCCTTTAGTAAAGTTTGGTCCTTGGCAGCTCTGGAGAGAGAAAGGTGAAAGGGGAGTAGGCAGGCCTTTGCTTTTCGTTTCTTTTTTGGTTTCGGAATGATAATAAATTATGTATTTGATTATTAGCTTCGATCAATAATAGTACAGTCAGCGTCAAAAATATCGGGATGAACAGACTGTTCAAAATGATCTCAACAACTAAGAAAATTAAACTTTGTCTCAATTGGATAAAGTTCTTCTCAGAATGACAGTTGTCGTGTACCGTCTTCATTCTGAAACATTCCTTGTGTCATTGAGTTAATATTTCATTTTCATAGTTGCTTAGATCATTTTGAACAGTCTGTTCGTCCCGATATTATTGACGCTGACTGTACTAGGTTAAGGATCAGGAACAAAAATCAGTCGCTCAAGTGGCCACGTTTGCACACACGTAAACATCTACATTTCTTAGAAAAAAGTTTAATAATATTAACAACTTCAGTTTATATAAACCTTAATGCTTAAACATAAAGTTTAGTTACCATTGCAAAATATATTTAAAATGTCGCTTGAAAATAAAATCATTCTATTTTTAATTTTTCAGTCATTTATTCTGTTAAAAACATATAATTTGAAATAAGACCACAAAAGTATTTGTGGTCTTATTTTTCGGGCCGTTTTTGAAGCGCTTATCGGGAATCTAGTACTATTATTGATCGAAGATTAAGTACTAGTTTATTTATTTATAAGTATAAAAAGTATGTATTAGATATGTTGAAACAGTGTGTACTCAACGTTACATGTTCGGTACAATATGTATTTGCACCCGAACAGCGCAGCACTTCTGTCTGCATGCATTTCCATAAATGCATGGACCAGTTAGTACGTGTTCGACAACCAATTGCGTAACCCAAACCAAACTAAATCAAACCATCTTAGTGCTAATTTATCTTAGGTTTACCATTTGATGATTATCACTAAAATTAAAGATAGTCTTTAAACCAAATCATTTCGTATCATTAAATCAGTCTAGTATAATTCCAAATCAACCAAATATTCACTAGAAAACTTAATAAAAAAAAAAAAAAAACAGCTGACATCCAAAAAAAACTTTGGCAGAAATGAGGGTGTACCTACCGTGGTATACTGAATACATCTGCGTACCCCTTTAGAGGGTACAGGCGTGATTTTATGTTGTGTGATTGCGTAAACAATGCAGTATATGCGATAGCAGCAATCACGGTTGATTTGCTGGCATTTATTGAAGATTTCCGTTGTCTGTCTCCGAAACTCATCATGATCTTTAAGAAATTTTGTGTCACGAACTGTGTCCAAATAAACTTTATTGAAACGAAGTTCCTTATCGCGGGTTGCGAAAGGGGGCTAGACGGAAAAAATTAAGACCAAACGTTGGAACGACACTTTTTGCTATAGTTGTAAGCCGTGCGGCGTGTTTCTCTGTCTGTCTCTCTCTCTCTCTCTCTCTTATAGAAAGCAAGCCAGTTTTTTTTTTGTCTGTGTTTTTTTATTTGTTAATAATAAAAAAATATTATTATAACTTAAAAAAAATAAAATTTTATTACAATTCCTTCAGTAATTAATCGAAAGGAACTTCGTTCCATCCGGGTGTCCCTTGACACCTCTCAAGTTTTTTCTTTTTTTGTAAAAGTAACAATGGTAATGCTTACCGGTGGAAACTCGTTTCTCGTCTTGAGAAATATTTGAGAACTTTCACACTGATATATACTGACACAGAGACCAGTGGCGTCCTTCCAAGTGCACCGGGAACCTGCAACATAACACAATGTAGCGGTATCTACAACGCCACATGCGAACAACGCGTCATACTGACGTCACGCAAATCCTGCATCTCGCAAGCAGAGTTTACCGCGCAATTAGCATATTTATTTATTTATTTAAACTTACACACACTATCTTTACAGGATGACCCCAGATACAATTCCCCACAATTTTTTTTTAAATAATATCCCTGGACATTTCACACAGCGCCATCTAGTCCCAAGCTAAGCAACCTAATGCTTGTGTTATGGTAGCAAGATGGCTGATAAACTACTTATATACATTTTTTTTTTGTAAATACATACATATTATAGATAGAAAAACACCCAGACTCAGAACAAATACATGTAGGACTTACAAATATTTGTTCTGTGCGGGAATCGAACCCGCGACACGCAGCGCAGCAGTCCGATCGCTCAGCCACTGCGCTAACCGTGTTGTCAACATCAATCGTTGGGCAATTGCCCGCCAGACACAACACCCGTCTGGTCGGAGGATCCTCCCTTTTCTATGGAGGTTGAGTGAACTTTACACCCTGTTCCTCATGCCTCCAAAACAGCATCACGCCGTTCCTTAGAAAGGGTAAGCAGAGGGTTGTTTTTTTCGTTAGCCTCTGCTGTCCCACTGCTAGGCAAACTGACATCGCTCAGCATAATGCTACGACCATATGCGAGACAGAGCTGCAGCGCTAGCGCCTGCCCCGTTTTGACATGATGACGTCAACCGGTGCAGTATACGATGAGATATATTCTAGATGTTTATACAGGATGAAATTGAAAACTTGCGTCGTCGGCGCGTGAGTCGTTGGCCGCAATATTAATTCCGGCCAACGACTCACGCGCCGACCTTTATAAATCTTTGCACGCAAATGTTATGTTTAAGTCATATTATTTTTTACAAGGGGCGAGCAACGCAAATAAATCTTGAAAGAAATGACGTTTAACACGACATCAGCACATCTGTACTCCGCGAAGGGTTAGGCAGGGGTATTCCTATAGTATAGAGGGCTAGACGAGCCCTCCGAGGTACCGGGAGGAATCAAACACTGTGATTCCTTTAGAATATTATATTTTTGAATGTTCGAATGGAACCCGCGCTAAAATATACCCGGCGCCTCCACCATTTCTAGAATGTTTCTACATATTTTACATTTTTTTCACCGGAGTTGTGTAATGTGTTACGAGCAGAGCTCCCGTGCCGTTGTCACAGGGCATTTTATAAGTTGCAACAAGAGGAGATTGTACAAGATCTGTCTGAAGGATAGGACAGGAGAATGTAAAAGATGTAGAAACATTCTAGAGTACACACGGCTACACGTCAAGCTATACAAAACCAGTTTGTCTTGGGCTCACTTTGTATGATATTTTCTCACAATGAACGGTCAGCCAATACTGGTTTTGCATAGCTTGATGTGTAGCATAAGTGTGTACATCCACATTTCGCCAGTTATGTCTAAAGGCCGACATATACGGACTGCTTGAAGTAGTCAGGATGGACTGCTTCAAGCAGCGGCTGCATAGTGAACTACATAGTCTTCCAGGATTTTCTAAGCTGATACTTTCGAGTAACTCCAGCTGGATATGGGGTCAACGGCCGGGGTTAGGTACTTGAAATTATGAATTTAGAAAAAAATAATTTTGTTTGTTTCATATTTAGATATTGATACCAAAATCAAAATCAAAAGCCATTTATTCAAATTAGGCTGAGAATCAGCACTTTTCGAACGTCAAAATTACAAAAGACAGTCCCCCAACGCCCGCCCTTCACCACTTCCTAGTGCTATCGCTGGGAAGAAGAAGTGGCGCAACAAACTGTCCAGCAGCACAGCTGTCTTTTCAGTTATAAAATACTTGATACTTGATTGTATACAATACTAGGCGTTAAGTAATTAACATTACAAGGCACATAACATAATACCCACCAGGCCTGTGAAGTTTCGCTAGATTATTTAATTTGATTCTGTATGTGAGAAAAGCACGTTAAGTCGTTGGTCCCGATTGACATTCGTGGATCTTCGAAAGTCTGACAACCAGTCTTTCCAAGGGGTATCGTATTACCCAGTAACTGGGTTGTGGAGGTCAGATAGGCAGTCGCTCTATGTAACTTACTGGTATTCAGCTGCATCCGGTTAGACTGGAAGCCGACCCCAACGTAGTTGGCAAAATGCTAGGCAGATGATGTGAGAAAAAAGTATGTATACAGGGTGTAAAAAGACCCATACATGGGTATGTATGGGTCTTTTTACACCCTGTATACATACTTTGTTTTCACATCATCTTCAGTTTGATGTACAGAATTCATAGTTGACGGGTGTCAACTATGAATTCTGTACATCAAACTAGTTAAATTTGCAAAAAAAGGAAACGACTTTTAATTTTGGTGTGAAAACTTGCTGTTAGCGGTTGTGCGCAATATCACACACGCAAAAAATTGTGCTTATTATGCATGCAACGGTACAGGGGTCGTGAGAGTATCTAAAGTTGTGTTGTAACATAAAAAACTTGTTGTCGTAAAAAAAATCAGTAAAACTTGGAATTTCGACCTTCAATATCTCCGTAACCAGAAGATTCCCAGGTATGTTACAGTACAAAAAAATAACAAGGAGTACAAGTGACTCTCGGCTGCGCTAAGTGTCCTTTTACACCCGTTATTGATATTGTAAGTTTAAGTAATAGTGTATATGTATGTGTATATAACCTATTTATACATATATTTGTTCAACTAGATTTAAGAGTTTTTTTTATCATTGTTCCTCTCAACCAAAGCACATACCATCTAATCTCTTCACCACCCTTGGTTGACTGGTAGAGAATGCCTAAGGCTTTAAGTCCGCCTTTGTACCTTTTTGTGCGAAAAGTTTAAATTAATATATAAATGTGATGTGTAATGGCCTCAGAAACCCCGCATAATTAACCAATTCTTGAGGAATTCAGACTAAAAAAAGAACATCAAAATCAAAAGAATAATACCAAACCTTCTTGTTTATTAATTAGCTCACATAACACACACAAACTCAAGGAAAATACCGCTAGTGAATGACGAAGCATTTTGTGTAAAAACGTAAAAATAAAAATAATAGTAATATTATACACGACCGGTCCGCGAGAGAGACGCGGCAAGACTAACCAGTAACCATGAAATAATAAATATACAACTTGTGGAGCATGTGTATCAAGATAAGAGCTTAAGGTGCAGTTCATTGTTGCTCATTTACGCTATACAAAGCTTTTGCCTCGGCTCCGCCCGCGTTTAGGTCGAAAATTATCCGACGCATTTATGGGATAAAAAGTATCCTACGACCTAATCGAGATCATGGTCTACCTGTGTTACTCATCCCGTATGGCAATATAGCGTGATAATTCCCACACTGACCACATTTATAGGGAATATCTATGCAAAATTTGAAGAAAATCTATTCGGTAATTTTTGAGTTATGCTGGAACCAGCCCCGGATCTAAGGGGGGGCAAACAGGGGCACTTGCCCATGGCGGCAGTTTCATGGGGGCGCCAAATCCTTGAGACAAGAATTCGAAATATAGAACAAATGAAGCCTCTTTTCCTACAATCTCATAGGTTTTTATCAAGTAATCGAATCTTAATATAATATGCTTGAAAAACAAACTTTTCTATTTCCATACACCCAGTTAGTTTTTGAACACATACTAAGTCATTTATAAACGCATTTTAACAGATCAAGTAAATTTTTGAACGCGTGCGTAGTGTCCGTGATCTTTCTGCCAGGGGAATCCCCGTCACATCTATACGAGCCGAGCCGAAAAAATTCAAACAGTCGAACGTCAAGTGGCAACACTGTTTGTTTATGTCGTTGATTGTGTTTGCGAGTAATCAGCGTTAATATAATAAGTAATTTATTAGTGAAATCATATATTATCGTAGTGGAAATCAACAATTTGCAAGAATTACAGATAGGTAAGAAATAATTACATATTAGAGGTATATTTTTATGGGTGCTTTTTTTTGTTTTTGTTGTTGTAAGTTTTATGATTATAGATTATAGAAACCAGTTAGTGGGATATTTTAATTTACTGGGTTTTTTAGTATTGTAGTTATAAGTAAACTCTACAATACAATAAAATAAAATCTTCAAGAAGAGGTAACCAGAAGTACCTATAGGTAGTTACTAAACATTGCAATCAGGACCACGTTTCAGTGAGCTTCAGCTTTCATCAAACTATAGATACATATTATTTATATTTTTAGGTTGGAAAAACCAAGCGATGAGCGCACCAAGAAAAAAGCTTTCTGGGGCTGAAAACAGAAAGAGAGCAAAAGATAAAAATGAAGATGCAATGAATTCGGCACAAAAATGCTACTCATTGGCAGTTTTAACAGTTTTTCTCAAACACTGAAGGGAGGGGGCGCCACTATCAAGGTTTTGCCCCGGTTCGAAAAAATCGTAGATCCGGGGCTGGCTGGAACATACATTCAGATCAACAGATAAACATTCTAAAAATTATGTTTCGGCATTAGAATCGTTCCTTCGCATAAAATACTTTTTTTTTTTTTGTTTAGCCCATATTATGTCCGTCCAGGAACACTTTTCCCGTGCCACCTCCATCCAGCCTCGCGCCGTCGTAGTTTCTGTCCATCTTGAGGTCAAAATGGACAGAAACTACTTAAAAAAAACAATGTACAGTTTTGACTTTGCTACGATTTTATTTAATGTACAGACGCCAGCACATCAAGCTACTACAATCTGTCAGATTTCTTTAATAGATTTTCGACTTTATTGCTAAACTTTATTGGTTCAATGTTGATTGGGAAAATCTGACAGTTTCGGGTAGGTTGACCTGCTGGCGTCCGTACTTATATCTCGCAGATGGATTGTAGAATCCGCTGTTTTACAAAACCGCTAGTTTTTTTTTACAAAACAACTCCGATAAGTAAAATAACTGAACAACGCATATAATTGCATAAAAGTTTTGCATTTAGGTACCGATGCAGCGGGTCAACGATTAGCGGTTTTGTAAAACAGCATCAAATAAAACGGCACTCGGTCACTCGTGGTTCTGTGTGTCGTAGCAACAATAATGGCGTCTGAAACAGAAATAAAAAAACGAGTACCTAATACGAGTAAAAATTACCTTAACTCAAGTGTAAACAGTGACTTTAAGGACAATATTAATTTTATTAAAAGTTATCAAAAGTCTAAGAAAGACGCTCATTGTGACCGCAATGAAACCATTCTGCATTACGTCTAAACATCGGTAGCAGTTTTGTAAAACGTAGCGCAATGACAATCTAGCTGAACGTTTATCAGTTGTTTTAAATTAATAACGGAGCTGTTTTCTAAAACAACAAGCGGTTTTGTAAAACAGCGGACTCTACAATCCATCTGGGACATATAGATAATAATACCTTTGGATTTATTAGAAAAAAAAATTAAATCTTATACCAAAACCTGAGCTGTGCCTTAATTCATCTGGGAAGTCCCAAGATCGACTTTGGTATCAAATTCCGTTAGCAAGTGTTGCTGTGTTCTGTTTGTTGATGTTGGTGTTGGTATCAGTGAGACATCTCAACTTTCCCGCTGGTCGGAAACGGGAATCCCCTTAGCATTATAAATGATTGTATTATAAATCTTGTTTTTCCAAAACTTCGCCACTTCCATGGTGTTGTAGGTGGCAGCGCTGAGGTCACCCTGACGGCATGTTATGGGACATAGAGGGCAGGATAGGAGGTGGAGCATGATTTGTGACATAGCTCCTCCTTAGGAGAATCCTGAGAACGATATAGATAGTGGAGATCTTCAGCTCTCCAATATTAATAATAATAATATCCCTGGACATTTCACACAGCGCCATCTAGTCCCAAGCTAAGCAACCTAATGCTTGTGTTATGGTAACAAGATGGCTGATAAACTACTTATATACAATTTTTTTTATTGTAAAACAGTTTGTGCGGAGTGTGATTGGTACTAACACTAGATAATAAGTTGGTTTAAGGGGGGTGCGCTCTGGGTATGCCACAATAGCGGCGATAAGTCCCCTCTTTGAGGAATGGCTAGAGAGGCGCCACGGCGCCCTCACCTTCCGCCTGACGCAGGTCCTCACCGGACACGGTTGTTTCGGGAGGTAGCTGTTCAGGATAAAGCGGGAGAAAACGCCACGGTGTCACCACTGTGTGGATCGCCCGGAGGTCACGGTGGACATACGGTGGAGGTCTGCCCGGCTTGGGAAGAGCACCACCGTGTCCTCGTGGCGGCGATTGGCGGCGGCAATCTCTCGCGTCCGGCCCTGGTCCAGGCCATGGTACGGAGCGAGAGTGCCTGGGAGGCCGTCACCTCCTTCTGCGAAGCAGTAATACTCGCGAAAGAGGAGGCCGAGCGCGTGAGGGAGAGGCAATCACTGCGCCCTCACGCCCCTAGTCACCGCAGGAGACGCCCTGGACGGGAGTCAACAGCCGACTCCCGACTCCCGGCCAGCCCTTCGGTGGCCGGGAGTCGGCTGTTGACTGGGCCTGCGGGCGGAGAGCAATGGGCAGCTCGCCACCCGGTAAGGACCAGGCCTGGGTCGACGGTGCGTTGTGTTCCACGCGCGCCTTTCAGAAGGCTTTTGACAAGGTGGATCATACACTGCTTTTGGAAAAAATAGCTTTCAACGGAATACGTGGTAATTTGCTTAGATGGTTTGTCTCATATATTTACAACAGGACACAAAAAATTGTTGTCAATGGTTACGAGTCAGACCCTATAGTTGTTACATCTGGTGTACCACAGGGATCCATTTTAGGCCCCCTACTCTTTATTATATTTATTAATGACATTAAACAATGTTGTATCAACTCAAAGTTTATAATGTATGCGGATGATATAAAAATTTACAGATCTTGCAAGAATATACAGGACTGTCTACTTCTTCAAATGGACCTGGATAGATTATATACCTACTGTAACAACAATGGGCTCTTTCTCAGTCTACCGAAATGCCATGCCATCTCGTTTACCAAAAAAAGAATTAAAATAAATTTTAATTATTCAATTAATAACGCCCTCTTAAATGTAGTTAGTTTTGTTCATGACTTAGGTGTCACACTGGATGCCAGTTTGCACTTTGACAAACACGTTGACAATATAGTAAACAAGGCGTATCAGATGTATGGTTTTGTCATGAGATCGTCACGTGACTTTGTTCGGCCCTCTACGTTCTTACTGCTTTATAAGACTTTGGTACGATCCCAGTTAGAATACGCCGTCCCGATCTGGAACCCTTTCTACAACAAATACAGCACTAGAATTGAAAGGGTGCAGAAGAAGTTCTTACGGTCTATGAACTATAAGTGCTTCCAATCAAAGGTTCCGTACGTGCAGCTATTGAAACGGTATACTAGATTTGGGATCTAGGTGGTTGTTACTTGATGTCATGACACTGCACGACATATGCAACAGCAAGTTTGATTGTATTGATCTAACTAACAAATTGTGTTACAAGGTACCCAGAACTGTTATTCGAAGGGGGGTGCGCGTCCCTCAACTATTCCATACAGACATATGCAGGACTAACGCTGGGGAACGTGCACCTCTTCGTCGCCTTGTTGATTCCTACAACACGCATTTTATTGAACTAGATATATTTTGTCTATCTAAGAAATCATTTAAGAGAATTGCTTTGGATATTTTGGTTAGCGAGTATTTTAAGTTAAATTCAGCTAAGCTAGGTAACACAGCATAATTGTGGCAGCGACTAGTGTTTTATATTTCTTAATCTTTTTAACCGACTTCAAAAAAGGAGGAGGTTCTCAATTCGAAGGTATGTTTTTTTTTTTTTTTTTTTGTGTGTTTGTTACTCGATTACTCCGCCAATTGTAGACCGATTTTCAAAATTCTTTTTTTGTTCGAAAGGAGATACTTCTGAAGTAGTCCCATAGAAATTTCATTAAAAACGGTTCAGTAGTTTAGTTTTTAAACCAAAATTACTGGTAAAAATTACAACTTAAAAGTGATAAATAAAAACTTTTTTGCAAAAAAAAACAACCGACTTCCAAAAACGACACTACAAAGTGAAAAATAACTTTTATTTCGGAAGTCGGTGGCAAACAAAGAAAATTCGAACCCAACGCCACCGACTTCCGAAATTAAAGTTATTTTTCACTTTGTAGTGTCGTTTTTGGAAGTCGGTTGTTTTTTTTTTTGCAAAAAAGTTTTTTTTATCACTTGTCTTAAGTACCTACTTCTTTTAACCTTTAGTTAAAACGTGGACAATGGTGTGGTTTACGTGTTTGTTAAATCTTAGTTTAAGTATTTCTCTGTATTTTTTAGCATGTAACTGTTTTTTGTCCCTAATAAATAAAGAGATGTCAGCACGAACTAACGGGGTCCGCTAGGGCCGATGCCGCCAGAACCGTGGCCCGTGGGTTGTTCGAAAGAGATACCATGGCCCCTGGCATAGGCAACTGAAGGAACACGGGTGAGTTTTAGTCAGTAAACGTCTGACACGCCCTTCAACTCAGCCCAGAGCGGGAGAGGTCATTTTTGATGATTTTCCACCCAAAAAAAAAGGTCATCATCTGCTTAGTCTATTCCCAACTATGTTGGGGTCGGCTTCCAGACTAACCAGATGCAGCTGAATACCAGTATTTTACATGGAGCGACTGCCTATCTGACCTCCAAAATCCAGTTGCGTCTTCGTCGGCGGTGAGACGAGTTTTTTGGCTCTTCGATAGCGATTTAAATATTTTAATGTGATCTTTTATTATTTTTAACTTGTTCCTAAAAACGAGTTAAGTTTAAGAATGCAGGCTCATTCTTAAAGTTGGCAACGTCGCCAATAGCTGTCATATGTTTAGCTGTATTATCATACACATAACAACACGCCTGTTACCTCCGAACGGTAGGCAGAGATGTTCATGTACTACACCCACATTTCTACAGTTATGCTTTTAAGTTCCATGTAATAGGGTAAAACCGGGATAGATGCCGCGCTGGGATAGATGCCTCGTTTCTAAAAACTCAACTACCAGAGAACGAAACAGCAAATTCGTTGTTTACATACGCGCCACATGCACCCCCCACCTCAGTGACGCGCGAGTTGTTGTGCTAGACGGACGTTTCTCGCTTGTGTGTCGAATTACATTCGCAGCGGACGCGACGAACGCTTCAAAATTTCAAACGTAAGTATTCACTATTCCATATCTTTATAAACAGTTAAATGATTACATTTTATTTGAATGGTTTTAATACATTGGTTCTTTAAGAATACATTTAAGAGTCAATCACTGATGTTTGCATTTATTTTATATAAAAAATAATGAGAGGCATCTATCCCTAGTGAAAAGGATAGTTGGCCCGAGTTTACAAGGGATAGTTGACTTTAGGGGCATCTATCCCTCTATACTGCAAGAGCCTTATCAAAGTATTTAAAAGTCATAGTCGTGAATATTTTGGTATTTCCTAATAGTAGAATATTAAAAAAACACCAAAAAAAAATGTATCCAACTTTAATTTCATAATTCGAATGTAAAGAAATGAGTGTAGATACTGTGTTTTATTTATACTTACTTTGCTTATTGTAGGTGAGCCATGCCAAGGAAATACAAAAGAAAGGAGGGCGTACGAGCTCGAGTAGTTTCTTGGACAACAGAGCAGTTACAGTCAGCTTTTCATGAATTGGATAAAAAAGAATTGGGGATCAATGAAATATCCAGACAATTTGGGATTCCATCCAGAACATTGCGAAGGCGTTACGCTATTAAAAACCAAACTAAGTTGACTTTGGGAAAACATCCTGTCCTGGGTTTTGAACACGAAAAAAGGTTGGTAGCGCACATTTTGAAGCTTAGCGACGCGGGATTTCCCCCAGATAGACGATCTATACGTACGTTAGCATACCAATTTGCCGAAAAGCTACAGATTCAACACAATTTTGATAATGAAAACCAGATAGCTGGGAATGAATGGTTCAAAAGTTTTATTGAGCGAAATCCAGAGTTGTCTATTAGGCAAGCAGAAGGTTTATCTGTCGCTAGGGCTAAAGGTCTTAGCAGAGAAGAAGTGAATAATTTTCATGAACTTCTGACAAAAGTCCTGGCCGATAATGATCTCTTGGATAAGCCTGAAAGGATTTATAATATGGACGAATCAGGAGTTCAGCTTAACAATAAGCCTGGCAAAGTTGTTGCAAAGAAAGGTGCAAAAGTAGTAAATTCAGTTACATCTGCGGAGAAAGGTGAAACAATGACTATCGTAGCCTGTTGCAATGCCATTGGTAATTTTCTCCCACCAGTAGTAATAATTAAAGGTGTAAATAAGAAACCAGAATTCGAGAACGGTCTACCACTGGGCTCAAAAGTGTACATGAACAAAAAGTCGGCATACATAAATACCGATCTTTTCTATAAGTGGCTTACGGAACACTTCATAGCTTTGAAACCGCAAGGTAAGGTTCTGCTTATTTTAGACGGGCACTCATCTCATTCATCCGCACCAGACATGCTGCAAGTTGCTTCTGATAACGATATTATTTTGTTATGTTTACCCAGCCACACTACCTCAGCTTTACAACCATTAGACGTAGCGGTGTTTGGGCCATTTAAAACATACTTTAATCATGAGACTAATCAGTTTATGCGCGCAAATCCAAATAAAAAGATAAGCCGTTATAATGCTGGAACCCTTATACGCAACGCATGGATACGCGCTACTACACCTGCAAATGCTCTTGCTGGCTTTCGAAGAAGTGGTATTTATCCACTAAATCCTAATGCTTTGCCCGATTCTGTTTTCACTATATCTGATATTGCACATCGCAGTGACAATGATCCTGATCAACCCTGTGTGCTACATCAAACTACAACAGCGCTTCTTCAAACATCTTCTTTAAACGAAAATGCAGAACCTTGTGAGCATGTTGAAGTTGAACACAGAACACAAACAACTATACCTCCGATTTCTTCAATTGATTGTCCAACTACATTTGAAAACGAATATTTGTATGTCGCAGACCTGAACATAACACCACCCAATATGCCATCAACTTCATTCAACCGAAACTCACCTAGCCTTTTGATCGACCCTCAGATTTTAGAAGATACGATTATTGATATTGTTGATATAGGTGATGATTCACTAATACGGATTCTAAATAACGAAGAAAAAGAAACACCTTCTAAATTTTTAGTCGAAGCATCACCAATACCACAAATTCCTCTGACTTTAGCAAGGAGAGCTAAACAATCGGCAGATATTCTCAATTCTAGAGAAAAAATAAAAGAAAAAAGGGATATTGCTGACAGGAAAAAGAAACAAATAGAATCTAAGATAAACAAGACTGAAGCTACCAAAAAAAGACGAACAATAAAAAAAGCAAATAAAAAAGCCAAAGAACAAATACAAAAAAAATAAAAATAAGAAAGGAAAACCAAAGAAAAACTATGACTCAAGTGAAGAAACAGATGGTGACGTGACTGATTGCAGTCATAAAGAAAATGATTATTATTTAAAAGTAAACAAGGATCGTGGATTACGTAAAAGACTAGCTATTTATAGCTCAAACAGTGAAAATGAAGATCACCTCTCACCTAATGCCGAAAAAGGTAAAAAAACCATAGGACTACCCGTGAAAAAAACTAAAAAAAAAAAATTAGAAGAGACTAATGCTATAGATGAAAATGTTTGCGTAGAATGCTTCGATACCTATAATAACACGAAGTCTAAATCTGATTGGATCCAGTGTATTATGTGTCAGAAGTGGCTGCACGAAACATGCACACTTTTTAAGAACTATTGCTCAAGATGTGGAAAACTTAAAATGTCCGGTTCCACTTAATGAAGGATAGTTCCTTACGAATATGTTGATTTTTTTGAATGTTTAAATAATTACTAAGGTTAAACGAAATTATTAATTTTTATTTTGTTAGAGATTCATATGAATGTTGATTTTTTTTTAATGTTAAATAATTATTTCTACGTTAAAACGGGAATGTTTCGTTTGAGATGATTCTATATGATAGTTTTAATATGTTATCGCTTAAACAGTTTTTTTGTATTTTTTGTTAAAGACATGCATAAATATAATTATGGTTAAGCATTTTATATTACCTACACATGAAGATAATAAATAAATATTACATTGTGATTACGTATTCTTGTTGATTATTTAAAAAGGCATCTATCCCGCATCACAGGCATCTATCCTCCTAAGTGATTTCATAGTGGGGCATCTATCCATATAGGTAGGCACCTATCCCCAAAAAATGTGTTTCGCAAGAATTACATTTTTGCAAAACCAGTAATGGTTAGGTAAATAAATACAGTTTCTAAAGCTTTATGAATGATTAAACTAACTATATTACAGGGTCAATCTAAGCAAATATGTTTGGTATTCAAATAATGAAACAGTTTCGAAAAGTGGGGCATCTATCCCGGTTTTACCCTAGTGTTTTAGAGGTACGAGGCGGGGGGGTTGTAAAGTTCACTCATATTCTATAGAAAAGGGAGGCTCCTCCGACCAGACGGGTGTGGTGTCTGGCGGGCAATTGCCCAACAACTGATGTTGGGAAGCTTGTATGTATGTTAGTTGCGCGGTAAACTTTGCTTGCGAGATGCAGGATTTGCGTGACGTCAGTATGACGCGTTCTTCGCATATGGCGTTGTAGATACCGCTACAGTCTATTAGTGGGTGCCTTTTGGTATTACCCAGTTGCAAATTCAGACTCCGGACTGCTACTGTGACATTCTAAATGGAAAAAGCCTATTAACACTTTGTCCGACCCAGACATCGAACACAGGACCTTATGCTCAGCAGTAGCGCTTACGACCACTAGACCAACGGCGCAGTCTTTCGTATTTTATAATTTTTAGGGTTCTGTACCTCAAAAGGAAAAACGGTACCACTTTTTTGTCCGTCTGTCTGTCCGTCAGTCAAGAAAGACCCTTTTCCTCAGGAACGCGTGGAGTTATCAAGTTGAAATTAATACCAAATACTCAGGCCTGTAATCCCTTGAAGCAGTGAAAAAATCTCTACGCAATCAAAAGATACGGGTGCTTATGTTCCGGAATCATAACCTATAGGGGTTTGGAGGTATGAGGAACAGGGTGTAAAGTTCACTCATACTCTATAGAAAAGGGAGGATCCTCCGACCAGACGGGTGTTGTGTCTGGCGGGCTATTGCCCAACGATTGATGTTGGGAAATTGTATCTATGCTAATTGCGCGGTAATCTCTGCTTGCGAGATGCAGGATTTGCGTGACGTCAGTATGAAGCGTTGTTCCCATGTGGCGTTGTAGATACCGCTACAGGATACTTCCCGTTGACCTAGAATCATGAAATTTGACAAGAAGCAATGTCATGTAGCACAAGTACCTAAAGGAACATTACAAAAAAAAATATTTTAAAACTATTTACATACCTGCACATTTGTACGGAGCCCTCGGTGTGCGAGTCCGACTCGCCTTTGACCGGTTTGATAAAAAACCGGCTTACACAACCGAAAAATGTATTTAGTCCATATTACTATATGGAAATATGATAAACTAGTTGCGCCACGCGGTTTTACCCACATAAGTTTCTATCACGTGGGAATATCGGGATAAAAAGTATCCTATATGTTATTCCTGGTTATAAACTATCTGGGTGCCAAATTTCATCCAAATCCGTTCAGTGCTGTTTGCGTGAAAGAGTAACAAACAAACAAACATCCATCCATCCATCCATCCTTACAAACTTTCGCATTGGATATATCGACAGACGAACAGCACAGCTTTTACGGATATTACAATTTCAAGGATAAATTAATAAGGTAAATAGTGGAATTATATAAGTAATCAAATTAATTACTCATACAGTGACTTAGTCAGACTTAGTCAGAGGCAATGTTTTGGATTTAATTTAATCCTATTTAACGAATCGACAATAGATAACGATAATAACTAGAGTGAATCTTAAAATAAAAAAAGAAGAAACGTTCAGCTCCGAAAGGAAATATGTCACATACGATGTTCCTCAAGGCAGTGTGCTAGGCCCGCCGTTGTTTTAATATTTATAACAACGACTTCCCAAAGGCAACAAATATAATGCACTTTGGACAAAGATTGCATAATCCATTAAATATAAATCTGATTAATGATATTTTTTTTATTTTTTATAAAGTCGTTTCATTTAACGAATCCATAACAAATAACGATAATAACTAGAGTGAATCTTAAAATTAAAAAAAAAAAACGTTCAGCTCCGAAAGGAAATATGTCACATACGGTCTTCCATAAGGCAGTGTGCTAGGGCCACCGTTGTTTAATATTTATAGCAACGACTTCCCAAAGGCAACAAATATAATGCACTTTGGACAAAGATTGCCTAATCCATTAAATATAAATCTGATAAATGATTTTTTATTTTTTTATAAAGACGTTTCATTTAACAAATCCACAACAAATAACGATAGTAACTAGAGTGAATCTTAAAATAAAAAACAAGAAACGTTCAATTCCGAAAGTAAATATGTCACATACGGTGTTCCTCAAGGCAGTGTGCTAGGGCCGCCGTTGTTTGATAAAAAAAAAAATAATAATTAAAAAAAAAAAAAAAATATTATTATTAATATTTAAAACAACGACTTCCCAAAGGCAACGACTCAACCTATAACACCATTTGCATGTAATTATAAATCTGACATAAATAATTCACTGACATCTATAATTTCTTGGCTTGAAAATAATCATTTAAAAATAAATTTGTCAAAAACAAATCTATTGCACTTTGGACAAAGATTGCATAATCTTAATGAATTCTATGTGATAAATCGCTCGGAAGGTACTGACTGAATATTATTATATTCTATTTATTTTGAATCGCATGACTATTGGCCTATTTTTTTGAATTTATTATTAATGTTGATTGTAATTGTTGATTTGTTTATTTTTATTATTCTTTGTATTTTTATATTTTATTGTCTTTCGACCTAATTTGTACCTTTTTGGTTGACTCTTCACGTGACCAGAAGGCTGGCCTATTTTTAGCCCAAAGAATCAGCATTGCCATCCAACGTGGTAATGCTGCCAGCCTTTTGGGCACTTATCCCATTGACAGTGATGCGGACGAATTTTTTGATGCCCAATATTAAATTAAGGGCTTTGAATAGTGTAGGAGTAGGTTAGGAGTAGGGAAGGAGTAGGGTAGGAGTAGGGTAGAAGTAGGGTAGGAGTAGGGTAGGAGTAGGGTAGGAGTAGGGTAGGAGTAGGGTAGGAGTAGGGTAGGGTAGAAGTAGCGTAGGAGTAGGGTAGGAGTAGTGTAGGAGCAGGGTAGGAGAAGTGTAGGAGTAGGGTAGGAGTGAGGTAGGGGGTAGGAAACCACGCGAATGAAGTAGCGCCGGGCAGCGAGAAATAATTTATATGGCAAAACAACGTTTGCCGGGTCAGCGAGTTGACAATAATTATGTTGTGTTGTGTAGTATGTATGTTGAAAAAAGGATTTTGTTTATTTCGATGTTTGGATTCAGGTACTTAGTTGATGTTTGGCGAACATACTCGACCGGTTTGAGAGCGAGTGATGACATTATTTACACAAAGTAAAGCGCCTGCCTAGGTTCATTCGTAAGTCGGAGCCGTTACGATTGGACCTCAAACCGGTGAAGGAAAACATCGTGAGGAAACCTGCATGTCCTGGAACCTAAAATTCAAAGACATGTGACAACATGCTTTATTTTATTCCGGTAGTAAGCTTTTAACTACATGTATTTGTTCCGAGTCTGGGTGTTTTTCTATGTATAATATGTATGTATTTACAAAAAAAAAAATGTATATAAGTAGTTTATCAGCCATCTTGTTACCATAACACAAGCATTAGGTTGCTTAGCTTGGGACTAGATGGCGCTGTGTGAAATGTCCAGGGATATTATTATTATTATTATTACATTTTAATTTTAAATAATTATTTTTTAGCTTAAGTACGTATAGTTTTTATTATATTTGTTGGTATATTGGCGTGGCTAGCTGACATATGGCAAATAATTTAATTTTATGTTCTGTGTCTTGTAATGTTAATTACTTAACATCTAGTATTGTATACAATCAAGTATCAGGTATTTTCTAACTGAACAGACAGCTGTGCTGCTGGGGAGTTTTTTGCGCCACTTCTTCTTCCCAGTGATAGCACTAGGAAGTGGTGAAGGGTGGGCGTTTTTGAGGGACTGTCTTTTGTAATTTTGACGTTCGAAAAGTGCTGATTTTCAGCCTAATTTAATAATATAATAATAATATCCCTGGACATTTCACACAGCGCCATCTAGTCCCAAGCTAAGCAACCTAATGCTTGTGTTATGGTAACAAGATGGCTGATAAACTACTTATATACATTTTTTTTTTGTAAATACATACATATTATAGATAGAAAAACACCCAGACTTAGAACAAATACATGTAGGACTTACAAATATTTGTTCTGTGCGGGAATCGAACCCGCGACACGCAGCAATTTGAATAAATGATTTTTGATTTTGATCTACCAACCCGCAATTGTATCGCGTAAAGATTACAGCCCACTCTCTCTCGTCGAGAGGAGGCCTGTTTCTCAGCAGTGTGAACATTATAGGTTGATTATGAACATGCTCGACGCGCTACAGTACCGGGAAAATTGCATTAGGATGCGGTAGGCATCATTAATGGTCACACAAGTTGATGTCATACTAGAAAGCATCTACAATTTTCTAGAGGCGTAGGTTCGTCGGCGTAGCAAAGTGAGCTACGCCGCTACGCCGTAGCTTGTTCGTAGAAAGTACAAAATGCGGTGGTATTTTAATGAACTACGCAATACGAGCGTTTGAATTTAAATACTTATCGTTGTTTTTATATACGGGGACAAGCCCCGTATATAAAATCAACGATAAGTATTTAGTTACTAAGTAATAACAGCCGCACGGGTCGATTGATCAGGTTAAGCTACGCTTGCCGCGGTTGGTCCGTGTTTCGTGTCCAATTTTTTTCAGTTAGGCCACTGTGGCTCTCTGCTCTAAACTGTAAAAGACATAGCGCCACAGTGGCTTAAAAATTAGTTCAGTTTTTTTCAGTTAGGCCACTGTAGCTCTCTTGGCCTCATTTTATACTATGTATAACCCTATCCAATAGGTTAACGGTTTTTTGACAGCTGTCTTAGAACTTACAGTCAGCAACAAAAGTCAATTAACACTGTTACTTTTACAAATCATCTAAATTGATACGAAATGATGCGATACATTGGTTTTCTCTATTTCATGTAATAGCAAAGAGTTAGTTATTCTTAAATATTCTATTACTATATGTTTTTTAAGAATACTTTGCTCAATAATTAAGATTTAAACAACTAACGTGTTAACCGACTTTTGTTGCTGACCTTACATATTCCAGATTACGTAAAAGTTAACTTTATAATGCGTAATAAAATAAATATATAAACTGCCTCATCTTATTGAATTATCTTATTTATGGCTTCTTACAGACATTATAATACCGTACGTGTATCAATCAATGTATTGTGTGTTGCTGCAATCACTAGTTCTATCTGTCAAAAAACGGTTTACCCAATGGACAGGGTATAATCGAAAGAAATGAAATAAAATAAAAAACAGGTTTTAATAAATCTCATTTTAAACTAGGCTGTATATCACCTTAGCGTCGTCAAAAGCTTTTAAAAACCAGAACTGACAATGTGACAATTTGACAGCAACGATTGCGATGTAAAAAAATTTTGTCCCTTAATCCTGAGTTGATTTAAACTAATCATCTCAGTTCAAATCAAAATGTGCGAACACCGCGACGCAGGCACACTTACACAATTCAAATCATCAAAAATAAAAAATGAAGCCTTAGAAAAAAGATATAAAAAATGTGCCCTTCTCGAACTTATCCAGCATGTCGACATCTATGGGAAATACCGCTCAAACTACTGCGAATTAGACCGTCTGAAACTCATAACCAACAATGCTGCTGTATCTTTAACAGGTATATCTTCAAGCGTGTGCAAAGTTACTGATGGCAATGGCAGAATTCAATATTCCGAATGCGCGTCACCAAAAACTGGAGATTCCAGAATCAGCCGGTTCTCAATGTCGCCGAAGCTGTCTGGAGTGTATTTCAGCTCAGATGCCATGGCTAGATATGGTAACAGGAACAGAGTGTGTTGAAGAAGTAATAGTTTCACCGAGAGTTTTGCGGTCGTGAGCCCGAAATAATGTGTCTTTTGGAGTTGAATAAACAGTTCTGTCTGAGTTAGTCTTTTTTTTTTTATTTTATCCCCCTGTTTACAGGGCCAACTATGGCCAGAGATTGCTCAAAACAGCAAGGGTTGGAGGGAAAATGGGAGGCTTTGGCCCAGCGGTAAATGATGAATGATTTTCTTTTTGTAAGTAGGTTTGTACAAACACTTTTACAGGTTAATCATATTTTTTTTTTAAAGTAGATGAGATCGGCGTTTCCTATCTGACTAGTCTGAAAGGCCGAAACAAACTCAGAGGTCACAGTCTCTTTTAAAGTCCAGACATAATCTTGGTTAGATCATGTGAAGACCATGTAGATTAATGTCTGAGATGGTTTTTTTAGGAATGAACCAAACAGTTTGAGAGGACCTGTCCAGTCAGTGCACGCATTTGTCAGAAATCGTGCAGCTCAACACAACACTTAAGGAGCTTGTTCAGGGTCTATACACCTCAATCTCATATACGCCAGTTCTTTTCGTATCTACGCTGCAGTATGATCGTGCGATTTTCTGATGGTACGTGCCTATGGCGAATTTCGTCTTCAGGTATTTCGTTTATATTGTTGCACGCAACAATTAATGCCTGATACATGGTTACATTAGTTACCCCTAGGCCGAGCTGAACTGAACTGGGCTTTATGATAAAAGAAAGAAAGAAAATACGTTTATTTGCAGTAAACATGACGCAAAAAAGAACATAAAAACAAAATAAAGAAAAAAAAAAAACAGTAAGTAATGGTTGATATGCGTCACATCCACGCAAAACGGCTATCGCTCAAGAAGAATCGCTAATCGCTCGGAGAAGCTTCGTTGCCACTAGTACCATTAACAGTTCCATGATGGAGCTACTGATGTTTATTTTAATTACTAGTTCCATTTTAAAAGAATCTGAAAATAAAAGGCTAAAAGTCACTCAAAGCGCAATTGAGAGGGCTATGCTTGGAGTTTCCCTGCGTGATCGAATCAGAAATGAAGGGATCCGCAGGAAAACCAAGATAACCGACATAGTCCGAAGAATTGCCAAACTTAAGAGGCTGAAGCAAAGGTTCTGGAGTGGCGACCGCGTACCGGAAGATGTAGTGTTGGAAGGCCAAAGGTGGACGGACGACCTTGTGAAGGAACCCATTGGATGCACAGAACCGGTCGAATTGGCGGTGCTTGGGGGAGGCCTATGTCCAGCAGTGGACGTCTTTCGGCTGAAATGACGATGATGATGATACTTTGTAAAGCAGATGTAGTTGGATTTGGAGGCATTTAGTGTGAGGAGACTATGATTTAGCCAAGCTGCTATCTTCGCCAGGCCACCTTCGGCCAACCTTCTAACATTAGCCCAAGGCTTCGTTCGAAAGGGTTACCGCTGCCCTGGAACATGAAGGGCTAAGGAAGCAGGAACACGGGTGGGTTTTAGTCAGTACGAGTCTGATACTCTCTTCCGCTCCACCCAGAGCGGGAGGGGGGGTCATTTGATGATTTCCCATCCGCAAAAAAAAAAGGCTTAGCATCGAAGACAATGGCAGTGTCGTCGGCTCATGAGAATATGAGCCCGCCATCAATACACGCGTTCACTCACAGATGGCGTGGTAATAAAACTAAAACTTTTGCTTACAGATGGCGCTAGGTACAGCACAAAATAATTACATTCGCAAAGGATGACAAATATAAACTGCATAGTACATCTCACATGGAAGTATTGATCGTGACCTGCGCAGTGCAGCTAGAATAGAATAGAATAGAATACTCTTTATTGTACACCATACAAATAGCTAGCTAGATATCTAGACTACAGTTCCTTTGTGCAATGCCGCAGTGCGCCAGTCGCCGCCTGCTGTGTATGACGAGCTGGTCCTCCAAGCCGCTCACCAGGACTCTGGGCTCTGGAGCCCTGCAGTACCTAGCGTGACCGCTGGATTAAAGACAAAGGCTAGTCAATTATTTAGCAATATTTTCTTCTTAACTATGATTAATAGATAGTGAGGCTGCAAAGTGCAACGTGAAACAATTTATCCACCAAAGCGCACTGGGCTCGCATGGTGGATTGTGAGCCACTCCCTCCCAGAAGGCCTGTGTCCCAGCGGTGGCAACATTACAGGCTGATTATGCTAAACTGCATAATTTGTGAAAAGTACTAAAAAAATTCATTTCGTTGAACTCGTTGAACTCGATTCGATTGCCTGATAGGATTATTGCCTGTTCAGAATCTTTGTGGAACTGCTCATTAAGCAGTCGGGGGATGAGACGATAACGAACCTGGGGGTTCCAGGTCCATGGTGGCTGCTGTACTAATATTATAAACGCGAAAGTTTGTATGGATGGATGGATGGATGGATGTTTGTTACTCTTTCACGCAAAAACTACTGAACGGATTTGGATGAAATTTGGCACACAAATAGTTTATAACCAGGATTAACACATAGGATACTTTTCATCCCGAAATTCCCTCGGGATCGAAACTTATGCGGGTGAAACTGCGGGGCGCAGCTAGTGGACCATATTTTAACTCTTGCTCATACCCAACCATTGTTATGAATTGTTAGTTGAGCAATTATTTTTTTACCTTTACCTTGAGTAATCGATGAGGACTTTTCACATTTCACTTATAATATCTAGTGTTTTGAACAATCCTACTATTTTTCAGCCGAGTGTGAATTTTTGTAACCTCACCCCTATTTTTTGGTTTAATTTGACCGGACTATAAGCTGCACCACCCACGTTACAGTTAATAATAATTTGAAACGGATAAAATTTTGAAATTTTACCTCTCGTGGGCCATATTTTGAACCTTGCTTTGGGAAGTATTATTGTAAATGGTTATTTGTGCAATTATTGAAATGTTATGTAATTCTGTTTCAGGTCCTTGCGGGCGATGTCATCATCCACTCGTCGCAAGCTGATGTGACACGATGCAGCCTCTGCAGCGTCTCTTCAGGCCACTTCGCTCGCTACCCGGCTCCTGACAGTACCTAACACACTGATGAAACCACTTCCAGCCTTATTTTTATAGTTTTTCTATTAACATGTTTTGAAAAATATACCATGAGATATTCTTCATTGCATGTTAGTGATCTCGACAAGAGTTCCGAGATGAATTGCCCTATTATGTGACTATGGTAGGCGCGGGTTTAAGACTAGGAAAACAAAAGAATCGAAGGACCTTAGTTTTTTTTAATTATGGTCCTTTGCTTTTTGCTGACTATTCTTGAATCCGCGCCTGAACTAGTGATTGTGATGAGCATGTAGTAGGACCACGGTGCCTTCGATTATATTCGGGAAAACTGTCTCATCTTCGGCTTTCCGAAGATAGCCGATGGAACCTTTGACCGTGGTCGTACTTAACATAACTGCATTATAATTTTTGTAAATAATGATGCAGTTACAAAAGCAGTGATAGCAGTAATATTACAAAGTAATATTATTACTAGCAATAATAATATTACAATGTAATATTATTACTAGCAATAATAATATTACAATGTAATATTATTACTAGCAATAGTAATATTACAATGTAATATTACTCTCCTTACACGAGGAGGGGAGAGGAGGAGTTCTCTTAATTATGTAACAATAATCAGTCAACACTCTTCTCCTTTCCAATATTTTATTATATTTATATAAAATAAAAAAAGACATTCAGTAGATATTGTGGATTATTATAGTGGAATAAATAGACCTTAGAAATAATGATTACATCGATTAAGTAGTATAATATTGAGATCGCCGTCATTTTTAATCAATAAACTATAATCAAAAATGTACAAAGAAACGTTTTATTTACAATATCCTAACTTCGTTTGGTTTTCAACTGGATGAATGTGGATATCGTGAGGAAAGTTTTGAGTATGAATGTCGATGACTATAAGAGTAGGGGAAGATCAAAGAAACGAAGGATGGACTGTGTGAATGATGATATTGCTAGTAAGGGGGTGACTACCATGGCCACTCACATTCCGCCTGACGCAGGTCCTCACCGGACACGATTATTTCGGGAGGTTTCTGTTCAGAAGTGCGATTCTGTAACCATCTCACCGTGAAAACTTAGGTGAAGTGAGCGTGGAGTGAGCTGTTATTCCAAATAATGCTAGGGATTGACACTACTGACAACTCACATCAAACTCACTTCACTTGAGTTTTCACGGTGAGATTTTTACAGAATCGACCGGCAGGATAAGGCGGAAGGAAACGCCAAGGTGTCACCACTGTGTGGATCGCTCGATCGATTTTTCAATTACTATGTAATAATGTTATTCAAGAATTTTTGAAAAAGTTATGAGATATAAGTTAATAACTTTTTAATACCGAAGAATGTGTTACAAATGCCTTTTTGGGTAAAAAACTAATCTGATCAGAATTTGTTTACACTTTCATCAGATGCTTTTAGAACAGACAATACAGTGACCTAATCGACTGCGGACCCAAGGACATAGGCCACTAAAACACAGCCTAGCAAAATGGGGGATCATAGCCCCTCCGACACACAGTGCGAGTGCGGTGCTCCTAGTCAAACCATGCCCCATCTGTTGGAGTGTCCAAAGTGTCCTTACACCTGCACTTCTGAGGTTCTAAACGCCACTGATGCTGCGATTAACGTGATCACTTACTGGGTCCAACTTATTTCATGTAAAGTTAAGTCAGTTAATTATGCAATAAATTGACTACAACTCCGCCCCAAACACGACCCACAGACCGACATGTCGTTGGTGGATTACGGATTTACGGCCCACTCCCTCTCACAGAGAGAAGCCTGTGTCCCAGCGGTGGGAACATTTTAGGCTGATTATGACGAGGGAAAAAGAGGTACAACTTTAGTCAACCTCACATAAGTGGTAACAATTTGACATAAAGTGACAGTGACTTTATGTCGTACCAATAAGGGCGGTTTTCGTAGTGCAAGTGTTATTACCGACGTTCGGTTTAGTATAAATGAAATATTATGTAACATCGATCACAATGTAGTACAGTACTGCAGAAGGCACATGTCTCTCTGTGTACGAGAACAAACTCGGTCACAGAATAATCAGCCCATAATATTACCACTATTGGGACACAGGACTCTTCTTGGTGAGAGGGAGTGGGCCATAATCTACCAAACGGGACCAGTGCGGGTTGATAGATGTCACATGTCTTTCGAATTTTGGATCTTGGATCTAGGACATCAGGATAGGAAGGGGGCCCGTGGCTAAATAATAACAGCCGCACAGGTCGATCGGTCAGGTTAAGCTACGCTTGCCGCGGTTGGTCTGAGGATGGGTGACTATCTTTACATACCGAGACCCCTCCGTGCCTCGGAAAGCACGTTAAGCCGTTGGTCCCGGCTGTCATTCGTGGATCTTTGACAGTCGTTACGGGTAGTCAGAAGCCCGAAAGCCTGACAACCAGTCTTACCAAAGGGGTATCGTATTACCCACTGGGTTGTGGAGGTCAGATAGGCAGTCGCTCCATGTAAAATACTGGTATTCAGCTGCATCCGGTTAGACTGGAAGCCGACCCCAACATAATTGGGAAAAGGTTAGGCAGATGATGGATCTAGGATATGCCGGTTACCTCACGATGTTTTCTTTCACCGTTTTGAGAGCAGTGGTGATGAAATAATTTTCACAAAGCAAAGCGCCGATCAGGTTTCAAACCTACGGTCTCCAACTCAGTAAGTCGGCCGTTATCACTGGGCCACCACCAAGGGGTGCACTTAGTCTACTCACAGACTATTTAGTCACCGAGGGTAATGGTCGACCAGGGTACGTCCAGTACCTACGGCCGTCCTGGGACAGTCTCCCACGTAATGACGTATGTTTCTTGCTCCGCTGGTGACATACGCCCCACGCACCCCTGAATGCGTAATGTGGTACAACCTACGGCACGGTTGGCGCAGTGGTTAAGCGATTGACTGCTGCGCTGCGTGTCACGGGTTCGATTCCCGCACGGAACAAATATTTGTATGACCTACATGTATTTGTTCCGAGTCTGGGTGTTTTTCTATCTATAATATGTAAGTATTTACAAAAAAAATGTATATAAGTAGTTTATCAGCCATCTTGTTACCATAACACAAGCATTAGGTTGCTTAGCTTGGGACTAGATGGCGCTGTGTGAAATGTCCAGGAATATTTATTTATATTTATTATTATTATTTTATTTATTACTAGGGCGGGCTTCTAGAGACGGGCAGAGACGGGCAGCGAGGACGCGGTGAAATAAAAGAAGAGTTCTTGATTATTTGCTTGCAGATTTCGGCTCCTTTTAAACAAAAAATATTAAAATCTATTGATAAACAAAAAAGTTAGTTTTCAAGTTACGTAAATATGCTTGAACAAAACTACACTTATTTAGAATCCTTTTAAAAACAGTCTCATTGATTTGAAATACAAAAATTAATAACAAATCTAAGCTTAAATTCTAATTAGAAATATAAAAACATTAAATAAATCTCAAAAAGTTTCTAACTAATTACTCGAAATCATTACTTTTACGTTTTCTTCGTAGCGGTCCCGCCACTGCTTGCGCCCTGGTGCCCAGATAGGGTCTCGTCGCCGACACCGAGTAAAATGGCTGTGTAACATCCGGACGTACGGACAGACGGACATGACGAAATTATAAGGGTATACAGGAATGAGGACCAGGAACAGACGGGTGTCTGCCCGACGATAGATGTCGGGAGTCGGCGCATTGTACGAGTATATATTATGATGCTGGTCGCGCGTTAAACTCTGCTGCGCGTGATACAGGATTTTGCGTGTTGACAGTATGATGCGTAGTTCGCATGTGGTGATGTAGATGCCGCCACGAGGGTTCCATTTTACAACGGAACCCTGAAAAGTGAAGCTTCGGTACGATGCTTGTTTTGCGTCATACATACACACGAAAACTGCATAGTACATCACACATGGAAGTATTGATCGTGACCTGCGCAGTGCAACTAGCTAGACTACAGTTCCTTTGTGCAATGCCGCAGTGCGCCAGCTGCCGTCTACCGTGCATGAGGAGTCGGTCCTGCAAGCCGCTCCTCGGGGCCCCGGGCCCTGGAGCCCTACCGTACCTAACGTGACCGCTGGATTAAAGACTAAGGTAAGCCAATTACTTAGCATTATTTTCTTCTTAACTATGAAATTTTGTAAAAATAACGAGTTTGAATAGATTATGAGGCTGCAAAGTGCAAAGTGAAGTCACTCCCTCTCACAGAGATGAGGCCTGTGTCCCAGCAGTGGGAACATTTATAGGCTCATTATGCTAAAGTGCATCATTTGTGATAAGAACTAATTTTTTTTTTTTTTAACTCTGTTGTGTGGAGTTCCTTTCCCATTCTTCTCTATACGTAACCTTTTGGAAGGTGCAACTATAATCAATAAGTTTATCTTCTTGTAAATTTCTTGTTATTTTGTTCAAAAGTGCCTTTTTCTGTCTGTTTGAAATAAATAATTTGTCTTTGACTTACCCCGTCATTAATTAACTCCATTCTTGAGATTTTTCTCCCTCTCTCCTGAGAATTGTCCTATTGAGTGGTGCTACGTTCTTAATTAAAAGTATTCCATTATTCTATTAATCTGCCATATATTTCTCCTGTCAATAAAGCTATGAGTACCGCCAGGAATATTATTATTAAGGAACTTACTAAAATGTCATTGTCAAACGTTTTCAGGTTCCTGGTTGACGAGCGCCCAAGTCTCTGAAGGCAGTTCAAGGTGCAGTTCATCGTCAGCATCCAAATGCAGCCGTCACCGCTGCCAACGCCGCTCGTCACTGCAGCCCTATATCGCGAAATTCGCGAACACCACGATGAAAAATGAAGGTAAGTTTTTATTTTTCCACTGCAACATTGATAACTCCGGTAAAATTAAATACTATCTTCTTAAGTACCGAGTAACAGTTAATTGAAAGCGAGCCTGTAACCTGCAGATATCAGGAACAAATTCAGACCTCAGGCTGCAATAAGGAATTCCTGGTGCAAAATCCCTATGCACTTTGCCATGCTCAGTAGCCACGTTAGCAGAACTTCTTTAACATAATGTTATTTTTTTCTGATTTCAGGTTTTTGCCTTGCTATATGAGCAGCATCACCCACTCGACAAACCACGGCAGTCTGCAGCCTTCCAACACACACATGACTCTACTCGATGGGGTGTAAGTGGCCCTACCAACACCTGAAGAGCCAAAGTCAACCTCACCTGCCCGCGGTACACCCTGCTGAACTCACCAACGAGGCTCTGACGAATCTCCACTTATGAGGTTTAGGAACTCTTCTACAACTTAACCTCATTTGCGTAGATAATTATGTATATACACTACCACCTTTTGTACCAGTGATAGTGCTTATACATGTAATTAGACATAATATGAGTAACTTACTTCAGTAGAAGGTTACTGATATGAGTCTCGTCAAGGATACGAGTAACGACACAGCTTGTTTCACGTATTCTTGAATAGAAATACGAATAAGTTAAATACATTGGGAATATATAACATAGAATACACATTGATGTTGATAATGAGTCTCAATCCTTGACTACAACCATGCAAGGGGGATAGGGCAGGGACGGATACAGAAGGAGGGGATCAGAGGACTATTTTTTTTAAACAGAGGATGGTTATAATCTGTTTGGAAATTCTGGTCCTTTGAGCTTCTCCCTTAAGACTTGGATCCGCGCCTGAACGTGAGCTCCTCCAGCAGGTAACTGTGTTTCATTTAAGTAATGTAATGCAGTTATCTCCATAGAAATAAGTTTGTTATTATTTAATAAGTACCAATTTCAGCTCTAGTTGTATGATCTATTTGGTGTTGGTCCCTTACAGGTAATTAAACTTGTATATACCTACTATGTAACAATGTTACAATAAAAAAAAATGTAATAAAGTTTTCGTTTCATTTCTTAGTTGTACCTTCTGCGCCATCATCAACCTCAACCTGCCCATTTCCTAGCAAGTTGGGGTCGTCCTCTAGTCTAACTGGATGCAGCTGAATACCAGTATTTTACATAGATTGATTGCTTATCTGAGCTGAGGGGCCCGTGGCTAAATAATAACAGCCGCACAGCAGTGCGATTCTGTAACCATCTCACCGTGAAAACTTAGGTGAAGTGAGCGTGGAGTGAGCTGTCATTCCAAATAATGCTAGGGATTGACACTACTGACAAGTCACATCAAGTTCACTTCACTTGAGTTTTCACGGTGAGATTTTTACAGAATCGAGCGGCAGGTCGATCGGTCAGGTTAAGCTACGCTTGCCGCTGTTGGTCTGTGGATGGGTGACCATCTTTACATACCGAGACCCCTCCGTGCCTCGGAAAGCACGTTAAGCCGTTGGTCCCGGCTGTCATTCGTGGATCTTTGACAGTCGTTACGGGTAGTCAGAAGCCCGAAAGTCTGACAACCAGTCTTACCAAGGGGTATCGTATTACCCAGTAACTGGGTTGTGGAGGTCAGATAGGCAGTCGATCCATGTAAAATACTGGTAATCAGCTGCATCCGGTTAGACTGGAAGCCGACCCCAACATAATTGGGAAAAGGTTAGGCAGATGATGGATCTAGGACATGCCGGTTACCTCACGATGTTTTCCTTCACTGTTTTGAGAGCAGTGGTGATGAAATAGTTTTCACAAAGCAAAGCGCCGATCAGGTTTCAAACCTACGATCTCCAACTCAGTAAGTCGGCCGTTATCACTGGGCCACCACCAAGGGTTGCACTTAGTCTACTCACAGACTATTTAGTCACCGAATGTAATAGTCGACCGGGGTACGTCCAGTACCTACGGCCGTCCTGGGACAGTCTCCCACGTAATGACGTATGTTTCTTGCTCCGCTGGTGATATACGCCCCACGCACCCCTGAAAGCGTAATGTGGTACAACCTACTAGGGCGGGCTTCTAGAGACGGGCAGCGAGGACGCGGTGAAATAAAAGAAGAGTTCTTGATTATTTGCTTGCAGATTTCGGCTCCTTTTAAACAAAAATTATTAAAATCTATTGATAAACAAAAAAGTGAGTTTTCAAGTTACGTAAATATGCTTGAACAAAACTACACTTATTTAGAATCCTTTTAAAAACAGTCTCATTGATTTGAAATACAAAAATTAATAACAAATCTAAGCTTAAATTCTAATTAGAAATATAAAAACATTAAATAAATCTCAAAAAGTTTCTAACTAATTACTCGAAATCATTACTTTTACGTTTTCTTCGTAGCGGTCCCGCCACTGCTTGCGCCCTGGTGCCCAGATAGGGTCTCGTCGCCGACACCGAGTAAAATGGCTGTGTAACATCCGGAAGAACGGACAGACGGACATGACGAAATTATAAGGGTATACAGGAATGAGGAACAGGAACACACGGGTGTCGTGTCTGCCCGACGATAGATGTCGGGAGTCGGCGCATTGTATATTATGATGCTGGTCGCGCGTTAAACTCTGCTGCGCGTGATACAGGATTTTGCGTTTTGACAGTATGATGCGTAGTTCGCATGTGGTGATATAGATGCCGCCACGAGGCTTCCATTTTACAACGGAACCCTGAAAAGTGAAGCTTCGGTACGATGCTTGTTTTGCGTCATACATACACATGAAAACTGCATAGTACATCACACATGGAAGTATTGATCGTGACCTGCGCAGTGCAACTAGCTAGACTACAGTTCTTTTGTGCAATGCCGCAGTGCGCCAGCTGCCGTCTACCGTGCATGATGAGTCGGTCCTGTAAGCCGCTCCTCGGGGCCCTGGGCCCTGGAGCCCTACCGTACCTACCGTGACCGCTGGATTAAAGATAAAGGTAAGCCAATTACTTAGCATTATTTTCTTCTTAAATATGAACTTTTGTAAAAATAACGAGATTGAATAGATTATGAGGCTGCAAAGTGCAAGCTGAAGTCACTCCCTCTCACAGAGATGAGGCCTGTATCCCAGCAGTGGGAACATTTATAGGCTCATTATGCTAAAGTGCATCATTTGTGATAAGTACTAAATTTTTTTTTTTAACTCAGTTGTGTGGAGTTCCTTTCCCATTCTTCTCTATACGTAACCTTTTGGAAGGTGCAACTATAATCAATAAGTTTATCTTCTTGTAAATTTCTTGTTATTTTGTTCAAAAGCCTTTTTTCTGTCTGTTTGAAATAAATAATTTGTCTTTGACTTACCCCATCATTAATTAACTCCATTCTTGAGATTTTTCTCCCTCTCTCCTGAGAATTTTCTTATTGAGTGGTGCTACGTTCTTAATTAAAAGTATTCCATTATTCTATTACTCTGTCATATATTTCTCCTTTCATTAAAGCTATGAGTACCGCCAGGAATATTATTATTAAGGAACTTACTAAAATGTCATTGTCAAACGTTTTCAGGTTCCTGGAGGACGAGCGCCCAAGTCTCTGAAGGCAGTTCAAGGTGCAGTTTATCGTCAGCATCCAAATGCAGCCGTCACCGCTGCCAACGCCGCTCGTCACTGCAGCCCTATATCGCGAAATTCGCGAACACCACGATGAAAAATGAAGGTAAGTTTTTATTTTTCCACTGCAACATTGATAACTCCGGTAAAATTAAATACTATCTTCTTAAGTACCGAGTAACAGTTAATTGAAAGCGAGCCTGTAACCTGCAGATATCAGGAACAAATCCAGACCTCAGGCTGCAATAAGGAATTCCTGGTGCAAAATCCCTATGCACTTTGCCATGCTCAGTAGCCACGTTAGCAGAACTTCTTTAACATAATGTTATTTTTTTCTGATTTCAGGTTTTTGCCTTGCTATATGAGCAGCATCACCCACTCGACAAACCACGGCAGTCTGCAGCCTTCCAACATACACATGACTCTACTCGATGGGGTGTAAGTGGCCCTACCAACACCTGAAGAGCCAAAGTCAACCTCACCTGCACGCGGTACACCCTGCTGAATCACCAACGAGGCTCTGACGAATCTCCACTTATGAGGTTTAGGAACTCATCTACAACTTAACCTCATTTGCGTAGATAATTATGTATATACACTACCACCTTTTGTACCAGTGATAGTGCTTATACATGTAATTAGACATAATATGAGTAACTTACTTCAGTAGAAGGTTACTGATATGAGTCTCGTCAAGGATACGAGTAACGACACAGCTTGTTTCACGTATTCTTGAACAGAAATACGAATAAGTTAAATACATTGGGAATATATAACATAGAATACACATTGATGTTGATAATGAGTCTCAATCCTTGACTACAACCATGCAAGGGGGATAGGGCAGGGACGGATACAGAAGGAGGGGATCAGAGGACTATTTTTTTTAAACAGAGGATGGTTATAATCTGTTTGGAAATTCTGGTCCTTTGAGCTTCTCCCTTAAGACTTGGATCCGCGCCTGAACGTGAGCTCCTCCAGCAGGTAACTGTGTTTCATTTAAGTAATGTAATGCAGTTATCTCCATAGAAATAAGTTTGTTATTATTTAATAAGTACCAATTTCAGCTCTAGTTGTATGATCTATTTGGTGTTGGTCCCTTACAGGTAATTAAACTTGTATATACCTACTATGTAACAATGTTACAATAAAAAAAAATGTAATAAAGTTTTCGTTTCATTTCTTAGTTGTACCTTCTGCGCCATCATCAACCTCAACCTGCCCATTTCCTAGCAAGTTGGGGTCGTCCTCTAGTCTAACTGGATGCAGCTGAATACCAGTATTTTACATAGATTGATTGCTTATCTGAGCTGAGGGGCCCGTGGCTAAATAATAACAGCCGCACAGCAGTGCGATTCTGTAACCATCTCACCGTGAAAACTTAGGTGAAGTGAGCTGTCATTCCAAATAATGCTAGGGATTGACACTACTGACAAGTCACATCAAGTTCACTTCACTTGAGTTTTCACGGTGAGATTTTTACAGAATCGAGCGGCAGGTCGATCGGTCAGGTTAAGCTACGCTTGCCGCTGTTGGTCTGTGGATGGGTGACCATCTTTACATACCGAGACCCCTCCATGCCTCGGAAAGCACGTTAAGCCGTTGGTCCCGGCTGTCATTCGTGGATCTTTGACAGTCGTTACGGGTAGTCAGAAGCCCGAAAGTCTGACAACCAGTCTTACCATGGGGTATCGTATTACCCAGTAACTGGGTTGTGGAGGTCAGATAGGCAGTCGCTCCATGTAAAATACTGGTATTCAGCTGCATCCGGTTAGACTGGAAGCCGACCCCAACATAGTTGGGAAAAGGCTAGGCAGATGATGATGATGATTGCTTATCTGAGCTCCACAGCCCGGGTCATCATTATCGTCAGCATGTTCAGCTCCAATTACACGCCATTTAGCTCGATGCTTGGCAAATCTCATCCAGCTGCTACCAGCTATCCTGCGAAGATCGTCGCTCCACCTAGCCTGAGGGCGTCCTACCTTACGTTTACCGATTCGCGGTCTCCACTCAAGAACACGTCTACTCCAACGGTCATCGGTTCTACGGCTAATATGACCGGCCCATTGCCACTTTAGCTTGCTTATTCTGTGAGTTATGTCGACTGCATTGGTTTTCACTATATAAGAGGAAGTTTGAAAGTGGCGCCAGTGACAGAAAAGTTGAAAGGAAATCGCTTGGCTTGGTATGGGCATGTGATGAGAAGGGACGAAACGCATGTGACTAAAAGAGTGATGAATATACATGTTGATGGATGGAGAGGGAGAGGAAGGCCGAAGAAAAGATGGATGGATTGTGTAAGGAATGATATGAAAGAGAAGGGAGTGAATGATAGCGTGACGGCTGACAGAGGAGAATGGAAGAAGAAAAAGTGTTGCGCCGACCACAAGTAACATGGGATAAGGGCAGGAAGATGATGATTGGTTTTCACTATATACTCGTACTCACTCGTACGTAGTACTCACACGTAGTTACGTGCGTAACACGATACAACTTGGTAAGACTGCACCTAATTGATAGTGTTCTGTGCAGTGGTAACTTTTGCACTTCTGGTCTTTACAAATAACACCTCATATTATAACCCTATCGTTAGAATGTGTCGACTTTACAATGACATTTCAAAAGACAATAACAGTATTGAATTGATATCTTCGATTCTCTTGCTGCTGCTTTCAAAAGACATGTATGTACAGTCACGAGCGCCAATATGTCAACACTTGGCAACTTTCAATTGCGATTTTTTCGTGAAATAACGAATGCAACGTTGAAATACGACACATTACATAAACCTATGGGTTCGAAAATGTTATGTTCGTACCAACATAAAATTTCAATAAAAAAATAAAGGAGTAAATCGCTTTTGAATAAAGCCGAGTGTATACATACTTGTGTTCGTGACTGTACTCTTTCTTTTTAATTCTGTAACGCTTTGAACACTGTTCTCTTCAAATAATGTAACTTTGTGTCAATTATGTACTTAACCTGGCGTGTTTGGTCTCCGACACATTCCCTGTGTAAGTAGAGTGTGTCGGAGGGCACACGCTTGTTCCTTGTAGCTGTAATTTTGTCAATTAAGTTTTATTTTTATGTTTTTACTGTAGTTGTTATCATTATTATTGTTGTTGCTGATCATGTTGTGCAACTACGCTTTGGGTGATAGTCAGGTCGAAACCTATAATTTAAACTATTGTAGTTGCCTTGTGAATAAATAAATAAATAAGTACCTTTTGCTAAATAGCTGTTAATAAACTCAGCCCAGGTCACCTTCTCCTGGTTATACAAAGTGACTTGGTGATCATATCAGATAGATTACAGCATAATGATATCATCATTCTCAGCGGGGTAGGTGAATCAGCACCCTAATTGGTAAAACAAACAATCAATCGGAATCAGAATCATTTTGAAGCAAATAGCAATTTGCTTCAAAATGATTCTGATTCCGATCCATTGCTTCAAAAGTTCGAAAAATTTGTCTGCTCAACACGTAAATAACGCAATGAATGTTGTTGAACTGTCAAAATGAAACCGATTTCGATTGATCGTGTGTTACGCAATTAGGGTGCCGGGCTGAGATCTATCACCAGTAGACTAGAGGCAAACCCTAAGCATAATGACAATAACTTTTCCGCTGCTGGAACACAGGCCTCCTCTATGTGTCTTTTTAATCGATCAAAAGGTTGTCTTTAAAAGATCGCTCTTAGCGATAAGACCGCCCATTGTGTCACCCTTTGTAAAACGTCTATTTTTTTTTGTCTGTAATTCATTTAGTGTACGTAATAAAGAGTATTCTATTCTATTCTATGTGAGACAGAGTGGGCCGTAATCCACCACATGGGTACAGTGTTGGTGGATGTCACGTGTCTGAAAAATTTTTGGTTCTACGACATACCGTTTTAGGAGCTTTTATGTGTTGCGAGTAAAAAGACGAATAATGATCTGTGTATTTTATTAATAAGCGCTGCTTATATACAGAACCGAGCCGTAAAAATCAAAATAAATCAGGTACATTAATAAACTTATAACTAACACAATTTGGTAATGTCGGTAGAATGTGCCGAGCTCCGTTCGTTGAGCGAGCGCGATGATACAGCCGGCATACCACATTCCTTTAACCTTGGCTCGCTTAGTACGCGCGAACACACGGTGGCGCACGGCTGTATGCGCTCCTCTAATTTGTATGTCTATTATTGTTTGTCGTAAGTATGAGCTGCTACATCATTCCCCCGCTAGTGAAACGTACACAGGGCTTCGATGTTCTTCCTGACTTTGTGACGTATGCGTACGTATCTGTGACTGGCGACTCTGACTCGGTATCCATCCGGAAAGCAGGCTTTAGTCTGTCAACAGTGATGTTGGTGCGTCTATTGCATAACTGGATAGTGAAATATTTGTTATTACGACTGATCACTTCGTACGGGCCATTATAGGTCGGCGTCAGAGGCTTTCTTGATGCGTCATTGCGCAGGTAAACATGCGAGCATTTATGTAGGTCATCGTGAATAAATATCGCTCGGGATTGATTAGATTTCCGTTGCGCCTGGGCCTTCTTTAACGCTCCGTTCAACTTATTCATGAAGTTTGAAACCGTGTCACGATGTCTTGTAGATTCTTCATAGAATTCTCCTGGTAATCGTAGCGTTTGGCCATAAAGTAGTTCAGCTGTGCTTGTACCAAAGTCTTCTTTTATCGAAGCGCGCAGTCCCAGTAGCACTGTAGGTAGCTCATGTGACCATGTCGTAGATTTAAGTCTTGCGGTGAGTGCCGTCTTGAGTGAGCGGTGCCATCTTTCTATCACGCCGTTACACTGCGGGTGGTAGGCAGTGGTGCGGGTGCGGTGGATTCCCATTCGTTGCATCAATTTATTAAATAGGTCTGATTCAAATTGCCTCCCCTGGTCGGTGGTTATGGTTACTGGGCAACCGAATCTCGCAATCCAACCATCATAGAACGCATTTGCAACCTTTTCTGCGGTTATATTTTCCAATGGACAGGCTTCAGGCCATTTGGTAGCCCTGTCTATCATGGTCAATAGATATCGATAGCCGTCAGAAATAGGCAACGGGCCAACAATATCCATATGCACATGTTCCAGTCTGTTTACTTGTTGGAAACTAGCAATAGGTGTCTTCGTGTGTTGTTGCACCTTAGCACGCTGACACGCGTCCCACGATCGAGTCCATTCCTTTATATTACTATTCATGGAGGGCCACCAGTAGCGGGCAGTGACTAGCTTCCTTGTCGCCCTTATGCCGGGGTGACTAAGGTCGTGAATAGCTTGAAATGCTGCTTTTCGAAAATCTGGAGGCAGATATGGACGAGCAGTGCTTGATGACATCTCGCAGGTAACTTTGGCAGTTGAGTTGGGAATTGTTTTTTCCTGGAATAGGTATTTTCCTTTGTTCGCTAGCATTTTCAATTCTTCGTCTTGGTCTTGTTTTCTTGCTAACTCGGTGTAATCCAGTGGTGTCGGGCATGTTATTGTTTCGACTCGTGATAGTGCATCTGCGACTTTGTTGTCCTGGCCGGTTACGTGTTGTATATTTGACGTGAATTGTCCGATATATTCAAGGTATCTAGTTCGGCGGGGCGTCTCAGACTTGCTGTTTGAAGTTAATGCATTACACAGTAGTTTGTGATCCGTGTAAACAATTAACTCTCGTCCTTCAAACACACGGCGAAAATGACGTATTGCCATGTAGATTGACAGCAACTCACGGTCATACGTGCTGTATTTACGTTGTGCGTCACTAAACTTCTTGGAGAAGAATCCCAGTGGTCTCCACTTGCCGTTGATATTTTGTTGTATGACGGCACCGGCACATGTGTTTGAGGCGTCTGTCATCAATGCGAAAGGTTCGCTCAGTGATGGATAGGACAATAGTGCGCAGTTCTTGATATCTTCTTTGCATTGATTGAATGCTTCTTTTGCCTCTTCGGTCCACTGTATGCATGTTTTATCGTTTTTTTTGGCGTTGTGAAAGTATTTGCTTAATTCTTTTTGATGTTCAGCCGCATGGGGTATATTCGATCGATAAAAGTTCAGCATTCCGACGAAACGACGAAGATCGTTGACCGTATTTGGTAGCGGGTAAGATTGTATTGCTTGTACCTTTTCTTCCGTCGGTGTAATGCCTTCAGGGCTTATTGTGTATCCCAGGAAATCTAGTTTCGACTGGCCGAAGATACACTTAGCGACGTTTATTTTTAAACCACTGTCGTTGAGTCGATTAAACACTTCTTGTAGCTCTCTTCTGTGTACTTCTTGGTTTTCAGAAGCAACAAGAATATCATCGACGAATGGAAAAACAGGTAGGCCGCGAAGCACGTTGTCAATGTGACGTTGGAATGTCTGGCCTGCGTTCTTCAAACCGAAACACATCCTAGTGAACTCGTACAAGCCAAATGGTGTAATCACGGCTGTCTTCTTCACATCATCTTCTCTATTTTTTATCTGATAATATGCCTTCTGCAGATCAATTTTTGAAAATATCTTCTTGCCTTGGAGGTTATGTGTAAAGTCATGCAGTCGTGGTATCGGGTATCGATCGGGCGTGGTTACTGCATTCAATCTACGGTAATCACCACAGGTTCTGTAGGTACCATCCTTTTTCAAAACCATGTGTAATGGACTAGCCCATGGGCTATTAGACGGACGACAAATTCCTTCGCTCATCATGAGTTGGAATTCTTGCTTGGCAGCGTTGTATTTATGCGGCGGTAGTGGTCTTGCTTTTGTAAATATCGGCTGGCCGGTAGTTTCAATATAGTGTTCGACTTCACTTTTTCCCAGTTTCTTTAAGTTTGGTCTCGTAATGTCTGGGTACTTGGCCAACAGGTCGTGGTAGGGAAGCTTGTCATCGATGGTTCTGATGCTTCCTTCAGCTGCGGGTGACAGGAAACCACGTGCCGATAAATTGGTTCTTTTATCCACCAGTCGTCGCCCATGGAGATCCACCATAAGTGCGTGGTGGTGCAAAAAATCAGCGCCTAATATCGGCCGACTGACTGTTGCAACCATAAATCGCCAATTGTAGGCACGCCGCATTCCGATGTTGAGAACTATGGTTCGCTCGCCGTATGTGGGTATTTGTGAACCATTTGCTGCATATAAGTAGTTGGTTGGACTTCGTTGCTTATCGCGTGCGGTGGCGGGTAAAACAGAAACGTTTGCACCCGTGTCGACAAGGAATTTTTTGTCGGATGATTTGTCGTGTATAAATAGGCGGTATGTGGATAAATCGTTGACTTCGGCCACCGCCACGGCTTGAGTCTTCTTTAGTTTTCCGGCTTCTCGCTTGAAATTCCTTTAAAACTGCACGGGCTTCTACATCGGTATGCTGCCTTGCCAAATTTCTTGTGAAAAAAACACACGGCATTTCTTCTGTCCCGTGATTTCGAGCGGGAACGGCTTCTGAAATTATGGGATCGGCGTTGAAATTTGCGGGATCGATTTGTCTTCGCAGCGCTGCAACTTCCTTGGTCAGGGCTTCAATCATGCTGAAGAGTTTCTGGTCTGCAGGTTCAGATGTCGCCGCTATTTCGGCTGGCACCGCTGTCACTGGGGCTCTTGACGTGGAAGGTTTACACAGGCCGGAGCACATGGCGTTCACCTCTTTCAGCTGTTCTTGCATCCTGTCTGCCATGGCGGCCAACGAGTCCAGCTTTGATTCTTCACTCACTGCCAACACTGTGCGGGTAGAAGCAGGTAGGTGTCCTTGCCACAACATTTTCAGGGTGTCATCTGGCATCTTTTTCCCTGCTAAGTTTCTCATTCGGCGGAGCAACTGCGATGGACGCTGGTCGCCGAGTTCCATGTCGTTCAGCAGTTTTTGTAGCTGAATACCCTCGCTATCTTCATATACCTCCAACAGTCTTCTTTTTACAGCGTCGTATCGGCCGGAGTTGGGCGGTGACAAGATGATATCGCTGATTTGGTCGATGTCCTTGATCTCCAGCTGAGCCACAACGAGTGCAAACTTGCCTTCATCGCCGAGCTTCTGGTTGTAGATGATAACCTCAAATTGGGCGAACCAAAGCTTAGGTCTGTCGCACCAGAATTTAGGTATGCGTGACTGGACGCTAATTGCTTCGACGCCTTCAGGTGTAGTACTCTTGTCTTCTGTCGATACGGGCGTAGCCATTTCGAACGCGGGGTCACCACTTTAGGAGCTTTTATGTGTTGCGAGTAAAAAGACGAATAATGATCTGTGTATTTTATTAATAAGCGCTGCTTATATACAGAACCGAGCCGTAAAAATCAAAATAAATCAGGTACACTAACACAATTTGGTAATGTCGGTAGAATGTGCCGAGCTCCCTTCGTTGAGCGAGCGCGATGATACAGCCGGCATACCACATTCCTTTAACCTTGGCTCGCTTAGTACGCGCGAACACACGGTGGCGCACGGCTGTATGCGCTCCTCTAATTTGTATGTCTATTATTGTTTGTCGTAAGTATGAGCTGCTACACCGTTTTCTGATCATACGACATTTTGATTAGAAAAATAGAAAATAGAAAAATATTTATTGTCCAGGTAATACAGTAAGCGGGTTCACGGGTTTACAGTAAGTTAAAACGACATGAGTGGCTTAAAATATTACCTATAGCTAGGTTACAATATGGTACTTGCTGGTGAGCCCCAAACTAGACAGTTAGTCTGTATCTTGGGGCTCATAGTATGAATTCCAAAGTGGAGACTAGAGAGGTGATTTCAGGTATGGTATGGTGCGTGTGTATGTTTGTGTGGTGTGTGTGTGTGTGTGATGTGCGATTATAAAAAGCTTCAGGTCAGACTCCATCATTTTCAGGCCTGTAGTGGCCTGAAAATGGTGGAGTAGCGCTGAACATACACGGCAAATCCAGTCTAAATCAGTAGTTCTAGAAACAGAATGAGAAGGAGGGCTATAAAAGCAATAACGCCACTGTCCATTTTCGTTCTAATTGAACTATGAATGCCATCTATTAATAATAATAATAATAATTCATTTATTCATCTAGTAACAAGGACTCATTAATACACAGAAATTAAAAAAAAAAATATTAAAAATTAGGTTTTATTGTAATCATTTTGGTGTATTAACTAGTTCAGAAGCAATGTTCACACTGTCCCATAGATAATTAAGTTTCAAGTTTGGAGTGAGAAGCTAAATTGACACTGTCGGACCAATCAAGATGTCGGCCATGTCGTTTCTAAGATGGCGTCGAATTATTTTTGTAGAGAAGTCGTTGCTCTTATTAGGTGCAAAATGTGCCACTGTCCAGAACTTTAGGTGCAAATTTGCTACTGTCCATCATTAAGATGCAAAATTGACACTGTCTAGTCGTTTGCAGTTATTAGCTAATTCTTGTCGTATATCAGTATAGTTTCCTTATTATTATTTGGTTATTTAAAATTCAGAATTAAAACAATATTTTAATTTAGTTTACTCTATACCCATATAGGCCAGACCTTTTTTTTTAATGCATTTTCTTTCTTTCTATTTTTCTTCATTTTGGCTAAATATTGTTTTTGGACATGGCATTTTTGCTTTAACCCCCCTCATTTGTTCAGAGAGCCTAAGCATTTTTTCCGCTAGAATTCTAAACCTCAAACGCAGTTACATAATAAACTGCATCAGAACGTAATTAGGTCACATGCATATCAAATCCAAGTATTGATCGCCAAGCTGTGACCTGCGCAGTGCAGTTAGCCTTTTTCTAGACCAAACCTTCTTTGTTCATCCATCCAGTGCATCACCCGCCGTGTTCTGTGCAAGACTTGTGTGAGTTGCTCCTTCGAGCCGGGGCTCGGGGCCCTGCAGCCCAGGTGCGCTGTGTGTCTCTGAGTTGATGATGGAGGTAAGTGTTTTAGTGTTGTTGAAACAATATCGATATTCTTAATTATGTAACGGCCAATGGCTAGTTAAACGACTAACATCTTTCGAGGCTCTCGAAAGGAGTCTGATTCTGAAGGCAGTATTCCGCAATATGGCTCGCATTGTGAAGAGGTTCCTTTCTCTGAAGCCCCGACCACCGATAGCTTGGACCCTGCTTTGACATCGCTGGATCCCTATTTTATTATTCTTTTAATATTTTATTTACATATTTTATAATAAATAAATCATTTATTTGTCTGAAATATGGTGGGTACACAAGATGTTAAATTAAATTATAGCACAGGACATATTTCGCCCTCATTACGGGCATGCAAAATTATAGTTAATTTACGAGTACAACAATCATTTTTAAAATTACAGTTAAATATTAGGACTATTAGAATTATTACAATTTATAAGAAAAATTAGAATTAGAATTATTACAATCATTTAAATAACAATTATTAGAAGTACAATGATTTCAATTACTTAAATTATTTTTTTATTAAATTTTAATTATTATTTTTTAATTATATTTTTTTAAATGTAAAATAAAATGGGTTGTAAAACCTTCTGATTTGGAGCGGATTATTATTCCTTTTGCCTCGTTTATGGTACATACATGTGGTCATACAAGCACGCAGGTTGCGGGTATTATGCACCTGACCTTTTTGAAGAACATCACCAATAAGGTCATTAGAAAGATAAATTATTAGTTCTCAGATTACAGGTTAGAAGCAAATCTTTTGGAATTTTACTCTTGTCATAGTCTTCAGTAGGGATAGAGCAGGGGATAAAGATGTTCGAATTGGGACACCCCCCTTCGAACACCTTACACCCTTGCCGCCTGTTTTTAGAAGCAATGAAACTTTTTGTGAAGTCGGTTGTTTTTTTTTTTTTTGTAAAAAAGTTTTTTCGCTTTTAAGTTGTAATTTTTACCAGTAATTTTGGTGTAAAAACCAAACTACTTAACCGTTTTTGATGAAATTTGTATGGGACCATTTGGAAAGTATACACTTTCCAACAAAAAAATAATTTTTCAAATCGGTTGGCAAGCGAGGGAGCTATGCGCGAACAAAAAAAAAAAAAACAAACATCCGAATTGAGAACCTCCTCCTTTTTTAGAAGTCGATTAAAAAGGGTGACCTCATTCTCTTACCTTATTGGTTAAGAACACAAGCACGGCTGCAGATCTAAGGGGTGAAAATACATTCATATTTATGGGGAGCGAAGACGATTTATGACCAACAGTATGATTATACTTTCTCCGGTCCGCCTTTTATAAAACAGCGTTCTGTATTATATTTTTTAAATAATAAGTAAATAATTATAATATAGCTGTATGTAGCTTTAAAAAAATATCATTATTCGATGGTACAACTTCTACGTCTTTAAGGATTCACTGAGGCGATGGTTGTAGCTATAATTCACATTTCTAAAATACTATTATTCTATTCTCCAGGTCTTGGTGGGAAAGCAACATGGCCTACTCGACTCCGAAGGCCAATCCTCATTTTCTGCTATGTCGCACACGACCCTACTCTCGCGAACACCGATGGGGTGTAAGTGGCTCTACCAACACCTGCGGAGCCAAAGTCAACCTCACCTGCCCGCGGTACACCCTGCTGAATCACCAACGAGGCTCTGACGAATCCCAGGTCTTAGGAGACCGAGGACCTAGGATAAAGAATTATGTGTGAAGGCTTAGTGCCGTATAAGCTTAGGTTAAGAAATTTTTATTCTTATAAAAATTTAATCGTAGACGTGACTCCATTTAATATTTAAACTATAATAATCAAAATTAGGTTAAGGAATTGTTTTGTTTTATTTTGAAAAATCCCCAGTACTACCTTTCTCATTCTGCCTTATGTTCCGTACCAAAATGGTAAAAAGGAACCCTTAATCGCGGATCCTGCATCGCGCAAGCAGAGTTAATCGCGTCACTAGCATATGTATTTACAACGTCCTTACATCAATCATCAGGTATTAGCCCACGAGGATAGAGTAGGATCAGTGAACTTTACACCCTGTTCCTCATGCCGCTATACTGGTGACCTCAAACATGGGCATCGGCCCCGCCTTCCAGCACCTAGTTCGGTGGGACGTCATCATCATCACTTCCTCAAAATTATGTTGTAGTTGCTTTCGAACGGCGCATCACTCTGCGCGATGCAGGGTTTTGCGTGACGTCAATGTGATGCGTAGTTTGCATGTGCCGATGTAGATGCCGCCATAGTGTAACGGACTCCACTCTTTTTATCTAAGTAGAACATCGTCGGTATGATTTTATCTTGTGTCATACCTAAATATTTCTTATCTTTCTCAAGATCTTTCATTAATAAACTGGTGGATACGTTAATTATCGTGTAGCGGTATCTACAACGCCACATGCGAACAACGCGTCATACTGACGTCACACAAATCCTACATCTCGCAAGCAGAGTTTACCGCGCAATTAGCATAGATACAATTTCCCAACATCAATCGTTGGGCAAATTATTAACTATTCAATGACATCTGTCCGTTTTACAACACATACGACCATGCCACTGCTTTCCCACACCAGCAGGACCGAACTGCATTTCCGAATGCACTTCGTCTTCCTCTAATTAATACAGGCGTTCCCCACAGATGGCGTTATTATAAAGAAACTGAAACTCTCGCTAACAGATGGCGCTAGGTACAACACTAAAAAACTACATTCGCAAAATCCGACAAATATAAACTAACTGCATCGTATATCTCACATGGATGTATTGATCGTGACCTGCGCAGTGCAGCCAGATATCTAGACTACATTCATAGTACTTATAATATAATATACCGTGCGATGGTACAGTTCCTTTATGCATTGCCGCAATGCGCCAGCCGCAGTCTGCCGTCCAGGACGGGTTGGTCTTTTAAGCCGCGCATCGGGGCTCCGGGCTGTGGAGCCCTGCAGTACCATTATTAGTGAATAAAGATATAAAGGTTAGTCAATTAGCATTTCTTGATACATAAAAATTGCGTAACTTGCAACCGTTGTGCGTGTATGACGAGATGAATGATCGTAAACGAAGCAAAACGAGTATGTAAGGTTCGTAGCAGCCGGTCGATTCTGTAAAAATCTCACCGTGAAAACTCAAGTGAAGTGAGCTTGATGTGAGTTGTCAGTAGTGTCAATCCCTAGCATTATTTGGAATGACAGCTCACTCCACGCTCACTTCACCTAAGTTTTCACGGTGAGATGGTTACAGAATCGCACTGCTGGTGTTGTTCTGTAGTTTCTGTTTATCCCTATGGGATGAATGTGTGAGTTTATATATGTATGTTATGTAGGTTTAAAGACAGGAATGTTATACTCACTCTTTATTATTCTTTTGTACGTAGCAAACTTGAATACATTGCGCTGGTATGGGATCCACATGAGCAAAAATACAAGCTCATGATAGAACGGGTCCAACGAAAATTTGTTCACTACCTACAATAAAAAAACTTGAGAGGTGTCAAGGGACACCCGGATGGAACGAAGTTCAAAGAGAGAGAGAGAGACCGACAGAGAAACACGCGCACGCCACACGGTTTACAACTACTTATAGCAAAAAGTGTCGTTCCAACTTTTGGTCTTAATTTTTTCCGTCTAGCCTCCTTTCGCTACGCGCGATAAGGAACTTCGTTCCAAAAAATATATGGGTATTATCCCTATTTGTATATGATGGAAGTGTGCGCTGTTGATGCGCTACTACTTATTGCTCAATAATAAGATCGCTAGCTCGCTGTTCATTGTTTGCTCCGGACCGGCTGCGAGTGTCGCGCGCCTGTGCCTCGCGGGGCCTGTTCGCGGCGTCACGCCAGTGCATAACCCACACTGCTCGTTATGCCCACAACCCAGGCGATCAATCTGCTGAACGCTCAACTTCCGGCTCCTGTTGCTCAGGAGCCGGAAGTTAAGATATTTATGTAGGTACTAGCTTCTGCCCGCGGCTTCGCCCGCGTGGATGTCGGAAATTTACCCACGGGAACGTGCTAACAGGATAAAATGTATGTGCTTCCCCAGAATGCCATCTATGTCGCGGGCCCTTTGTGGCTAATTACAATAGAAAACCAATTGTGTCTCATTAGTGGTGATTAAGAGGGTACGTATATGATATCTTTACCTAAGTACCTAACTAATTAAAAAAAAAACTCAATAACAGAAAATTAAATACCTACCTACCTAAATAAACCTATTTCTGATGATAACTAATCTAAACTCAATAAATAAGCAAAATCCCTAAAAACGAATATCTATACGAATGACTAAACCTACGTACACTATCAAATATACTACCTATACTTTAAAATTAAAATCTATACCTACGACTTATATAAAAATAAACCTAAATAACTCTAAAAACTAAAAGGAATAAAAATGAACTCCACTGCGGGTGACCCAACCTACGACAAAGTTAATATTTGCGGTTGGTACAGTACAGACAGTGGTAATCGGGTATAGGGATCGAACCGCAAAATTAAGTTTGTTTTTTATTGTATATACTTTTCCGGGATAAAAAGTACCCAGTGTGGTGCCCAGGATATTAAAGAATAATTATACCAAGTTTCATCGTAATCGAACCGGTAGTTTTTGCGTGATGCCTGAACAAACAGACAGACAGACAGACAGACAGACAAAATTTTTTTTAATCACATTTTTGGGTTCGGTGTCGGTCAAGTAACACCCCCTGCCATTTATTTTTTGAATATTTTCAATGTACAGAATTTTCACTTCTACAGATTTATTATAAGTATAGATATAGATAGCAGTATGCTAGTTTAATGTCTGTATGAAGTTTTTTAGTTAAATGTTATGTTGTTGGCTTGTTGCGCGCTTTGGTGTGTACCTACTGTAAGTGCAGCAAGCAATTCAAATTTCAACCCTACTATTTAATTATACACATCATAACGTCAAAATTTAGTACTGAATACCTTCCTTGGTGTTCGGTATTTAACAAGTGATAAGAGGTGTATTTTTTCTTAACTTTCTTTACTTAGAAAGGTACAGCCAGCGTCAAAAATATCGGGACGAACAGACTGTTCAAAATGATCTCAAAAACTAAGGAAATTAAACTTTGTCTCAATTGGATAAAGTTCTTGTCAGAATGACAGTTGTCGTGTACCGTCTTCATTCTGAAACATTCCTTGTGTCATTGAGTTAATATTTCATTTTCATAGTTGCTTAGATCATTTTGAACAGTCTGTTCGTCCCGATATTATTGACGCTGACTGTACCAGGTATGTATCTTTCTAAATTATCGTTTTTATACTTACTTTTTCACATCCAAGGGCAATTGGCGTTGGTAGTTCATTGTCTGGAGGTGGTCCTTCGAGCCGCCACCGCCAGCAGCTCTTCAGAACTGCTTTAAAAAGATGAAGTTATGTTTTGATTTCCTACATCATCATCTGCCTAGCCTTTTGGAGTCGGATTCCAGTCTAACCGGATGCAGCTGAATACCAGTATTTTACATGGATAGACTGCCTATCTGACCTCTACAACCTATAGTTACTAGGTAATACAAGTTGTAAGACTGGTTGTCAGACTTTCGGGTTTTCTGACGACCCGTAACGGCTGTCAAAGATCTACGATTGACAGCCGGGACCAACCGCTTAACGTGCTTTCCGAGGTACGGAGGGTCTTGGTATGTAAAGATGGTCACTCATCCACGGACCAACCGCGACAAGCGTAGGTTAACCTGATCAACAGACCCGTGCGGCTGTTGTTACTTAACCAGAAGCCCCTCCGCAGTTACCCCTGACTTAAAGACCTGCGAAAGAGAAAACCCGTTAGAATTTTCGACATCACAGCAATCACCTATACTTGCTTTAGGGTAGGTCTGGCTTTAGGTAGTTATATGCATATCAAATCCAAGTATCGATCGCCAGGTTGTGACCTGCGCAGTGCAGTTAGCCTTTTTCTAGACTGCAAACAGGCTACCTTTGTCCAATGTCGCAGTGCGCCATCCGCCGTGTGACGTGCAAGACGAGTCGGTCCTTCGAGCCGCAGACGGGGCCCCGGGGTCTGCAGTATAGGTGCTCTGCGTGACTCTGAGTTAAAGATGGAGGTAAGTGATGAATTCAGTATTGATTCACTAGTAAGTACCTAAGTAAGTCATTATGTCCACCGCGCACAGGATGGATGGAAAGCAGCACTTGATGTGATTTTTTGCTCCATTGGTGTAATTGCCGTATGGCGTTCCAGTGTGAGGATAAATAAATAAATAATAAATAATAATAATTATTTATTTTATTATAAAACTCAGCCTAGCTAACCTAACTCAGCATAACATCAGTGTTATTTCAATAAGGGATGAGTATGGCTATTACAGATGAGAAGCTCCCTGTCCTTCAAACTAGGAAATCCTATATCTCGAAGGACAGTGTACCTATTTGGGGATTGACATGTTTTTAACAAAATATTCATAATTGCGTGATAACTCTGATGCTAACATACATATTTATTAAAAGGACTTAAAAGCTAATTGTGGGGAGTTTTTGTGTGCGTGTGTTACTGTGAAGTTTGACTGGTCCTTTAGGGTGAATGTGGGTGTGGTAAACATACTAAATGTCATAATCATATCATAATCATTCATTTATTCACAAGAAATGTGGTTACATAGTGGTGGTAAGGTAATTCTAATCCCGTCACATTCTACCATAACAATGGTGCGTAAATAATATGTCAAAGTTGTACAAAATCTATTGATTTTAAAAATAATAAAATTGATTAGTAAATTAGTTAATTAATGTCAAAATATATGTCGTGAATAATTAATTATTGTATTAAATTAAATAATTGTATGAAAGAGCAAAGAACCAAATTTAAAAGTCAAGTGTTGTGTTGCCATGTCAGCAAGATTAAGAAACATCAACATTAATTAATTACATCATTTTGCTTTATATGTCATAAAATCTTTCAGAGTATAGAAACACTTTTCTGCAAGCCACGCTGTAAGTTTTTCCCTAAACAGAGTAATTTTCAATTCTTTGAAATTATCTGGTAACTTATTGTATATATCTAGCGCCTGTCTTCACTGATTTCGACTTTCTCAATAAAAATGTATCATGTCATAACGCTTGATGTAAAGTAAATCATCTATCTTTCCGTCTGTCTGTCTGTCCGGATGTGATACAAACACTATATCGATGGAAAATTGTTAAGGGGTGTTCATGTGCACCGCTTCTTCTACGGGCTAGCGGGTCGATGGCAAACACATAGTTTTTTTTTCTTAAATTTGTTTTGACCAAAATTCAGCAACGCGGATAGCTTTCGTTGATGCAGCCGTTAGTTTCTCATGTGTGCAGTAAGTAGGCCGCAGCAAGGACTACTCAATTTACTCAATATATTTATTTGCATTCCACAATGTGAACTTAGGTGGTAGGTACTCATTACAAAATGTACTCATTACAGTAGGTGTAGGAAGTGGGTGTGTTTCTATGATCAATAAAAGTGTGACGTCATTCTCTCACCTCATTGGTTCAGACCACGCGCACGGATGTAGATCATAGGGGTGAAAAGACATTTACTTTGAAGGGGAGTGAAGACGATGCAACCAATAGATTCTTATATATTTTCTTCAGCGCTCCGCCCTTTATAAGTTTAATGGTTTTGTACATTGTATTTTTTATCTTTTACAGGTCTGCAGGGGTCGTAATGTCGTGAATTGGTCGTACGATCCGCCACGAGGCTGTCAGGCTCTACTGCCCTAAAGTATAACTCGATTAACGATGGAGGTAAGTCTTTCAATATAAAGGGTTATTTGTAAAACACCAGCAACCTCTTAAGAGGTCATTGCACTCATCATTAAGAACAACTTTTACTATAGGACCAAACCTGAAATCGCGAAAAAAAATCAGCTGCTCCCTATATTTTGACGTGTAGTTAGTAGTATTTAGTTATGCGAACACAAATGTAGGGAACAGCTGATTTTTTTTTTGCGATTTCAATTTTGGTCCCATAGTAAAAGTTGTTCATAATGATGAGTACAATGACCTCTTAAGAGGTTGCTGGTGTTTTACAAATAACCCTGTATATGTAGTGATCTTCTTAACTTTCTTTTGGGCTCCTGACTACCTGTATACACGGCACATATTCACAGCGTGTTTGTACGCTTCGTACACAAGTGCTATGAGAGTGAGGGGAACAGAGAGTGCACCTGTGTCTGCGCGCACATTTGTGCACTATAATATCTGCCGCGCCGAAGGCTAGTCTCCTCTGAGATTGGTCGTCAAGGCTTGTTACTCGGTCTAGAGGACTTTTTTGAAGTGAAAATTTCTTTAGCGGCGTTGTGCACTTTTTTTGTGATGGGTAAAAAATGTTAAACTCGCGTCAGGACACGTGACCTGATCGAAAATTCGTAAGACGGAGCTCGCGTCAGGACACGTGACCTGATCGAAAATTCGTAAGACGGAGCCATGGAGCTCGCGTCAGGACACGTGACCTGATCGAAAATTCGTAAGACGGAGCTCGCGTCAGGACACGTGACATGATCGAAAATTCGTAAGACGGAGGGAGAGTAGACCGCATTCCAAAATATCAAAAATGCACAACGTTAATATTCAAGTTTTCACTTCTGCCGGCACTCCCGGAGTGCAACCCGTTTTTTTTTTACTACAAGTATAGCGCCCGTCGCTGCGTGAGATAAAGATAATGTACAGACGCCAGCAGGTCAAGCTACCCGAAACTGTCAAATTTTCCCAATCAACCTTGAACCTTAATGCTTTAGCGATAAAGTTGAAAATCTATTAAAGAAATTTGACAGATTGTAGTAGCTTGATGTGCTGGCGTCTGTACCTACTGGCGATAGTAGCTGTAGATAGTGAGCAATGGAGGCCCAGTGGTAACAGCATCGACATACGAGTTGTTTAAGTCGTGGGTTCGAACCCAGGCACGCGCTTTACTTTGTGTAAATTATTTCATCGCCACTGCTCTCAAAACAGTGAAGAAAAATATCGTGAGGAAACCGGCATGTCCTAGAACCAAAATTTCGAAGACATGAGACATCTACCAACCCGCACTGGGCCCTCGTGGTGGTGGCGCGAGGAGGCCTGTGTCCCAACAGTGGGAACACTATAGGCTTATTATGCTGGTGTTAGAACTATTTATGTAAAACTGGTAGAACAAATTTTCATCACAACCTTATTTCACATTTCAGGTCCCTGGCAGCAGCGACATACCAAGCCATTGCGGACTTGACCTCACTCGATGGGGTGTAAGTGGCCCTACCAACACCTGAAGAGCCAAAGTCAACCTCACCTGCCCGCGGTACACCCTGCTGAATCACCAACGAGGCTCTGGCGAATCCCAGGTCTTAATAGACCGAGGACCTGGGAAGAACGTGCGGTCAAGTGGAATGAGGGGACAGAACTGTGCTTTTGTTAATTGAAAGCGCTGTTTCTTCTTCTCAAAAACTTGTTAACCGTACATAGTTTTAGTTGTTTACACACACAGATAATATTTAATAGATTCATGAAGTTTAATAATAAGATTAGCTTAAGAACATAGGTTATAAGATTTTTATACAATTAGATGAAAGTACATTATAAGTTAGGTTAAGGTATTTTATTGTTTTATTTGAAAAGTCCACTAATATAAATCCCTACTTTGGCCCTACTCTCGCGGTATAAGACGTAAATCTATTTTCGTTGCTTATCGCGAGCTGTGCTTAGATGTTTCCGTTTAGAGATAACCACAATACAACAGCAACAAACACAACATAACACAAACACAACACAACACAAACACCACAGGACAACTGTCAAACTACAAGTGCAAGATAGATCCTGCACTTGTAGCACGTTGACAGGTTATTTTGGAGCATGGCGAAAACTGGAACTGAAGCCGCCATCTTGGTTAAAAAAATTCACAAATGATTACCGATAGCGCCAACGTCATTCGAGTGCCAATAGATCCTTTGTGCAGTGTAGGGTTCCCTATCCATTTGCATAAAATTTTTAGACCTAATAAAACTTGGCATACTTTTGATTCTCGTAATTATATTTTCGCATAACATTATTTACGCTTATCAGCTTACGCATAATGTTTTAAACATACATTTATTTACGCATAATGATATTAAAACCTATTTATATAGGCATAACCAATACCATAAAATGTTAGACACTAATACACATTTTTATACAATATTGCTATAACGAAATTTGTAGGCACTTTACGTTGTAGGTAGAACAAATCATTTTTTAATTTTTCTAAGTGGACGGTATCATAAAACTATTGTGTCACTAAGTGTATTATTGAAAATTTGTAATTTAATCCATTAAATTAAAAAAAACTAAATTCTGTAATGAATAAGTTATAGCAGGAAACATCATACTGTTGTAACCCAAACCACAACCCACAACACCAACAATAGAGGGGATCTGGCGCTTGGCGGCCGCTGCCGCGGCACGCTCGCTCGCCTTCGCGCGCTGTTCTAACATAACCTAAGCCATATGATTCAGTAACAGTAGTAAATATCAGGAAACATCATACCTAATAACTGAAATGCTAATAGTCAGTAGGTCTAGCAACAATATGCGAATTAAATTTATGCCAAAACAAATTAGCCTTCAAGATAATTATGCCAATATAAAATGTATGCCAAAAAAAATATATGGCAAAGTATTATTATGGCAAAACAAATTATACCAAAATCGTTCTGCCAAAGTATATTAGGAAAAAGAATATTATGCGAAAAGAAGGGACCCCGCAGCATAGACATGCTCCAATCTCCATTTTGCACTTGCAGTTTAACAGTGGTGCGGCAATAACAGGAATAACGCTTACGCGGTGTCCTGCGTGAGCGACGAATAAGACGCGACGCGACGCAACACGACGCGACGTAATGCGACGCGATGCTACACGCGACAAATGTCCTACGTGATTTTGGTCATTACTTCTCGAATCATGGAGAAGTACAGTACTTTAGCTCGTAGTTCGTGGTGACGCGCCAGCCGGTCGATTCTATAAAAATCTCACCGTGAAAACTCAAGTGAAGTGAGCTTGATGTGAGCTGTCAATAGTGTCAATCCCTAGCATTAGCTGGGAATGACAGATCACTCCACGCTCACTTCACCTAAGTTTTCACGGTGAGATGGTTACAGCAGTGCGATTCTGTAACCATCTCACCGTGAAAGTTAGGTGAAGTGAGCTTAGAGTGAGCTGTCAATAGTGTCAATCCCTAGCATTAGCTGGGAATGACAGCTCACTCCACGCTCACTTCACCTAAGTTTTCACGGTGAGATTTTTACAGAATCGATCGCCTGAATCGCACTTCTGGTCGCCCTCAAAACAAGTACGCGTTCCGTCGCGTCTCGCCGCAGACCAGACTGTCATATAGTCCGCAAGCAGGGTACCTATACCGTTGAGTTGATCGCGTTCGTCGCGTTCGCAGCGTCGCGTCACGTTGTATTCGTCGCTCACGCAGGACACCGCGTTAGCCTGTACGTGATTGAGGTCTATTAACGTTACTAACGCTTAGCATATTCAATCTATAATGTTCCCACTGCTGGCATACAGGCCACCTCTCGGTGACAGGGAGTGGGCAGAAATCCACCACGCGGGCCCAGTCCAGGTTAGTAGTTGTCACATGTCTTCAAATTTTTTGGTTCTAGGACATGCCGGTTTCTTCGTGATGTTTTCCTTCACTATTTTGAGAGCATTGGTGATGAAATAATTTACACAGAGAAAAGCGCCTTTCTGGGTTTGAACCTACGACCTACAACTCGTAAGTCGCGGCCGTTACCAATTAACCACCTCTGCTCATAAATGTACAGACGCCAGCAGGTCAAGTTACCCGAAAATGACAAATTTTCCCAATCAACCTTGAACCTTAATGCATTGGCGATAAAGTTGAAAATCTATTAATGAAATTTGACAGATTGTAGTAGCTTGATGTGCTGGCGTCTGTACTAACGCTTATAGACTTCAATCTAAGACGACAGAATTTTCAATCAGATGGTTGGCCAGCAGTTAGTCATCTGAGCACGACACCAGCCAAGAGTTGTGTCTGTGAGATTTGTCTATGTAAAATCTCTTCACTGAAGTGGCACAGCATGGCTTCAGGTTTATGGGGAAGGAGGGTGGCCTTAAAACAATAGATGTACGAGGAACAGAGTGTAAAGTCCATTCATCCTCTATAGAAAAGGATCCTCCGATCAGACGGGTGTGGTGTGGTGTCTGGTGGGCAACTACCCGGATGGATGTCGGTAGGTTGTATTATGCTAGTTGCGCGGTGAAATCTGCCTGCGCGGTGCAGCCGAACGATTCTGTAAAAATCTCACCGTGAAAAGTTAGGTGAAGTGAGCTTAGAGCGAGCTGTCAATAGTGTCAATCCCTAGCATTAGTTGGAATGACAGCTCGCTCCACACTCACTTCACCTAAGTTTTTACGATGAGATGGTTACAGAATCGCACTGCAGGATTTTGCGTGAAGTGAGTGTGACGCGTAGTTCGCATGTTGCGATGTAGATGCCGCCACAAGACCAGACCATGCAGTAGTCCGAGTCAAATAGGTAATATAAAACTGATCTGAAAAATTAACCATATTACCTATGATTAATTTTCTTTTGCGTAACTAATATTTCTAACCGTGGTCAGAGATCCATTCTTTGAGTACATATTTCTACAAGTATAAAAAATCGAATTTAATGACATCTATCAGTGTTACTACTCACACGTACTGCATTACCAAATGCACCACATCTTTTGTAAAGGAAGATGTGGTGCATTTGGTACCAGCGTTCGCCAACAGATGGCGTGAATTTAAAAACCACAACCTTCGAGAGGTGGTTATCTACAGCAAAACGAAACTAGGCAGCAAGGTTACAAAGAGTCAACTGCACTTTTTACGAAATTCACTTTTTTATATAAATCGATTTAGAATTCTTCGTTTTTCATAGGATTTTTTTCTGTTAAATTATTAATTTAATTTTTATTTCAATAGGTACAGAAAACGCCAATATTTTTAAAACTCATAACACATACATACATAATTAGCCTTACTTGTACAGACGTCAGCGGGTTAAGCTACCCGACTGTCAAATTTTCCCAATCAACCTTGAGCCTTAATGCTTTAAATCATGCTTTTGATAAACTTGAAAATCTATTAAATAAATTTGACAGATTGTAGTAAGTAGCATGATGTGCTGGCGTCGTACCTAACTAATAAACAATGTAAACAAACCTTAGAAGTCACTTTAAACCTACTTCTAACTGTCGCATCGAAATGAAACTTTGTATGTGGATGTAGCATATATGACAAAACCATAATTTGGTATCTTGGAGCTAATCTGATGATGGACTCAGGAGGTGGATAGTGGAACTCTTCAGTGGCTACTAGTAGATAAAGCTCGCGAGTTTGAGTTCATAAAATTTGTTTTAACAAGTTCAATAAATTAGATAGATTGGGCTTTGTAACGAGGGTCTGGTGATGGAGCCAGGAGATGGATATTGCAACTCGCCAGTGGCTACTCGTAAACCCTCGAGTTTAGGATCATATGATTCGTTTTTGATGAGTCCAATATATTGTACTTGGTGTCGAGGGTCTGATGATGGAGCCAGGAGGTAGATAGTGGAACTCTTTAATGGCTACTAGTCAGCCCCTCGAGTTTAGGGTCATATGGTTCATTTTGATGGGTGCAACATACTGCACTTGGTGTCGAGGGTCTGATGTAGGAGCCAGCAGGTGGATAGTGGAACTTTTTAGGGGCTTCATATTTTTTTAATCATGTAAAATCATGATTTTTCAGAAAACCGTATATACTTTGCGGCCGTTGAGCGATGATATAATAAAGAACTGCAATAGACCTATATATCACATCGAAGTATTGATCGTGACCTGCGCAGTGCAGCTAGCCTTTGTCTAGTCTAGACCCTTGCTGCAGTGCCGCAGTGCGCCAGTCGCCGTGCTCCGTGCATGACGTGTTGGTGTTGACGGGGGGCTCCGAGCGAAGAGCTACCATGGAGCCCTACTGTACGGCGTATCCCTCGGACTTAGATGAAGGTAGGTGATTCATGCCTGTCTTCACAGACAGACGAACTTCAATTATGCTGAAAATTATTGCTTAAATAAAAAGGCGTTGGATTTTCAATTTTCGAGCGTTGAGCTGAGCTTTGGAAATCCAACAGCAATTTTATTTACGCATACATTATTCAGGCATCATGTTTCTTCTCTTTTCATAATCGTTGATAAAATATCAATGTCTAGGCATTTTTCGTGATAAGAAAGTAATTGAAAAGAGTAGAATAATTTGAAATTTATCTAATTATCAAATTCTTATTTATGGTGATTAGTGCGTAGGACTGTTATAATTATGATTCATTGAGTGCTCCGAACAAAATACTTTGAAGAGTTTTGTTGAAACGGGTTCTTTGTTCAGTGCTGGGGGGTAAGGGGGGAGGGAGAGGGGTTTTGGGGAAAGGGGGGGTAGATGGGTGCCAGCGGTGAAGGGGTTGGAGAGGGGTGTCAGGGGAGGGGAAGTAGGCGTGGGACTACGATCAATAAAACTGAAGCGTCGTTCTTTCACCGCATTGGTTGAAGATAAGATCATGGCTTTTTTGGTGAAAAGCCATTAACACGAAGGCGGAGCTAAGATGATAATTTTGACCTATAGGATCAGCCTATCGAAGTCATGCTGGATATAGCCCTCTCCCAGGCTCCGCCACAACACCCTGTCTTCCGCCTTCCGCATCCAGTCTGACCCAGCCACCTTCGTTAGCTCGTATTATTGACCGACTTTATAAAAGGAAGAGGTTTTAATGTTCCTCTGTTTTTTTTTTTTTTAATGTAAGTATACTAGGATCATCGACATTTTTGTCAATTGTGGAACGATTAAAAAATTATTGGAACGAAGTTCCTTATCGCGCGTTGCGAAAGGAGGCTAGACGGAAAAAATTAAGACCAAAAGTTGGAACGACACTTTTTGCCATAGTTGTAAGCCGTGCGGCGGGCGCGTGTTTCTCTCTCTCTCTCTCTTTGAACTTCGTTCTATCCGGGTGTCCCTTGACACCTCTCAAGTTTTTTTGTTTATTGGGTCCCATATCATTTTAATTGATGTAGGTATACAAAAAAAAAAAAACAAAGAAATATTTTTTTTTTTTTGTAAATCTTCAGGTCCTTGGTCCACGAAGATCTGCACCCTGTCAGTGACCCTGAAGGCTGAATCATCAGAAGGTACTCCATCTGCGAGGTTCGGTCCTTCGAGTCGACTGGGGGCCCCGGCCAGGGCTGGATGTAAGTGTTCTAGATTTGTTTATAATTTACTAGCTTTTGCCCGCGACTTCGTTCGCGTGGAATAGTGACTTCACCAATAGATGACACCGACTCTTGACCAATAGATGGCGCTGTATGTCCGGAATAAATTTTATTTTATTTTTTATTTTTTGTAATAAAAACTATCCTATGTCCATTCTCAAGTTCCAAACTATGTCTGTACCAAATTTCACACAAATCGGTTCAGTAGTTTAGGCGTGAAGCAAAGACAGACAGACAGACAGACAGAGTTACTTTCGCATTTATAATATTAGTTTGGATATAATATTAGTTTGGATGGTCTTTGTTAAAATATTCTGGCTAAGTAAAAACAGTCGCACGATCAGGATAAGCTAGGCTTGTCGCGGTTGGTCCGTGGATCATCTTTACATACCAAGACCCCTCCGTGCCTCGGAAGGTACTTTAAGCCATTGGTCCTGGTTATCATTTCTGGATCTTTGACAGTCGTCACCGGTCCTCAAAAGCCTAAAAGTCTGACAACCAGTCTTACCAAGGGGTACCAGTACCCAGTATCTGGGTTTTCGAGATCAGCCGGTCGTAAAAATCTCACTGTGAAAACTCAAGTGATGCGAGCTTCATGTGAGTTGTCAGTAGTGTCAATCCCTAGCATTATTTGGAATGACAGCTCACTCCACGCTCACTTCACCTAAGTTTTCACGGTGAGATGGTTACAGAATCGCACTGCTGACTAGCACAACAGCCTAGCCTTTTCCCAACTATGTGGGGGTCGGATTTCAGTTTAACCGCATGCAGCTGATTACCAGTATTTTATATGGAGCGACTGCCTCCTCCAACCCAGTTACTGCGTAGCACGATACCCCTTGGTAAGATTGGTGGGCACACTTTAGAGCTGTATATGTATTACATTTATGGTTTTATTAACATTCTATTATTTCATTTTTCCAGTACCCTGGCTGCTCTGCGGAGATAAAATCTCGTCTCAAGTCAGCTGACACAGGCTTCACCTCGTCTAAACATCACTGACGAGGCTGGGACGAGTCCCTGGGCTCAAACAAGGCCAAGACGCAGAGGAGACGCAGAGGGAGCCGTCTACTGATAAATTTTGGCCTTGTTTTTGTCTTATACTCTTTCTACGAAGATTAGGACCAACCTGCAAATAACTAAACATTCCATGCCAAACGAATCAGTTCGGCTTTTAGCGATTTGTGGCGCAGCCTTCCTTCACATTACTCTGTTCTGTTCAAATTCTATTCTGTTAGATTTGAAGGTAGTAGAGCTCTCTGTGCAGAGCTCGTCCGGGGAAGTACTACCCCCATGCCCGTTTCTGCCAGCAAGCAGCCAAGCTGTTCCCCGGTGTGACGGGTATGGCTGCCGATGTAGTTACAGGCACAGGAGACATTCCAGCTTGATCTCAGTAAGTACATGTGCGATACTTCTAGTATTGCATATGTTCACAGGCGGCGGTAACCACATACCATCAGGTGGCTGCTGCCCTAATACATAACAGCTCTTACGTCTACTGGCTAGTACTAAGATTATATAAACTTCTTTAGAACATAACTTTCATTGATTGAAGGTACATGAGTAGGTTAGGTATATTATAAGTATTAGGTTAAGGTATTCACTGGTTTTATTTTTAAAATCCCTATCACTACCTTTTTTACTTTAAGTATACGTATAAAGAAGAAAAGTAATACATGCATTTATTTGCGGCAAACATGACGCATAAAAAAGAATACAAACCCACAAAAAAAAAAAAACGGGTTGCACTCCGGGAGTGCTAGCAGAAGTGAAAACTTGAATATTAATGTTGTGCATTTTTGATATTTTAGAATGCGGTCTCCCTCCGTCTTACGAATTTTCGATCTGAGGGGTAATTCTCCTAATTTTAAGAACGTTCACTATCTGAAGGCCAATTCTCGTAATTTAAAATGTTCAAAATCTAGTCGCAGTCTCATCTCGGCGACAAACAAATGTCAAAAACTTGTCAAAATGTAGGGAAATTAGACGTATTTTTGACAGATTGAGACTGAGATCAGACTGTGAACGTTCTGAAAATTACGAGAATTGCCCCTCTGATCTCAGTCTCAATCTGTCAAAAATACGCCTAATTTCCCTACATTTTGACAAGTTTTTGACGTTTGTTTGTCGCCGAGATGAGACTGCAACTAGATTTTGAACGTTTTAAATTACGAGAATACGGGCCCAGGTCACGCGTCGTGAGTCGTGACGCTAGCTCCATCTTACGAATTTTCGATCAGGTCACGTGTCCTGACGCGAGTTTAACATTTTTTACCCATCACAAAAAAGTGCACAACGCCGCTAAAGAAGTTTTCACATCAAAAATAACAAGTTGGGAGTAAACATGAGTCAGCTCAGCATAATGCTAAGACCCTATACGAGACAGAGCCCCAGCGTATGAGCACTAAGCTCGAACTCAAACTCAAGGCATTTATTTCAGTTAAACCTGTAACAGGCACTTTTGAATTGTCAAGGGGTCGGTCGGTCAGATGGAGAAGAACGGGTAACAAACTCCCGGGAACTCACTCCTTGCCTCATTGATCAGCATTGCCTCAACTCAAGCCGTACAGCATTCTTTTTACGAAACCCCATACTGCAAAGCATACTCATCGGCATCGTGACGTCATCGCCTCGCCTCGGGGTAAGCTAGTAAACGGATGCAGTTAGTAGGCAACTTGTGGCGCCATCTACATCGCTACATGCGAACTACGCAGCATACTGACGTCATGCTAAATCCTGCATCGCGCAAGCGGAGTTTACCGCGCAACTAGCATATACACAACGGCCTGCCATCTATCGTCGGACACGCGGAGTTATTGCGTAATACACTAACATGTTGTAACAATGGGTTTAATTTTGACAGGTCAACAACATTCAATGCGTTATTTAGGTACGTTGTTGAGCAGACAAATTTTTCGAACATAATATGAAGCAGTACGGTATCCTTCTAAATGATTCAGATTCTGATTGATAAAGTGTTGCGCAATTAGGCTGCTGATCGGAGGATCCTCCGTTTTCTATGGAGGATCTCACCCTAATGGAGGAGGACCTCAACCTACTAATATTATAAACGCGAAAGTTTGTATGAATGGATGGATGTATGTTTGTTACTCTTTCACGCAAAAACTACTGAACGGATTTGGATGAAATTTGGCACACAGATGGTTTATAACCAGGATTAACATATAGGACACTTTTTATCACGATATTCCCACGGGATCGAAACTTATGCGGGTGGAACCGTGGGGCGCAGCAGTAGTCATAGATATACCTAAGAAAGAAGTTTTTTACATTTCTATGGTCTTTATATTGGGGCTGGGGGTCCGAATTCCAGTGAGGTCTAGAGAGCTGATTTCAGGTATATCGAGCGTGTGAGGCGTGTGATGGAGATACTTAGGCTTTATTTAGATAAACTCAGAATCTATTCTGTTGCCACGATGTTGTTTTGAATAAATAGAAACTTAGATAAAGTGAGTATCTACATAATTTCTTCTAATTGACTTTGTTTTTTTAATTTAATTTAACAAAACAACAGCAAGGAAGGCTGTAGCATCGGCACCCTAATTGCGTAACACACGATCAATCGGAATCTGAATCATTTTGAATCAAATTGCTATTCCATTGCTTTATAAGTTCGAAAAATTTGTCTGCTCAACACGTAAATAACGCAATGAATGTTGTTGAACTGTCAAAATGAAACCGATTCCGATTGATCGTGTGTTACGCAATTAGGGTGCCGATAGGACATAATTATGTGACAGTAGCATATTGGTCAGTTTATACCAGTGAATTAATCATTATGATTTTTTGTCTTTCCAATCTTACCAAGGCATAACCCAGTAATCAGTAACTGGATTTATTCAGTACATAATTCTGAGCCCACTGTGTTAAAAATTTTAGTTATAGTTGGTTATGAAAAAATAATTAGCTGTTCCATACATATTAACCGCGTAGATATTGCACTTTTCAAATTTTTTTGTGATAACCGACAAAAAATTCTACGCTACGGGTTCTAGAATCATGTGCTGAATTCGAATGGTTACAATTTACGCGTCGATGTCCCTGCCACCCTGTATACTGGGTACTGCCGTGATTTTTTCACATATACAATATGTATGCTTCAATCTCTACGGCTAATATATGTAATACTAATACAAATACAACCATTTAGTTGGCTTGGCTTTCTGTACTAAGTATCTGAGCTAAGCCACGGATAGACAGACAGACAGACTGACGGACATGGCGAGTAGGGTTCCTTGTTGACTACAGAACCTTAAAAAGGAAGCAGTGTTGAGGGTTTTCGAAATAAAATAACACAATACTTAACCTAAAGTTTATTATCTAGTTTCTTATGCTAATCGTCGGCAAACAGCACAGCACACCTGATGGTACGTGTACACCTGCCTGTGGCACCTGCAATACCAGAAGCATCGCAGACGCGTTGCCATCCCAGAGACAAAGCTGGAATGCCTCATGTGCCTGTAACTCCACCGGATCCATACCCTTCAAACCGGGACACAGCTACGCTGCATGCCAGCAGAGATAGTAAGGAGGTAGTACTTCCCCGGACGAGCTCTGCACATAAGGAGCTCTACTACCTACAACTAAACCAACTGACTTCAAAACGTTTTAATAGAACAAAGAAAAACATTGTAAAAAACACTCAAAATAAAATACAGTTTGTAAGAATACAAGCAATCATCGAAACCATTTAAGAAAAACTTGAGAGGTGTCAAGGGACACCCGGATGGAACGAAGTTCAAAGAGAGAGAGAGAGACAGACAGAGAAACACGCGCACGCCGCACGGCTTTCAACTACCTATAGCAAAAAGTGTCGTTCCAACTTTTGGTCTTAATTTTTTCCGTCTAGCCCCCTTTCGCAACGCGCGTTAAGGAACTTCGTTCCAATTCACTCAAAATAAAATACAGTTTGTAAGAATACAAGCAATCGTCGAAACCATTTAAGAAAGAAATAATACAGATCAAAAGCCACGTACAGACTTGCGAGGCATAATTAGCCTACAATTTTTCCTCTGCTAGGACACAGGCTTCCTCTCAGTAAGAGGGAGTAGGCTGTAATCCACCACGCGGGCCCAGTGCGCGTTGGTAGATGTCACATGTCTTCGTATATTTGGTTTTAGGACATGTCGGTTTCCTCACGATGTTTTCCATCACCGTTTTGAGGGCAGTGGTGATGGAATCATTTACACAAAGTGAAGCGCCTGTCTGGGTTCGAACCTAAGACCTACACAACTCCGCCGTTAGCACTAGGCCACCATAAATTGCTCTGAATCGCGAGGCGTCACCTGTGAATGACATTACCACGTATCTATTAGGCTCACAGAATTACCGCATCCCTCATCGACGACATGCAGGCGACACGCACAGAGCGACACACACACACACACACACATACAAACAGACTGAGGCATGCACAGTAAACCATTCGTAGCTGTTGTTGTATAACCAGCCTATAGGTAACGTTCCCAGCGCTGGGACACAGGCTTCCTCGCTGTCTCTGGCTTTAATCCATCACGCGGACAGATTCCGGTGTTGATAGTTTTCACGCATGTCTGTACGTGGCCAAAATAAGTGTTTTCAAATTAAATTAGATATCATTGAAGAACCGAACCCAAGGGTACGGCAATGCCCCCTTCGTGATGTCTTCATCTTCGTCTTGGGGTGGTTCTGATGAGGAGAGGAACACATCTGCTCCGAGGAACTGTAATGAGAAATAATGTTATGTTAATAAAATTTTAGCGCCGACGCGACGACTTGAAGGTAGCTAGGACATACTGCACCCTAATTGCGTAACACACGATCAATCGGAATCTGAATCATTTTGAAGCAAATTGCTAATCCATTGCTTCATAAGTTCGAAAAATTTGTCTGCTCAACACGTAAATAACGCAATGAATGTTGTTGAACTGTCAAAATGAAACCGATTCCGATTGATCGTGTGTTACGCAATTAGGGTGCTGGATGCAGAAGGTGGAGGACAGGGTGTTGTGGCGCAGCTTAGGACAGGTCTATGTCCAACAGTGAACTGCGATAGGCTGAGTCGATTGAGGCCTAAATATAAGTGTCGCTTGGCTCAGCGCTGAAAGTAGTCATGAGCTGTCACAAGGGTCCAAAAAAATACTAAAACACTTACCGCCATCTTGTTCTTTGGATACTCGAAACGTAGGTCTACAAAGATCCGGCTCGAAGTACTAAGGTCTTCTTCACGACGGCAACCTGAAAAAGGTATAAAATAAAATATTTAAAATACCAGTGACCATTTACAGGCACTTTTGAATTGTCAAGGGGTCGTCAGTAAGAAAGATGAAGCTAGTTTTGACCATCGCAAAGCAAAGCGTACAATATATAATACCTATGGAAAGAACGGGCAAGAAACTCCACGGACACTCTTTAATATTTTAATAGTTTGGTTTTAATTTAGTACCAGAAGTTTATCCAATGTGTTTAATCTATACTAATATTATAAAGAGGAAAGATTTGTATTTTTGTGTGTATGTTTGTAATGAATAAACTCAAAAACTTCTGTGCCGATTTCAAAAATTCTTTCACCATTGGAAAGCTACATTTACCCTGAGTGGCGTGGACTATATTTATTGCTAGAAAAGATTAGGGATCCTTAATACTTAACCACCCGTGCGAAGCCGGGACGGGACGCTAGTTAAATATAAAATTATGAAAAAAAAACTTGAGAGGTGTCAAGGGACACCCGGATGGAACGAAGTTCAAAGGGAGAGAGAGAGACAGACAGAGAAACATGCGCACGCCGCACGGCTTACAACTATAGCAAAAAGTGTCGTTCCAACTTTTGGTCTTAATTTTTTCCGTGTAGCCCTCTTTCGGAACGCGCGATAAGGAACTTCGTTCCAATAAAAAAAGAGTATCTTGCTTGTTGATCAATGTTAACATCTAGTCTCCCCTTTATGATAATGATTTGACACCCCTTACTGCCATGCTCGTATAAAAATAAAGTCATCATCATCATCATCATTTCAGCCGGAAGACGTCCACTGCTGGACAAAGCCCTCCCCCAAGCACCTTCACTTCGACCGGTTCCGTGATTCTCGCATCCAACGGGTTCCTGCGGCCTTCACAAGGTCGTCGGTCCACCTTGTGGGAGGCCTTCCAACGCTATGTCTTTCGGTAAAAATAAAGTAATTTATTCAAATTAGGACGTCAAAATGACATAAGACATTCTCCCAAAACGGCCGCTCTTCACCACTTCCGAGTGCTTCAACCGGGAAGAAGAAGTGGCGCAACAAACTCCCCTAGTATCCTCCCCAAAACAAACAAACTCGGCGCAACATCGAGAGCTGAAAATCCATTGCGCGATAAAATCCTGCCGCGATATTTACGTTGGTGTAAACTTGGGCTTAAGGCTGGGGGGTATATTCCAGCCGCATTGGGACCGGTGTGCGAAAGAGATGTAACCAGTAGGTTCTCCGCGAAGCCGCGCGGTCCGCCCCGAATGTGCGCAGCCTTTATCGATCGTATAACCACACCCACATCCGCATCCCCGCGATCCCCGGCCTGCGTAAGTTCCCTGTCTCCCTTGTCCCCCGCGCCTGTGTTCTCTGCCTCAATGACACACTTTCTCACAAAACTGTCTTAGAATTAGAGTCGCCTCCGGGACTTGGACATAACTGGCGAATCGTGGGTATACTATAAGTGCAACTCTGCCTAACCATTCGGGTTATAAAACATCACGCCTGTATAACCCGGTTATACAGGCGTGATGTTTTGTTATGCCTTAAATTTGTTAGTGACTGTGCAGTCAACCTAATGTGCATTCGCGATTTTTTTTTTTTTTAAATGTAAACAAATATGAGTTTATGGAATAATAACTTTAATTCCTATACAATAAAGTTCAGTTTACGCTACAACTTCAAACATTTTTATAACTTTTTCAATAGTGCTAGTCACTCTGAAATCAACTTAATTTCTGTTAAAATAAAGTTGATATTTGTTTAACTTGAAATAACATCAATTATTTGAAACATTAGGTTGAATAGATATCACGTAGTAGATTTTGATAATGAGTCTTATTATTGTTTTTATTTTTGTTATTGTTTGTCGAACTACATCTTCATCCCCCCCCCACCCTGCGTAACTTTCCTGTACCCCCTCTCTTGCCACCCCAAACACCCGAATGACACACTTTTTTTACAAAACACCCCTTTTATCCGTTTCAAAGAAGCGCTGATTTACTTACCTGAGTTTCCAATCCTGGGAGATGCGGTTCTGAAGTCCTACAGAGCCTGGTGTCCCGGTGGCAACTCTAAGTACTGATGCGTCATGCACGAGAGACGACGGAAGGCGCACTGCGTATTGCAGGGTTGTAAAAAAGGAATCTAGGTGGCCTAAAAACAGCTAGCTGCAGTGCGCAGGTCACACAGCCCTGATCAATACTTCGATGTGAGGTATACGATGCAATTTTGTTATGTTGCGTTAAAGCACAAGACAAAAATTGTACCGAAGGTTTACGCCTTGTTACCCGATTGCGCGACAGCAAAGACAGGGTTATGTTTTTCAGGTGTAGGTATCTCTGTATATTTCGTCATGGAAAAAATGTAAGAATAAAAACTTTTTAACAAAAAAATGTAACCGCCGAAAAAACTGAAAAGCAAAAAATAAGTAATAAACCTTTTTTATTTAACCTTAATAACTAAGTTCTTAAACTAATGTAAGTATATCTAAGTAATTTTGAGTCGGCGCCAAACAATCAATAAACAAAGATCACTAAATTGCCTTAAATTTAAACGGCGCCGACTCAAAATTATTTACGAACTTACCTAGTTATTAAGGTTAAATAAAAAAGGTTTATTAAATTATTTTTTGCTTTTCAGTTTTTTCGACGGTCATTTTTTTGTTAAAAAGTTTTTATTTTATAATTTTTTGTGGCTATAATCTACTAATTGTTTGCCAAAGGGCAGGCATACGTGGCACTGAGTAGATTAATAAACTAATAATAGACAACTCAGCATTCAAATCTGTGAGTGAACAATAAATCACCCCTATTTTCCCACCCTTAGGGTTGGAATTTTTTTTGGGGTTATACCCTTTCCAATAAAAAAAGAATTATCAAAATCGGACTACTCTGTAAAAAGTTATGCGTGGTCATACTTGAGAACCTCCTCCATTTTTTTTTCGTTGGAAATAGGTTAATTTGTCATTGCATCACGTGCCTACAAAAAGATAAACTCGAATAATAAATTTAAAAAATAGATCTATGATCGTGAGCACAATTCGGAAATAGTCGACAGCTGCACATCATGGCTGTAACAAGCAGGCTTCCACTCAGCATGATGCGGCATGATGCTGAGCTTTAGGGAAGCCACAGCACAGCGCTGTGGCCGAAAAGGACGTACGGAAACCAAATCATTATCATTCTTCTGTCCCTATTTATTTGGGGTCAGCGCAACATGTCTTTTGTCTTCCATTCTTCTCTATTAGTCGTCATCTCGGTAGTCACCCCCTTTCTAACCATATCATCATTCACACAGTCCAGCGTGTGCTATTGCGGTATGGATGAGGAAGACCTGCACCACGTGCTGTGGGTCTGCCCTCTGTATGAGGAGACCAAGTGCAAGATGATGGATGGAATTAGTCGCTTGGAGGTCAGCCCGATCTATTACGCCGATCTCGTTAGTTCACCGGCGAACTTTGACCGGCTGTCAGAGCACGCGTACAACTGGCACGCCGCCCGGAGCGCAATGGAGCGTGAGGAGGAACCGTGAATGCCGAATGCCGAGAATTTGACAGAACTGCCTGGAGACGGAGGAGTGATTGCCACCGACGACGAAGAACACAAAAATGTACCGTATGTGTTTGTTGCCCGCCCAGAAGGGGAGAGTGGCAATTAGGGACACACATGCTCAACTTGTAGGGATCAAGAAGCGCCTGCGGACAAATAAAATAAGATGATCAAGGTCAAAGGGAGCTATGTCCGCAGCCGCCTCACGTTTCGGCCCGTATAACGTATGTTGGAAGGGCCATGGGAAGGTTTGGAGCGAGTCCATGCATCATTTCTTTGGACTTCCCTACTCTTGTAATCACATTGTTTCGCTGAAACAACACATTTGGTATCCAATACAGTTGTTTAGTCTTCTTATCAAACGACGGTTTCAAGATTTCAAGATCATTTTTTGAGAGGTTCGTGGCTAAGTGATGACAGCCGCATGGGTCGATCGAAGGCTTGCCGCTGTTGGTTTGTGGATGGGTCCACATCCATTAAATAATAATAATATCCCTGGACATTTCACACAGCGCCATCTAGTCCCAAGTTAAGCAACCTAATGCTTGTGTTATGGTAACAAGATGGCTGATAAACTACTTATATACATTTTTTTTTTTTGTAAATACATACATACTATAGATAGAAAAACACCCAGACTCGGAACAAATACATGTAGGTCATACAAATATTTGTTCCGTGCGGGAATCGAAACCGCGACACGCAGCGCATTCAATCGCTTAACCACTGCGCCAACCGTGCCGTCTAAATATGGAAACCCCTTCGTGCCTCGGAAAGCATGTTAATCCGACTTTTTTGTAGACAAAGTTTATTATAGTGTTGCAGATTTTTTATTGGAGAAAGAAATAATTGTTTGACTATTTTATGTATTGTATTTAAATAACATTAAATTGTGACATTAATTATATTATTGACTGATGAATTAGAATTATTTTATTTATTGAAAAAATTGAATAGTTGAACATTGTTAATTATTAGTGAATGATGAACTAGAAATATGTTATTTAGTGGAATAGGTAGTAAATATTTATTTTAAGAGCCTGTACAACGGTCCACTAGCGCCACTCCTTTAAAAAAATATTATCTCGTGACTGAGAAGGAATTATGAAAATCTGCTCAATCAGCTACCTCGGTAAGTGTGTCTATTACTCTATTTTCTAATACCTTTTCTTAAGTTTCATATTGAGACACGAAGCAACTAAATACGAAATATAGGAATGTGGCCGCTTTTCTTTAGATCGAATTTTGTTGCTTCGTGTCTCAATATGAAATTTTATAAAAGGTATTAGAAAATTCTAGACACATTTACCGAGGTCGCTGATTGAACAGATTTTCATAATTCCTTCTCAGTCACGAGATAATATTTTTTTAAAGGAGTGGCGCTAGTGGTCCTGTGTGCACCCTCTTAATTGTAAACTCTGTACTTTTGCATGCCTTGGAATTGGCAAATTGTGGTTGTTTTTGTATTTATTTTATGTTTTTCTTTTTCTTTTTGTGGTTGTATTCATGTGTGCCTAAGTAGTCTACTAACATAGTTTTTAAGTTTTGGTAAAACTAACACGCTATGGGCCGTTGACGCCTGATAATAAGCGATTTTTTTTATTATTATTATTATTTACCATCATGACTTGTACCCATATTTGCAAAATAAAATATCTCTATCTCCGTTGGTCCCGGCTGTCATTCGTAGGTCATTGACAGTGGTTACTGGTAGTCAGAAGCCCAAAAGTCTGACAACCAGTTTTAGCAAAGGGCATTGAGTTACCCGCTAACTAGGTTGTGGAGATCAGATACGCAGCTCCATGTAATATACTGGTATTCAGCTGCATACGGTTAGAATAGAAGCCGGACCCAACATGTTGGGAAAAGGGTAGGCAGAGTGATTGGTAAAAAGAACTTCTTAATAAGACTGACTGTCTGTACTAGTTTAGTTTTGTCTTGAAATGAACAGTGTGTGAGCTAATTCTCACAGACGGAGAGACATGAGCCTTCTGCAGCGTTTCTACAATGTTGTCTATACTATAAAATCAAAATCAAAAGTCATTTATTCAAATTAGGCTGAGAGTCAGCACTTTTCGAACGTCAAAATTACAAAAGACAGTCCCCCAAAAACGCCCGCCCTTCACCACTTCCTAGTGCTATCGCTGGGAAGAAGAAGTGGCGCAACAAACTTCCCAGCAGCACAGCTATAATGATGTACAGTCACGAGCACCAATATGTCAACACTTGGCAACTTTCAATTGCGATTTTTTCGTGAAATAACGAACGCAGCGTTGAAATAAGACACATTACATAAACCTATGGGTTCGAAAATGCTATGTTCGTAACAACATAAAATTTCATTAAAAAATAAAGGAGTAAATCGCTTTTGAATAAAGCCGAGTGTACACATATTTTTGCTCGTGACTGTACATATGACATACTATGCATTTATTATATCACAGGATACGTGCCTACATAACTACTAAACTGGTGGCTCCCTCTCGTGGCTGTTGTTTAAGACATGAACTAAGTTACGGAGTTTAAGACGGCGCCTGAATTGCCACCGACCGCGTGAATCGGCAAACGTAAGGTAGGATGCCCTCAGGCTAGGTGGAGCGACGATCTTCGCAGAGTGGCTGGTAGCAGCTGGATGAGAGTTGCTGAGAATCGAGCTGAATGGCGAGCAATTGAAGAGGCTGATGATAATATGATGGCAGAAAAGCCAGCGGTCCTCGTGATGTTAAGTCATCACCGCCATCTATGGGGCATATGCAATAACAGAGGTGTCGCAATATGCGTTACTATTCCAGAAAACTGCACCGTCACCTGATGTGCCTGGGGGTCTACTCCGAAGTAGTATCGGCCGAATGTTCGGCCGTTTCCTGCTACGAAGTTACTATTTGGTTCGGTCGGTTCTGATCCTACACTCCTACACTCTTTCGAATATTGACTATGGTCCCGACCCAACTGAGCCGATCCGAACTTTTTTCGCATTTTTCAATAATATTCGGTTCGGCCATGTGTCGGTCCGATCCGAACATTCGCACTTTGCACTTCGGAGTAGGCCCCCTGTATTGACACCGGCACCCGTACCCTTCAAACGAGAACACAGTAACGCTACCTGGCGGCTGGTTACGTAGTTCCCATGACACAGGATAATATAATAATAATAAATTTATTTATTTCCAAAATATATAAGTACACACAGACACAGTTCAGAGCAAATCAATACAATAAAATAAGCATACAAGAATAATGAACCCTGTCTCTTAAACTAGGGAGGAACCTGTATCTTAAGAGACAGTGATCGGCCAAAATTTAAATTTAGTAAGACTAAAAATATACAAGAGGGAAAGTGTGTCGATCTACCATTACTAATGCATATTAACATCAATATTATTCAAATATGTGTGAGTGTTGAGGTGTATGTACATGCGTGTGTTGTTGTACAGGATGAATATCTCTGCGGCATTATAGTTCAAAGATTCATATTTGCGCGTATATATTTTGTGGCTAAATATTAACAGCCGCACGGGTCTAACGATCAGGTTAAGCTACGCTTGCAGCGGTTGGTCCATGGATGGGTGAACATCTTTACATACCAAGATCGGGACCTGAAATAATAGAATATTTAAGAAAACTGAAGTATACATATTTACAACCATTGAAGTGTTCCTTAGGTTCTGAGCTGAACTGCACAGCATTACATAATCAGCCTATAACGGTCCCACTGCTGGGACTAAGGCCTCCTCTCTGTGAGAGAGAGTTGGGCCGTAATCCACCACGCGGGCCCAGTGCGGGTTGATAAATGACACACAATGCTGCAACGCTGTCAATGGTGTGAACTGCTCCTGACCAATTCGTGCACTGATTGGACAGGTCCACTCAATCTGTGAGGTTCTTTCCTCAAAAGACCATTTCAGATATCAATCTAAATGATCTGACCAAGATTATGTCTGGACTTTAAAAGAGACTGTGACCTCTGAGTTTGTTTCGACCTTTCTTCTCAGAGTAGTCAGATAGGAAACGCCGACCTCATGCAGCTTATTGTTTTTTAATAATTATTATAACGTGTAACAGCGCTTTTAAGCGTAAAGGTTATAGCACATTATACCGGCACCGCAACTGCGCAGCTGCAGCACGGCGTCGCCTCGAATTTAGACTACGGCTAGCTGCCAGCGCGCTAACTACGCGTTGTCCGCAAGGTGCAAGCTCGCAGTCCGCGCGCCGGCCGCGACGTGTAAGCTCACAGTCCGCGCGGTGGCCGCGAGGTGCAAGCTTGCTGTCACCGCGAACTCAATATTGTTATATGGCATTTATGATTGAACACGCCTAGGACTTGCACGTTTTCATAATGTCTCGGTTTACGTTGCGCGAACTAGCAATAATTGCTATTGCTCTCGACGAAGAACAGGAAAATAAAAGAAGAAGAAGATATTGGGTGCATAATATGTTAAAAGAAAGACTAGCAGAAGGGGAATACTGGAAGAATATTAGACATTTGATGACGCAATGACGTTTCGCTGCCGACTCGGAGTCGGCGCGTAATAAGCATGCCGTCGGCGCGCTGTGCGCACAAGGTCCGCTCGCTTGCAGCACGCGGGCTGCGAGTCGAGTTGTGTGGTAGCGGCAAGCGCGCTGACTGCCCGCCGTTGGCTTTTTCATATTGACATTATGAAATATATTATACTACACACGATTTAATGCTCTAAATTGAATGACAAGTTAATTGCTGGTTTGGAGCGGTGCTGTTGCGGTGCCGGTATAATGTGCCATGACCTTAAAGCTGTAAAGCAATTGCTCCATGTAAAATACTGGTATTCAGGTGCATCCAGTTAGACTAGAGGACGACCCCTCCCCCCGGTGGGTTCCCGCATTGTCGAAGCGTGGGGGCTCAGTAGCCGTGGCTTGGACAACCACGGTGAAGCCGTGGAAGAACCCGAGGAGGGGCCGCTCGTCAGGGCTTTGCCGGTAAGTCGACGACGTAGCGGCCAACAAGTAGGTTGCGGTGCCGCTTGGGCGACATCGCAAATGAGGCGGGCCGCGATGTCGTATGTGAGGCATCGCGGCTGAGGGTTGGAGGCTGCAGCGGGAGAGGAGTGACGGTATTGCGGTGCGCCGCTCTCCCTACCTTCCGCGGCCTTGACGGGGTCGCCACCGTCCGATGGCGGACGCGGTAGGGCCGCAGAGGAAGAGGAGTGTTGGTATGACGTTGGCCACTCTCCCTATCTTCTGTGGCCGTAAATTGGCAGGCGGCGGGGCTAATGATCTGACCCGTCGCAGGGACCAAGGGTGCCCAGACACGGGATCGTCTGGAGCCCATGTGCTGGTTTAGTACCTGGGGTAATCACGGCGTGCTATGCGTTCTGGTGCGCCGGTGATGGGGAGTACTCCCCAGAGGAGGGTCCGGTGACGGACAGCCGCGGCGGGTTCACGGATGAGTGCTAACGCGTGCCCGTGTTCCCGCCGTAAGTGGCAGAGGAGGACACCGTGGACTTTTAGTGGGTTAGAGTCCCACATAACTGCACTATCTCCCCGTGGTAGTGCAGAATGCATGAGCATATCTCCAAGTTAAAAAAAAAAAAGAGGACGACCCCAACTTGCTAGGAAATGGGCAGGTTGAGGTTGATGATGGCGCAGAAGGTACAACTAAGAAATGAAACGAAAACTTTATTACATTTTTTTATTGTAACATTGTTACATAGTATATACAAGTTTAATTACCTGTAAGGGACCAACACCAAATAGATCATACAACTAGAGCTGAAATTGGTACTTATTAAATAATAACAAACTTATTTCTATGGAGATAACTGCATTACATTACTTAAATGAAACACAGTTACCTGCTGGAGGAGCTCACGTTCAGGCGCGGATCCAAGTCTTAAGGGAGAAGCTCAAAGGACCAGAATTTCCAAACAGATTATAACCATCCTCTGTTTAAAAAAAATAGTCCTCTGATCCCCTCCTTCTGTATCCGTCCCTGCCCTATCCCCCTTGCATGGTTGTAGTCAAGGATTGAGACTCATTATCAACATCAATGTGTATTCTATGTTATATATTCCCAATGTATTTAACTTATTCGTATTTCTGTTCAAGAATACGTGAAACAAGCTGTGTCGTTACTCGTATCCTTGACGAGACTCATATCAGTAACCTTCTACTGAAGTAAGTTACTCATATTATGTCTAATTACATGTATAAGCACTATCACTGGTACAAAAGGTGGTAGTGTATATACATAATTATCTACGCAAATGAGGTTAAGTTGTAGAAGAGTTCCTAAACCTCATAAGTGGAGATTCGTCAGAGCCTCGTTGGTGAGTTCAGCAGGGTGTACCGCGGGCAGGTGAGGTTGACTTTGGCTCTTCAGGTGTTGGTAGGGCCACTTACACCCCATCGAGTAGGGTCGTGTGTGTTGGACGGCTGCAGACTGCCGTAGTTTGTCGAGTGGGTGATGCTGCTCATCTAGCAAGGCAAAAACCTGAAATCAGAAAAAAGTAACGTTATGTTAAAGAAGTTCTGCTAACGTGGCTACTGAGGCAAAGTGCAATGGGTTTTTGCACCAGGAATTTCTTAGTAGCAGCCTGTGGTCTGGATTTGTGCCTGATATCTGCAGGTTACAGGCTCGCTTTAAATTAACTGGTACTCGGTACTTAAGAAGATAGTATTTAATCTTATCGTAGTTATCAATGTTGCAGTGGAAAAATAAAAACTTACCTTCATTTTTCATCGTGGTGTTTGCGAATTTCGCGATATAGGGCTGCAGCGACGAGAGGCGGTGGTAGCGGTGGCGGCTGCCTTTGGATGCTGACGATGAACTCCACCTTGAACTGCCTTCAGAGACTTGTGGAGCTTGACTCGGGCGCTCGTCCTCCAGGAACCTGAAAACGTTTGACAATGACATTTTAGTAAGGTCCTTAATAATAATATTACTGGCGGTACCTTCGATCAATAATAGTACTAGATTCCCGATAAGCGCTTCAAAAACGGCCCGAAAAATAATATACTTATTTCAAATTAGTATGTTTTTAACCTTATTACTTAGACTTTAAGTTTCATTTTAGAATAAATGACTGAAAATTTAAAAATAGAATGATTTTATTTTCAAGCGACATTTTAAATATATTTTGCAATGGTAATTAAACTTTATGTTTAAGCATTAAGGTTTATAATAAACTGAAGTTGTTAATTAAACTTTTTTCTAAGAAATGTAGATGTTTACGTGTGTGCAAACGTGGCCACTTGAGCGACTGATTTTTGTTCCTGATCCTTAATCTAGTACTATTATTGATCGAAGGGCGGTACTCATAGCTTTAATGAAAGGAGAAATATATGACAGAGTAATAGAATAATGGAATACTTTTAATTAAGAACGTAGCACTACTCAATAGGACAATTCTCAGGAGAGAGGGAGAAAAATCTCAAGAATGGAGTTAATTAATGATGGGGTAAGTCAAAGACCAATGATTTATTTCAAACAGACAGAAAAAGGCACTTTTGAACAAAATAACAAGAAAGAAAGAAAGAAAGAAAAGAAAGAAAAATGCATTGCAAGAAATTTACAAAGATAAACTTATTGATTATAGTTGCACCTTCCAAAAGGTTACGTATAGAGAAGAATGGGAAAGGACCTCCACACAACTGAGATAAAAAAAAAATTAGTACTTATCACAAATGATGCACTTTAGCATAATGAGCCTATAAATGTTCCCACTGCTGGGACACAGGCCTCATCTCTGCGAGAGGGAGTGACTTCACTTTGCACTTTGCAGTCTCATAATCTATTCAATTTCGTTATTTTTTCAAAAGTTCATAGTTAAGAAGAAAATAATGCTAAGTAATTGGCTTACCTTCATCTTTAATCCAGCGGTCACGGAAGGTACGGTAGGGCTCCAGGGCCCGGGGCCCCGAGGAGCGGCTTGCAGGACCGACTCCTCATGCACGGTAGACGGCAGCTGGCGCACTGCGGCATTGCACAAAGGAACTGTAGTCTAGCTAGTTGCACTGCGCAGGTCACGATCAATACTTGTGTGATGTACTATGCAGTTTTCGTGTGTATGTATGACGCAAAACAAGCATCGTACCGAAGCTTCACTTTTCAGGGTTCCGTTGTAAAATAGAAAATGGAACCCTCGTGGCGGCATCTACATGCCCACATGCGAACTACGCACATACTGTCAACACGCAAAATCCTGTATCACGCGCAGCAGATTTTAACGCGCGACCAGCATAATAATATATACTCGTACAATGCACCGACTCCCGTCATCTATCGTCGGGCAGACACCCGTCCATTCCTGTTCCTCATTCCTGTATACCCTTATAATTTCGTCATGTCCGTCTGTCCGTTCGTCCGGATGTTACACAGCCATTTTACTCGGTGACTAAATAGTCTCTGAGTAGACTAAGTGCAACCCTTGGTGGTGGCCCAGTGATAACGGCTGAGACTTACTGAGTTGGAGATCGTAGGTTTGAAACCTGACAGGCGCTTTAAATTAAATTAAATAATCATTTATTTCAGGAAGTTATTCCCATATTAAGAAGCACTAAAAATTATATAGAACAAACACAAAAAATACAACACAAATTACATACATAAAATATTACACATTCAAAAATTGCATTACAAATAAATAAGTTAATTTAAATAAAAAATTAAATAAAATTATAGTTATTAGGTTAAAATTCATTCGATTACATTCAATTATAAAGATAAAACAATTAAATAAAATAATAATCACTTAACAAATGGTGACGAACTGGCATGGCTTTGCTTTGTGAAAATTAATTCATCACCACTGCTCTCAAAACGGGGAAGGAAAACATCGTGAGGTAACCGGCATGTCCTAGATCCAAGATCCAAAATTCGAAAGACATGTGACATCTATCAACCCGCACTGGTCCCGCTTGGTAGGTGACGGCCCACTCCCTCTCACCAAGAAGAAGCCTGTGTCCCAATAGAGGTAATATTATGGGCTTATTATTCTGTGACCGAGTTTGTTCTCGTACACAGAGAGACATGTGCCTTCTGCAGTGTATTACATTGTGATCGATTTGACATAATATTTCATTTATACTAAACCGAACGTGTCGGTAATAATACTTGCACTACGAAAACCGCCCTTATTGGTACGACATACAGTCACTGTCAGTTTATGTCAAATTGTTATTGGAACGAAGTTCCTTATCGCGCGTTGCGAAAGGGGGCTAGACGGAAAAAATTAAGACCAAAAGTTGGAACGACACTTTTTGCTATAGTTGTAAGCCGTGTGGCGTGCCCATGTTTCTCTGTCTCTCTCTCTCTCTCTCTTTGAACTTCGTTCCATCCGGGTGTCCCTTGACACCTCTCAAGTTTTTACCACTTATGTGAGGTTGACTAAAGTTGTGCCTCTTTTTCCCTCATCATAATCAGCCTAAAATGTTCCACTGGGACACAGGCTTCTCTCTGTGAGAGGGAGTGGGCCGTAAATCCGTAATCCAGCAACGGCATGTCGGTCTGTGGGTCGTGTTTGGGGCGGAGTTGTAGTCAATTTATTGCATAATTAACTGACTTAACTTTACATGAAATAAGTTGGACCCAGTAGGTGATCACGTTAATCGCAGCATCAGTGGCGTTTAGAACCTTAGAAGTGCAGGTGTATGGACACTTTGGACACTCCAACAGATGGGGCATGGTTTGACTAGGAGCACCGCACTCGCACTGTGTGTCGGAGGGCCTATGATCCCCCATTTTGCTAGGCTGTGTTTTAGTGGCCTATGTCCTTGGGTCCGCAGTCGATTAGGTCACTGTATAGTCTGTTCTAAAAGCATCTGATGAAAGTGTTAACAAATTCTGATCAGATTAGTTTTTTACCCAATCACTCACTAAAAGGCATCTGGTAACACATTCTTCAGTATTAAAAAGTTATTAACTTTATATCTTATAACTTTTCCAAAAATTCTTATGTGAATAACATTATTACATAGTAATTGAAAAAACTTCGAAAAAATTGATGTTATAAAGTTCATCATCATCATCATAATAACCAGCCTATAATATTCCCACTCCTAGGACACAGGCCTCCTCTCGATATTATAATGACAGAACCACTTTCCTAGGAAACCAAAGCTTTACAGTTGAGAACTACACATCAACATTCTCCAGCCCATATCCCAATTTACTCGTGGTCGGCGTAACATGTCTTTTTCTTCCATACTTCTCTATTAGTCGTCATCTCGGTAGTCACCCCCTTTCTAACCATATCATCATTCACACAGTCCATCCATCGTTTCTTTGGTCTTCCCCTACTCTTATAGCCATCGACATTCATACTCAAAACTTTCCTCACGGCATCCTCATTCATCCAGTTGAGAACCATACGAAGTTAGGATATTGTAAATGAAACGTTTCTTTGTACATTTTTGTTTATATTTTAATGATTGAAATTGACGATGATGCATTTATTAAATATTATATTAATCCATGTAATACTTATTTCTAAGGTCTATTTATTCCAATATAATAATCCACAATATCTACTGAATGTCTTTTTTTATTTTATATAAATATAATAAAATATTGGAAAGGAGAAGAGTGTTGACTGATTATTGTTAAATAATTATGAGAACTCCTCCTCTCCCCTCCTCTTGTGAGGACTAGGCTCACTACAATAGTAATATTACAGTGTAATATTATTATTTCTAATAGTAATATTATATTGTAATATTATTATTTCTAATAGTAATATTATATTGTAATATTTTTATTTGGAATAGTAATATTGAAATTTTGAAATTGAAAATATTTATTTCAGACTAAGCACACAGTAATTGATACAAGTCCATATTATGTTAGTAAGTAGATACTTATAGCTATGTTAGTAAAATTTAAAATAATTATTATTTTGGACATGCATGAGCGACCAATGCCTCATGATTTGGCTGTCCACTCTGTCCGACACCACGCTCAGAAGCGATTCAATGCGATTTTTTTTTTGCGATTCGATTGTACTTAATATTTTTATTTATGACTGTTTTCTAACTGCACTATTATTTACTGAAAATAAGAACATATTTCACGCGTTGTTACCCCGAAGGGCTGGGCAGGAGTGTACCTACCTATAGTTTTTATTTCGTCAGTTATGTTTAAGTTAGGTACATGTAATGGGGGGCGATCCTATAGCCATCGACCGAACAGGTATCCAGACTCCAGACTGCTACTGAGAAATTCCATAACACTTTGTCCGACCTGGGAATCGTACCCAGGACATCATGCTCAATAGTAGTGCTTGCGACCAACGAGGTCAACCATTATTTACAAAAAAATAATAATGCAGTTATATTTAGTACGACCACGGTCAAAGGTTCCATTGGCTATCTTCAGAAAAACCGAAGATGAGACAGTTTTTCCGAATATAATCGAAGGCACCGTGGTCCTACTACATGCTCATCACAGTCACTAGTTCAGGCGCGGATTCAAGAATAGTCAGCAAACAGTAAAGGACCTTAATTTAAAAAAACTAAGGTCCTTCGATTCTTTTGTTTTCCTAGTCTTAAACCCGCGCCTACCATAGTCACATAATAGGGCAATTCATCTTGGAACTCTTGTCGAGGTCACTAACATGCAATGAAGAATATCTCATGGTATATTTTTCAAAGCATGTTAATAGGAAAACTATAAAAATAAGGCTGGAAGTGGTTTCATCAGTGTGTTAGGTACTGTCAGGAGCCGGGTAGCGAGCGAAGTGGCCTGAAGAGACGCTGCAGTGGCTGCATCGTGTCACATCATCTTGCGACGAGTGGATGATGACATTTCCCGCAAGGACCTGAAACAGAATTACATAACATTTCAATAATTGCACAAATAACCATTTACAACAATGGTTCCCAAGCAAGGTTCACAATATGGCCCTCAAGAGGTAAAATGTCAAAATTTTATTCATTTAAAATTATTATCAACTGTAACGCGGGTGGTGCAGCTTATAGTCCGGTCAAATTAAACCAAAAAATAGGGGTGAGGTTACAAAAATTCACACTCAGCTGAAAATTAGTACGTTTGTTCAAAACACTATTATAAGTGAAATGTGAGAAAAGTCCTCATCGATTACTCAAGGTAAAGGTCAAAAAGTAGTTAAAGTCAAAGGTCACAAAAACAGGTCTTTCGCGATTTTCATCAAAACGGTAAGTTTTATCATAAAATTAGCCCAGACAAAAATTGTAGATCAGATAATTATCTATAAAAAAGGTCAAAATACTTTTTTTCCTAAGAGCCACCGTTTTTGAGATATAACGATTCAAAAAGTTGAAAGAGTTGTAATCGACATAATATTATGCACACGTTCCCACGCCACCTTTGAGGTAGTGTACTTAGCGCGTACTTGCCTTATTAGTGGCGTAATCATCATTATGGCAACTGCAGTTTATTTTAATTTCCAAGATAATCCAACTAATATTATAAACTACTAAACGGATTTGGATAAAATTTGGCACACAGATAGTTTATAACTAGGATTAACACATAGGATACTTTTTATCCCGATATTCCTACGGCATCGAAACTTATACGGGTGAAACCGCGAGACGCAGCTAGTTATCAATAATTATTATTGGCAACTGTTGTTTATTTCAATTTTCAAGATAATCCTACTAATATTATAAACGCGAAAGTTTGAATGGACGGATGGATGTTTATTACTCTTTCACGCAAAAACTACTGAACGGATTTGGATGAAAAGATAGTTTATAACCAGGATTAATACATAGGATACTTTTCATCTCGAATATTCCCACGGGATCGAAACTTATCCGGGTGAAACACGGTAACCTAACTTGTGTTACCGTACCAATTGAAGAACATTAATGACTTGCAGTTACGTATACCACTGTAGCGGTATCTACAACGCCACATGCGCGTATAACAACGCGTCATACTGACGTCACGCAAATCCTGCATCTCGCAAGCAGAGTTCACCGCGCAGTTAGCATAGATACAATTTCCCAACATCAATCGTTGGGCAATAGCCCGCCAGACACAACACCCGTCTGGTCGGAGGATCCTCCCTTTTCTATGGAGGATGAGTGAACTTTACACCCTGTTCCCCATGCCTCCAAATCACCTTAAAAGATTTCATGGGACAAACTAAATACAAGGGAGTGTGTTTCCATAAGAACCCATAAAAATGAAGCATACATAAGAACACACATCATCTGCCTAGATTCTTTCCAACTACCATGTTGGGGTCGGCTCCCAGCCTAACTGGATGTTGCTGAATACCAGTACTTTACATCGAGAGACTGCCTATGTGACCCCCACAACCCAGTTACTGGGTACCACGACTGACAACACGTATAAGGTATCATATAAATTAATTAGATAGCAGACGCTTTTGAGAAACCTAGGTAAAACTAGGCAATCCTTTGCAATGTTTATATAAGTAATTTGCCAATTTTTTCTTGCAGACCCGACCTTCTCGTAAACAGGGGTATGAAATTAGACAAAGCCTGCACTTTTAAAACGACTTATATGTACTCAAACTGACGAAACATAATTTCTTTAAAACCCATACCTTAGTCTTTCAGCTTGACACACGCAGTCCTGTAGGGCTGCAGAGCCGCGACTCCGTTGGTGGCTCTAAAGATCAGCTCGTGAATTCGTGATGCGCGTCAGGCGGCGGCTGGCGCACTGCGGCATTGCACTAGGAACAGGCAAGCTGTACTGCGCAGGTCTCGATCAATACTTTGATGTCAGATTCAGACCTGTTGCAACGTGTTAGTTTATCCATAAATTATCAGCACCGGATTTAGGCCAGTGCGGGGATGCCCCCTTTTGATAGAACTTGGTTTGGTAAGGTTCTAAAGTTTAGAAGATAAAACAGACCTTTTAAATAATAGTTTCTCTAAATTATATTCTCATGTGGCGGCATCTACTTCGCCACATGCGAACTACGCATCACACTGACATCACGCAAAATCCTGCATCGCGCAAGCAGAGTTTCCCGCGCAACTACAACGTCCTGCCATCTATCGTCGGGCCGTATTCGAAGACATGTGACATCTACCAACCCTTACTTGGCCACAAGCCACGAGGGGCTTGTGGGTAAGTAATAACAGCCGCACGGGTCGATCGATCAGGTTAAGCTACGCTTGCCGCGGTTGGTCCGTGGATGGGTGTCCATTTTCACAAACCAAGACCCCTCCGTGCCTCAGAAAGCACGTTAAGCCGTTGGTCCCGGCTGTCATTCGTGGATCTGTGGCAGTCGTTACGGGTCGTCAGTAGCCCGAAAGTCTGACAACCAGTCTTACCAAGGGGTATCGTATTACCCAGTCACTGGGTTGTGGAGGTCAGATAGGCAGTCGCTCCATCTAAAACACTGGTATTCAGCTGCATACGGTTAGACTGGAAGCCGACCCCAACATAGTTAGGAAAAGGCTAGGCAGATGATGATGTGACATCTACCAACCCGCACTGGGCCCGCGTGGTGGATGACGGCTTACTCCCTCTCACAGAGAGGAGGCCTGAGTCCCAGCAGTGGGAATATTATAGGCTGATTGTGATTTTGCCTCAGCAAGATGGACAGACAACCTTAAGAAGGTGGTTGGGACAGACTGGAGGACAGGTTGTTGTGGCGTAGCCTGGGAGAGGCTTATGTCAGCAGTGGACTGCGATAGATGCTTTTGCCATCGACTGGGCAAAAATCCAGACTCCGAACTCCTACTGAGCAATTCCATATAGAAATCCCTGATAACGCTCTGCCCGACCTGGGATTTGAACCCAAGACCTCGTGCTCATCAGTAGCGCTTACGACCACTAGACCAACAAACAGACGTAAGGATATTCAAATAAAACAAGTTTTCGTACATTTATATTTTGGTTTATAATATTTATAGCAAATATTTTAGCAAAAAAAATAGATAGCATAATTGAATACCCCTTAAGTTATGTTAAACCTACTTAATTCTATGTTAGATGAATTACATTACGTACATGTTGGATAACACACGGTCAGGCAGATCCATTTGACACGAAGACAAGATACAAATAATTATTACCACCTCATTTAAAGCAATAATCATTTTGAGCTTCTCTCCATGGGTCCGTACCTTCCCAGGTATCCCCTCGAAGTGGAGATGACATGACGGAGTTCGAGTATTTATTTTTAAAACAAGTAAGTAGTGAATTCATCTGATGTTTTTTCAAGACTATAAGCACTGGCTAGGTACTTATATTCTTGAACTCTTAATGGCTAAATACTGCGGCTGTCACATTTTAGCATTCGCCGTTTGCAAAATGGAGTCACAGTTTATCTCCCCATTTAGGGCGGTAGGTACTTTTCAAATACCCTACATGGGGAGATTCGCCAGAGCCTCGTTGGTGATTCAGCAGGGTGTACCGCGAGCAGGTGAGGTTGACTTTGGCTCTGCAGGTGTCGGTAGAGCCACTTACACCCCATCGGTGGTCGCTTAAATATAGGTATGCCATAGCTGGAAGTGACTGAGAAGATCAGCAGTCTTCAGAGACGAGAGGGAGATGTAGCTCATGCACCAGGACCTGGAAAATAGAAAACGTTCTGTTAAATATATTTTATAAGTAGCCGACCCCAACATAGTTGGGAAAAGGCTAGGCAGATGATGAACTAGTGCTACCAATTGCTGTGAACAGGGGTGGCCAGTGGTTGGCCCACTAACGGCCGCGAGTAATATGTCGTAGAATCGAACCCAGTCAGGCGCTTTACTTTGTGTAAATTACGACTGTTCTCAAAATGGTGAAGGAAAACATAGTGAGGAAACCGGCATGTCCTAGAACAAAAAAATCGAAGACATGTGACATCTACCAACCCGCACTGAGCACGCCTCAAGTAGCACATGACAGCCGCACAGTGACTTGATTATACAGGAAGAATTCTTAGTCACCGTCCAAATTTTGATATATTAATCTTTGACGAATATCATTGAATACATGTTTTTTCTTTTAGTATCACTCAATACAAAAATATTGAGATATCACATCACAAAGTTATCTATAAAATGTTTATGTTTCTGGACACTGCCGCGCCGTGCGTACGCGCAAGGTGAAGTTACGCGGGCCGGCCCGCCCCGCGCGCCGCCGCAATTCATTGATAACACAATAATACAAAGTTGCAAATTTTTCCTTCATACTTTCACGGGCTTAGGACCGTCCATTAATGACTACTCAAGGCTGTTTTAGTTTTCGAAGACCTCAAAATAAATTGTCATCAAATCATTTTGTTTTGTTTTGTCAAGTTTAGATATTAATATCCATAACGTCTGCGGAGTACCGCTAGCTAATTTAGTAGGACCCTGTATATTTCATTTTGTCTGGAAGTCAGGTAATATCATTTGACGACACGGTTGGCACAGCGGCTGAGCGATCGACTGGTCCGCTGCGTGTCGCGGTTTCGATTCCCGCACGGAACAAATATTTTTATTGCCTACAGGTTCCGGGTCTGGCTGTTTGTGTATGTGAGTTTAAATGTTTGTAAACGCACCCACGATACAGGAGAAAATCCTAGTGTGGGGCAATGTATAATAAAAAAATACTCACCTTCATATTTTGCACTACTGGGCTGCAGATTCTAGCAGCCCGAAGGGGGCTCCAAGGACCATCCCGCGGTGATGACTGAAGACTGGTACAGCAGCCATCTTAGGTGTGTTGGAGAAGCTGCTCGTCCAACCACCTGAAAAGGGTTTACAATGGCATTTGAGAAAAATAAATGACTTCACGCCTGGTTTCGCCGAAAGGTTAGACAGAGTACATTATCTGCCGAGCCCTACTATGTTGGGGTCGGCTTCCAGTCTAACCGGATGCAGCTATTATAAATTACCAGTATTTTACATGGAGCGACTGCCTATCTGACCTCCACAACTCAGTTACCGGATAATACGATACACCTTGGTAAGAATGGTCGTCAGACTTTCGGGCTTCTGACGACCAGTAACGACTGACAAAGATCCACGAATGACAGCCGGGACCAACAGCTTAACGTGCTTTCCGAGGCGCGGAGGAGTCTTGGTATGTAAAGATGGTCACCCATCCACGGACCAACCTCATCGATAAACCCTTGTTTGCCAATTAATGATTAAGTCCTATGTGATAGGGAGCGAGCCTATTGTCAACAACCGGATAATTAAAAATTTACCGATAATATTACGGTTTTTATTTTTTTCATGCGGCAATATTTACACCATTAATATGAAATGAAATTTTACGAAAATTAGACGAAATGCTAATGATCTGCAGGGAATCCAGGAAATGAATAGCTTTTAAAGGTATTGCTTAAACTGGCCTTTTTAGGCTCTCAGATTTGAGAATATTTCTATACTAATAAAGCTGTAAAGTATGTCTGTTTATACGAGCTAAACTCTGGAACTTGGCTTGCAGAAAAATGATTTTATACTTTGAAGGATTTTATGACATATAAAGAAAATGATGTAATTAATTAATGTTGAAATTTCTTAATCTCACTGACATGGCAACACAACGCTTGACTTTTAAATTTGGTTCTTTGCTTTTTCGCATAATTATTTAATTTAATACAATAATTAATTATTCATGACATACATTTTGACATTAATTTACTAATCAATTTATATTATTTTTAAAATCATTATATTTTGTACAACTTTGACATATTTACGCACCATTGTTATGGTAGAATGTGACGGGATTAGAATTACCTTACCACCACTATGTAACCACATTTCTTGAGAATAAATGAATGGTTATGATTATGACTGAACATCACGCTAAAACCCTTAGGAGCTGAGCTAAAACAAAAAACCCCAAAGAACGCTGACCAAAAACGAAGCCATAGCACGGGCAGGCAATGCTATAAGTACTATGCGTGGGTCGGGGGAGGGAGCGAGGGGTTATAAACTTCACGCGGACAGAAGCTATGTAGTTGTATAATAAAAGGGGTGGAGACACAAACAAAACGAATGAAAAGAGGCAAGATAATTTACTGTCTAAACTCCCCTTGATGTTAATATTAATGGCTTTCTGCCCCTAACCGCATCAACAGCCATATTCGAATCTTTTGTCCAACAAGAAGACGCCACACTTTTATTGATCGCCGGACCCCCCACCCCGCACCACGTCTCTCCCCTCCCCTCCTGCCCCATGATTTCCCCGCCCAAAAATAATGATGAATGATTTTTCACTGTGCAGTTCCTGACCGCCGTGAAGCCAGGTGTCGTGAAGAAAGCGGCGCCGTGAGTCACGGCGCGCCTACAGAAAAACACATCGCAATCACTCACACGGGTGCGCGCAACTCACGCGCGCCCGACAGGCTAATAAGCCATTGCAGCGGACCAAACGAAGGGCCCGTATTTACGGGCCACCGCATGGCACTCTGCGGCCGGGGGACAACGCCCCGGCACCGCTCGCCTCACCCCCTTGCGGGGGTGACGCGATCTCCTGAAGACTGTGCAGTTCACCACAGTCAATCATCGTCACGTATACCTATTAAGTATGAGTTCGATTAAATAAATAGTATCTCAATTTACATCGATCACTTTATCATCAAGGGCGATCTATGCCTAAAATAGTCGTCCAGATCGAATTTCGGCCATGACGACTAATCTCAGCAGAGACCAGCCAAAATTATAGTGCACAAATGTGTGCACTATAATATCACAGGTACAATCTCTGTTCCCTCACTCTCGTATTCCGATGGGACGGCAATCCGACACGACCGGAGGGATCGAGCGCAGGGTGTGCGCACCAACCCACGGGGATATCACACCGCGAACATCCAAACTCCGGGCTGTAAGAAACCCAATATAACTTTACCCGACCCGTGAATCGAACACAGGACCCCACGCTAAAAAGAAATACTAAATCACTAACCTTCATATTAGATCCTAGGATATGTTGTACATTAGGGCTGCAGGGCTGCAGTGATCTGGAGGCGACTCGAAGAAGCAAACGTCATGCACGGGACACGGCGACTGGCGCACTGCGTCATCGAACAAAGAGTCTGGTCTAGATATCTAGCTGCACTGCGCAGGTCACGTAGCGAGGGGATCAATACTTCGATGTGAGATATACGATGCGCTTTATTATATCCATGTCTGGCACAACACAAAAATATACCGAAGGTTTACTTCGTAAGTCGCCGATCACAACCTCGGGCGATGCGACTTGTGACGCGGTTTATGTCAAGCGAAACGCACTCGCGATTTTATTCGGTGCCATAACCGGTCGATGGCTACCGGTGGCATCTTCTTTCATTAAAAAGGCCTTGAACCTAAATTGAAAACACGGTTAGCGCAGTAGCTGAGCAATCGGACTGCTGCGCTGCGTGTCGCGGGTTCGATTCCCGCACAGAACAAATATTTGTAAGTCCTACATGTATTTGTTCTGAGTCTGGGTGTTTTTCTATCTATAATATGTATGGATTTACAAAAAAAAATGTATATAAGTAGTTTATCAGCCATCTTGTTACCATAACACAAGCATTAGGTTGCTTAGCTTGGGACTAGATGGCGCTGTGTGAAATGTCCAGGGATATTATTATTATTATTAAATATTAGGAAGCTACCTGTTTTTAGCCAATTTACACTTTACACTGCAAATCCTTAGTTATACACCTACTAACTGCGCCCCGCGGTTTCACCCGCATAAGTTTCGATCCCGTGGGAATATCGGGATAAAAAGTATGTGTTAATCCTGGTTATAAACTATCTGTGTGCCAAATTTTATCCAAATCCGTTCAGTAGTTTTTGCGTGAAAGAGTAACAAACATCCATCCATCCATCCATACAAACTTTCGCGTTTATAATATTACTAGGATAAATTCCTCATGAATCATTCCGTCCTTTGATACAAATCGTATAAAAATCCGTTCGATAGTTTTTATCGCGTTCAGACAGACAGACAAACGCAGCGGGGAGACTTTGTTTTTAACCGACTTCTAAAAAAGGAGGAAGGTCTCAATTCTGATGTTTGTTTTTTTTTTGCGTTTGACAACCGATTTGAAAAATTCTTTTTTTCTTAAAAAGGAATCTTCCCAAACGGTCCCATTGAAATTTTGACAAGATCTGATGATGAGTTTCGGAGACAGACTTCTTAAGTCTCTTATTCTTAAGTCTTCAATAAATGCCAGCAAATCAACGGCTATTGCTGCTATCGTTTATGTATGTATTGTTTACGCAATCACAACATAACGTTACGCCTGTACCCTCTAAAGGGGTACGCAGATGTGTTCAGTATACCACGGTACACCCTCATTTCTGTCAAAGTTGTTATTGGGGTACCTCTAAACTTGTAAGTATATACGAATTTGTGTGGGGTAGGTACAACTAAAAAGTGAAAAATAAAAACTTCTTTACAAAAAAAAAATACAACCGACTTCCAAAAAAAACACTGCACAGAGAAAAATAACTTTAATTTCGGAAGTCGGTGTCAAAAAACGAAAATGCGGAACCAGCGACACCGACTTCCGAAATTAAAGTTATTTTTCTCTTTGTAGTGTTTTTTTTATATAATTGGATTTTAGTTGTGAGAGAGCTTGTTCTCGCTCACAGATAGACGTGGACCTTCTGCAGTGTGTATTACATTGTGGTCGATATTATAATGTGTGTTGGTATGTACATGTGTACGCGGGAGTGCAGGGGAGTGCAGCTGTCTACCCGCACCCTTCACCTCCCCAGGACATGGATTGCTACCCCTGGGGCCCTTGCAGCCTTTCATGCATTTAGCTGGTAATTTATGTAGGTACAGTTACAAGCATAAAATACTTTCGCAAATACAAAAGCGATTTTTTCGTGAAAGAACGATCGCAACTTGGAGGAAAAGACTTTTTATAATAGTCTCATCATCTTTGCAGTTTATTTATTTAAACTTTTCGCGCAAAAAGGTACAAAGGCGGATTTAATGCCTTAGGCATTCTCTACCAGTCAACCAAGGGTGGTGAAGAGATTAGATGGTAGATGCTTTGGTTGAGAGGGTCAATGATAACAAAAATCTCTTAAAACTAGGTACACAAATACATAAATAGGTTATATACACATAAATATTAGTACTATAATATATGTCGGAGTCATTCGTTTGACTATTCGGAACGCTAGCGCCATCTCGTGGCGCTAGACAGATTCTAGCCTGAGTTCATGGAGGGGCACGAGAGCGACAGCTACAAGAACGGGGTGAGCAGAGCTCTCGAGATGATCGAAACATTGGACATCGTACGAACAACATGTGTTTAGAAACTGTCAGTGTTCCGTATCGTTAGTTGTGTGATTCGCTAGTGTGACTAACTTGTTTGTGAATTGTAATCTGATTTGACCTGCAAACCGTTTTTCTATTGTGCTATAACCAACACTACCCGTAGTGCGCCCACAGTAATTAAAATATGCCTGATGTTAACGAGAGACAGACATACCTTTTCCGTCATATATATACAAAATCAAGGGAGAGAGGTGTTGAGATGACTCTACGCTATTTTTTTTTTAAATAAGTCAGTCATTCAGTTCAGTTTCACTTTTCAGTCTTCAAAACTTTGTTAAGTTATTGCTTACACTTGCGCGAAGGTTACAAGCATAGTATAATTAACTTACAGATAAATAGATGACGTAAAATAAGATAGCGGTAGCAATATAGTCATGCGCCTGGTCGGCTTCCAGTATATAATAATAATAATAATATCCTTGGACAGTATAACAATGCAGCCAATATTTTACATGGAGCGACTGCCTATCTGACCTCACTACCCAGTTACTGGTTAATGCAATACCCCTTGGTAAGACTGGTTGTCAGATTTTCGGGCTACTGACGACCCGTAACGACTGTCAAACATCCACGAATGACAGCCGGGACCAACTGCTTAACTTGCTTTCTGAGGCACGGAAGGGTCTTTTATCAATTCCCACCACGACTGCGGAGTTTCTCTAGCTAATTTAATTTGACCCTGTATAAATTATTTAGAGGGAAATCGCTTTTGAATCTTGCGTGACTCTAAGGTATTTATGCACGTGTCTGTACCAATCATCTGCCTAGCCTTTTCCCAATTATGTTGGGGTCGGCTTCCAGTCTAACTGGATGCAGCTGAATACCAGTATTTTACATGGAACGACTGCCTATCTGACCTCCACAACCCAGTTACTGGGTAATACGATACCCCTTGGTAAGACTGGTTGTCAGATTTTCGGGCTTCTGACTACCCGTAACGACTGTCAAAGATCCACGAATGACAGCCGGGACCAACGGCTTAACGTGCTTCCCGAGGCACGGAGGGGTCTTGGTATGTAAAGATGGTCACCCATCCACAGACCAACCGCGGCAAGCGTAGCTTAACCTGACCGATCGACCTGTGCGGCTGTTATTATTTAGCCACGGGACCCTCGTGACTGTACCAATGCCTAAATATAATTTACAAAGCTGAGTACAACACTCAGATTATAATATTAGTTACACATACATGGCTATGTGTAACTAAATATGTTGGCTGTTTGTGTATGTGAGTTTAAATGTTTGTAAACGCACCCGCGATACAGAAGTAATTTTTAGTGTGGGGCAACGTTTTATGAAGAAAAAAATGGGTGTGTGCGCGAAATTGATACTTAATCGAATAAATTTACGTAATCTTATTCCACAAGTCACCCGCGAATTCTACCGCCTACGAACTAGCTACGGCGTAGCGGCGTAGCTCGCCATGCTACGCCGTAGGCCCTACGCCTTTAGAAAAGTAGGTGCTTTCATGTATAACAAAATCACTACCATTTATTTTTAACCAACGTCAAAAAAGGAGGAGGTTCTCAATTTGGATGTTTTTTTTAAAAACGATTATTTAATGGTGATGCCGGAACTTGTTCAAAAACCTACGGGCTAATTAAATCATTCTAGCTTCTGCCCGGGAGAATTACCGGGCAGAAGGTAGTCTGATTTAAAATTCTGATCCCCCAACCAACACCATCGCATCGCATCGCCTGTCCACTATCTTCCAGTATAAATTATCTAAGTGGTGATAGGTTCGTCCGAAGTCACAGCATTTTTGCTGAGCAACGACCTATTCTTGCACAGATGCGACGCACGGCTTAATTGTTGTTTGTTTTGTTACAAAAGTAGTTATACTAGTTATTTCGCCACTCTGCAATTGGCATTTTTGTTATGATTGTTATTGTTTTGTGGCCATCTGCCAATATCGTCTTGTCAATGTTAAGTAATGTGAGTTGTCATTGGTACCTGGCCTTGACATCAAGCAATAGACAAGAGTGTCAACATTTTTTTATGACTGAGTACGAGTTTTTTGACTATGTGTATCTTATGTCTTTTTATTTTTTACTATTATTATTTTTTTAAATTGTAATTGTGCGTTTTGTTTGTGCAGAATAAAATATTTTTCTTTCTTCTTTCTAAGTGTGGGTGAAAACCGCATCACAACCCATTGTGAAGCTTAGAAAAACTAAACGGTCACACCGACAGGCACGAAACGTGACTATGTTTTGTACTAAGTATGTAGGTTTAGTCCAGAATAAGATATTAAAAAAAAAACAACCGACTTCCAAAAACGACACTACAAAGTGAAAAATAACTTTAATTTCGGAAGTCGGTGTCGTTGGGTTCGCATTTTCGTTGTTTGCCACCGACTAACAAAAAATCAATCGACTTCCAAAAACCGACTTCCAAAAACAACACTACAAAGTGAAAAATAACTTTAATTTCGGAAGTCGGTGTCGTTGGGTTCGCATTTTCGTTGTTTGCCACCGACTTCCGAAATTAAAGTTATTTTTCACTTTGTAGTGTCGTTTTTGGAAGTCGGCTGTTTTTTTTTTGCAAAAAAGTTTTTATTTTTCACTTTTAAGTTGTAATTTTTACCAGTAATTTTGGTTTAAAAACCAAACTACTGAACCGTTTTTGATGAAATTTCTATGGAACCATTTGGGAAGTATAAAAAAATAATTTTTCAAATCGGTTGGCAAGCGACGGAGTTATGCGCGAACAAACATAAAAAAAAATACAAACATCCGAATTAAGAACCTCCTCCTTTTTTAGAAGTAGGTTAAAAAAAGAAATTACAATTTATTATACTTAGGGCTGATTTTTCAATCTACCGACAATTTTTATTCGTGGAATAAAATTGACGTCTGAAAGTTATTGTATGGAAGAACTTTCAACAATTCAAAATATTATTCCTCCGATAAACTTATCTGGCGTTGGACAAAGCAGCCCTTAATATTATAAATTCGAAAGTACTAACTCTGACTGTACTGAACAGATTTAAATAAAATTATTATCTATTGCTATTTGGCTATTGTTATTGTTTGTGTTTTTTTTTGGAACGAAGTTCCCTATCGCGCGTTGCGAAAGGGGGCTAGACGGAAAAAATTAAGACCAAAAGTTGGGACGACACTTTTTGTTATACAGTAAAAGGTCTTTATTCGCGGGGTATATGTTCCATAAATATGCCGCGAATACAGAAACCGTGAATACGGAATGGCAATTTATATGGGATTATACGTTCCTCGGTGACAAAATTTCTTGCTTGACTTTATTAATTGAGTAATAAGGTTGCTTTCATTCTGTTTGTTTACATTCTCAAAAACACCGATCGCGGCGAAAGTCCGAACCAACACAGCGGCGATATCATTTAACAACATACTTTAGGCAAGTGTTTTAATAAGGTCTATTTTACTTTTTTAGTAGTCCATTTGACGGCGTTTACAAAGGATATTGGGTTGGATACCTATTGGAATGCTTTTTATCATTATGTATGAAAAAAAGCGATCCGCGAATAAAGAAATCTTTAGCCGCGAATATAGGAATTGAGTCGCATTTTTTTAATCCGCGAATAGTGAAAACGCGAATGAAGGAAGCGCGAATAAGGAGCTTTTACTGTAGTTGTAAGCCGTGCGGCGGCGTGCGCGTGTTTCTCTGTCTCTCTCTCTCTCTCTCTTATAGAAAGCAAGCCAGTTATACTTCGCTCCATCCGGGTATCCCTTGACACCTCTCAAGTTTTTTGTATTAAATTACAATTTATACATTTTATAACTATACTGCCGTAGTGACATCTATCTTATTTCATGGGAACTACGCAACCAGCCGCCAACCAGCGTGGCTGTGTTCCGATTTGAAGAGTATGAGTTCCGGTGTCAGTACAGGTACATCAGACGTTGTAGTTTTCAGTTTTCTGCAATACCAAAGGCGTTGCAATATGCAACGCATAATGCGACGCCTCTGGTGTTGCATAAACCCGATAGATGGCGGTGATGACTTAACATCATAAGGGCCGTTGGCTTTTCTGCCATAGTGCCATCACATCATCATCGAAGTAAATAATGCTATGCTTAAGGTCCATAATTGGTTTACTGTAAATAATTTAGTATTAAATGAGAAAAAAACTAAATGCATTAGATTCGCTTTACCGAATGTTAGAAGTAGTGAATGTCACGTTGTATTGAATAGGGAGATACTTGAATTCGTCGAAAGTACGGTTTTCTTGGGTATCACGCTTGACTCAAAGCTGCAGTGGGGTCCTCACCTAACATCACTTGCAGGGCGGCTAAGTTCAGCCGCTTACGCTGTCTGGAAAATCCGTCAATTAACAGACGTGGAAACCGCAAGACTGGTCTATTTTAGTTACTTCCATAGCATCATGTCTTACGGTATTTTGCTGTGGGGACGGGCTGCAGATATTGATTCTATCTTCATTCTGCAAAAGAGGGCTGTCAGAGCCATCTACAATCTCAGCAGACGCGAAACACTAAGGCAACTGTTTAAAAAAATTAACATCATGACGGTTCCTTGTCAATATATATACGAAAACATTATGTACGTTCGAAAACATCTACATCTTTTTAGTAAGATAAGTGACAGGCATAACTTTAACACTAGGAATAGGAACAAACTAGATCAACCGAGCTTCAGATTGTCTAAAGTAAAAACTTCTTTTATGGGGTACTGTGTAAAATTTTATAATAAAATACCACTCGATATTCTTCAACTAAATGAGAAGAAATTTAAAACATGCATTAAACGCACACTATGTAGACAAGCATATTATAAGTTGGACGAGTATATAGTAGATAAAAATGCTTGGCTTAATGCTGGTCCTGCTCCACAGGCAGTTGGGCTTACAAGTTAATAATAATAATATAATAATAATAGTTGATCACAATTTCAATATTTGGAAGAGATGCTTCCCCTTTTTGTTTTTTTTTTTAGTGTTTATTTTATTTAATCAGGATTAATTTTTAATAGTTCAGTATTAAATACCTCTTCATGATTGGTAGTAATTTTTTTTTCTCTCATCTCTTTATTAAATTGCAAACTATAGTTTTGTATAATTTAGAAGCATTTTTGAAAATTTTGTAAATGTAAGAACCATGGATCCGTTTTTTATGATATTTTGATGTTGACTTGAAAGAGCATGGCAGTTGAGAATATGTCATGCTCACTTAAATGTCTCACTGGTGGTGGCGCGTGTGTTGGATCATTCGGTTCCCTACGAAATGGTTGAGCTGGGTGGTGCTGATCCACGCGTCATGTTCGTGAACGGGCGCCATCTGTTGAGACTGGTCATCTCTTAACTGCCAGGGCTTATTTTTAATTTTATATTTTTAATTTTATATTTTAATTTGTTTCTTTACATTGTTCTCACATATAGAAGCAATAAGAATAATGTAACCAGGATTTTGTAAAAATGTCTTGATTTAAAAGAGTGTCCGTGGAGTTTCTTGCCCGTTCTTCTCCATAGAGATCTACGCTTTGGAATGGGCAACTAGCTTCAACTTTCTGACTAACTGACCGACTATTTAATTTTGACAATTCAAAAGTGCCTGTAAATGGTTTAATTGAAATAAATGATTTGAGTTTGAGTTTGAGTTTGAATCATCAGCCTACAGCAGTCCACTGCTGGACATAGGCCTCTCCAATTGCGCCATTCAGCTCGATTCTCGGCAACTCTCATCCAGCTGCTACCAGCCACTCTGCGAAGATCGTCGCTCCACCTAGCCTGAGGGCGTCCTACCTTACGTTTGCCGATTCGCATGCCCCCGCATAGGTGGCAAATACCACTTACAGCGACAAAAGTGTATAGCGGCTACAAATAAGGTTCAAAATAGCGATGTGTTTGATGATAGTTGAATCGAAAAAAACACCAAAATAAAAGTAATTTTGCAGTTTTAATTACATTAGAAATTAAATAAGAGCAGTATCGGTTCCGACTCACGTGTTGTAGGTCTTAGGTTCGAAGTTCGAACGCAAGCACGCGCTTTACTTTGTGTAAGTTATTTCATCACCACTGCTCTCAAAACGATGAAGGAAAACATCGTGAGGAAACTATGCCGGTTTCCTCACGATGTTTTCCTTCACCGTCCTAGAACCAAAAATTAGTGAACACATGTGAAATCCAGGAACAACGCATTTTTTTTTTGTACGAAGTTCCTTATCGCGCTTTGCGAAAGGAGGATAGACGGAAAAAATTAAGACCAAAAGTTGGAACGACACTTTTTGCTATAGGTAGTTGTAAGCCGTGCGGCGTGCGCGTGTTTCTCTGTCTGTCTCTCTCTCTCTCTTTGAACTTCGTTCCATCCGGGTGTCCCTTGACACCTCTCAAGTTTTTTTATAAAAACGTTGCCCCACACTAGGAATTACTCCTGTATCGTGGGTGCGTTTATAAACATTTAAACTCACATACACAAACAGCCAGACCCGGAACAACTACCTGTAGGCAATACAAATATTTGTTCCGTGTGGGAATCGAACCCGCGACACGCAGTGCAGTAGTCGATCGCTCAGCCACTTCGCTAACCGTGTCGTCCAAAATCGCATTCGGTGCGTGGTGAATTACGGCCCACTCCCTCTCACAGAGACGAGGCTTGTGTCCCAGCAGTGGGAACATTATAGGTTGATTATTATAATTATTATTAATCCAATTAGAAAATAAATGTTCGGTTCAGTGGAATAACTTTTAGGTTTTACCTTAGTTGATTGAATTCCCTTTATTGGAACGAAGTTCCTTATCGCGCGTTGCGAAAGGGGGCTAGACGGAAAAAATTAAGACCAAAAGTTGGAACGACCCTTTTTGCTAAGTTGTAAGCCGTGTGGCGTGCGCGTGTTTCTCTGTCTCTCTCTTATAGAAAGCAAGCCAGTTATACTTCGTTCCATCCAGGGGGCCTACTCCGAAGTGCAAAGTGCGAATGTTCGGATCGGACCGACACATGGCCGAACCGAATATTATTGAAAAATGCGAAAAAAGTTTGGATCGGCTCAGTTGGGTCAGGACCATAGTCAATATTCGAAAGAGTGTAGGAGTGTAGGATCCGATCCTACACTCCTACGAACCAAATAGTAACTTCGTAGCAGGAAACGGCCGAACATTCGGCCGATACTACTTCGGAGTAGACCCCCAGGTGTCCCTTGACACCTCTCAAGATTTTTTTTTTCACAAATATTTTTTTGAGCTCTGTTTTACGATTCTTTTATCATGATACTATTTTATTTTTATGAAATATTTTTTAATTATAAAAATCTTGGAATATTTAACAATACAAATCATCATCATCTGCCTAGCCTTTTCCCAACTATGTTGGGGTCGGCTTCCAGTCTAACCGTATGCAGCTGAATACCAGTGTTTTACATGGAGCGACTGCCTATCTGACCTCCACAACCCAGTTACTGGGTAATACGATACCCCTTGGTAAGACTGGTTGTCAGACTTTCGGGCTTCTGACTACCCGTAACGACTGTCAAAGATCCACGAATGACAGCCGAGGCACGGAGGCACGTGCTTTCCGAGGCACGGAGGGCTCTCGGTATGTAAAGATGGTCACCCATCCACAGACCAACCGCAGCAAGCGTAGCTTAACCTGACCGATCGACCTGTGCGGCTGTTATTATTTAGCCACGGGCCCCTCTCCTGTCTTTGTTGTCACATAGTCGCGTAACAACAAGTAAACCTTCGGTACGTCTGATGTTTTGTGTCCCACTTACTTCAACACAACAAAATTGCATCGTATACCTCACATCGAACCATTGATCAGGGTTGTGTGACCTGCGCACTGCAGCTAGTTTTGTTTTAGACCACCTAGCTATGCCTTCGTGCCCCCTGTAATCCACAGTGCGCCTTCCGTCGTCTCTCGTGCATGACGCATCGGTACTTAAAGGTGCTGCCGGGACGCCAGGCACTGTAGAACTTCAGGACCGCATCTCCCAGGATTGGAAACTCAGGTAAGTGAATCAGTGCGTCTTTGAGACGGATGGAGGAGGAGTGTTTTGTGAAAAAACGACACTACAAAGTGAAAAATAACTTTAATTTCGGAAGTCGGTGTCGTTGAGTTCGCATTTTCGTTGTTTGCCACCGACTTCCGAAATTAAAGTTATTTTTCACTTTGTAGTGTCGTTTTTTGTAAGCCGGTTGTTTCTTTTTTTCAAAAAAGTTTTTATTTTTCACTTTTTAGCTGTAGGTACAGCTAGCAGCCCACACAAATTCGTATATACTTACAAGATTAGAGGTACCTACCCCAATAACAACTTTGACAGAAATGAGGGTGTACCGTGGTATACTCAACACATCTGCGTACCCCTTTAGAGCGTACAGGCGTGACGTTATGTTGTGTGATTGCGTAAACAATACATACTTAAGCGATAGCAATAGCCGTTGATTTGCTGGCATTTATTGAAGAGTTCCGTTGTCTGTCTCCGAAACTTGTCATCAGATCTTGTCGAAATTTCTATGGGACCATTTGGGAAGTATACCCTTTCCAACAAAAAAAGATTTTTTCAAATCGGTTGGCAAGCGACGGAGTTATGAGCGAACAAACATATTTTTTTTTTTTTAATACAAACATCCGAATTGTGAACCTCCTCCTTTTTTAGAAGTCGGTTAAAATGTGTCATTGCGGGAGCTGGGGAGGCGGCAAGAGAGGGGGTACCTACAGGGAAGTTACGCAGGGTGGGGGGTGCGGGGATGAAGATGTAGGAATAGTCCGACAAACGATAACAAACAAACATAATAATGTTTATTATTAAAATCTAAAAATCTTTTTTTAATCCCGTCTTCAAAGATGTCAAACGATGTTTCCTGGCGTTGTAACACAGTTTACATTCATATACTCACGCCATTCTCATGGGAGTAGGCAGAAACTACTCCTTTTGCTGAGTTAACGTTCATCAGGAGGCCAATTCCCGTTGTAGCGGTATCTACAACGCCACATGCGAACAACGCCTCATACTGACGTCACGGAAATCCTGCATCTCGCAAGCAGAGTTTACCGCGCAATTAGCATAGAGACAATTTCCCAACATCAATCGTTGGGCAATTGCCCGCCAGACACGACACCCGTCTGGTCGGAGGATCCTCCCTTTTCTATGGAGGTTGAGTGAACTTTACACCCTGTTCCTCATGCCTCTAAACCGTAATTAAAAACGTTCAAAATCTAGTCGCAGTCTTATCTCAGCGACCATCAATGTCAAAAACTGGTCAAAAATGTAGGAAAATGAGAGGGTAGCGGTATCTACAACGCCACATGCGAACGTCATATTGATGTCACGCAAATCCTGCATCTCGCAAGCAGAGTTTACCGCGCAATTAGCATACATACAAACTTCCCGACATCAATCGTCGGGCAGTTGCCCGCCAGACTTAACACCCGCCTGTTTGGAGGATCCTCCCTTTTCTATGGAGGATGAGTGAACTTTACACCCTGTTCCTCATACCTCTAAAAGAGGTATTTTTGATTAGATTATAACTGAGAACAGACTGTGAACGTTCTTAAAATTATAAGAATTGCCCCTCTGGTCATTTCTATTTTACAATCTTCTAAAATATTTTTCACAATGTTTTCAGGTCGCTGTCGTGTCTGAAAGCTACTGATAAGAAGACCTCGGTCCTCCGAGTCGGTGCTTTATACACCAACGTTCTGCGTAACCGGAGATCAGGATGAAGGTTAGTATTTAAGTAATTTCTACAAACCGCCTTCATCTAAAATCTTTGTTGAAAGGCAGTTTAAGTATTTTATGCGGCCAACCCAAATTTCATTTCTTTGGTATTGTCCGCGAATCGCTGAACTCGTTAAGTTCTCAATCAGCCTATCACAGTCCACTGCTGGACATATATGTCTCTTCCAGGCTTCGCCACAACACCCTGTCCTCCGCCTTCCGCATCCAGTCTGTCCCAGCCACCTCCTTGGTCGTCAGTCCATCTAGCTGGACGCACGCAACGCTAACTTTTTATTAACATAACATTATTTCTCATTACAGTTCCTCGGAGCAGATGTGTTCCTCTCCTCATCAGCACCACCCCAAGACGAAGATGATGACATCACGAAGGGGGCCTTGCCGTTCCCTTGGGCTCAAGTAATAAGGCCGAGGAACTAATGGAGTCATCAATTTCATCTAATTTAATTTGAAAACACTTATTTTTAGCCACGTACAGACATGCGTGACTGCTACCAACGCCGGAATCTGTCCACCGGCCAACTTGCTCTCACAGAGAGGAAATCTGTGTCCAAGCAGTGGTAACGTTACCTATAGGCAGATTATTCATCAACAGCTGTGAGTGGTTTGCCGCGCATGCCTCAGGCTGTGTGTATGTCATCATCTGCCTAGCCTTTTCCCAACTATGTTGGGGTCGGCTTCCAGTCTAACCGGATGCAGCTGAATACCAGTATTTTACATGGAGCGACTGCCTATCTGACCTCCACAACCCAGTTACTGGGTAATACGATACCCCTTGGTAAGACTGGTTGTCAGACTTTCGGGCTTCTGACTAGCCGTAACGACTGTCAAAGATCCACGAATGACAGCCGGGACCAACGGCTTAACGTGCTTTCCGAGACACGGAGGGGTCTCGGTATTTAAAGATGGTCACCCATCCACAGACCAACCGCGGCAAGCGTAGCTTAACCTGACCGATCGACCTGTGCGGCTGTTATTATTTAGCCACGTGTGTATGTGTGTGTGTATTATTCGGCGATGAGGGATGTGGTGATTCGTTGAGCCTGAGAGATACGTGGTAATGTCATTCGTAGGATATGCCTCGCAAGTCAGAATAGTGGTGGCCCAGATGTAACGGCTGCGATTTATGAGTTGTAGGTCGTAGGTTCGAACCCAGACGGCCCTTTACTTTGTGTAAAGGATTCCATCATCACTGCTCTCAAAACGGTGAAGCAGAACTCAAACTCAACGCATTTATTTCAAATAAACCTATTACAGCCACTTTTGGATGGTCACGCCGATCAATCAGAAAGATGAAAACATCGTCAGGAAACCGACAAAATGAAAATCAAAAGTCATTTATTAACCGACTTCTAAAAAAGGAGGAGGTTCTCAATTCGGACGTTTGTATTTTTTTTTTTTTTTTTGTTCGCGCATAACTCCGTCGCTTGCCAACCGATTTGAAAAATTATTTTTTTGTTGGAAAGGGTATACTTCCTAAATGGTTCCATCGAAATTTCATCAAAAACGGTTCAGTAGTTTGGTTTTTAAACCTGAAAAATAACTTTAATTTCGGAAGTCGGTGGCAAACAACGAAAATGCGAACCCAACGACACCGATTTCCGAAATTAAAGTTATTTTTCACTTTGTAGTGTCGTTTTTGGAAGTCGGTTGTTTTTTTTTTTGAAAAAATGTTTTTTTCAAACTAGGCTCGACATGTCCTAGAACCAAAAATTTGAAAACATGTGACATCTACCAACCCGCACTGTGCCCGCGTGGGGGGTTAAAGCCCCACAGAGAGGAAGCCTGTGTCCTAGCAGTGGGAACATAATATGCTGATTATGCCTCGCGAGTCTGTACGTGGCTTTTTTATCTGTATTCTTTCTTTCTTAAATGATTTTGACGATTGCTTGTATCCTTACAAACTTTGTTTTATTTGGAGTGTATTTTACAATGTTTTTTTTAGTATATTAAAAAGTTTTGAAGTTAGTTGTAGGTAGTAGAGCTCTGTATGTGCAGAGCTCGTCCGGGGGAGTACTACCTCCATGCCTGTTTCTGCCGCCTGCAGCCTGGCTGTGTCCCGGTTTGAAGGGTATGGAGCCGGCGTAGTTACAGGCACATGAGGCATTCCAGCTTTGTCTCTGGGATGGCAACGCGTCTGCGATGCTTCTGGTATTGCAGGTGCCACAGGCAGGTGACCATGTACCATCAGGTGGACTGCCGACTTGTTTGCCGACGATCAGCATAAGGAACTAGATAATAAACCTTAGGTTAAGGATTGTGTTTTGTTTTATTTCGTAAAACCTCAACACTGCTTCCTTTTGAAGGTTCTGTAGTCAGCAAGGAACCTTATTCGCCATTTCCGTCCGTCTATCTGTCTGTCTTTTTTTTTTGGTTCGGCAGGAGTGGGATATCCTCATGGACGCCCAGACTGCCTCACTAATGAGCCAGTCTGGGCAGTGCCGGACTCTTACCGGCTAAAACCCACTCCTGCCCTTGAACGAAGTTCCTTATCGCGCGTTGCGAAAGGGGGCTAGACGGAAAAAATTAAGACCAAAAGTTGGAACGTCACTTTTTGCTATAGTTGTAAGCCGTGCGGCGTGCGCGTGTTTCTCTGTCTCTCTCTCTTTCTCTCTCTCTCGTATAGAAAGCAAGCCAGTTATACTTCGTTCCATCCGGGTGTCCCTTGACACCTCCCAAGTTTTTTTTTTTTATGTTGCCCCACTCTAGGAATTTCTCCTGTGTCGTGGGTGCGTTTATAAACATTTAAACTCACATACACAAACAGCCAGACCCGGAACAACTACTTGTAGGCCATACAAATATTTGTTCCGTGCGGGAATCGAACCCGCGACATGCAGCGCAGCCACTGTGCCAACCGTGCCGTCAGACAAACTGTCAAGATTCTCCGTAAAAACATGACGTCTTCGTGAACATTAAAATAAATTGTCTTCGTATAAGTAAACATTGGCTTTTTGTTCATTTATTCGTCAGATGTGGTACTGTCACATAATTTTTGTCCTACTAGCAGTGCCCCGCGGTTTCACCAGCTTATCTTTCGATCCCGTGGGAATAACAAGTAGTATATGTGTTAATCCTGGTTATAAACTATCTGTATGCCAAATTTCACCCTTTGTTCAGGAGTTTTTGCGTGAAAGAGTAACAAATATCCATTCATCCATCCATCCATCCAAACTTGTCAAAAATGTAGGGAAATTAGAAAGAAAGAAAGAAAAAAAGTTTATTTGGACACAGTTCGTGAAACACAAAATATAAAATCAATAAAATAAAAAATAATGTTTCAGACAACAATAGTGTGTGCCTCACGGCTGCGCCAAAAAGGTTCATTTCAGCATTAATGCCAGACAGATGCTGTGTGACGCTGGTTTTCTAATGAACCTTTAGGGAAAAGTTACAGTCAGATCTCAGTCTCAATCTGTTAAAAATTAAAGGTATTTTTAACAGATTGAGACTGAGATCAGACTGTGAATGCTCTTAACATAAAATTACGAGAATAGCCCCTCTGGATTCGGAACAATTAATATAAAGACCCTGACCCTGACACCGAATCAAACGAAGCACAATTATGGAACAAACACACACACTATAACACACGCACACCACACAAACATTACACATGCACACGTACCATACCATACCTGAAATCACCTCTCTTGTCTCCAATCTGGAATTCCCACATAAAAGTAAAATAAAGGTAGATGGTACACCACAGACTACCTGCAGTATTGTCTGACCTTCCTCTCTAAATCCATCCAAAGGTTGTCTACCCTTAACAACCCACAAGTGTCTCGCGGACACAATTTTTGGTTCATTTACTCATAAAAAGTTAAGTATTTATTTCTACGAAAAACCACTTTATCTATTCTATCTGCAAGGTTTCAAGATTCTAAATCTGTAATAATAATGTTTATAATATGAATCGTATAGCATTTATGAACAATAAATTTATGAAGGATAAAAGGGTAGATGGCGCTTATTGAATAAACATCACCTTAAACGACCTCTTGTTAATTTAATCAGTAATAATAGTTTTTATTGTGTATAAATAATAATTCAAGATTTATAGTGACAACCAACAGTCAAATTAACTGTACCAGTGTTATCCAAAGTGTTTGTGTGGTAATCAAAGCAAAATCAGTGCTTTACAAACAATCAACTCGGAGACCAATTATGGTAAAATTACGATAACCTGTGTGATAATTTGCGTAGGCTTGAACTCACAGTGCTCGGATCAATAACAGTTTAAAGTATTTTGAGGAAATATTCGAACTATTCATCAATTTGAACATTTCAATACATCGCAATTCGTTTTTTATTCAAAAAAATCGGTAACAACGCCATCTATCAAAACTGTGTAGTACTTACTACCATCAAGTATTGATAACGATCGTAGTACAAGATCGAATAAACAATTTATATAGAAAACTTGATACATAAGTCAAATCGGACAAAAAATGGAGTTTCAAAACATTACACTTCGGAAAAACAAAACTACTGCGAATGAATCACTGAACCTTTCATTCATATCCACCACCTCTGATTATTTGGCCAAAAGTATGCCAGATATTTCGGCAGGGCATTTATATAATGAAGACACAGAATGTTACAAAGAACAAATTAAAAAGTTACAGGAACAGCTCGAAATTGCGAACGCCGAAATAGACAATTTAATATTGGAAAATAACACTCTTAAGCGCCAAATACAAGAACAGGATTGTAAAATCACTCAATTCAAACAAATATGTACAAATTCTCCGTATACTGCGAATAGAACGAAGTCCACGAATAAAATTAACAAAAGAAGAAAGCTACACAATACTGAAACACTAAATGCAAGTTGTGGTGATCTGGGTATTTTCGTAGATAATGACTACGAAAGAAACATAGATGGCGCAGCAGGAACAAACAACTTAAAAAATCCTGAGCATCAAAATATTTGTTTGACAAAGGGGCTACAAGACAGAACATTAACCGATAGTTTTACAAACAACAACTACATAAACTCGGAGGAAAAAAATATTAATTTGACAAAGTTGCTGCAAAACGGAACTTCTAACAATAACAACAACTTAGCAAGAGCGCCACAAGATTGCATGCCATCAACAACACCAAAAAGTGAGTTATACAATTTGGATTGTTCAAATGAAACCAAAACACGCCCTCGTATTTATATTGCAAGTGGAAAACAGTTGTCAGGATTAGCACTGAATTAGTGCATTCTAGAAACGACACTAAATACGAAAATTATGATGTATTCTCGATTATAAAGTCAAATGCTACTACAAGTGAATTACTAACCGACACCAATAAACTACATGATAATGAATGCAACTATTTGGTTCTATGTATTGGCGAATATGACAAAAACCCGAATAAATTATTGTATGATTTGGTAGGAACTTTAAAAACCTTTAAGAAGACAAATGTTTTAATTATAAATGTATTGAAAAATAGATATCTAAATGAAATCATGTTAAATAATATGTTAAAAAATATTAGCCATCATTTTGATAACTGTACTTTCTTGGACATTGGAAATGATTATTTTTATTATAATAAAAAACATTATTTATTAAAAGTTTGTAGCGAGATAAATATTCTAATGGACACTAGGTATTATAATAAACATTTCTTGAATATTCTAAGGAGGCCGAATTACAGTGAGGGTTCGTTTAGGGGGTCGGCGGGAGTGACAAATTTGCCAAAAATTGGTACTATACCATATTATTTCCCACCAAGGCCAAAAACTGTTGCTGCTAATGTAACGATACAAAACACTGAGCCTGCCATGTTTTTTCTGTGATGCAACTGTAAATGACAAAATTATCAATACTACCCTCCTACATCAAAATATTGCAGGATTGTTAAACAAATTAGAGCAAATAGAGGTATGTTTAGATGAATTCAGAATGAATAAAAATCCTATACGTATATTATGTTTTTCTGAGACTTTTGTTAAATTTGGTGATGAAAGCAACATACGTCTGCATAATTTTGACTTAGGTAGTTTCTATTCGAGGAAAAAACAGAAGCGAGGGGGCGTTTGTATTTTGTTAGACAGATCATTAGATTTTAAGAAACTACCTATATGTAACACATTATCATGTGAAAAAGTCTTTGAATGCTGTGGCGTGGATATTCCTTCAATGCAATGTATAATTATTTGCATTTACAGAATACCTAACGCTAATATTTCAATATTTTTTGAGAAACTGGAATTACTGATGCACAAACTGGACTATAAGAATAATAAAAGAATTATTATTGCCGGAGATCTTAACATTAACACTTTGAAAAGTAACGAAATTTCATGTAGACTAAACGATTTTCTATTATGTCATAAATTGATATCGCACATTAGTGAACCCACTCGACTGCAAACATGTATAGATCATATTATAAGCAATATACCACAATCAATTGGTGTAGTGCATTCCCTTTACTTGTCTGATCACAATACAGGGCAAAGTCTAGTGTTTCCATCCAAATATAAGAAACCCCAACCAAAGTACGCTTATTTAATGAAGAAAGACTATTGCGAAGAAAATATACTTAAGTTTAAAAGTTGTCTCTCCAGCTTATCTTGGTATGAAATATTGAACGAAGTGGACTGCAATAGTGCCTATGATATGTTTCATGAAACTTTTGGAATGTTTTATGATTTATGTTTTCCACTGCATAAAGTTAAAATCAAATTAAATACTACTTCTCCAAGATGGATTACAAAAGGGATAAAAATATCTACTTACACAAAAAGAAAACTTAGATACTTATACTACAAGGATAATAATAATAACACTAAATCAAATTACATACGAAATAATAAACTACTTAGAAAATGTATAACGAATTCTAGAAAAAATATAAATAATCGGTATATTACAAAGTCTACTAACAAATGTAAAGCAGCATGGGATATAATAGGTGATAAGTTAGATAATATCAAAAAACATCAGGAGATAAATTATTTACATTACGAAGACCAAATTATACAAGACCCAACAGACATAGCAAATACATTTAATGATTTCTATATTTCCAAAACAAATAAAACAAACTACACTACTCCAAATTACAAACTAATTGACTCTTTAAATTCATCTATCTTTTTGTTACCGTGCGATGAAGCAGAAATCATTAAAACTATAAAATCGTTAAGGGGCACTAATGCGGTTGGCTATGACAATGTATCAACAAACGTTATTAAAAGAACTAGTAATGAGCTCGCTGTGATATTATGCCATATTATAAATCTATCGTTTTGTCAAGGTGCGTTTCCTAGTAAACTAAAGGTATCTATTGTCAAACCAATGCATAAGAAGGATGATAAAGAAGTGGTTAATAATTACCGACCTATCACACTGATCCCAGTGTTTTCAAAAATATTTGAAAAAATAATGCATCACCGTATTACATTATTTTTAAATAAACACAACATTCTGACAAAGGAACAAAACGGGTTTCAAAAAAACAAGTCAACTACGCTTGCAGCGTTTTCCTTAGTCAAAAATATAACAGAACTATTAGATAAAAGGAAGCGTGCAGTATCAATATTCTTTGACATGTCAAGTGCGTTTGATTTTGTAGATCACAAAATTCTTTTGCAAAAATGTGACCTTTATGGCATTCGAGGAAATGCACTTCAGTGGCTTGAGAGTTATCTGAGTGACCGCACGCAGTGTGTAGAAATTACTCGTATGGATAGGAAAGAAATGGTTACCTCTTACAAGTCAAGGTTTGCTGTTAATGCGTTCGGAGTTCCACAAGGAAGTGTCCTGGGACCACTCCTTTTCCTTATTTATATTAATGATATTATTAAGATAACGAACCATAAATGTACATTGTTTGCTGATGACATATCCGTAGTTGTGCCTTACGACGGCTTGAATAATTTGGAAATTGTAAAAACCATTGACGGTATAACTGAATGGTTAGAACAGAACAACCTCAGTGTTAATATCAACAAAACAAAAATTCTACAGTTTAGAAATTATAATACTGTCACACGGGAGTTAAAAATATCATATAAAGGTTTCGAAGTTGATGAGGTATGTGATACAAAATTCCTGGGCATAATCCTCGATATGCACTGTAATTGGAAGGCTCAGGTAAAGAACGTCTGCACTAGAGTAAATCGATTTGTGTTTGCTCTAAAAAAGATTAGGAAGCTAGCTAGTGAGAAGACTGCTCTAATGGCATATCATGGCTACGTAGGTTCAGTACTTAGATACGGAATACTAGTCTGGGGTAACTCAACACATATTAATAAGGTCTTTATATCGCAGAAAAAATGTGTAAGAGCAATATGTGGTGCTGGGCCGATCGATACATGTAAACCTCTTTTTAAGAAACTTAATGTACTAACTGTAACTTCCCTTTACATCTTTGAAATTGCTACTTTTGTTAAGAAACATGCAGATCTATTTATGAAAGCAAAGGAGAATAAAAGATTTTTATCGAGAGACCCCACTAAGTTACAAACACCGGCCACGTCCACCGCATTATATAAAAAAAACTGTGGATACACAACAATCCAAATTTTTAATAAAATACCAAAATCTATTCGTGAATTGCCCCATGCGTTTAAGACATATATTAAAGAAATGGCTTATTGAAAAATGTTTTTATGATATTAACGAATTCATGACATGTAAATAATAATACTTTTATTTTTTATCTGTTTTTTTTTTTGGAGGTTATGGATCTATTTTTGTATTTAAGAAATGACTTATGGTTTTTATAACATTGCTAAATTAATTAATGACATGTGAATAATAATAATGACATTTTAAATTGTATCAATTGTAAATGAATCAATTCTGCATACCGATTATACGGTGAGACATGCTGAACTTCTACAATGTATAATGTAACGTAACACCCTGTAACCATGTTTCTGGCAAAATAAATTATTCTATTCTATTCTATTCAATAAACTAAAATAGTAACTTATCGACCCACAAGTGTCCGATGGACACATTAGGTAATTGTTGCACTCGAGGTAGACTGTTTGTTTACATTCTACTCAGAATTATATCGCAGTAAGTGGGTAATTATAATAAATCACAAAGAATTTGTTTATAATAGAAATAGTTTTGGTATAAGCACTCATAGTTTCGATTATTTTGTATCCGTACTTAGACGTGTGTCACGTAATAAAAGTGCTGGAATCTGTTTTAGTTTTGTAAATTCAATGTGCCCTAGACAAATGTGATGACGAAAACATTTATGTGCATCAGTTTCATAGCGACGATGAAGAAAATTTTGCTGTTGACAGTTGTTGTAATAATGACGTTGGTGTCTTATGTGCCAAAAAAGAACCGTGCTGTTATTTTGTTGTCTACGATGCATCATATAGTAATGTGAGCAATAAGAACAAATCTGAAATAAATTTGTGTTACAACTCCACCAAGTAGGGGGTGTTGACACGCTTGATCAGATGGTCCATGAGTACACAGTTCGACGTAAAACAAAAAGATGGCCTGTTGCATTTTTCCAAAATATTATAGATGTGGTTGGCATCGCATCGCTAATTATATGGAAAAATTTATATCCTACTTGGAACCAACGGAAGAAGTGTGTACTAAGGAAAGTTTTTTTGCGTGAAGTTGTAACTGAGTTAGTTACACCGCACATAAGGAGACGTAACAGGAAGGGCCTGACAAATTATCATTTAGCAGCTATTGAAGATGTAGTAGGATTCAATCAAGAAGCAGCTCAATCTTCTGAACATGCTACAAAAAAAAACGCTGTCACATTTGTCCTGCAAAAATATCCAGAACATCTAAACAGTGCTGCGATAAATGCAACCGTAATGTATGCTCTGAGCACTCAGTAAAAAAAATCATTTGTAATTTTGTAAATAAATAAGTATATAATTTTAAAAAGTTATACGTATGTAAATAAATAAATATAAATATTTAAAACCACATTAAAGTCTATAATTATGGTACGCCTCGTATTTTTTCCCTAGAAGTACTCTAAGCTTCATACATGGTGTCCGTTGGACACTTCTGGTCAGTTACGTTTGAAAAGCTTACTGGGTTGTTAAGGGTTAAAAGATCGCTCTTAGCGACCAGCCGATCGATTCTGTAAAAATCTCACCGTGAAAAGTTAGGTGAAGTGAGCTTAGAGTGAGCTGTCAATAGTGTCAATCCCTAGCATTAGTTGGAATGACAGCTCACTCCACGCTCACTTCACCTGAATTTTCACGGTGAGATGGTTACAGAATTGCACCGCAGACCGCCCATTGTGTCACGCCTTGTAAAATTTGTACATTTAAATTCTGTAATATTTATGGTGTATATAATAAAGAATATTCCATTAAGATACAGACTGTCTAGTTTTGAGGCTCACTGGTAAATAAGATTTTGTAACCTAGCTATAGCCTGTAGGTAATATTTGAAGCTACTCATGTCATCTCAACTTGCTGCTAACCCGTGAATCTGGTCAATAAAATATTTTCTATTTCGAAACACAATACTACGCTCCAAAACAAAGATACCTTTTTTTTTTTTTAGGATGGGAAATCATCAAATGACTCCTCCCGCTCTGGGTGGAGCAGGAGGGAGTGTCAGACTCTTACTGACTAAAACCCACCCGTGTTCCTTCCTTAGCCCTTTATGTTCCAGGGCAGCGGTTACCCTTTCGGACGATCCCGCTACCCAAACAAAGATAGCTGACGTGGCTCAAAATGCTGCCCAACTTAAATGGGAATGGGCAGGACATGTCTGCCGCATGCCGGAGAAACTGTGGGCCAAAATGGCGGGACGAGCTGAATAAGTTCCGACAAAACTGGAAGGAGGACGCGCGGGGAAAGATGGAAGGAGTGGAGGGGAGGGGGGGGGGGGTGTCCCAGGAGTGAGACAGCGTGGGCTTACATAAAAAAAAAATTAAAAAAATTGTATCAACAGCCTACAGCAATCTTCTGCGTTACGTCAACGTCCGTGTCGCCTTGACGCAAGCGCGGTATCGGCTCGTTGTAAGCTCTGTGACTATGAGTTTATAGAGGCATGAGGAACAGCATGTAAAGACACTCATGCTCCATAGTAAAGAGAGAATCCTCCGACAAGACGGGTGTCGTGTCTGATAGCAGGACGTTGTATATATATGCGAGTCACGCGGTAAACTCTGCTTACGCGATGCAGGATTTTGCGTGACGTCAGTGTGACGCGTAGTTCGCATGTAGCGGTGTAGATGGCGCCACCAGTTGCCTCTAACCGCATGCCGTTTAGGCCGAGGCGATGACATCACGATGGCGATGGGTGTGCTTTGCAAGATAGAGTTTCGTAAAAAATATGCTTTACGACTCGAGTTCAGGGAATGCTGATCCCGTGCATGGAGTTCCCGAGAGTTTCTTGCCTTCTTCCACATAAAAACATACTACGCTTTGGAATGAGCAACTTATATATTTGTCGCAGATCCCTTAATGGAATGTCAAGCGTTTATCATAATTTTAATTAAGTTTAATTTAATTTGATTTTTGGTATGGCAATGCTTGAGTGTGTTTAGTCGAATAAAGTTGTCGTTGGTCATTTTGATGTGAATAAAAAGGCGGTAGACTTGTGCATTTGACACATTCAAATTGAAAATCGTGGTGACGAACGGTTAACTTGACTAACCTCACTACCTTCCATTTTATTTAAATTCAATCCGAAAATAGTACTTCAATCTTTTGTTATTTTTTTATTATAAAGTGTTCTAAACAGTAAAGTTTAGTGTACCGAACAGTGCCTGTGTATTATTTCACGTCGGACTCCACGTTCCATCATGACCGACCAAGAAATTAACGAATACATGCCGCACCTGTCGTCATATTTAAACTTTTCGCACAAAAATTTACAAAGGCAGACTTAATGCCATAGGCATTCTCTACCGGTCAACCAAGGGTGGTAGCTTCATCTTTCTGACTGACAAAACCCCTTGCTGACAATCCAATTCAACCAAAGCGCCTGTAATTGGTCAAATTGAAATGAATGCTTTTAATTTGCGTTTGAGTGCTTATACGTGTGCTGAACTTTAGGCCCCTCGCCCACGGCGACTTTTTGTAGCGATGCAGTAGCGATGCTGTCGCGCGTTTGCATCGATACAGTCGCGATGCGGTCGCTAGCTGTTTACCCTCGCCCACACTACGATTCTCAGTCGTGATGCAAACGCGATACTGTCGCGCTTCTGTCGCGATGCGAGTTGCACTGATGCTCGGTTCTCCACTCACGCGCCACCCTCCCTCCGTTCTCTCCCCGATGTCGTCCGACACGGTCGTGCGTTTGCATCGATACAGTCGTGATACTGTAGCGCGTTGGCATCGCTTCTGTAGTGGCGTTGCAAATGCGACTAACGCGCGTTAGTAGTGATGCTGTCGCGCGTTTACGAAACGCGCGACAGCATCGCTACAAAAAGTCGCCGTGGGCGAGGGGCCTTACGCCATCAGGAAAAGCAAGAAAGGTAGTGATAGGAATTTTCAAAATAAAACAAATGAGTACCTTATCCTAGTGCCTATATTAAACTTAACCTATTTATAATCTAAACTTATTAACTAGCCATTGATAAGTGTTAGAAACGTACAGTTTTTACTTAACCTAAAATATCATTTGTCAGTATGTCAGGTGTTCTAAAAATTATTAAAAACTCTTATGATGTTAAAGAGCAAACCAGCAGTGGCCCACCTGATGGTGCGTGGTCACCACTGCCATAGGCAATTGCAATACCAGAGGCTTCGCAGGAGCATTCCCATCCCAGAGACAAAAGCTGGAATGTCTCATGTGCCTGTAATTACACCGGCACTCTTGAAGCCGGAAAACAGCTCGGCTGTTTGGCGGCATCCAAGGAGGTAGTACTTCCCCGGACGAGCTCTGCACAATGAGCTCTACTACCTAATAATCTCACTAACAGAATTTGAATAGAACTGAGAAAAATTTGAAGATTCTACAAACTGATGTTTAGTTGTTTGCAGGTGAGTCCCAATCTTCGTAGAAAGAATAAAAGACAAAAACAAGGCTAAATTTATCAGTAGACGGCCCCCTCTGCGTCTTGGCCTTGTTTGAGCCCAGGGACTCGTCCCAGCCTCGTCAGTGATGTTTAGACGAGGTGAAGCCTGTGTCAGCTGACTTGAGACGAGGTGCAATCGCCGCAGAGCGCCCAGGGTACTGAAAAATGACATAACAGAATGTTAATAAAAACATACATACTCGTACAATTACATTCCCATAACACTACCATTTACAAAGCACAAGTCCGATCGTGTATGGAGTACTGCAGTCACCTGTGGGATGGCTCAGCCAAATACCAACTCGCCACTTTAGACTCAGTGGAGCGCAGAGCTAAGAGACTCATTGGAGATAAAAAGCTTGTGGAGGCAAAGCTTCACAGTTTGGATCACCGGCAAAGTGTCGCCTGTCTGTCCATCTTCTACAGACTGTACTTCGGGGAGTGTGCTCAAGAGCTACATGAGCTCATCCCGCCTTCACCTTTCTACCATCGAGAGTCCAGACGCACTGCGGGATACCACCCCTATTTGGTTAATATACCATATATACGCACTAAGCGCTTCTCGTCATCTTTTCTGATGCGCACAGCTAAGGAGTGGAATTGTCTGCCTGCGTCTGCATTCCCGAGTTCATACAACCCGAATCTCTTCAAGGCGAGAGTGAATAGGCTTCTTCTGGGCAAGCTCGTTCCACCGTAGATCTCATCCCTGCCTCTGGGCTGGATTGAGGTCAAGAGTGAGCCCATTGTCAATAAAAAAAAAACACGCTTGTTTTCCTCGAAGATATAGGCAGATGTATAGCTATACCTACATATATATAGTAATAACCCACACTTCGCCGGTTATTTTTAAGTCCTATGCAAAAGGGAGCCAACCTACTCCCGTCAACTGATTTACTGTGCGGCTGAGAACCAGTATTTTACACAGAGCGACTGCCTGTCTGACCTCCACACAGTTACTGGGTAAAGTGAAACCCGTTGGTAAGACGGTCTTCTGACTACCCGTAACGACTGTCAAAGATCCACGGATGACAGCCGCGGCCAACGTCGTAACGTATTTTCCGAGACACGGTCCCGTCACCGTCTTGGTATGTAAACGTTACCCATCCACGGACCAACCGCGGCAAGCGTAGCCTAACCAGCACATCGAACGACCCGTTCGGCTGTTATTAATTACTTAGCAACAATATTTCAACAAAGATATAAAACGTTAAATTTTGATTGTTTTAGGTAATCTTTAAAAGGGGTCATTGTACTCATCACTACGAACAACTTTTACTACGGGAACAACCCTGAAATCGTGAAAAAAAAATCTGTTGGTCCATACATTATTTCGAGTTATGCGAACATAAATCTATGGATCAACTGATTTTTTTTTTTGGGTTTAAAAAACAAAACACTTACATCCAGCCCTGGTCTTGGCCCCCAGCCGACTTGAAGGACCGAACCTTGCAGATGGAGTACCTTCTGATGATTCAGTCTTCAGGGTCGCCGACAGGGTGCAGATCTTCGTGGACCAAGGACCTGAAAATTTACAAAAAAATAATAATAATATAAATCGTCATTTGCCTAGCGTTTGCCTAACTATGTTGCTTAGCTTGGGACTAGATGGCACTGTGTGAAATGTCCAGGATATTATTATTATCTCCTTTATTTCAATGTAATCATATAAATTATATTTTTAAATATTAGAATATAAAAAGTATAAAAACATTTAAAAATATAAAAAAATTAAATTATTATTATTATTGACTTCGTGATCTAACTGGAAGCAGATGAATAACTATAAATATCACTATACGAAAAAAATATCAACTATCTGTCTGTGTGTCTGAAAGCGCATATTCATTCAGACCGCTAGTTGAACGGCGCCGTTTAGAAAAACTCTAGGCTGTGAATCAATTCAATTTCTTTGTAAATTTTAACGTTCAAAAGCACCTTTTATGTGAAATAAATGAGTTGACTTTAACAACCAAAAACTGAAAAATAAAAACTTGAGAGGTGTCAAGGGACACCCGGATGGAACGAAGTTCAAAGAGAGAGAGACAGACAGAGAAACACGCGCACGCTGCACGGCTTACAACTATAGCAAAAAGTGTCGTTCCAACTTTTGGTCTTAATTTTTTCCGTCTAGCCCCCTTTCGCAACGCGCGATAAGGAACTTCGTTCCAAAAAACGATTTTTTCCAATACGTATTTATACTACTACTTGGTATGTCAACAATATAGTTACATCAAGGTTTATAACATCATAAACATACACCAAGTTGATTAAATACGTATTGACTCACAGGGTGTTGTGGCGCAGCCTGGGAGAGGCCTAACTACGAGTATGGTCGTACACGCCTTCTTCCCCTCCCCCGCTTTCCCTCCTTTCCAGCTCCCCCCTCCTCCCACCCCTTACCCCGGCACTGAACCATGAACAACTCTACATAAAGCTGCTTTCAGACTACGCTATAATATAATAGCATATAGTAAATATAGCTCATAGCACAACAATATCGCGCACCATACATTTTTATGGACAGTCACGAGCAAAAGTATGTATACACTCGGCTTTATTCAAAAGCGATTTACTCTTTTATTTTTTAATGAAATTTTATGTTGTTACGAACATAGCATTTTCGAACCCATAGGTTTATGTAATGTGTCGTATTTCTACATTGCATTCGTTATTTCTCGAAAAAATCGCAATTGAAAGTTGCCAAGTGTTGACATATTGGTGCTCGTGACTGGACACGTTCACACTGTACTGTACTATATAATATTGGCTTACTATACGCTATAAATTAGTGCGATGCGCTGAGTTCATGCTGTGCTATATCACGCGCCGCCCTCTTCCTCCTCCCTCACCCCCGGCCATACCCCAAGCGAAAGGAGCGGCTCGGTAGCTAATGTAGCTATATACTATTGTAGCGGTATCTACAACGCCACATGCGAACAACGCGTCATACTGACGTCACGCAAATCCTGCATCTCGCAAGCAGAGTTTACCGCGCAATTAGCATAGATACAATTTCCCAACATCAATCGTTGGGCAATAGCCCGCCAGACACAACACCCGTCTGGTCGGAGGATCCTCCGTTTTCTATGGAGGATGAATGAACTTTACACCCTGATCCTCATGCCTCTAAACTAGAAATGCTTGCGATAATATCGCGTAATGTGAGTATAAGCATTAGGTCCTTCTTTGCTATACTATATGGCACTATAGTATAGCGTAGTCTGAAAGCAGCTTAAATCATTTGCGCCTATTTCCCTTCCCCTGACACCCCTCTTTCCCCCCCCCCCCCCCCCCCCCCCCGAACCATGACCACGTTTTGACAAAACTTTTCATACTTAAATTATGTTTTTTGGAGCACACAATGAATCACAGTCATACTCGATAACCATTATGAGTTTCATTAAATAAATCTCAAATTATTTTCTACTCTTTTCAATTACTTTCTTATCACGAAAAATGCCTAGACATTGATATTTTATCAACGATTATGAAAAGAGAAGAAACATGATGCCTGAATAATTTGTACGTAAATAAAATTGCTGTTGGATTTTCAAAGCTCAGCTCAACGCTCGAAAGTTGAAAATCCAACAACGCCTTTTTATTTAAGCATTAATTTTCAGCATAATTGAAGTTCTTCTGTCTGTGAAGACAGGCATGAATCACCTACCTTCATCTAAGTCCGAGGGATACGCCGTACAGTAGGGCTCCATGGTAGCTCTTCGCTCGGAGCCCCCCGTCAACACCAACACGTCATGCACGGAGCACGGCGACTGGCGCACTGCGGCACTGCAGCAAGGGTCTAGACTAGACAAAGGCTAGCTGCACTGCGCAGGTCACGATCAATACTTCGAGTTCGATGTGAGATATACCTATTAAAGAATCGCGACACATTTGCCAAAAAAGTTAACAAATATTAGTTTATGGAAAAATTATTAATTTAATTCCTAGACAATAAAGTTCAGTTTTCGCTACAACTTCAAACATTTTTATAACTTTTTCAATAATGCTAGTCACTCTGAAATCAACTTAATTGCCTCTAAAATAAAGTTGATATTTGTTTAACTTGAAATAACATCAATTTGAAACAAATAAAATTTGAATATAGGTACATTGTAGTTAGTATTTCTATTTCGACGGCCGTAAAGTATGCACGGTTATCTACAAAATCACGGTTTTACAGGAGAGCCTTTTGAACGCAAAACTGTGATAATAAAATTAATGGTAGAACAAAGCTATCTTCTTCTATTTTACAACATTTAGCTGAACGTGCAAATACAAAAACACAACAAAACATTACCTATGAAATGGTTAAAAAAAACAGCGGTTTTCCACAAAAGTGTAACACTTAGGCAGTCATAATGTCATCATTATCTGCCTAGCATTTTGCCAACTAAGTTGGGGTCGGCTTCCAACCTAACCGGATGCAGCTGAATACCTGGGGGTCTACTCCGAAGTAGTATCGGCCGAATGTTCGGCCGTTTCCTGCTACGAAGTTACTATTTGGTTCGGTCGGTTCCATTCCTACACTCTTTCGAATATTGACTATGGTCCCGACCCAACTAAGTCGATCCGAACTTTTTTTGCATTTTTCAATAATATTCGGTTCGGCCATGTGTCGGTCCGATCCGAACATTCGCACTTTGCACTTCGGAGTAGGCCCCCGACTGCATAACTGACCTCCACGACCCAGTTACTGGGTAAGTAATACGGTACCCCTTGGTAAGACTAGTTGTCAGACTTTCGGGCTTCTGACGACCCGTAACGACTGCAGTCAAAATGTATGGAACAGCAATTTTTTATCCATAACAGGTTGTGCGTCGTGCCACCCTGTTTATTTTTTTTTCCAAAATACGGTAGATTCCTTTCTACTTAGTACACTATACTGCCCCGTTGGGCTCATGATGGTGCTAATCTATGCGTCATGTTCGTGAACGGGCACCGTCAGTATGGACTGGTCAACTCTTTGCTGCCACGGCTTATTTTGATTTAACTTAATATTTGAATTGTTTTTTTTTTTTTTTTCATTACGGACGCTTTTAACCTTCTGCATCGTTCTCACATGGTTAATTTCAACACGAATGATGTAATCAAATATTTTGTAACAATTTTATGATTTAAAAGAGTGTCCATGTAGTTTCTTGTCCGTTCTGCTCCATAGGTTTCTGCTACCTACGCTTTGGAATGGGCAACTAGCTTCATCTTTTTGACTGACCGACCTTGACAATTCAAAAGTGCCTGTAATTGGTTTATTTGAAATAAATAGTTTGAGTGTGATAGCAAACGGGACTGCTGAGAATGGTGTAAGATTCCTAGGTCGGGCAAAATGGAAGGAATTTCTCAATAACAGCCAGGAGTTTAGAAGTTGGCGGTGAGATACTGCCGTGCCACGAAAAGCACGCCAAACCGTTGGTCGTGCGCCTTATAACCGGTCGTTTCGGATTGCCGTCCCATCGGACAATGAGAGTTAGGGGAGAGAGAGTGCATATGTCTGCGCACACACTTATGCACTTTATCTCCGCGCCGCGGGCTAGTCTCCTTTGAGATAGTCCACCCTGGCCGAAAGACTGTCTGGGGGACTAATATTACAAAAAAAAAAGGTTTTTTGGAACGAAGTTCCTTATCGCGCGTTGCGAAAGGGGCTAGATGGAAAAAATTAAGACCAAAAGTGGTAACGACACTTTTTGCTATAGTTGTAAGCCGTGCGGCGCGGCGTGCGCGTGTTTCTCTGTCTGTCTCTCTCTCTCTCTTATAGAAAGCAAGCCAGTTTTTTTTTGTCTGTGTTTTTTTATTTGTTAATAATAAAAAAAATATTATTAGACCTTAAAAAAAATTAAATTTTATTACAATTCCTTCACTAATTAATCGAAAGGACCTTCGTTCCATCCGGGTGTCCCTTGACACCTCTCAAGTTGTATTTTTTCACAGAAAAACACGAATTTAAAAGTGAAAAGTAATATTTATTTTATTCACTTCACTTTACATATGTCGGCGCCTGATGTAACTAAGAATTCTGATTCAAACTATGTAAAAAAGTGAATCTCGTAAAAAATGCAGTTGACTCTTTTTACTTTGCTGCCGTCGATTTGTTCTGTAGTTTCTTTTTGCTACAGCTAGCGCCATCTGTCGGAGGATGTTTTGGTTTTTATATTCACGCCATCTGTTGGTGAACGCTGGTACTAACTTAGTAGGAAGATGGGGTGCATTTGGTAATGCAGTTCGTTTAACTAGTAAAACTGATAGATGTCATTGAATTTGATTTTTTATACATGTACAATTAGGTAACCAAAGAATAGATCTCTGACCACGGCTAGAAATATTAATGACGCAAGATGCAATTAATCATCCTATGGTTAATTCTTCAAATATGTTTAACTAGCTGACCCGGCCAACGTTGTTTTACCATATAAATTATTTCTAGCTGCGCGGCGCTATTTGGTTCGCGTGGTGTCCTACCCCCTACCCTACCCCTACCCTACTCCTACACTACTCCTACCCTACAGTACCTACTCCTACCCTACTCCTAACCTACTCCTAACCTACTCCTACCCTACTCTTATCCTACTCCTACACTATTAAAAACCTTAATTTAATATGTGCTTCAATTCGAGTGGACCCAAGTCTACCGTACCGAAGGGACGATCGTCAAATATTTGAAAGGAAAGTAGGTAGAACAATTATATGGGAAAATAAAATAGTTTTTGTTTTTACTATCTTCCTCGCAATTTTTCCATATTTTCTCACCGTTTAAACCTTCCCTGGACTACGACAAATAGATCTAGATAGGCGAGGGGCCTTTTACTTATAAAGGGCGGAGCGGCTTAGAAAGTATAACAATTTATTGGTCGTATCGCCTTTACACCCCTTCAAAGTTGATGTCTTTTCACCCCTAAGATCTATCAGCCGTCCGCGTGCTCTCAACCAATGAGGTGAGAGAATGACGTCACACTTTTGACTTTGACTTTTATTGATTATAGAAATACACCCACTAAATACGCGTCACCCTCGCTCCCCTGCGACTGAAAACTACACCGTTAAATTTTGATCGTTTTAATCCTTAAAAGGGGTCATTGTACTCATCATTATGAACAAATTTTACTACGGGACCAACCCTTAAATCGTGAAAAAAAAGTTAGTTGATCCATAGATTTATGTTCGCATAACTCGACATAATGTAAGGATCAACTGATTTGTTTTTCGTCAAATCCCAATTTATTTAGGGTCCGCGCCAGGTCTTCTTTTGAGTCGTCATATTGGTAGTCACCCCCTTTCTAACCACATTATTATCATCTTTTACACAGTGCATCCATCCTTCTTTGGATCTTTCCCTTAGCTTATAGGCATCCACATTCATACTCAAAACTTTTAATACGACGCTTACCTCATTTCTCCGCATTACATGCCCAAACCATGACCAATAATTTCCAGAGCAGATTCATGAATGTAAAATATGTGTGTACACACGGCTACACATCAAGCTATGCTAAACCAGTATTGGCTGACCGTTCATTGTGAGAAAATATCATACAAAGTGAGGCCAAGACCAACTGGTTTTGTATAGCTTGACGTGTAGCCGTGTGTACCAACTTTATGTTCTTATGAATGCTACTCTCAGGATTGTGGCGACATCTACATCGCCACACGTGAACTACACATCACACTGACGTCACGCATAATCCTGCATCGCGCTAGCAGAGTACCTACCGTGCGACTAGCATACATACAAGACCGGACCCCACACCCGTCTGGTCGACGGATCCTCCCTTTTCTATAGAGGATGTATGAACTTCACACCCTGTTCCTCGTACCTCTATAGGATCACGGAAGTAGTGACCGAAACCTACAGATCAGACCTCACGATGTTAGGATATTCATCATCACTTTAGCCGAAAGACGTTCACTGCTGGACCCAAGTCTACCGTACCGAAGGGACGATCGTCAAATGTTTTGACAGGAACGTAGGTTTGGGAAAATGATTTCATCTGTGACTTCCAAGTGACAGCTATGTGACCAGAACCCAGCTATACATAAATATGTAAGCTGTCACGCCCTTTATGCCTGGAGGCTTTTATTTAGGTAGTAAGTTTTTATTTACATTTTAATTAATTATTTTTCAGCTTGAGTACGTATAGTTTTTATTATATTTGTTGGTATATTGGCGTGGCTAGCTGACATATTGCAAGTAATTTAATTTTATGTTATGTGCTTTGTAATGTTTATTACATAACGCCTAGTATTGTACAGTATCGAGTATTTTATAACTGAACAGACAGCTGTGCTGCTGGGGAGTTTGTTGCGCCACTTCTTCTTCCCAGCGATAGCACTAGGAAGTGGTGAAGGGCGGGCGTTTTTGGGGGACTGTCTTTTGTAATTTTGACGTTCGAAAAGTGCTGATTCTCAGCCTAATTTAAATAAATTAAAAATTAAAAAAATAAGACTGGTTGTCTTTCAGGTGACTTTCAGGTTTCAGACAACCCGTAAAGACTGTCAAAGATCTACAAAGGACAGCCGGGACCAACAACGGCCGGTTAGGAAGAAAATAAAGAAAATAAAACGACCCCTTCCTTACGTACTATGATTACATGTTTTTAATAATTAATTATTATAATATTGTTAAGTATATACCTTAAATCTAAGGACAAGACGACTACATTATATGCCAATTTCTCTTTCAAAAACCTTAATATATTTTTTTTATAAATGTAAAAAAATATTGTAAAGGAAAGGAGAAGAGTGTTATTTAAGAATACTAGCAATGCGTTTTACAGCCAGTGACTTGCATAACCCTCTTCCCTCTACGTTGTCAGAGGGGTCAGGTAATGCAGAGTACTGACCGTTCATCACTAATGTTCCTAAGAACTCCTCCACTCCCCTCCTCTTGTGAGGAGTTGTTTCACACTACAATAGCAATATCACACTGTAATATTACCATTCTCACTGTTTATTTAAATGCATTATTATTAATTAAAATAATAATGCAGTCATTCTATATATTTAGTACAACCACGGTCATCGGCGATCTTCGGAAAATTTGACAAATGAATGTCGGCATTTCTGAAGATAATTGAAGGCGCCGTGGTTCTACTATTAATGGCTATTGTTCAGGCGCGGATCCAAGATTAATGAGAAAAAGATCTAAGGACTATAATTTAAAAAAACTATAATCCCTGTGATTCGTTTTTCACCTTAATCCTAAATCCGCGCCTGCCATAGTCACATGATATTCATCTTGCAACTCTTGACGAGCTTACTAACATGCATTGAAGAATATCTCATGGTATATTTTTCAAAGCATGATAGTGAAAAAACTAAAAAAAATAAGCTGGTTTCTTCAGCGTGTTAGGTACTGTCAGGAGCCGGGTATTGAGAGAATTGGCCAGAAGTGCTGCATCGTGTCACATCAGCTTGCGACGAGTAGATGATGACATCGCCCACAGGGACCTGAAACAGAATACCACAACATTTTAATTTTGGCACAACAAACCTAACAATGGCGCCGATTCCCTTGTTCACAAACTAAACTAAATTTAAATTCAGTGCATTTTTTCTTTTTCTTTCTATTTCATTAAGAAAAGGACAGAAGATAAATATTAGTTTAGTCCTGTCAAATTTAGATACTCCATAGCAAGTTTAGACGTGATTAAAAACATGGGTACCAACTAAACTATACCTATACCTAAATAATTTTGAGTTGGCGCCGTTTAAATTTAAGTCAATTTATTGATCTTTGTTTATTGATTGTTTGGCGCCGACTCAAAATTACTTAGGTATACTTACATTTATTTAGTTTAAAAACTTTTGTTACTTTTTGCTTTTTAGTTTTTTTGGCGGTTTAATTTTTTGTTACAAAGTTTTTATTGTAAGGGTATGAGAATCGTAAGTGAATGCACACAGTTTAAATACCTAATCGAAAACTTTAAAACAATTGAAACAACCATGAGGAAACCAGAATGTCTTTAATCAAGTCTCAAAGACATGTCACATCCACCACCCCGCACTGTGCCCGCATGGTGTAATACTGCCCACTCCCTCTCACAGATAAGAGACCTGTGTTTCAGCAGTGGGGACAATAGAGGTTGATTATGTAAATGCTTAGTAAAAGAGGGCGGAGACGATATTTGCGTTGCGCGATAATGCACATATCTGCGTTCTGTGTATCGTGAGTATATATAGGACCAATGAGAGAGATAGAGGGACGTACAACGTTATTGATTTTAAACCGTGTCTGCAGACCTACAAACATGTACAGGGGTTGGGGAAGGGGGAGGGGCGTAAGAACCCTCCCCCCCCCCCCCCCCCCTTTCTCCAACCCCTGTCCCAGCCATGGGAATATTATACACTGATATTTATAATAGGCATATAGAAAACTGCTCCACTGCAAGTGAATATCATTCACTAAATATTTTGTGCAGCCGCGACCATATTGGGAAGAGATTATGAGTTTGAAAATGTCTCAAAATTAACACCGTCGAGTCACATTTAAGCTGATAAAGGATTCATTAATGCCCGTTTCCTATAAACAAAAGAGAGAGAGAGAGACAAATAGAGAAACACGCGCACGCCGCACGGCTTACAACTATAGCAAAAAGTGTCGTTCCAACTTTTGGTCTTAATTTTTTCCGTCTAGCCCCCTTTCGCAACGCGCGATAAGGAACTTCGTTCCAAAAACGAATCGTTTTGCCTTCCAATGGTAGGTAGCATTTTTGCATATAAATAGATTCGTAAGCTAATCGACATGGGTGTCGTTTTCATGGTTTTCGAGAGTCCTGGAGCAGATAATAAAGTCAAAATGAAAATCCAAGATGGCGGCTATATTTTTTTTTATTGGGTGAATAGAACGCTCTTACTGGGTTAGAAAATAATTTGAACATTCAAAAGAGATACCCTTTTTTTAATGTTTCTAATTTAGTGACCGCGTCTGCTTCTATTAGACCCGGCCTCGTAAAAGAAAAGAAAATACATTCATTTAGCACAGATTAAAAGAAACACCAAATAGAAAGTATAAATGGAAAATGGAAAATGTGCCTCACGGCTGCACCAAAAACGCCCAGTTCAGCAAAAATGCCAGACAACTAGTGCCGTCCTACCTATTCTGAAAACCAATGCACGCCACTGTCTACTATGCTAAGCTATGAGGTCTTTGCTTAATTATTGGTAAAGATACAAGCCTTCATTTTAACTAATAACGGTCCGTAAATTTTATGCATCGGTCATAAAACACATACCTTAGTTTTTGAAGCTGGGACACGCGGTGATAAAGGACTGCAGAGCCCGACCCTGGCAACAAGATGGACTCGTGGTGCACGGCAGACGGCGGCTGGCGCACTGCGGCACAGAACAGCCTTCCTCCTGTATGCACCAAAGGAGGTCAGCTGCACTGCGCAGGTCACGATCAATACTCTTATGTGAGTCGACCACGTTGCAACTTATGGAAATTGCAACAGCGAAAATCTGCGGTGTTGTTCACTCAAAATTGGTGTTTGTAAATGAAGAAACTTCATTTGTGCTGGCAAATTAACTTTTTTGTTACTAAATTTTGAACTTTTATTTGATTTTTCTCTGTGATGCCTTAGTGAACAGGCTAACGGCATCTGGTGTCTGAAATGAACATCAACTAGTCAATCAACTCAGCTTACAGCAGCTGATACCTGATTCCTTAGTGAGCTGCAGTAGGCTGAGTTGATATTGACTTCACGCAAGATGGCGCTGCAACACTGGCCCTTTGCCGTCTGCATCCAATCTACCCTTGCCGCCTTTTTTATGGTCGAAGGTCCATCTCTAGTTAGAGGTGTCTCAAGCAACTATTGAAATAATTATGGTGTTATGTTAAGCATTGTTCGAAGATCACTGTTTGAACGCGCTAAGTTCTGGAACTAGGCAGTCGGATTTGAAAAATTATTTTTACATTTGATAGTACTTTTGAGAAAAGCTACAAGTTAAGTTAACATCACGATAAAACCCTCAGGAGCCGAGCAGAACCAAAAAAATCACAAAGAACGCTAAGCCAAGCCAAGCCTCTATGTATAGGATCACGGGAGTAGTGACCGAAACCTACAGATCAGACCTCACGATGTTAGGATATTCATCATCACTTTAGCCGAAAGACGTTCACTGCTGGACCCAAGTCTACCGTATCGAAGGGACGATCGTCAAATGTTTTGACAGGAACGTAGGTATGGGAAAATGATTTCATCTGTGACTTCCAAGTGACAGCTATGTGACCAGAACCCAGCTATACATAAATATGTAAGCTGTCACGCCCTTTATGCCTGGAGGCTTTTATTTAGGTAGTAAGTTTTTATTTACATTTTAATTAATTATTTTTCAGCTTGAGTACGTATAGTTTTTATTATATTTGTTGGTATATTGGCGTGGCTAGCTGACATATTGCAAGTAATTTAATTTTATGTTATGTGCTTTGTAATGTTTATTACTTAACGCCTAGTATTGTACAGTATCGAGTATTTTATAACTGAACAGACAGCTGTGCTGCTGGGGAGTTTGTTGCGCCACTTCTTCTTCCCAGCGATAGCACTAGGAAGTGGTGAAGGGCGGGCGTTTTTGGGGGACTGTCTTTTGTAATTTTGACGTTCGAAAAGTGCTGATTCTCAGCCTAATTTGAATAAATAAAAAATTAAAAAAATAAGACTGGTTGTCTTTCAGGTGACTTTCAGGTTTCAGACAACCCGTAAAGACTGTCAAAGATCTACAAAGGACAGCCGGGACCAACAACGGCCGGTTAGGAAGAAAATAAAGAAAATAAAACGACCCCTTCCTTACGTACTATGATTACATGTTTTTAATAATTAATTATTATAATATTGTTAAGTATATACCTTAAATCTAAGGACAAGACGACTACATTATATGCCAATTTCTCTTTCAAAAACCTTAATATTTTTTTTTTATAAATGTAAAAAAATATTGTAAAGGAAAGGAGAAGAGTGTTATTTAAGAATACTAGCAATGCGTTTTACAGCCAGTGACTTGCATAACCCTCTTCCCTCTACGTTGTCAGAGGGGTCAGCTAATGCAGAGTACTGACCGTTCATCACTAATGTTCCTAAGAACTCCTCCACTCCCCTCCTCTTGTGAGGAGTTGTTACACACTACAATAGCAATATCACACTAATATTACCATTCTCACTGTTTATTTAAATGCATTATTATTAATTAAAATAATAATGCAGTCATTCTTTATATTTAGTACAACCACGGACATCGCCGATCTTCGGAAAATTTGACAAATGAATGTCGGCATTTCTGAAGATAATCGAAGGCGCCGTGGTTCTACTATTAATGGCTATTGTTCAGGCGCGGATCCAAGATTAATGAGAAAAAGATCTAAGGACTATAATTTAAAAAAACTATAATCCCTGTGATTCGTTTTTCACCTTAATCCTAAATCCGCGCCTGCCATAGTCACATAACAGGTTGATTCAGCTTGCAACTCTTGGCGAGTTTACTAACATGCAATGAAGAATATCTCATGGTATATTTTTCAAAGCATGTTAGTGGAAAAACAAAAAAAAATAAGCTGGTTTCTTCAGCGTGTTAGGTACTGTCAGGAGCCGGGCAGCGAGAGAATTGGCCAGAAGTCCTGCATCGTGTCACATCAGCTTGCGACGAGTAGATGATGACATCGCCCACAGGGACCTGAAACAGAATACCACAACATTTTAATTTTGGCACAACAAACCTAATAATGGCGCTGATTCCCTTGTTCACAAACTAAACTAAATTTAAGTCCAGAATCATATGTGAATGCACACAGTTTAAATACCTAATCGAAAACTTTAAAACAATTGAAACAACCACGAGGAAACCAGAATGTCTAAAACCAAGTCTGAAAGACATGTCACATCCACCACCCTGCACTGTGCCTGCATGGTGTAATACTGCCCACTCCCTCTCACAGATACGAGGCCTGTGTTTCAGCGGACATTATACGTTGATTATGTAAATGCTTAATAAAAGAGGGCGGAGACGATATTATCTGTGTTCTGTGTATCGTGAGTATATATAGGACCAATGAGAGCGATAGAGGGACGTACAACGTTATTGATTTTAGACCATGTCCGCAGACCTACAAACATGTACAGGGGTTGGGGAAGGGGGAGGGGCGTAAGAACCCTCCCCCCCCCCCTTTCTCCAACCCCTGTACCAGCCATGGGAATATTAAACACTGATTATATTATAGGATAGGCATATAGAAAACTGCTCCACCGCAAGTGAATATCATTCACTAAATACTTTGTGCAGCCGCGACCATCTTGGGAAGAGATTATGAGTTTGAAAATGTCTCAAAATTAACACCGTCGAGTCACATTTAAGCTGTTAAAGGATTCAATAATGCCCGTTTCCTATAAACAAAAGAGAGAGAGAGAGACAGATAGAGAAACACGCGCACGCCGCACGGCTTACAACTATAGCAAAAAGTGTCGTTCCAACTTTTGGTCTTAATTTTTTCCGTCTAGCCCCCTTTCGCAACGCGCGATAAGGAACTTCGTTCCAAAAACGAATCATTTTGCTTACCAATGGTAGGTAGCAATTTGCATATAAATAGATTCGTAAGCTAATCGACATGGGTGTCGTTTTCATGGTTTTTGAGGGTGCTGGAGCAGATAATACAGTCAAAATGAAAATCCAAGATGGCGGCTATTTTTGGAACGAAGTTCCTTATCGCGCGTTGCGAAAGGAGGCTAGACGGAAAAAATTAAGACCAAAAGTTGGAACGACACTTTTTGCTATAGTTGTAAGCCGTGCGGCGTGCGCGTGTTTCTCTGTCTGTCTCTCTCTCTCTCTTTGAACTTCGTTCCATCCGGGTGTCCCTTGACACCTCTCAAGTTTTTTTTTTATTGGGTGAATAGAACGCTCTTACTGGGTTAGAAAATAATTTTATCATTCAAAATAGCAGTGTTTTACCTAAAAATAAAACACATATTAAATACTTACCTTATTTGAAGCTTACTAGATTGAGAGTGGCACTACTGGTTTCCGCTATATTTACCTCTCTTTTGCTCTTTCCTTTAGTCGTATATACCCCTCTCTTTCGCACATCCCGATTTCTCACCAGGTGGCGCTGCCAAATGTAGGCTTAGCCATGGCAGTGAATCGCTGATCATTGTGTCGAAAATCTTCACCAGGTAGAAATTAAATGTAAGCTTCAAATAAGGTAAGTATTTAATATGTGTTTTATTTTTAGGTAAAACACTGCTATTAAACACTTGACCGTTATTTGAAGCTTACTAGATTGAGACGTGTTTGTTATCACCTGGTGGGAAATGACGCCAATGTGAACGTGGATATAAGTTATTAATAAAATTAGATGTGCATAGAGAGAAATACATTTAATCGAATGAATTAATTAATAATACAAGGGAAAATATCACTATTAATAGGTAATAGGTACCTACTTAACGTAGAAAATGAACTATCTTTCCTTTATAATAAAAATAACAAAATTTTGACTTAATATACCTTGATAACTTTATAAAATAGGTAATGACATTATAGGATAGACTGCACCTTTGTTTCTATAATATTAGGTATGCAAATATAAACATTTCTAACACTTCTTGAGAAAAATTACATACTTAGGACAATAATACAAAATATAATTATAAGTACCTCTATTATCCTAATTAACAGGATTAAACGTTCTAGATACATCACAACTAAAACTGGTGGGTATACAGGGCATCACTTCTCTACAGTAATAGCGGGTGAAGGTATTCTGCGATTGCCAATTACCTCTAGAGAGTATTTCCTCTAAGGAGTAGTTGTTAACCCAGTTTCTAGAGGCTACAGCAGACCTAAGACTGCCAGGCGTAGCACTTACTCCTGCTTCCAACAACAAAGATTTGACCCACCCCGCTATGACTGTACGAGAAGCGACCCTTGGTTTTCCTCTAAAATTAATAAACAGATTATTGAGACATCCTAACTGACGTTTATCTTTTAGTATAGCTATAGTTCGTTTCACCCAAAATACAGGGTCTAAATTCTCATTAGTAGGATTAGGAGATAGTCTCCAACCAGACTGTCTATAATCAGCAGTGTCTGTTTTAGATCCAAATATTGGCCATAGGATCAGACAATCATTATTTTCTGACAGGTGTTTTGAGTCTACAGCTAGTAGAGTTAGGTCATGGACTCTTCTGCCGGAACAAAGGAGTAACAAAGTCGCCGTATGTCTACAAGTAGCAAATACATTATTCGCGTCTATAGAATAGCTTCCCATAAATTCTGCTAGTTTATCAACATTCCAGACTATAGATTTTTGAGCTACTGGGTTTTTTAATGCAATAGACTTTAATATATGAGTAACTAAAACGTGGGAACTTAATTTGGCAGATTCGTCAGGGTTGCTTAGCGTGCAGACTACAGATTTATGTAATAAAATAGTTTTATAAGCTAAACCCTCTATAATACTCAAATCTGCAAGAAAACGAGCCAAAACTTGACCTGTTGGCTGGAAGGGGTTTAATTTATGCTTTTTTGTCCATTTGAGCCACCTATTCCATGCTACTCGATAAGTCTTTTTAGTTGATATCCGCCATGAGGATTTTAAGAGCTGTAACTGAGCTTCATTCCATTCACCTAAGGTCTGGGACCACCCCCACATTTCCATATTTCTAACGTCATCTCCCGGACTCTTGGGGGTGGGAGGCCTGTCACCGTATCTATCAGCTGTGAATGCAGTTTCCGGATTGTGAATGGAGGTGCTAACGCACGGGCTTTTAGATCTGCTCTCCAAAAGACTCTCTCCCACCTTGGGACTACCATTAGAAAGACTCCCGACGCAGAGTTGAGGTGAGCTAGTACCTTGGGCACTAGGTAAGGTGGAGGAAACACCCAAGCTAGTTGGTAAGTCCACTTTTGGGAGAAGGCATCGTGGTACATTGCTTGAATGTCGTTCTGATCCAGTGATACATAATTCATCACGACTTTTGCCCGTTCTGACGCAAATAGATCTATCACTGGAACTCCGAACTTTTTGAATATTTTCTCCGTGCACTGGGGTAAGAGATGCCACTCCGGAGGGAGCCGATGACGAGAAAGATGGTCTGCGTGACAGTTGTATTTTCCCGGAATATGCTGAATTTTCAGGTTGATTTGGAGTTGATCTAGGATTTGAAAAATCTCTCTCGTGAGTTTTAGCAACGAAGGAGACCTGGTCCCCCCCTCGTTTCTCAAAAAGGCTACAACAGTCCTGTTGTCGCACTGAACTAGAACGGTAGACTTGGATATGTGTGGACCTCGCTCTTCTATGGCCTTTAGTATTGCGAGCATCTCCTTTTGATTGCAATGGAGCTGTTGCTCTTGATCTGTCCACGGTCCTGATAGTGCGTATCCATCGAGCTGAGCCCCCCAAGCTAGATCCGACGCGTCTGTGGTCAGGAAATGTGATGGTGGCGGGTTGTGAATCAGAGAAGCCCGATGACAATTTAGCAGCCACCAATTTAGGTCCTCCTTTACTTCTATAGGCAAAACTACACTGACACAGTTTTCTTTTAGTTTGTTGTTTAGAAACATTAGTGTGTCCCGAAAGTGAAGTCTGCCCTTTGGTACCACGAAACTGGCGAAGTTTAGAAGTCCTACCAGGCTTTGTAGTGCTTTCGTCACCGTTGTGTGTTTGTGTAACAGATCCAGCACCTTTTCTCTTAATTTTGTGATCTTTTCGTGAGGCAATGATCTCTCGTTTGTCCATGGATTCCATAGAACGCCTAGAAATACGAGGCTTTTGCACGGAGTTGTGACAGACTTTTGATAATTCGTCTGCCACCCCAGGTAGTGTAGGCGATCTATTAATATTTGGACGTGCACTTGCAGGACCTGATGGTCCTGGTGAACCACGAAAAAATCGTCTAAATAGACGAGTATTCGAATACCCTCCTCTCTCAATGTCTGTGCTACCCAGTTTGTTAGAGTCGCGAAGACTTTGGGCGCTGTGCTGAGGCCAAAAGGAAGGCAGGTCATTTCTAACAATTTTCCTCTGTAACTTAGACGTAGGAATCGTCTGTGTGACTGGTGTATTGGCAAATTGAAGTATGCCTGTGTCAGGTCGACTTTGCAAAGCCAGTCGTTTGGTTGGAGGAAGTCTGGGACACGAAACACATTTATGAGCTTGAATGGCTCTGTGTAAACAAAATCGTTTAGATTCCTTAGGTTGAAAATAGGCCGGTTGGTGCCATCGGCTTTGGGGACCAGGAACATTGAGGATAGGAAACTCGGAGAATGTGAAACTTCCTCTAGCACCTCTTGCGTTATCATTTGAGATATGATTGTTGACATTGCCTCTGATTCCTTTGTTTGAAATGGGCTTTGTGCATTGGGTATCATTAGAGGTGGTTTTTTGATGAAAGGTATGCGATAACCTTTTATTATGCGAAGAAGGGTTTTTGGTGCTCCGAGTTTCTTCCATCGATCGGCATAAAAAGTTAACTGACCCGCTCTGAAGTCCTGTCTGTCAAAACCTGCTTCTTTTTCCCCCTGGGGGATATTCGGTGGCTGAAGTCCGTTTTCTGTTTCTGCTCGTCTCTTGTTTGTTAGGCTGCTGGTGAGTTCCTCGTGAACGAAAAGGCCCATGATAATTATGGCTAGGCCCACGTGTTCCTTTATTATTGTTGCCGGTTCCCTGCGAGGGATGGCAATGACCTGGCCTCTGTGAGGTGTGGTTGTGTCCACAGCCCTGCGAGGGCTGGAAGCATGGCACAGTGCAGCACGCTTGGCGGGCACCCTGCGAGGGTGCCCTATAATAAGCTGACCCCTGCGGGGGGTAGCGAGTGGTCTTCTTAAATCCTGCTTGCGAAGTAGGTTTGAAGCCACTGGTTTTATTTGGAGGTAAGAAGGTCTTCTTAACACCTCCGTTCTTTTCCAACGTTGATGACAACAGCTCAGGACTAAAAACCAGCTGATTAGAAGGTGGGATTTTGCGCAACGCCGACTTAACAAGAGGATCGCGAACATAATTTATTATTCCGTCTCTACGCATTTGAATTATTTCTGCGCGATGACCGCAAATAAGTTGAATCATATCTGAAGACACTTTATAATATTCACCATCCGAAAATAATTCAGAGATTTTGTTATGCAACTGATCGGGTGTTACACTACCTTTGACACGTGCCCAGGATAAAAGATCAGCCATGCTAGTTTGTAATACCTCTCGCTGTTTAATTGCACAAAATGTTAGAGCACCATAGGCTTTGTCAGCCAACGCTAAATGTCTTAAGGAATCATATGGTTTGATTTCTTCGTTGATCTCCAGCTCGGTAAAACCGGGACTGTGATTATATAACTTCTGCACTTCCGAATACCTAACCTCGCACCATTCATTTTTATTAAAATGCTGAATATCATTTAAAGATTTTAGATAATTTTCAGGAGCCTTAGGAACAGGCGGTTCCTTTAATTTGACTTGTAAATCAAATTTGAATTGATGTGATTTGTCTGATTTTTCATCTACTACATCATAATCATACAAAGACCTATAATCATTATTATCAAATAAGGAAATTTCGTCATTACTGCCGTCTGCCTGCATTTCTGCTGAACGCCGAGGTGAACATGCAGAGGTTTTATTATAAAAAACACGTTCTCGTAGTTCGCTAACCTCTTGAGTTAATTGTTGCAATAAATCTGTTTTACGAGAATGGCGGCCCCCCTTCTTTTTTTTATAGTGACGGCGACGTTTATTTTTACTGGGCTTTGCTGATGACGAAGTGGAACAGCTAGAAGAACTGGACGAGGAGCTAGAAGACGACTCGTTTGTCCGATGTTCTCGACGTAATGTAGACCCCTTGGTTTTTAACCCTGATGGCCCCGGAGCGTCCATCGCAATTGGATTACTTGCGCCCTCCATCCTATTTAAAACGAAAACTTCGATTTTTTTATGATTCCTATTTCGACGCACCAACGAGTACGTACGTGATTACAAAAACATACAATTAAAAACGTTTGCTGAATTATATAATCACGAGACTATTGTAACATTAACGATTTAGCGTCAAAATACGCTAATATAAAATCATTGTCAAAACATTTAATAAAAATAGTTCCTACAATTTAGAGCAAATGAGGGTAGAAAAAAAAAAAAATTCAGTACAAGTTTTGCATTGCGAATAATATACTGCAATGCTGGCTAAGGGCAAGGTCGAACGGTAACACCGTTATTATTATTTCTTAAATAGGTATTATAACTTTGCCCATAAACATAGTGATCATGCATCGCACCACTGAAAAGTTTTATGAAAATTTATTTCTACTTACAATTTTGTCCGATGGAATGCACTTATAATCACTTTTTGAAGAAGAATTTAAATTTAACTTTAAAAGTTGTCTCGACAACCTCTTTTCACGCGGAAAAAGACGCCAATGATCAGCGATTCACTGCCATGGCTAAGCCTACATTTGGCAGCGCCACCTGGTGAGAAATCGGGATGTGCGAAAGAGAGGGGTATATACGACTAAAGGAAAGAGCAAAAGAGAGGTAAATATAGCGGAAACCAGTAGTGCCACTCTCAATCTAGTAAGCTTCAAATAACGGTCAAGTGTTTAATAGATACTTTTTTTTAATGTTTTTAATTAGTGACCGCGTCTGCTTCTATTAGACCCGGCCTCGTAAAAGAAAAGAAAATACATTCATTTAGCACAGACTAAAAGAAACACCAAATAGAAAGTATAAATGGAAAATGGAAAATGTGCCTCACGGCTGCACCAAAAACGCCCGGTTCAGCAAAAATGCCAGACAACTAGTGCCGTCCTACCTATTCTGAAAACCAATGCACGCCACTGTCTACTATGCTAAGCTATGAGGTCTTTGCTTAATTATTAGTAAAGATACAGCCTTCATTTTAACTAATAACGGTCAATAAATTATAGGCTTCGGTCATAAAACACATACCTTAGTTTTTGAAGCTGGGACACGCGGTGATAAAGGACTGCAGAGCCTGGCAACAAGATGGACTCGTGGTGCACGGCAGACGGCAGCTGGCGCACTGCGGCACAGAACAGCCTCCCTCCTGTATGCACCAAAGGAGGTCAGCTGCACTGCGCAGGTCACGATCAATACTCTGCTGTGAGTCGACCACGTTGCAACTTAAGGAAATTGCAACAGCGAAAATCTGCGGTGTTGTTTACTCAAAATTGGTGTTTGGAAATGAAGAAGCTTCATTTGTGCTGGCAAATTAACTTTTTTGTTGCTAAATTATGAACTTTTATTTGATTTTTCTCTATGATGCCTTAGTGAACAGGCTAACGGCATCTGGTGTCTGAAATGAACATCAACCAGTCGAACAACTCAGCTTACAGCAGCTGATACCTGATTCCTTAGTGAGCTGCAGTAGGCTGAGTTGATATTGACTTCACGCAAGATGGCGCTGCAACACCTGGCCCTTTGCCGTCTCCATCCAATCTACCCTAGCCGCCTTTTTTAAGGTCGAAGGTCCATCTCTAGTTATAGGTGTCTGGTCTCAAGCAACTATTGAAATAATGGTGTTAAGCATTGTTCGAAGATCATTGTTTGAACGCGCTTAGCTCTGGAAACACCAGTCGGATTTGAAAAAATCTTTTTACATTTGATAGTACAAATTTTGAGAAAAGCTACAAGCTAAGTTAACATCACGATAAAACCCTCAGGAGCCGAGCAGAACCAAAAAAATCACAAAGAACGCTAAGCCAAAACGAAGTAAAAGGGCGATGCGATGCGACGGGTTGGGTCGGAGGAACAAGTTATAATTGTGTCAGGCAGCTTGTTAAATATTTTTGTGGCCATACAGAATTTTAATTTAAATATTGTCCCGTCGTCGGGGGACCGCTACTATTTTAAACTTTAACAAACAACAACGTTAGGCTAATAATTAGAGCGCTCTAATTATTAGCTTATCGTTGTTGTTTGTTTGTCGTTCTTCTTTTCATTTTTCATTTTTTTTTCTTTTTTTAGGCTTCATGTTTGCCGCATATAAATGCACTTTCTTTCTTTCTTTTAAACATAATAAATTATGTTGACCGATGTTTATGCATAAGAGTGTGACGTGTATGTTTAAGATAAGATAAGATATTAATTATTATTTGTAAAACATGAGTAAAATTAATAGTGCGATGGTATACTTGTATGCTAATCAAATATAAACTGGCACTGGAATAAAAAAATATGGGCTCAAAGTCCAAGTATCCGACATTTGACCATTCGCGTCATTAAAATAATTAAAAAAGCTTTGTGTCAGTGAAGTGAAGCGAGAAACCGCGTCGGCTACCATCTTTGTTTTAAATTCGCATATTATCTGCAAAATACAACTGTTTTACTCGAGTAAACAATTATATACGTCATTTACGCTAGCATAGCGTTTAGAACATATTATTTATAATTATAATTCAAGTGTACAGAGTGGGTGTTGCTGTACGACACCAAGCTAACCTAACAAAACAAATCTCGGGTACCTAGTTTGTGTTTTCGCCAGTCAAACTGAATATGGTACGAGGAACAGGTCGTGGAGGCCGTGGTATGGGCGTCCGCGGTGGTATGGGGCGGCCCCCATTCAATAGGCCTCGCGTTTTGATGCTACGGCCCCCTTTTGACCTCATACTTGCTGAGCCGGCCTTTCCACGCTGCAAGCCAGCGCCGGACGATACCGCCTTGACACAGGTACCATTTTGTCTTATCGATAGTCATCATCTGTCTTGCCTTTTCTCAACAAAGTTGGGGTCGGCTCCCAGTCTAACCTAGTCTAACCGGATGCAGCTGAATACCAGTTTTTTATCCATATAAAATACCAGCAACAACAGCCAGCAGCAACTAAGCAACTCCATAGTTGCTGCCTATCTGACCTTCACAACCTCTTCCTTCATATTTGTGGTATTTTTACGTTTATTTGGCTTTGAGAGTTGTGTGTATTTGGTTGTTAGTAAATAAACTGAGACTTGAAAACATACTATCGTCAAAATCTATATCTGACCACCGTAAGGACTATTCCTGCTTGTAGCGCATATTATTATTCGACCTAAAAAGGATCCTCTTTTGTTTTACTTACGGATGCAGCTGTGGTCATCATGTGCACAGGATTTTGTTTTCAAAATGGTCAGATATAGGTTTTGGCGATAGTACAAGTACTAGAAAGTTAATTTTACTAAGTTTTTTGGTTATAAAGTGAATTCTCATTTGTAAATTTTCATAGATTATAACTAGACTGCTATTAATTACAATCTTAGGACTATCAAGCATAAATTGTTGTATTTGATACAGTGGTTTTCATTAAAACTAACAGACTAGCATGTCCTATGGGTAATTACATGCCGAAAATGACTCACTGTGATACTTCATAGTCACCAAGCATCAAGGTAAACCCCAAGCAGCATGCAATATCGGCATGTGTCCTTCTATGCAACTAGTTTTATGGTTTTGGCCCGGTAATTGTCACGGCTGTCATTCGTAGATCTTTGACAGTCGTTACCGGTAATCAGAAGCCCAAAAGTTTGACAACCAGTCATATCAAGGGGTATTGTGTTACCCAATAACTGAGTAACTGGGTTGGTAGGTCAGATAGGCAATTGATCCAGTTGCTGTTGGTTGGGGAAAGGCAGATGATGACTATGTTATTAACACTAAGAAGGCCAATTCTCGTAATTTAAAATGTTAAAAATCTAGTCGCAGTCTCATCTCGGCGACAAACAAATGTATTTTTTGTTTGTCGCCGAGATGAGACTGTCAAAATTAGAAGTATTTTTTGACAAGACTGAGATCTTAAGATCTGAGATTTTAAGAACGTTCACAGTTTGAACGTTTTTAAAATTACGAGAATTGCCCCTCAGGTTAACATATTGACATAAGAAGGAGATCAATTTATATTGTGGAGAGATAAAATCTAAATCAAAAGTCATTTATTCAATTAGCCTACCTTTCAAACATCAAAATTACATTTTTAAGACAGTCCCCTAAAATGCCTGCCCTTCACCACGCTAGTGCTTTTGCTGGGAAGAAAATGTGGCGTAACAAACTCCCCAGAAGCACAAATAATTATGATGACACTACTGATAAATTAAATAAAGTAAAATAAATAAATATCCTGGACATTTCACACAGCGCCATATAGTCCCAAGCTAAGCAACCTAATGCTTGTGTTATGGTAACAAGATGGCTGATGAACTACTTATATATATTTTTTTTTTTTAAAGAAAAGATAGAAAGAAAGATTAATAAAATGTCAAAACCATCAGACCGCACAACAAAATGATTTATGAATTAAATAATTTATTTACAGGCCCTCCTCAAAAGGCATGCAGAGCTATGCCCAACACCCGCCGAGCAGTCTGCTGTGCTAAGTCTGGTCACAAAACTGCAGACTGTTCTCGACAACCTTGTTGTTGCTCCCGGTGACTTCGCTGCTGCTGTAAGTATCACTTGTACTGTATAGAAAGAAAAATATTTGACATGTGACTCGCAGGAAAATAATAAATGGTAAACAAGGAGCAATTAAAACTAACAAAATGGCATTGAAAACAACTGCAAAAAAGAGACTGGTCCGAGGTCAAAAAGGCTCCTATCTCAGCATAATTTTGAAATATTAAAAAAAAAATACTGTGGCACTGGTATTCTGATAGCGCCTGCTGTGTGACAGCTACGGACATCTCTAATCGCCGTATGGTTGACACATATAACAGTACCTTTGTAGACATAGATATCTTCAATTGTACAATAAGTAAATTCAAAAGCCTCATTCGCCATTCCCTATTAGATATTACAATAAGTGCTCCTTAATATAGTAATATTGTATAATTTTGTTATATATTTTCTTTAATTTTGAAACAAATTATTCTTAATTTTTTAAATATTTCTTACATAACATAAATATATTTTTTTTCATATCATTTAACTTTTAATTAAGTATTTGCCACACGTACTGCTATTAATGTTCCTAGTGATTAGCTTTTTTTAGGGTTCCGTAGCCAAATGGCAACGGAACCCTTATGGATTCGTCATGTCTGTCTGTCTGTCTGTCTGTCTGTCCGTCCGTCCGTATGTCACAGCCGCTTTTTTCCGAAACTATAAGAGCTATACTGTTGAAACTTGGTAAGTAGATGTATTCTGTGAACCGCATTAAGATTTTCACACAAAAATAGAAAAAAAACAATAAATTTTGGGGGTCCCCATACTTAGAACTGAAACTCAAAATTTTTTTTTTCATCAAACCCATACGTGTGGGGTATCTATGGATAGGTCTTCAAAAATGATATGGAGGTTTCTAATATCATTTTTTTCTAAACTGAATAGTTTGCGCGAGAGACACTTCCAAAGTGGTAAAATGTGTGTCCCCCCCCCTGTAACTTCTAAAATAAGAGAATGATAAAACTAAAAAAAATATATGATGTACATTACCATATAAACTTCCACCGAAAATTGGTTTGAACGAGATCTAGTGAGTAGTTTTTTTTTAATACGTCATAAATCGTAACGGAACGGAACCCTTCATGGGCGAGTCCGACTCGCACTTGGCCGGTTTTTTTTTTCTTAAACTTCTATGCCTACTTGTGGACAGCGTTGTGGGGTACTTTATAGCCAAATTGCTATTTTGTTAAACTAGTTGTAAGTACTTATAATGTAACTGTTTGCCGTTCCTCTCAATAAAAAATAAAAATAATTCCCACTAGGGGATTAAAAAATAAAAATAATTCCCACTAGGGGATTAAAAAATAAGAAAATAAACATATAAGAAAGAATGAAGAAAGGCTTACAAGCGAGGAGATGTGGGTGGCTAGGTTTCATAGCCTGGGTTGTCAGCGTAATTTTGCTCCACAACCTGATCCCACCATCGCCCTTGTACTACCAGATGTATTGCAGGGTACCACTGCACTTGGTTGATATCCCTACCAGTCTTACTCAGCGCTACACCTCATTTGGCAGTCACTTCATGTAAAATACTGGTGTTCAGCTGCGTCCAGTTAGAAAGAAAGAAAAATGCATTTATTGGCATTACACAAAATGACACCTTAAAACTACTAAAACAAAGATTATAATGCCAAAAAGGCCTCAGCTCAGCATAATGTCAGATGCCAACACAAGTGTACCACCTGACGCTGATTTTCAGCTGCAACCCACGAGTGCCATACGCTGGAATACCTAGATAGTTAGATTGGAAGCTGACACCAACTTAGTTGGGAAAAGGCTAGGCAGATGATATAAGTTATTGACAGTTTATAACTTGCAATAGGTATACATTGGTGGCACACAACCAGTGCTGGCCCAGTGGTAACAACTGCTACTTAAGAGTTGTAGGTCATAGATTCGAACCCGGATAGGCGCTTTACTTTCCGTAAATAATAACATCACCACTGCTCTCAAAACAGTGATGGAAAACAGCGTGAGGAAACCGGCATGTCCTAGAACCAAAAATTCAAAGACATGTGACATCTACCAACCCGCACTTGGCCCCCGAGCCCACTTGCTTGCATTATCAGTTATTGTAACATTTTAATATATTTAATAATTTTAATGTTATGCTGACTTCTTCAGGATAAGTCTGAGGTACAGCATTTATTATCGAGCAACTTCTATGTCTTTTAAATTTTGATTTATTTGATGTTTGAAGTCAGTGAATTTTAGATATTATCCCGTTTTAGAAATTATGTGTATTGTCAGTTTCTGCTTTGCATGAGCTCTGGCGCCCGGTTTTTGAGGTAGGTACCTACTCTTAACTCTTGGTATTGGTTTGATATAAAACACAATTACACAACAAGATTTATATGGGTAGTTCTACGATAAGAGGTTTTAAGTCCATAGAGAATACGGCCACAGAGAAAAGTTGCTGTTTTTTCATTTAACACTTATATTACGATTTTTGTCCTATTTATGTATCTTTTCACGTAAGGGCAAGTCACTTTATGCACATTTTATTACTTTTTACAATGCCAGGGTAAATACATTGGGCAGGGTAGAGACACCAAGATCAGGGTAGATACTTATTTGGCCAGGGGAGAGAATTTGTGGCAATAAAAGTAACAAAATTAGTAAAAACAACTTTAATTATACATTGTACTTAACATAGAATCAGACTATCATTTTTAACAATCATATTAAACACTAGTAACACCCCCTGCCATTTATTTTTTTGATATTTTCAATGTACAGAATTTTCACTTCTACAGATTTATTATAAGTATAGATTAACAGACTAAATAATTTAAGCCTTCTCAGAAATTTAAAACAAATCAATGTCATTCATTACACAATATATAAATGAAATTAACATGGCATTGTACCTATAACAAATAATAAAATATTCTTTTATTAATACTAATTATATAGATTAGCGCCTTTTAAGTAATTAAAATAATCAGACTTGCAATAACTAGGATAATTTTCATATTACCTGTGCCTATGCTACATTTCACTAAATGACCATGTTTTAATCATAAAATAAAAAATAAATGTACTGCATGCAATAAGTATAACCAAGATGTAAAATCTAAATATTTGCACGGCAGAAATGCCGAATATAGTGAAACCTATAGATCTTAAGAACTTATGTTAGCTACCTATATTCTTGCAAATAAATCTATCATTCATTATAAATTAAAGGCACTCTCTAAGCATTTTATTTTTTGTTAATATAGGTTTTAACAAAAAATATAATGCTTAAGCTTTCTCAAACACGTTCGCCGACTCTTTGAAACAGTAGAACATCCTCTGCCCTTTCAAAATAAGATTTGGCATAGGTGCCTGGACAATCTGATCTTCTGAGATAAATGAAAAATCATTTTCTTCGACTTTAAATAATTTTGGTTTTTTTGGATGTCGACGGTTGTTGTTCATCCCCTATATGGTGCTTGCCACCTTTTGGTATAATGACTTGTTCACTGTCCGAGAATCTCGGACTCCAAATCCGGTCCGTAAACATCCTCGATTCGGAGGCCTACGTTGCCTACGTTCTCTTGCTTTCTTTTTCCATACCTATCTTTCGTGCTTTACGTGGCTCTCTAGGAGTCATTTGGTCGACAGTCTTTATCCTTTCCTTCCTTCCTTTCTCCTTCTTTTTTAAATAAATTGCCTTTTCTTTTGGCTTTTGCAATTCATATTTTTCGGGATCATTTTTAATATTTTCATATCGTAGTCTCTCTGCTTCACGTTTCTTCTGTAATCTTTCTTCACATGTTAACTTCTCCGTGGTCTGTAACAATATTAGACGATAATATAATAACAATATGAACTGAGAACCTCCTTCATTTTTTAGTTTTCAGAATTTACCAAAATTATTTAAATTATTTAAAACTGTTCGTTGATAAAAAAATATGCTACATCTAAGTTTGTTTGCACTAACGTTATCTCCCCTGGTCAACAAGTCTCTCCCCTGGCATTTATCTTGCCAGGGGAAATATGGCAGGGAAGAGACGTTTTCATGATAAATGTTATTGTTTTAATTAACATTAGAAATGTTTCCGTACATTATGTATCACACTTTAACTATTGCATTATTATTAAATTAGACCAGTAAATGCAAATAAATTAAATGAATAATATAACTTTTATGACTTACCAGTGGAGAGACACATTGACCTCGCGAAACCACCACTTTGAACCAACGCGTCGCAACAACTAACAAATGACGGTGCTCTTAACGGCTCACGTGTTTTCATTGCTAACTTCACGTCGATAGATGACTTTGAGCACTATTTGGAATATGGCCGTTTAATATTTGTGTTTGTAATAGCGGAATGAAATTTGCCAGGGTAGATACCCAAAAACAGTGGGACAAAAGTTAAGTTTTAAAAATATAGCAAATAAATAAATATTGTTCTATTTTTCCTTAATAATACTTAAATATATTTATTGAAATTTGTGTTTAAAATACTTTAGTTTACTATCTGATACAAAGAAGGTATGTATCGTTTGCAAATTAAACTGAAACCGGCATGGGGACAGGCCAGGGTAGAGACTTTTTTAGACTTTATAAGGAATTTCAGAAAAATATACTTTAATTAGGCATTTAATCTTGACGTTATTTAATAAAGTACATTTAGGTGATGTGTTTCATTGCAAAAAATAACAATATATAGAATAAAATTTCTATTTTAAAGTGATTGCCGCACAAGTTACCTCTTATCGTAGAATTACCCATATATTGACCCAGGTAACCTGATATTGACCAGCAAATTGCAAAAAAAACGTTAGAAAGGGTTTTGAAGTTCTGTGGCATTCCTACTGTCGCGCCATCTTGTTTTGTTTTTTTTAAATTAAAATGGCGGCCACGCATCGTTCGTATACTCTGTGTTCTTCACGTTATCCATAAACTTTGGCAGACGCTTCTATAGCTTTTACAATTCAAATCTAATAAAGGAAGTAGTACTTAAAAAGGCTTCGTTACAAAGATATTTGTAATTTCATTTAGATAATGAAATTTAATTGAGCTATGTGTTTCCGAGATATTAAAGTCCAAAGTTGATCACGAAACATCCATATTTTTTTGAACTTGCGTATATTTTCTTGCACTGATGTTTGATTATCGATTCATATAGGTTTCACGCGTGGCGAATAAAAAAATTGCGGACTGGTAGGTATGCCACGGACCTACATAGATAGCCCTTTATCTTTAGGCCCAGCTAACAATTGAGAAATTTTTTATCTTTGAAACTTATTGCTAGTCATAAAATCATCAATACATCTCTCTCAAGTTAATATTACCCTACTGAATGACTATGAAATACTAGCTGCGCCCCGCGGTTTCACCCGCATACATTTCGATCCCGTGAGAATATCAGGATAAAAAGTATCCTATATGTTAATCCTGGTTATAAACCATCTGTGTGCAAAATTTCATCCAAATCCGCTCACTAGTTTTTGTGTAAAAGCGTAACAAACATCCATCCATACAAACTTTCACGTTTATAATATTAGTAGAAAAATAGGAAATGGATTATATGAACTTAGTGGCATGTTTTTAATGATTATGATTCTGTGAAGTCATATCTGTTACGCTCGCGAATCTTATTTTGTATAACACAAAATACACAGACACTGACTTACAAATTGCAAAAAAATTAAGAAAATTTTAATTACGTGTGTAGCTCAGGAAATTTAAATTTACTTACATTTTTTGCAGGAAAATAAATGCTTAAAAAGATAACTAAATCGGTACTATTGAGTTAATCAAAGGGGCAATTCTCGTAATTTTAAGAACGTTCACAGTCAGAACACCAATTCTCGTAATTTAAAACGTTCAAAATCTAGTCGCAGTCTCATCTCAGTGACAAACAAATGTCAAAAACTTGTCAAAATGTAGGGGAAAATGAGGTTTTTTTTGACAGATTGAGACTGAGATCAGACTGTGAACGTTCTTAAAATTACGAGAATTGCCCCTCTGATCTCAGTCTGTCAAAAATACCTCTAATTTCCCAACATATTTGATAAGTTTTTGACATTGATTGTCGCTGAGATGAGATTGCGACTACATTTTGAACATTTATAATTACGAGAATTGGCCTTCAGGTATCCTGAACAGAATACTCTGTATAAGAACTACTAATATGGAGTCACCATACTGATTGACTACGTCTTCGGTCTTCTAGCTGTGCGAATTCTGGTCTTAGTCAAAGTCAAATCATTTATATTTCAAATAGGCACATAAAAGTCACTATTGAACGTCAAAATTTACACAAAACAGAATTGATTCTAGTCGCCCCTTCCAAAAGGTAGTTTCGTATGGAGAAGAATTAGCAAGATACTCCACTGTTACTCTTTTAAAATGGTTTTACAATATTTTTTTATATATTATTTATATATGTGAAGAATAAAATTACAATACCAGAAAATTTATCTATTTATCGTAAGGAAGCTATTGCAGGTATGCTGGAAGAGATTTCTTATGAAATAAGCATCACTTCTGTACCTACCTATTTTTCTGTTCTGTTTTTTCTATAAATAAATAAACTAAGGTAAAAATACAGCAATGACACGCAAATTAATTATGTGATAGATACATGGTCCACATATATTTACAAATATTGTAAAAGTATTTATATAGTATACTTTATTGTACACCATAAAATACATAACAAAAAAAAATACAATTTTTAAAACAAAACACATTGAGCGGCCTTGCTTTCTGCGATCTCTTCAAGTAGATGATTTTATTAAAATTTTAACAAGTTGCTTCCTCAGGGCGCGTTCACATTTAACGTCCGTTTTACAGGTCCGTTAAAACGTGTATTTTATTAGCATATGTAGTTATATGAGCGAGTTCACACATAATACAGTATTCCGGATCCAGTAGATTAGTAGAAAATACCGATCCGACAAAATAAGCAGCAATCCGTTTTACAGGTCCGTTTAAACGTATGTGTTTTTAGCGTATGTAGTTGTATGAGCCAATTCACACATAATACAGTATTTCGGATCCAGTATACTGATCCGATCTCTTAAAATCAGTCCTGTGTGAATACTATCTCCAGTAGCGACGGATCCGTTAAAAATAATCCTATAAATGCTGTGTGAATACTATCTCCAGTAGCGACGGATCCGTTAAAAAGAATCCTATAAATGCTGTGTGAATACTATCTCCAGTAGCGACGGATCCGTTAAAAAGGATCTTGTAAAAACGTACGTATTTGTGAACGCGCCCTTACTATCCCTATCTGACCTCAGAAACCGGGCATATTATCTGTTTAACTGTCGTGAAAGAAGCGTTGTAATATCTATCTTCATTCTCAATTTTTTTTTGACAGCAACTCGAGGAGGTCCGTCAAGTTGGCTCCTACAAGAAGGGAACTATGATGGCTGGCAAGAATGTTGCTGATATCGTCTGCATCATGAAGACTCTGCCTACGAAGGAGGCTGTGGAGGGGCTGTCTAATAAGGTTTGATATTCATACTTACTTTGTCTGTAACTATAGACGTATGAGAAACAGCACCCTAATTGCGTAACACGATTAATTGGAATCTGAATAATTTTGAAGGATATTGCTAATGACGAGAGGGGTAAGCCCCCCGCTCCCCGGCTCCCCGCTGCCGCGCGCCGCTCGCGTCGCCAGTCGGCCTACTTCGTTGCTAGAGAGTGCGCACGCTCAACTGCGCGGCGCCAGCATACCTAAACTATTATACGAGAGCCCCGCGTTGGATAGTATTAAGATTGACTGTATATTGTGTGTTGTGTGCCTGATTGATTATATACCATTATTACCTACCCGTTTCGCTTCATTTCTCTGCCCGCACGCTACCGCCGTTATAAAATTAATCCATTGCTTCACATGTTCGAAAAACGTGTCTGCTCAACAGCGTAAATAGCGCAATGAATATTGTTGAACTGTCAAATAGAAAGCCATTTCTACTCATAGTGGATTACGCAATTACCCCGCAGGATGTAAAGTTCACTCATTCTTCTGTTGCGTCTGGTGGGCTACTGCCCGATGATTGTTTTTAAAGTGAAAACTTCTTTAGCGGCGTTGTGCACTTTTTTGTGATGAGGACACGTGACCTGATCGAAAATTCGTAAGACGGATCTCGCGTCAGGACACGTGACCTGATCGAAAATTCGTAAGACTGAGGGAGAGTTTTTTGTGATGGGTAAAAAATGTTAAACTCGCGTCAGGACACGTGACCTGATCGAAAATTCGTAAGACGGAGCTCGCGTCAGGAGTGGACACGTGACCTGATTGAAAATTCGTAAGACGGAGGAAGAGTAGACCGCATTCCAAAATATCAAAAATGCACAACGTTAATATTCAAGTTTTCACTTCTGCCGGCACTCCTGGAGTGCAACCCGTTTTTTTTTTGTATATTGCGTGTTGCATGTTGCGCCGACCCCAAATAAATTGGGATAAGGGCAGGAGAATGATGATGATGATGATGAATGATTGCGTGTTGCAGTTCAACCTATGAGGTTGTCGTCTGCTTAACCGGGTTTGCCTGTGCCTCAATAAATTAGGCCTCCAGCCAGGGCTTAAAAACTTAAAAACTAAGCGACTACACGCTAAAGGCACCCCTGTGGGGGACGGACCTCGGCTTAGTGCGTCGCTGGGAGAGGGCAGCAAGGGACAGCCTGGGTCGGAATTTCCCGACGATTGATGTCGGAACGTTGTATAAGTTCTAGTCGTGCGGTAAACTCTGCTTGCGCAATGAAGGATTTTGTGTGACGTCAGTGTGATGCGTAGTTCGCATGTGGCGATGTAGATGTCGCCACATACCGTTTTCACGCCTTAACGACTGAACGGATTTTGATGAAATTTGGCATACAGCTAGACGATAACTCGGGTTGCTGTTCACTTAATAAAATCAATTTATTTATTTATCCTCACACTGGAACGCCGTACAGCAATTACACCAATGGAGCAAAAAATCACTTCATGTGCTGCTTTCAATCCATCCTGTGCGCGGTGGACATCGAACGAGTGGCGATGGATCACGGTACGCAGCGTGCAAGTGCAGCATTTCTCCATAGCCCTATCACTCCTTCCATATTGCGCACATTCATTGCGAATTTTTGAAACTCAATGATTTTTCAAAGTAAATACATTAAAAACACGGACAATTTTGAGGTGTCATCCTGCCTGACAGACATAATCGTAATCACATCCTGCCTAATAATAATAATATTTATTTTCCAGGTCAACGAAGAGCTCAACAAGTTGATGCGTGCCGAGACCCCCGCCACGTCGGTGACGACGGCGTGCCACGAGCGCGGCTTCACCGTCACCGCCAGCACCGCAGCCGTGCGCGTGCTCATCACCACGCTGCACCAGAACCTCAGGAAGCTGGAGCCTGAGGTACCTACACTAGATTATTATATTGGTCTTATATTTAGGGATCAGTGGCGGCCCAGTGTTAGGTCGTAAGTTCGAAGTGACCCCAGGGAGGACGGTGGCATCGTGGTCACGTGCTGCCGTGCATAGCGGGGCTTAGGGGAGGCCCCTTTACAGTCTCCCCAGGGATGTGCCTTACTGGGGTTGCACGGGGGGGTTCCGGAATTGGTTTAAGAGGAACCGGGACCACCCCTATGTGCGGATGGTGATCATCATTTTAGTGAGGTAAAAATCCCACACTCCCCGGAGATCGGGTGCCTTTTGAAGGATCCCCCGAAAATCTTGAGAGGTGTCAAGGGACACCCGGATGGAACGAAGTTCAAAGAAAGAGAGAGACAGAGAAACACGCGCACGCCGCACGGCTTACAACTATAGCAAAAAGTTTCGTTCCAACTTTTGGTCTTAATTTTTTCCGTCTAGCTCCCTTTCGCAACGCGCGATAAGGAACTTCGTTCCAAAAAAAACAAGGTCACAGGCACTTTGCTTTGTGTAAATTATTTCAACACCACTGCTCTCTCTGAAGGAAAGCGTGAGGAAACTGGAAGGTCGTAGAACAAAAAAAAAAAATTAAAAAAATTCCAAGACACGTGACATTTACCAATTCGCACTGGGCCCGCGTGGTGGATAACGGCCCACTCTCACTCACTGAGAGGAGGCCTGTGTCCCAGCAGTGGGAACATTATACGCTGATTGTGGACCATCAGCTTATTTGCCATAGGAACACCAACTACGCTCAATTGGCCAAGTTTTTAAAAGCAATTTATTTGTCAACAGGTTCACCTAGAATACAAGGTCATCAGCAGTCACCTGGCCGCTATACGTCACAGCCGCTGGTTCGAGGAGAACGCTCATCATTCCTCTATCAAGGTACACACAAACACACACACACAGTACAGTCACGAGCAAAAGTATGTATACACTCAGCTTTTTTCAAAAGCGATTTACTCCTTTATTTTTTTTTTGTTGTTACGAACATAGCAGTTTCGATCCCATAGGTTTATGTAATGTGTCGTATTTCAACGTTGCATTCGTTATTTCACGAAAAAATCGCAATTGAAAGTTGCCAAGTGTTGACATATTGGTGCTCGTGACTGTACACTTAGGCCCATAAGTTGTACACACATTATTCTTGGCGTGAAAAACTAACTACTGTCCATTTCAAGGTTGCCTGGAAGAGATCGCAGAAAGCGATAAGGCCACCCCATTGTATATTTTGTAGTCTTCGATTTCTGTTTGCTGTGCCTCCATGTTGCACACTAGCGCGTGCTAAGTCCCCAATACCACGTACTCTGGCCGCACTTAATGATCTCTTGGACTCTAATCCAACAAACGATCTGTTTGCGGATGAATGGACGAAGATTATATCGGCATGCCAGAAGTACTGTGAGAGGGATTTATGAAAGTGTTGTTTTACTTGATGATTTTATATTGTATCTTTTGTGTACTTTTTATCTTTTATTTTATCTTGTGTTCGTGTATATACAAATTGTATCTTTAATTAATGTAATTGGTTTTAAACCGTTTTAATTAAAGTAATAAATAAATAATTTTATGTAAGTAATGTATGTTTGTGGGTGAATGAATAAAACTACGGCTTTTCTAAAAAAAACTACGGTTGGGTCGCCGTGTGTAGCTTAGGCCCCTCGCCCACGGCGACTTTTTTTAGCGATGCTGTCGCGCGTTCCTATCGATACAGTCGCGATGCGGTCGCTAGCTGTTTACCCTCGCCCACACCACGATTCTCAGTCGTGATGCAAACGAGATACTGTCGCGATGCTGTAGCGCGTTGGCATCGCTACTAACGCGCGTTAGTCGCATTTGCAACACGCTACAGAAGCGATGCCAACGCGCTACTAACGCGCTACAGCATCGCGACTGTATCGATGCAAACGCGCGACCGCTTTCGTTGCCCACGCTTCGGCTGCTTACGTAAAAGCAGCACCAAAGACAACGTATGGCAAAGGCAACGTTGCCTCAACGGAGTCCATCTTGCAACTGTAGCATTTTTGTGCCGTTACTGAATCGCGTTTGCATCGCGACTGAGAATTGTGGTGTGAGCGAGGGCAGACAGCTAGCGACCGCATCGCGACTGTATCGATGCGAACGCGCGACAGCATCGCTACTGCATCGCTACAAAAAGTCGCCGTGGGCGACGGGCCTTAGGCACGGTCGTGTAGTTTGGATCATTATGGAAGCTTGTTGAAAAGAAAAAGAAAGAAAATACATTTGTTTGCGGCTAACATGACGCATAAAAAGAACACAAACACAAGAAAAATAACAAGTTGGAGAACATGCGTCACATTCACGCAAAACTGCGACACTGCGGCACGGCGCCGTTGTCGTATGCGAGTATACAAGTCCACACGATTATTTTACGTTGCCCTACCGTTAGGAAACCGTGCCGTCTACAATAAAATTATTTAACGCCTTTAGGACTGATTTTTCAATCATCTGATGACTTTATTCGAGGAATAATTTTGAAATTTTGACACTTATTTCATACAAAAACTGTCAAACGTCAATTTTATTCATCGAATAACAGTTATCTGGCGATGCAAAAATCAGCTCATAAGTAATGATTGTTCAAAAATCCTTTTTAGTGCTTACTTTCGTTAAAAAGGCATACTCGTGCACCACGATTTTGTACGGAATGCGTACACAATCGTTAGCTTTATGGATGCGTACGCATCTCATACAAAATCGTTGTTTTCTATGGACAAAAGCTTAACAGAGCTGAATAACTGTACTTAGTCCCTAAGGCTATGTGTTGTCTGTCAATGAATGAATCAATTTAAGATTCATCATCATCTGCCTAGCCTTTTCCCAACTATGTTGGGGTCGGCTTCCAGTCTAACCGGATGCAGCTGAATACCAGTATTTTACATGAAGCGACTGCCTATCTGACCTCCACAACCCAGTTACTGGGTAATACGATACCCCTTGGAAAGACTGGTTGTCAGACTTTTGGGCTTCTGATACCCGTGTCGTTACGGGTATCAGAAGCCCAAAAGTCTGAGAAAGATCCACGAATGACAGCCGGGACCAACGGCTTAACGTGCTTTCCGAGGCATGGAGGGGTCTCAGTATGTAAATATGGTCACCCATCCACAGACCAATCGCGGCAAGCGTTGCTTACCTGACCGATCGACCTGTGCGGCTGTTATTATTTAGCCACGGGCCCCTCTAAGAAGTACAAGACCCAAATAAAAAATAAACTTTATTTCTATTTATAATTTTATATTTGTTACCCACAGGTACTGATCCGCCTCCTCCGCGACATGTGCCAGCGCCACTCGGGACTCGAACCCCTGACCCCGTGGATGATCGACCTGCTAGCGCACCACTGCATCATGAACAATCCGGCGCGACAAGCTCTGCCTATTAATGTCGCTTTTAGGTAATTATCATATTTAATTTATAAGCGGTAGCTTTAGCAACGTTTTGTCAATGGCTTATGCAATGGCAAAAAGCGTATAAATTACAACACGCGGGCCCAGTGCGAGCTGGTGGATGTCACATGTCTTCGAATGGTGTCGAAGCTTGTGGAGAGTAGACAGGCAGTCGCTCCACGTAAAGTACTGGTATTCAACTGCATGAGATGTATCTGGTAAGACTAGAAGCCGACCCCAACATCATCTGCCTAGCCTTCTCTCTTCACAAGCTTCGACCCCAAAATTCGAAGACATGTGACATCCACCAGCTGGCACTGGGCCCGCGTGGTGAATTACGGCCCACTCCCTTGTAGCGGTATCTACAACGCCACATGCGTACTATGCCTCATACTGACGTCACTCAAAACCCTGCATCTCGCAAGCAGAGTTTACCGCGCAACTAGCATATACACCGTTAAATTTAGATTTTTTTAATCCTTAAAAGGGGTCATTAGGAACAACTTTTACTACGGGCCCTACCCTGTTGGTCCCGTAGTAAAAGTTCTTCATAATGATGAGTATAATGACCCCTTTTAAGGATTAAAACGATCAAAATTTAACGTTGTACACAACGGCCCGACATGAATCATCGGGCAGTAGACCATCAAACACGACACCCATCACAGGATCCTCCCTTTTCTACAGAGAATGAGTGAACTTTACACCCTGTTCTTCACACCTCTATACCCTTGCACAGAGAGGAGGCCTGTGTCCTGACAGTAGGAACATTATAGGCTGATTATTTAATACACCCTTTCAAGCAATACAGATGTGATGTTACATATTAAAATAAATATATGTGGTTCCTACAGGCGAGCGCTCTCCCTGCTGGCGGGAGGCCTGTTCCTGCCGGGCTGCGCGGGGCTGGCGGACCCGTGCGAGGCGGCGCACGCTCGTGCACACACCGCCTTAGATCTCGCTGCACAGGACTTAGCTGCTGCTACAGCTCAGACGTGAGTATTAGTAGACCAGAAGGCCAATTTTTCGACAACACGGTTAGCGCAGTGGCTGAGCGATCGGACTGCTGCGCTGCGTGTCGCGGGTTCGATTCCCGCACAGAACAAATATTTGTAAGTCCTACATGTATTTGTTCCGAGTCTGGGTGTTTTTCTATCTATAATATGTATGTATTTACAAAAAAAAAAAAAATGTATATAAGTAGTTTATCAGCCATCTTGTTACCATAACACAAGCATTAGGTTGCTTAGCTTGGGACTAGATGGCGCTGTGTGAAATGTCCAGGGATAATAATAAAAAAAAATCCGTAATTAAAAACGTTAAAAATCTAGTCGCGGTCTCGTCTCAGCGACAATCAATGTCAAAAATGTAAAGAAATTAGAGGTATTTTTGACAGATTGAAACTGAGATCAGACTGTGAACTTTATTAAAATTACGAGAATTGGCCCTCTGGTTACTGAAAAAAACCGCACAATTAAGAGTTAAGGGTAAATTCTACTGTTCGAAAGAGATACCGTGGCCCGTTGCACAGGCAACTGAAGGAACACGGGTGGGTTTTAGTCAATAAAAGTCAGACACGCCCTTCCGCTCAGCCCAGAGCGGGAGAGGTCGTTTGATGATTTCCCACAAAAAAAAACGGGTAAATTTTACCCAACTAAAAAAAAAAATTATGTGATAAAACTATACTCCATTTATAATAGCATTAGAAAAAAGAGGCTCTTGAAGCAGGAATGCAAAACATTTTATTTCAAAGTTATGATAAAACAATTTTAAGGGAGATGCATAAATTCTAATTTTCTTGCGTTTTTTGCAATTTGCAGGTCAGTGTAAGGTTGTATCTTAATAAAAATAATTATGATGCGCAACAATAAGAAATATGTAGGCAATAATACAATTTTAACCTTAAAAATCATCAATACATCCCTTTAAATTAGAATTGGTCCGAATTCGTCTGATTTCGCGGGTTACTGCAGCGCATCCACCTTAATTAAAATCGTTTTAACAAATATGGACGTATAATATAAACAAAATAAAAATAATATTTTAAAATTATGTAACGTCTTCATCACACATTACAAACTTACAACAAAATTAATGAATGAAACAACCGATCACAATGATGATTTAAAAATTAAGATTAATGGAAATAATAATCATTTTTTTAAAATATTTTATTTTAAATAACAACTTACAACACTATACGTTGGTGACATTTCTTCGTCTTCATCATCTAATTTAGTCACTATCATCTGATGATGAAGACGAAGGAGTTTCACCAACGTTAATTTGTAAATTCGGTAGAATTATAGTGAAACGAATAACGTTCCAGGTATTGTTCACCCCTGCTTCTTTTGTTTTTAGCATTGACACTGTAATTTTAAATTGGAGTTAAATAATATAAATAAATGAAAGCCACATAATTTCATAAGATAAATAGTTAAAATGGTTACAAATAAGTGTGCCAGCTGCTGTAAACATAGATCATAATAAATTCGGCGTCTATCGTAATGTAAAATCTTTTGTTACAAAGTGTGCATTAAAAATAACCTTTTTTAACTTCTTTCTAATGCTATTGTAAATGGACTATACAAATGAACGATTTTCGTGCTTTTTCCTTTACTTTTGGCGTGTAACCTGTGAGCCAGCTCCAATGGTCACATTGGAGCTGGCTTAACACGTCAGCCACGCGTTCAACTCCAAATATTTACAGACGAAAAAAATTACGAAAAATGACAATTGAGCGGGAATAACATTTTTTTTTTTCTTCTACCCACAGCCTACTCCGCGTCGTAGCCCGCGGCGGCCATCGCTACGTGCTGGGCCTGCAGGCCTTCGAAGGTGGCAAGGACATCTCCACTGAGATCACCGTCTGGGACGGCGTGGTGGTGTCTCCTCTGGCCCCGGCTTACCAGGAGACAACGGAAGCTATGGACACTGACGATAAAGGTAATCCGATCATCTGCCTTTTTGCCAAGTATGTTGGGGTCAGCTTCCAGTCTATCGCGGTTTCGTTAATTGTGTCATAGAGAATACGTTATTATCAGAATTTATGTAGATTGATCGAGAAAAACCGGTTTGGAGACTTTGTTGTTTTGTTTTTTTTTTTCTTTTTTGTTATGATATGTACAGACTAGCAGGTCAAGCTACCCGAAACTGTAAAATTTTCCCAATCAACCTTGAACCGTTAAGCGCGTTAAGCTCCAGCGATAAAGTTGAAAATCTATTAAAGAAATTTGACAGATTGTAGTAGCTTGATGTGCTGGCGTCTGTACGCGATTACTAGTTTATTTATTTATTTATAAGTATGTATTAGGTATGTTGGAACTGTGTGGACTCCCTGAAGGTTCATTAGAATACCAGCGTCAGACAGCATCTGTCTGGCATTAATGCTGAAATGAACCTTTTTGGCGCAGCCGTGAGGCACACACTATTGTTGTCTGAAACATTATTTTTTATTTTATTATTTTGTGTTTCACGAACTATGTCCAAATAAACTTTTTTCTTTCTTTCTTTCTATCTCAGCGACAAACAAATGCCAAAAAGTTTTCAAAATGTAGGGAGATTAGAAGTATTTTTTGACAGATTGAGACAGATCAGACTGTGAACGGTCTTAAAATTACGAGATATGCCCCTCAGATGTCGCGATTAACTAAGGAATTGACGTGATTTCGAAGTAAGGAATCATTAAGTGTGGGTTGTTTTTGTTTCACGTCCACTTGACGCACGCATGTACGTCAAAAATGGCGCTAACTATCGTCAAACCAAAAAAAGCGTTGTTTCAAATTACAGTTACATAATTATGGCCTTAAACTTACACCAAGCAATTACAATTACGTACTCGTTATTATTTGACGTACGTATGTTGCGTTGAGCAGGTTTTCTTTGCTTCGGCCTACCTGAGTGCGAAGTCTATTTAAATTAATTAATATATTATTTATATTTTACTTTATTTTCAGATGATGAAGCTCAAGATGGAGTTGCCGCTTAGATTTATAATTTAGTATAAGTTTTGTATTATTATATAAAAAGATCTTTTATGGGCTGATTTTTCAATCAGCAGATTTTTTTTTTATCTGTGGAATAAATTTGACGTCTGACAGTTTTTGTATGTCTGTACTGTGAACTGTCAAATATTCAAAATTATTTCTCGAATAAAATTCATTTTCGTTGGAAATATCAGCCTTAAAATAAATAAATATACCGACATACCAAACTTGTGTTTTATTTATTTTTAACAGACTCGCTCCCTATTATTTGACATTTCTACTAAATTGCCGAAATGGGGGTTTACTATTAATAAGGTCTAATTAATCTATCTGGCCACACTATACAGAAGTGATGCGTATGAATAGCCAAAGACTCTAACAAAAATGAGATTTTTTGAACTCAACACAATTCAAAGCATGCATGCATAAGGACCGATGACCGGTACTTGCCCGTGGTCCCCCAGTCTAGTTCTCTTTTGGGTACCACAAGCATATATTTTTGCCCGTGGTACCCCCGCTAATCGCCAAATAAGTAAATGCAAATACAATAATAATTAGTGACAGATGACCTATGAAAAAAAAAACTTGAACGCACGTGAGCTGCGCGCGTCCATGTGAGTGATTGCTACGAGTGTTTCTGTAGGCACGTGCGACGCCGACTCACGGCGCCGCTTTCTTCACGACACCTCGGCGGTCTGTCCCCGCCAGGTGAGACCCCCAGTTACCCGGGGGAGGCCCGGCGGGGGACGACTGCCCGATGATTGATATCGGGACGTTTTAAATATGCTGGCGAAATGCAGGATTATGCTTGACGTCAGTATGATGCGTATTTCGTATGTGGCGAAGTAGATGCTGCCACAGGATAAACAAAAGGAGTAACACAACGAAAATAAAACTCTAAAGACACTGTTCGATAATATTTATCTTTAAAACAAACACCAGAATTGCATTCAGATATTTCTTCCTCTCCCATATTCCTTTAATCCAACTTCCCCGTAATGCTTTCAATCCAGGGCACATAATGGGCGACCCTGGTGTACATTCCAGAACTGCCAACGTAACCACAGGCCCTTCCATACGACGTCACTCCGATAATAGTGTATAAACACTTTGATTTCTTTTTGCTTTCGGACTTAACTTGGAGGGGACCGCCGCTGTCACCCTGTAAAGAAAAAGGTAGTTTAAATGTACACAGGTAGGTATCTATCAAGGTTTTACTCCTGTGATCTAAAAACTGTGTATTTTTCCATCTCTATGCAAAAAACTTGAGAGATGTCAAGGGACACCCGGATGGAACGAAGTTCAAAGAGAGAGAGAGACAGAGAAACACGCGCACGCCGCACGGCTTACAACTATAGCAAAAAGTGTCGTTCCAACTTTTGGTCTTAATTTTTTCCGTCTAGCCCCCTTTTGCAACGCGCGATAAGGAACTTCGTTCCAAAATTACGTTGCTTTTTACCAACTAAGTTGGGGTCGGCTTTCACTCTAACCGGATGCAGTTAAATACCTGTATTCTTTTACATGGAGCGACTGCCTATCTGCTATCTATTTAGACTTCTGACTACCTGTCTACCTGTCTCTACCTACGAAAGTCGATCCTATAGATGTATGAGGAACAGGGTGTAAAGTTCCCCTCATTCTATATAGAAAAGGGAGGATCCTCCGACGGGTGTCGTGTCTGGTAGGCAACTGCCTGGCGATTGATGTCGGGATGGTGTATACTTATATATTAAAACTAGCTTCTGCCCGCGGCTTCGCCCGCGTGGATGTCGGAAATTATCCCACGGGAACGTGCTAACAGGATAAAATGTATGTGCTTCCCCAGAATGCCATCTATCTCGCGGGCCCTTTGTGGCTAATTACAATAGAAAACCAATTGTGTCTCATTAGTGGTGATTAAGAGGGTACCTATATGATATCTGTACGATTACATCGCACATTATTTAGCACGCTAGCATAAGCATTTTTACATAATTTAAATCCACATAGCAATTAATATTGTTGAGTACACTTTCGACCGTTTTATTGTAAACACCTGTGTTGCAATTAATAAATAACTTATCAAGAAGTCAGCAAGAATAGTTTTCTTCCATCTCAACTTATCACACGTACCAGCAAGCAAGTGCTCGTACAATATCTTTACCTAAGTACCTACCTAATTAAAAAAAAAACTCAATAACAGAAAATTAAATACCTACCTAAATAAACCTATTTCTGATGATAACTAATCTAAACTCAATAAATAAGCAAAATCCCTAAAAACTAATATCTATACGAATGACTAATCCTACCTAACAGTATTATAAAATAACCTACGGTCACTACGTACACTATCAAATATACTACCTATACTTTAAAATTAAAATCTATACCTACGACTCATATAAAAATAAACCTAAATAACTCTAAAAACTAAAAGGAATAAAAATGAACTCCACTGCGGGTGACCCAACCTACGACAAACTTAGTATTTGCGGTTGGTACAGTACAGACAGTGGTAATCGGGTATAGGGATCGAACCGCAAAATTAAGTTTGTTTTTTATTGTATATACTTTTCCGGGATAAAAAGTACCCAGTGTGGTGCCCAGGATATTAAAGAATAATTATACCAAGTTTCATCGTAATCGAACCGGTAGTTTTTGCGTGATGCCTAAACAAACAGACAGACAGACAGACAGACAGACAGACCGACAGACAGACAGACAGACAAAAAAAAATTTAATCACATTTTTGGGTTCGGTGGCGGTCTAGTAACACCCCCTGTAAATTATTTTTTTGATATTTTCAATGTACAGAATTTTCACTTCTACAGATTTATTATAAGTATAGATTAAATTAAATTCGTTTTTTAGAATTACATTATCTTAAAACTATCTTAGTCATGAGGAGATCAATAAATGTATTTAAGTATGCTAGTCGCGCGGTAAACTCTGCTTGCGCGATGGAGGATTTTGCGTGACGTAAGTGTGATACGTAGTTCGCATGTGGCAATGTAGATGCCGCCACAAGCATAAGTATAAATATAATCCTCTCTGATTCAATTTTCTCACCTCACAAGTGTCATTGATTTGCTCTTCATCTCCATAGCACACCTGGGTGGTCTTGTCGTAACCATTTTTTAGATGTCTATGTACCGGGTAGGCTTCCATACATTCAGCATCAGAGAATCTGTAGATATCCACCTGGAAGCATTCAGTTTAATTATAAACAGTAAAATTAATCAACATCACACCTGTTTCGTTTGTTTAGTAAAATTAATCAACATTTCCCGAAGGGTAGAGCAGATGTGTACAGTCACGAGCAAAAGTATGTATACACTCGGCTTTTTTCAAAAGCGATTTACTCCTTTATTTTTGAATGTATGTTGTTACGGACATATCATTTTCGAACCCATAGGTTCATGTAATGTATCGTATTTCAACGTTGCATTCGTTATATCACGAAAAAATCACATTTGAAAGTTACCAAGTGTTGACATATTGGTGCTCGTGACTGTACCTATTGTGCACCCTCATTTCGCCAGTTATGTTTGAGTCCCATGCCACCAGACGGGCACAAATCTAGAATTCAGGCTGTTACTTAGAAATTCTAGATGAAAAACCAAAATAACCATTTGCCTGACCTGAGAATCGAACCCAAGATCCACTTTAAGGTGGATGCTCCAAGGTAGCCCGCGAAATTCAAATTTTCTTACATTTTTTGCAATTTGCTGGTCAGTACTAAGTTTTACGTTGATTAAAATATGATTCGCGGCCGTAACAAATATGTATTTACAGAATTATAAGGGGAATGCGGGAGTCGCAGATTGTTCCCGTGACCTGCCGCCATTTCATCCATCCAATGTTAATTCTGTGCTTAACCGTCCAATCTACTTCGCCATCGCTTTGCACGAGTGAACCGAGATACCGAAAGTCGGAGCAGACTGGGAGAAGTGCGCCATCAAGCGCTATGGTTCCAAAACTGGAGACCGCCGAAATCGCAGAACATACAAATTCAAAAGTGATATGGGAGATTATTGCGTTGTGATGTGACCCGCTAAAATGTGCGTCAGCCAGTCTTGTTCTCCCTTTTTTGCCATGCTTCCCTGGGCCTTACCACTTGCAATATTTCAGCTAATGGCTTCCGATGGCCCATCGCTCCCCATCCCGTGGCTGTGGCCACTTTGACCATGTCATTCCCTCTATGAAGACATGCTGGTATAACTTCCCGATTGAATCTTATCCTGAAAAGAAAAGTTTTTGTTTAGTTTTGCATTCGTTTATGTTACAATTTCACAAAAGAACCGTTGCCGCAGCAAACAATATCGTTCATTTCGACTGAGGCAAGAACATCGATGTGCAAACTGTAACCATGAATTCAGCACATGATTCTGCGTTGAAATTTTTCATCAACGTGGTCAAAATGTATGGAACAGTAATTTTTAGGGTTCCGTTGCCAAATGGCAAAAAACGGAACCCTTATAGATTCGGCATGTCTGTCTGTCTGTCTGTCCGTATGTCACAGCCACTTTTTTCCAAAATTATAAGAACTGTACTGTTGAAACTTGGTAAGTAGATGTATTCTGTGAACCGCATTAAGATTTACACACAAAAATTGAAAAAAAAACCAATAAATTTTGGGGGTTCCCCATACTTAGAACTGAAACTCAAAAATTTTTTTTTTCATCAAACTCATACGTGTGGGGTATCTATGGATAGGTCTTAAAAATGATATTGAGGTTTCTAATTTAATTTTTTTCTAAACTGAGTAGGTTGCGCGAGGGACACTTCCAAAGTGGTAAAACTTCTATCTAAAATAAGAGAATGATAAAACTAAAAAAAATAACATTACCATGTAAACTTCCACCGAAAATTGGTTTATACGAGATCTAGAAAGTAGTTTTATTTTATACCTACGTCATAAATCTTAAACCGCAATTTGCATTTATTTTCATTCAATCAACTCATGATTGATTTTCATAGATAATGGTACGGAACCCTTCGTGCGCGAGTCCGACTCGCACTTGTTTTCTCTAATAAACCGACGAAAAATTTCAACGCAGTGGCTTTCAGAATCACTGAATCCATGGTAACGTTGCGCGTCGATGTTGCTGACACCCTGAAGAAATAAATTCGGGGCGTAAGATACACGCCCAGTTTATTACGAGAAATAAATGAAGACCTACTTAGCTCCTGTTTCCAGTAACGCAATGTCATGGTATTTGGAGGGAGGCTTGTAGTTCGGATGACCGATGATCTTGAACACGTCATATTTCTGCCACAGGTCGGGGTGGTCCGTTCTTTTTAGTACTCCGAGAGCAGCGAACTTTATTTCTCCTCTGTAATATAAAAAAAGGTTTATTAAAGACAGCTCCCCAGCTAGATGGACCCGGCGACCTTAAGAAAGTGGCTGGGACAGACTGGATGCGGAAAGCGGAGGACAGGGCGTTGTGGCGCAGCCTGGGAGAGGCTACGTCCAGCAGTGGACTGCTATAGGCTAAGTTGATTGATTACTACGAGGAACGGGGAGTACCTAAAGTTCATCCTCCACAGATTAGGAAGGATCCTCCGACCAGACGAGTATTGTGTCTGGTGGGCAACTACCCGACGAGGAGTGATATCGGGACGTTGTTGTATATGTTAGTTGCACGGTAAACTCTGCTTGCGCGATGCAGGATTTTGCGTGACGTCAGTGTGATGCGTAGTTCGCATGTGGCGATGTAGATGCGCCGCCACAAATTCTACTTATCACATTTCTTATTGGATTTCCACTCATAACTGACAAAATGTTGGCGTACAATACACATCTGCTTACCCCTCTGGGGAATACAGCCGTAATGTTATGTCATGTTTCAATATACTTACAGTGCAGGACTTGATATGCAGTGAGCAGCAGAGAGGATGTACCTATCACTGATAACGGAGCCGCCACACATCCAGTCAGCATTGTCAGGGTCATCTCCGTAGCCAATGAGAGCCTAGTAACAGAAGCGGCCATTTTGAATTCACTGGTTACAAATGGAAGTTAAGACTCCGGGCTGCTTAATTACAGCCCGATTGGGGATTGTACCCTGGGGGTCTACTCCGAAGTAGTATCGGCCGAATGTTCGGCCGTTTCCTGCTACGAAGTTACTATTTGGTTCAGTCGGTTCCGATCCTACACTCCTACACTCTTTCGAATATTGACTATGGTCCCGACCCAACTGAGCCGATCCGAACTTTTTTCGCATTTTTCAATAATATTCGGTTCGGCCATGTGTCGGTCCGATCCGAACATTCGCACTTCGCACTTCGGAGTAGGCCCCCAGGACTCCAAGCTCAGTAAAAACGTTTGCGACCACCCAATTAAGGGGACTGGGAATTTTGTTGCGCCACTTCTTCTTCCCAGCGAAAGCACTAGGAAGTGGTGAAGAGCTGGGCTGGGCTGGGTTCATTTTGAGCGGCTGGCTTTTGTAATTTCGACGTTCGAAAAGTGCTGATACTCAGCCTAATAATGAGATGAATAAATGACTTGATTTGATTTGAGTCTAGTGAAACGTGTTACTGGGTTTTCCTTCTTGGAAATTTTTGCAACCTGGGTTTTGGATTTTTGTGCTTGGTTATCTGCCTAGGCTTAATAACCGCCTTAACCCAACCCTTATGTTTGGCCTGGCTTTCGGTCTAACTGAATGCAGCTGAATACTGGTATTTTATATGGAGCGACTGCCTATCTGACCTCTACAAGACTTTCGGGCTTCAGACTACCTGTAATGACTAGCAAAGATCTACGAATGACAGCCGGCACCCTAATTGCGTAACACACGATCAATCGGAATCGTTTTCATTGTGACAGTTCAACAACATTCATTGCGTTATTTACGTGTTTGGCAGAAAAAAATTTCGAACTTATGAAGCAATGGATTAGCAATTTGCTCCAAAATTATTCTGATTCCGATTGATTTTGTGTTACGCAATTAGGGTGCTGGACGGCACGGCCCCTCCGTACTTCTCAGTATGATATGGATGTCGGTACACGGATTGTTGATTGATATTTGGTAGGTATTTAAATACTCCGAATCCCTCTTTTGCGTCGATGTGACGCATGTTTACCCCTAACTTGTTATGTTTTTGGAACGAAGTTCTTTATCGCGCGTTGCGAAAGGGGGATAGGCGGAAAAAATTAAGACCAGAAGTTGGAACGACACTTTTTTGCTATAGTTGTACGCCGTGAGGCGTGCGCGTGTTTCTCTGTCTCTCTCTCTCTCTCTCTCTTTGAACTTCGTTCCATCCGGGTGTCCCTTGACACCTCTCAAGTTTTTTTTTAAGTTTGTGTCCTTTTTTATGTCGCAAATAAATGTATTTTCTTTCTTTCTTTTTCTTTCTTTCTCCAGCCGTGTCGGATTGCCGTCCTATCGGACTATGAGAGTGATGGAAGAGGGAGTGCACCTGTGTCTGCGCACACACTTGTGCACTATAATATCTCCAGCGCCGAAGGCAAGTCTCCGTTGAGATTCGCCGCCCGCCGTGGCCGAAATATGGTCTGGAGGACATTTTTGTTACTTATATTAAATACTAACCATATGAGGGTACTCGTTCTTTTGAGCATCATAACCTCCAGCTATCACAGTTTCTAGCTTCTTCGGGTTGCTGTAACACATGACGCTGTCATCCAATGCTGCCAATTCAGCGTACTTGTTACATTTGATTTTTTTGTAGAACTGTTCAAGACACTCTAAAAGGAAAAGGCATTTTAAAATAAAATAAATAAAATATCTTACACAAAAAAAAGTTAAGTAAAGTAAATAAGGTACCTATTAAAAAAAATAAGAACAAAGTAAAACGTAAAGTAGGGGGGGTTATTACTTAGGTTTAGTTACTTTTCTTAAGTTGATTTTTTGTCTTTTTAATTAAACCTGCGGGTCAATTGTGTAAATCAAAATCAAAAGTCATTTATTCAAATTAGGCTGAGAATCAGCACTTTTCGAACGTCAAAATTACAAAAAGCAGTCCCCCAAAAACGCCCGCCCTTCACCACTTCCTAGTGCTATAGCTGGGAAGAAGAAGTGGCGCAACAAAATTCCCAGCCCCCTTATTTGGGTGGTCGCTGGAATCCTGGGTACAATCCCCAATCGGGCTGTTATCCAGTAAGAAATGGTGAGCAGCCCGGAGTCTTAACTTCCATTTGTAACCAGTGAATTCAAAATGGCCGCTTCTGTTACTAGGCTCTCATTGGCTACAGAGAAAACTAGAAAACTAAGGGTTCATAGACAGCCAACACAAGCATAATCAGCCTATAATGTTTCCACTGCTGGGACACAGACCTCCTCTCTGTGAGGAAGGGAGAGGGTCACCATCCACCATGCGGGCCCACCGCGGGTGGGTGGATGTCACAAGTCTTCGAATTTCGGTTCTAGAACATGTTTTCTCACGATGTGTGTGTGTGCTAGTCGCACAGTAAACTTTGCTTGCGCGATGCAGGATTTTGCATGACGTCAGAATGATGCGTAGTTTGCAAATGCCGGTGTAGATGTCGCTACATACTGACTGTTTTTTTCTCTTTTAAGTACAAACCGCATACTTTTTTACAAAGGGCGAAGCAGGAATCAAATAAAGGACTTACCGTCGCTAGCATTTGCGTAGCTACTGATCAAGAATCCGAAATCATAGTGACTGAAACATAAAAACATTAACATTAATTCAGTTGGCACATCATTAAAACACCCTCATTTACATAAACTGTCTCGTGTGTCGTTGGTGTGGAATTCTTCTTCTTATTTCAGGAAGATATTGAGTTTTTCCATCACAATTTTCTCAGTGGCAGCTCGGAGTCTGGGTTTATATTTGAGCACCGTACTTAAATACACGAGCGTGTCAACGGATGCAGTTGCCTCTGTTGTAGACGCGTGTCGCTCGTGTGTACCTACGAGCACTCAAGCAACACGCATTTTCTGATTATATCAATTTTATTGGCTGCCTTATGGATAAACACATGTATGTATGTATTTGTTCCGAGTCTGGGTGTTTTTCTATCTATAAGTAATATGTATGTATTTACAAAAAAAAAATGTATATAAGTAGTTTATCAGCCATCTTGTTACCATAACACAAGCATTAGGTTGCTTAGCTTGGGACTAGATGGCGCTGTGTGAAATGTCCAGGGATATTATTATTATTTATATATAGTCAAGTCATAGATAGACAGACGGACCGAGAGACAACGTAAGCTTAGAAATAGGGTTCTAATAGCAACCTGGATAGGTACGGAACCGTATAATAGCTCACCTTTCTTGGACTGCACGACAGTCAGGACAGCAAACTACTGGCTTCAATACATTGAATGAACAAAACTGAAATCAAAACGTTTTGGGGGTATAGTTAACTGGCCAACGACCTTCATAATTTCCGCACTTTACGTTATTTTATAATTGCGTAACATACCGATACCTTTGGGTAGAAAGGTCGTATAAACCATTTTGGCCAAATTGAGATAAATATACCATTTTTCTCAGAATTTTTTTCTCTATCGATCTGTATATACGAAATGCAGAAATTCGCACAAAAATGGTTAATACGACCCAGAAATTTTCGGTCATAGCCTCTTAAAAAAGGTAAATTTTCAATGTAAAGGCCGAATGTTTTTTTTTTGTACTTTTGTTATGATGTAATGACCATAATTTATATTAACTCAGGGCGTAAAAATAGTCGTTAATTGTAAATGGTTTATAGGTACGCCCTAACGTGTAATAATAATTAAAATAATTTATAGTAACAATTCATAAATAATTTTAAACTAATTATGAATACAAATTTATATCATAAATAAGTTACTTTTTAGTACAGACACAGCACATCAAGCTACTATAATCTGTCAAATTTCTTTAATAGATTTTCAACTTTATCCCTGAAGCATTAAGGTCCATGGTTGATTGGGAAAATTTGACAGTTTCGGGTAGCTTGACCTGCTGGCGTCTGTACATAAGTTAGTTACGTTTAGTGCTTGATCGTTTTTTTTTTATTATTTCGTTGCAATTCAATAAATTACTTAGTAAGTAAGCCTTAGTACAATTTATTGAATTAAGTACATTTAAATATGTACAAAAATTAAAAAAAAAAACGATCAAGTCATAATTTTATAAGTGATTAAAATGCCTGATTACTTTAATTTAGAAGAAGTTTGAATAATTTTTGTTTTTTTATGACTAAGTAGATTTTTTTATTTCACTTTTCAGTTAAGTTGTTATAATTATTTTTAAAATTTAAAAATGTTAAACCTGTTAGGTATGTTGTACGATTATTGAAATAATAGTAAATGATGATTAGAAGGCATTATAATACTTATAAATGTTTATTTCGTATTTCAGGTAGTTTTATTTTATTTGAATCGACCATTATTGGGTATTAGAATAATAATAATTGAGTTCCTACTAATTCTGAGAGTAACAGGATTGTTTATTAGTCAGAATTCAATTGCTCTATGATTATAAATGGTTTTTAATACAAAAAAAAACTACACATATGGGTTTTTACGACAGTAAATGTGACCATAAGCTTACGAAAAATGAATATACGACCTATACAGTTTTTTTTAAGTACATTTTCATGGGGTGTATTAACCAAGAATTGATTTTTTCTTAGACGTAAATCCAAGCTAACTTTAAAACTAAAGAAGATAGATAGATTTTGATGATTTAACCTTTTTCATTTGCAAATTGTAAGAACCTTTCTCATAGATAATTTTTTTATAACTTCAAAAACAAAAAAGTTATGAATTTTTATGTAAAAAAAAAATAGTTTTTCTGCTCTCCTGAAAAGTCGGGTTTTGGTTTATACGACCTTTCTACCCAAAGGTATCGATACTGTTACGAGCTTTGGGGTTCGTGACAATTAAAACTGACGATATAATTATCAAAAATTACACTTTAATTGAACAACACTAATAACAACTCAAACACACTACCTAATTATAAAACACAATTGCACTTAAGTCGCACTTGAAGATCGCTTGCAATGTATTCGCTTGTATCGCTTATCCAGCTCTGTCTCGGTCTGGCTTATCCCGGCCTTATATAGTGCCGCAGATAGTTCTAGAACCTTCTATTGTAGAATCATCTAGAAGGTTCGAGTACATACCGGCCCCGACTGACCAGATGTCGATAGTTCTAGAAAGTTCTAGCATCGAAATTTCTAGAAAGATCTTGACTGTATTAGTTCTGCTAATCGATACTAGATGGTGCTAGTGGTAACTAATGTCACCATGTACCAGGCATTATTTGTGGCGCGCAACAATACATAAAATGGCCATCCTGTCGCCCCCCCCCCCTCCCCTCTTCCCCCTGTTCAGCATTCCTAATTAGGAATTACACGGCCTCGTAGCTCCCCTTGCTACCGCCGCTGGAGTTGGCCATAACACGGGCGCAAGGTCTATGAGAGCGCCGTGAACGACGCAGGCTCTTTGGAGGTATCGCGAGCGACTGCCGCTCGGTGCCCTTTATGTTTGGGGTCTATTTGACTGCACGCCGAGTGCGACAGACGACGTGTAGCCAGCCACCACGGGCCACCGATAACGTCCGAATGCTGTGTTCGTAAATAAATACACGGGCGCGAACTCGCTCGCACGCCGTACGCGGCCGCCATGTTTACGGCGGCAACCATAGAAATGTAGATATCAATGGCGGCAACGAACGTTTTGGCAACCGGCGCCCGGCGTGGCGATCATCTGTCGTGACGTAACCGCACCAGGTCGAAGTAAGTCGTCTTCGCCGTATCCGGCGACACCGACCCAGACTATATTTAATTTCTTTCGTGAGCTCTGTTTTTTTTTTTTATTGGCAATGGGCTCACACTTGACCTCAATCCAGCCCAGAGGCAGGGATGAGATCTACGGTGGAACGAGCTTGCTCAGAAGAAGCCTATTCACTCTCGCCTTGAAGAGATTCGGGTTGTATGAACTCGGAAATGCAGACGCAGGCAGACGATTCCACTCCTTAGCTGTGCTAAGGAGACTCTGTGATGACTTGCAAAACCAAATTTTGTCTTGAAAACCTGGTGACACCGTGTACAGTAGAGGTCATCATATAGTCATCTAAACACCATTCTCTTAAAATGTGAAAAAGTAGAATCTAAGTTACCTTCGGAAAGTTTAAACTTTTCATATTTGTCCAGGCGGGGTTACAACTGGTCAGTTTTGTGCAGATGCCTTCAGAACCGTCCTTCAACACACACGACGAGCCTGGAAGATAAAAACTTTTAACAGACTGCGTCTTATTTGTACCAGATGTCGACTTTTACCATGATACTAAAAAAGTCTTAACTGAAATCCAGAAAAACACAATCTGGTAATTTGTTATGTGAACTAGTATACTTTGGAAACTCTTCACCTTTTTATATTTTATTTTAGAAGCTATACTTCCAACTTTTCCTTTGACCTTGAGCTGGCCTAGAGTTGTTGGACTTTCAATAAAATATGTGGGAAGATGTAAGTCCAACCTGGTAAAGTGGGGCTACCTTGACAGAAAGGCAGTAGGGTGTGATTGTGGAGCTATGTCACAAACCATGCTCCACCTCCTATCCTGCTCTCTGTGTCCCAAAACATGGAGTCAAAATGACGTCTGCGCTTCCACCGACAACGCCGTGGAAGTGGCAACGTTTTGACAAAACAAGCTATATCTTACAAAGTATGATCACGTCTCCAACTTTCGCAAGATACTCAAGTGGCTCCCCATTCGACTTCGCAGGAACTCGCGGATATTGTGTCTGTTATTCAATCTCCTTCACAATCTTAAAACACCATCCTATCTACGGGAGCGTTTTTCCTGCGCCCTTCTTTCTGATGCATCTTGCCGGGGCTACAGTCTCGACTACAGATTCGGTCGCAAAGTCCTGTCACTCCATACATTACACCTGTCAATCCGGGACTTTGCGACTGAATTCGGTCGTAAAGCGATCGCTATGAATGTCGAGACTGCAGCTCCAGGTCGCATCTTAAAAACCTTCTCAAGTCCCCTCCCCACTCCACCGACTTCTACTCCTACTCCTTCACAGTGCACGCGGTGCGGTTGTGGAATTCCCTACGGCCTGACATTAGGGACTGCCAAACTGTTGCAGTTCTTAAGAGTAAAAGAACACTATCTGTCCACTTCATCATAGTTGTGGATGTATTTATTATTTTGAGTATGATGTAATTATATTATCATTCTAGTGATATTTATTGTAGAAGTATGTATGTATGTTTATTTGTATGTATGTTAGTATGTTCTCGTAATTTTAGTTTAGTTTTTTAAGTGAATTGTTTTTGATTGTATGTATTATTTTTTGTCTCCTTTACTATTTCACACGCTGTCTACATCTCTGTATCTATTGTCCTGTCACGCGTGTGCTGACACCTGTTGTACCTGTACCTATTTTTTCTGTTCTGTTTTTTCTTGTCTGTTTATATATGTTTGTAAACAAATGGTAAAATAAATAAATATGAAATTCATTCGTACCAGCGACACGAAGAAGAAGTAGAATATAACAAGAGGCCAGCTTATACTAGATTTGTTACCACTTAATTGCGGTCGACTGTACCTAGAGATTTCATTATCTTTTCATAAGGCAAAACTTCACCGAACTCAGTGAGACAGTTAGTCCTAATTTCATCAAACTCTGTTAGGCGTTAAGACCTAATTTTATCAAACTGTGAGGCGTTAAGACTTAATTTCATCAAACTCTGTGAGGCGTTAAGACTTAACTTCATCAAACTCTGTTAGGCGTTAAGACTTAACTTAATCAAAGTCAGTTAGGTGTTAAGACCTAATTTTATCAAACTCTGTTAGGCGTTAAGACCCAATTTCATTAAACTCAGTTAGGCGTTAAATGTTAAGCATTTTGATGGACTTTTTTCATAGTGAGACAGTACCTAAGTCAAAATCTGGATTTAAGTCCAACGGAGTTAGGAGATACAGAGAAAAAAATCCTCAATTAAAAAATCAAACAGACCAACCCACAATCTAAAAGTATATTATTAGCCTTTAACAAGAACTCCATTTCATTATTTCCATAATGGCGATGTTTTTCAAATAGCCGTGAAACAGTTACAAGCATTTGCGCATGAAAATACTAGAGAACCATGTATTTACAATAATTATTTGAGATAATTGAAAGTGTTGAAATAACTCGTTAGAGCCATCATCATCTCTTCCTGCCTTTTCCCAGCTATGTTGGGGTCGACTTCCAGTCTAACCGAATTCAGCTGAATACCAGAATTTTACATGGCGCGACTGCCTGTCTGACCTCCACAACCCAGTTATACGATACCCCTTTTTTTTGCGGATGGAAAATCATCAAATGACCCCTCCCACTCCCGGGTGGAGCGGAAGGGAGTGTCAGACTCTTACTGACTAAAACCCACCCGTGTTCCTTCCTTAGCCCTTTATGTTCCAGGGCAGCGGTAACCCTTTCGTACGATCCCGCTACCCCGGCAAGCTTCGGCCCTATCGGGCCCCTTCATTTATGCTGACATCTCTTTGAGGCGCGCGTGGAACACATATGCGCCGTCCGGCACAGGATACGATACCCCTTGGTAAGTCTGGTTGTGAGACTTTCAGGCTTCTGACTATCCGTAACGATAAGTCAAGAATCCAAGAATGACAGCTGGGACCAACGGTTTTACGTGCTTTCCGAGGCACGGAGGGGGTAAAGTCCCACCGCGAGAAGCGTAGCTTAACCTGATCGAACGACCCGTGCGGCTGTTGTTACTTAGTCACGAGCTCCTTGAAGAAGACTAGGCGTCTATTAATCTATACTTATAATAATCTATATCTATACTTATAATAAATCTGTAGAAGTGAAATTTCTGTACATTGAAAATATCAAAAAAATAAATGGCAGGGGGTGTTACTAGACCGACACCAAACCCCAAAATGTGATTAAAAAATTTTTTGTCTGTCTGTCTGTCTGTTTGTTCAGGCATCACGCAAAAACTACCGGTTCGATTACGATGAAACTTGGTATAATTATTCTTTAATATCCTGGGCACCACATTGGGTACTTTTTATCCCGGAAAAGTATATACAATAAAAAACAAACTTAATTTTGCGGTTCGATCCCTAGACCCGATAGCCCGATACTGTGCCAACCGCAAATAATAAGTTTGTCGTAGGTTAGGTCACCCGCAGTGGAGTTCATTTTTATTCCTTTTAGTTTTTAGAGTTATTTAGGTTTATTTTTATATAAGTCGTCGGTATAGATTTTAATTTTAAAGTATAGGTAGTATATTTGTTTAGTGTACGTAGTGACCGTAGGTTATTTTATAATACTGTTAGGTAGGATTAGTCATTCGTATAGATATTAGTTTTTAGGATTTTGCTTATTTATTGAGTTTAGATTAGTTATCATCAGAAATAGCTTTATTTAGGTAGGTATAGGTATTTAATTTTCTTTTATTGTTTTTTTTTTTTAATTACGTAGGTATACTTAGTTAAAGATATCATATAGGTACCCTCTTAATCACCACTAATGAGACACAATTGTTCTCTATTGTAATTAGCCACAAAGGGTCCACGAGATAGATGGCATTCTGGGGAAGCACATACATTTTATCCTGTTAGCACGTTCCCGTGGGTAAATTTCCGACATCCACACGGGCGAAGCCGCGGGCAGAAGCTATTTATAATAAGTCAATATTATGTGCAGAGTCCTTCGTTTTGCTGATAAAACAACATACTGCGATGATCAAAGTCCTGAATATGTCAATTTCTCATTTGATCTTTCATTTTGGACTTCTTTTTCGTGTCGCTGGCACGACTTTTCTCAGACCTTGTTGGCGCAAAACTTCGTCACTTCTACGTCGACTTTTCTCAGACCTTGTTGGCGCAAAGCTTCGTCACTTCTACGTCGACTTTTCTCAGACCTTGTTGGCGCAAAACTTCGTCACTTCTACGTCGACTTTTCTCAGACCTTGTTGGCGCAAAACTTCGTCACTTCTACGTCGACTTTTCTCAGACCTTGTTGGCGCAAAGCTTCGTCACTTCTACGTCGACTTTTCTCAGACCTTGTTGGCGCAAAACTTCGTCACTTCTACGTCGACTTTTCTCAGACCTTGTTGGCGCAAAGCTTCGTCACTTCTACGTCGACTTTTCTCAGACCTTGTTGGCGCAAAACTTCGTCACTTCTACGTCGACTTTTCTCAGACCTTGTTGGCGCAAAACTTCGTCACTTCTACGTCGACTTTTCTCAGACCTTGTTGGCGCAAAGCTTCGTCACTTCTACGTCGACTTTTCTCAGACCTTGTTGGCGCAAAACTTCGTCACTTCTACGGCGTCGTCGGTGGCAGCGCACAAGTCACTTTGACAACAAGTTCTGGGACACAGAGGGCGAGATAGGAGATGGAGCATAGTCTAAGCATATTTTGGTCTTCAGAAGCTAGTTTCAATCTGTCAATCTGTTTAACAAATTACCAGCAGAATTTAAGAATATTCAGAATGTGAACATGTTTAAAAATAAACTCAGGGCTTTGTTAATTAAGAAAGCCCTATTATAGCATTGACGAATTTTGTAATGACAAAAATATTAAAAATAATACTTAAATATCTTGATCCATTCTTCTTTGACTTGTAATATTTTTTTATTTTATTTTTTATTTTTATATTCTTACTTAAAATTTCGACATTGAATGTATTTTTGTATAATTTTGCTAGGGACTATAATCTGTATCATTATGACTATTCATGTTTGTAAAGTTAATTGGTTTTAATTGGGATAGACGTTCTAACTTCGAATGGGTGAGGAACGAGGTTACTTATTAATTTTAATTGTTTATGTTACTTCTTTTTGTGTACCTACTGTGCAAATATTTCGACACAAATGTATTTTTGTTATGAAATAAATAACTTGAACTTGAACTTTTCAGATCCCACTGTATCTAGGGCAAGGGCGGATCCAGGGGGGGGGGTCATGGGGGTCATGACCCCCCCCTGGGCTGGGTCCAGGACCTAGGTGGACCACTAATTAAAATTGTTCAACATAATGTTGTTATATATTTTTTGTCACAATATAGATTTTATTTAAGTACTTTCAATATTTAATTATTTTAATATAATACTTTGTTTGACGCTTTAGCTAAAGAAGTAGGTGAGCAGCTAGATGTAGAAATTAAATGTCCCAGAATAGTGTCAAGACAAATACATAGGGCCAATAACCAACCTGCTCAATCTGCTGAAGAGTATTTCCGCAGAGCCATAAACATCCCTCTTCTGGATTCAATATTAAGTGACCTACAGGACCGTCTGTCTCCTGAAATACTTAATTTCTTTCAGCTAAGCGTTTTCATTCCAAATACAGTAATCAAGACATTGAAACTGTAAAACAACTAGCAACTGATTATACATTGATACTAGATAATCTAGCTTCTGTCGTTGTAAACGAATATCGGCTGTGGATGGTGAAGTGGCAGCGGAATCAGGACATACCGCAGTCGATTTCTGACCTTATTTTAATTTGCGATATTGAAAGGTATCCTAATATAAGAAAATGTTTATGTATTATGGCTACACCACCTGTTAGTGTACGACAGCGGAAAGATCTTTCTCTACGTTACGAAAAATCAAATCGTGGCTAAGAGCTTCAATGGTAGAAGAACGTCTAACCGGAGTGGCACTTCTCCACGTCCATAAAAATGTACCCATTGAAGCAAATGAAGTGCTAACGCGTTTCGGGAGAAGACGTAAAAGAAAAATTGATTTTGTTATTTAAATATAGGTAGGTATTTTTAGGTGTAATGTAATGTAGTCTTTTATTTAGTTTCGAACATGAAACCCCGCGTTATGTAGTTAATGATTTTAATACACTTGGAGTTTTCTGTGATCTCTTCAAAACCTTTGATTGCGTGCACCATGACACGCTTTTGCGTAAGTTACGTCATTACGGTGTCCGAAACGAAGCTCTCAACGTAATAATTTCTTATTTACATAATAGGGTCCAATGTGTAGATGTTAATGGCATGAAATCTTCCGGGCTACCAGTTCAGTTAGGTGTTCCGCAAGGCTCAATACTGGGTCCATTCTTGTTCTTAGTATAAATCAATGATTTACCATTCCATTTGAAGGGCATCTGTGACGTATGTACTGTTTGCAGATGATACCTCTCTTCTTTTTAAAGTAGACAGGAATAGACAAGATTTTGACGACGTAAACAGTGCACTCTCAATAGTTACAGATTGGTTTACGTCAAATAACCTAGTTCTCAATGCCAAGAAAACGAAATGTAGTTCGCCTTACCGAATATTAGAAATCTAGGACCCAACATCGTCTGAGATAAAGAGGTGCTTGAAACTGTAGGCTCGGCAATTTTTCTAGGAGTAACAGTAGATGCCAAACTTCAGTGGGGACCTCATATATCAAGTCTAGCGGGAAGGCTCAGTTCGGCTGCCTACGCCGTCAGGAAAGTAAGATAACACTGACGTTGATACATCTCGTTTAGTCTACTTTACTTATTTTCACAAACGTTATGTCCTACGGTGTTCTGCTGTGGGGCAAAACCGCTGATATACAAAATATAATTGTCCTTCAAAAACGAGCTGTTCACCAGCTAGGTGCCAGAGTTTCTCTAAGAGATTTTTTTTTAAGATATTGATATTCTCTTTGTTGCATCACAATTCATCTTTGCCAACATCTTATATATTAGGCAAAATTTATACTTGTACACTAAAAACAGTTATATTCGCAGTGTTAACACTAGAAATAAGGACAAGCTACGTGCCCCCTTTCACCGGCTTCATAAGATTCATAACTCATTTGTTGGGCTTGGTATAAACCTTTTATAACAAGATACCCTCTTCTTTGCTAGACTTGCCTTCTAATGCGTTTAAAGCTCAAGTAAAATCCAACCTTTGTTCAAAGGCATACTATTCCATCAACGACTACTTACACGATAAGAATAGTTGGTCGCCCTAATTTAACGCAAGACAATGTTTATGTTCTTTCTCCAGAATTAGCTTACTGACAGGTTATTGTTAAATAATAATAATAATAAGTAATTTTGATTTTGAGTACAGTACTTACTTTTATTAATAAAATACCTATTTTTACTTGTATCTATTATTATCAAAATTAAATTATAACTTCTTGTGACTTGACCACGACTATGTGACCCCCCCCTGGCACCAAAGCTGGATCCGCCCTTGATCTAGGGCAAATGCTTCTTCTAAAGCTGATTTTTCCAACGCCAGATAACTTTATCGAAGGAATAATTTTGAATTTTTGACAGTTCGTCCATACAAAAACTGCCAGGCGTCAATTTTATTCCACGAATAAAAATTATCTGTTGATTGAAAAATCAGTAATTAATGAAACAAATGACTGGTGCGCGTGTAATTACAGGCATATCACACATGTTAGCTTTTTCTCGGGGTTAGCACTGCACCTGCAATGCCTCTGGCATTTCAGATGTCCACAGTCGAAGGTGTCCACTTCACATCAGGTAGACCATGAGCTTGTTTGCCAAACCTTCATATTTTCAAATTGGAAAGAGTTACATACAAGATTAGGGGAAGACCAAAGAAACGATGGATGGAATGTGTGAATGATGATATGGTTAGAAGCGGGGTGACTACCGAGATGACGACTAATAGAGAAGTATGGAAGAAAAAGATTGTTACGGACAACCACAAATAAATTGGCAGAAGGGCTGGTGAATGATGATAGAAAGAGTTACATACCTTCCACCTGGCTAGATAAAACATTATGGCACTGTAGAACTAAAAACAATAGAACAGCTGTTGACTTCAAATCCATTTTGAAACACGTACACGCACGTCCATTTAACGCTACGAGCGCGTTTGTTCTTGTGTCGGATTAAAAATGATGTCTGCGATCAGTTAAGGCTTTTTGCAAACACGTCAAAGTTCCTGTTGCCTTCGTGGGGCACTATGTTATTGCCAGACAGTCGACATTCTGGTCAGTTTCAATCCGATAAAATAAAATATGAATGTTAACATTTTTCAATTAGGAAATTAGTAACACATACACAACATTAACTTGATATCTGATTCTGTGGTCCTAGCACGACTGCACGGCGCGGACGTAAACGTAAAGTCGAACGGTTTTAAAATGGAGACGACTCGTTTTGCAAATAATATTTACCTACTTAATTTTAGGACTTATAAAGAAAGAAAGGATAAAGAAAGGATGAAGGTAAGGGTGTAACCACACGGGCGGCGCGGCTGCGGCGCGGCGCCTGAGCGGCGCCGCTGCGGTTTTCTACATACAAAAATGCATTGTAGCCACATGGCGCCGTGCGGTGTGCTCCGGCGCCGCGCCGCGCGCGCATCGGAATCGAGACGAGGCGGGGAGGGGTGTAAGCAGAGCGGAGCCGGAGCGGCGCCGCTCGCAGTTGTTGCGTAGCGATGGGCAACGCCTCATTTTGCCGCCGCTGCGGCGCCGCCGCGGCTCCGTAGAACGTTGCGACGCCGCCGCTCTGCCCGTGTGGTCGCCAGCGCGCCGAAATGGCTTGCGGTGCGGCGCCGCACCGCCCGTGTGGTTTGCCTCTAACTGTATGTATGTACATTATGTTACATGGTAGGATGGTAGAAAAGTAGGATGGTTGGAAGTAGCATGGTGGGATGGTAGAATGGTAGGATTGTAGGAAGCAGCATGGTTGGAAGAAGCATGGTAGGATGGTAAAATAGTAGCATGGTAGAATAGTAGGATTGTAGAAAAGTATGATGGTAGGAAAGTAGGATGGTATAGTAGGAAGTAAGAAGTAGGATGGTAGGAAGTAGGATGGTAGAATAGTAAGATGGTAGGAAGTAGCATGGTAGGATGGTAGAAAAGTAGCGTGGTAGAATAGTAGGTTGGTAGAATAGTAAGATGGTAGGATTGTAGAATAGAAGGATGGTAGGATTGTAGAATAGAAGGATGGTAGAATAGTAGGATGGTCAGAAGTAGGATGGTAGAATAGTAGGATAGTAGAAAGTAGGATCGTAGAATAGTAGGATGGTAGGAAGTAGGATGGTAGTATTGTAAAATAGTAGAATGGTAGGATGGTAGAAAAGTAGGATGGTTGGAAGTAGCATGGTAGGATGGTCGAATAGTAGGATGGTAGAAAATTAGGATTGTAGAATAGTAGGATGGTAGAATAGTAGGATGGTAGGAAAGTAGGATGGTATAGTAGGAAGTAAGAAGTAGGAAGTAGGATGGTAGGAAGTAAGAAGTAGGAAGTAGGATTGTAGGAAGTAGGATGGTAGAATAGTAGGATGGTAGAATAGTAGGATGGTAGAATAGTAGGATGGTAGGATTGTAGAATAGAAGGATGGTAGGATTGTAGAATAGAAGGATGGTAGAATAGTAGGATGGTCAGAAGTAGTTGGTAGGAAGTGGTATGGTAGGAAGTAGTATGGTAGGATAGTAGGAAGTAGTACGGTAGGATAGTAGTATGGTAGGAAGTAGTATAGTAGGATAAAAGGAATTAGAATAGTAGGTAGTAGTATGGTAGGAAGTAGTATGGTAGGATAGTATGAAGTAGTATGGTAGGATAGTAGGAAGTAGTTGGTAGGAAGTAGTTTGGTAGGATAGTAGTATGGTAGGAAGTAGTATGGTAGGATAGTAGGAAGTAGTTGGTAGGAAGTAGTATGGTAGGAAGTAGTATGGTAGGATAGTAGGAAGTAGTATGATAGGATAGTAGTATGGTAGGAAGTAGTTGGTAGGAAGTAGTTGGTAGGAAGTAGTATGGTAGGATAGTAGTATGGTAGGAAGTAGTATAGTAGAATAGTCGGAAGTAGTAGTAGTAGTATTTTAGAGGCATGAGGAACAGAGTGTAAAGTTCACTCATCCTCCATAGAAAAGGGAGGATCCTCCGACCAGACGGGTGTTGTGTCTGGCGGGCTATTGCTAAACGCCATACTACTTCCTACTTCCTACCATACTACTTCCTACTAGCCTACTTCCTACCTACTACCTATCTGTAAGCACCATATTTCAGGCAAATAAACGATTATTATTATATTATTATTATTATACCATACTACTTCCTACCATACTAATTCCTACCATACTAATTCCTACCATACTAATTCCTACTATTCTTATTCCTTTTATCATACTATACTACTTCCTACCATACTACTTTCTACCATACTACTTCCTACCATACTAATTTCTACCATACTACTTCCTACCATACTACAGTTTACTATTCTACTATACTACTTCCTACCATACTACTATCATACCATACTACTATCCTACCATACTACTTCCTACTATCCTACCATACTACTTCCTACTTCCTACCATACTACTTCCTACTATCCTACTATACTACTTCCTACTTCCTACCATACTACTATCCTACCATACTACTTCCTACTATCCTACTATACTACTTCCTACCATACTACTATCCTACCATACTACTTCCTACCAACTACTTCCTACTATACTGCTTCCTACCATACTACTTCCTACCAACTACTTCCTACCATACTACTATCCTACCATACTACTTCCTACTATCCTACCATACTACTTCCTACTTCCTACCATACTACTTCCTACCATACTACTTCCTACCATACTACTGCCTACCATACTACTTCCTACCATACTACTATTCTACCATCGTACTTCCAACCATCTTACTATTCTACCATCCTACTATTCTACCATCCTACCATGCTACTTCCTACCATCCTACTACTTGAATGGGTGACCCATTATTTCCTCATCTTTGCCCCTATACGATTTACTATAAGATTTTGAAGGTAGCTAACAGCCTCTCCGATCGAATAAACGCTCCGCATCCACGGAGCCCGAAGTCAGCTTGCGTGCTGCAAAGCCGAACACACCGGTGGTGTACATCTCCCACCTACACTACACCACTAAGGCGGAGGACATCGTGGAGTACGTGCGCCAGAATCAGACGAGGTACACGCCGAGGGTGCAGTTACTGCAGTCACACCGCAAAGTCAACTTCAAGGCGTTTGTGGTGCGTGTACCGAATTTTGATCTGCCCGTCGTCATGGACGAAGACTTCTGACCGCAGGACGTGGTGTTCCGTCGCTTCCGCGGACAAGTACCACAGAACAGCACCAGAACTAGCTAGTGAAGTACTATTTTATAGAAAAAATACGTACGTTTAGAGGCATGAGGAACAGGGTGTAAAGTTCACTCAACCTCCATAGAAAAGGGAGGATCCTCCGACCAGACGGCTGTTGTGTCTGGCGGGCAATTGCCCGACGATTGATGTTGGGAAATTGTATCTATGCTAATTGCGCGGTAAACTCTGCTTGCGAGATGCAGGATTTGTGTGATGTCAGTATGACGCGTTGTTCGCATGTGGCGTTGTAGATACCGCTACAATGCCACGCGCGCCGCGTTTAGGTTAAGGTATTTAACTATGAGCCTGCGTCGCCTGAAATACATAAATAAGCTGCGCTTGTTGCGGTTAGTTCTTGGTTAGGAGACCGTTTTTGACGCAGCAGGCAAGTTTTTGTGACAGTTTCAGGACGCTTGGCTGATCCTTTTCCAGCGCTTAATAGCTGCTTAAGTAGAATTAGAAATAGTTTAGGAAAAAGGACATGAAAGGGGAAATTAAACAACGATTAAAGGCTCCTTTCTCTAATTCTTCTTGCTTTAAGTCTTCAATGATGCAGCCTGATCATGTAGCCTGGCCGTATGGCCTATCATCATGGTGCCTGGTCTCCTTAAGGCCACACAGTATTCTCAATCCAAGGCACATAGTAGGAGACTCTGTTGTACACGCCGAAGCCGCCGCCAAACCCGCAGGACTTGCCATGTGACGTCACACCGATGACTGTGTGCACGCAAGAGGATAGCTCTGAGTGCACCTGGAGAGGGCCACCGCTGTCACCCTGGGGATAGAAAAAATGGGAGTCTTTTAAAATATAGTCATTATCTAGCTCTAAAACCATACTTCAACCTACATGTTTTTTTCTACATATGCATACACACAACTGGGCCGTGGCTAAATAATAACAGCCGCACAGGTCGATCGGTCAGGTTAAGCAAAGCTTGCCGCGGTTGGTCTGTGGATGGGTGACCATCTTTACATACCGAGACCCCTAAGCTCCGTGCCTCGGAAAGCACGTTAAGCCGTTGTTCCCGGCTGTCATTCGTGGATCTTTGACAGTCGTTACGGGTAGTCAGAAGCCCGAAAGTCTGACAACCAGTCTTACCAAGGGGTATCGTATTACCCAGTAACTGGGTTGTGGAGGTCAGATAGGCAGTCGCTCCATGTAAAATACTGGTATTCAGCTGCATCCGGTTAGACTGGAAGCCGATCCCAACATAGTTGGGAAAAGGCTAGGTAGGTGTGCTTGCTAATTGCAAGTGCGGACGCGTGTCGCCGACAACCGCCGATGTGTGACGGCGGCAACCGACGACGCGTCCGCGGCCGCCGCCGACACGCGATACCCAAAGAGTACTATAAGATAGCGATGCCGCTAAAACGTCGTACGGCTGCCGTCGAAAACGTGCCGCTCGTGTATTTGAGTACGCTCAGGGCTATTACAATAGTGTCAGAATGGTCTATCATTGATTTCATAATTGTTGATTGACAAGTTTGGTTATCTACCCACTGATATAATGGCGTCATTATGACTTTCCAGTGGTCAACCACTGACACTCCATTGAAAGAAATGGAATAGAATGGTAATCTCGTACATAATGATAAATGAATGAGTGATTTACATAAAACACTTGACTTGTATAAAACTCTAATAAATAATATGTAAAAATATATATAAATGAAATCTGGCATAAATAAAATAGTGGTAGTTCTTCGAAAATCATTTCTACTAACGGGTTTTATAATAATGGCAATACGACAATGTCATTATGACACAATTCTATTACGAGACCATTGACCGACCAATGATCGCCATTAAGAATTTAGCAGATTATGAACTTTAAGCAAAATGACAATGGGATGGGAATGGGATCATGTTGGAATGACGAATTAATAAAAATAGCAGACTTGGGGCCCAGCTCGTATATAGGAGCACTAAACACAACAGTCGCATGCCAACTCGCGCGACTCGCTTTCGGTTAGGACACGGCCTGACTGTGAGTGAGTTCCTGAATTCGATGCTGAAAATCACAATAAGGATATTAAAAAACCCATTTTTAAATTCTTATTGTTATTTTCAGGTAAATTAGGCTCAGTAGCAGCCTGGAGTCTGAATGTATGCCCAATAACTATTTAACATACAAACTGACGAAATGTGGGTTTACTATCTACCCCTGCCCAGCCTTTCTAGGGATTTAGGCGTGATGTTACATGTTCTTACCTCACAGGTATCGTTAATCAAATCCTTGTCTCCGTAACACATTTGCGTGGTGTGGTTGTACCCATGCAGGAGCAATCTGTGTGGTGGGTAGAAAGCAGTGCATTCAGACTCGCTGTAGGCACTGAGAGCGACCTGGAATATTGAGAGCATAACAATACACCATTCAATTTTGATCGTTTTAATCCTTAAAAGGGGTCATTTTACAGTCACGAACCAAAGTATGTATACACTCGGCTTTATTGAAAAGCGATTTACTCCTTTATTTGCTAATGAAATTTTATGTTGTTACGTAGTACATAGTATTTTCGAACCCACAGGTTTATGTAATGTGTCGTATTTCAACGTTGCATTCGTTATTTCACGAAAAAATCGCAATTGAAAGTTGCCAAGTGTTGACATATTGGTGCTCGTGACTGTACTCATCATTATGAACAACTTTTACTACGGGACCAACCCTGAAATCGTGAAAAAAAAATCAGTTGATCCATACTACATACATTACGTCGAGTTATGCGAACAAAAATGTATGGATCAAACTGATTTTCTTTTTCTCGATTTCAGGGTTGGTCCCGTAGTAAGTACTAAAAGTTGTTCATAATTATGAGTACAATGACCCCTTTTATGGATTAAAATGACCAAAATTTAACGGTGTAGATGTATGCAACTTACAGTTTGTAACGTATCAGCCAAGCTCTGCCGATGTCCGAGGGATCCCCATCCAGTCGCGAAAGCCACTTTGCCATCAGTGTCTCCAGTGTCCAGGCAAGCTGGTAATATCAGATGGCTGAATTGTACCCTGAAATGTTCGTTAAGTCTATGACCAGTAGTGCTAATCTAGTAAAGATCTTACCGTGATAACATAACGTCGCTGATACTGCAATAAGGGCGCGTTCACATTTAACGTCCGTTTTACAGGTCCGTTAAAACGTGTATGTTATTAGCATATGTTGTATGAGTGAGTTCACACATAATACAGTATTCCGGATCCAGTAGAAAATACCGACCCGACAAAATAAGCAGCAATCCGCTTTACAGGTCCGTTTAAACGTATGTGTTATTAGCGTATGTAGTTATATGAGGCAGTTCACACATAATACAGTATTTCGGATCCAGTATACTGATCCGATCTCTTAAAATCTGTCCTGTGTGAATACTATCTCCAGTAGCGACGGATCCGTTAAAAAGGATCCTATAAATGCTGTGTGAATACCATCTCCAGTAGCGACGGATACGTTAAAAAGGATCGTGTAAAAACGTACGTATATGTGAACGCGCCCTTACTAACAACAGACAATACCGCGTAACTTTGATATGGCAAATTTTACAAGAGAGCGAAAGAACTCGGCCAATCGGCATCGTTAGCTCACTGCCGAGAAATCTAAAATTTGATACTTTTGTACTTCCGCGGTATTATCCACTGTTAGTTACGCGGTATTGCAGTATCAGCGACGATAAGCGAAGTGCGCTGTCAATAGTTTCCGTAGGATCAGGTGGAATAACAGCTGACTCACATCTTTTAAGTTTTCACCGTGAGATTTTACAGAATACACCGGCAGATGTATGATTGCAAACGAGACAAAAGGAGTATGTAGGTCAGGATCGTAGCAGATGGCGTTGTAGTTTCTACCCCATGGGAAGATGGCATAAGTTTTTTCATGTATGTCATTATCTTTGTAAAGTTTCAGCTCGAAACACCTTCTCTTTAAGCATTTTGTCACAAATAAATTATTTTTGGAACGAAGTTCCTTATCGCGCGTTGCGAAAAGGGGGCTAGACGGAAAAAATTAAGACCAAAAGTTGTAACGACACTTTTTGCTATAGTTGTAAGCCATGCGGCGTGCGCGTGTTTCTCTATCTGTCTCTCTCTCTCTCTCTTATAGAAATCAAGCCAGTTATACTTCGTTCCATCCGGGTGTCCATTGATACCTCTCAAGTTTTTTTTTTCCTATAAGTAGAGAGATTTTCTTTTCATAAGAATCTATTGGGAACGGTTAAGCCTATCAGTAGCCCAATTGCGTAACACTCTTTTTTTCACAATCCGAACGATTTGAAAGAAATTCCTAAACCTTCATATGTTTGAAAATCTCGTCTGCTCGACGACGTTATTAACGCCATGAATTTTGTTGAATTGTCAAAATAAAAAGCATTCTAATAATTCCTGGGTAAAAAAAGAATTATTATATTTTAGTCCGTCAGTTAGATTATCGAAAAATAATGGACATGTATTTTTTCTTTTGTCAATCAAACAAAAAATGACAAAGATAAAGCGCGTCAAAATTTGGGAGTGGGGGGTCGTGACGTCACGCCATGCTAAAAAGTGTAGCAAGGCGTGACGTCACGCGGAACTTTAACGGGCGATATCTTCATCATTTTTTATATAATTGACAAAAGAAAAAATACGGGTTCAATATTTTTTGATAATCTAACTGACGGACTAATTAGATTTTTTTAGGAAACTAGCCTTTTGTACGTGTGTAACGCAATTACCCCGCAGGATTAAGAAATCAAATCAATTAAGTCCAGCACCCTAATTGCGTAACACACAATCAATCGTAATTTGAATCATTTTGAAGCAAATTGCTAATCCATTGCTTCATAAGTTCGAAAAATTTGTCTGCTCAACACGTAAATAACGCAATGAATGTTGTTGAACTGTCAAAATGAAACGGATTCCGATTGATTGTGTGTTACGCAATTAGGGTGCTGGTTCCCTCGAGAGGGACCTAGTAGGCTAAGATGGCCGGTCCATGTATACCCGACTATCATTTTTAATACCGAGACCCCTCCGTGTCTCGGTGTGCACATTAAGCCGTTGGTCCCGGCTGTCATTCATAGATCTTTGACAGTCGTTACGTGTCGTCAGAAGCCCGAAAGTCTGACAACTAGTCTTACCAGGGGGTATCGTGTAACGCAGTAACTGCATCGTGAAGGTCATTATAGGCAGTCGCTCTATGTAAAATACTGAAAAATTCAGCTGCATCCTGTAAGACTGGGAAACGGCTATGCAGATGAGGATGTAATAGAAGGCTAATCCTACTAATATTATAAACGTGAAAGTTTGTATGGTTGGATGGATATTTGTTACTCTTTCACGCAAAAACGACTCAACGGAAATTTGGCACACAATTAGTTTATAACGAAGATTAACACCTAGGATAACTTTTATCCCGATATTCCCACGGAATCTAAACTTATGCGGGTGGAACCGCGGGGCGCAGCTAGTCCAGTTACATTATGATTTATGCCTGGAAATTGATTTTCAACCAAGTTCTCAAGATGCTGTTCCAAAATTCTTCAAGATAAATATTATTTTGACAGTTCTTACCATTTGTCCGTGACCAGCAGTGCGATGTCATGGTACTTGGATGGAGGCTTGTACTCCGGATGGATGATAATATCCAGTACATTGTATATCTCCCATGTCTCGGGGGGGTCCGAGCGTCTGAGTATACCCAGGGCTATATATTTTACTGGACCTCTGTGGAGAAAAGAAAGTTTTATATATATAGTATTAAGGTTCAGGAACAAAAATCAGTCGCTCAAGTGGCCACGTTTGCACACACGTAAACATCTACATTTCTTAGAAAAAGTTTAATAATATTAACAACTTCAGTTTATCTATACTTATAATAAATCTGTAGAAGTGAAAATTCTGTACATTGAAAATATCAAAAAAATAATTTACAGGGGGTGTTACTAGACCGATACCGAACCCAAAAATGTGATTAAAAAATTTTTTGTCTGTCTGTCTGTCTGTCTGTCTGTCTGTCTGTCTGTCTGTCTGTTTGTTCAGGCATCACGCAAAAACTACCGGTTCGATTACGATGAAACTTGGTATAATTATTCTTTAATATCCTGGGCACCACACTGGGTACTTTTTATCCCGGAAAAGTATATACAATAAAAAACAAACTTAATTTTGCGGTTCGATCCCTATACCCGATTACCACTGTCTGTACTGTACCAACCGCAAATACTAAGTTTGTCGTAGGTTGGGTCACCCGCAGTGGAGTTCATTTTTATTCCTTTTAGTTTTTAGAGTTATTTAGGTTTATTTTTATATGAGTCGTAGGTATAGATTTTAATTTTAAAGTATAGGTAGTATATTTGATAGTGTACGTAGTGACCGTAGGTTATTTTATAATACTGTTAGGTAGGATTAGTCATTCGTATAGATATTAGTTTTTAGGGATTTTGCTTATTTATTGAGTTTAGATTAGTTATCATCAGAAATAGGTTTATTTAGGTAGGTATTTAATTTTCTGTTATTGAGTTTTTTTTTAATTAGGTAGGTACTTAGGTAAAGATATCATATAGGTACCCTCTTAATCACCACTAATGAGACACAATTGGTTTTCTACTGTAATTAGCCACAAAGGGCCCGCGAGATAGATGGCATTCTGGGGAAGCACATACATTTTATCCTGTTAGCACGTTCCCGTGGGATAATTTCCGACATCCACGCGGGCGAAGCCGCGGGCAGAAGCTAGTATCTAATAAACCTTAATGCTTAAACATAAAGTTTAATTACCTACCATTGCAAAATATATTTAAAATGTCGCTTGAAAATAAAATCATTCTATTTTTAAATTTTCTGTAATTTATTCTAAAATGAAACTTAAAGTCTCTAAGTAATAAGGTTAAAAACTACTAATTTGAAATAAGACCACAAAAGTATTTGTGGTTATTTTTCGGGCCGTTTTTGAAGCGCTTATCGGGAATCTAGTACCTACTATTATTGATCGAAGGAAATAATCTACATTATTTTTAACCGATTTTTAAAAAAGCAACTGTTTCTAAACTTTACTGAAGGTTCATGTTTATGTTCAGCGATATCTTCGCTGATTAAGAACTGGCTTTGATAATAAATGTGTGGTAAAGATCTGACGAAGACCTCCTGTCGCGAATGCGAAGTAATATAGCCTATAGGTACACATAACAACTACGCAGTCATGACGTGGCGTGAGGTGGGAGAAAGAGGGGGAGCGCGCGGTGATGGTCGGCGCGCGCGCGCTCGACTCACTTGGCACCTGAGGGTTGGAGCTAGCAGTATATTGGTGAGCGAACTTGTTCTTTCTCAGTGCATGTCTTCAGATTTACTAGATATTCATTCTATATTGCATTTCAGTGTTGACGATCAGATTCAGAAATGATACCAAATCAGACCAGCATTCAGATGCGAGGCTCGGGGTGGCTATAAGGTTGGAGGCCACTTTGGGGGGATACCCCAATTAATATCATTGCGATGATAATTCAGTAACGGTTATTCAGTGGAAATCAGTTTACCTAATTACAGCGGTAGTTAGATCATAATCTTTTCGTAACTAGGCCTATTTTAGAGACATAGGTATTGTAGGTTCAGATATTCGTCATTAAAAGGGAATTGTGGCGACACCTCCGGTGATGACAAGTACCTTCTCAACACTGGGGGTGTTGAGAAGGTCCTTGTCATCACCGGATATTATTTGCTGCATAGGATAATCAATGTTCCCACTGCGACACAGGCCTCGGGCTGTAATTTACCCAGTGCGAATTGGTGCCACCTGTCTTAAATTTTCTTGGTAGACCAGTGCTGATGAAATTATTTATGTGACGGAGAAGGTATGTCTGTCTCTCGTTAGCATCAGGCATATTTTAATTACTGTGGGCGTACTATGGGTAGTATTGATTATTGCACAATAGAAAAACGGTTTGCAGTTGAAATCAGATTACAATTCACGAACAAATCAGTCACACTAGCGAATCACACACAGGTACAGGTAGGTACACATTTACCGATACGGAACGCGACAGTTTCTAAACACATGTGGTTCGTACGATGTCCAATGTTTCGATCATCCCGAGAGCTCTGCTCACACCGTTCTTGAGCTGTCGCTCTCGACCACCTCCACGAACTCAGGCTAGACTCTGTCTAGCCCCATGAAATGGCGCTAGCGTTCCGAATAGTTAAACGAATGACTCCGACATATGTATTTGTGTATACAAAGTACAGCGTCTGTCTGGGTTTGAACCCACGACCTACAACTCGCAAGGAGTAACCTGTACTACTGGGACACCACAGCTACATTCATGTTCCATTTTAAATACAACCAATAAATATTGGTTGTATTTAAAATGGAACATAAAATAGACCCAGTAAAGTTAAAACTGATTTAAAAAAAAAACCGGCCAAGTGCGAGTCGGACTCGCGGACGAAGGGTTCCGTACCGTTATCTATAAAAATCACATCTGTTGTATGGGAGCCGCCTTAAATATTTATTTTATTTTAATTTAATTATTTATTATTAAAGTAAAAATACAACTAAGTATTTTGTGAACATTTCAAGTGCCTACCTGTTGCCGTTATTGATATCGAGCAAAAAAGGGCAAAAAAATCGCGTTTGTTGTATGGGAGTACCCGGTAATTTTTTTTTGTATTTATTGTTATAGCGGCAACAGAATTACGTAATTTGTGAAAATTTCAACTGTCTAGCTATCGCAGTTCTTGAGATACAGCCTGGTGACAGACAGACAGACGGACAGACAGCGAAGTCTTAGTACGGAACCCTAAAAACAGAATAATATTGTAATTTTGAAATCCTTCAGTTAGAACACGCAGAATATTATGGTCACAGAACAGATAAAATTTTATCTGTTCTGTGATTATGGTCATGTCAAAATTGTTACAAAAAAACGAAAGTATAGTCACAGAACACTAATGAGTATAGTTTTATAGGACTTACGAATGATGAGTTGATTTGCAGTGAGCAGCAGTGAGGATGTATCGATGGCTGATGAGGGTACCTCCACAAAGCCACTGAGCTGACCGTTCGTCATCTCCGTATCCTAGTAGGGCCTGTCAGAAAAAGATAAAGGGGCGTTATCATAATCCACAAAGTGACCAATTTTATTGGTGAAACTGACACTGGCAAATTTAATAAACTAACGAGTAGAAGAAACTGACAAGTTATACGCATGGATTGTATGTAAGAGTTTGGTTTTGAAGACCCCAGGGGGCCTACTCCGAAGTGCAAAGTGCGAATATTCGGATCGGACCGACCGCGACACATGGCCGAACCGAATATTATTGAAAAATGCGAAAATGTTCGGATCGGCTCAGTTGGGTCGGGACTATAGTCAATATTCGAAAGAGTGTAGGAGTGCAGGATCGGAACCGACCGAACCAAATAGAACTTCGTAGCAGGAAACGGCCGAACATTCGGCTGATACTACTTCGGAGTTGACCCCCAGGTTTGTTATTATTCACGAACTTGTGTTCAACCTCTGGACGCTTTAACAATAAATAAATGAATATGAATTATACAGGCTGAAGTGCTAATACACACGAGTGATACGCGTCGATGACAGAGCGAAAGTATGTGTACACTCGGATTTTATTCAAAAGCGATTTACTCCTTTATTTTTTAATGTTTATGTTGTTTTTTCGAACTCATAGGTTTATGTAATGTATCGTATTTCAACGTTGCATTCATTATTTCACGAAAAAATCGCAATTGAAAGTTGCCAAGTGTTGACATATTGGTGCTCGTGACCGCATCGGTGACTGAACGATGACTGTGTGAATGATGAGTCTCCATCGTTTAGCTAGTTCAGCTCTATTATGCAATCGTCATCGTGCAAGTCGTCATCTCGGTAGTCACCCCCTTTTTAGAAAGGGGGTCCTACTGAGGTGATGACTAATAGAGAAGTATAGAAGAAAAAAAATGTTGCGCCGACCACAAATAAATTGGGATAGGGCAGGAGAATTATAATGATGATGATTATTGCTAATCCATTGCTTCATATATTCGAACAAAAAAAAAACACAACGTAATAACGCAATGAATCTTGTTGAACTATCTTAAAGCCATTCCTACTGTTAGGCTCAATTTACACCGCCGCGGAACGGAGTGGAAACGAGTTTTCGTACATAGCAAAATGAACTTTATGTCAATTGTCTAACGTACAAACTAGATACGAGCTTATTACTGCCGGAATTCCCGAGAATGCGCGATAATTCTCCAGAAAATGCGCGACCTGTGCGTATTTGTGTATCTAATATGTGCGTTACTCTTTTGACATAAAGTTCATTATGCTTTGTCATCAAAATCAAAAGCCATTTATTCAAATTAGGCTGAGAATCAGCACTTTTCGGACGTCAAAATTACAAAAGACAGTCCCCCAAAACGCCCGCCCTTCACCACTTCCTAGTGCTATCGCTGGGAACAAGAAGTGACGCAACAAACTCCCCAGCAGCACAGCTGTCTATTCAATTAGAAAACACTTGATACTTGATTGTATACAATCGCTCCCCGTTCCGCGGCGGTGTACATTGAGCCTTAGTGTGTGTGTGTGTCCAGCCCTGGTTCAAGCCATGGTCCGGGGTGAGAGGGAGTGGGAGGCAGTCACCTCCTTCTGCGAAGCAGTCATGCTAGCGAAGGAGGTGGCGGGGTGGGCGAGGGAACGCACTTTGCGCACCTCACGCCTCAGCCGCCGCGGGAGACGCTCCGGGCGTCGGGAGCCGCGTGACGACTCCCGGCCACCGTAGGCGCGGGCCTGCGGGCGGAGAGTAATAGGTAGCTCTCCGTCCGATCAGGACTAGGCCCGTGCCGGACGGCGTGTACGTGTTCCACGCGCGCCTCAAAGAGATGTCAGCAAAAGCGATGGAGCCCCATAGGGCCGAAGCCTGCCAGGGTAGCGGGAACATCCGAAAGGGTTTACCGCTGCCCTGGAACATAAAGGGCTAAGGAAGGAACACGGGTGGGTTTCATTTGATGATTTCCCAACCCCAAAAAAAAAAAAATGTTTTAGTGTGTTACGTAATTACCCCGGCGGTCATCACGCACACCGGTTGCGAGAACTACGATTCTTACCATATGAGGATACTGCCCCCTCACCGCATCCAGTCCCCCAGCAATAGCCAGGATTGCCGTCAGCGTATACCCGTAACAGTGTTGCTCATCATCCAGGTACCTCTGCACTCCCCCAAACAGGTTACAGGGGTAAGGCTCATCTACTATGTATTCCAGACATTCTGAAAGAGATAAATGAGTATGTAGCGGTATATCTACAACGCCACATGCGAACAACGCGTCATACTGACGTCACGCAAATCCTGCATCTCGCAAGCAGAGTTTACCGCGCGATTAGCATAGATACAATTTCCCAACATCAATCGTTGGGCAATTGCCCGCCAGACACAACACCCGTCTGGTCGGAGGATCCTCCCTTTTCTATAGAGGATGAGTGAACTTTACACCCTGTTCCTCATACCTCTAAACTGGTGACCCCGACGTGATAAAAAGTAAAAGTAAAAAAGTATTTTCAGGTGTTCTTCCATGAGATATGCCTTTCATCATCATCCAAAGCCCGACTTCATCCACTGATGGGCATAAGCTTCTCTTTTCTTGTGCCAATCCCCACGTTCCTGTGCCAGCCTTATCCAGGCTCTACCCGGGATGGCAACAATATCGTCCGCATATCTCACCGCCGGATGACCGACATCTCGCCTTCCAGTCGGCCAGTTGTAGCTCGTGGTGGTCGAAGTCAGGCAGGCACATTATCATCATCATCTGCCTAGCCTTTTCCCAACTATGTTGGGGTCGGCTTCCAGTCTAACCGGATGCAGCTGAATACCAGTATTTTATATGGAGCGACTGCCTATCTGACCTCCACAACCCAGTTACTGGGTAATACGATACCCCTTGGTAAGACTGGTTGTCAGACTTTCGGGCTTTTGACTACCCGGAACGACTGTCAAAGATCCCGCCGTTGGTCCCGGCGGCCATTCGTAGGAATGACCGCCGGGACCAACGGCTTAACGTGCTTTCCGAGGCACGGAGGGGTCTCGGTATGTAAAGATGGTCACCCATCCACAGACCAACCGCGGCAAGCGTAGCTTAACCTGACCGATCGACCTGTGCGGCTGTTATTATTTAGCCACGGGCCCCTCGCAGACAGGCGCTTTACTTTGTGTAAATTATTTCATCACCACTGCTCTCAAAACGGTGAAGGAAAACATCATGAGGAAACTGATCGAAGACATGTGACATCTACCAACCCGCACTGGGCCCGCGTGGTGGATTACGGCCCACTCCCGCTCACAAAGAGGAGGCCTGCGTCCCAGCAGTGGGAACATTTTAGGCTGATTTTGTATGTATGTTATGTAATGTCAAATCAAACAGGAAGTTACCTATCTATGCAAAGTACCTACCAATCAAGATAGTCATAATAACCTCCTCCTTTTTTAAAGTTGGTTAAAAAACAATGACGTTAATCGTATTCTTAGAAACCACTTATGTCAATATGGTACAAGAAATACGCGTAAAAAAGTGGCCAAGTGCAAATCGGACTAGCACACGAAGAGTTCCGTACCACCGGCCACAGTACAATATTAAATACTACTTTTTTATGGTTCCGTACCCAAAGAGTGCCAACGGAACCCTATTACTAAGTCTTCGCTGTCTGTCCATCCGTCTGACTGTCAGCCGGCTGTAGCTCTTGAACCGTAATATGAAGACACTTGATATTTTTTTATTGACAATGGGCTCGCTCTTGACCTCAATCCAGCCCAGAGGCAGGGATGAGATCTACGGTGGAACGAGCTTGCCCAGAAGAAGCCTATTCACTCTCGCCTTGAAGAGATTCGGGTCGAGCCTATTTTACACAAAGTGTGTACACACTACTATGGCCTCTATTACAACATATAATATAAAGTTAATAAAAATTAAAGGGGATCTCCGTACAAGAAACCTGATTTTTTCGGCGTTTTTTTTTGCCTTGTGGTACGGAGCCCTATGTGTGCGAGTCCTACTCGCACTCGGACGGTGTTTTTTTTTTGTATACTTTATAAAAAAAGATGCACACTTTTCTTGTATGTGGACCCCCTTCTATTGTTTTTAACTTTATTTTATTTTTATTAGTATTTTTGTTATAGAGGCCATAGTATACACACTCTGTGAAAATTTCAAGTGTCTACTTATTACGATTTAAAAGATACAGCCCTGTGACAGATAGACGGACGGACCGCGGAGCCTTGGCACTCTTTGGCTACGGAACTCCAATAATTAAGAGTGTTTTACCTATAGTATGTTGTTGCTGACAAAAAGTTAACTAGGTACCAATTAACCAATTATTTATTTCGTAAAAAGTGAATAAGTAAACGATTATTTATCAAGAATGGGTACCAAAGAAACGATGGATGGACTGTGTGAATGATGATATGGTTAGAAAGGGGGTGACTACCGAGATGACGATTGATAAAGAAGTCATCATCTGCCTAGCCTTTTCCCAACTATGTTGGGGTCGGCTTCCAGCCAAACCGGATGCAGGTGAATACCAGTATTTTACATGGAGCGACTGCCTATCTGACCTCCACAACCCAGTTACTGGGTAATACGATATCCCTTGGTAAGACTGGTTGTCAGACTTTCGGGCTTCTGACTACCCTTAACGACTGTCAAAGATCTAAGAATGGCAGCCGGGACCAACGGCTTAACGTGCTTTCCGAGGCACGGAGGGGTCGTATGTAAAGATGGTCACCCATCCACAGACCAACCGCGGCAAGCGTAGCTTAACCTGACCGATCGACCTGTGCGGCTGTTATTATTTAGCCACGGGCCCCTCACGATTGATAAAGAAGTATTGATGATGTTCCCACTGCTGGAACACAGAACTTCTCTCTTCGAGAGGGAGTGGGCTGTCATCTAGCACGCGGGTCCAGTGCGGGTTGGTAGATGTCACATGCCTTCGAATTTTTAGGTTTCCTCACGATGTTTACCTTCACCGTTTTGAGAGCAGTGATGGTGGTGATGAAATTATCTAAACAAACTAAAGCGCCTGCCCCCTGGCAAGCGCTTCAAACCATAGATATACAAGGTGTTGTTTTGCAACCTCGACAAATTCAAGGAGGTAACTATGCTACTGATTCTCGACATGAATCAATAATAAAATAAGTAGGAATTTTTTTTTTTTCAAATTTTCGGAAACGTTTGTGGGACACGCATATTAAAACGCGGCCTGTCTGAGACCGCACTGTAACTGCCTTTTACACACACATAAAAACGCGGCCACTTTTACGATACAATAACGCGATTCTGTTCTTTGAAAGTGGTGTATTTTGAAATACTGTCAAACTTAAAATAACTAAAAAAAAAATATGTATTCATTATTTACCAGGGATCGTAATTTTATTTGATTATTTATGTCTTTCCTAGCAGCCTCCTGAAATTTGACGAGGATGCAAAACAACAGCTTCTATTTTAAATCAAAATCAAAAGTCATTTATTCAAATTAGGCTGAGAATCAGCACTTTTCGAACGTCAAAATTACAAAAGACAGTCCCCCAAAAACGCCCGCCCTTCACCACTTCCTAGTGCTATCGCTGGGAGAAGAAGTGGCGCAACAAACTTCCCAGCAGCACAGCTGTCTGTTCAGTTATAAAATACTCGATACTATACAATACTAGGCGTTACTAACTAGTAATAAACATTACAAACTTTACAATTTTATATTTCTATGGATCGAACCCCCGACCTACAACGCCATTGCTTCGCTGATCTGCATCTTTTTCGCCGACCACAAATAAGATGGGATAAGGGCTGAGCGTCGGAGCTGACTTGTCGCTGCCGGCCGTCCATCCATCGATGGTCGGGAGCGTCGAGTCGTGGGATGCGGGGATCTCCGAGATTGAGGGAGGTCGAGACCACTCTCCCGACCCGCAGAAGAAATGCCGGACGTCGGTGGACAACGCCCTCTTCCAGCCCCCTCAATGGGTCGAGGGGCGACGGACTCGGGGACGTCCGCCGCCCCCCATTCTATTCCAGGACTCAAGCTGGTGGCGCTCCACTGTAAGAGTCAGGGGGAGTTTAACACCTCACTCTCTCCTACGGGACGTGGCCCACATTTTTTTTTTGTCTGAAATGTCCTTTTGAGTAAAGAACCGCACAGATTTGAGTCTCCTGAGTGGACCTGTCCAGTCAGCGCAAGCATTTCTCAGTAATCGTGTAGCTCAACTCTGAACTTAGGGAGCTCAACGACTCGACGAACAATACCAAAGAAAGGACATTAGCTAGACCTATGGTTCGATCATAATTATACGAAGTGCTTCGTTCGAAGAGATTAGTAAGTCCCTCCCGCCCAACCCAAATCATTCCAAAAATATCAACGATAGACGTTGATTACAGATACTCTAAACTAAATGACAAGCGGAGTTTTAGGGCACGCCTACCTACATGGCAAAAAAAAAAAAAAAAAACTACATCCTTATCTCTCAAAATACAGTGCTATGTGGTGAATCCTGGGTGATACTAGGAATTTATCAAGGTTAAGATTACTTACTGTCATGAGCCTTTCTTCCAGTTTTGAAGTAATGCAGTCCAAAACGATCTACCAGGACGTTTCTGCAACACAAATAATACTCCAGTTAATACCTACAAAGCTAGTAAGCTAGAGAGAACTGGTGGCCCAGTGGTAACGGGCGCGGCTTACGAGTTGTAGGTCGTAGGTTCAAACCCTGACAAGCGCTTTACTTTGTGTAAATTATGTCATCACTACTGCTCTCGAAACGGTGAAGGAAAACATCGTGAGGAAACCAGCTTGTCCTAGAAATAAAAATCCGAAGACATGAGATCTACCAAGCCCTTATAGGCTCGCGTGGTAGATAACGGTCCACTTCTCACTGAGAGGAGGCCTGTGTCCCAGCAGTGGGAACATTATAGGCTGATTAAGCTCATAAGCTAGACACAGGGTAGGTACGGCCACATTTCGACTGATGTAAGTCTAAACTCTATTATTTCAACTAAACCAATTACAAGCACTTTTGAATTGTCAAGGGTCAGTCAGTGGGTAGCGGGATCGTCCGAAAGGGTTACCGCTGCCCTGGAACATAAAGGGCTAAGGAAGGAACACGGGTGGGTTTTAGTCAGTAAGAGTCTGACACTCCCTTCCGCTCCACCCAGAGCGGAAGGAGTCATTTGATGATTTCCCATCCTCAAAAAAAAAAAATTGTCAGTCAGTCAAAAAGATGAAGCTAGTTGCCCATTCCAAAGAACGATGCAGAACGTTAAAAGCGTCCGTAATGGAAAGATAAAAAAAAAACAATTAAAATAATAAATTAAATGAAAGAAAGAAGAAAGAAAGAAAATACGTTTATTTGCGGTAAACATGACGCAAAAAAGAACATAAAATCAAAATAAAGAAAAAGAAACAGTAAGTAATGGTTGATATGCGTCACATCCACGCAAAAAAATATGTTTAAATCAAAATAAGCAATGGCAGCAAAGAGTTGACCAGTCCCTACTGACGGCGCCCGTTCACGAACATGACGCATAGATTAGCACCATTCAGCTCAACCATTTTAAAGGGAGCTAAATGATCCAACACACGTGCCACCATCAGCGAGACATTAGAGTGAGCATGACATACCTACTCTCAGCCGCCAAGGCATATTCAAGTCAATGAAAGACGTACCCAGTAAATAATAATAATAATCAATCAGGCATAATAACTTCGGGTGTTCTCGTCTAGCTAACGGAGAGTACTTGCATAGACACAACCTTGTAGCCAGGATAATCCATCAGCAACTTGCTCTGAAATACAGCCTTGTGGAATCTGAGGTATGAGCCCGACACAGTTCTCGAAAATGGGGGTAATGGTAGCTCTATATAGCAGAGGAAGAGTGCCGACTGTAATTTAGATTCTCTTAATGTGACGTGACGTGACGGCACGGTTGGCGCAGTGGTTAAGCGATTGACTGCTGCGCTGCGTGTCGCGGGTTCGATTCCCGCACGGAACAAATATTTGTATGACCTACATGTATTTGTTCCGAGTCTGGGTGTTTTTCTATCTATAATATGTATGTATTTACAAAAAAAAAATGTATATATAATGTAACTACATATATACATTTTTTTTTGTAAGGCTGATAAACTTATCAGCCATCTTGTTACCATAACACAAGCATTAGGTTGCTTAGCTTGGGACTAGATGGCGCTGTGTGAAATGTCCAGGGATATTATTATTAATTTATTTAATGTAAAACCACAATATATTTCCGGGATTCGAGGATCGAACCCAGGATCCTATGTTAGTTCAATAGTTGCAGCTGCAGTACTACTTATTCTACAAGTATCATCATCATCTGCCAGCCATTTCCCAACTATGTTGGGGTCGGCTTCCAGTCTAACGGATGCAGCTGAATACCAGTATTTTGCATGGAGCGACTGCTTAACTGACCTCCACAACTGGGTAATACGATACCCCTTGGTAAGACTGGTTGTCAGACTTTTCAGCTTCTGACGACCCGTTACGATTGTCATAGATCCACGAATGACAGCCGGATGCAGCTGAATACCAGTATTTTACATGTAGCGACTGCCTATTTGACCTCTACAACCCAGTTATTGGGTAGTATGATACCCCTTGATAAGGGTGATGGTCACGACAGTCGTTGAACTCCTAACGACTGTCAAAGATATACGAATGACAGCCGGGACCAACGGCTAAACGTGCTTTCCGAGGCACGGAGGGGTCTTGTTACGTGAAGATGGTCACGCATCGACGGACCAACCGCGGCAAGCGTAACTTAATATAAATAATAATAATAATATCCCTGGACATTTCACACAGCGCCATCTAGTCCCAAGCTAAGCAACCTAATGCTTGTGTTATGGTAACAAGATGGCTGATAAACTACTTATATACATTTTTTTTTTGTAAATACATACATATTATAGATAGAAAAACACCCAGACTCGGAACAAATACATGTAGGTCATACAAATATTTGTTCCGTGCGGGAATCGACCACTGCACCAACCGTGCCGTCACTTAACCTGATCGATCGAACCGTGCGGCTGTTATTTCCCTCCTATTCTCCCTCCCCCTTATTCTAGAAGTAGAAACAAACCATTTCGAAAATGGGTGAAGTTTGAAAGAATTAAAAAGGTACCAAAATTGGAATAATTCACCTGGTATCGTTCACAAGCTCGCAATCTGTACAGCATACGATTGGTATCTGGCCTTTAAATGAACACATCTGAAAAATGAACATATTAATTAGTCTAGGATTCATCCATCATCATTCTGTTGGTGGTCGGCAAAACATATCTTTTTCTTCCATACTTCTCTATTAGTCGTCATGTCGGTAGTCACCCCCTTTCTAGCTATACCAGCAGTGCGATTCTGTAACGATCTCACCGTGAAAACTTAGGTGAAGTGAGCGTGGAGTGAGCTGTCATTCCAAATAATGCTAGGGATTGACACTACTGACAACTCCCATCAAGCTCACTTCACTTGAGTTTTCACGGTGAGATTTTTACAGAATCGACCGGCTGGTGGCAGGGACATCGACGCGCAAACTGTAACCATGGATTCAGCACATGAGTTTAGACCCCATAGCGTTGAAATTTTTCGTCCACGTAACGTAACGTATAGGATACTTTTTATCCCGATATTCCTACGGGATCGAAACCTATGCGGGTGAAACCGCGGGGCGCAGCTAGTAAAATAATAAACATGAAATGAGAGAAAAGAAAAAAATAATGATGATGTAATCCAAACTATCCAAATCCAAACTAATATTATAAATGCGAAAGTAACTCTGTCTGTCTGTCTTTCTGTCTGTCTGTCTTTGCTTCACGCCTAAACTACTGAACCGATTTGTGTGAAATTTTGGTACAGACATAGTTTGGAACTTGAGAATGGACATAGGATAGTTTTTATTACAAAAAATAAAATTTATTCCGGACATACAGCGCCATCTATTGGTCAAGAGTCGGCATCAATTCAGTACTGAAAATTCATCGGAAAAATGTAAATAAATAGTAAAAAGGTATGAAAATATAATATAATACAACTTTTAGTACAAAGAAAATGCTATAACGGAGTATAGATAATTCTATTAGTACTATTATGTCGAGTTGGTGATCGCGCAATGGTGTCGATCGTTACACGAGTTCGGTTCATGTTATTGTTTTAATTCATCGGAAAAAAGTAAATAAATAGTAAAAAGGTATGAAAAAAATAATATCAATATAATAAAACTTTTAGTACAAAGAAAATGTCCGAACGGAGTATAGATAAATAATCCGAGTTGTCACTATGCTCGATAGATGGCGTTGGGATCGAAATAGATCGCGCTATGGTTTCGTTACACGCATTTGGTTGGGTATCGGTCGAGCGCTTCGGTACTGTCGTGGAATTGTGGATATAATAAGTATGTAAAGTTGTCGAAAATTTACCACTGACGAGATAAAAAGGGGTAATTCAGTTATTAAGGGGAGGATTTGAACTTGAAACTGTATGTTACATTTTCATGCCTAAACCATTGAACTTCTGATCTGGCATAGAGATAGATGGCATCCTGGGGAAGCACATACATTTTATCCTGTTAGCACGTTCCCGTGGGATAATTTCCGACATCCACGCGGGCGAAGCCGCGGGCAGAAGCTAGTGCTTCCTATTTCTTTAAACTAATAATTTCAAAAGTGCTTTTTTTTTTTAATGTTAATTAACTAGCGCTTACCTGTGGATACCTGTTTCTATTTTTCAAGTACTGCACATATTGCATACATTTGTGTATATCTACGCACGTTCCTATCATGCCTTCTTCGGAGACGCATTCTGAACCTGGAAATTAAAAAAATAAAGCAATATTAGGGAACTGTCGCCATGTCGTGTCGGTGGGAAGTGTTGAAGGGTTGCGTAATTAAAGTCTATTCTTTGTGTATCAAATTGATGTTATTTCAAGTTAAACAAATATCAACTTTATTTAAAATGGAAATTAAGTTGATTTCAAAGTGACGCTATTGAAAAAGTTATAAAAATGTTTGAAGTTGTAGCGTAAACTGAACTCTATTTTGTATGACTTAAAGTTATTTTTCCGTAAACTCATATTTGTTTACATTTTTGGTAAATAAATCGCGAATGCAGATAAAAAGTATAGGATCGAAAAAAACAAATGCCTAATTTTGGCTAAGCAAAGTTAAAGTTTGACAACTTTGTCAAACTTTATGGCTTCTGACTAAAAACAGGAACTAATAGGTACCCAATTGGCAAGCGACAATCCAAAATGTATTCTATGAAATTATGTTAAGGCTTAAAATTGTTTGAGTAAGAGATCGCTCAACTTGGCTTGATTTGTGTGAGCATTGTTCAAATAAAAAAAAACATGGTTTGGTTATGGCAATTTAGAAAATTTTAAACAAGATAATAAAGTGTTTTGTATATTAGGTATCATTATGTATATTATATTAATAGCGATAAGGATAAAGGCTCTCCCCCACAGGTGCGTTATTATATTATCAGTCAATAATATCGGATGCGTTATTGCGATAATGCGTCCCGATTCCTTGCCTTTTTTTTTGGGTGGGAAATCATCAAATCACCCCCCTCTCGCTCTGGGCGGAGTGGAAGGGAGTGTCAGACTTTTACTGACTAAAACCCACCCATGTTCCTTCAGTTGCCTGTGCCACGGACCACGGTATCTCTTTCAAATAACCCGCAGCCCTGGCGGCCCGATTCCTTGCCTCACAACTGTATTTTTATCGTCTGATATTTCTAACATGTGCATGTAACCTACACTACAGGCCGCCAGCCCGCACTACACGTCACTATGTTATTAACGCAGGTGTGTGTTAGACCGTATGCCTCCTAATACAAAATGTTCTAAGAACTCATATCGAAATGTCGCAGGACGGAGGAACGCAAGCGTTTTACTTCTGTTGCGTCGTTATTGGCGCCGATTCCCTTGTTCACAAACTAAACAAAGTTTAAGTTCAGTGCATCTTTTTTTTCTTTCTATTTCATTAAGAAAAGGACAGAAGATAAATATTAGTCCAGTCCTGTCAAATTAGTCAGCGCCTGACGTAAATTGACGTATTTTAAGCAGCCATGTTTTTAATCACGTCTAAACTGTCTATGGAGTATCTTAATTTGACAGGACTAAACTAATATTTATCTTCTGTCCTTTTCTTAATGAAATAGAAAGAAAAAGATGCACTAAACTTAAATTTAGTTTAGTTTGTGAACAAGGGAATCCAAAAAACTAAAACTAAAAACTGGTAAAAAAAAAATACTAAAAACTGGTATTCAGCTGCATCCGGTTAGACTGGAAGCCGACCCCAACATAGTTGGGAAAAGGCTAGGCAGATGATGATGATGAGACGCAATCTAGATTTTTTTTTTTGACAGTAATAATTATTTGTATTGGGCCCGAAGAACGAACTCGGGCACTTGGATCCATTCAAACGACTACAAGCTCAGGGTACCCCCTGTGGGGTGCGGACCTCAGCTTAGGGCGTCGCTGAGAGATTGCAGCAAGGGAGAGGCTGGATCTGAATTATTTGGGGCCGAATACAGGCTCAGCGGCACGGGCTGGTTCGAGCAAGGGTTGGGGCGAAACCCCTTGCACGCCCGCCCTTCACCACTTCCTAGTGCTTTAGTAGCTGGGAAGATGAAGTGGCGCAACAAACTCCCCAGTGGCGCAAAGCTCTCTGTTCAGTTAGAAGAACTTGATATAAAAAATATATAATAAAAACACTTCTAAGCTGTCGTACTTACACCACACAAAATCCTTTACTTACCAATATTTGCTGTGTAAACAATAGTGACAGGATTTTTTATTACATCATCAACAAAGTGGATTAAATATATATATTATTGAAGTTAACTCAAAAATTTACAAAGCAAAGTTAATTTTATACGGGTCCACCTCGGAAAAATACTCTTTCGAACAACAAAATAATCATGAAAATCAGTTTACAATTGGCGAAGATATCGCTGAACATACATTAAAAAAAAAGAACATTCAGACGAACAAATACAGGGTGTAAAATGACACATCATATAGCCGTCAACTGCGCATTCTGTACATCAAACTAAGTAACATTGCACAAACATAATTACTGGGAAACGAATTTTAGTTTTGGTGTAAAGCTGTTTGAGGTAATACGCAATGTAACACACGCAAAAAATTGTGCACGAGCCCGTTGCATGCACGTATGTGCATGTAACGGGCTCGTGGGGGTATCTAAAGTTGTGTTATGACATGTCACAAAAAATTGTTTTCGTAAGAAAACAAATTTTGACCTTGAATATCTCCGTAACCAGAAGGTTCCCAGGTATGGTCCAGTACAAAAAAAATATTACAATGACGTTTAGTACAAGTGACTCTCGACTTCAATAAGTGTCTTTTTACACCAGTTATAACCTCCTTCTTTTTCGAAGTCATGTAAAAAAATCCACCACGTACCTTCCGACAGCTCGTCATCATCACATAAAACACCACAAAACCCGATAAAACAAAACGCTACGATAAATAAATTATAATACATTTTATTATTTAAGGAAGAGCTCGCGAAACGACCGATTTTGACCGGTTATGTGCGGCACTGATGTTTTAGCGAAACTAATTCTAAACTAAGGAAATAGATTTAACGCCTTTTTACGAACTAATCGATCGATAACGTATGTATGTAGGTAGGTATATAATTTGAGTACCTACTTGCGTACTCACTTTTTAGGGTTCCGTACCCGTAGGGTAAAAACGGGTACGGGACCCTATTACTAAGACTCCACTGTCCGTCTGTCTGTCTATCACCAGGCTGTATCTCATGAACCGTGATAGCTAGACAGTTGGAACATTTCACAGAAGATGTATTTCTGTTCCCGCTATAACAACAAATACTAAAAACAGAATAAAATTAATATTTAAGCTGAGAATATCGGGATATAAAGTATTCCATGTGTTAATCCTGGCTATAGACTATCTGTGTGCCAAATTTCATCCAAATCCGTGCAGTAGTTTTTGCGTGAAAGAGTAACAAACATCCATCCATCCATACAAACTTTCACGTTTATAATATTAGTAGGATTTATTGTAAAATGGTTGTATGTACACCATTAAATTTGTTGTACACCGGTACTTTATTGTACACCAGAAAATACATGACTTTCGGGCGTCTGACTACCGGGCTTACGACGTTATCAAATCTTGTCTAAAATTGTCATAACTTGAAGCTAAAATCCATTTTCCCCGTAGCTCAATTACCTCATAGTTTAAGTAATCATTTCGTGACGCATGAGTAATGAACAAATACTTACATACGATGTCACTACAAATTATTTACCTATGTTATACCAACATTGGGATTTCTCGCAGTGTGTTGACGAGAATCATCTGCCTAGCCTTTTCCCAACTATGTTGGAGTCGGGTGCCAGTCTAACCGGATGCAGCTGAGTACCATATTTTACATGGAGCGACTGCCTATCTGACCTCCACAACCAAGTTACTGGGTAATACGAAACCCCTTGGTAAGACTAGTTGTCAGACTTTCGGGCTTCAGACGACTCGTAACTGTCAAAGATCCACGAATGACAGCCGGGACCAACGGCTTGACGTGCTTTCCGAGGTACGGAGGGGTCTTGGTATGTAAAGATGGTCACCCATCCACGGACCAACCGCGGCAAGCGTAGCTTAACCTGATCATTCGACCCGTGCGGCTGTTATTACTTAGCCACAAGCCCCACAAGTGTCAACGAGAATGACCGTAGAAAAGTAAAAAACCGACTAAGTGCGAGTCGGACTCGTACACGTACGTACCACAAGGCAAAGAAAACACGTACGGTTCATGGTTCATGAGTACAGCCCGCTGACAGACAGACAGAGGGACGGACGGATAGCGGAGGCTTAGTAAAAGGGTTCCCTTGGCACCCTTTGGGCACGGAACTCTAAAAACTGAAATATTATAAAATAAAAGACGGCTGTTCTCTTAGACATGGCGATAGCCCGGTTAAGCAGACGACAACCTCATAGGTTGAACTGCGAGAAGCTATACAAAAAAAAAAAAAATGAATATGGCGCTCCATATTCACTCACAAGATGAACAAGAAGACCGTCTCTCTCGAATAGGTAATAAAGAAAATGATCGCTTCCTGCACGACAGACGTTGGTCGTAACGGCTAGTCGCAGACGCAAAGACAGCTCTGCGTCTAGTCGCAGCGACAAGAAGCAGATGCATAAGCCAACACTGCGTCTTGTTGCAGCGACTAGACGTACCTAGCAACAAGACGCAGAGTCGGTTTGCGCGGACACTAGACTGGATTTATAGGAAAAGTGCAGCCTGCTGATGTTGATGATGGGTTCGAATTTAGGACTAGACGATCTCTCGCCATTCAATTCGAAACCATTACAAAAAGGAGGTTTTATCACTTAATTGCGTCCAAAAGCACAGTCAACTACACGTCGCTGGTTATAATTTAACATTGATAGCGTCTAAGTCGTAGCAGCAAAAAAGCTTGGTACGGTCTGCAAAGTCCATCTTTCCTGTCTATTTACTACAAAAGCCGTAAAATAAAAGTCCTTGACATTGGCCTTGCTAAAACTGGTTATTGACTGATTAAATATTAAGGAATTAGCAATTTATTTAAATCAACAACGCACGGAAACAATTATTATTTGAATAGGTACGGCAAATTAAAATAAACACGGTCGCAAAACCGAGCCGCTCAAGTCGCCACATAACAAATACGTAAGTTGTATGTGTCATATTATGTTTGTTTATAAACTGACTATTTAGCAGAGAAGATCACTCTTTGTCTGTAAACTAAAAAAAAAGTTGAAGAGAACATGCTATTTTAGTTTCATTATCATTTCTTTTGGCAATATTCGAATGATATTGAGTAAAACCTTTTTTGTAGATATTGTTTTTACTGGCAACTCAAATGAGTTGTCATTGTCAACTGTCATATCATAATGACATAAACAAATTGATAAAATGACGTGGAGACGAGGTTATGAATTAGTAAAAAAATATATGTTTTAACACAAATAGACGTGATAAGATAGTTTAAAATATTAATAAGTAGCTAAAGAGCACAAAATGATCGAGATCACAGATACTCAGAGTAAGTATTCACATTTTTATGTCATAGTTTGAAGTTATTCGATCTTTACATTGAATTTGCAACAAGAAACCTATTTATTTCAATCAATTTGATTCAGGAAACATATTTTTGATTATTATCAACATCCGTACAATGTTCCCTCTGTATTCAAATTGAAATTATTCTACTAAATTATGAAATATCGTGAAAATCGCCTTTCAAAATGACTCACTGTTTTTCGAAGCCCTATTCAAAATTTCACTAGTATCGTCAAAGCCATTACCAATTCTGAAGACCTTTTCCCTCGTAGCATCTATATTTTGATCCCAACTATCCTTAAGCAAAGTCTTCACATAAAAATATACCTGTATTCCCCAAAGGGGTTTTCTTAGCGTGTCGATAGCAATTTAAATGGATTCGGCCCAGAATTCGGCTACTTGTTTGGCGCCCAAGGGGTAATAGGTTAGCGCCGGCTGGTTCAAGCCATGGTCCGGGGCGAGAGGGAGTGGGAGGCAGTCACCTCCTTCTGCGAAGCAGTCATGCTAGCGAAGGAGGTGGCGGGGTGGACGAGGGAAAGGACCTCACACCTCAGCCGCCGCGGGAGACGCTCCGGACCGCGGGAGACGCTCCGGGCGTCGGGAGCCGCGTGACGACTCCCGGCCACCGCAGGCGCGGACCTGCGGGCGGAGAGTAATGGGTAACTCACCGTCCGATCAGGACCGGACGGCGCGTATGTGTTCCAAGCGCGCCTCAAAGAGATGTCAGCACGATTGACGGGGCCCGATAGGGCCGAAGCCTGCCAGGGTAGCGGGATCGTCCGAAAGGGTTACCGCTGCCCTGGAACATAAAGGGCTAAGGAAGGAACACGGGTGGGTTTAAGTCAGTAAGAGTCTGACACTACCTTCCGCTCCACCCAGAGCGGGAGGGGTGGCATAGGTATAGTAAACCCTTATTTTGTCAGTTATATTACAGCATAATAACATAATCAGTTTATAATGTTCCCACTGCGGAACACCAGTCTCTTCTCTTTGAGAGGGAGTGGAACCTCATTATAATGTTCCCACTACGGAACACCAGTCTCTTCTCTTTGAGAGGGAGTGGAACCTCACGGGCCCCGTGTGGGTTGGTAGATGTCGACCCTTCGAATTTGTCATTTTGTTTTTACATTAAGGGTATCTGAATTGCAGTCGGCCTTCTTCCTCTTTCCATGATAATAGGCTCCTCAGGACTTCATCCGTTGAAATGTGGCCGTAACTACCCTCTGTCTAACTTATTGGCATAACCAGCATAACCAGCCTATAATTTTCCCAAAGCTGGAACATAAGCCTCTTCTCCACGCCTGCACACTGCCACGGCTTATTTTAATTTTTTAAATTTTTTTTGTTTTCTATAACGGACGCTTTTAACGTGCACGTATTTCTACATCGTTCTCACATGGTTAATTTCAACACGACTTATTTAATCAAATATTTTGTAACAATTTTATGATTTAAAAGAGTGTCCATAGAGTTTGTTGCCCGTTCTTCTCCATAGGTACCTACGCTTTGGAATGGGCAACTAGCTTCATCTTTCTGACTGACCAACCCTTTAACAATTCAAAAGTGCCTGTAATTGGTTTAGTTGAATTAAATGATTTGAGTTTGAGTTTTTTGAGTTTTTCTCTTTGAGAGGGAGTGGGCTGTAATCTACCACACGAACCCAGTACGGGTTGGAAGATATGCAAATTTTTGGTTCTATAACACTATCCACCTCACTATGTTTTCCTTCACCGTTCTGAGGGCAGTGGTGATGAAATTTTTGACACAAAATAAAGCCCGTGCCTGGGTTCGAACCCACAAGCTAAAACTCGTTTGTTGGGGCCGTTGCCACTGTGGCACTACTGCTCTTGTTAAAGTTGTCAAAACATAAAAGGCCCATTTTGACACCTGTCAGTTTCATACAAACGAATACGTGTTTTGCGAATTTGATCAAATCAAATTATTTATTTGCAAAGAATGTAGGTATTGTACAATAAAGTTGTTACAGAAATATACTGAACCGGGTACATTCTGCCAGAGTTTTGGCATGCAAAATTTTACAAATAGTATCAGTATCAATGCGATTAAATATAATATGAAAATTAATAATAAAGAAAATTATTACAATACTATTAAATTATTTAAAGATAGTCAAAGTTGATATTAAATAATGTTAATAATATTATTATGTTGAAATGTCATACATAACATTGATCTTTATTAACTACTAGAACTGTCAATGTCAAAACTGGCCTTTTAATTTTTGACAACTTTATTTCACACCTACCATGTAATGAGCCATAAGAAAATTGATGAAATCCATAAACATTCACCTGTTGTACAATTTTATTATTATATTTAAAAACAGGGACTTTTTCTGCTGGAATCGGGAATTTTGTTGACAAATGCTGATGCTATCAGATTTGATAAATGTATAATCCTTAATAATGAATGATTCAAGAATGATGAATTTTAATTATCTTGCAAATTATCAGCAGTAGGTAGGTATTATGGGCTGGTGTCCGCAACTCCTCGTCAATGCATTGCGTGCATGCATTGTGAATAATATGTGTAAATAATAATAATATCCCTGGACATTTCACACAGCGCCATCTAGTCCCAAGCTAAGCAACCTAATGCTTGTATTATGGTAACAAGATGGCTGATAAACTACTTATTAAATATACATTTTGTAAATATTCTGTCACCTCGCCTATGTAATAAAATTTTGATTATTTGTTAATTACAGAAATAGGGGTAGGCCTGGCCGGGTTCGGCATGACATTCCTGTTTCTAGGAGTGCTACTGTTATTCGATAAAGGCCTGCTGGCTATAGGCAATGTAAGTATTTGTCTTAATTTTGTTGTGAATGCTGTGCACGTCTGTAATTGACGTAAACACTAGTTCATGTCTCTGTTCTCTGTTATTTGTAAATGTTTGTGTTTGTGTTGTTGATGTGCCTTAATAAATAAATAAATAAATCAATCTGCCTAGTCCAACTATGTTGGGGTCAGCTTCCAGTCTAACCGGATGCAGCTGAATACCTGTATTTTACATGGAGCGACAGGTCGTTGGTCTGTGGATGGGTGACCATCTTTACATACCGAGACCCCTCCGTGCCCCGGAAAGCACGTTAAGCCGTTGGTCCCGGCTGTCATTCGTGGATCTTTGACAGTCGTTACGGGTAGTCAGAAGCCCGAAAGTCTGACAACCAGTCTTACCAAGGGGTAAGTATCGTATTACCCGGTAACTGGGTTGTGGAGGTCAGATAGGCAGTCGCTCCATATAAAATACTGATATTTAGCTGCATCCGGTTAGACTGGAAGCCGATCCCAGCATAGTTGGGAAAAGGTTAGGAAGATGTTTCCAGTTGCTATTATTTCCACTTGAAACAAATCATCTTTATGGTAATGTTAAATAAGTTGACTCCAGAATGATCAGTATTATCTATCTATACTAATAAAACTTGAGAGGTGTCAAGGGACACCCGGATGGAACGAAGTTCAAAGAGAAAGAGAGAGAGACAGACAGAGAAACACGCGCACGCCGCACGGCTTACAACTATAGGAAAAAGTGTCGTTCCAACTTTTGGTCTTAATTTTTTCCGTCTAGCCCCCTTTCGCAACGCGCGATAAGGAACTTCGTTCCAAAATAAACTGAAGGGTTTTTTGTTTGAACGCGCTGATCTCTGGAAGTAGCAGTCTGATTTGAAAAATACTTTGCGCTTGTTACCCTAAGTGCCGACATACACGGACTGCTTGAAGCAGTCAGGATGGACTGCTTCAAGCTGCGACTGCATATTGAACTACAATCTTCTACGTACACACATACGCGAACCTGGGGGTCTACTCTGATGTAGTATCGGCCGAATGTTCGGCCGTTTCCTGCTACGAACTTACTATTTGGTTCGGTCGGTTTCGATCCTACACTCCTACGCTCTTTCGAATATTGACTATGGTCCCGACCCAACTGAGCCGATCTGAACTTTTTTCTTTATTTTTTTTTTGCAAAAAAGTTTTTATTTTTCACTTTCAAGTTGTAATTTTTACCAGTAATTTTGGTTTAAAAACCAAATTACTGAACCGTTTTTGATGAAATTTCTATGGGACTTTCATTTGGGAAGTATACCCTTTCCAACAAAAAAATATTTTTTCAAATCGGTTGGCAAGCGACGGAGTTATGCGCGAACAAACATAAAAAAAATACAAACATCCGAATTGAGAACCTCCTCCTTTTTTAGAAGTCGGTTAAAAACACATATTTGTTAGCATTTTGGAAACTTAATTGCAGACGCAGTATACATGCGTGATGTTGCTATAATTATACTTTTTACTTTTTCAGATCCTCTTCATCAGCGGCTTGGCCTGCGTCATAGGGCTGCAGCGGACGTTTTTTTTCTTCTTCCAGCGGCATAAGATCAAGGCTTCCGTGGCCTTCTTCGGTGGCATCTCCATCGTGCTGCTGGGATGGCCCATGATCGGCATGATCGCTGAGATCTACGGGTTTCTGCTGTTGTTCCGGTGAGTCTGAGCTTAAGGATATTTTTTTTTAACTAGCTGCGCCCCGCGGTTTCACCCGCATAAATTTCGATCCCGTGGGAATATCGGGATAAAAAATCCTATGTGTTAATCTTGGTTATAAATTATCTGTATGTCAAATTTCATCCAAATCCGTTCAGTAGTTTTTGCGTGAAAGAGTAACAAACATCCATCCATCCATACAAACTTTCACGTTTATAATATTAGTAGAATTTAAAACATCACGCCTTGAATTCCTAAAGGGTTAGGCAGAGTTGTGAAATGTGACAGTAACCTTTACCCTGTCCATTAGGTTAACCGTTTTTTGACAGCTGTCTTAGAACGTACACATTCCAGATTACGTAAAAGTTAACTTTAAAATGCGTAATAAAATAAATGTATAAACTGCCTTATCTTATTGAATTATCTTATTTATGGCTTCTTACAGACATTATAATACCGTACGTGTATCAATCAATGTATTGTGTGTTGCTGCAATCACTAGTTCCATCTGTCAAAAAACGGTTTACTTAATGGAAAAGGTATAAAAATAATGTGGGCAGCACGCTAATTGCGTAACACACAATCAATCGTAATCTGAATCATTTTGAAGCAAATTGCTAATCCATTGCTTCATAAGTTCGAAACATTTGTCTGCTCAACACGTAAATAACGCAATGAATGTTGTTGAACTGTCAAAATGAAACCGATTCCGATTGATTGTGTGTTATGCAATTAGGGTGCCGGTCCATAAATTTAAGGTCGGTCAGCGCGCTTTGGAGCGAGCTATGCACGGAGTCTCTTTAAAAGATAATATCAGGAATGACACTGACAATCCAGACGCACTGCGGGATACCACCCCTATTTGGTTAATATACCATATATACGCACTAAGCGCTTCTCGTCATCTTTTCTGATGCGCACAGCTAAGGAGTGGAATCGTCTGCCTGCGTCTGCATTCCCGAGTTCATACAACCCGAATCTCTTCAAAGCGAGAGTGAATAGGCTTCTTCTGGGCAAGCTCGTTCCACCGTAGATCTCATCCCTGCCTCTGGGCTGCATTGAGGTCAAGAGTGAGCCCATTGTCAATAAAAAAAAAAAATACATTATCCGGAAAAGAACCGAAGTTACCGACATAGCTTGCTGAGTAAGCAGACTGAAGTGGCAGTGGGCTGGCCATGTTTGTCGAAGGACCGATGGCCGCTGGAACAGATGAGTCCTGCCGGTCGATTCTGCAAAAATCTCACGGTAAAAACTCAAGTGAAGTGAGCTTGATGTGAGTTGTCAGTAGTGTCAATCCCTAGCATTATTTGGAATGACAGCTCACTCCACGCTCACTTCACCTAAGTTTTCACGGTGAGATGGTTACAGAATCGCACTGCTGGAGTGGATATACCGCGTATCGGCAAGTGAAGTGTGGGACGCCCCCCAGCTAGATGGACGGACGAGCTAAAGAAGGTTGCTGGGACAGACTGGATGCGGAAGGCGGAGGACAGGGTGTTGTGGCGCAGCCTGGGAGAGACCTTTGTCCAGCAGTGGACTGCGATGATTGAATATAATTCATGCAGATATTAATTGTGTACTGACTTCTTGTTCACAGAGGGTTCCTGCCAGCAGCCATAAACTTTTTAAGAATGGTGCCAGTATTAGGATCTCTGCTCAGTTTTCCAATCATAAGAGGGGTGAGTTTATAGTTTAGTTGATCACATCCAGCTTAGTCAATAGGCTTATAGTGGCCGATGAGAGACAGTTCTTGACACCCTGTCAGTTCATGGAAACAAATAATAATAATAATAATATCCCTGGACATTTCACACAGCGCCATCTAGTCCCAAGCTAAGCAACCTAACGCTTGTGTTATGGTAACAAGATGGCTGATAAACTACTTATATACATTTTTTTTTGTTAATACATACATATTATAGAAAGAAAAACACCCAGACTCGGAACAAATACATGTAGGTCATACTGAATTTCGACAATTACGTGTTTTGCGAATTTGATCTTCGTTAGCTACTAGAATTGTGGAGGGGCTTGTGGCTAAGTAATAACAGATGCACGGGTTGGTTGATCAGGTTAAGCTACGCTTGCCGCGGTTGGTCTGTGGATGGGTGACCATCTTTACATACCAAGACCCCTCCGTGCCTCGGAAAGCACGTTAAGTTGTTATTCCCGGCTGTCATTCGTGGATCTTTGGCAGTCGTTACGGGTCGTCAGAAGCCCGAAAGTCTATAACCAGTCTTACCAAGGGGTATCGTATTACCCAGTCACAGGGTTGTGGAGATCAGATCGGCAGTCGCTCCATGTAAAATACTGGTATTCAGGTGCATCCAGCTGCAAATGTGTAATTTTAGATACGATAGCGTGTCGGATCGTTGTGAATAGCTATATTTATTTATTTATTCATCAACAAATTTACATTTGTGTCAAACAGTGGTTTTAACAATAGCAATAAATGTAACACAAAATTAAGTAATCATCGTAAAGCCAGAAAAGAGAGAAAAAAAAATTACATTCCACAATCACAACATTACACAACACACACACAACAATACACAACACAATAGACAACACACACACACACCCCAACACACACACAACACACAACATCACATCACACACTACAATTCACACAACAAAACATTATTGTGTGTGTTTCATTGTTGTGTGTTGTTGTCACAACATTATTAGTCTTAACTTAATATTAGTTCAATTATAAACACAATTCAAAGAAATGTATATCAATAAAATTCATTAAGATGCAATGTCATGATAGAATGTTACATACATAAATCATTTAAAGTCATTAAAATATAATCACATATTTGAGAAAGTCTTCTATGCTGTAATAACATTTCTTCAATAACAATGACATTAATTTTCTCTTGAATGTGTTTGGATTCATAGAGTTTTTAAATTGTACAGGCAGTTTATTGTACATATTTACTGATTTCAATCTTGAGGCATGTTTAAGGACATTAAGCTTAGGCTCTATGACATTAGGTAGATACTTTCTTCGCGTTTTTATTCTGATATGTCTATATACAGGGTGTTATTGACAGCCCTCCACAAAAACACAGGATTGATTCAGCTCCTTATTCTGAATCATATCCCACTGGAAATTTTCTCAGGGAAAAAAAAATTTATACCATTTTTTCTGCTGATATTCCTTTATTTCAATGTAAAATTACGTTCTCTGTATGCAACACTCCATTTATGTAAATAAAACAGCTGAAAACAGCCTCGCTCAAGCTCGCTGCGCTGCCGTCCGCTACGTGCGTTTTGCCACGGTAACGATACGTTGCGTGTGAGGTAATAAAACAAATCTGGTTTTTTGGATTCCCTTAGTGTTCCTGAAAGAATTACATGTACCGGTCATCTTAATATGATGTACTGAAGCCACCCTATCAGTTTGCGGAGGGCTGTCAATAACACCCTGTATACTGGAGGAATTTATTTAACTGACGCAAATTACTGCTAAATAATAAAATTTATTACCTATTTCTAATTATCTTTCCACAGGTCGTGGACAGGATAGCAGGCGATAACGGGCGCAACATGGTATGATAATAGTGCGTACATAAATATGTAATGTTACATATAAATATATTTGTAGTGTATAAACATTGAACTGAGTGTACGTGGAATGAGTGTTGCTATTGTAAATTATTGTTTTTATGTGTGTGTGGGAGATTTGATTCGGGAATATTATGGGGAAGTATTTTTATCCGACTTTGAAAAAGGTGGAGGTTATGTATTTGAAGCATATTTTTTAGTTTATTTATGTATCTATACTGTACCTATAATCTACCCAATTGCGTGAACTTCCGAAGGCGGGTCTCACACTACCGCGGGCTACGCTCCGGTGCGCGGCACACGCACCCCCGCGCAATTGTTTCTAGACTGCGTTTGCAATTTTGTTTCCAAAAGTGTAAACAAATATGTGTTTTTTAGAAAAATGACTGTAATGCCCACGCATAAAGTTCAGTTTGCGCTACAACTTCAAACATTTTTATGACTTTTCCAATAGTTCTAGTCATTCTGAAATCAACTTAATTTACAGTATACTAAAGTTGATATTTGTTTAAGTGGAAACAAATATCAACTTTATTACTGAACTTACTGAACTATTCGAAAAGTCGTAAAAATGTTTGGAGTTTTAGTGCATACTCAGATCAGATTTGAAATAAGGAATAAATACAATGACAACGTATCCGCGCGGGCATATTGTTCCGTTTCCCGCCCCGTCGCGTAGCGGTTGGCACATCAAACTACCCGAAATTCAAATTTTCCCAATCAACCTTGAACCTAATGCTTTAGCGATAAAGTTGAAAATCTATTAAAGAAATTTGACAGATTGGAGTAGCTTGATGTGCTGTCGTCTGTACCGTGAGATTTACCTAAGGTCGAATGTCACTGTCACTGTCGAAGGTCACTTACGCGTCATAAAACGACAATATATAATTGTCTATGTGACAGATAGTATCAACCTTAGTGAAGTATCAATTTACTAAAAGTTTATTACTCCGACGTTTTATCTCAATACAGGGTGTTTAAGAAATTGCGTGCCATAGCTTAGTTAGAGGTAGGTTCAGTATCGATGAAGGAACCCAGGAAAAAAAAAACTGAACACCCTGAAGCTATGGCACGCAATTTCTTAAACACCCTGTATATTCCAGTTCTTGTTGCATCAGGGTTTTACTAGAAATTAAATGTACTGTTTCTTTCCAACATTCCCAGCAATTTGTCAAAAATTCTGCCAACTAGTAATAATAAAATTTTCTTTATTAAAAAAAAATATGTTATGTAGTAAATTTATATTTGTTTGCAGTTTATTATAGTAATTTCATGTAGTTTATTAAAAGATGTTGGTTAAAAAAAAAATTACCTACCCACCCTACAATTCCCGAGAATCGTACCCACACACACTCGGCTGGGTTCTACGTCTGTGTAATATATGTGTAAACGAATGAATAGATTTTGATGCGATTTTACTTTTTAAGTCAATTCCCGAATATTGTTCCAACCGATTTTGAGATAAATCGGCTTGAAAATCCTTTCACGACTGGTCGAAAGCCGATTGTCATTCGGTATAAGTTTTAAGGCAGATCTTTCCAATGGCAGATAATTTTATCGGAGGAATAATTTTGAATTTTTGACAGTACTTCCACATAAAATTTTGAGAGGTGTCAAGGGACACCCGGATGGAACGAAGTTCCTTTCGATTAATTAGTGAAGGAATTGTAATATTTTTTTTTTAAGTTTTATTAATATTCTTTATTATTAATAAATAAAAAAACACAGTAAAAAAAACTGGCTTGCTTTCTATAAGAGAGAGAGACAGACAGACAGAGAAACACGCGCACGCCGCACGGCTTACAACTATAGCAAAAAGTGTCGTTCCAACTTTTGGTCTTAATTTTTTCCGTCTAGCCCCCTTTCGCAACGCGCGATAAGGAACTTCGTTCCAAAAACTGTCAAACGTCAATTTTATTGCACGAATAAGAATTATCTGTCGATTGAATAATCAGCCCTAAGTTGAATTGTGGCTGGTTTCTGAGGTATTCCTGACTGGAGTTTATCTATTCAATAGGGATATTGGTTCAATATCTTGATACATTGGCGTTTTTGAAGTCTTAAGACAGCGCTGGTTCAGTACGTGTATAAGCACTAAGCAGGCATGTGTATTCCGGGCTTTAGAATAGAATAGGAAACTGTTATTTCAGATAGGAGTCCATAATTAGGGTTAGTAACAATTTTACTTAACTTCTAGTGTTAGTAGGTTACAGACACAGATGTACAGACGCCAGCAGGTCAAGCTACCCGAAACTGTCAAATTTTCCCAATCAACCTTGAACCTTAATGCTTTATTGATAAAGTTGAAAATCGATTAAAGAAATTTGACAGATTGTAGTAGCTTGATGTGCTGGCGGCTGTACATACAATTAAAACTCAGCGTGGAGCTGCATCCACCTCCGCAACATCGGGGTATCCCACCGATCTACAAACACACTGAGAATACTGTTGGTGCCACGAACACGCGTCATCAGGGATGCGCATCTACTCCTAATAATAGCGGCAAAACCATTAATATTATTATCCGCAAACATCCCTGACGCACTACAACGCCACGGCAGCCGCAGCAGTAATCTCAGTGCAGTGTAAGGAACCGTTTCACTTATAACTAGCATCGCCCCGCGGTTTTACCTGTATAAGTGTGGATTCCGTGGGAATATCGGGATAAAAAGTATCCTATATTTTAATCCTAGTTATAAATTATCTGTGTGCCAAATTTCATCCAAATCCGTTCAGTAGTTTTTGCGTGAAAGAGTAACAAACATCCATCCATCCTCACAAACTTTCGCGTTTAGCCCACGCCCACGAACGAGGTTGAGCCGTCGACTAGCGCAGTCTTAAGGAAAAACTTAAATGGATAACTATCTAATTATAGCCATAAAGAGTATATCTGGAGATCTCTCAGAAACTAGCCATTAGTAACTTTGCCCACTACTGGGCAAAAACTCTCGAAGTTGTTTTTGTAAATAATTATACTTAAATAAATATGCGATCCTAATTAGTGTTTTTATTTTTTAAATAAATAAATGTTAACTAATTTAATTTAAATGAATTATTATTATGTAGTGTATAAAAATATACTTATTAAGAAATAGTCACCTCCATTTACAAACAGCCTAATCAGTCAATCTGCTGTGAAATCTCATGTTATCTGAAGGCACTGACCTTAAACAAGTACGCTGGACATTATACTATCGATGACAAAACGAAGACATTTGATTTTCGCCATTTTGGCGCTGATAGCAATGTGAGCGTAAGTGGAACTAATATTTTTGATAGCGAGTTTTACAAAATGCGCATACTTTAAGATAAAAATGTTCTGAAAAACACGAAACGAACGAACAAAAAAAACGAAACGTTCGAAACGGAACGAAACGTTTTCGAATGTTCGAAATGTACACATGAATGCAATCAAGAGTTTGAGTTTCTAATTATCTCTATAGTAGTATACACAAAAAAAGACTTATTCCTCGATTTAGACCTAAATCATCGGAGACGTACCAAAACAACACGACGGCCATTTGCAACAATGTGTCAATTTTAGTTCCTGAGACGATCGGGGGGGCGCTTGGAATCGGCACAAAAAACAACTGTCATTTCGTATAGTATATTTAGTCCAGCGTACTTGTATCATAGAGTACAGTATCCGAAGGCCAATTCCTGTATTTAACAACGTTCAAAATCTAGTCATAATCTCATCTCAGCGACAATCAATGTCAAAAATGTAGAGAACTTAGAGGTACTTTTGACAGATTGAGACTGAGGGCGGGTTGTTTCACGTCCACATGACGCACGCGTATACGTCCAAAATGGCGCTAACTATTGTCAAAAAAAGCGTCAGATTATAATTACAACATTATGGACTTGCCGTTACGTCAAATTTATTATTTGACGAATTTATTATTTACGTGAAATATTAATAATTACGTACTCGTTATTCAAGTCGAGAGATTAATATTTCACGTACGTATGTAACGTTAACCAACCGTTTGAAACAACCAGCCCTAAAATTAGAATGCGAACGTTGTTAAACCGTATTTTTAGGACGAATTACCTTTCCTTATGATTGATTGACATGAGGCTCTCATCGGTTTTCTGAAATGAGAATTTGCAACTTACTTACTTAAACACAACTTAACGTGATCTTTACCATAACTTAAGGGAGCGCTAAGTTATTTCCCCTTCCAAAAGTTACTTCAAATTCTCAATTCAGAAACGGCAAACAACCAAACACCCTAATTGCGTAACATACTTTCGATCTCAATCAGAATCATTTTGAAGGATATTGCTAATCCATTGCTTCATATGTTCGAAAAATGTGTCTGCTCAACAAAGTAAATAACGAATGAATGTTATTGAACTGTCAAAATGAAACCCCTTACGCAATTAGGCAGGTATTTACAAATGAAATTAAATACATAGCATGCATACGTATTAGTTATTAAATTAGGCACTGGCGGTTAGAAATTATGAATCTGGCATAAATATAAAAACTAAAGAATCTTATTGCAATATACCTACAAAGTACAAGAATCTGAATCGAATTATCAACTTGAATTATATTTATGAATTATCCCGGTTTCTAAAAGCCAACGCATGTTAACTTATAGAAGTATGAGGAACAGGGTATAAAGTTCACTCATACTCAATAGAAAAGGGAGGATCCTCCTACCAGACGGGGGTTGTGTCTGGCGGGCAACTGCCCGACGATTGATAACGGGACGTTTGTGTGCTAGTTGCGCGGTAAACTCTGCTTGCGCGATGCAGGATTTTACGTGACGTCAGTATGACGCGTAGTTCGTATGTGGCGTTGTAGATACCGCTAAATAGCTAACTTTGTATTATATACTTAATGTTCTAATTTTACTCCTATGATAATTGTATCTTCACGACATAGCCAAAGGGGGCTTGTCGTAATGGTATTTTTAATAATTTTATGATATTGTTACTATTTTTCTTACTACCTTGTCAAATATAAGTATTAATGTATTAAAAGACTTTTATTTGCATGTGGACAACCTTTTCAATCTATAAAAATCAAATATTACACTTTTTTTTGTAAAAAAATCTGGAAAATTGCATCAAAATTGATTCAAACGTTAATATTATGTACACATTTATAATTATGTGCTTAATAAATGTAAATAAACATATTATTATTTATATATTTTGCTTGCATATTGCTAATTTTTTTAATAAAAATTGTCCCATGCTGGGCGCCATATTATTGTTAGGCACTACATGATTCGTTTTTTCCCCCAGGACGGACAATCGTGATCCAAATGAATGGGATCGTGTGCTACATTCCTTGTAATTATTATTTATAATAAATTATATTTTTACATTTAATTTAAAAAAGCGTTTGGTTTTAAAAACCTGCTAAAATATTTTTTTTTTGTTTTTTTGGTTGTTTTACCAAGGACTATCGTGTTACCCAGTAACTGGGTTCTGGAGATCAGATAGACCGTAGCTCCATGTAAATACTACTATTTAGCTGCATCTGGTTAGACTGGAAGCTTACCCCAACATGGGAAAAGGCTAAGCATATAATGATGAGGGTTTTGTTTCGAGAAAACAGCAGTGATATAATAGGCGCGTAAACACATGTCTTTGGAATAAAAGGAATAAAATAATATAAGGGGGGTTTACAGTCACGAGCACCAATATGTCAACACTTGGCAACTTTCAAATGCGATTTTTTCGTGAAGTAACGAATGCAACGTTGAAATACGATACATTACATAAACCTATGGATTCGAAATTTATATGTTCGTAACAACATAAACATTCAAAAATAAAGGAGTAAATCACTTTTGAAAAAAGCCGAGTGTATACATACTTTTGCTTGTGACTGTAGTCCGCAAAATTCAAGTTTTTTCCGATTTCCAGGTCAATGTCAGGTGATATGTTGATATAAAATATGATTCGCGACCGTAACAATTATGACTTTCATCATCATTTCAGCCGAAAGACGTCCACTGTTGGACAAAGGCCTCCCGGGCACCTCCACTTCGACCGGTCCTGTGCTTCTCGCATCCTTATGACTTTACAGAATTATAATCACCCAAATTAAAATCTCCAATACGGATTGTACGTATTGGTGATTTGTATGGACATAATATCCCAATGAATGATTATTTCATGAAATATCAATCTATGGGACACTGACCTGGCAAATTGCAAAAAAGAAAAGTGAAAAGAAAAGAAAATAAAGAAAGAGAAGAAAAAGAAAGAAAATAAAAAGAAGAAGAAAAGAAAATTGAATTTCGCGGGCTAATAAATAAAATATTAAATAATAAAATATTATTGGGGAAGCGCCAGGGTTGGCGCTTCCCCAATAATATTTTATTATTTAACGCCCCCTCATAATACTGGTCTACTGGTAGCACTCCGTTAGTGCTACAGTACTTCACTACCTGAAAGTATGTCCCGCGTTTAACTAAACACACTGTAGCAAGAAGCCCCGTTACCAACCGTGCTTACCCACGAAATGAGCTGTTATCGTAGAGCTGGTCGACTCGACCGAACTCACAAAAATGTTTGTCAACCAAACGTTTTACTTTAAAAATTAAGTTCCTTCGAAGCAACAACGAAACGTATCGGTATCCCCGAGCCGAGCTATAATCTGTGGGACATCGATAACGTTAATGGCGGCGCGGAGTTGCCGCAATGTTGCCATCCTAAGCATTTTCCCCTGGAAACAAGGAGTTTTTGTATTTAGAACTTTGGACTCACACAACACAGGATGTAAATCGCAAAATATTTCGATATCTGGTTGTAATTTTTGTTGTATAAATATGTAAAGGCAAGGTGAATTTTGATTATAACTTAAAATACAAGAATAATTAGGGGTATAACTTTTTATAAGGGGGATAATATTTTTGTTCAAGTCGCAGAAGTCAATTAATAAAATATAATACATCCCTAATTTGCCGCGGTTGGTCAGTGGATGGGTGACCATCTTCACATACCGAGACGCCTCCGTGCGTCGACAAGCACGTTAAGCCGTCGGTCCCGGATATCATACGCGAATCTTTGATAGTCGTTACGGATAATCAGAAGCCCGAAAATCTTACCAAGGGGCATCGTATTACCCATTAACTGGGTTGTAGAAGTCAGATAGGCAGTCGCTCCATGTAAAGTACTGGTATTCAGCTGCATCCGGTTAGACTGGAAGCCGACCCCAACATAGTTGGGAAAAGGCTAGGCCGATGACCTACCTAATTGTTCTTTCAGTAGATGTAGCAAAGTTTTCAATTTAGGTATCTACGATTAACCATTCCACAGTATTACTATGGTAGGTACTGATGGAAAACATGTAACTAATAGGTATTTTTATAATGGACGAATAAAGAAAATATTAAAGTATTTTCCCATTTAAATACTGAAAGATACTCCAGGAAATATGTTACCAAAAAGAAATCCCTACTAATCTACGATCGCACTAAATCATCAAAATTTACAAAAGAAAACACATTAAGACACCCCGAAGGAACCCCCCATTTCACCTCTCCCCTAACTGTGAAATACTTAGTCAATACACCTCGGGTAACATAAATTAGGAATAGGGTAACCTCGGGCGCCAGTACCCGCCCGATCCCGGGCCGAGACACACGCGTGTAATGTGGTAAACATTGCTATTTTTACCGTAAAAACGCACAAATATTACCGCGGTAAAAATAAACGAGTAAAAATATCTTTACCATGAATAAAATTCGAGGATTAAATATGTGAATTTCGTGTTTTTGTTAGTAATGTTATTTTATTCAGCGTGCTGAAATCGGACGCGTCTGGGCGAAAGACATTATAGGGACGGCGATTGTAATATTTTTCCGATTTTCTTTTTTTTATTCGATTGTCTATTGGTGTTCTTTTTTTTTAAATTATAATTGGAGTGTGATGTTTTGCGAGTATTTGCCTGTCAATCTGAATGTAAGTATTTTTTTACTAAATAATTTTCTTTTATAACCAATTGAAAATCTATGTATTAAAATGAAAACCTTTGAGGCTGAATATTATCTGTACCTACTTTCACATTTTTTAAAGCAGTTTTTTATATTTATTTTTCACATCTCCGAGTAGGTAACTGTTGCACTTGTTTAGATGATATATTTTTTAAAGAAAAAAATATTGTTTTCTTTTTAATTTTCCAACCATATCTTAATACTAATGACTGCAATACCTTGTTTAGACCTATACAATGGTATTAAAAGGTTAGATAATTATTTACGTAGCTACCAAAGATCGGAACCGAAACGGAGGGATAGGTACTATGTTTTTTTTTAATGTAGGCACTCCTGAATCCTGCCCATAGACAATGCTAGAGAACACAGAAAATTGGCGCTTAAATTTTTTTGCGTAGGTAATCTCTCGAAAGCATATAAATAAAATAAATATGATTATTTACATTTTGGACAGCAAAAAGATCTATAAATTGTTAGTAAACAGGTTTGCAATCGAAATACTATTGTTAGTTACATAAAAACTAAAGACGATTCCATGGAAAGACCACCCAACAACTAGATACAAGAAAAGGAATCTAGGATATAATTCTTCGCTCAAATTTATCTATTTCTTTAATTAAAACCAATTACTTAAGTACAAAAATTAAAGACAGTTTGTACACATACACGCAAAAGACAAAATTATAAAAACACCGAGTTCAGGTAAAAAAGTTAATTAACTACACATTCATAAATCCCTTTCACGTACAGTACTTCTGACATGCCGACAAAATCTTCGTCCATTCGTCTGCAAATAGATCGTTTGTTGGATCAGAGTCCAAGAGATCATTAAGTGCGGCCAGAGTACATGGTACTGGGGACTTAGCACGCGCAACGGTGCGTCATGATGGAGGAACAGCAAACAGCCTGTGCTTCCTGCCACGGCAGTAATTGTCTGGGACAAAGAAGGGAGTCAGCACAGCATTTAGAACAGGCGCGTCAATAGTGCCACAGAGCGTCTTACAGTGTGAGTGTCAGACTCTTACTGACTAAAACCCACCCGTGTTCCTTCCTTAGCCCTTTATGTTCCAGGGCAGCGGTAAACCCTTTCGGATGTTCCCGCTACCCTGGCAGGCTTCGGCCCTATCGGGCCCCGTCGCTTTTGCTGACATCTCTTTGAGGCGCGCGTGGAACACATACACGCCGTCCGGCACGGGCCTAGTCCTGATCGGACGGAGAGCTACCCATTACTCTCCGCCCGCAGGCCCGCGCCTACGGTCTTACAGGCCTTCAGTTTCATTATAATACTGGAGAAAGTATTTGTCTGCCTGTAAATACTTACATAATGAATGAATGAATTGCATTAATCCAGCGTGGTTTGACCAGACTCGATTAATCGAATGAACGCCAAGATTCGCACTAGCTCCTGTAGTCTCATGTTCATGGTGCTACAGCGACCATTGCATATCAAGGAGTAGACCGGGAGACGCGGTAATTGTAGGGAAGACGTGACTGTAAATACTTACCTAAAATGAAAAATAATGAGCTCCACAAGAAGTAAGAAGATAAATCGTCAAGTGCTGAGTTGACCTACACGATTACTGACAAATGCTTGCACTGACTAGACAACCGGTCGATTCTGTAAAAATCTCACCGTGAAAACTCAAGTGAAGTGAGCTCGATGTGAGTTGTCAGTAGTGTCAATCCCTAGCATTATTTGGAATGACAGCTCACTCCACGCTCACTTCACCTAAGTTTTCACGGTGAGATGGTTACAGAATCGCACTGCTGGTCCACTCAAATTTGTGTGGTACTTTCCTCAAAAGTCCATTTCAGACATTACTATAGACATGATGTGACCATGTTTATGTCTGGAGTTTAAAAGAGACTGTGTGAACTCAGTTTGTTTCGGCCTTTCTCCTCAGAGTAGTCAGATAGATAACTCCGACCTCATCTAGCTTATTTATTTTTCATACACTCGTGTGGCAACCGGGACCGACTACTGCCAATCGATTCTGTAAAAATCTCACCGTGAAAAGTTAGGTGAAGTGAGCTTAGAGTGAGCTGTCAATAGTGTCAATCCCTAGCATTAGTTGGAATGACAGCTCACTGCACGCTCACTTCACCTAAGTTTTCACGGTGAGATGGTTACAGAATCGCACTGCTGGAGTCGGGACCGACAGTTTCACCGTTTTGCCAGACACACTGGCGTCGTATGTTATGTTCACTTAGTATTTGGTAAGAAAAGTGCGCAAATTTGCCGTTCTACAGTTCGTTTAAAGTTCTTGTATAGTCGTATGCTGCACTGGTTTATTTTAATTCATATTTTGATTGTTGGTTTTATTTATGTCTAATCGTATATATGTATGCTGCACCGGTTGAAGTCATCACGTCAACGCCGGCTGTCGCTGAAAACCAGCGCTGGGGCTCTGTCTTGTATAGGGTCCTAGCATTGCTGAGCGATGGCCGTTTTGCGTGGATGTGACGCATGTTTACCCCCAACTTGTTATTGGAACGAAGTTCCTTATCGCGCGTTGCGAAAGGGGGCTAGACGGAAAAAATTAAGACCAAAAGTTGGAACGACACTTTTTACCATAGTTGTAAGCCGTGCGGCGTGCGCTTGTTTTTCTGTCTGTCTCTCTCTCTCTCTCTCTCTCTTATAGAAAGCAAGCCAGTTATACTTCGTTCCATCCGGGTGTCCCTTGACACCTCTCAAGTTTTTTTTTTTGTGTTTGTGTTCTTTTTTATGCGTCATGTTTGCAGCAAATATATGCATTTTCTTTCTTTCTTCTTTTTCCTCTCCTGCCAGAGGAAAAAGGACTTTTATTAAACTTAATTCTGTTTTAAAACATTTATTGAACTTAATTCATTTTGAGCAGGTACGTAATTCAACTAATATGATAACACAATATTTATTGATTCTGAGGTGGCACAAAAAGGGGCTTGTGGCTAAATTATACCAGCCGCATGGGTCGACTTGCCGCGTCATCCATCCAGCGACCAGCGTCAGTGGATGGGTGACCATCTTTACATACCAAGACCCCTTCGTGCCCCGGAAAGCACGTTAAGCCGTTGGTCCCGGCTGTCATTCGTTGATCTTTGGCAGTCGTTACGGGTCGTCAGAAGCCCCAGTCTGACAACCAGTCTTACTAAGGAGTATCGTATTACCCAGTAACTGGGTTGTGGAGGTCAATTAGGCAGTCGCTTCATGTAAAATATGTACTTGTATTCAGCTGCATCCGGTTAGTCTGGAAGCCGACGCCAACATAGTTGGGAAAAGGCTAGGCAGATGCTGAGGCAGTACGAAGTTCGCCTGTGACTCTTTCCCAAAGGGATAGGCAGCAGTGTACATTCACATATCGCCAGTTTCGGTAAGTCCCATGTATAGAATAGAATAGATTTTATTTCCAACGTAAGTGTTACTTTGTATAAGTACCAAAACTTAAGAATAAGTATCAATCATAATAAGTACTTACATATGTTTCCAAAACACGCATTCCTAAAATTTAATAATCCTTAATTAGTAATCATTTCGTACGCTAAAAAGATACGTTTTTTTTTGGATTTTAACTAACCAAAAGAAAAAAAAAACTGATGTTAGAACTATGTTTGAAAAAAATAAACAAATTGGCGGTATACAGATAAAAATTGTTTACCTTCCGCGTTGGTCATAGACTGTGTTACGGCAAGGTAAGGATTCTCGCTCTAGAAATACCAACTGTAAGTTAATTGACAAAAGGACAATTATCCAATGTACAGACGCCAGCACATCAAGCTACTACAATCTGTCAAATTTATTTAATAGAGTTCAACTTTATCGCTAAAGCATTAAAGTTCAAAGTTGATTGGGAAAATTTGACACTTTCGGGTAGCTTGACCTGCTGGCGTCTGTACATGGTCATAAAGGAGCATACAAAAGATGCGATAACGGCTAATGAGTTTGGCGTAAATAAGTAGTACATGCAAAAATATCAGACAACATGACTTATAAGTAGGTATAACAAACAATAAGTGTTATTGTTATTTCATAAAACAACTACCATAACATAACCGCCACCAATAGGGGCGAGCCTATTTCCTTGATGGCAATTACTGAGAATCTTATAAATTCAGCATAAATAAAAAGCTTTTTCAATGTAACGTCCAACAAACAGTAATTATGACGAGACAACTCGTCTGTGGCCTAAAATATCCCTAGGGTGCAGTTCAGAAGTGTAAGGGTTATTAAGTGACGCTTAACTTCATGACATATTTAGGCTGCCCGCCCACCTCAGACTTTTTGTAGCATCGATAATCGGGCCGATTTTTCCTCCGATTCTTATGACCGTGCAAAGTGCGAATGTTCGGATCGGACCGACACATGGCCGAACCGAATATTATTGAAAAATGCGAAAAAAGTTCGGATCGGCTCAGTTGGGTCGGGACCATATTCAATATTCGAAAGAGTGTAGGATGGGAACCGACCGAACCAAATAGTAACTTCGTAGCAGGAAACGGCCGAACATTCGGCCGATACCACTTCGGAGTAGACCCCCTAGTTTGTGACCGACTCAACGTACACGTCCATCACTTTGTTTGTGGCACAACGTCCTTCCCTAGCAAGTACATGCGGCCGACTGTCGGTGAGTAGTGTGCGTTAACACATAAATTTCCGAACGTTCAATTTTTCAACGATAATCTGATCGGTCGGGATGCACCGATTTTATTTCTGACCGACTTTTTGTAGGATTTGTGCATTGTTCTATTGCCATCAGTACGTTCCATTTTTCTCCTACAAAAATCGGTCACCGATTATCGGACGTGTGTGGACAGCTTTGTGGTAGGAAGATCCCCCTGTCGTCCAGGGAATTATTAGGTTTAATCTCATACCTACCTCCATGCCTATTTTAGCCGTCAAGCAGTGACAATCGTAATATTATCGTTCTGGATATTAATTTATTGAATGGAATTAATTTTAAATGGCATGGTTGACTATTATTATTCTGAAATTTTTACACTTCATAGTGTTTATTTTTTATTATGTCTTTTTGTTTTTATTATTGTATTTATTCCTTATATACAGGGTGTTATTGACAGCCCTCCACAAAAACACAGGATTGATTCAGCTCCTTATTCTGAATCATATCCCACTGGAAATTTTATCAGGAAAAAAAAAAATTATGCCGTTTTTTCTGCTGATATTCTTTTATTTCAATGTAAAATTACGTTCTCTGTATGCAACTCTCCATTTATGTAAATAAAACAGCTGAAAACAGCCTCGCTCAAGCTCGCTGCGCTGCCGTCCGCTACGTGCGTTTTGCCACGGTAACGATACGTTGCGTGTGAGGTAATAAAACAAATCTGGTTTTTTGGATTCCCTTAATGTTCCTGAAAGAATTACATGTACCGGTCATCTTAATATGATGTACTGAAGCCACCCTATCAGTTTGCGGAGGGCTGTCAATAACACCCTGTATAGATTATTAAATGACATCTTATCTTTAGTAAAATTTCTACACAATGTATATTGTTTCGAAATAAATGACTTATCACTTACTGTGTTCAGATTTAGAGGATAGAAAAAACCTTTATTTGCGCTAAACATGACGCAAAAAAGAATACAAACACAAAAAAAATATGTTGGGGGAAAACATGCGTCACATCCACGCAAAACTGCCATAGCTTGGCATAATGTTAAGACCCTATGCGAGACAGAGCCCCAGGGTTAGTGTAGTTACAGGCACAGGAGATTTCATCACCTCTGCTCTCAAAACGGTGAACGCAAATATCGTGAGGGAACCAGTATGTCCTAGAACCAAAAATTCGAAAACGTGTGACATCTTCCAACCCGCTCTGAGCCCGCGTGGTAGATTATAGCCCACTCCTCGAAAAGAAGAGGCTTGAATCCAAGCAGTAGAAACATTACGGCACGGTTGGCGCAGTGGTTAAGCGATTGACTGCTGCGCTGCGTGTCGCGGGTTCGATTCCCTCACGGAACAAATATTTGTATGACCTACATGTATTTGTTCCGAGTCTGGGTGTTTTTCTATCTATAATATGTATGTATTTACAAAAAAAAAAAAATGTATATAAGTAGTTTATCAGCCATCTTGTTACCATAACACAAGCATTAGGTTGCTTAGCTTGGGACTAGATGGCGCTGTGTGAAATGTCCAGGGATATTATTATATTATTATTACTAGCTTCTGCCCGCGGCTTCGCCCGCGTGGATGTCGGAAATTATCCCACGGGAACGTGCTAACAGGATAAAATGTATGTGCTTCCCCAGAATGCCATCTATCTCGCGGGCCCTTTGTGGCTAATTACAGTAGAAAACCAATTGTGTCTCATTAGTGGTGATTAAGAGGGTACCTATTTATGATATCTTTACCTAAGTACCTACCTAATTAAAAAAAAAAACTCAATAACAGAAAATTAAATACCTACCTAAATAAACCTATTTCTGATGATAACTAATCTAAACTCAATAAATAAGCAAAATCCCTAAAAACTAATATCTATACGAATGACTAATCCTACCTAACAGTATTATAAAATAACCTACGGTCACTACGTACACTATCAAATATACTACCTATACTTTAAAATTAAAATCTATACCTACGACTCATATAAAAATAAACCTAAATAACTCTAAAAACTAAAAGGAATAAAAATGAACTCCACTGCGGGTGACCCAACCTACGACAAACTTAGTATTTGCGGTTGGTACAGTACAGACAGTGGTAATCGGGTATAGGGATCGAACCGCAAAATTAAGTTTGTTTTTTATTGTATATACTTTTCCGGGATAAAAAGTACCCAGTGTGGTGCCCAGGATATTAAAGAATAATTATACCAAGTTTCATCGTAATCGAACCGGTAGTTTTTGCGTGATGCCTGAACAAACAGACAGACAGACAGACAGACCGACAGACAGACAAAAATTTTTTAATCACATTTTTGGGTTCGGTGTCGGTCTAGTAACACCCCCTGTAAATTATCTTTTTGATATTTTCAATGTACAGAATTTTCACTTCTACAGATTTATTATAAGTATAGATATAGATTACAGGCTGATTTCCTCACGATATTTTCCTTCACCGGTTTGAGAGCAGCAGTGCGATTCTGTAACCATCTCACCGTGAAAACTTACGTGAAGTGAGCGTGGAGTGAGCTGTCATTCCAACTAATGCTAGGGATTGACATTATTGACAGCTCACTCTAAGCTCACTTCACTTAACTTTTCACGGTGAGATTTTTACAGAATCGATCGGCAGGTCATTGATGAAATTATTTATTCGATTCCCGCACGGAACAAATATTTGTATGACCTACATGTATTTGTTCCGAGTCTGGGTGTTTTTCTATCTATAATATGTATGAATTTACAAAAAAAAAAAATGTATATAAGTAGTTTATCAGCCATCTTGTTACCATAACACAAGCATTAGGTTGCTTAGCTTGGGACTAGATGGCGCTGTGTGAAATGTCCAGGGATATTATTATTATTATTTACACGAAGTAAAGCGCCTGTCTGGGTTTTTACCCACTACCTACAACTCGGTAAGTTGGGGCCGTTGCTACTGAGCTACCTGGTTTAATTGAAGTAAATCGCACCCCCGGCCAGGTGCGACACTGTCACTTATGCAAAAATGTAGAGAAGCATTTAAAACTTTGACGCCTCACCAAAACAAACCAAAACGGCAATGACACTCACGCCCTCATACGGAAACTATGCGTACTACAAAAGTAACGTTATCGCACCAAGTAAAGGGGTGCTTTAGGATCATTTTTAGATATTTAGGTAACTCATTCTTGCACTTTTTGCAAAAGTGACAGTGTTGCACCTCGGTGCGAAATGCTTTGAGTTCACCTAAATCGGGTAACAAGAAGTAGAGGTATGCGGAAATCCCAATCTTCGTCTGCTGGTTACCTAGTTTAAAAACGATAGATTCCGATCTCCTTGTACACCAGGGACTCACCTGAATAATAGTCTAACGTTGTAGAGGTAGGTATTGTTAAAAATGCATGACGATCTCACCTTGAGAATCTGTGCCTACTCTATACTTTACGAAGGAACCTCTAGAGAAATGGTTTCTGAGCTCATTGTTAAACAGATACGGTGCAAAGAAAAAGAAATGAAGTAGGTACTACTTAAAAGTATGGTCAGAGGGGTAATTCTCGTAATTTTAAGAACGTTCACAGTCTGATGTCAGTCTCAATCTGTCAAAAATACCTCTAATTTCCCTACATTTTTGACAAGTTTTTGACATTGATTGTCGCTGAGATGAGACTGCGACTATTGCGACGATATTTCGAACGTTTTTAAATTACGAGAATTGGCCTTAGAGAGAGAGAGAGATCTGAAAAATTAGAAGTAGATATTTTTTGATGAATTGAGACTGAGATAAGACTGTAAACGTTCTTAAAATTACTTCAGATCTCAGTCTGAATCTGTTAAAAATACCTGTAATTTTCTTACATTTTTGACAAGTTTTTGACATTGAAAGGGGCCTGTAGCTAAATGATAACAGCCGCACAGGTCGATTGATCAGGTTAAGCTACGTTTGCCGCGGTTGGTCTGTGGATGGGCTATTTAACGTACGGTCACTAAAGGAGATAAGTAACCAGGGTCGTCGGATATAGTTTAAGTTTAGTAAGAAACCGACGGATGTTTTCGAATGAAATTTAATTTGATAAATGAACTAATAACTAAATTTTATTTTATTCGAAAACAGTCTTCGGCTTCTTTGGTGAACGTACGTCTGTTACGTTAACCAACCGTTTGAAACAACCGGCACTAAGTATGTAAAACAAAAATTAACACCGTAACTGGAAAATATATCAAAAGTTTTATATAAAAGAACTATTATTTTAGTGTGAGAAAGAGCACCTGACAAATGCATTTCTATTCCATGGTCATTTTATAATACCGTGGGAAACTTTACCAAGTGACATTTGCAGGTCAGCCATTTATTATTACTGTAGCTGTCTGTTGATAGCGGTATGCAGGGTAGTTGAAAAAGAATAAAGAAAAATTCGACAGTTAGGGAGATTAATTCAATCTATCAACCTGCCTTTTCCAACTATGTTGGGGCGGCTTCCAGTTTAACCGGATGCAGCTGAATACCAGTATTTTACATGGAGCAACTGCGTATCTTACCCCTATAACCCAGTTACTTAATACGATGCCGCTTGGTAAGACTGGTTGTCAGACTTTCGGGCTTCTGACTGCCCGTAACGATTGTCAAAGATGCACGAATGACAGCCGGGACCAAAAGCTTAACGTGCTTTTCGAGGCACGGGGGGGTCTCAGAATGTGAAGCTCATCCGCAGACCAACTGCGGCAAGCGGAGCTTAAGCTCATCGATCAACCTGTGTGACTGTTCTTATTTAGCCACGGGTCCCTGCTCTCTGATGAGAGATGATGATTCATCATCATCAGCCTATAGCAGTCCACTGCTGAACATAGGCCTCTCCTATTGCACGCCATTCAACTTGATTTTCGGCAACTCCCATCCAGGTACCAGCCATCCTGCGAAAATCGTCGCTCCACCTAGCCTGAGAGCGTCCCATCTTGCTTTTACTGAATCGCGGTCTCCAGTCAAGACGTCTACCCCAACGGTCATCGGTTCTACGGCTAATTTGGTCGGCCCATTGCCACTTCAGCTTGCTTATTCTGTGAGCTATGTCGAAAAGTTTGTTTCTCTGTTCGCAACAATAATAAATTATTTCCCAACGGACCACCCACAGAAGTAAACAGCCAGTCGATTCTGTAAAAATCTCACCGTGAAAACTCAAGTGAAGTGAACTTGATGTGAGTTGTCAGTAGTGTCAATCCCTAGCATTATTTGGAATGACAGCTCACTTCACCTAAGTTTTCACGGTGAGATGGTTACAGAATCGCATTGCTGAACTGCTATTTCTTTGTTCACATTTTAACAACTAAACAATGAGGTGAAGTGTGGCGCCAACGTAAACCAGGCTGCCAAAATAAACTATGATATTTAATGGCTTCCAGGGCGGGCTAATATTGGCATTCCTGTATTAACTGCACATTAATATTGGTTATTATCGGCATAGGTTTGACACGTTATATCTTTTGGTTTGTTAATAATTAACAAAGTACGTGCAATAATTTAAGAACTTTAATATAAAATATAAATAAAAAGTATGTAGAAAAAAAACTCGGGAGGTGTCAAGGGACACCCGGATGGAACGAAGTTCCTTTCGATTAATTAGTGAAGGAATTGTAATAAAATTTAATTTTTTTTAAGTTATCTATAATATGTATTAACAAATAAAAAAACAGACAAAAAAAACTGTATTGCTTTCTATAAGAGAGAGAGAGAGACAGACAGAGAAACACGCGCACGCCGCACGGCTTACAACTATAGCAAAAAGTGTCGTTACAACTTTTGGTCTTAATTTTTTCCGTCTAGCCCCCTTTCGAAACGCGCGATAAGGAACTTCGTTCCAAAAATAATATTAAAAAAAATTGCCTAAGGGCTGATTTCCAACGCGCGATAACTTGATCGGAGGAATAATTTTGAATTTTTGACAGTTCGTCCAAACAAAAACTGACGTCAAGACGTCAATTTTATACCACGAATAAAAATTTGAAAAATTAGCCCTAAGTGGAAGAAAATCCAAGCTTAGTAAGTGTAGTTACACACTTTCTTTCACAACCCAAAGGATTTTGAAGGAAATTCATAATCCATTGCTTCATATGCGCTGGCGCTGTGTGAAATGTCCAGGGATATATATTTTTTTTTTTTTTATATTTAAAAAATTCTTCTGCTCGACAGCGTAAATAATGCAATGAATGTAGTCGAATTGTCAAAAAGAAAGATATTACAAAAAATTAGTTAGTTGTGTGCGTAACACATAACAACTTGCCCTACAGCCGATCTATTCTTTAAAAACCTCACCGTGAAAAGTTAGGTGAAGTGAGCTTAGAGTGAGCTGTCAATAGTGTCAATCCCTAGCATTAGTTGGAATGACAGCTCACTCCACGCTCACTTCACCTAAGTTTTCACGGTGAGATGGTTACAGAATCGTACTGCTGTACGCATTCCTCGTAACGAGAGCCTTGGTCGAGGGTTTTGGCTATTAAGGCATTGACCGTATATACTTTAGCTTTTACGCATAAAAACTGCCAGGCCCACATGTCGATGACCCCAGTCAAGATTCATATTGGCTCAGTCATGGTTTTGGCTGAAATCGATGTGGCAGGTTGCTGATAAGTGAAAGAAGTAAGTATGTTTTAACTAATTCAAACTCAATGCATATATTTGAATTGTCAAAATTGACTAGTCGGTCAGTTAGTCAGAAAGTTGAAGCTGGTTGCCTATTCCAAAACGTAGATCTCTCGAAAAGAACGGGCAAGAAACTGCAAGGACACTCTTTTAAATCAAGATATTACTAAATTCTGGGTACATTATTCTTGTTGCTTCTACTATGTGAGAACAATGTAAAGAAACAAATTAAAATATAAAATTAAAAATAAGCCCTGGCAGTTAAGAGATGACCAGTCTCAACTGATGGCGCCCGTTCACGAACATGCAACGATACTCTTTTAAATCAAGATATTACAAAATCCTGGGTACATTATTCTTGTTGCTTCTACTATGTGAAAACAATGTAAACAAAAAAACAAATGAATAAACAATTCAAAATATAAGATTAAAAATAAGCCCTGGCAGTTAAGAGCTGGTCTCTACCGACGGCGTCCGTTCACGAACATGACGCGTGGATCAGCACCATCCAGCTCAACCATTTTGTAGGGAACCGAATGATTCAACACACGCGCCACCACCAGTGAGACATTTAAGTGAGCATGGCGTCCTACAGACGCAGCGGCACAGGCATGGAGACATACATACCTATTTGTTTATAATATATTTATCTCCACCCCATATTATAGGCACTGGTTAATAAAATGTTCAATCTTAAAGAGAGAAAAGTGTGTGAGGTAGGAGGGTTGTTGTAGGAATGTTGCTAACTGTAACGGTATCTATAACGCCCCATAAAAATTACGCGTCATACTGACGTCACGCAAAATCCTGCATCGCGCAAGCAGAGTTTACCGCGCAATTAGCATATATACAACAGCCCGATATGATTAATCGGGCATTTGCCTGCCAGACACACACCCGTCTGGTCGGAGGATCCTCCCTTTTCTATAGAAGACTAGCTGACCCGGCAAACGTTGTTTTGCCATATAAATTATTTCTAGCTGCCCGGCGCTACTTCGTTCGCGTGGTGTCCTACCCCCTACCCTACTCCTACCCTACTCCTACACTACTCCTACACTACTCCTACCCTACTCCTACCTGCTATAAACCTCACGGAGCCCGAGACCTTTCCAACGAATGCAAAACCGTGGAAATCGGTTCGTGCGTTCTGGAGTTATAGCGTCAGGAAGGAAAACTTACTGTGACTTATTTTTATATAGTAGATGAGTGAAAGTTACACCGTGTTCTTCATACATCTATACTAATTATACAGGGTTATTTGTAAAACACCAACAACCTCTTAAGAGGTCATTGTACTCTATTACTTTGGGACCAAAACTGAAATCGCGAAAAAAAAATCAGCTGTTCCCTATATTTATATTCTCATAACTCGTCAAAATGTAGGGAGCAGCTGATTTTTTTTTCGCGATTTCAGTTTTGGTCCCAAAGTAAAAGTTGTTCATAATGATGAGTACAATGACCTCTTAAGAGGTTGCTGGTGTTTTACAAATAACCCTGTATAATAATAATTAGTTTTACGCGGGGCTTATTTCGCGAGACGTGCTCTAAGAATTCCGTCAAAGTGCAGTACCACACTGTGCTATCTCTCCCCGATATTATTCACAGCCCACAGCAACGAATATTTCATATACCAATAGGAATATAATATAATAATATAATATCCCTGGACACTTCACACAGCGCCATCTAGTCCCAAGCTAAGCAACCTAATGCTTGTGTTATTGTAACAAGATGGCTGATATGTAGGCCTTTAACCTCCGTTCCCACATTGTGGTGATCGCGAGCGTCTGCGAGTGAACCATTTTATCCGTTTTGCTGCAATGTCTAAACATCTAAACCGACTGATGTTAAATGTTTACATCTACATCATATGGTTATGACTGGGCTATCTTTGTCGCTTCAATTTGCACGATATACCCTGTCCATTAGGTAAACCGTTTTTTGACAGATGGAATACGCATAACAATTCTATTTTTTTGTCAAAACTGATACACGCACGGTATTATAATGTCTGTAAGAAGTCATAGTAGTAGACTGTACACGCGTAATTTCTAAAGAAATCTTCGAAAAAGGAATAAGTCTGGCCATCTTACTTTTTTAGTATTCGTTATATCTACAATACTAATATTAAAGCAGAAGGGTTTGTTTTTCTTGCATCTGATAGCCAATTCTTGAGAAAGGCTACAGGCTAATTAACATCACATTAGTAAAAGAAATAAAGGAAAAAGTATTTATTGCGACTCGTATAGGATCATAAACTAAACACAGTCCTAACTTTCTACTTTCTACTTTCTTTTTCTTTTTTTTTCTTTCTTTTTTTCTTTCTTTCTTTTTTACTTTTAAGTTTGTATGGATGGATGGATGTTTGTTACTCTTTCACGCAAAAACTACTGAATGGATTTGGATGAAATTTGGCACACAGATGGTTTATAACCAGGATTAACATATAGGATACTTTTTATCCCGATATTCCCTAGGGATCGAAACTTATGCGGGAGAAACCACGGGGCGCAGCTAGTTAAAAATAAAACAAATTATTAAAAAAAAAGTAAGTAAAGGAAAAATGAAACAGAAAGTCCTATACGAGACCAAAATTTACTAATATTTAGATTGTGTCGAAATGTATTACATTTAAATCTAAAATGGCTATCTAAAAAGGCTCCTATCTCAGCATGATGCTTCGACATTTAAAACGTAAATGTCAAATGTTAAATGCTGGTATTCTGATAGGGCCCGTTGTGATGTCAAGGGCAATCACGGTAATAACCCCGGTACCCTTTAGGAGCCGAGCAAAATAAAATCAGAAAGAATTTTAAGCGAAAACTAATTAATAGCGCTGGTGGGCGATGCGATGCGACGTGGTGGGTCGGGGGAACAAGGTATTTTACGTGGACGAAGTCGCAGCCAGCCAAACTAGTATTCTTTATATTTTCAAAAATGTGATGGTATCCATGTCTGTGAGTGAACCGAATCATTTATAATAGAATTAATTATTTTTTAGCTTGAGTACGTATAGTTTTTATTATATTTGTTGATATATTGGCGTGGCTAGCTGACATATGGCAAATAATTTAATTTTGTGTCCTGTGTCTTGTAATGTTAATTACTTAACAGTATTTTATACAATCAAGTATTTTCTAACTGAACAGACAGCTGTGCTGCTGGGGAGTTCGTTGCGCCACTTCTTCTTCCCAGCGATAGCACTAGGAAGTAGTGAATGGCGGGCGTTTTTGGGGGCCTGTCTTTTGTAATTTTGACTATCGAAAAGTGCTGATTCTCAGACTAATTTGAAAACAAAAAAATAGAATAGAAAACTTTTACTTCAGACAGGAGTCCATTGGGTTAGTTACAATTTTACTTAACTTCTAGTGTTAGTAGGTTACAGACACAGATGTACAGCCGCCAGCACATCAAGCTACTACAAACTGTCAAATTTCTTTAATAGATTTTCAACTTTATCGCTAAAGTATTAAGGTTTAAGTTTGATTGGGAAAATTTGACAGTTTCGGGTAGCTTGACCTGCTGGCGTCTGTACATACAATTAAAACTCAGTGTGGAGCTGCATCCACCTCCGCAACATCGGAGAATCCCACCGATCTACAAACACACTGAGAATACTGTTGGTGCCACGAACACGCGTCATCAGGGATGCGCATCTACTCCTAATAATGGCGGCAAAACCATTAATATTATTATCCGCAAACATCCCTGAGGCACTACAACGCCACGGCAGCCGCAACAGACTCTCAGTGCATGCCCACTAAGTGAAGTTGACCCACAGGCTGCACGTATAGAAGGACTGACAGTAAGCTTTGAATAGCGTAACTATAACTGGCTTTGTACATCGCGCAAACCTGCGGGCCAGCATTTTAATCCGTATTGCAACAATGTCTAAACATCTGAACCGACTGATGTTAGATAATGTTTACGCCTCCATCATTTGGTTATGACTGGGCTATCTTCGTCTCTTGAAATTAGGTAGATCGCATTAAAATTTCAATTTAATTTGTGTTTGAAACGGGTTTCGTAGTCAAAACATTGTTTTGAATTAACCCGTTTTCAGGCACTTTTGAGTTACCAAGGAGTTGATCAGTAAGTCAGAAAGTTGAATCTATTAGTAGGAAGGTTTGGTTGCCCTTTCTCAAGCGTAAATCCCTATGGAGTAGTCACCACCATGATAAAAAAAAATACCGATCCGGCTCGAAGGACCAAAAGGATATTCAGTAGTTTAATTATCACAGTTTATTCGAAAACTCGATGTGCCCTGTGTTGTTGTCCTCCAATCGCCCTTAAGTATGTCAAAATCGGTAATCCTACCGTGTGATATTTTTATTTATTTGTTGTTCGCGAAATCACTACTGTCACGCAGATTACACACAGTTTAGTTTATCTTCGTCGCCACTGAACAATTCTTGGATTGGGAGCGCTCTAGATACGAGAATAAATAATACACGCAGCAAGGAGGGGCTTGTGGCTAAGTAATAACAGCCGCACGGGTCGATTGATCAGGTCAAGCTACGCTTGCCGCGGTTGGTCAGTGGATGGCTGACCATCTTCACATACTAAGACCCCTCCGTGCCTCGGAAAGCATGTTAAGCTGTTGGCCCGGCTGTCATTCGTGGATCTTTGATAGTCGTTACGGGTCGTCAGAAGCCCGAAAGTCTGACAAACAGTCTTACCGAGGGGTACCGTATTTTATTATAAATTATCCAATTACTGGGTTGTGGAGGTCAGATAGGCAGTCGCTCCATGTTAAATACTGGTATTCAGCTGCATCCGGTTAAAATGGAAGCCGACCCCATTATAGTTGGTAAAAAGCCATCTTACTACTTATATACTATACTTACTATATGTATACATTACAGCCGTGTACTTGCTAACAGACTGAATTATTAGGAACCATTATCTTAATTCATTATTTATTGCATACGATTGCTACATGATAATCTTGGTGCGTCGGGCATAAACCACGCCACAGCCACACACAGACACTTCGTGTTAGTTAGTTCTTAGTGTAATATTAGAATGTTGTATGTATCTATAGTATATTTTTAAGTTATATTAATATTGTATTCTATGTGTTTGTATGGGCCTTGTTGCCTGAAATAAATGGATAAATAAATAAATAAATAAATAAATAAACAATTCAACATCTGACACGATATGCTTTTGAATTTATGGGCAATGTATTGATATAGAAAGAAAGAAAGAAGAAAGAAAAAAAAATGCATTTATTTGCGGATGCAGCTGAATACCAATATTTGACAAGGAGTGACTGCCTATCTGACCTCCACAACCCAGTTACTGGGTAATACGAAAACCCTTGGTACGACTGGTTGTCAGACTTTCGGGCTTCTGTCAACTCGTAACGACTGTCAAAGTTCCATGAATGACAGCCGGGACCAACGGCTAAACGTGCTTTCCGAGGCATGGAGGGGTCGTATGTAAAGATGGTCACCTATCCACGCACCAACCGCGGCAAGCGTAGCTTAACCTAATCGATCGACCCGTGCGACTATTATTACTTAGCCACAAGCCCCTCTTTTCCGTTAAGTATAGAATGTCAGTGTTTAGTACCCTAAAATAAATCTCGCCCAATAGTATTATACAGTGTATTGTAAAAACATTGCAATTTTCAAGATCGGCAAAAAAATGCAAGAAAACTATTTCCGAGACTTCACAACAGAAAAACATGGCGAACGCTTAAAATTCTTGTAGTTACGGGTGTCCAAATATTTTACTATCTAAACTAAATACAATCGGTCGACTTTTTGGCGGGGTGCCACGCAACCAAGGAGTTCGCATGTTAATTTAATTTTCATCTGTAAAGAGCTCTAATAGTTTTGGCAGCGCGACGTTTGACGTTTGTGTTAGTCTGTGGCGTCGTTTTCGCGGGAAATAAAGTTGTTTTATAGATGGGTGACTCGTGGGGCTCGTTGCGAAATAATAACACTCACACCCTTCGATCAATAATAGTACTAGATTCCCGATAAGCGCTTCAAAAACGGCCCGAAAAATAAGACCACAAATACTTTTGTGGTCTTATTTCAAATTAGTATGTTGTTAACCAGTTTACTTAGACTTTAAGTTTCATTTTAGAATAAATGACTGAAATTTAAAAATAGAATGATTTTATTTTCAAGCGACATTTTAAATATTATTTTACAATGGTAATTAGACTTTATGTTTAAGCATTAAGGTTTATAATAAACTGAAGTTGTTAATATTATTAAACTTTTTTCTAAGAAATGTAGATGTTTACGTGTGTGCAAACGTGGCCACTTGAGCGACTGATTTTTGTTCCTGATCCTTAATCTAGTACTATTATTGATCGAAGCTCACACGGTTCGATTGAAAGCTAAGCTACGTTTGCTGCGGTCGGTCCGTGGATGGATGACCATCCAAAATATATCGAGACACTACGTGCCACGGAAAGCACGTTTGTTCCCGACTGTTATTTGTAAATCTTTGACAGTCGTTAGGGGTAGTCCAATTCCCAAAAGTGTGCAAACATCCAATATTTATGATATTTTGATGTTGACTTGAAAGAGCATGGCAGTTGAGAATATGTCATGCTCACTTAAATGTCTCACTGGTGGTGGCGCGTGTGTTGGATCATTCGGTTCCCTACGAAATGGTTGAGCTGGGTGGTGCTGATCCACGCGTCATGTTCGTGAACGGGCGCCATCTGTTGAGACTGGTCATCTCTTAACTGCCAGGGCTTATTTTTAATTTTATATTTTAATTTGTTTCCTTACATTGTTCTCACATATAGAAGCAATAAGAATAATGTAACCAGGATTTTGTAAAAATGTCTTGATTTAAAAGAGTGTCCGTGGAGTTTCTTGCCCGTTCTTCTCCATAGAGATCTACGCTTTGGAATGGGCAACTAGCTTCAACTTTCAGACTAACTGACCGACTATTTAATTTTGACAATTCAAAAGTGCCTGTAAATGGTTTAATTGAAATAAATGATTTGAGTTTGAGTTTGAGTTTGAATCTTTCCTAGGGGTGTCGTGTAACCCAGTCGGTCCCGGATATCATACGCGAATCTTTGATAATCGTTACGGTTAATCAGAAGCCCGAAAATCTTACCAAGGGGTATCGTATTACCCAGTAACTGGGTTGTGGTGGTCAAATAGGCAGTCGCTACATGCAAAATACTGGTTTTCACCTGCGTCTCGTTAGACTGGAAGCCGACCCCAACATGGTTGGGAAAACGGTAAGCAGATGAATGATGATGAAATGCATTTTCTTTCTTTTCTTTATTTCTTTCTTTAGTGATTGGGACCACGATTGGCATTGTGACATAATGCAATTTTCAAGTGACTTTGAAATGTCGTTAAATCCAGAACACCAATATGTATAATTTCATATCTATTTTTTGGCAATGGTTCCCGAAACAACTCGAAACAAAATTAATGAAATAGCTTGCCCAGAAATTTACCATTTGTTTATTAGCTTTCATGAACAAATGGTAAATTTTTAGGCAAGCCAATCCAAATACTTAGTGCATTTTCAACCTTGCTAACAAAATATCTTTCCCGCTAAGACCTCCCACCTGGACATATGAGTTACCTTGGGTAACCTGGAAGTCTTTAAACAGACTCCAGACCCAGGTTTGCCGAAGCAAGGAAAACCTGGGGCTGACATGGTTATGTGTGATAACCAAACGCCTCTAAATAAATAAAGATTTAAAAAAAAGTTCACACATCATCTTGGTCAGGAATCAGGGCTCATCACCTGCCTTCTCCCAACTATGTTGGGATCGGCTTCCAGCCTAACCAGATGCAGCTGAATGAATACCAGTATTTTACATCGAGCAACTACCTATCTGACCTCCACAAACCAGTTACTGGGTAATACGATACCCCTTTGTAAGACTGGTTGTCTGACCCGTAACGACTGTCAAAGATCCACGAATGACAGCCGGGACCAACGGCTTAACGTGCTTTCCGTAGCACGGAGGGGTCTTGTATGTAAAGATCGTCACCTTTCCACGGACCAACCGCGGCAAAAGCAGCTTAACCTCCTCAGAACTGTACCGTTAAATAGGTTGGAAACGTTCCTTTTAACTGGTATATCAAAACACGATGTGTTTTTTATTAGCATTTCGGAGGTAGTTATCAAAATATACATTTTAACATCTTTTTATAAACGAACGTAATGTTTTAACGTTTTTTTTTATACATTTTACGATTACAATATCTTTGATGTTCCTTATATATAACTTTTGTTTATTTATTTTATAATAATTATGTAAACATTCTTGTTGTTGAAGTGCGCGAGATAGTAGGTATCCTGTATTAAACTTGCTTTATAAAGTCTGGTCTTCTCGGGTTTAGTTGTCTAATGGTTGTAAGCACGACTGCTGATCATACAGGAAATTAGAGGTATTTTTGACAGATTGAGACTGAGATCAGTGGGCCTAAAAAGGCCACTTTGGCAGAATCATAATAGGATAACAATTTATATGAATCATATTAAAAATCGTAAAATGATCACAAACTGACAATTTATAATGATCTGTGTGCGATTCATATCACAATGAAATAACATTTAAACTGTAGAGATAAAAAATAAAAATCCAATTTGATTAATAAAAACTGTAATGAAAAATTTACCGATAAAATTACGGTTTTTATTTTTTCCGATCCGTGGATCTTTGACAGTCGTTACGGGTCGTCAGAAGCCCGAAAGTCTGACAACCAGTCTTACCAAGGGGTATCGTATTACCCAGTAACTTGGTTGTAGAGGTGAGATAGGCAGTCGCTTCATGTAATATACTGGTATTTAGCTGCAATCGGTTAGACTGGAAGCCGACCCCAACATAGTTGGGACAAAGCTAGGCAGATGATGATGAAGGTCCTGACAGAGGCACAGATGGCCTGGCCTTAGAACCAATATAGGGTCCCATGTTCAACATTTAGATACGGAACCCTAAAAAGTAGTGTATTCTGTGGATTGCTACTACGAATTTCATAAAGGATTAAAAGTGAAAAATAAAAACTTTTTGCAAAAAAAAATCAACCGGATCCAAAAACGACACTACAAAGTGAAAAATAACTTTAATTTCGGTAGTCGGTGTCGTTGGGTTCACATTTTCGTTGTTTGCCACCAGTTTTTTTACCAGTAATTTTGGTTTAAAAACCAAACTATTAAACCGTTTTTGATGAAATTTCTATGGGACCATTTGGGAAGTATACCCTTTCTAACAAAAAAAGAATTTTTCAAATCGGTTGGCAAGCGACGGAGTTATGCGGGAACAAACATAAAAAAAAAAATACAAACATCCGAATTGAGAACCTCCTCCTTTTTTAGAAGTCGGTTAAAAACCCCACGAAACCATTCGTGCGTGAGTCCGTCTCGCACTTGACCGGTTTATTTTTTTAAGCCAAAGCACGAACAATGGCCAGCATATAATTCCGATCCAATCTGTCCCTTGCTGCCCTCTCCCAGCGACGCCCAAAGCCGACCTCCGTACCCCACAGGGGGCCCTTAGCGTGTAGTCGCTTAGTTTTTAAGTTTTATTAGCCCTGGCTGGAGGCCTTAATTTATTGAGGCATCCACAGGTAAGCCCCGGTCAAGCAGACGACAACCTCATAGGTTGGAATGCGCGAGGCCATATACAGCGTGTAACGGAAGGGGGGTATCCACCCTGAAGGAGGTGAATGTGCTCATGAAACTCAACAACTTTCCCCAAAGAACATAGGTCGAAATATGAAAAAAAAATTTGGCCCTCCCTTACAAAACTGACTACCAGCTGATTGATTTACTATGGGAGGGCCAAATTTTTTTTTCATATTTCGACCTATTTTCTTTGGGGAAAGTTGTTGAGTTTCATGAGCACATTCACCTCCTTCAGCGTTGATACCCCCTTTCCGTTACACACTGTATAGTATAAAAAAATATGGCCAGCACTAAATCATTTCGTGCTAAAATAGATTATTTTTATTAATTTTACAAATCTCGAGTGGTTGGCTCTGTTTACCATCATTATTTGACTAGCACTTGTAACTGTCAGATATCAGATTATATTGGCAACACTTGTGGCCTGAAAAATAATGCCGAGTGTAATAAGATAATATGTATTTTGTTTCATTGCCAATTTCAAAATAAAAAGTTGAATTTGCCTTCTAAATAATTATTATAGTTGTAGTTTTGTACGGGATCCCTCCGTGCCTCGGAAAGCACGTTAAGTCGTTGTTCCCGGCTGTCATTCGTGGATCTTTGACAGTCGTTACGGGTAGTCAGAAGCCCGAAAGTCTGACAACCAGTCTTACCAAGGGGTATCGTATTACCCATGGGTTGTGAAGGTCAGATAGGCAGTCGCTCCATGTAAAATGCTGGTACACAGCTGCGTCCGGTTAGACTGGAAGTTGACCGCAACATAGTTGGGAAAAGACTGCCTAGTCTTTTCCCAACTATGTTGGGGTCGGGTGATGACATATTTTACTTATAAAGCGCAATACACACTGAGCCCGCCCGCCGGGCCGCCGGCCTATGTCGGCAACTTTTTGTCGTCGGGCTAGTTGGCGGCTTCACTTATTGCAAGTCGGAAAAAATTGTCGGCGGGTCACTACGGGTCTAGCTTCGCCGGGCAACTAAGCGCAGGCGTACGCAAGCCGCCAACATGTCGGTGGGCAACACGCGCGGGCGCATGTTGCCGACATGATTCTTTTCATATAGGCCGGGTTGTGTCGGCGGGCTGTGTCGGCGGCCCGGCGGGCTCAGTGTGTATTGCGCTTTAAAAATACCTTCAAATACTTTTATTTGAACGTAGTTTTTGTAAGCAATAACACAAAAGGTATTTTTTGCCTGAGAAACGCTGGCGTGACGATTTGGACTCGTTCGCAACAGATTGGAAGGAGAAGGCACAGCACGGAAGCATGGAAAGGTGGAAGAATATGGGGGAGCCTTTGCCGAGTGGTGGAACAATATAAGCTAACAGAAAAAAAAGTATTTTTTGTAAGCATAAACATACAAACAATTTTGGTTTTGGAGTCGCGGGCGCATAGAGTGGGGTCTCCGTCCGCCCACGAAATGACCCCAGGGACGACAGTGGCACAGTGGTCACGTGCTGCCGTACATAACGAGGCTCAGGGGAGGCCCCTTTACAGTCTCCCCAGGGATGTGCCTTACAGGCGTTGCGCAGGGGGGGTTCCGGAATTGGTCTTTTAAGAGGAACCGGGACCACCTCTATATGCTGATGGTGATCACCTTGGTGGTTTTAGTGAGGTAAAATCCTACATTCCAGACCCCAGTCCAGTCCCCAGTCAGTCAGTTCCCAGTCCTACATGTATTTGTTCTGAGTCTGGGTGTTTTTCTATCTATAATATGTAACTACAAATTTACAAAAAAAAAAATGTATATATGTAGTTTATCAGCCATCTTGTTACCATAACACAAGCATTAGGTTGCTTAGCTTGGGACTAGATGGCGCTGTGTGAAATGTCCAGGGATATTATTATTATTATTTATTATTCCTCGATCTCCCTCTACTGAGGTCGGGTGCCTTTTGAAGGATTCCCCCCGAAAACAAAAAAAAAAGGTATTCAAAATAAATACTTAGGTTTAATTTTTTTTTGCTGGTGAACGTTGTCTATGCATGATATTGAAATAATCAAAAAGATACGGTTTTTAAATACACAAACACTACGGTTATTAGTACTTGCAACTAGCAATCATATTCTATTTAGATAATGCCCGCTGATAGCAGAGTTATTAGCAGCTCGGTAGTTAAATGTCAGCATAGCGGGCATTGCATTGCGGCTCACCGCTTATCGTTTAGTGACGTAGAGACTTTACGATAACTGTGCCTTATACCCTGTCCATTAGCTAAACCGTTTTTTGATAGATTGAACTAGTGATTGCAGCAACACACAATACATTGATTGATACACGTACGGTATTATAATGTCTGTAAGAAGCCATAAACAAGATAATTCAATAAGACAAGGCTTTATATATTTATTTTCAAACGCATTTTATAGTTAACTTTTACGTAATCTGGAATATGTGTGATCTAAGACAGCTGTCAAAAAATGTTGGCATGTATTTGTTTATTATTCAGTATTCCCGCTAGTAACAATAATGTTTCTGAAAACAATCCATTATCCAGAATGTGCAGTCAATATAATGCAAAATGCCATAAGGTAGACTTGATTTTGAACAGTTCTAATGAATTTAGAAATTCTTTATATAAATTGTAATTACAACAGCGTCATTTATTAACTTCTCCATATTATTTTACCTTTAGGTACTGTCACCAATGAAGCATGTTTAAACATTGAACGCTGTGTACATAAAGTAATAATTGGACTTCAGATTTATGTTCTAACTGAACAGACAGCTGTGCTGCTGGACAGTTTGTTGCGCCACTTCTTCTTCCCAGCGATAGCACTAGGAAGTGGTGAAGGGCGGGCGTTTTTGCGGGACTGTCTTTTGTAATTTTGACGTTCGAAAAGTGCTGATTCTCAGCCTAATTTGAATAAATGACTTTTGATTTTGAGTTTGATGTACTGTATGTTGTCATAACTGTGCTGAATTGTCTTAGTCTGTAGTCTGTCACTGTACTTATTAAAATAATGTAAAATTAAAAATTAATAAAATTTATATACATAATATAAATTCACACCTTCTTCCTATGGGTGTAGGCAGAAAGTACACAAAGCCACCTGCTACGATCCTTACATATTGCTTTTTGCCTCGTCTACGTTCATACATCTGCGAGATAATTACGTAACATACTAACAGTAGCAAAGGCTTTCGTTTTGAGAGTGCAACAACATTAATTGCGTTATTTACGTTGTTGAGCAGACAAATTTTTCGAACATATGAAGCAATGGATTAGCAATATCCTACAAAATGATTCAATTTGAGATTAAAAGTGGGTTACGCATTATCAGGGTTAAGATTACAAACTAGTGGAGAGAGAGAGTTCTCGCCGGCAGTGTGAACAGTCAGCGATCAACTATAAACATATGCATCTCTTTTACTGACAAATCTATTGTAAATCAAAATCAAAAATCATTTATTCAAATTAGGCTGAGAATCAGCACTTTTTGAACGTCAATATTACATACGACAGTCACCCAAAACGCCCGCCCTTCACCACTTCCTAGTGCTATCGCTGGGAAGAAGAAGTGACGCAACAAATTCGCCAGCAGCACACGTTTCTTCAGCGAGAAAATAATCGATCGCTAGTCGCTTCCTTCCTTCCTAGGCAGTTGGACAAGTGCCTTAACACATTTTCATTGATAAAAAAAGCTACGAAAACATCTGATGTTGTTGTTACAGCCATTTTTACCTCCTCGACCTTGCCAGCGTCAAAAATAAGACTCGGAATACACTCTAAATAAATGTAGACTGTGTTCGTGACTTATTTATTGCTCAGTGCAATAGAATATCTGGAGTGGACGGCAGGGTTGGCGATCACAGAAAAAATAAATTGGGATAACAGATAGGCATCATCTACCCAGCCTTTATCCCAATTTATTTGGGGTCGGCGCAGTGTCTTTTTCTTCCCTACATCTCTATTATACCCTGTCCATTACGTAAACCGATTTTTGACAGATGGAACTAGTGATTTCAGCAACACACAATACATTTATTGATACACGTACGGTATTGTAATGTCTGTAAGAAGCCATAAATAAGATAAGGTAGTTTATATATTTATTTTATTACGCATTTTAAAGTTAACTTTTACGTGATCTGGAATATGTACGTTCTAAGACAGCTGTCAAAAAACGGTACTCATCTCGGTAGTCAACATGTAAAAGAGATGGCCTCTGAGTTTGTTTCGGCATTTTTTCTCAGGGTTTTAGGAAATGCCATGCCGGCGCCATCTAGTTTTAAAATATTGGCCAAAAAAATATTGACGTGTAATAGTGTCTTAAAATATCTTACTTACTTAAATAAACATTTCATTTCACCCCCTTAAACATATCCTATGGCAGTCGAAATCGGATGAGGAGTTCCAAAGATTACTCCCTACATACAACCTCAGAAATTTTACCTCCTTATAATGTTACTATAGAGTAATATGCAAAAACGAAATCTCGATGTTTTGTCAAATGGTAAAGACCTTGCGGTAACGTAGGTTTGGGGCGCTAGTTAATAAATAAAAAACTTGAGAGGTGTCAAGGGACACCCGGATGGAACGAAGTTCCTTTCGATTAATTAGTGAAGGAATTGTAATAAAATTTTATTTTCTTTAAGTTATAATAATATGCACAAAAAAAATATTTAAAAACAAAATAACTGGTTTGCTTTCTATAAGAGAGAGAGAGAGACAGACAGAGAAACACGCGCACGGCGCACGGCTTACAACTATAGCAAAAAGTGTCGTCACAACTTTTGGTCTTAATTTTTTCCGTCTAGCCCCCTTTCGCAACGCGCGATAAGGAACTTCGTTCCAAAACATAAAATATGTAATTCAATACGTCTCACGAATGCACCCGGAGAGATGGGCAAAGATCGTCAGTCACTGGACGCCTGGGGAGGACATCGCCGTCGGGGCCGACCACGGCGAAGGTGGAGTCATCATCATCATCATTTCAGCCGAAAGACGTCCACTGCTGGACATAGGCCTCCCCCAAGCACCTCCACTTCGACCGGTTCTGTGCTTCTCGCATCCAACGGGTTCCTGCGGCCTTCACAAGGTCGTCGGTCCACCTTGTAGAACGCCTTCCAACGCTACGTCTAAGATGGTGAGACGATCTGATAACGTTTACATGGCCAACATGGCCAGAGATAGCACAAGACAGGGGAGTTTGGAAGGAAAATACTTGAGTGGTGTCAAGGGACACCCGGATGGAACGAAGTATAACTGGCTTGCTTTCTTTGCAGAGAGAGAGACAGACAGAGAAACACGCGCACGCCAAACGCCTTACAACTATAGCAAAAAGTGTCGTTCCAACTTTTGGTGTTAATTTTTTCCGTCTAGCCCCCTTTCGCAACGCGCGATAAGGAACTTCGTACCAAAAGGGAAGGCCTTTGCTTTGTAGTGGAACACAATACACCTAAGGTAACGATACAAAATTAAAATTCAAAAGCATGATAAATAAATAAATAAATAATATCCCTGGACATTTCACACAGCGCCATCTAGTCCCAAGCTAAGCAACCTAATGCTTGTGTTATGGTAACAAGATGGCTGATAAACTACTTATAACATTTTTTTTTTCTAACGCGTGCGAACCCTAGTTACACAAACAGAAGTAGTTGTGAGTTTATTTATAACGCAATGACTATCTTATCTGTGGATTTTAAGACTTGGAGTCTGCACTTGTGTTGTTTAGAAGTCCAGCAGACTGGAACTTCGCAGTTGCCATACCACTGGAAAATTGCTTCGCCTCTTCTCATATCTCACCACTGCTGGACATAGGCAGGCAGCGCCACAACACCCTGTCCTCCGCCTTCCACATCCAGTCTGTTCCAGCCACGTTCTTTAGGTCGTCCGTCCATCTAGCTGGAGGGCGTCCCACACTACGCTTGCCGATACGCGTTCTCCACTGTCGGACTCGTCTGCTCCAACGGCCATCGGTCCTTCGACAGACATGGCCAGCCCACTGCCACTTCAGTTTGTTTACTCTGCAAGCTAGGTCGGTAATTCCGGTTCTTTTCCGGATAATTTCATTCCTGATTTTATGCTTCAAAGTTTCCACTTCTCATATAATATCGTGAAAAAACCTGCCTAAAACCAAAAAACACAAAATCATCTGCCTAGCCTAGTCTCAACTATGTTAGGGTCGACTTCCAATCTAACTGGATGCAACTCATCATCTGCCTGGCCTTTTCCCAACTACTAAATACCAGTATTTTACATGGAGCGACTGCCTATCTGACCTCCACAACCCAGTTACTGTGTAATACGATACCCCTTGATAAGACTGGTTGTCAGACTTTCGGGCTTCTGACTACCCGTAACGACTGTCAAAGATCCACGAATGACAGCCGAGACGAACGGCTTAACGTGCTTTTCCGAGGCACGGAGGGGTCTCGGTATGTAAAGATGGTCACCCATCCACAGACCAACCGCGGCAAGCGTAGCTTAACCTGACCGATCGACCTGTGCGGCTGTTATTATTTAGCCACGGGCCCCTCAACTGGATGCAACTACTTACATGTATTTTACATGGAGCGACTGCCTCACTCCGCAGCCCAGTTACTAGGTAACACAATACCCCTTGGTAAGACTGGTCACGTCGGTATCTATTTTAGATGCAATCTGCTAATACAGATACATAATAGATCGATAGTGCAGACCACGGCTAAAATGGGGCACATGCATTGTTAAAAGCCTGGCCAGGTTTAGGAACAAGGAGCTACCTAGATAATATAATGCACCATGTACAGTGACAGCGTGTTTGTACTCGTGGTTATCAAGTGTACACGCTGGGAATGTATGTGTAAGCGCAGGCGTTCTCGGTACCGTACGAGACAATAGCGAAATCGACGAGTGTGTGTTATGTGCTGATGCTTCATGTCTTCTTGTGTCTTCATAGCGTGTGTGTACACTTAGTGACCACAAGTAACATTCTGCATCGTTCTCACATGCATAATTTCTAACATGAATGATGTAACCAATACTTTGTAACCATATTATATTGATTTAAAAGAGTGTCCATGGAGTTTCTTGCCCGTTCTTCTCCATAGGTACCTACCCTTTGGAATGGGCAACTAGCTTCATCTTTCTGACTGACCAACCCTTTGACAATTCAAAAGTGCCTATAATTGGTTTAATTGAAATAAATACTTTGAGTTTGAGTTTGAAAAAAAAAGCGCGCGTCGCTTTGTGAGATAAAAATACTAATACCTAATTTGCTTGCGTTAAGGCCGCAGGAACCTGTTGGATGCGAGAAGCACAGAACCGGTCGAAGTGGAGGTGCTTGGGGGAGGCCTATGTCCAGCCGTGGACGTCTTTTGGCTGAAATGATGATGATGATGACCCGATTTGCTTATAAGTCTCCGACAGCAAATAGCCGACGGAAGAATAGTACCTAGTCGTCTATCTACTATATAAAAATAAGTCGGGTTTTCCTTCCTGACGCTATAACTCCAGAACGCACGAACCGATTTCCACGGTTTTGCATTCGTTGGAAAGGTCTCGGGCTCCGTGAGGTTTATAGCAGGTAGGAGTAGGGTAGGAGTAGGTTAGGAGTAGGGTAGGAGTAGGTTAGGAGTAGGGTAGGAGTAGGTTAGAATTAGGGTAGGAGTAGGGTAGGAGTAGTGTAGGAGTAGGGTAGGAGTAGGGAAGGAGTAGGGAAGGAGTAGTGTAGGAGTAGCGTAGGAGTAGGGTTGGAGTAGGGTAGGAGTAGGGAAGGAGTAGGGAAGGAGTAGTGTAGGAGTAGGGTAGGAGTAGGGTTGGAGTAGGGTAGAAGTAGGGTAGGAGTAGGGTAGGAGTAGGGTAGGAGTAGGGTAGGAGTAGTGTAGGAGTAGGGTAGGAGTAGGTTAGGAGTAGGGTAGGAGTAGGGTAGGAGTAGGTTAGGAGTAGGTTAGAATTAGGGTAGGAGTAGGGTAGGAGTAGTGTAGGAGTAGGGTAGGAGTAGGGAAGGAGTAGTGTAGGAGTAGGGTAGGGGTAGGACACCACGCGAACGAAGACATTAAGATAGACTCGTGATAGCACAAGTTTAAACCTTAGTGGTTTTTGGTTGCTATTTTTTGTGAATAATCCTGTATTCTTTTTTATAATTGATAAATAAATTAAAAAAAAAAAAGTAGTGCCGGGCAGCTAGAAATACTTTATATGGTAAAACAACGTTTGCCGGGTCAGCTAGTTTTTGTTAAAAATGTAAAAAAATTACGAGTTTCGGATTTTGGGACAGCGTTTAGAGGACTTCCTTTGATAACTTCGATTGATATTCGATTCGACACGGAATCGTATCGAAGGGTTGTGAATAGTTATGAAAAAGAAATTCGAATTTGTTACTGTTTCGAATTTTCGATCTCAAATTGGCAAAGAGTAACACTTCTGGGATCAATCCGGTGTCTGTCTATCTGTCACTGGCGCCGATTCCCTTGTTTACAAACTAAACTAAATTTAAGTTCACTGCATCTTATTCTTTCTATTTCGTTAAGAAAAGGACAGAAGATAAATATTACCTAGTTTAGTCCTGTCAAATTAAGATATTCCATAGACAGTTGAGACGTGATTAAAAACATGGCTACTAAAAATACGTCAATTTACGCCAGGCGCTGACTAATTTGACAGGACTAAACTAATATTTATCTTCTGTCCTTTTCTTAATGAAATAGAAAGAAAAAGATGCACTGAATTTAAATTTAGTTTAGTTTGTGAACAATGGAATCGGCGCCACTGTCAATTTTCTCTAAAACTATTTGATTTTAATTTACTATTATTTATTCCCATATAATCAAACTGCCTAACCTTTTCGCTATATGTAGCTTTACTTTTGGTAACCACAAGTAAAGCGTGCGTCGCTTCGTGCGATAAAAATAATGTAACCTAAAATGTGTAATTTTCAACTCGGGAGAGGCGCCCAATGGTTGTGAATAGCTAATTAACTATCCTGATAGCTAACTTACCTACATACCTCGTCCGTGCCTCGGAAAGCACGTAAAGCCGTTGGTCCTGCGCCTTATCTCTCTCCGGTCGTGTCGGATTGCCGTCCCATCAGACTATGACAGTTTAGAGGTATGAGGAACAGGGTGTAAAGTTCACTCATCCTCCATAGAAAAGGGAGTCCTCCGACCAGACGGGTGTCGTGTCTGGCTGGCAATTGCCCAACTGATGTTGGGAAATTGTATAATGCTAATTGCGTGGTAAACTCGGCTTGCGAGATGCAGGATTTGCGTAACGACGCGTTGTTCGCATGTGGCGTTGTAGATACCGCTACATCACTCCTCTCCGGAGACCGGAGGTCGATAGTGGGCTGAGTCTTGTATCTTGCGATGCTTGCCAGGCCAGCTGAAGTTCCATTACGTCGGAACCGGTTGCCGCATAGTTCACCAGTGGAGTAAAGGAACAGAGAGTGCGCCTGTGTTTACGCACACACTTGTGCACTATAATATCTCTTGCGTACCTGGCTAATCTCCGTTGAGATTGGTCACCGTGACTGAAATCGGTCGGGATTCTATTACATCAATCAATCAACTGAGCCTATCGCAGTCCACTGCTGGACATAGGCCTCCTCCCACACTGCGTCACAACACCCTGTCCTCCGCCTTCCGCATCCAGTCTACCCCAGCCACCTTCTTTAGCTCGACGTCCATCTAGATATGGGCGTCCCACACTTCGCTTGCCGATACGCGGTCACTCCAGGGGGCCTACTCCGAAGTACAAATTGCGAATGTTCGGATCGGACCGACACATGGCCGAACCGAATGTTATTGAAAAATGTGAAAAAAGTTCGGAACAGCTCAGTTGGGTCGGGACCATAGTCAATATTCGAAAGAGTGTAGGAGTGTAGGATCGGAACTGACCGAACCAAATAGTAACTTCGTAGCAGGAAACGGCCGAAAATTCGGCCGATACTACTTCGGAGTAGACCTCCAGGACTCGTCTGCTCCAACGGCCATCGTTTCTTCGACAGTCATGGCCAGCTCACTGCCACTTCAGTTTGCTTACTCTGCAAGCTATGTCGGTAACTCCGGTTCTTTTCCGGATAATTTAATTCCTGATTTTATCCTTCAAAGAGACTCCGAACACAGCTAGGTACATACCAATTGCTTTATCATACTCTATTACCGCCTTTTAAAGCCAATTTTTCTACAATATTTTACGTTCGAAAGATCTTTATCTTGATATATGGACGCATGTAAGAAAATTTGTATTTTATACGCGAGCTAATAAAATTCATACTTAATATTTTTATGGTCTTATACGAATAAAAGGGTTTATTAAGACGTGTTTTTCGTAAGCTGGAAATGTAGGGGTTTATAAATGTTGCTTGCAGAGTCCCACTGCTGGGACACAGGCCTCCTCTCTTGGAGAGGGAAGTGAGCTGTAATCTACCACCGGGGCCCAGTGCGGGTTGGTAGATCCTTTCCTTACGTATTTGATATTAATTACAACTTTCTACCTCCACGCGTTCTTGACAAAAAGGGTCTTGACTGATAGACAGACTGACGGACAACGAAGTGATTCTATAAGGAGAAGCGGTTAAATAGTTAGTAACTCTTCAATACTGTCGATTTTTCTAGTGTGGGCAAAGAAGATTCTAGAGTGGGCATTGACTACCCTGGCCCCCCCTAACTACGCCCATGGTCGTAACGACTAGACGCCGATGTAAACGATAACTCTGCGTCTAGTCGCAGCAACAAAACGCACAGTTTGCGCTGGCACTAAAAAGCCAACCCTCTTTCAAGCAATGACTACAACCATGATGCATTAGTAAAAAAACGTGTACACCTATTCACAGTAAACCTCAAAAATACTCACCGTATTGCCTAACCTTTTCCCGCCAGTAAACCTGACGGCCATTACAGAAAACATGAATATAAAATCAACAGCTTTAAGGTCCAACATGGTAGTTACGAGCCGAACTCATGTGCCCGAGGCTTAATAAAAAAAAGGGTAGCCTTTTTATGATCGAAAAAACGTGTTCTGTTACGAAACATCGTGTATGGGAATCTTTATTGTGTGTTGCCAGTTGTGTTATTAGTTTTTTTTTTTTTTCGTTGATGCTGTCACTTGGGATTTTTGGCGGGGTTTTGTGACAGATGTCAAATGGTTTTTTTTCGTTGGTCTGTCATTGACGGGTGGAGAGGTAATGAACAGTCCGTTTGTAGTTATTTTACCTGTGTTAGCAGCAACCTTATTTTAACGAGTAGATAAAAAGTTCACTCTGATTTTGAGAAAGATGCAAAATCAGAAATAACTTTGAAAGGACTATATATTATTTAGCTTGTCATCACTATCTATCTAGCCTTTTTTCCAAATATGTTGGGGTCGGCTTCCAGTCTAACCGGATTCAGCTGCATATCAGTATTTTACATGAAGCGACTGCCTATCTGGGCCCGTATTCCCGTAATTTAAAACGTTCAAAATCTAGTCGCAGTCTCATCTCGGCGACAAACAAATGTCAAAAACTTGTCAAAATGTAGGGAAATTAGAGGTATTTTTGACAGATTGAGACTGAGATCAGACTGTGAATATTCTTAAAATTACGAGAATTACCCCTCTAATCTCCACAACCCAGTAACTGTGAACTACGATACCCCTTGGTAAGACTGGTTGTCAGGCTTTCGCGCTTCAGACTACACGTAATGGCCTATTATTGTCCCACTCCAGGGCAAATGCCTCTTCTCATACAAAGAAGCCACGAGCATTGATCACACTGGCTAACGACGGGCTTATAGTCCACTCCCTCTCACAGAGCGGCGGGCTATCTATGTCCCAGCAGTGGGGACATTATAGCTTCGATCAATAATAGTACTAGATTAAGGATCAGGAACAAAAATCAGTCGCTCAAGTGGCCACGTTTGCAAACACGTAAAAATCTACATTTCTTAGAAAAAAGTTTAATAATATTAACAACTTCAGTTTATTATAAACCTTAATGCTTAAACATAAAGTTTAATTACCATTGCAAAATATATTTAAAATGTCGCTTGAAAATAAAATCATTCTATTTTTAAATTTTCAGTCATTTATTCTAAAATGAAACTTAAAGTCTAAGTAATAAGGTTAGAAACATACTAATTTTAAATAAGACCACAAAAGTACTTAATATGGTCTTATATTTCGGGCCGTTTTTGAAGCGCTTATCGGGAATCTAGTACTATTATTGATCGAAGCATTATGGGCTGATTATGCTACCTTGGTGCTTGCACGGATTTGAACCCACAATCTCGTTGAATGAGAGGCGAGGTATTAGAACACAGCCATCACGACATAATCATTTGACTTTTTTCGTGCTCAAAAATTAAGAAATAAATATATGTCGCAATTAGAAGGGTTAAAAATTCTTGACTTGTTCACCTTCGCCACTAGGCTACCATTTTACGTACCCTGAAGTTGTTCTAATGTACGCTATTGTACGAAGGTGCAAGGGCCCACGAAGAAGGGCTTTTCAAGAGATCTTTTTGAAGTCAAGTCGTTAAACGACTTGCTGTAAAATCTTGCTGACTTGAGCATTACTTTGAGGGGCTCTTGGGTGAGTTGCGCAGAAAGATCGAAAGAGGGCCAGTTATCGTTCTTTTGATTTCGATGAAGAAGAATGACGGATTGGTATTGAATACTATATTAATAATTGATAAGTTGTTGAGACAGTCTAAGTCAAAGTTGCATGCTTATGCAGGGTCAAATTAAATTAGCTAGCAAAACTCTGCAGATATGATTGGTTTTGATATCTAAACGTGACAACGTGGTCAAAAGCCTCGTGCTCGGGTGCGTCTCATAACGTATAAACTCATTTGGTCTAATTTCATTTTATTATCGTTCATAAGATATAATCAACGTGAGATATACCAACTGTTGATATAATTTCTTTACATATAACATTTATTTATTCTAAAACTTAATTAGTATAACGTTGTTTGATATAACGTTTATGTAATCGAAAATCATTTGGTCTAACGTTTAATATGTATATTGTTTATTTAATCGAAAATCATTATGTCTAACGTTTATTAAATATAAAAAACGTCATTATGGTTAACACCCCGACTCAGAGTACCCCGACTCGGATAGTTTAGGTTAGAAGGCTAAGGCGGGAGCGAAGCGGAGCGGAGCTCCCACCTTAGCCTTCGTGCTTATTTTTTTTAAACCACCCAGAAACAGGAGCCCCGCCGAGCGGGGCTCCGTCGACCTATCTTAGCACAGGTGGTAATCAGTTACTAGTTATCTTTAATATCTACTTAGGTTACTATTAGGTACCTACAACTACGATAGAACTTACAAAAAATAAAACAAAGAAAAAATACTTTTAAATATTTATTAAAGGTTGCATATTAGAAAATCAAAACTTTCTTGAGCAAACAAAAGAACAATAAACGAAATAACAAAATTTAAAAGACCAAATGTTTTACTTAGAAAATTTTTAAAATCCCAATGTATGTGACATCAAATGAACGACTGATCAAAAGTTTTTACGAAACAGCTAGGTTAGATTAGGTTAGAACTGTGACCACACAACGCACGAGCCGAGCGAGCGCAGCGAGCGGGGCCGCGGTAGCGGCCGGCGAGTGCCAGAAACGCGGGAACTACGTCGCCGCTCTTTGGGATTTCATCGATTTGGTCAATAGTGTAACAAATAATTTAAACATTGATATTCCAGACTTTGGTCAGCTGAACTTTTGATCAAATGACCATCGTTATTTTAAACTTTGTTGATTTGTACGTTGTTCTTTTGAAATTTGCTCAGGAAAGTTTTGATTTTCTAATATGTAACCTTATTAAACTAACCCGTGTCTATGCAATTTTGCTTTGTGTTTTTAAGTGGCGTTAAGGCGTTTTCATCATATTAGACCAAATAAGTTTTATATCTTTTGAGTGGTATGTCAAACGATTTTATATTTAATGTATGTTATGTCAAACGATGTTATATTTAATGTATGTTATGCTTATAAAAATTAGTTATTTAAAAATTATATCAATCGTTCATTATATCAACTAATCGCTATATTAAATAAAATTATAGTTTCCGTTGTTATATGTTGTTAATATTAGAGATTTTGTTGTTATATCATCTATTACTTACCCGGTTTCCACTCTGCAATTGGTATTTTGGTTTTGTTTTGATTGTTGTTGTTTTGTTGTCAACTGCCAGTGTCGCGGGCGCATTACGGATTAATTTGTATTGTCAATGTCAATTAATGTGTCTTTGGTCCCTGGCCTTGACATCAAGCGATGGACAAAATTTACAACTTTTTATATGCTTGAGCACGAGGGGTAAGCAGAGTGCAGAGTGGAAACCTGTGCCTAACTATTCGAGGAAATACAAACGTGATGTTTACAAGACACAATTTAAAAGGTAACTTGATTTGACAAAGCGTGAATCATCGTCGACCGCGTCATCGTTAACCGCTGACCAGACAAAGAAAAGAAAGAAAATACGGTCATTTGCGGCATACATCCAATTAAAACATAAACAGTGCATCCAATGTAAAAAAGAAACTTCATAAATTACACGAATTAAAACGTCCTTCCATTCCGTCCTTCACCATTTGTAATTAATGATACCCACATAGTTACATAATACTGCAATCTACATCTGTGTACCTACATTAATGATTCCAATGCCGCCATCTTTGACGCTCGGTCCCACGTTGGGCGCCAAGTAGGTAATAAATCATTTTCTTTGCTAATCACTTGTCGGTAAAGTGACGTGTACACGGTTTTAAATGGGGCTGTAATATATTTTAACGCGAGCACACGTTTGGTTTGGGCCTTTAAAAGTGACTAAAGTTCTTAAGACCTGAGTTGGTGGACCGTCGCAATGAGCTTGATCTGGTACTGATCAATTACGCTGCGCTTGCAGCTGTTGATTTGTAGATGGGTGATCATTTTTACATACCAAGACCCCTCCCTATCTCAGAAAGCACGTTAAGCAGTTGGTCCCGGCTGTCATTCCTGGATCTTTGACAGTCGTTAGGAGTCGTAAGAAGCCCTAAAATCTGACAACCAGTCTTACCAAGGGGTACCGGATTACCCAGGTCAGATAGGCAATCGCTCCATGAAAATACTGGTATCCAGCTGCATCCAGTTAGACTGGAAGCCGACCCCATCATAGTTGGGAAAAGGCTAGGCAGATGTTAATGATGATGATGAGATACATAAGCATAAAATTTCTGGTTACCTTGTATCGTTCACCAGTTCACAGTCTGTATAGCAGACGATCGGGTATTTTTCTTTGTTTTCTTTATTTCATATCTTTGAATAAAACCCTCATTTGCGCAAAACGCCTCCGTACCCGGTGCAAGACAGCCCGCATCAAGTTCCAACTTCTAGCGCCAGTTACCAGAAGGTAAAATCCTCGAAGGTTGGTTCAACTTAACCAGCGCATACAACGGAACAACTCTATAAATCCAACAAAATAATATGTTACCAACATTAACATAATCTAGCGACCGCGGTGGATAAACATCGTGCGGCGAATTCCGAGGCTTAATGGCGGCAAAGCGCGGGAAGCCGCCATTTTGTTCCTTATAACCTCTAGTTTTAGCATAAATAAATGTGTCATACGGTTATCTTTTCGTGTGGCTTGTTCCAAATGGGCTGTGTGGTGTGTGTATGGAAATGTTTCATATTAAATGGTATAATACTTTTAAATACTAAGCAACGGTGTCTGAAAGCGATTTTGGTACCGCTTTGGCCACACATATAAGCAGGTTAAATAGAAGATTGCAGAATCAGATAACAGACATACAAGCAGCACCCCAATTACGTCATACCTGTCATAATCCAACGTTTTGAATAAAATTCCTTATACATTGCTTCATAGGTTAGATAAATTCGTCTGCTCAACAATGTAAATATCGCAATGAGCGTGGCGGAACTGTCAAAATTATTGCTTGCGATCAATAATTGTCATTGTGTTACGAAATTACGTCACAGGTGTCAGAAGATGACATTTAATATAATGATGAAAAAATATACAGGGTGAAATTGAAAACTTGCAACAAATCGAAATGGGAGGTGCAGTAACTGTTACATAATCATTATAAATTTTCATTTCTCAAATCTAGCGCTTCTCGTCATCTTTTCTGATGCGCACAGCTAAGGAGTGGAACCGTCTGCCTGCGTCTGCATTCCCGAGTTCATACAACCCGAATCTCTTCAAGGCGAGAGTGAATAGGCTTCTTTTGGGCAAGCTCGTTCCACCGTAGATCTCATCCCTGCCTCTGGACTGGATTGAGGTCAAGAGAGAGCCCATTGTCAATAAAAAAAATAAAAAACTAAATTTTTGAAGAAAATTATCGCCTCGCTACTATCGAAAGATAATGCAAACTAAGTTATTGCCTTCAAGTAGACACGAATTATCGTCCATCCAAAACTTTTTTTTTTTTAAATTATGGAAACTAGTAAGAAAATTAAAGTATCGATTATAGCGCGTGTTAGATTATTTAGTATAAACTAAAAGTATATGTACCTATATATTACCCAAATAACAAGCTTTGAATATCAGAATGGTTACTAGTTAGTTATTTACTGTGTATGAAGGTTATTATTGAATATGATTTGTAGGGGAAGGGTTTCATGAAGGAAAGCACAGATAGACAAGGCTAAGCATTTATTTTAATTTAGGTTTGTCAGTAATTAATCAGAAAACTAGTCGTCCGTTCGTAAAACTAGGTCATCATGGAGAAGAAGGACAAGAAACTCCATGGAAGCAGTATTAAAGTATTCTATCAATACATTTCTTACGTTGTCATAAATTATCGTTATCTTTAAAAATAATTAATTCTATCTCTTGTACAACGGTCCAAGAGAATTCAAATAATAGCAACATAATAACAATAGCTAGGAATATTGGCCATAATATAACTTACAGAACAACATAGTCATAATAAGCAATAATTAAGGTATAATATCAAATTACTTAACTTACGTGACAACTGGTCGATCTATTCCACATAATAACGGCACTAGAACTAACCAACTGAATATCTGCCAAGCAACTGACCCGATAATGTCGTTACAATCCTTTTTATACACTACCAACGTCTTTTACGTCAAACATCTACCTCCATTTTGAAACAATCACAGATTATCATATATTTTAGCTTAATATCTTCTAACACAGGTAATAACAAACAAATCTTATGTAGTAGAACAGTTTTAAAACATTATAAGGTAATTAATCAATTTAATAAGAGTTGATTACTAATTCTTAGATATCATCAAAAAGTATTTCAACATCAACTGACAGTATTGTGCCAATCGTTTGAAACAACCTATTATATTAAAATGGCAATATAAAATCTAAGATATACTACAAGTATAATCAAATATTACTTAATCATTTATAGCAATAACATTTAAGTGTTTTTTACAAGTTAAGACTGTTGTTTTTTGTAAACACAATATCTAGTCAAATTAAGTACTTCTACGTTTGTCCCAGGCTTCTTAACACTACGGTACACGCGCCCCTTTTTTTTACTTGAATAAACGCATGGCCTACTATAGTAGGCCATTTTAACACGTCCATAAATTGTTAATTTTATAATTATTATTTGATTAAAATAATAAATCGAATGGAAAAATTATTTATTTTAGTTAGTATTACAACATTAAAACTTAGCTACATTAAAATAGTGAACAATCAGCAATTTAGTAAATATCTAAGAAAAAATAACAAAAATGGCACTTCTGAGATCAGCGTGATTTTTTTTAGTTAACACTAAACTTAATTACTATTTTCTTTGTTTTCGTAGCATTCAGGACATACTACTGCTTGGTGATCGGGACAAATCCATTTGTGGCAAGTCTTGCACCACTTTTTTGTCGACCGATTCCGGGCTCTCGTGCAGAGTGCACATCGACCAACTCGCCCAGTCTTTGGTGTCATATCGTGTTGAGGCTCTTGGAATTCTTGAGCTGTGCTGCCCAAAAGTGCTCCAATTCTAAATTTAAGTTGTCGGGGAAGTGTTTCATTGGATGCCCGACGGATCAAAAGTGGTTTTATCAAATTGAAGGACAACTCTTCCTTTTGGGCCTGGTGGTCTAAGCCTAATGTTTTGGGTTCGAGTTCGCGTTACCGGTGGTATATCTTTATGCCAAATAGTTCCGTTCGTCGATTTGTAGACTGAACCGCGCCTTCCGGATGCTAGTTGCGAGAGTGGAATGTTATTTGAATGTGATAATTCATCAGATTCACTCGACCTTTCTTCTTCATTTTCCTGGAGTTCTGACTCACGAACTAGGGCCTGTAAGTTTGGTTCTGGCTCAACTTCATCATCTTCACTCTCAATCACTTCTTCATCTTGAGTATCTAGCTCATGTAGCCACCTTTCCACTTGTGAATCATCCATGACGTAATTGGTTATAAATCTAGAAAAAATACAAAAATAATATACATTTTATAAATTTAAAATAACAGTTATTTTATAAACATACAAATCAACATACATATTAGAACTGGAGAACATTATTTTAGCGTTATAAATCGATAATACACGAAAAACTACTTACCGATTTTGATGCACCAATACACGCGCGGACTACTTTAGTAGGCCCGCGCTTTTGGCGCCAAATATCTCGCACGTGCGTTCACGCAGGGATCGCGCGGGGAACTGAGGTTGCGACGAATAAACTAGGCGAGGCTTACCTGGAATCGCTAGCTTCTACCTCGCAAAACTTAAAAGTTACCACAAAAAAAGTAACCCTGGTCTACTATAGTAGGCCGCGCGTGTACCCTAGTGTTAAATGTGACAGATGCCATTATCCAACAAACAATATTCTAATATTATAATTATATCAAAATGAAATATCTAACACGCGCACCCGAAAAGCAATCCATTCATCGCTGAGTTCACAACATGGAGCAAGTTGGCAACGTGTTGAACTAGCGATTATTACTAGCGAGTATTTATCTAATTTTCACCGTTCCTACGAAAAAAGGGTGCGCGACGACCGACGTTGTCAAATCGCTCGCCTACGGGCACAATGTGCATCACTTCCCATAATGACATGCTTTAAATTTACTTTATAACACGTTGAATTAAATATTTTAATTTGTCGCACCTATTCAATTTCATCCTGTATAGAGAAAGGTATGTTCTTCCTATCCACATAGGAAAATGGTATTAGTGTATGTTGCAATACATAGGGTCAGTTTCTCGAACGAAAAATATCGCAAAATGTATGTAACAAATTGTGAAGCGCTCGGAAACATCTGTGATTGGTTCAATGATTCATCAACTGCCAATCGCAGCAGTTTAGGCGCGCTTGATAATTTGTCACATAAATGACTTATCCAGTAGCACAATGGATAGCCTAGGTAGTCAAAATCAATGTTTAGTAAAGATTGTTATATTTTTTTAACCGCATAAATGTTGTTTATTTTTTTGTATTTTGTCCTGCAAGTATCAGCATCATTCTCCTGCCCTGATCTCAATTTATTTGTGGTCGGCGCAACATGTATTTTTCTTCCATACTTCTCTATTAGCCGCCATCTTGGCAGTCATCCCCTTTCTAACCATATTATCATTCACACAGTCCATCCACGGTTTTTTGTCCTACAAGTACAGAATGAATAAATCTATAGTAAATTAGATTTATATTTTTTAATAATAAAGTTTCATCATCTAGCCTTTTCCCAACTATGTCGGGGTCGGCTTCCAGTCTAACCGGATGCAGCTGAATACCAATATTTTACATGGAGCGACTGCCTATCAACCAGTACAGTAGTGACTGGGTAATACGATACCCCTTGGTAAGACTGGTTGTGAGACTTTCGGGCTACTGACGACCCGTAACGACTGTCAAAGATCTACGAATGACAGCCGGGACCAACGGCTTCCGAGGCACGGAGGGGTCTTGGTTTGTGAAAATGGTCACCCATCCACGGCCCAGCCCTGGAAAGCGTAGCTTAACCTGATCGATCGACCCGTGCGGCTGTTATTACTTAGCCACAAGCCCTACTAAGAAAGTTTATTGATTCATAATCAAATCATACTGTAAATCCCGCAATCCTGAACCAGAGGGCACGAACTGGACATGTCCTTTGACATATTTTTTGTTAAGGGACCTGGACCTGAACTGAACTGGCCTGGGAGAGGCCTATGTCCACCAGTGGACTGCGTTAGGCTGAGTTGATTGAACTGGTTTTAGTTTGGGTTTAGTTTAGTTTTATTTTTGAAAAAAAAAAAACAATCTAACTGTCTCCGAATGTTGCCATTGCAATAAATGTAAAAAAAAACCTAATATTTAGGAGTAGCAACACCAGGTTATAACCACAATATTTGCTGTTACATAAAACGTATAAAGGGTATCTGTATCCGAACGTAGGTTATATCGTAAAAAATACCTTTTTATTAAAAAAGTAAAAGGCTTGGCGAGACGAGAATCTTCGACCGCCAGATGATAAATAAATATTAATCAAATCCTCCCTAGCTTTTTCTGAACTACGTTGAAGTCTTTTTATACGAACAACCTTCGATTTTGACCTTTTTATAAAGAAGATGACATTTTTTTTTACCGTTTTAAAAAGAAAGTGTAGGTTGTCGTCTCCGACTACTTAAAGACGGCTGGACCGATTTGGAAAAATATTTTTTGTTTAAAATAGTTAAAACGCCTTTAGGGTGCTGTTGGGGCTCCCGCGGTTCTGTAGGGGATGTTTGCGGAAGCAGAGACAGATGGCTTTCATGCTATTATGCGAAAAAGAACAGCATCCTTGATGCGTAGGATTCGGGCGAGCACCAAGAGCATTCTAAAGGTGATATCGAATAGAACAGAATGCCCGTTCCTGGAGCACTGGACCCGTATGCACAGCTGCAGGTCTGGTGCAGCGGGAAGGGGGTATAGTTATAGTCATAGTTATAGGTTTATGAGTTAGTGTTTTTATATTTTATTTTAGTTTTATTTTACTCAGAATGTTACTAACGTAGTTTTATAAGTGTTACTAACAACAATATGAATCATTTTGTGTTCGAAATAAATAAATAAATAAAATAAAAGGGTACCCAGGTGGTCCCATAGAAATTTGGTCAAGTCCTGTTGAGTGGTTTTGGAGTTAGCTTCAATAGTACGAATTTTTCCCACTTAGTATTTAGGCCACTGCCACTGTTATTTACATAGCAAGTAGTTGTATGCAAATTTGGTTGAGGTAGGTACCACAATTAGTAAAAAGTGAAAAATAAAAACTTTATTACAAAAAAACTGACTATACGAAAATCGGATTTTAGTTTTCATTTTTAGCTACCGACTTTCGAAATTAAAGTTTTTTTTTTATTGTGACTTGTAGACACACGATAAAACTGTCTGGGAACATAGACCCACTTATTTTGAAGAACATAATAGTTCTAGGCCAAAGAAAACATATGAAGGGCATTACAGGAGCCCCCACGAGTGGCAGCTACACTTACATACGTCCAGTACCCTCTTTAAACAACCCTACCACCAACTTTACTGTCAGGATAATCTTTTGCTATGCTGAAATAGGGAATAGAATAAATAGGCCTCCCATAAGGTGGACCGACGACCTTGTGAAGGGCGCAGGAACCCGTTGGATGCGAGAAGAACAGAACCGGTCGAAGCTTGGAGGAGGTACTTCCATTACCGGTCTTCCGGTAATGGAAGTCAAACTTGGACTCTAACAAGAAACTCAACAAATAAACTTGCAACATGTGTTGGGCAACTCAGAGAAACGGCAGTTTCAGGATCATACAGGGTGTTATTGACAGCCCTCCACAAAAACACAGGATTGATTCAGCTCCTTATTCTGAATCATATCCCACTGGAAATTTTCACAGGAAAAAAAAAAAATTATGCCTTTTTTTCTGCTGATATTCCTTTATTTCAATGTAAAATTACGTTCTCTGTATGCAACACTCCATTTATGTAAATAAAACAGCTGAAAACAGCCTCGCTCAAGCTCGCTGCGCTGCCGTCCGCTACGTGCGTTTTGCCACGGTAACCATACGTTGCGTGTGAGGTAATAAAACAAATCTGGTTTTTTGGATTCCCTTAATGTTCCTGAAAGAATTACATGTACCGGTCATCTTAATATGATGTACTGAAGTCACCCTATCAGTTTGCGGAGGGCTGTCAATAACATCCTGTATACTTTTATTAATTTTATCAACCTATACGAACTCGAGTTAAATCAATTTATCACAAATTCGCATAGGTACAGTTAATCATAAAATTCCCGTTGCCAGTATTGAAACTTTCAACGACCAACGGTCAATCAGGCAGATGTTTTACTATTACAACTTCTCAAGTCGGCTATCAGCGATCGAATGTCCGAGTCTTTTTTTTTTAATATGGCATCTCGTAGTTGACCTTGAGAGGTCGTGACTACATATCCGGACTATCCTCTAAGAAAAAAGAAAACTGCCTCCAGTCAGGGCTTAAAACTAATTAAAACTAAGCGACTGCACGCTAAGGGCATCCCCTGTGGGGTACGAACCTCGGCTTAAGGCGTCGCTGGGAGAGATAGCAAAGGGACAGGCTGGATCGAATTTATATTATTAGTGCTTTGATGAGCACGGCATTTCCTAGGACTCTCTGAGAAGAAAGGCCGAAACAAACTCAGAGGTCTCAGTCGGGAAGTTTAAAGCTACAGGCTCAGCTACGGCGCGGGCTGGCACTTCAACGAGCAAGGGTCGGGGGGGGGGGGGGAGAATTTACTTGGGGACGTCGCGGGGGACCTTGGCGGCGAGGTTGAAAAGTCGGTCTTTTGTTTTTGTGTACTGTACTGGTGGCCCTATTGCTCTCTTGGAGGAGGGTTATGGGGTCATCGGGGTCAGTGAGAACGTGCCTCGGACGGCGAAGTTTGTTTGTGTTTTGTTGATTTTGAATGTCCGAGTCAAGTCTTAGCTGTCTTATATACACTACGGTTAGTAGGAAGAGTATGGTTGCCAACTCTTAAGAGGAAACGCGGGTGGTGTTTTTTCTATAGAGACGCTCTCGCCTGTTTTCTTTCTGGATAATGACCATATGGCTATGATTTTTTACAGAATAATAAATGTTAGTTACTTGTATGTCCCTATTTTTTCCTTTTTGATAATACATTATTTTTATAAGCACTAGAACCCTCAAAAAATGCTCAAAATTGCCTATTTAGACCGCTGTTAATAGAGGCCTAGGGTACTAATTTGACAATTATTAATGAAAAAAAGAAAACATGGCGACACAGTATATATCCTTCTTATCCAGTTTATGAAATATCTTTTAAATGGGTTCAATATTGGTGGAGAAAATAGGCGAGACCCAAACCTCGAAAATGTGACTTTTTACTTAGGCTATTCAGTCGGGTCTGCAGTTGTCCTTATCGCACGAATTAGAGGGCGATAGGCAGAGGCGAGAGGGCAAAGCGACAGCGATAGTTTCTTCAAATACCTAATTTTCAAAAGTCTTTCCGCCCGCATTTCCTCTTAACAGTGTTGCTAGTTAAATGTGTACAATACTACTATATTTTCTAGCACATGTCAACGGGCGATGGACAGAAGTATGCTAGGAGCGAAGATAGCTAATAGAAGAACGGTGGCTACTACATAGTGTCCGCAATTTACCTGCGAATGACGTCACTAAAACGTTATTTATGATACTATGCGCTATGGGCTGAGATAGTTATATTAATTGCCCCGTTGGCCCGTGGTCGCTAGCGCGACTGCTGTGCTAGGGTCCTGGGTTCGATTTCCAGGTCGGGCAAAGTGTATTTGGGGTTTTCCAGGTTGTTCCATTAGGAATTCCTGCAAATAAATAAAAAAAATAGCAGCCCGGAGTTGGAAAGTTGGTAGTATGATGCGTCCCGTGCCTCGGAAAGCACGTAAAGCCGTTGGTCCTGCGCCTGATCTCTCCCCGGTCGTGTGGATTGCCGTCCCATTGGACTATGAGAGTAAAGGAACAGAGAGTGCACCTGTGTTTGCGCACACACTTGTGCACTATATTATCTACTGCAAACCTGGCTAATATCCGTTGAGATGGGCCACCGTGATCGAAATCTGTCAGGACGATTCTTCTTTATGAAAGTATGTTATTGTATTTTCTTAGTGTCAAACTCCGCTGCCATCATTTTCATGATAGCCCGCTACCATCATTGTCACTGCGGCCGTTGTGTGGAGGAAAGGAGTATATTATCTGTAATGGAGACCACCACGCTTCTAGGAAACCGTCCGACCGACCAGCTTTATATTTCTCATATTTCTAGCAAATCATATTTCTGTCAGTCCCTGGAAACCCTTTGTTCGACTAAGAACTTCAATAACCGTCTATTAAAAGCACTATAGTGCGCTAAATCTGATACCAAAGCTTGGTCCCAGTTGGGCGCCAATTCAGGATGGACAAAATGGCAACACTGTAGAAGCATAGACCAGAAGGTCCACTCTATCACTCTGTCAAGGGACACCCGGATGGAACGAAGTTCAAAGAGAGAGAGAGAGACAGACAGAGAAACACGCGCACGCCGCACGGCTTACAACTATAGCAAAAAGTGTCGTTCCAACTTTTGGTGTTAATTTTTTCCGTCTAGCTCCCTTTCGCAACGCGCGATAAGGAACTTCGTTCCAAAAAAAAGCTGTTTCATACATTTTGACCGCGTAGGCACTTCTCTATGAAACTGCTATTTTTTTTTTTGTAACCGACAAATAATTTCTACTCTAGACTGTCACCGTATGTAGGTACGTTCCAAACGTATCTGATGAAAATGCGCTGACTGCGCGCTTCAGGCGAGCAGCCCGCTCCACAGTGAAGAAACGCCTGCTAGCGGTACGCCACCCGTACGCGGTCCTCGCGCCGCTCGCACAGCTGTCTCCTTGTCGCCCGCCAATTCCGCAAATGTTCGCAAACCCATCTGTAAGCTGAAAACTTGTTGTTTGGCACGTGGTTGGTGAGCTACCAACTAGTAAGCGGCGCGTAAACATCAAGCTGTCACCTCACCGGGGTGGCGTGGCGGGGGGCCGGGGTAGTCGTCTCACTGATGACGGCGCGTTGGCGACAAGCGCGTGGAATGTTTCGAGGCGATGACGGGCGGTTACTGCGCTGGAGCGGTGCGGTTACAATGAGTGATGACCTTCAGGCTGCTTTTCCATCAAAGATGTGCTATGCAGCTATGTTGCGAGGATGTGAAAGCTAGCTACGAAACTCTGTAACCGTTTCCACTATTGCTAAGCTGTGTAGCGGAGCGAGTAAGATGTCCTATGAAGATGCGCCGCCGCGAGGTAGCTGTGCGAGGAAGATGCTCAACTCGAGCTATGCGATGCATCGATAGTAGGACAGGCACGGGGAGTGCTCTGCTCTGCACATAGCCGCATCCATAGCACGCATCCTTCCGTATAAAACGATAGCTTAGTTGAACCCGTTTCCACCAGTGGTATGCTATGTGGACCAATAAATATGATTGGTGGATATCAAACGCATCCATAGCAACGTAGATCTCTGGTGGAAATGCAGTCTTATTGTCTGTGCGGCTTCGCTCATTGTATGAACTTGACCTTCTGTATTACCCTGTGGTATAAACATAGAGTTACCAGAACTATAGCTTGACCAAAAGCGCTGTACCGCGCCTTAGGTATGTGCGCGGCGAGACGGGGGGGCAGTGCACGCCGCTCAATTGTCATCGCTCACGGTGTCCCGCCCCCCGCCTCGCCGCGCTTTCCCCCGCCTCGCCGCGCATTCCTAAGGCGCGGTACAGCACTTTCGGTCAAACTATAACATAGCTACTAGGTAGGAGATAGTTTCTATTTGGGTCGATGCATATTCGGCTCTTCCGGTTTCGAGATAAAGTTAGGTGAAACTTTGAAAGGAAAGTCAGACGTTGCGGGCGGAGATCGGAGGAATATCGCATTGTAAAAACTGGAAACTTAGTTGCAATACCTAGACTTTAAAATGAGGTTGTAAAGGCCAGTCCGGATGCTACCTTGAAAATTGTTACACGAATTTTGTGATATTTAATGTCTGGACTTTAAGCCGTTGGTCCCGGCTGTCATTCGTGGATCTTTGACAGTCGTTATGGGTCGTCAGTAGCCCGAAACTCTGACAACTAGTCTTACCAGGGGGTATCGTATTACCCAGTAACTGGGTTGTGGAGATCAGATCGGCAGTCGCTCCATGTAAAATACTGGTATTCAGCTGCATCCGGTTAGACTGGAAGCCGACCCCAACATAGTTGGGAAAAGGCTAGGCAGATGATGAATGTCTGGACTTTAAGAGACTTCGAACCTTGAGCTTGTTTCGCCATTTCAATAGGAAATGTCGACTCCATCTACCTTAAATATGACGTGTAAAAGTGATATTTTGGAACGAAGTTCCGTAACGCGCGTTGCGAAAGGAGGCTAGACGGAAAAAATTAAGACCAAAAGTTGGAACAACACTTTTTGCTATAGTTGTAAGCCGTGCGGCGTGCGCGTGTTTCTCTGTTTGTCTCTCTCTCTCTCTCTCTTTGAACTTCGTTCCATCCGGGTGTCCCTTGACACCTCTCAAGTTTTTTATTAGGATATGGTCATCATACTGCTCAAGAAATAAAAAATTACGTTTTCAGTACAAATTAATTAAGTGAATGTCAAAGTAAAATCATCAAAATTTGCCTAGCCTTTTCCCAACTAAGGAGGGGTCGGCTTCCAGTCTTCAAAGTCTGTCTGTCTGACAACCAGTCTGACCAATGGTACCGTATTACCCATTCGCTGGGTTGTGCAGGTCAAATAGGCAGTCGATCGATGTAAAATAATGGTATTCAGCTGCATCCAGTTAGACTGGAACATGTTCAGCCTTTAATGTTCCCACTGCTGGGACACAGACCTTCGAGAGGGAGTGGGCTGTAATCCACCACACGGGCTCGGTGCGGGTTGGTAGATATAACATGTCTTTGAGTTTTTGATTCTAGGACATGCTGGTTTCCTCACGATGTTTTCATTCACCGTTTTGAGAGCAGTGGTGATGAAATAATTTAAACAAAGTAAAGCGCTTGTCTGGGATCGAACCTACGACCTATAACTGTCAAGTCGCGGCCGTTACCACTGGGCCACCATTGCTCTTCCAGAAGCTTTTTAAAAAAAAAAAAAACCTTGCCCTAGGAATTTCTCCTGTATCGTGGGTGCCTTTACAAACATTTAAACTCACATACACAAACAGCCAAACCCGGAACAACTACTTAGGTAGGTCATACAAATATTTGTTCCGTGCGGGAATCGAACCCGCGACACGCAGCGCAGCAGTCAATCGCTTAACCACTGCGCCAACCGTGCCGTCAGTCTATTAGAAGCTGAACCCAACATATAACTTGAAAAAAGGCTAGGTAGAGTTATTGACCTGTAATATTGCAATATCCGCAGGGACAGAGTCTCGGGCAATCTCCAGTAGATATTAATAACATCAACTCGCGAAGTGGACATCTGAAGCAAGCTCGAACGCTGTTGCAAATCTGATTCTCGAACTGAGAGGTATTAAATAGATTAAGCTGACCTTAATTCCGGATCCATACTGCTCTGTCTGGTTCTAAGGAATGCCCTTGCCGACTTCGCCCGCGGGAGTAGAGGGGATGATGTCCTTCTATATATATGGTAATAACAACAGAATGTGATTGATAATCAGTTTTTTTTTTTTTGGGTGGGTAATCATCAAATAACCTCTCCCGCTCTGCGCATAGACAAGTAATGAGGTTACGTCTAGCGTGGATTAAAAATAAATAATATTTATTTTATTGCTAATATTTTGCATAATATTATATCTATTTTATTATTTATTTATTACTGTAATTGCCCGTGACATCACAGCGGGCCCTATCAGAATATCAGCGCTGCGACATTTATTTTTTAAATCTCGAAGCATCATGCTGAGATAGGAGCCTTTTGGCCTCGTATAGGACTTTCTGTTTATTTTTTTTTCCTTTTGTTACTTGTTTATATAATTTGTTTTATTTTTATTTTTAACTGTGTTTAGTTTAGTATCCTGTACGAGTCGCAATAAATACTTTTTCTTTCTTTCTTTCTTTTCTCTGGGCGGAGCGGGGGGTCAGACTTTTACTGACTAAAACCCTTCGAACAACCAGCAACCCTGGCAGTTGCTAATCAGTCTGTGAAACGTTTTGACTTTTGATCGCAACTGTAATCCCTCAAGCGCAAGATCGCAATATGTATACAATACAGTATCGACCCTGATATTTCAAATTGTTAAACATTCTCAAGGACTCCACGAGACAGGCTCGACCTAGTGTAAAAATAATTTAGGAGTAGTTTCATAAGAGTAGTTTCTTAGGAAATGTCAGAACACTATTTGGTTAATAAATCATTTATTTATTTAATTAAATATCACTATGTAGACGAGCCTTTACAACGACCCCAGTCAAGGCCCATTCTTATTTCGAACGTCAAACAAAACGATTAAAAAGTTCAAAACATTGCTATTTAAAAAAAACGAACACATTTTTTCCGGCTTGGCACACAGCCAGCGATGGCGGGCGGGAAATGTAACGCTTCAATTAAATATTATTGCTTTTAGTAGTTGTTGTATTTCATGTCTGCTGGCTATTTGCATGATACCTTCACGGTTGTCGCGTGCTTGGGTCGGCAGGATACAAGGTAGGTGATTAATTTGTGGACGATTATTAACTACATAGATTTATGAATTATTAATTCTGTTTGGATAATTAATTACAAGGTAGTTTGAGGCGCAGTTTCTATTCCCTGGCTTAAATGATCACTGTGAAAAGTGGATATTTATGAGGCTCTCTATTTTTGAAGTTCGAAAAAGATGCTTTCTTGTGATAAGTAATACATTTAGTCATATCATAGATATATATGTATACTATACAATGTATGCTACCTACGTATATCTATGCTAGTAATAAAGCTAAAGAGTTCGTTTGTTTGAATGCGTTAATCTTTGGAACTTGCGCACGGATTTGAAAAAATCTTGGCTATTGAAAGGCTTGCGGATGGCGAGCAATGGGCAGCTCGCCGCCCGGTAAGGACCAGCAGTGCGATTCTGTAACCATCTCACCGTGAAAACTTAGGTGAAGTGAGCGTGGAGTGAGCTGTCATTCCAAATAATGCTAGGGATTGACACTACTGACAACTCACATCAAGCTCACTTCACTTGAGTTTTCACGGTAACATTTTTACAGAATCGACCGGCTGGCCCGGGTCGACGGCGCGTTGTGTTCCACGCGCGCCCTAAAGAGATGTCAGCACGAACTGACGGGGTCCGCTAGGGCCGATGCCTGCCAGGGTCGCGGGTTGTTCGAAAGAGATACCGTGGCCCGTGGCACAGGCAACTGAAGGAACACGGGTGGGTTTTAGTCAGTAAAAGTCTGACACGCCCTCCCGCCCCGCCGGCGGGAGAAGTCATAATGATGATTTTCCCATCCAGAGGAGGAGGATTACAAACACACAATTATGCCAATTATAAAAAAATGTTCTCATGTTCTTTTTTTCGTATCGACAGTACCTATACAGGGTGGCAGGGATATCGACGCGCTGCAAACTGTAACCATGAATTCAGCACATGATTCTAGATCCCATTGCACAGAAACCCTTCGTAGGTTTTAAAAAAAAAAATCACCTGTTTCATAAAAAAGTGCAGTACCTATGCGGTCAAAATGCACAGTTTTTTTTTACCATTTATGTACACACATATATAAACAGACAATGAAAAACAGAACAGAAAAATTAGGTACAGAGGTGATGCTTATTTCATAAGAAATCTCTTCCAGCATACCTGAGATAGGACAATAGATACAGAGATGTAGACAGCGTGTGATAGAGCAAAGGAGACAAAAAATAAAAAACTTGAGAGGTGTCAAGGGACACCCGGATGCAACGAAGTATAACTGGCTTGCTTTCTATAAGAGAGAGAGAGAGACAGACAGAGAAACGCGCGCACGCCGCACGGCTTACAACTACATAGCAAAAAGTGTCGTTCCAACTTTTGGTCTTAATTTTTTCCGTCTAGCCCCCTTTCGCAACGCGCGATAAGGAACTTCGTTCCAATAAATAGGTTTAATTTTTTTTCAAATAATCTACGGAAAATTTCAACATACGGGGGTCCCAAATCATGTACTGAACCCATGGTAACAGGCTGCGCGTCAAGGTCCCTGCCACCCTGTATAGATCTATATTATAGTTTGCGCCCAGCAGGTGGCCCCGTTTATTGCAGCGTCAGAGGCGTTGTCCAGATCACGTCATATAAAAAGGGGCGAGCCCATAATTGCCATCAACTGTGCCAGATCCCCGAGCTGCTACTAGAAAAACCACATACATAACAACACGCCTGTATCCCCGAGGTGTACAGTCACGAGCAAAAATATGTATACACTCAGCTTTATTCAACAGCGATTTACTCCTTTATTTTTTAATGAAATTTTATGTTATTACGAACATACCATTTTCGAACCCAGGTTTAAGTAATGTGTCGTATTTCAACGTTGCATTCGTTATTTCACGAAAAAATCCCAATTGAAAGTTGCCAAGTGTTGACATATTGGTGCTCGTGACTGTACCTACAGCGTGTCAAAAGGCACATCACATAGCCCGTCAACTACGCATTCTGTACATCAAACTAAGTAACATTGCATAAAAATAATTGCTGGACTATAGTTTTTGGTGTGAACATTTGCTGTTTGTGCAATATAACACGTAAAACATTGTGCTTTATATGGGGTGCAAACTCAAACTCAAATTATTGAATTCAACTAAACCAATTACAGGCACTTTTGAATTGCCAAAGGGTCGGTCAGTCAGAAAGATGAAGCTAGATGCCCATTCCAAAGCGTAGGTACCTATGGAGAAGAATGGGCAAGAAACTCCATGGACACTCTTTTAAATCATAAAATTGTTACAAAATATTTGATTACATCATTCGTGTTGAAATTAACCATGTGAGAACGATGTAGAAATGCATGCAACGATACAAAGTCTCTTTTATAGTAAAGACAATGTGACATACAATTTAATACGAGTGTACAAAATCCTACTAATATTATAAACGTGAAAGTTTGTATGGATGGATGGATGTTTGTTACTCTTTCACGCGAAAACTACTGAACGGATTTGGATGATATTTGGCACGCAGATGATTTATAACCATGATTAACATATAGGATACTTTTTATCCCGATATTCCTACGAGATCGAAACTTATGAGGGTGAAACCGCGGGGCGCAGCTGGTACTGTATATGAGTCTGGTAAAGGAAGGGACTTTATGAGAATGTAGAGAGCGATGTTTTAAATTAGCCAAGAGCTAAACATTCTTAGTGATTAGTAGTGCAAGCGAGCCTGAGGTAACTTTTCCACCAGAGATGAGCTATGCTACGTTGCTATGGATGCGTTTGATATCCAACAATCATATTCATTGGTCCACATAGCATAGCACAGGTGGAAACGGGTTCAACTAAGCTTTGTTTTTTATATGGAAGGATACGTGCTATGGATGCGAAAATGTGCAGAGAAGAGTACCCGTGCCTTTCCTACTTTCGATGCATCGCATAGCTCGAGTTGAGCATCTTCCTCGCACAGCTACCTCGCGGCGGCGCATCTTCATAGCACATCTTACTCGCTCCGCTACACAGCTTAGTATTAGTAGAAACGGTCGCACAGTTTCGTAGCTTAGCTTTCACATCCTCGCAGCATAGTTGCATAGCAGATCACTGGTGGAAGAGAACCCTTAATTAAAATGACGTTTTGAGGAAATATTTCTGAAACAAATCCATAATTCAGCGAGTCCCTACATCAAGATTAGTCACATTCATGATATAATTAACTATTTGGCGTACAAAATCTCTCTGTGTGACATTCATGCAGGTGCATAAGTCAGCTGCCAAGCGTTAGTTAAAATAGAACTAGATTTGTTACAACCGTCGCACGTCGTATGATGAGCATAGGCTCGTGTCTATGATAATTAAATTACACATAAATAATAATCCTACTAATTTTAGAAACGTGAAAGTTTGTATGGATGGATGGATGAATGTTTATTACTCTTTCATGCAAAAACTACTGAACGGATTTGTATGTAATTTGGCACACAAATGGTTTATAACCAGGATTAACATATAGGATACTTTTTATCCCGATATTCCCATGGGATCGAAACTTATGCCGGTGAAACCGCGGGGCGCAGCTAGTTACATGTAATTATTTAATTATGCTTTAAATAAAGAGTAATTACTATCACTGAACTCTTTCTGCCTAGCCTTTCACAACTATTTTGTCGGCTTCGAGTCTAACCGGATGCTGCAGTGCGATTCTGTAACCATCTCACCGTGAAAACTTAGATGAAGTGAGCGTGGAGTGAGCGGTCATTCCACATAATGCTAGGGATTGACACTACTGACAACTCACCTCAAGCTCACTTCACTTGAGTTTTCACGGTGAGATTTTTACAGAATCGACCGGCAGTATTTTACATGAAGCGTAGTAGCTAACACGAGACCTCTTGGTAAGACTGGATATCAGACTTTTTGAGCTTTCGACTACCCGTAATGACTGTCAAAGACCTACGAATGATAGCCGGGACCAACGGCTTCACGTCCATTCCGAGGCACAGACGGGTCTCGTTATGTATGAATGGGCACCCATCCACGAAACGACCGCGGCAAGGGTAGCCTAACCTTCGATGGACCCGTGCGACTGTTATTATTTCACCACGAGCCCCTATTATCAACCAATCATGAAAATGAAAATCCTCGACTTTGAATTTGTACATATAAAGTTGTAATGTTTCCTATTTCTTTGTTTCAGAACCGGAATCCTGCCATCCTGCTCTAACCATCCATTAACTATTCTTTTTAATCTGTCAACTGTCAAAACTCCCGCCAAAATGACCTGTCAATTGGACCACAGCTAAAAAATACTAGTGAAGTGAAATTAAATCCTGGAAATCAGATAGTATATTTTGAAAATAATACTTATTCAAAATGATTTCAAGAAAATTATAACTTTAAATTTGGAGTAGGGGAAAAATTCAAGATGGCTACTCCACCTGAGTCTCCGGTCGAAGAGCATGCCTATGAGTTGGAGCCTAGTAGGACGCCGAAACCTATTCCTGTGGCTTTGGAAGAACTTTGTCGGCAGACGAAGTTCTCGAAACAGGAGATCCGCGTCATGTACAGGGGTTTTAAAACGGTAAGTGATTCTTTTTGATTTTTTATTAGATTAGAACTGTTTACTCGTGCAAAGCGATGGCGAAGTAGATCGGACGGTTAAGCACAGAATAAACACTGGATGGATGAAATGACGGCAGGTCACGGAAACAATCTACGACTCCCGCATTCCCCTTAAACATAAGGAGAAGATAATACAAAACCATGGTTAGACTTGCTGTCTTGTATGGATCAGAATGTTGGGCCACAAAAGCGATGAATGAAAAGCAATTGCATGCAGCTGAGATGAGAATGCTGAGAGAGATGTGTGGTGTTACATGAATGGATAGAATAAGAAATGAGTATATAAGAGGAAGTTTGAAAGTGGCACCGGGAACTGAAAAGTAGTGCGGAAACCGGTTGTCATGGTATGGGCATGTGTTACGGAGGAATGAGGAAAATGTCGTGAGGAAAGTTTTGAGTATGAATGTCGATGGCTATAAGAGTAGGGGAAGACCAAAGAAATGATGGATGGACTGTGTGAATGATGATATGGTTAGAAAGGGAAGAAAAAGACGTTGCGCCAACCACAAATAAATTGGGATGAGGGCAGGAGAATGATGATGATGAAGAACTGTTAGGGAAAATATATATTTTTTTAAAACGTTGCCCCACACCAGGGATGTTATGGAGCTCCGTAACCGTAACCGAAACTATCGGATATCCGAAATAAAAATATATCCGTAACCGTATCTGTTTCACATGTTTCGGATAGTTTGGTATAAGGGCGGAGTCTAAAAAACGACATGTTTCGACAGGTTTTTGTAACATCTCTAAATAATTACTTACCTATATGACTGATTATAATGCCAAATGATAATCTAGACTAAATAAAACCAAATTATTACATACTAATTGTGTTTATATTTTACTTCAATCTGATATCCGTAACCGAAACTATCCGAAACTAACTGATAATCCGAAATAATTACATATCCGTAACCGTATCCGAAACCGATATAATTTTATTCCTATATCCATATCCGTTTCCAGATCCGAAGTATCATATCCATAACATCTCTACCCCACACTATCCGCCCCGTCTATTTCCATCTTGAATTTCTTAGTAGCAGCCTGGAATCTGGATTGTCTCGCCCCATATCAAAATGAACTTGAGCATAAGTGGCGAAATATGGGAGTAATATAAGTACAGACGCCAGCAGGTCAAGCTACCCGAAACTGTCAAATTTTTCCAATCAACCTTAAACCTAATGTTTTAGCAATAAAGTTGAAAATCTATTACCGAAATTTGATAGATTGTAGTAGCTTGATGTACTGGCGTCTGTACACCTCGGCTCTAACTTTTCGGGGTTTACAGGCGTGAAAATCCTACTAATATTATAAACGCGAAAGTTTGTATGGATTGATGGATGGATGGATGTTTGTTACTCTTTCACGCCAAAACTACTGAACGGATTTGAATGAAATTTGTCACACAGATAGTTTCTAACCAGGATTAACACATAGGATACTTTTTATCCCAATATTACCACGGGATCGAAACGTATGCGGGTGAAACAGCGGGGCGCAGCTAGTCAGATTATAATTTTACGAACAAATTAATCACACTAGCAAATCACACATTGTATTGTAGGTACACGACACAACTAGATACGGAACGCGACAGTTTCTGAGCACATGTTGTCCGTACGATGTCCAATGTCCAAGAGAGGCTCTACATCGCTCTTTAGCGCTCTCGTCAACTCCCACGAACTCAAGCTAGACTCTGTCAAGCGCCACCTGGTGCTGGCGTCCCGAATCATCAAACGAATGACTGACGTACTTTCGACATATTTTGAGTTTCAATATAAAAAAAATGTATTTGAAAACTTCAACCTTTCCATCATTCCGCTAATGTTATTTATAACAATGCTTTTTCAGTCAAATATTTTCCAAGTAACCTCAGAATAATGACCTGTTCAAAATATTTTACGACCAAACCATGGTTGTAAACTTAGTTCAGAAATAATATCAGTAGTACTTTACGTGTATTAAATTGGACTTAAACACGATATGCAGTTCTTTTGTGAGTTATTTTACAGGGAAAGTGACCTTGTGGCTAAAGTTCGAAGGTAATTTGGAATTAAGTAGCCTGTGAAATGTTTCATAAGTATTTATTTTTTGTTATGTAAACTCAACGGAATGGATGCTGTTAAACTGTTAAAAAGAAGCTCTTTAACAATAGATCTGAATGCGAATTCCCGTAATTAAAAACTTTCAAATTCTAGTCGCAATCAGAGGGGTAATTCTCGTAATTTTAAGAACGTTCACAGTCTGATCTCAGTCTCAATCTGTCAAAAATACGTCAAATTTCCCTACATTTTGACAAGTTTTTGACATTTGTTTGTCGCCGAGATGAGACTGCGACTAGATTTTGAACGTTTTAAATTACGGGAATACGGGCCCACATCTCAGCGACAATCAATGTCAAAAACTTGTCAAAAATGTAGGGAAATTAGAGGTATTTTTGACAGATTGAGACTGAGATCAGACCGTGAACGTTCTTACAATTACGAGAATTGCGTCTCTGATCTCAGTCTCAATCTGTCAAAAATACCTCTAATTTCCCTACATTTTTGACATGTTTTTGACCTTGATCTACTTACATACATATATTGTCTATTCTGTAAGAACCTCACCGTGAAAGTTTTGGTGAAGTGACAGCACACTTCACCTAAATTTCACCTAGGGATATATTATAAAAAGGGAACCAAGACTAAAAAGGATAAAACCTTTTGAGTTAGTTTAGTACAGTGTGCGTGAACTTAAACTACAGTGCTGACTATTATAAAGAACACGTGAATCAAGTAACATAGTTAATGAGAAAGACATAATTGGACGATTTCTTATATTTTTTTGTCAGATAACAGTGTAGCGGTATCTACAACGCCACATGCGAACAACCCGTCATACTGACGTCACGCAAATCCTGCATCTCGCAAGCAGAGTTTACCGTGCAATTAGCATACATACAAACTTCCCGACATCAGTCGTGGGGCAATTGCCCGCCAGACAACACCCGTCTGGTCGGAGGACTCCCTTTTGACTGACCTTTACACCCTGTTCCTCATACCTTTATAACAGGTTTAAGTTATATTTAAATAACTTATTAGTTAATTGGCTAGATTGTAATGTGAATAAAGTACCAGAAGTGTGATAAATTATACAAAAAAAAACCTAGGGATTGCCACTAATGACAGCTCAGGCATCTAAAATCTATAATTAAAAAGTCTACCTCTAAAAATATTACCAAAATAGGTGCCAGAATATCATTCCGACCGCAGTTTTCCTATAAAACAGTAATAACTACCTTGAAGCAGCCACGAAACCTCTTGAATTAAATCAAAGATATTTAGTGGGCCATAAACAAAACGCCGCACCATTTGTTTAGTCTATGGTTGGGTAGGAATATTTTAAATATGGAAGTTTGTCTGTTAACTCGGATTTTGTACTGACACTACGGTAGTTTTGTGATTTGGAAGGGGTAATGGCACTAATGGCCCAGTGGTATCAGCTTCGACTCACAAGTTGTAGATCGTGAGTTCGAACCCAGGCAGGAACTTTCAAAATAAAAATAAAAAGGTTTATGGCAGAAACTTGTACAGACACCAGCACATCAAGCTACTACAATCTGTCCAATTTATTTAATGGATTTTCAACTTTATCGCTAAAGCATTGAGGTTCAAGGTTGATTGGGAAAATTTGACAGTTTCGGGTAGCTTGACGTGCTGGCGTCTGTACATCTTTTACAGTAAATCGTACTTAAGCATACTTTACTTTGTGTATTTAATTTCATCATCACTGCTCGCAAAACGGTAAGGTTCATAACTCATTTGTTGGGCTTGGTATAACCTTTTATAACAAGATACCCTCTTCTTTGCTAGACTTGCCTTTCAATGCGTTTAAAGCTCAAGTAAAATCTAACCTTTGCTCAAAGGCTTACTATTCCATCAACGACTACTTACACGATAAGAATAGTTGGTCGCCCTAATTAACTCAAGACAATGTTCATGTTCTTTCTCCAGAATCAGCTTACTGACAGGTTATTGTTATTAGTATTAACTTATTTATTTATTTTACTTCAATGGTCCTAGTTTTTCATCTGTGACTCAAGTGACAGCTATGTGACCAGAACCCAGCTATGCGTAAATGTGTAAGCTGTCACGCCCTTTATGCCTGGAGGCTTTTATTTAGGTAGTAAGTAGTTATTTCCATTTTAATTAATTATTTTTCAGCTTAAGTACGTATAGTTTTTATTATATTTGTTGGTATATTGGCGTGGCTAGCTGACATATTTTATGGCAAATAATTTAAGTTTCTTGTAATGTTAATTACTGAACATATGTTCCTAGTATTGTATACATGCAACTATATTCTAACTGAACAGACAGCTGTGCTGCTGGGAAGTTTGTTCCGCCACTTCTTCTTCCCAGCGATAGCACTAGGAAGTGGTGAAGGGCGGGCGTTTTTGGGGGACTGTCTTTTGTAATTTTGACGTTCGAAAAGTGCTGACTCTCAGCCTAATTTGAATAAATGACTTTTGATTTTTGATTTTGATTACGAGGAAGCCGGCATTTCCTAGAACCGAAAATTCGAAGACTTGTGACATCTACCAACGCGCTGGGCCCGCATGGTGCAATATAGCCCACTCCCTCTCACCGATAGGAGGCCTGTGTTACAACATTATAGGCTAATTATGCATAAAAATTGCTCTCAGGCTTAGTTCCTAGGTATCTGTGTTTCAAAATATTTTTAAAACGTATTAAACCTGTATTTTTTTTTAATACTTCACTAGGCTTTTTACTGATGCTTATCTGTATTCAAAATATGTAACTACAGGCGCTTTAAAAATGAATATTGAATCGTATTAATAATAATGTTCACAAAATCCGAAAAAGATAAACAAATCAAGTACATGGTGCGAGGTTGTCGACATGTGAGATGTGGACTCAGCGATTATTGTGCCTCGTACCAACACCTGAGGAGGCTCTCGTTACAGCTGGGCTGGCTTGATTCAGAAAGCGGTACTCCTGGACACGGCTCGCATTGGCTGGAGGTTCCTCTTTCGCGACATCACAGCGGGCCCTATCTGAATACCAGCGCTGCGACATTTATGTTTTAAATGTCGAAGCATCATGCTGAGATATGAGCCTTTTGGCCTCGTATAGGACTAATTCTGTTTCATTTTTCTTTTTTTTTTGTTTTCTTTTTTTTTTTAACTGTATTTAGTTTATGATCTGAGTCGCAATAAATACTTTTTCTTTCTTTCTGGAGCCCTGACCGCCGGGGTGGTGTGGCTCCAGAAACCTTGGACCCTCTTCTTTCTGCTACTATTTTTTAATTTTTTTTCAATGTTTTTGTTTACAAAAACATTTAACAATGTAAATAAGTATTTAAATGAAATAACGGAGAGAGTAATATTCTCAATTAAAAAAGCAAACCGAAATTTTGCACTGGAAATGTCTCGCCAATATTTAAAAGCCGCTGACACAGTCGTTCCAATGCCGACCGAGCCAGGTCAGAAGCTAGTTCACAAAACAATAAAATAAAGCCAGTACGTATCGGCATTGGCACGCAATTTTGCGTGTTTTAACACAAATACTGTGGCGGGACACGGAAACTTGTTGTTGTAGTGTAAGCTAAGCTTTTTTGATCATGCATGATCAAAAGCCGCTCATTAGTTCAACACAAACTGTATTTGTCAAGAAGTACAACACAAGACGTAACTAGATGGCGTTGTCGTCGAATTACTCGTATGTAAATCTCGCATGCGTTGTGTGACAACGATTTGGTTGGGTTTACGTGAATTTTGGCAAATATATTAGGTATCAGCTATAGAACAGTATACAGTTTGGTTGTTTTATTCAGACCTTCAACCCTACTAGTATACACATAAGGTCAACATTTAAGTACTGAGTACCTTCCTAGGTGCTTGGTATTTAACACTAAGCAGCCTAACCAAAACTAATAGCTTTAAATGGCACCACATTTTTTAAACATAAATTTATAAAGAAGCATCTATAATATTTATTTAATATACATATTTATGTGTGTATAACTGTAGCTTCCTCATACTTATGTGATAGAATAATTCTACCTATGCCAATATTTAAGGCATAATAGCTGCAATCAAAGTTCCCAGTCTTAATTTAGCTGCCACAAAAACTTCTTTAATATGAGTCGTTTAGTGTGTATTAGCTGGAGTGAGGTCACCCCAGCTACCTCATTCAATACAGACAAACCAGTGAGGTTAGGGTTTTGGGCTATAGTCAGAAAAATAAGGCATAATAGCTGCACAACGAAGGAAAAAACTGAACGATAATACTTAAAAAGTGAAACTACGATCAAAAACGTGTGTGTAAGCTGGAGTGACGTCAGCCCAGCTGCTCATTCATGTCTTCCAAACGAAAGAAGATAAGATATATAGCTTAAAAAATAAGGCGTAATAGCTGCCATCAACAGCCAAATTTTCAAATCTCTGGTCAAAATACTCTATGAGTTATGACACCGATAAATATATGTAAGCTGGAGTGACGGCACCCCAGCTGCTTATGTCATATCTTCCGAACGAAAGGAGATATGATTATGTATTATAGCTCAAAAATTTAGGCATAATAGCTGCCATAGGCAGCAAAATTTTCAAATCTCTAGGCCTTGTAGTTTCCACGTAATAAACAAAAAAACAGTTTCGCGACAAACGCATCAAATTTGCTTCGGAGAAGGTAAGCAGCGGCGTTGCCGTTCAGATAGTCTAATATTATAAACGCGAAAGCTTGTATGTATGGATGGATGTTTGTTACTCTTTCACGTAAAAAATACTGAACGGATATGGATGAAATTTGGCACACAGATAGTTTACAACCAAGATTAACACATAGGATACTTTTTATCCCGATATTCCCACGTGATCGAAATTAATGCGGGTGAAACCGCGGGACGCAGCTAGTTTGAAAATTTATTTGAAACTAGCTGCGCTCCGCTTTGAGTTTGACTGACGTCTGGCTTACCATAAGTAAGTAGGTAGTAAGTTTCTAAACCAGGAGGCCGTTATTCCGTAGGTATCCCTAGATTTAGACAAACTCTAATCCCAGCAGCCTACAGGCTACAGTTACCAACTTAAGTAACTAACTTTGGACCCAACTCAGATTTAAACTTACTCTGACAATGAACACTGAGGCCAAGATCTATATACGTTAGATAGCACGTACAGTCACGAGCACCAATATGTCAACACTTGGCAACTTTCAATTGCAATTTTTTCGTGAGATAATGAATGCAACGTTGAAATACGACACATTACATAAACCTATGGGTTCGAAAATGCTATGTTCATAACAACATAAAATTTCATTCAAAAATCATCATCATCTGCCTAGCCTTTTCCCAACTATGTTGGGGTCGGCTTCCAGCCTAACCGGATGCAGCTGAATACCAGTATTTTACATGGAGCGACTGCCTATCTGACCTCCACAACCCAGTGACTGGGTAATACGATACCCCTTGGTAAGACTGGTTGTCAGACCAATCAATGGCAATCAATGGATGGTTGTCAATTTCATTCAAAAATATAAGAGTAAATCGCTTTTGAATAAAGCCGAGTGTATATATACTTTTGCTCGTGACTGTACTTTAGCCAAGCATGATACCTGTCACTGTGGCACAACTGTCAAACTACAATTGACAGGTTAGAGACGGGAACATATCTAACACCCGTATTCACAAACAATACTTGTCTAAGACTTCTTCTTAGCGTGTCGATAGCAATATAAATGATTCGGCCCAGAATTCGGCTGCTTGTTTGGCGCCATCACCAGCGTCCATCAGTTCCTGTAACGTGCTGACAGGACACGCAGGACACGATATTAAGTGTCCCATCGTTTCTGGAACGGCACCACATCTACGCTCCAAGGAAGGCGGAGTCGTCTATGAAACTCCATCTAAACAGGTTTTCCTTGCTTCGGCCAACCGGAGTCTGTTTAAGGTAACTCATGTCCAGATGGGAGGTCTTCAGCGGGTGGAACAAATAGATTGAGTAAGGAAACACTGTCCCGTTAATTGTTAAAGTAAAGTAGCAATACTATGCGAAGTAATACTATCTTTAATAATCTTCCATGAGCGATATAAATGCCTTTAAAAAAAAACTACACGAATTATTGATAAGTAATTGTTTTAAAATTACCTACTCTATAAGAGAATTTCTAAATGACAATACATTGAATCATACCATTTTTGTAACATGACTAAATTGTAATTTAACATAAATATTATTCATGACTAATTTGTAATTTGACATTATTTAATCTTAATATATATTGCATGACAATTTGATGTATTGTATTTTAACTATGAACCGAACTTATAATGTGAATTTTGTATGCCTCCATGGCGGGACATAGCAGACTTACCTGTAACTAACACACCATCTTATGAACCTATGATCCACAATAAATTTGAATAGAATTTGAAGTAAGGCAGAGCTGTGTGTTCAGGTAGAACTTGATGCTATACAACCAAATTAAATTATATACGAAAACATCCAACGGTTTCTTACTAAACTTCAACTATATCCGACGAGCCTGAGGGCCTACTCCGAAGTGCAAAGTGTGAATGTTCGGATCGGACCGACACATGGCCGAACCGAATATTATTGAAAAATGCGAAAAAAGTTGGGATCGGCTCAGTTGGGTCGGGACCATAGTCAATATTCGAAAGAGTGTAGGTGTAGGATCGGAACCGACCGAACCAAATAGTAACTTCGTAGCAGGAAACGGCCGAACATTCGGCCGATACTACTTCGGAGTAGACCCCCTGGTTACTTATCTCCTTTGGTGACCGCTTACATACTAGAGATGTTATGGATATGATATTTCGGATCTAGATACGGATATAGGAATAAAATTGTATCTGTTTCGGATACGGTTACAGATATGTAATTATTTCGGATTAGCCGTTAGTTTCGGATAGTTTCGGTTACGGATATTACATTGAAATAAAATATAAACACAAATAGTATGTAATAATTTGGTTTTATTTATAGGTTTTATCTAGTCTAGATTATCATTTGGTATTATAATCAGTCACTAAGTAAGTAATTATTTAGAGATGTTACAAAAACCTGTCGAAATATGTCGTTTTTTAGACTCCGCACTTAAACGAAACTATCCGAAACTTGTGAAACGGATACGGTTACGGTTACGGATATATTTTTATTTCGGTTATCCGATAGTTTCGGTTACGGTGACGGGGCTCCATAACATCCCTGCTACATACCAGGAGAATGATGCATCATCATCACCTGCCTAGCCTTTCCCAACTATGTTGGGATCTACTTACAGTCTAACCAGATACAGCTGAATACGAATATTTTACATAACCTCCCCCAAGTAGCAACATATTCACCGATTCTATGCTTCTCGTATCCACATAAGCCACTCAATAACAAAGATAAGGTATTGAGAAACTTTCAGACTTATACAAGATGTTGTTTTGCAACCTCGTCAAATTCAAGAAGGTAACTATGCTACTGATTCTCGACATGAACCAATAATAAAATAAGTAGGTATTTTTTTTTTCAAATTTTCGGAAACGTTTGTGGGACACGCATATTAAAACGCGGCCTGTCTGAGACCGCACTGTAACTGCCCTTTTACACACACATAAAAACGCGGCCGCTTTTACGATACAATAACGCGATTCTGTTCTTTGTAAGTGGTGTATTTTGAAATACTGTCAAACTTAAATAACTAAAAAAAAAGTATGTATTCATTATTTACCAGGGATCGTAATTTTATTTGATTATCTATATCTTTCCTAGCATCCTCCTGAAATTTGACGAGGATGCAAAACAACAGCTTGTAGATCAACATGACACTTATTTAGCCACGGTCTAGTATTTTTTTTTTAAATATAAAAACGTTGCCCCACACTAGGAATTACTCCTGTATCGTGGGAATTTGGACATAGGCCACCACTCTTTACTCATAAAGGCTTCCATTCAACTTTTGTGTATATCCTAAAATTAACTGACCCGTTGGTCTCGTCGTCGCAAGCGCGACTGCCGGTCTACTCCGATGTAGTATCGGCCGAATGTTCGGCCGTTTCCTGTTACGAAGTTACTATTTGGTTCGGTCGGTTCCGATCCTACACTCCTACACTCTTTCGAATATTGACTATGGTCCCGCCCCAACTGTGCCGATCCGAACTTTTTTCGCATTTTTCAATAATATTCGGTTCGGCCATGTGTCGGTCCGATCCGAACATTCGCACTTTGCACTTCAGAGTAGGCCCCCAGGTAAACACACATGATATGATTTTGCGTCAGCAGAAATTGGGTAAGAGGGCTAAAGTCAATGTTGCACAAAATTAAATCACGTTCGAGGCAATGTGTTTATTCGAGTTTTGCTGCGCGCGACTAACGTGCTTAAACATTCAAAAAAATCGAGTGTTTGTAGGCCAGTGCAGTGTTTAGCAGGCATTAATCACGGAGGGGCTTGTGGCTAAGTAATAACAGCCGCACGGGTCGATCGATCAGGTTAAGCTACCCTTGCCGCGGTTGGTCCGTGGATGGGTGACCATTTTCACAAACCAAGACCCCTCCGTGCCTCGGAAAGCACGTTAAGCCGTTGGTCCCGGCTGTCATTCGTGGATCTTTGACAGTCGTTACGGGTCGTCAGTAGCCCGAAAGTCTGACAACCAGTCTTACCAAGGGGTATCGTATTACCCAGTCACTGGGTTGTGGAGGTCAGATAGGCAGTCGCTCCATGTAAAATACTGGTATTCAGCTGCATCCGGTTAGACTGGAAGCCGACCCCAACATAATTGGGAAAAGGCTAGGCAGATGAAGCAGATGCATAGCATAGCTTTAGCTAGAGTAACAGTACAACAATATCTTATGTCGGTCACCTCTCTTAGTAAACGCACCCACGCTAATGAACCTAATGAATAACATGAACATTATAATAATTATGATCACGTTTAACAAACAGTTTGTAGGCAAAAAGTTTGTTCTGTTAGAAAAAAGTTAGTAAATGCACAAAGTTAGCACTTTTAATTTTGTTATTTACTAACTTTTCTCTTTTAGAGAGGCCCGTGGCTAAATAATAACAGCCGCACAGGTCGATCGGTCAGGTTAAGCTACGCTTGCCGCGGTTGGTCTGTGGATGGGTGACCATCTTTACATACCGAGACCCCTCCGTGCCTCGGAAAGCACGTTAAGCCGTTGGTCCCGGCTGTCATTCGTGGATCTTTGACAGTCGTTACGGGTAGTCAGAAGCCCGAAAGTCTGACAACCAGTCTTACCAAGGGGTATCGTATTACCGCATTATTAGGCAGTCGCTCCATATAAAATACTGGTATTCAGCTGCATCCGCTTAGACTGGAAGCCGACCCCAACATAGTTGGGAAAAGGCTAGGCAGATGACTGGCTTTTCTCTTTTACTATTTTTCCGGTCAGTGTCAAATGTCATACTTAGCTTTATGATTATAAACAGCCTAAAAAAAAATTAAGTTGAGCCCAAATGTCCTTTCTTTAGTATTGTTCGTCGAATCGTTGTGCTCTTTAAGTTTTGAGTTGAACTGCACGATTACTGACAAATGTGTGCACTGACTGGATAGGTCCACCCATGTGGTTCATTCCTCAAAAAAAATTTCAGACATAAATTTCCATGGTCTTCATATGATCTGACCAAGATTATGTCTGGACTTTAAAAGAGACTGTGACCTCTGAGTTTGTTTCGGCCTTTCTTTTCAGACTAGTCAGATAGGAAACGCCGACCTCATCTAGTTTAAAAAAAATACGATTGACGTGTAAAACTGTTTGTACAAACCTACTTACAGAAATAATAATAATAATATTCCTGGACATTTCACACAGCGCCATCTAGTCCCAAGCTAAGCAACCTAATGCTTGTGTTATGGTAACAAGATGGCTGATAAACTACTTATATACATATTTTTTGTAAATACATACATATTATAGATAGAAAAACACCCAGACTCGAAACAAATACATGTAGGTCATACAAATATTTGTTCCGTGCGGGAATCGAACCCGCGACACGCAGCGCAGCAGTCAATCGCTTAACCACTGCGCCAACCGTGCCGTCAAATAGATCATTTATCAAAGTATAAACGGTACTTATAACAAATACAATCATTTAATTTAATTTTAAAAAATCTGCTTGTCTTGTTGTTCCGGAACTGGAAACTTTAATCTCCGAGATGGCTGGACCGATTTTGACGAGACTTTCACTGGCAGGGGGGCTAAAAGGCCACTTTAAGCAATACCTCTAAAAGCTATTCATTTCCTGAATTCCCAGCAGATCATTAGCAATTCCTCAAATTTTCGTAAAATTTAATTTATAAAAAAAAAAAAAATTTGGTGTAAACATTGCCGCATGAAAAAAATAAAAACCGTAATTTTATCGGTAAATTTTTAATTACAGTTTTTATTAATGAAATTGTTTTTTTATTTTTTATTTCTACAGTTTAAATTCATATCATTTCATTCAATTCATATCACAATGAAATACTCATTGTGATATGAATTGCACACAGATCATATTATTATGAATTGTTAGTTTCCATTTTACGATTTTAAATATGATTCATATAGTTATCCTATTATAATTCTGCCAAAGTGGCCTTTTTAGGCCCCCAGATAGCGGATTTTATAAAGAGTAACTTAGGCTACTAGCGCCCCGCGATTTCACCCGGATAAGTTTCGATCCCGTGGGAATATCGGGATAAAAAGTATTCTGTGTGTGTTTTTCCAATCCTGGTGATAAGCCTGTGTGCCAAATATCATCCAAATCCGTGCTGTAGTTTTTACGTGAAAGAGTAACAAACATCCATAAAATTAAAACCCATGAAATCCCTAACTTGTTTTCCGACATCAACGCGAACAAAGTCGCGGGCACGGCTAGTACCTACAAACATAAAAAAAAAACAAAAGTAGATTCCTTAACAACAACATTCTAAAAAGTGATAAGAGTTTATATACCAAGCAAAATGCATTCTTGGTGCTAAAAACGGACGAGGCTCATAACACTAGAGAGCGCTGCAAAACCGCAGATAACAAAAATAAAACTAACAAACGAACGCCGCTCGTAAAGCCGCTAAACTTATAAGCAGGATAGAACTGACCACGTCTACCGGATTCCGGCAAGTAAATGACCACAATACCACACGGGATTATGACACTGCGAGGCGACGAGGCGGCGTCGAGGCAGACTGCGGTAGCTATATTGTAGGATGAGGCTAACAATTGGAATATCAACTAGAATTCGTAGTGAAAAATTGGCTAGTTAAAAAATCAAGCGAGGTAAGATTTTAACCAAAAATAGTGCATAAATCCCCTTTAGTCACTGACCTCAAATAAGCAAGTACAGTCACGAGCACCAATATGTCAACACTTGGCAACTTTCAAATGCGATTTTTTCGAGAAACAACGAATGCAACGTCGAAATACGACACATTACATAAACCTATGGGTTCGAAAATGCTATATTCGTAACAACATAAAATTTCATTAAAAAATAAAGGAGTAAATCGCTTTTGAATAAAGCCGAGTGTATACATACTTTTGCTCGTGACTGTACGTTGGACTAAATATACTACACGAAATGACAGTTGTTTTTTGTGCCGATTCAAAGCGCCCCCGCTCGAGCGTCTCAGGAACTGAAATTGGTACACGGTCACGTGTTGTTTTGGTACTTCTCTGATGATTTAAATTGTTCAATAAGACTTTTTTGTGTTTACTACGAGATATTTAGAACATTTTTATCACGAGAGTATGCGTATTTTGTAAAACTCACTATCAAAAATATTAGTTCCACGGACGCTCACGTTGTTATCAGCGCCAAAATGGCGAAAATCAAATGTCTTCGTTTTGTCATCGATAGTATGATGTCCAGCGTACTTGTTCATTATAGGTCATTGGTGGCCACTGGGCTCGAAGAATATAAAACATTGAAGAAGACTCCTATCGACACGAAAAGAATAAAAAAGAACAGCCTATTATATTAGGTCCCTATTTAGGCTAGGCAGATGATGAATACATCATCTGCCTAGCCTTTTCCCAACTATGTTGGGTTTGGCTTCCAGTCTAACCGGACGCAGCTGAATACCAGTATTTTACATGGAGCGACTGCCTATCTGACCTCCACAACCCATTTACTGGGTAATACGATACCCCTTGGTAAGAGTGGTTGTCAGGCTTTCGGGCTTCTGACTACCCGTAACGACTGCCAAAGATCCATACCTATTATAGGTACAAAATCTAAATCTTAGGCTGAGAATCAGCACTTTTCGAACGTCAAAATTACACAAGACAGTCCCCCAAAACGCCCGCCCCTCACCTCCTCCAAGTGCTTTCGCTGAGAAGAAGAAGTGGCGCAACGAACTCCCCAGCAGCACAGTTGTCTGTTCTGGGTTACAGGAAGCCAACGACGCAGTCAAGCCTAAATCTATCCCCTTTTCATCTGCACCATCTTGCGTTGGTAGCATGACAAATGGCAGCTGCAATAAATAGTTGGTATTGTAACCACTTTCTTGCTTTTAATGCCATCCTTACGGCTACGGAATAGAAGTTAAAATCGGTTGAACGGACTGTAAAAAAGGTTTGTTTAAATGTCTTATCTTATTCTGAATGGAGTATAGCTGCCTGACATCAAAGTAACTATTTCCCATCCAATTTTATGTCAAAGCAAGTCATCTCACACACTACAATGTCTTCTTTATTGCATATTACTTTCATGTTCCATATCGAGCATAGACTATGGTTCGTTCGAAAAGTATCTGAAGAAAATGTAAACAATTTCTTTTGTCTTCCTTTATTTAAAAAAAAACGACAGTGCGATTCTGTAACCATCTCACCGTGAAAACTTAAGTGAAGTGAGCGTGGAGTGAGCTGTCATTCCAAATAATGCTAGGGATTAACACTACTGACAACTCACTCACATCAAGCTCACTTCACTTGAGTTTTCACGGTGAGATTTTTATAGAATCGACCGGCAGGTTCTTAATGACTCATGACAACTTAATTTTTACGTAATAATTATTTTAAAACTTAGAATAGTGTTGATTGTCCTTTACACCAAGTCCGTTCCAGTTTCTAGAGTCTGACACTTTGTTCATGTGTTCTTAAGTGTGTCAGTGTCACAATTATTTCTACACTTTTATCTAAACAAATGGATATGAAAACGTACCTGTGGTTGCCAATTTACACAAATTGTGTGCTTTCATTTGATTACTTCAACACAAAGTTCTAATTTGAAATCACCTTAAAGATATTATTCATTTGGTAAATTGATTAGGTATATTATTTATTTATTTAGCTTTAAAATAATATGTAAGTAAAGAACAACTAATACCTAATGAATTAATAAAAATAACAAAATAATAACCTAACTTAACTAAAACTAATCACCAACTAAAATATAGCGTCGAAACATTAATATGTCGTTTAGTATAAACCCAAGAGATTGGTGGCATTACCACGCTGTATGGCAATAGCCTTTGATAATTGAGGTTAATTTTATAACCTCAATTTTTGTTTATGACTTTTCAATTACAATTTAATAATATTCATTTACTAGCTGACCCGGTAAACGTTGTTTTGCCATAAAAAATATTTCTAGCTGCCCGGCGCTACTTCGATTGCGTGGTGTCCTACCCCCTACTCTACTCCTACCCTACTCCTACCCTACTCATACACTACTCATACACTATTCCTATCCTACTCCTACCCTACTCCTAACCTACTCCTACACTATTCAAAACCCGTTGAGTTTGAGCGAGACAAACGAACAGCAATTGATTTTTATATATAGATTTTTAGCCTAGGTTGGCTCACTGCAGGGCAAAGGCCTCCCTTTCTCCTTTCCACTCCTCTCTGTCTTGAGCTAGTGTGGACCAATCTGATGAGCAAAGACAAACTAGAGCTAGCACACGTAGGAAAGGTTTGCCCAACACTATTCAATCGAAATTAAAAGTTGAAACCGAAATTAAATGCTGGAAAAACTAGTGAGATGTAAAGTTTAAACTGTTTTAACGTGATGCTATAGGTACTTATAGTCTATACCTACTACTATTCCTAATGCTTTTGTAAATTAGTAAATAAGTAAACATTACATAAGAAGTCTAATGGTGTATTCATGCACTTTATCTAAGCATAAGTTGTGGAATCACTGACTTTTTTTATCACCACATTATAGATACTTTATAAATTATTATTATTATAAATTATTATCCATCCATCCTTACAAACTTTAGCGTTTATATTATAATATGTCAAACAATAGCAATATCCTTCTAAATGATTCAGATTATGATTTTTAGTGTGTTATGCAATTAGGATGCTGAAAATAGTTTGTTTACACTTTCGTCACATATTTTGGAACAGACTATACAATGTAGTTTTCTTTCATCTGAGTCATAAAGGCAGTGTCAGACTGCTTCTGACAAAACATCGCGCGCTTTTGACGGCGCTCTATTCTCTTTGCTATACTAGCTTCTTGTAAGGGCTTTGCTTGGTATAAGAATAGTAATTTCTTGGATTGAAAACTAGCCATTTCCCGCGATTCTGTTTGCGCAGTTTTAGGAGATAAACATCTTAACTTTTATACAACGCATGTTTGAATAATGTTTTATTATTGGTGTCTAAAATAATTGTTTCTTTTTATTAAAAATGTCTTAATTTCATGTTAAAACATTAAAAAATTTCAATGAATCACTACCATATTTCATAACACCTTTTTTTTTGGGTGGGAATTCATCATAATTATGACTTCTCCCGCTCTGGGCGGAGCGGGAGGTCGTGTCAGACTTTTACTGACTAAAACCCACCCATGTTCCTTCAGTTGCCTGTGCCAGGGACCACGGTAACTCGATCAACCCGCGGCCCTGGCAGGCATCGGCCCTAGCGGACCACGTCAGTTCGTGCTGACATCTCTTTGAGGCGCGCGTGGAACACAACGCGCCGTCGACCCGGGCCTGGTCCTTACCGGGCGGCGAGCTGTTCATAACACACCTTTGTAGCGTTTAGTAACTTTCTCGGATACGAGGGGTCAACCGTTGCCCCCCGCAACGGAAGCAACCCCCTGGGCTTCGAACAAAATGATTCTAAAACTCTAACCTAGTCATACTTAGTTTTATAACTTGTATTTTTACTTTGTATATTACTAAAATATAGATTAGTAGTATAGTTATTATTTGTCCCCCTTATCCTCGAAAAGGGGGATAAATTGTGGAGTTACTTCTCCTTACTTATTACTCCTTATTTATTTATGAAAATAGTCTACTTTTGGAATGTTTGTAAATATGTGAGCACCATGTATCTATCACATAGTCAATTTATATGTCATGGTTTCATTAATTCATTTTAATTCTTTTACCTATTGTGGTATAGTAATTTTATTTTTAGATGCATCGTCTTCACATATAATTATATAATTAATGTATGCAAAAAATTGTAAAACATTTTAAAAGAGTAACGGTGGAGTTTCTTGCCCATTCTTCTCCATACGAAAACTACCTTTTGGAAGGGGCGACTAGAATCAATTTTATTTTAATTTTGTCGTTCAAAAGTGCCTTTAATATGCCTATTTGAAATAAATGATTTGACTTTGTTAACAGAAAATAGGTGCCGGTTTTCATGGCTTTAGACATTCCGTCCCCGTCCTCCATAAGAGATACATTAGCCCCCCTTGGGCGAAAATTTCGATCCGCACTTGTCTAAATAAAATGTATCTAATCCTACTAATATTATCAACGCGAAAGTTTGTATGGATGGATGGATGTTTGTTACTCTTTCACGCCAAAACTACTGAACGGATTTAGATGAAAGGCACACAGATAGTTTATAACCAGGATTAACATATAGGATACTTTTTATCCCAATATTCCCACGGGATCAAAACTTATGCGGGTAAAACCGCGGGGCGCAGCAAGTTATCTATAAATTCAGTCGTCCCACTTTTTCTGTCAGTCATTCGGTCACAAAATGTATTTTTCAACACTCCTATGCTTAATGGTCAAACCAATGCTTAAAGGGCTTTGAAAGTCCTTGGCACACCTACCTGTCACCCACCATCTTGTTTTTTTTTTCAAAATGGCGGCCACGCATGGCACCTATATAAATCGATAACTAATATCAATACAAACAGAAACAGTGTCACGTTTCCGAGATATTATTAACGCTCAAAGTTGACCACATGACATCCATATTTTTTGAACTTGCGTACATCTTGTTGCATAGATGTTTAAAATAATGTCGCAGCATCATGCTGAGATAGGAGCCTTTTGACCTCGTATAGGACTTTCTGATTCATTTTTATTTTTGTTAATTTTTTTTTTAGGGCTCATTTTCAATTGAAATTTTTTTTTTTTTTTCGTGGAATAAAATGACGTCTGACGGTTTTTGTATGGATTAACTGTCAAAAATTCAAAATTATTCCTTCGATAAAATTGTCTGGCGTTGGAAAAATCACCCCATATGGTACCTACATATAATTTGGTTTTTTTATCTTTGACTGTGTTAAGTGTAGTTTGCGATCTTCATGTACGAGTCACAATAAATACTTTTTCTTTATTTCTCTGGATTTTAAGCAAAATAATAAAACATCCCCTTAGTATTTGAACGAAATCTCCAGCAATACCTAGATAGTTAAGACATAACACCTTCTTTGCCCCCATAAAAAATAACAACCAACCTTTCATAACAATGAGCGCTGAAAATCCCGCCATTTGCATTTTTCCTCAACACATACAAACAGACATTATTAATATTACTTCGCAAACACTCAAAATGACTCTTGTAAACGGTGCTAATGAATGGGAGCGAGACGCCGCTATACGGTTTCTGTTACAGTGAAAGAGATAGCTAGCTATGTATTGTGTCTGCATCAAGTAAAAGGTCAGTGGGGTAGAAAGTCAATGACCGTTCCCGCCAAAAATAGAGAGATGTCACAAGTCGCCATTTTGTATTAGGTAATAGGGCACTAGTAGTTAGAATTTAGATAAAGTTATGTAATTATTAACTGAAGAGAGGATTAATGGCGCAGTGGTAACCGTTATTGTTTATCTAACATAAGATAATATGAAAAAGCCAATTCTCGTAATTTAAAACGTTCAAAATCTAGTCACAGTCTCATCTCGGCGACAAACAAATGTCAAAAACTTGTCAAAATGTATGGAAATTAGAAGAATTTTTGACAGATTGAAACTGAGATCAGAAGGCCAAATTCTCGTAATTTAAAACGTTCAAAATCTAGTCGCAGTCCCATCTCGGCGACAAACAAATGTCCAAAACTTGTCAAAACGCAGGGAAATTAGAGGAATTTTTGACAGATAGAGACAGATCAGACTGTAAACGTTATTAAAATTACGAGAATTGCCCCTCAGTCTGTGAACGTTCTTAATTTTACGAGAATTACCCCTCAGGGGCTGCAGTCTCGACATTCATTTGCGACCGAATCCGGTCGCAAAGTCCCGGATTGACAGGAGTAATATATGGAGTGACAGGACTTTGCAGTCGGCAGCAACGAATTTTCCGAGGCACAGAGGGGTCTTGTTATGTAAAGATGGTCACCCATCCACGGACCAACCGTGACAAGCGTAGCCTGATCGATTGACCCGTGCGACTGTTACTTACTTAGTTATGTAAATTGGTCTGAATTGCAAACTTTTCATTTCACAAGTGAAAACTGCAACCAAAACACGCCGAAAATTTTTATTTTTGCAGAAAATAGTGTCATAACACTTAGAATGTCGGCTGCGGACACATGAGCGACGTCGAAAGGCACTCCCGCTGATGTAAGCTCGGCTTTGCCTGAAATGCTGCCCAAAATAGACCGTGTATGTGTCTGTTTGTTTGTTAGGACATGTTGAGACAGTAAGAGGGTTTATTTGCAGAGAATATTGTCCGGTGCATAGTGTAAAGGGGCTCGTGGCTAAAAGTAACGGTCGCACGGGTCGTTCAAACTGAAACTCGAGCCCCCTTATTACAAAACAAGGTTTTTCTTTTGATCAGGTTTAAACCACTGACCCAGTTATTGAATTATGAACACGATGTTATTGAATCACGCCCTTTATGCCTGGAGGCTTTTATTTAGGTAGTAAGTTTTTATTTACATTTTAATTAATTATTTTTCAGCTTGAGTACGTATAGTTTTTATTATGTTTGTTGGTATATTGGCGTGGCTAGCTGACATATGGCAAATAATTTAAGTTTCCTGTAATGTTAATTACTGAACATATGTTCAACTATGTATATTCTAACTGAACAGACAGCTGTGCTGCTGGACAGTTTGTTGCGCCACTTCTTCTTCCCAGCGATAGCACTAGGAAGTGGTGAAGGGCGGGCGTTTTTGGGGGACTGTCTTTTGTAATTTTGACGTTCGAAAAGAGCTGATTCTCAGCCTAATTTGAATAAATGACTTTTGATTTGATTTGAACTCAACTGTTTTAGAAATGAGTTCTTTATACAAAAATGACAGCTTAGTTCGGTGCTAAGTTGTCATTTTAGTATTAAGAACTTTGCCTAAATCGAAATAAAGTTCGAAATACAAGTACCGGCACAATAGTTGAGGCTAGAACTAAAGTTAGGTTTCGTTTTGTAATAAGACGGAAAGCGTTTATTTGAAATAAACCAAGCACAGACACTTTTGTATTCTCAAGGGGTCATTCAGTCAGAAAGATGAAGCTGATTGCCCATTTCAAAGCGTAGTAGGTTCCTATGGAGAAGAACGGGCAAGAAACTCCACGGGTAGTCTTACTGAGTACCTCTACACCATTGTTTAGAATACACCTTCTTTCCAATTTTTATAGACATAGTGTTGATAGTCTCCGAGTAAAATGGCTGTGGCATAGGTGACCATTCACTAGGCGCATGCGACCTTTCACTTGTCACAACAATGCCACAGAGTGCTTCTGACACCCAGGGCATTGACAAGTAATGAGGTTACGTCTAGCGCGGAATAAAAATAAATAATATTTATTTTATAGTATAGCTAATATTTTACATAATATTATATCTACTTTAATTATTTTTTTTTAATAAATTAATTAAATAATTTTGCATGCCGTAAGGCAAAATGTATCGGGACTCTCCATAAATTAACACCATATTTGTTACCTACATTATTGGCAAATAAATGATTTCTATACATGTAAAGATATTAAGCAAAAACAAAACAGACGATAGTGGTGGCGCCAAACACGGAGCCAAATTCTGGGCAGAGTCCATTTAGATTGACACGCTAAGAAGGGAAGATGATTCTGATAGACGAACATGACGAAGTCATAAACGTTCCATTCTTGCTATATGACTACGGAACCTATAAAAATGCTGCCAGCAAGCGCATTTCGTTATATCATTCATTTTTGTTATTCATTACACATTATCAAAATCACAACACCTCTTTATGTCAGCACAGTCGGTCAAAAAGTGACACGCTTTGGAAGCGCTTCCGTTGCGACGGGGGCTGTTCTGACGTGCGAGCGAGTGTGTGTGGTGTGAGGCATGGGCGGTAGCGATTTTATCTAAATGTCGATTTTTAGTATTTGTAGTAATGTTTATTTTATTTTATTTTTATTTCTATCCAAGAGGAACAACAAACAGCTACAATATAAAATATAGAAACAAGAAAAACACAAAACATATAGACAATATTGCAGCCCACAACGCTGTTCACAATGTTTGTCACATTATATCGTGTAAAGGCTGATTTCTCCATCATTTATTTATTTTATTATTTATGTACACACAGACATCATCTGATAACTTCGAGGAATAATTTTGAAATTTTGACAGTTTTTGTATGACAAAACGGCAATTTTATTCCTCGAATAGAAGTTATCTGGCGATGGAAAAATCAGCCCTAAGTATCTCAAAACGAAGCCGTCATGCACAACTGTCTTAAGAGCGTGTACAAGGGTCCACTAGCGCCACTCCTTTAAAAAAATATTATCTCGTGGCTGAGAAGGAATTATGAAAATCTGCTCAATCAGCGACCTCGGTAAGTGTGTCTAGAATTTTCTAATACCTTTTATTAAGTTTCATATTGAGACACGAAGTAACTAAATACGACATATAGGAATGTGGCCGCTTTTCTTTAGATCGAATTTTGTTGTTTCGTATCTCAATATGAAATTTTATAAAAGGTATTAGAAAATTCTAGACACATTTACCGAGGTCGCTGATTGAACAGATTTTCATAATTCCTTCTCAGTCACGAGATAATATTTTTTTAAAGGAGTGGCGCTAGTGGACCTGTGTGCACCCTCTTAATATTAATAAGCACAGTAGGGTAATTCTAGTAATTTTAATAACGTTCACAGTCTGATCTCAGTCTCAATTTTTGAACATTTTAAATTACGAGAATTGGTCTTCTAATATCGCTCATAACTTGCACCCCACAAGTTAAGGGTACGACTACCCTCCTATTGTTATGAGTTTCCCAACAGACAAGCTATGTATAAAATCAATAGCTACATGTATAAACATAATACCATGACATGTAACAATAGGGAAGTTTTTACATTATAGGCAGGCTTGTAAAGTCGGGGAAATTTGTTGTTGAGCAAATTGACTCTTAACTAAATCGTTCGATGTCCAAATCACAACGGTCATTCTTTGATAGCTGTATGAAATGGCTATCGTCATCAGCTGCTTAGCCTTTTTCCAACTATGTTGGGGTCAGCTTCCAGTCTAACCGGATGCAGCTGAATTCCAGTATTTTACATGGAGCAACTGCTTATCTGACCTCCACAACCCAATTACTGGGTAACACAATACCCCTTGACAAAACTGGTTGTCAGACTTTTAAACTTCTCGACCCGTAACGACTGTCAAAGATCGACGTGTGACAAAATCAAAAATCAAAATCAAAAGTCATTTATTCAAATTAGGCTGAGAATCCGCACTTTTCGAACGTCAAAATTACAAAAGACAGTCCCCCAAAAACGCCCGCCCTTCACCACTTCCTAGTGCTATCGCTGACAGTCAGAACCAACGTCTTAACGTGCTTTCCGAGGCACAGACAGGTCTTGGTGTGTGTCTTCGTGTGCGTTTAGGTTATATTAATATTGTATTGTATGTGTTTATATTTTATTTATTTTATTATATTTTTTTATTATTTTATTATGGGCCTTGATGCCTGAAATAAATGGATAAAAACTTGAGAGGTGTCAAGGGACACCCGGATGGAACGAAGTTCAAAGAGAGAGACAGACAGAGAAACACGCGCACGCCACACGGCTTACAACTACAGCAAAAAGTGTCGTTCCAACTTTTGGTCTTAATTTTTTCCGTCTAACCCCTTTCGCAACGCGCGATAAGGAACTTCGTTCCAAAAAATAATGCTCACCCATCCACGGAACACCCGCGGTGGGCGTAGCTTCACCTGATCGTCGACACATGCGGTTGTTATTGTTAAAGAAATTGACTACTTACTAAATTGTTCGTATATTGAAATACAAAGATCATTCTTTGACATGACAAATTAACAGTTGAAACCCTCGGGCCGTGGGGTCTGAGTGATCACGGTTTGTCCATCCAAATGGCTAATTGACAGTTCCCGTGACCAAAGGACTGGCTTTTACATTGGCCTAAGGCTAAGCATTGCCATACAACGTGGCAATGCCGCCAGTGTCTTGGGTACATTACCAGTCGACAGTGATGCGGAGGAATATCTATTTCGACGTCATATTTTAGTTTGTCATAGTTTTAGTTAGGTTAGGATATTATATTTTTATTTCAATAGTTTTGTTAGTTAATTTAGTACAAGACGTTTATCCAGTGTACATATATAGTTTCATCCTCTTTACTCTACTACTAAATACTAACACGAAAAATTGACTTACGATGTCAACCTGCTTAACCATTAGTTTCCCTGACTGTATTATGGTTGTGTATATGACGCAATGTGTTGTGTGTTATTTATAAAGATACTTATATGTTCGTCTGGCGCAATTTAGCTGTCAACCCCGATATCACCTAGCAGACTGGCTAATATTTTTATCACAGTAGAAGCTATACGTGCAGCCTTCCCGTTCTGACCCATAGGTCAGAACGGGAAGGCTGCACGTATAGCTTCGGCTTCGGATCGACTCGTGCGGCTGTTATTACTGTTATGACGGCACGGTTGGCGCAGTGGTTAAGCGATTGACTGCTGCGCTGCGTGTCGCGGGTTCGATTCCCGCACGGAACAAATATTTGTATGACCTACATGTATTTGTTCCGAGTCTGGGTGTTTTTCTATCTATAATATGTATGTATTTACAAAAAAAAAAATGTATATAAGTAGTTTATCAGCCATCTTGTTACCATAACACAAGCATTAGGTTGCTTAGCATGGGACTAGATGGCGCTGTGTTTTGATTGATTTTGATTTTTGATTTTGACTTAGCCACAAGCCCCTCATCGATCGACAAGCAACTCGTAAATGGCGGCCGTTACTATATACTGGGCTACCATTTCTCCCCTTATTTTTTTTTATATGACGTATTTAAACGTCATATATATAAAAAAAAACTCATTTCATTATTTACCGGCACAAAATTCCAGTCAGAATTCTGACTGTGGCTGAAAATTCCACAACACCCTGCATAATTTTAGGTGAACCGTAGATTAGATCCAGCCGATCGATTCTGTAAAAATCTCACCGTGAAAAGTTACGTGAAGTGAGCTTAGAGTGAGCTGTCAATAGTGTCAATCCCTAGCATTAGTTTGGGATGACAGCTCACTCCACGATCACTTCACCTAAGTTTTCACGGTGAGATGGTTACAGAATCGCACCACGTTTTGTAGTGGCTCCTGACTTAGATGAGGTAGTCAAACACAAACGTAACGTTATTATTTCTTTGTCTGCAGGAGTGTCCTGAAGGTGTAGTACAAGAAGAGTCTTTTAAGGACATCTACGCGAAATTCTTTCCTCATGGCAGTAAGTATAAAATATTATTGGTATAGTTTGACCAAAACCGCTGTACCGCGCCTTAGGTATGTGCGCGGCTCACGGGGCGGCAGTGCGCCGCTCATTCGTCATCGCTCACGGCGTCCCGCCCCCCGCCTCGCCGCGTATTCCTCCCGCCTCGCCGCGCATTCCTAAGGCGCGGTACAGCAGTTTCGGTCAAACTATAGTACTTGCTTTCAAAGACACACTTTTTTTTCGGCAAGCGTAGTGTGGGACGTCCCACAGGTACATGAACCGACGACCTAAAAAAGGTGGCTGGGACAGACTGGATGCGGAAGGCGGAGGACAGGGTATTGTGGCGGAGCCTGGGAGAGGCCTATGTCCAGCGGTGGACTGCGATAGGCTACGTTGATTGATTGACTTGTTTTATGCAATACTAACTTTTGCCCGCAACTTCGTGCGCGTGAAATTTCTTTTCCCCCCGCTTCACCGCGTCGCATCGCATCGCCCGCCCGCGCTATCACTTCGTTTGTGTCCTTTCTGACTTTTTTTTCATTTTGCTCGGCTCCTTAGGGCAATAGCGTGATGCCTAAAGCCTATAGCCCTCCTCAAAAATTGGGCTATCAAATCCCAATTTTTTTTTCAATTCCGACTGGTAGTTCAAGAGATTACCCCCACATACAAACAAACAAATTTTACCTTTTTTAACCGACTTCTAAAAAAGGAGGAGGTTCTCAATTCGGATGTTTGTATTTTTTTTTATGTTTGTTCGCGTATAACGCCGTCGCTTGCCAACCGATTTGAAATATCCTTTTTTTGTTGGAATTAAGGATATACTTCCCGAATGGTCCCATAGAAATTTCATCAAAAACGGTTCAGTAGTTTGGTTTTTAAGCAAAAATTACTGGTAAAAATTACAACTTAAAAGTGAAAAATAAAAACTTTTTGCAAAAAAAAAATCAACCGACTTTCAAAAAAAACTTTTTTGCAAAAAAAAAAACAACTGTTTTTCAAAAACGACACTACAAAATGAAAAATAACTTTAATTTCGGAAGTTAGTGTCGTTGGGTTCACATCTTCGTTGTTTGCCACCGACTTCCGAAATTAAAGTTATTTTTCACTTTGTAGTGTCGTTTTTGAAAGTCGGTTGATTTTTTTTTTGCAAAAAAGTTTTTTATAATATTATTAGTAAATTAGTATTAGTAATATCAGTAATTGTATTAGTATTATTTGTATATTACGTATAGTATTAGTATAGAGACATACTACCCTTATTTGATCAGTTAATTAAATTATCGGTATTCACTACTAAATCTTTTGTTCCAGATTCCGCTCTCTATGCCCATTATGTGTTCAAGGCCTTTGACGTGAACTGCAGCGGCGCCATCAGCTTCAGAGTGAGTATCATTCAATCAATTATTCATTCATTCAATAGGTCATTCTGTAAGACTGAAGGCCAAAATAGAAAGCTACGTCATAAGCTATATATAGAGTGTCTCAAGAATGATTTTAATTCAAAGTGATCCTACGAATCTGCAACATATCAATCTCCATCTGAATCATTTTGAATGATATTGCTAATCCATTGCTTCTTCATATGTTCGAAAAATTTGTCTGCTCAACAACGTAAATAACGCAGTGAATGTTGTTGAACTTTCAAAATGGAAAGCCTTTGCTACTGATAGTGTATTACGTAGTTACCACGCTGACTTACATACTTGCAAAAGAAAGTGCGTACCTACCCTAAGTAACTGGAAAACAAATATAGCGGCTTGGCAATTTAGCGGCTATTTATTAGTTGGCAATTAATTGCAATTTTAATTTATCTATATATATATATTTGACATCTACTGTTATGCACTTGATTTTTTTAAATTATTTTGTTTTATTAGGAATGTTTTATTATTATACTTTAATTTTATTTTTTTGTTACTTAATCATTATTTTTAATTTGAATACATATATTATTTTTCCGTACACAATTAGAGAAGATTTTAACTATAATTATGTACCTAAGTTAAATTCATTCACTGATTTATAATCTTTTTTTTTTATTTTGTATGCCATTAATTGCTGGTTGTAGCGAACTGTACATACCATTTTATATCTATTGTACCTATAACTTACAAATAAATATTTCTGATTTCTGGCGTACTGCACAGCCATGCCACGCAGCCATGTTTATAATGAATCCAAGAAAAACCTGTTTTTGTCTGAAATCACAGACACATCTTAACTAATATCATTTGATTTTTGTATGTTTGTTTGATACGCTTTAACGCTTAAACGGCTGAAGGGATTTTGATAAAATTTGGCACATTCATAGACCATGACTTGGATCAAGACATAGAATACTTTTTATCCCGATATTTTTACGAGATCGGGACTTATTCGGGTGAAACCGTGGGGCGCAGCTACTAGCCGTAGCAATCAAAGCTTGTTTATTTTCTGTATGACAAGAGTCCTCGGCCCAGTATTCAAGTGGCAAGTTGTATAGGTACTAACTGTTTTATATGAAACTATCATGTCAAATAGTTATTAGATGCAGTTGCCTAGATACATGTTGTATTGAACCAACTAAAACACTGGTACCTACTATATTCTAGGTATTACCTAGATGAGTAAGAAATAAATCATTTTACCTAGTTCATTCTTATTTCTTGTTAGAAATACCCCGCGGTTTCGATCCCGTGGGTATATCGGGATAAAAGTATCCTACGTGCTAATCCTGATTATAAACTATCTGTGTGCCAAATTTTGTCCAATTCCGTGCAGTCGTTTTTGCGTGAAAGAGTAACAAACATCCATCCATCCTCACAAACTTTCGCGTTTATAATATTATACTAGCAGCACCCCGCGGTTTCCCCCGCATAAGTTTCGATCCCGCGGGTATATCGGGATAAAAAGTATCCTATGTGTTAATTTTCGTTATAAACTATCTGTGTGCCAAATTTCATCAAAATCCGTGCAGTCGTTTTAGCGTGAAAGAGTAACAAACACCCATCCATCCATCCATAGAAACTTTCACGTTTATAATATTAGTAGGAAGGACAATACGCACATACATATATTGATTAAATAAAAAAAAATAGGGTGTGTGCTTATAAACAAACTCATGATAGACGTAAAAACTTATGACTGGAACCGAATAAACGTGATTCGGCGGCACAAACCGACTGGAGTCGAGTATACCCGATTCAGCGTCACCAACCCGAGCGTCACGGTTCAGTTTCGTTCACTGTTCAGAAAGACCGCAAAGTGCTCTCGAAGTTTCCACTTTTAAAATACTTTAATTCATACATTTAGGTACTCACCATAATCAACCTATAAAGTCCCACTGCTGGGACACAGGCCTCCTGTCAGTGAGAGGGCCTTATTCCACCACGCGGGCCCAGTGCGGGTTGGTAGATTTCACAAGTCTTCGGATTTTTGGAACGAAGTTCCCTATCGCGCGTTGCGAAAGGAGGCTAGACGGAAAAAATTAAGACAAAAAGTTGGAACGACACTTTTTGCTATAGTTGTAAGCCGTGCGGCGTGCGCGTGTTTCTCTGTCTGTCTATCTCTCTCTCTCTTTGAACTTCGTTCCATCCGGGTGTCCCTTGACACCTCTCAAGTTTTTATTGTAGGACATGCCGGTTTCCTCACGATGTTTTCCGTCAACGTTTTGAGGGCAGTGGTGATGTAATAATTTACACAAAGTAAAGCGCCTGTCTGGGTTTGAACCTACGACCTACAACTCGTAAGTCGCGGCCGTTACCACTGGGCCACCACAGCTCTTTACTCTACCGCATTCCATTCAATTTCACTCATACATTTTATCGAGCGAAAACAACCGAATATATTTATCTATACTCAGACAGATCCAGAGGGATATACATATATCTATATGAAAAGAAACAGCGAAGCTATGTTTTTGTGTCATGTTGATGTAACGACAGCAAAAGCAATCGCTAGCTCGAACTTTGAACGTAAAAGTAAGGTTAGACTAGGAAAACTGTGGAGTTGAATTGATTTTATTAAGTGCGCTGGTGTAGTGAGTTATGGTTAGATGTTTGCCGTGACTTTGGGAAAGTATTTTAGGTACTTATGTAAGTAATACGTAATAAGAGGTCTTAAGATGAACGTTTGAAGTACACGTAACTTGAAAATCAAGCGATTTTAAAATTGAAAGTACTCATTTCGCATAAACATATAGTCCTGAAGGGCAATTCTCGTAATTTTAAGAACGTTCACAGTCTGATCTCAGTCTCAATCTGTCAAAAATACCTCATATTTCCCTACATTTTGACATGTTTTTGACATTTGTTTGTCGCCGATTTTGTACGTTTTAAATTACGAGAATTGGCCTTCAGATTTTCTCTCACATCTTCATACTTTTTAAACGAAAATGCTATGCGATAGTTATATTTTCGATTTAAAAGAAAATAAAAATACATTTGTTTAAAAAGCTTCTAAGCACATTTTTACTGAAGGTCAAAGAAGCAGTAATAGGTTATTTCAATATGAATTTTCGCAACAACTTTAGATTTGTCCCGTGTCGGGCGCCACTTGAACCATTATTTTTCTTTGTCGGTCCCACGTTGGGCGCCACTTCAACTATTAGTATTCTTACTGCTATCATATTTGCGTAAAAATACCTTTTAGGCATTAGATCGCAACTCCATACACCTGAATTTAAACATTTTTAATAGAATAGAACTCATATCTTAGATTCGGGAGGGATGCGGCCCACAAACCCTTTACCATTTAAGTGGCGCCCAACACGGAATGATGATTCGAAACGAAACATTTGCTATCATAAGTCTTCCTTCCTTTTGTAAGGTGTATCTGGACTAAGGGCCCATTTTTAATCTCGTGTGAATACGATATTACTTTTCTTTTAAGTCCCACGTCGGGCGCCACTTAGCCTATTATTTTCTTATTACCGTCATAATTGTCAAAATAATATTATTTTTTTACTGAACTCCTTAGTTTCTTTATCCCGCCATTCTCGAATACAACACACGCTCTAATATCCTTGTTTTGATCGTAGATACAGCGTGTTCTCATCCCCCATGTATACAGGTTGCTATACTTTATTATTATACGAGAATTTTATTAGAATAACAAACCTATTTGTTACGTGGGTTTAGCTGTCTACGTGCGATAATGTGTAGTAATGTGTTTGGTAACCAAGCCCAAAGTGTCAACAAAATTAGTGTAGGTTTGATTTCCGTATGGAACAAATATTTGTGTTGTCTATAGTGGTTTGGGTACCCAGAACAACACAAATTGAGAATTACTGGCCTATTCTTGTTATTTACTTCTCGAAGATCGATGCTGAGTGTCCTGGGTTCGGTTTCCAGGTCGGGCAGTGATATTCAGTTTTCCTTTGGTTGTTCTAAGAGACTGAAATTTGAGTTTGTTTCGGTCTTTGTTTGCAGAGCAGTTGGTTAGGAAACACCGAATTCATCTAGTTTTAAAACATCATTTACATATTTTTGAGATGTAAAAGTGTTTTTTTAAACTCAATATCAGCGTCAAAATCTAAATATCAACAAACAAACAATAATAAAGATAAACTGCCGATTGCAGACTGGAAAAATAAATACTTGCACCCAGTTGTACCCATTTGTACCCAATGCCAATAAGTCGACCGTCCACTGTTACGCATGACGTTAACTGCGCGGTTCATTTGTTTCCCAGCCACGCCTCCGTGCGTAACATGGCCGTCGGCTGCAGTGGACGATCCCACCTACATTGTCATACAAAGCGAACATAAGTACACGTGTGTACATTCCTTGGTCCCTGCTCATATGTTCGTGACCTATTAATAGCGTTACGAGCTTCGGGTTCGTGACAATTAAAACTGCCGATAAAAATTACCAAAAGTTACACTTTAAACACACTATAAAACACAATCGCTCTTAAGTGGCACTTGAAGATCGCTTTCGATGTATTCGCTTCTATCGTAGAACCAAATCTGACTGGTCGCGGCTAGTCCCGGCCTTATATTATAGTGCCGCAGATAGTTCCAGAACTTTCTATTGTAGAAACATCTAGAATGTTCGAGTACATACCGGCCCCGACTGACCAGATGTCGATAGTTCCATTAAGTTCTAGCATCGACATCTCTACTCGATAATAGATGGCGCCAGTGACTTTATTAGTTCTGCCATTCCACAATAGATGGCGCCAGCGACTCTATCAGTTCCGCCACTCGAAACCAGATGGCACTAGTGGTAACTAATGTCACCATGTATCAGGCATTCATTGTGGCGCGTGACAATAGCAGTCCTTCAGGCTGAATTTTGGCCATGGTGGCCTATCTCAGCGGAGAATAGCCATCGACGCAGGAGATATTATAGCGCACAGGTACACTCACTCTTCCCTCCCTCTCATAGTCAGATGGGACAGCAATTCGACACGACCGGAGAGAGATCAGGCGCAGGACCAACGGCTTAACGTGCTTATCGGGGCACGAAGGTATCAAATGATAAATGATAAATGATTTTATTTTGTAAGTAGGTTTGTACAAACACTTTTACACGTCAATCATATTTTAAAACTAGATGAGGTCGGCGTTTCCTATCTGACTAGTCTGAGAAGAAAGGCCGAAACAAACTCAGACGTCAAACCGCTAACTTCCAAACTCCGGACTGTTACTGAGGAATTCCTAATGAAAAAAGCGGCCAAGTGCGAGTCGGACTCGCCCATGAAGGGTTCCGTTGGTACTTCGGAAGTGTCTCTCGCACAATCCATTCAGTTTAGAAAAAAATGATATTAGAAACCTCAATATCATTTTTGAAGACCTATCCATAGATACCCCACACGTTTGGGTTTGATGAAAAAAAAAATTGGAGTTTCAATTCTAAGTATGGGGAACCCCCAAAATTTAGTTTTTTTTTTCTATTATCGTGTGAAAGTCTTAACGCGGTTCACAGAATACATCTACTTACCAAGTTTCAACAGTATAGTTTCGGAAAAAAGTGGCTGTGACATACGGACAGACAGACAGACATGACGAATCCTTATGGGTTCCGCTTCCGTTTTGAGAGCATTGGTGATGAAATAATTTACACAAAGTACAGCGCCTTTTCAGTCCCAACCGACGACCTACTACTCGTTTGTCGAAGCCGTTATCACTGGGCCGTTTACCGTTTTAAGGACAGCCTATAACATGAGACTTACAACATAAAAAAAAATAAAAATCTTATATTTCAGACAATGTCCATTGATTGGTTAGTATACAAAATAAAACTTAGAACTAGAGTTAGTACTTATAGCTACCCGGAAAAATTGTTTTTTGTAGTAATTAGGTACCTACGCCCCACTGGCATGTAGGCATATCCAATGTCCCAGTATGGGGCTATCCCACCTGTCCGCTATGGTTTTCAGGATGCTGTTGGGGCTGGCGCGTACTCGGCGCATGATGGAGGCGCATCGCCTGCGCATTATTGCGTGAAACCCATCAATTGCCGCCTCCGCGAACATGTTGGAAGCACTACAGTAGCGCCGCAACCCCATCAACACCCTAAACGCATTATTATATTGGACGCGCAGAGCGCTGTATGCCCTCCGCGTATAGTTGACCCACAGACTGCACGTGTAAAACGACTGACAATACGCTCTAAACAGCGCAGCCTTTACGTCAGTCGAGCATGTCGCAACACAAGAACATAACTAGTGAAAAGGTTTTCTATACACTTCTGTCTACCCCCCTTGGGGAACACAGACTAATCTGGAGAAACAAAGTCAGTAGCTTTTATGTTCTCTTACATTTATAGCTGAAGCCTCAGAAGTAATGGTCCGACGCGGCGGTAACATCAACGTAATATATTTAATAGCTTCACTTTGCGGGGCACGGTTTGGTAAAGGATTTAAGTAGAATTTATGAAGATGAAACAAATTGCGATCTTCTCGGTAATATTGAAAGAAAGAAAGAAAATACATTTAAAAATGAAAATACGTTTATTTTCGGTAAACATGACGCATAAAAAGAACACAAACATAAAAAAAATAACAAGTTGGCCACGCTCAGCATAATGCTAAGACCCTATACGAGACAGAGCTCCAGCGCCGGTTTTCAGCGACAGTCAGCGTTGACGTGAGGACATCAACCTGTGCAGCGTACGAATAGATATTATAAATAAAAAACAACATTCAATATAACAAATAAAATAAAATTAAATATACGTTACAAAAAAATGGTATAAACATGAAATATATGAAGTGGTAAGATTCAATATAAAATCAAAAGTCATTTATTCAAATTAGGCTGAGAATCAGCACTTTTCGAACGTCAAAATTACATGAGACAGTCACCTAAAACGCCCGCCCTTCACCGATTTCCTAGTGCGAAAATTGGCGCAACACACTCCCCAGAAGCACATAATTATGAAGCCCCATGCGCTGAAAATTATCGTTGGTTATTAAAAAAAAAGTACAGTAACTAAAGTAGATAAGTAACCAGTAAGTACTCGTATAGTTGAAATTTACTAAGAAACCGATAACTGTTTTCGAATGAAATTTAATTTGAAAAGTGAAGTGTTTGTTTTCTATTATTTTTTTTTTTTTTTTTTTGACTGTCAATACACCCCGGTATATACAAAACTGGTGGAGACGACGATACGACAGTAATTTAAACTTCGTGTAGCTAAAAACGTTCCCAGTCTGCATATTTTTTTTTTATCAAAAATTATATATAAAAAATAAAATTTATTATTGTATAAAAAATATATTATTTATTATTATTATTTATAAAAAAATTGTTAATTCAATAAAATATATCCAATAGTTTAGTCACTATAGCTAGTCGGTTGATTGGCAAAACCTATTTAAAATGATTTTTTCAAACAGGCGTAGACGTCCTGGTACGCAGCGTAGCGGGCTCACTACGACGTAGCTAGCCTGCTACGGCGTAGACGTCCTGGTACACAGAGTAGCGGGCTCACTACGACGTAGCTAGCCTGCTACGGCGTAGACGTCCTGGTACACAGCGCAGCGGGCTCACTACGACGACGTAGCAGACTTACTACGGCGTAATAATCCTGCTACACAGCGTAGGTAACCTGCTACGGCGTAGACGCCCTGAGGAGCAATTCTCGTAATTTTAAGAACGTTCACAGTCTGAAGGCAAATTATATACTAGGTACGACGCAACTATTCTGCTACGGCGTAGTCATGTTGCTAAAGCGTAGCTATCCTGCTACACAGCGTAGCGGACTGACTACGGCGTAGCTATCCTGCTACGGCGCAGTAATGTTACTACAGCGTAGATCCTACTACACAGTGCAGCTCTCGTGCTACAGCGTAGATCTCCTGCTACGGCGTAGCTCATGTGCTACGACAACATGATGTCGTTTGTATCATGTTGTCGTAGCAAATGAGGTACGCCTTGGTAGGAAGGCACGGTCGTCCGATTTATATCAGTAATAAGTAGTAACCAGCGCTGGGGCTCTGTCTTGCATAGAGTCGCAGCATAATGCTGAGCGATAGCCGTTTTGCGTGGATGTGACGCATGTCAACCATTTCTTATTGTTTTTTTTTTTTTTTCTTTATTTGTTTTTATGTTCTTTTTTGCCTCATGTTTACCGCAAATAAACGTAGGTATTTTCTTTTTTTCTTTCTTTTAATCAGTAGTAATTTCAGTTAATCGATTTATTATCAGAATAGAATAGAATATAATTTATTTCCAACGTAAGTGTTACATTGTATACCGACCTCATCTAGTTTTAAAATATGATTGACGTGTAAAAGTGTTTGTACAAACCTACTTACAAAATAAAATCATTTATCATTTATACCACAACTTAAGAATAAGTATTAAACATAATAAGTACTTACATAAGTTTCCAAAAACAAGCATTCTTAAAAATTAATCATCCTTAATTAGTAATCAATTCGTACGCTAAAAAGATACGTTTTCTTTGGAATTCAACTAAACAAGAAAAAAAACTTGAGAGGTGTCAAGGGACACCCGGATGGAACGAAGTATAACTGGCTTGCTTTCTATAAGAGAGAGAGAGAGACAGACAGAGAAACACACGCACGCCGCTTGGCTTACAACTATAGCAAAAAGTGTCGTTACAACTTTTGTTCTTAATTTTTTCCGTCTAGCCCCCTTTCGCAACGCGCGATAAGGAACTTCGTTTCAAAAAATCTGACATTAGAACTATGTTTGAAAAAATAAACTCATTTGCGGTATACAGATAAAAGTTCTTTACCTTCCGCGCTAGTCATAGACTGTGTCACGGTAATGTAAGGAAAGGAAAAAATATTCAGACACGATGAAAAAAACACACAGTCACCCATTTACGGACTAGCCGTGGTATGCGCTGCTTAACCTTACAAATAGCATCAAGTTATTATTTAGCCACGGGCCCCTCCATTACAATCATCATCATTTTATAAACCTACTTATATTTTATATAAAACTAGGTTTCGTGCTGCAGAAACTTCGACTCAGCGAGAATCTCGACTGAGTTAAAATCGTTCTCGAATGATGACAACTCGAAATAGGGAAAACGGGGAACAACGAAAGGCACGTTTTTCTGTCGATCGCGAAGCTCACGCGCTATCGCGTGAGTCTGAGACTTCTGCGAACCTATAATGCTTCTTAGAAATTTAAGCCCCCCAAAACTTTGCAATGGCACCAGGTTAAAAGTGACCAATTTACAACGAAATCTGATAGAAGCAGAGATTTTAACAGGGTGTGGAAAAGGTGAAAGTGTTTTCATTCCTCGGATTCCTCTCATTCCAAACAATTTTCCATTTAGTTTTAAACGAGTCCAGTTTCCAGTCAGCCTATGTTTTGCGATGACAATTAATAAAGCCCAAGGTCAGACGCTGAAAGTGTGGGTATAGGTCTAAGTATCAGCTGTTTTTCGCATGGTCAGTTGTATGTGGCTCTGTCACGGGTTAGCAATCCTAGGAGCCTGTATGCTTTCATCCCCGATGGCCATACGTCAAATATCGTATACAGAGAAGCATTACTGTAAAGTAATTTTTTAGCTACCCAAACGACGGTATATGTAATTCAAAATATGCTGCCCGAAAAGTCACTATTCCACGCGGACGAAGTCGCGGGCACAGCTAGTATAAAATAAAAAAGGAAGAAAAATTGTTTTTACTTTGCAGTAAAAACAATTTCTTCCAAAAAAAAGTTACAGCCTGGAGGTCTACTAAATAAATAAATAATTAAGATCATGAAACCGGACTTAACCGCGGAAAAAAAACGTTGTGTTTGTGTAATCTGCGGATAGCAAAGTTTGCGCAAAGTTTAGAAAAACACGATCATTTTTATTTTTTCTAGCTAACCAATGGACAGCACCAACTTGCCACAACGACCCCCAACTCTTCGTAAGTCGGTCAGTCATTGTTGTCAAAGTTCAGACATAAAAATAAGGTTACACCGAACTTATTCAACAGTCCACCTAGCTGGGTGAATCAGAAGGCTTACGTCATTTTGGCCTTTTTTTTTTGAGGATGGGAAATCATCAAATGACACCCAGCTAAAACCCACCCGTGTTCCTTCCTTCGCCCTTTATGTTCCAGGGCAGCGGTAAGCCTTTCGGACGATCCCGCTACCCTGGCAGGCTTCGGCCCTATCGGGCCCCGTCGCTCATGCTGACATCTCTTTGAGACGCGCGTGGGTGTTCCACGCGCGTCTCAAAGAGATGTCAGCATACACGCCGTCCGGCACGGGCCTAGTCCTGATCGGACGGAGAGCTAACCATTACTCTCCGCCCGCAGGCCCGCGCCTACGGTGGCCGGAAGTCGTCACGCGGCTCCCGACGCCCGGAGCGTCACCCGCGGCGGCTGTGGCGTGAAGTCCGTTCCCTCGTCCACCCCGCCACCTCCTTCGCTAGCATGACTGCTTCGCAGAAGGAGGTGACTGCCTCCCACTCCCTCTCGCCCCGGACCATGGCTTGAACCAGGGCCGGACGCGAGAGGTCGCCGCCGCTGCCAATCGCCTCTACGAGGACACGGCGATGCTCTGCCCAAGCAGGGCAGACCTCCACCGTATGCTCCACCGTGTCCTCTGGGCGATCCCGGCAGTGATGACACCCGGGCGTATACTGCTACCTTAGTTAGAAATATTCCAAGCCTATGAAAACCATTACTGTATATTAATAATCTCGGATAATATATGTACATTCCATCATCAGTTACCTATTTGCTTTAGATTAAATTCTAATTCTAATTCAAATGTAGAAATAATTTTAATCCACCTCCAACCTTTTCTGTACATTTAACTCTTTGCAACATTTAACAAAATAATGGGGTACCCTCCGCAGCCCTAATTGTAAGGACCTACATAAGGTCTCCAGATACTAAGGCTTGTACCGAAAAGGACAAAATGCTAACAATGCCAGCAGCAGAGATACACAGAACAAATTATTGTTGAAATGGAAATACGTCATGCATGAAGTACTTGTGCCCTCGGGCCCGTTGTATCCCACTAGTCAATTATAACTTTATAAAAGAAATAATTATGTTTTCTCATGGATGTTTTTAACAATTGCCTAGCCTCTTTCCAACTATGATGGGGTTGGCTTCCAGTCTAACTGGATTCAGCTGAATACCAGTATTTTACATGGAGCGACTGCCTATCTGACCTCCACAACCCAGTTACTGGGTAATACGATACCCATCGGTAAGACTGGTTGTCAGACTTTCGGGCTTCTGACTACCCGTAACGACTGTCAAAGATCCACGAATGACAGCCGGGACCAACGGCTTAACGTGCTTTCCAAGGCACGGAGGGGTCTCGGTATGTAAAGAATTAAAGATGGTCACCCATCCACAAACCAACCGCGGCAAGCGTAGCATAAGCTGACGGATCGACCTGTGTGGCTGTTATTATTTAGCCACGGGCCTTGGACGCCTGCACCAATAATTGATGCAACCTGACACATAGCCGTGTTACTTATTTAGAGTATAATGTAAGGAACCTTGTTTCATCTGTCATCTCTAGTGCTAACTTTATCCTACTACTACTAATAATAAACGCAAAAGTTTGGATGGATGGATGGAGGTTTGTTACTCTTTCACGCAAAAACTACTCAACGGATTTGGATGAAATTTGGCACACATTATGGTTTATAACCAGGATTAACGTAGGATACTTTTGATCCCGATATTCCCACGAGATCGAATCTTAGACGGGTGAAACCGCGGGGCGCAGCTAGTCCGTTATATAGAATAGGATACTCTTCATTATGTACACCATATAAATTACAGAACATAAATATACAGGGTGTCAGGGACATGACGCGCAAACTGTAACCATGGATTCAGCACATGAGTTTAGACCCCATAGCGTCGAAATTTTTCGTCGGTTATAAACAAAAAAAATATTCTGTTTTATAGAAAAGTGCAATACCTACGCGGTCACAATGGAACAGCAAGCAGCAATTTTTTTTTTGATAACCGACGAAACGGCCCTTATTTAAATTTCTTTAGGCCACCCCTGCTGATTAAAAGGCCTAATCATGGCTCCCTACAGATCATTAATATAATTTGATTTTTCTAGAATAACGTTTATGTAAGTAACATTTACCTAATTTACAATAAAACGTTATTCACCTTGACTTAAATAATGTCAGAACTTGCCTGGCCCTATAAAATTGTCAACAGTGCTGGCAAGATTTCGTGAAAGTTCAAACCTTCGATATCGTTTACGACACCGCAATTTTAAGGGTTGCCGTCATTTTATGAGAAGAATATTATATTTACGGTGAAGAAAAAACTGCCGTTGGACCCAGCTGTGGTCCGTAGATCTTTGACAGTTGTCACGGGTAGTCAGAACCCCGAAAGTCTGACAACCAGTCTTGCCAAATCGTATAATGTTACCCAGTTATTGTGGAGGTCAGATAGGCATAACAGTTTAATTTTAATTAAATTTGATTTTATAATATTGTTTTTATTACTTTAATATTACTTTTACTGTTTATTTTATTACATGAATATATTTTTTTCGAATTCACTATTTAACACGTTCATCATCATCTGCCTAGCCTTTTCCCAACTATGTTGGGGTCGGCTTAAGTTACGTTCGAATTTTTTATTTTTTATGTAACACCTATCTGATTTTAATTCATTAGTACAGGCACCAATGATACACATTTTTCTGTAATGTTCATTTATAAAAAAAAAAAATTATTAGATATTATATTTATCTGACCCGGAGCAACTGCTCCATGTAAAATACCAGCCAGTTAAACTGGCTGGTATTTACATACCAGCCAGTTTACAGTTAAACTGGAAGCTGATTCTAACATAGTTTTTGGGAAAAATCTAAACAAAGGATAAAGATATTAACGATAAGTACACAAAAACCTTTTGCCTTAAACTCCGGACAAAGTGCGGGGAATCCTGCGCAGTATGTGAGACGAAATTCAGTGTGGCTAGTTAACTGTGCAGTGCTTAAGAAATCCCACGCACTACACTAATTTAAAACGATGTGCATGGAGAATCTTGCATCATTGTAGAAAACGTAAAACCGGCCAAGTGCGAGTCGGACTCGCGCACAAAGGGTTCCGTACCATTATCTATAAAAATCAACCATGAGTTGACTGAATGAAAGGTAAATTGCGGTTTACGATTTATGACGTATTAAAAAAAACTACTTACTAGATCTCGTTCAAACCAATTTTCGGTGGAAGTTTACATGGTAATGTACATCATATATTTTTTTTAGTTTTATCATTCTCTTATTTTGGAAGTTACAGGTTACACACATTTTACCACTTCGCGAAGTGTCTCTCGCACAAACTATTCAGTTTACAAAAAAAATGATATTAGAAACCTCAATATCATTGGATGGGTTTGATGAAAAACATTTTTTGAGTTTCAGTTCTGAGTATGGGGATCCCCCAAAATTTATAGTTTTTTTTCTATTTTTGTGTGAAAATCTTAATGCGGTTCACAGAATACATCTACTTACCAAGTTTCAACAGTATAGCTCTTATAGTTTCGGAAAAAAGTGGCTGTGACATACGGACGGACAGACAGACAGACAGACATGACGAATCCATAGGGTTCCGTTTTTTGCCATTTGGCTACGGAACCCTAAAAAAGATGAATTTCGTGGGCTCAGCGCATCCCTCTTAATTGAAATACACAAACAACACAACAGGAATAAATCAGACAAGAGAACACGGTATATTTGGCAAGATGAGGGACCTCAAAACGTTAGTTCCTGTTTGTAACGTCAGAACAAAATTTATAACCACCATAAAAGTCTATTTGACGGTAGGTACAATAAAAGTTTCCAAGAGTTGCTCAAGTCTTTGGAAGTAAGCCAGGAATGGGAAAATTTTATTTTATGATATCAAATCGATGGCATTAATTGTTCGAGATTGAGAGATTGTGAAAACTTATCTGGCTGTGTTGTCGGCTTTTTAGTATATTAAAATTTGTTGTTTTTGGTTTTTGATTGTGTGGATAGCGCAGTGGTTAAGAGATTGGTTTCTGTGCTACAGGGTCACGGGTTTGTTCATCTTGTCTGTCTCTCCTATCGGCGCAAACTCACCATTCTCCTGTCCAATCAATTTATTTACGGTCGGCGCAACAACACAAGCGGGTTCGATTCCCGCACGCAACAGATATTTGTATGGCCTACAAGTAGTTGTTCCGGGTCTGGCTGTTTGTGTATGTGAGTTTAAATGTTTGTAAACGCATCCACGATACAGGAGTAATTCCTAGTGTGGAGCAACCTTTTTAAATAATCCTTTTCTTCCATACTTCTCTATTAGTCGTCATCTCGACATTCACCCCCTTTCTAACCATATCATCATTCACACAGTCCATCCATCGTTTCTATGGTTTCCCCTACTCTTATAGCCATCGACATTCATACTCAAAACTTTCGTCACGACACAAACTGGAAGGTAAAATTAAATTAGCTAGGGAAACTCTACAGACGTAATGGGTAATAAATAAACATGAGAAAACAAAAAAAAAATGTTGATGTTTATTTTAGGTCAACGACCGAAGGTAGTTCCCTGAAGAGATTTTGTTTTTGTTTAACTATTTTTATTTATTAATTAGCTGTTCCATACATTTTGACCGCGTTAGGTATTGCACTTTTCTATGAAACAGGATATTATTTGATAACCGACGTACAATTTCTACGCTAGGGGTCATCATGTGCTGAACTCATGCTTTCAATTTGCGCGTCGATGTCCCTGCCACCCTGTACTACCTATCACGTCTTTGAAGTTCCGCTAGGTAATTTAATTTTACCTTGTATAAGAGCTCATGCAGCCATGTTAAAAATATTATCCAGTCCGCAAGGCACGTGTAGTCAGCACCACTATCAAGTAGTGCTGACTACACGTACTCGTACATTTGAGTATCGTTAGTCGTGGAGGCAATTTTAAAGTGTTAAAATGGTGCAAACACATTAAGCCTCTCGACCACCTCGCTGAATGGTTTACCTACATTTTTACGACGGTATTCATTCTAAAATAGATTTGCTGCAGATACGAGAGAACTAGGTTGTGGCAGGTCAGATAGGCAGTAATACAGAGGGGCAATTCTCGTAATTTTAAGAACGTTCACAGTCTGAACTCGGTCTCAAACTGTCAAAAATACCTCTAATTTCCCTACAATTTTGACAAGTTTTTGACATTTGTTTGTCGCCGACACAAGACTGCGACTAGATTTTGAACGTTTTTAATTAGATAGGAGAATTGACCTTCTGGTATTCAGCAGCATCTAGTTAGACTGGAAGCTTCTACAGACTGTACTTCGGGGAGTGTGCTCAAGAGCTACATGAGCTCATCCCGCCTTCACCTTTTTACCTTCGAGAGTCCAGACGCACTGCGGGATACCACCCCTATTTGGTTAATATACGCACTAAGCGCTTCTCATCATCTTTTCTGATGCGCACAGCTAAGAATTGGAATTGTCTGCCTGCGTCTGCATTCCCGAGTTCATACAACCCGAATCTCTTCAGGGCGAGAGTGAATAGGATTCTTCTGGGCAAGCTCGTTCCACCGTAGATCTCATCCCTGCCTCTGGGCTGGATTGAGGTCAAGAAAAAAAAAAAAGCCTACCCCAACATAGTTGGGAAAAGTCAAGATATAAATGATGAGTTGTTCGTAGTGGTGGGAATTTGGCTATCATGTTCATTAATAGTAAATTAGATTATGAAGTCTTACAAATGAGTCTAAATGAGATTAATTGGTCTTATATTTGTATTGCTTCTCTAACCTTTGTTTACCTATATTTTTACGACAGCATAGGTTCTTTATTTAAATTATTCACCACCACTGTTCTAAAAACTGTGAAGGAAAACATCGTGAGCAAACCGGCATGTCCTAGAACCAAAAATTCAAAGACATGTGACATCTACCAACCCACACTGTGCCCGCGTGGTGGATTACGGCCCACTCCCTCTCACAGAGAGGAGGCCTGTGTCCCAGCAGTGGGAACATTATAGGCTGAGCATTGATAGGCTAAATAGGCTTTAATAATACTTTGTGCAGATATGAGAGAACTGGGTTGTGGATGGTTGAGCTGAATGGTGCTAATTCATGCGTCATGTTCGTGAACGGGCGCCGTCAGTAGGGACTGGTCATCTCTTTGCTGCCATGGCTTATTTTAATTTTGATATTTGAATTGTTTTTATTTTTATTTTTTTAAACTTTTCATTACGGACGCTTTTAGTGTTCTGCATCGTTCTCACATGCATAATTTCTAACATGAATGATGTAACCAATATTTTGTAACCATATTATATTGATTTAAAAGCGTGTCCATGGAGTTTCTTGCCCGTTCTTCTCCATAGGTACCTACGCTTTGGAATGGGCAACTAGCTTCATTTTTCTGACTGACCGACCCCTTGACAATTCAAAAGTGCCTGTAATTGGTTTAATTGAAATAAATACTTTGAGTTTGAGTTTGATGTTAGATACGCAGTCACTTCATGTAAAATTCCGGTATTCTGCTGCATCCAGTTAGACTGGAACCCGCACAATATTTTTTTTTTTAATCGTTGCCCCACACTAGGAATTTCTCCTGTATCGTGGGTGCGTTTACAAACATTTAAACTGACATACACAAACAGCCAGACTCGGAACAAATACATGTAGGACTTACAAATATTTGTTCTGTGCGGGAATCGAACCCGCGACACGCAGCGCAGCAGTCAATCGCTTAACCACTGCGCCAACCGTGCCGTCAAAAATGGTAGAATGTACAAGGATTCTTTCATATTATTGTAACAACCTTATTGTAAACACCTACATTCTGAGCAAATAAATGAATATTCTATTCTATTCTAAATCAACATTACCTGAACTAGTTAATAGAAGTTGAATTTCAAAACTTATTGGATATTATTGTGCAGCTAAATTGGGTGCCAGCCGCCGGCGAAGTTTATCTCGGAAACCAATTCGAAAATTAATGGTCTGCAAGTTTTCAGCTGAAACTTTTCAAATTATCCCCTTTCGGTATTTTTGCAACGATGTACTTTTTGATAGTTTTGCGGTTGATTCATTGTCTGTTGTTAATGGGTTGTTTTAGAGAAAATTATTGCTTCATCATCTGCCTGTCTTTTCCCAACTATGTTGGGGTCAGTTTCCAGTCTGACCCGATGCAGACCCATGGAGCGACTGCCTGATCTCCACAACCCAGTTTCACGATACCCCTTGATAAGACTGGTAGTCAGAGTTTTGTTATGCCATCTAATAACTTTATGAACAATCTAACACAGTAAGCCCATAGAGAGTAGTGGTGGACCAGTGTTAACGCCCACAACTTCGGAGTTTTAGGTCGTAGGTTCGAACCCAGACAGGCGCATTATTTTGTATAATTTATTTCTCCACCACTGCTTTTAAAACGGTGAAGGAATACATCGTGAGGAAACCGGCATGTCCTAGAACCAAAAATTCGAAGACATGTGACATCTACCAACCCGCGCAGGGCCCGTGTGGTGGATTACGCCACTCTCTCTCACAGAGAGGAGGCCTGTGCCCCAGCATCAATCTGACCTCCACAACCCAGTTACTGGGTAACACGATACCCCTTGGTAAGAGTGGCTGTCAGACCTTTTTAACCGACTTCAAAAAAGGAGGTTTTGTTTTGTGTGTTTATTACGCGATTACTCCGCTAATTGTGTGACCGATTTTCAAAATTCTTTTTTTGTTGGAAAGGGTATACTTCTCAAATGGTCCCATAGAATTTTTCATCAAAAACGGTTCAGTAGTTTGGTTTTTAAACCAAAATTACTGGTAAAAATTACAACTTAAAAGTGAAAAATAAAAACTTTTTTGCAAAAAAAAAACAACCGACACTACAAAATGAAAAATAACTTTAATTTCGGAAGTCGGTGGCAAACAACGAAAATACGAACCCAACGACACCGACTTCCGAAATTAAAGTTATCTTTCACTTTGTAGTGTCGTTTTTGGAAGTCGGTTGTTTTTTTTTTTGCAAAAAAGTTTTTCTTGTTTGCTATTCAATAACTTAAAAAAAAATCTTCTATATGAACTACAGTAACAATCCAACACAGTAAACCCTTACTGCCATAGTAATACGATCTATATTCCCCTGGCATATACGACAGCCTGTGAGAAGGTTACATGCTAATAGTTCGTTCGGTCGATTTCCGCTTCGGAACGAAAATAAGTGTAGCCTTCGGAAATACAGATGTCTGTGTTCCAGTCTAGTTCGTGATGTGTGAAAACAGGCCGCTGTACTCCAATCAATTTGGATTGGGGTTGTTTTCTTGTATTAACACACATACAGCCCATCGACTCAGCAGTGCGATTCTGTAACGATCTCACCGTGAACACCTAGGTGAAGTGAGCGTGGAGTGAGCTTTCATTCCAACTAATGCTAGGGATTGACACTACTGACAACTCACATCAAACTCACTTCACTTGAGTTTTCGGTGAGATTTTTACAGAATTGACCGGCTGTAAAAATCTCACCGTGAAAAGTTAGGTGAAGTGAGCTTAGAGTGAGCTGTCCATAGTGTCAATCCCTAGCATTAGTTGGAATGCCAGCTCACTCCACGCTCACTTCATCTAAGTTTTCACGGTGAGATGGTTACAGAATCGCACTGCCTGGATGAAATTGCATAGGTGCGCCAAATAAAAATATCTAATCTGACACCAAATAAAGAAAGAAAGAAAAAGTATTTATTGCGAGTCGCACAGGAAGATCATAAAACTAAACTAAACACAATCAAAAATAAATAAACCAAATTATATTTAAAAAAAAGTAGGTACCGATACCAAATTATTAAAAAATGAAACAGAAAGTCCTGTACGAGGCCAAAAGGCTCCTATCTCAGCATGATGCTACAACATTTATAAAATAAATGTCGCAGCGTTGGTCAGCGCAAATCAAACGAAGCACAATGGAACAAACACACACCGTTACACACACCCCCACCACACGCACATCACACACACACACCACTCAAACATCACACATACACACGTACCATACCATACATGAAATCACCTCTCTAGTCTCCACTCTGAAATTCGTACTCCGAGCTTCAAGATACAGACAAACTGTCTAGTTTGAGGCTCACTAGCAAATGCCATGTTGTAACCTAGCTGTAGGTAATATTGTAAACCACTCATGTTGTACGGTCTCATCGCCATACATTTTTCTGCTTAGTCTGTAACCTACTTTAGACCAACGATACGCGTCATAAGTTAGCGTAATAAAATGACATGATTAACGAATTAAAATATAGTGAACTTATAACTGGGTAGCTATCAACAACTGAGAGAAATAATCGCCTTTCACTCTAGTACTGTAACTTACTCTTAACTTAAATAAACTTAACTACTTAGTGCATCTCAGTGGAACGTGTTTCTCTATACTAACTCAACTCACCAACCTTCACGACAAATCAGTGTACGGAGTTAACTACTACAACCCGTACACATGTCGTAACCTGTGTACCTGCTTACTGTATTACCTGGACAATAATTATTTTGTATTTCTAATTAAACGTGTTATAAAAAAATTTACCATGTCCTTAAGGAAAGGAATGCACATACATGCCCTTAGGCGAGCGATTTGGCAACGTCGTCGCGCACCCTTTTTTTCGTAGGAACGGTCAAAATTAGGTAAATACCGCTAGTTCAACGCGTTGCCAACATGCTCCATGTGGTGAACTGTGCGATGAACGGATTGCTTATCGGGCGCGCGCTAAAATTGATAGGTAGTTTAATGTTTCTTATTTGTTTTGATAGATAGTACAGTCACGAGCACCAATATGTCAACACTTGGCAACTTTCAATTGCAGTTTTTTCGTGAAATAACGAATGCAACGTTGAAATACGACACATTACATAAAGCTATGGGTTCGAAAATGCTATGTTCGTAACAACATAAAATTTCATTAAAAAGTAAAGGAGTAAATCGCTTTTGAATAAAGCCGAGTGTATACATACTTTTGCTCGTCACTGTACAGAGGTTATACAAGTTGTTATCAGTCTGCCGTATAACAATAGCAATATAAAACTTGAGAGGTTTCAAGGGACACCCGGATGGAACGAAGTTCAAAGAGAGAGAGAGAGACAGACAGAGAAACACGCGCACGCCGCACGGCTTACAACTACCTATAGCAAAAAGTGTCGTGACAACTTTTCGTAAGAATTTTTTCCGTCTAGCCCCCTTTCACAACGCGCGATAAGGAACTTCGTTCCAATAATGAAAATAAAATAATAATTACATTATTATTTTTGTTTATTAATTTATAAAAAAACGAATAATAAAATAACCGATAAAGATTAACGTTGGAAAAGAAAAATAAAAACCCCAACTCGAGATTGGAACCCAGACCTATACGGTCATAAATCCAATACTTAAGACTACCAGCTATCGGTAAATAATAATAATAATAATATCCCTGGACATTTCACACAGCGCCATCTAGTCCCAAGCTAAGCAACCTAATGCTTGTGTTATGGTAACAAGATGGCTGATAAACTACTTATATACGTTTTTTTTTTTTTGTAAATACATACATATTATAGATAGAAAAACACCCAGACTCAGAACAAATACATGTAGGTCATACAAATATTTGTTCCGTGCGGGAATCGAACCCGCGATACGCAGCGCAGCAGTCCGATCGCTCAGCCACTGCGCTAACCGTGTTGTCAATAAAATAAATAACTTTACTATAAATCATCATCAACCTACAGCAGTCCACTGCCGGACATAGACATCTCCAATTGCTCGCCACCATTTCACACGGCATTTTTCGTTACGTCAGTATGACGCATAGTTCATTATTTGGCGGAGTTGCCGCCACAACACTTTTATTTTTCATCCTCTATAGTCCCACTGCTGGGCAGAGATCCCTCACAGCTTTCCACTGTTGCCTGTACGTTACCTTCTCCGACCAATCTCTTTTTTTTTTTGGGTGGGAAGTCATCATCTGAGAACATATTAAACATTTTCACATAATTAATATCACGCACCCAAACACACCAAATCATTCTCAACGCACGCTGTTCGCGCGTCATGCATCTTTTTTGTTTTTCGTTTATATTTTATCTTGTTTTTTTTGTATACTTCTCTTTTAAGTTTGTTACACATAAGATAATGATAACATAAAATTATACACAAATGCTTTCCATATGTTAATTTTCTTTTTTTGAACTTACGGAAGGGACTGGACCCCACGACACAGGGAAGCCTAGTGTGGGGGCCAGAGATAAATTGTTTTTTTTTCTCTTGTCATGCTGAATTACATTTAATATGTGTATATATGACTTCTCCCGCTCTGGGCGGAGCGGGAGGGCGTGACAGACTTTTACTAACTAAAACCCACCCGTGTTCCTTCAGTTGCCTGTGCTAGGGACCACGGTATCTCTTTCAAACAACCCGCGGCCTTGGCAGAAAATCCGACCAATCTCTTAAATCTACTTCCACATCTAATTCAAATAATGGGTGCCACCCCTAATCCTATTCAAATCGGTACCTTTCACTACATGGCACGCTCGCGCTTGGCCGTCAGCCAGTCTACTCCTCAACGGACAATATTGCCAACTGTTGCCAACAGGGGTTTTCCTGTCCATCCGTCTTGATCATCCTGGCTTACCAGACGAATTCCTACAGATTTATCTATGGATAACTGTAAGTGCCAAATGCTGCCAAAGCGTTATACTCTATGGTAGATTATGGTTATTGTTGTAAACAAAGATGGCGGCTGAGCATTGACAATCGATTGAGTGGTCGGAAATTCGGATTAGATGAAAATAGATTTGATATTATTTAATATGCGTGGACGGCTCAAAGAATCAGCTCTAGTTTGAGTTTCTGGTGTTTTCGATTCATCATCTGCCTAGCCTTTTCCCAACTATGTTGGGGTCGGTTTCCAGTCTAACCGGATGCAGCTGAATACCAGTCGTTTACATGGAGCGACTGCCTATCTGACCTCCACAACCCAGTTACTGGGTAATACGATACCCCTTGGTAAGACTGGTTGTCAGACTTTCGGGCTTCTGACTACCCGTAACGACTGTCAAAGATCCACGAATGACAGCCGGGACCAACGGCTTAACGTGCTTTCTGAGGCACGGAGGGGTCTCGGTATGTAACGATGGTCACCCATCCACAGACCAACCGCGGCAAGCGTAGCTTAACCTGACCGATCGACCTGTGCGGCTGTTATTATTTGGCCACGGGCCCCTCTTGTTTTCGATTAGTTTTATTTTATTATGGTCGATTTTGTAACACCTGCATGAGTTAACTGATGGTTAACTACGCTTGCCTAGGTCAGTTCGTGGATGGATAACCATCCATTATATATCGAGACCCTCTGTGCCATGTAAAGCTGTTGGTCCCGGCTATAATTCCTAAATCTTTGACAGTCAGAAATTTGAAAGGCTGACCACCAGCCCTACCAAAGGGTATCTTGTTCCCCAGTACGTGGGTTGTGGATGTCAGATAGCGGTAGTTGCTCCATGTAAAATACTAGTAGTCAGCTGCATCTGGTTAGACTGTAAGCCGACCCCAACATGGTTGGGTAAAAGCTAGGCAGATACGGTTTTTATGCACTCTAAAATTTATATAAAACCATCTCAAATTCCAGGAACTCCTAGTCACCCTATCCACCTTACTCCGAGGCTCGGTCTACGAGCGTCTCCGCTGGGCCTTCCGTCTGTACGACGTGGATGGCGACGGTGCTATCACGCGGCAGGAGCTGGCAGAGGTGGTGGTGGCTGTGCATGAGCTGCTAGGCAGGAGGGCGCCGCCGGGGTCACCGGCTGCGAGGCTGGATGATGCTAAGGCTAATGAACAGGTGATAACTGATATTACTAACTTTGTCAGAGAGAACGCAAGACCTAATGGCCATCTTCCCTCGTTAGTTAATGTTTTTAATGGTCAGAACATTTGAAGACACAAGATACTAAAAACAATGTCAGACTAATAGTCTTGTAAGTAGCATAACAACTTAAATAAAAGCTTTTAAAAAGCAAAAAGCTCAACTCATACCAAGAAAGACTGAAGTATTTCATACGATGGGTGTCGTATCGCCTAGTGTCGTTTTGCATCCTCGACAAATTCAAGGAGGTAACTATGGTACTGATTCTCGACACGAATCAATAATAAAATAAGTAGGTTTTTTTTTCTAATTTTCGGAAATCAGCGTGTGGGTCACGCATTTTAAAACGCCGCCTGTGTGAGACCGCACTGTAACTGCCCTTTTACACACATAAAAACGCAGCCGCTTATACGATACCATAACGCGATTCTGTTCTTTGAAAGCGGTGTATTCGGAAATACTGTCAAACTTAAATAACTAAAAAAACAAGTATGTATTCATTATTTACCAGGGATCGTAATTTTATTTGATTATTTATATCTTTCATAACAGCCTCCTGAAATTTGACGAGGATGCAAAACAACAGCTTGTATAATTAGTGTCGCTAGAAAAACTCAGGGGCATGCCAGATTTGGTCTTGTATCAGCAAAAGTTAACTTATAACGACAATCGGCCAATTACATTAGCTAAAGATAAAATATGACAATAGCTAGCTCATAATATGTCATGGTGTGTAGATTTGCTAGTCAGTAAAGCCTTGGTTTTCTAGGAAATTAGGCCGTCATGAGAATCTGTCATTTACAGCAGTATTTGACATTAAGACAGACCCCGCTGCCAAAATATTTAAATCGCTAGATTCGCTCTCACCATACAATACTCACGCGTAAATGTGTCCATACTGAAGAGAGTGACACTGCTGCCATCGAAAACACGATTCGTTATCAAGTAACACCTGAAACTAAGCTTCATCAGCTGCCAAATAAAATAAATAAATATCCCTGGACATTGCACAAAGCGCCATCTAGTCCCAAGCCAAGCAACCTAATGCTTGTGTTATGTTAACAAGATGGCTGATAAACTACTTATATACATTTTTTTTGTAAATACATACATATTATAGATAGATAAAACCCAGACTCGGAAAAAATACATGTAGGTCATACAAATATTTGTTCCGTGCGGGAATCGAACCCACGACACGCATTGCAGCAGCCAATCGCTTAACCACTGCGCCAACCGTGCCGAAAAAAAAAAAAAAACAAAAAAAAAAAAGGTCTGGGAGGGGTGGAAAAAGGGACTCCTTAAATTTTAAATCGCCTTCTCAACAAAACTTCTCAACTTCCAGGTGGACCGCGTCTTCAGGAAGCTGGACCTAAACCAAGATGGCGTCATCACGATCGAGGAGTTCCTGGAGTCTTGTCTGAAAGATGACGTTATAACCAGGTCACTGCAGATGTTCGATACAGGCCTATGACGGCAGACTGACGCAGCACATGCGGCATCATCCGTCAGGTATTGGTACTGTCCATTGATGATCACGACTTTTTTCTGTTATCCCCTCATCATTTACTGCTTAGCCGCTCCACAATTATGTTGGAGTCGCCTGCCAGTCTAACCGGATGCAGCTGAATACCAGTATTTTGCATGGAGCGACTGCCTCGCTCCGCAACCCAGTTACTGGGTAACACAATACCCCTTGGTAAGACTGGTCACGTCCGTATCTATTTTAGATTTAATCTGTAGACTATGGCTAAAATGAGGCACATGCATTGTTTGGTTTTCTCCAACCGGACTGTATATACAGGGTGACAGGGACATCGATTGCAAATTGTAACTGTTAATTTAGCACATGATTCTAGACTATCGGAAATCAAAACAAAAAACAGCTGTTTCATGGAGAAGTGCAGTATCGGTCAAAAACACGGTCAAAATGTATGGACTAGCAACTTTTGGAACGAAGTTCCTTATCGCGCGTTGTGAAAGGGGGCTAGACGGAAAAAATTCTTACGAAGTTGTCACGACACAATCGCTACGAGTGCTACGCCGTAGCCGATGCGTAGATTATCCGCTACGCAGCTACGTCGTCGCAGAGCTACATAATAAATTATCTGCTCAACAACGTAAATTGATTTATAGAAGATTTTTATTGGAACGAAGTTCCTTATCGCGCGTTGTGAAAGGGGGCTAGACGGAAAAAATTCTTACGAAAAGTTGTCACGACACTTTTTGCTATAGTAAGCTATTGTAAGCTGTGCGGTGTCGCATGTTTCTCTGTCTGTCTGTGAACTTCGTTCCATCCGGGTGTCCCTTGACACCTCTCAAGTTTTTTTTTATAACCGGGGAATTATTTCAACGGGTTCAGATTCATGTGCTGAATTCATGTTTACATTTAGATAGTCATAGTAGTTTGCGCGCCGATGTCCCTGCCACTCTGTATGAGATAAAGAACCCTCGAGGAATATAATAGTCTGTCGTACTATGTATATGTAGGTAGATTCATTGTGGACACCTGACGCTTTTAAAAACACGTTGAATTGCTTCAGCCATTTAATGCCACGCCTCGGCCCGACTAACCGGCCCACCTTCCAGACACAATTCCGCCGGTGGCCGTGCGTGTTCCATTTGTTTTCTATTGCTCACTAGCCACTATCACATTTACGGTATTTTTAATACTGAACTGAGATTATTGGGTGTTAATTTCAATTAATTACTCAGCACCGCTGCCACCATGTTGTAAATGAATGACGGGTTGACCAAGACTGATTTTTATTAAGTACCCACAACCTATTATTATAATGACAAGCCACCGTCCTCTTAGAATCTACCTACATACATAGTACGACATAGTCCCATCTCAAATGCACACCGCATTTGAGATGGGACTATGTCGTACATAGCATATCATAGCCCCCTCACAGGACATGTCACATCTTTTTTTCTGCCCGTCATGCACAGCTTACGCAACCTCCAGGAAAAAAGAAAACTGTTTTTTTTATTAATTATTTTATTAGTTTTAAAGGCTTTTTTCTTCTCTTTACTGTGCGTGTCCCAAATAAAATAGATTTTCCTTGTTTTTCCTTTCAGCATTTAAATATGACAAGACAACATTGCTAGATCGTAGCTTATCTACTCCCTATTCCCTGTCTGATCGTCATTGCATAGATAAACACACCATAGATAACACAGCACCCATCTCCCCTCCACAGGACCGTAGTAAAGCGCCGCAGCGTGCGGCCGGCGCAGCTGCGGCGCTGCGCGCGCGACGCGAGCTACCTCCGCGCGGCCGCCGCGTGCGCGCGCGACGCGGGCTACATCCGCGCGGCCGCCGCGTGGCTGCGCGGGCGCCGCTACTCGCACTACCTGGCCGCACTCGACGCGTTCTACGCCCGCGTCGTGCGACCTAGGATTAGGAGCGTGTTGCTGCTGCAATTTTAGCCGCTGTTACCGTCTGGAAGGTCTTTCAGGCTTTCTGGAATTGAATGGTTTTTTGGAAAGATTTCGACTCTATCCTATGGGTTCTAGCGTTAATTTTACTTTCTTAAATCAAAACTCAAAACTCAAAGTATTTATTTCAATTAAACCAATTACAGGCACTTTTGAATTGTCAAGGGGTCGGTCAGTCAGAAAAATGAAGCTAGTTGCCCATTCCAAAGCGTAGGTACCTATGGAGAAGAACGGGCAAGAAACTCCATGGACACTCTTTTATATCAATATATGGTTACAAAGTATTGGTTACATCATTTATGTTATAAATTATGCATGTGAGAACGATGCAGAACGTTAAAAGCGTCCGTAATGAAAAGTTTAAAAAAATAAAAATAAGTTAAATTAAAATAAGCCATGGCAGCAAAGAGATGACCAGTCCCTACTGACGGCGCCCGTTCACGAACATGACGCGTGGATCAGAACCATTCAGCTCAACCATTTTGAAGGGAACCAAATGATCCAACACACGCGCCACCATCAGCGAGACATTTGAGTGAGCATGACATACTCTCTGCTGCCAGGGCAAATTCAAGTCAGTGAAAGACGTACACAGTATATGGTAGCTTTATAGTATGTACATAGTACTCACACATGTGCTATACAATTATACAATACTAGGAGATTGAATTTATATAATGCAAAAAAGTATTTTGAAATCTTCAGCAGCTCCAACAGTATTCCTCCTCAACAGTACTCCAAATCTATTGTTTTTCGGATTTTATGAGGGCTCCTTGGTAATAGCTACGAAATAATATTGTATTACAAATTAAGAAAGAACGAAGATTCGTTTATTGGCATGAGTATCAAAAAACACCTTAAAACTTAAAAAAAGAAAATTATATTGTTTTAAAAACCACAAGAACCATAATTATTATATCTGTTTTATTTAAAAACCAGTGAAATCAGGTGGGAACAGGATGAAATAAAGCTTGGTTGAAAGACCAAAATTAAGACTTCAATTCAATTCAAACTAGGCTGAGAATCAGAACTTTTTGAACGTCAAAATTACATAAAGCATCCCCCGGCACGCCCGCCCTTCACCACTTCCTAGTGGTTTCGCTGGGAAGAAGAAGTGGTGCAACAAACTCCCCAGCAGCACAGCTGTCGGTTGATCCTCCCTTGGTGTCAGGCATAGCACCTTGTTCCTCTATAGGTCTAACTGTTTTATTTGGAGACAGTTTGAAACATGCACCTCCTAAAAACGTAGAAGCATAGGTACTCGGATTTTCAAGAAAAAGAAACAGTACCTCAACGTATTTACCTATTTAATTAAAATCCTTCGCTCTAAACGTCTGTTTTAATCATTTTAAACTTCATTTTGTTTATTCCTTAAAAGTATTGGTTTTTAAAAACCCAGTAATAATTTTAAATACCGAATTTATTTTTAAATATCATATCTAATTTTAAAACTAAATATAATTTTAAATACCAAATATAATTTTGAATATTTAGTAGACTAACTTTTTTAATAATTATTTTCATGGAGTCGAATCCTCTTGAAAATCAGTATGATTTACTAAAAATATCCCAAAACTATTAAAGTACTATTATAAGCGTTACGTAGCATCTTTAAAGCATTGATCCTTAGATTTAAAAAGTTTTAAAAGGGAAATAGATTACCTAGATTTAAAAACCGAAATCTCAAAAAAAATAACGAACTTTTTGCTATTTTTGTTTTTTTAATTCCAAGCCTGTTCTTACACTTTGGTTGACAATTTTTTTTTTTTAATAAAATTTATATCCATGGTTGTGTACCGAACTTATTTCTTTCTTTTTTACTTTTTTTGTAAAAACGAAACAACAGGGTAACATACCGCTCCTAAGGTACAGTGACATCTGGATATAATTTAGAAAAGTGTTATACAAAAAAAAAAAAGAATTTTGGATGTGCTTACCACGATATGATATTTTTTGAAATCAATCTTATTTATTTCTAAGATTCTTTTGGCTTTTTTGGTCCAATTTTATCGATTTTTATAATGATCTTTAAAGAGCTTCGACATCCTTTTGGTCAATCACATTACAATTTATTATTTTTGTCCATTTTTCTCACTATTTTACTAATAATTTCTTTATTTTATGTTGAAGTGAAAACTTACTATACGCTCTTTGCGCTCTTTCTGAGCTGAACGAACCTAGGGGTGTACTCTCTAAGTCCATCATCTATGACACGTGCTCATCCGAGTGTCTTTCATTGTAGTTCGGTGCCCAAACTAAACTTATGTCCGTAAGTGGTACGATGTATGTAACGCAAGGAACTTCGGCCGAAACTACGGACTTTGTGCTGAGCGAGTAGGCCCCTGGACTAGGTTGGTGACTCTGAATCGAGTATAGGTACTCGGCTCCAGTAGTTCGGTGACACTGAATCGCGTAGACTCGACGCTGAATCGTGTATACTCGGCTATAGTTGTAAATTTTCACTCCTATCGTCTGGTCACAAGCACCCTAGTTTTTTCTTTGAAGCATGCATACGTTTCGATTTTGCTGAATAACGCAGTAATAATTAAAATAGTGCACCTCATGAAAAACTACTGAAATAAACCGAGGAATTGAATAAATAATATTACATACCTATTTACAATTAACCAAACAGTTTTCCGAACTCCATTTTATGAATGGACTTAGATTTCACAAACCGTTATTTTTTTTTTTTCGTCTTTACAAAAAACCACTCATTCGCCATTTTAAAAGCTGTGTGCACACTGGAAACTAAACAGTTTTATTTAAAATACACAAAGCCGTTTTTGACTTACATTTTATTAACAACATTAACTGAGAGACTGTTTAGTTGCGAGTGTGCATGCTATCATTGTTTTCTCACAGCGATAGTCTGTCTAAGCCTAGGTTCACGAATTTATTTCGCGATATTTTTTTTCGTGCAATGTATTTTCAACTCTCGGTATGAAGTCGAGCATTGAGAATCCAAAATACCGCATCTCAGCGCGTCAAAAAAACATACTGTTGGATTTTCAAAGAACTCACGAAAAACTCTCACAAAAAAAATCGACGCGATATAAAATTGCCTGGGCGAACCTGGGCTAATTGCTAACAGGCAGTCTTGACACAGTCTGTGCACGGCCTTATTCCGCTTAAATCAAACCTTTTTATCGGGTGTTTTAAATCTAAGCATAAAACTTAGAGAATAATGTTTTAAAAATCGAACTCCAAGCAATTATCTGTCATATCACATATTTAAATTTAATTTATTTTAGTAAATTTAAAGCAGTTTTTTTTTTGGAAAATTAGTTCGTAAGCTTTGCATTTATTTTTAAATTTAGCTGTTTTTTTCTAAGTAAAAAATATTGTTAATGACAAATTTTGTTAAATAAAAAATTGTAAACTAGTCTTTATTTATTTAATTGTAATTATTACGGGAATTGCGCACCAATAAAATGGTTAGAATGAAGATTGTTACGAAATATTTCAATAATCACCAGATTTTTTTTAGTTTCTATTTTAGTAAAATAACGAATACTCGATTAGTCGGTTATCCTTAATATTTCTAGTCATTACTACCGTAACTAAATAACCATATTGATCTAGAAACAGAAATGGCATTATTACACAATAACATTAAAAATCTCGTTAGGCTCCTGGATTCGAGAGATATTATGAAGAAACGCTGTCCCGCGGTCGTTAGCGTTCATTTCATACTAACGTATTCCTCTGTTGTCTCCCTAGTTAATGATACTTGCCATTACTAATACTTTTGGCGTAATTAGTTATATTAATTTTAGAAAAAAAACAATCGCCAGAAAACTAAATATTGCAGTGGTATATTATATCTTAAAGTATTGGGCCGTCGCGGGTCGCCTGGCAGATGTGAAACATCGAAACTGCTTTGTATAAAAAAATGCTTGAAAATAAACCATTTATTAAAGGAAATAAATAGGGCATAATCAAAAACAAAATATGAAGTAAAGACGATATTAATTTAAAAAATACTAATTAATTTGAGCGCGGGGTCACGGTCTAACCGGCCGCATTACATGTTTTACGTCAAAATATTTGGACTAGCATCATAAATCAGGGAGAAAATAGAGGAATACATAAGTATGGAATGAACGCCAACGACGACGTGACCGCGTTTCTTCATAAAATGTAATCTTATCGATTATCTAACGCCACTAGTCGGTACATCACTATAGAAAAAAAAACTTTTACTAAAATTAAAATAATACAAAATGTAGTCAGCTGGAAGCTAATTTAACTATTTTTTGTTGTTTAATTTTAATTTTAACTTCAATCGCTCAGTTTAATGCTTAAGATTTTATTTTAGAAACTATGAGTGTTAATCGGGCATCGGTTTTTAGTCGAATTTCAATATTTTGACAGAAAAAAATAAAAAATTAACATTAAAAAAAATACAAACTGGCGCCGCCGTAAAATAAACTACTTGTTTGGGAAATTGATAACAATTTACATTTAATTAAACAAAAAAATCGACTCAAAAATAATAATCGAAAAAAAAACAAAAAAAATCGACTAAAAATCTATGCCAACGATGCGACCTATATCGTAGACTACATTCTAGGTAAAATGTCTTATGAATCCTAGTACATAGATAAAATATGTACTAAAATTATTGGATTTGACTGATTTCTCCTGAAGTGAGCTAACAGTTCTTGTAGCTGATTTTTTCTTAGACTTTATAAACTTTTGTGACTTTTTTGATTTACATAGCTAAGGTAAAGAAAGAAATTAAAAAAAAATAGCAAAACAAAAACGGAGCAGAGAAAAAATATGAAGAGGAATAGTAAAACATTATGCACCTTCTGGGACAGTTGACAGGGCTATTAAATGCTCTCAAAATTAATAAATAAATTATAATAAAATAATCCTTGCCATAAATATTACATCAAAAAAGTCACAAAAAGAGAAATAAACATTTTTAGCGTACTATAGTTTAAAAACTAGTAAGTATTATAGTAAAAATAATTTTATTAAATATACTATCAGTGTTGACGATTGTTAAAATGTCGGATTCAATGGTCGTTTTTAAATATTTATTGCAAAATTAACAATTTTCGTTTATTTTAATAATAAACTATCGTTTCCTGATTCAAGTCTATTGTTTCCGGTACGACATAGTCCCGAAGTACTTACCTATTTAAAAGTTAACGGCTCAGCATTTTTTACAAACTTAAATCAAAATTGTCTTTAGGCCAATTAGCAACAGCAGCGCCCTTAGCGGTCGTTTCCGGAACGAATGTCAGACTTTGACATTATTTATATGAAATAGAAAATAAAAATGAACGGAAATTGGTAATTTTCACTTCTCATAACCTTTAGATAAGTTATACTTACAGACCGAATTTAAAACTATAAAAAACCTCATCTTTGAGAAGGAGGAAATAACGCTTTTTCATCAGACAGGAATTGATTTTTAATTTGTATCACTCATTGCACGCCATGACAGATTTGTAATTATTTTCAAAAGCTCTTGAGGAACTTTCAATATTTAAGTAATTAATTATTATTAAGCCTAATTAAGCATCTCACTGTTCACACATCTATATTTTCAAACTTAAACTATATTTCAAATTTTCCTGCTTAAAATTGACACTTGAAGATGTCGGTTGTATACAATTAATTTTAATATTGTTTTTAATCATAAATATGTGCAAACTGTTAACTTACCGGTTTTCTGTAAAAGTAATCAATATACACAAAATTCCGCCAACAAACTGCTAAAATCAGATTGACTGTGTTGTGATTGGCATTGATATCATCCAATCAAATCTTTGACATGAGTTTGACAGATAAATGTCGGCTATGTTTTGTGTTGCCATTTCAAAACCGGGTTTTTAAAAAGTGCTGTTTATATCTGAAAATTGTTTTTTCTTGTTATAATCTGAAAATGGTTTTTGCAACAGATAAATGACGTCTTTTTAAAACTATCTACCTATATCCATTGTTATACATTTACCAATTTCTAGAGATGTTACAATTAAGTTTGAATACCCTGAAATATTTATAAATCTTGCCAATACCTAAACAATTGTTAATGATTTTATTAATCAGCAAAGTAAATGTGTTGCCAGTAAAATATTAATCATATCCTGACTTTACATTTATTTTCGGCTGAATGGCGCTGATTCTGTTTGATACTGTGTGAACTATAAAGTCAACTTCCTTTTCAAAATAGATAAGTAGGTACATTATAAATAAACTCAACAACCTGTATCTATTTCTATTTTTGTTGAAAAGACAAAAGAATAAAAAATAGTTTTATAAAATTTGGCACAGTACCGTATGCAAGGAATACATCTATTATATCTTTTTTTTGTACAAAAAACGGTTAACTTATTGGTTAACCGTTTTTTGACAGCTGTGGTACGTACAGACGTCAGCACATCAATCTACTACAATCTGTCAAATTTCTTTAATGGATTTTCAACTTTATCGCTAAAGTATTATGGTTCAAGATTTATTGGGAAAATTTGACAGTTTCGGGTATCTTGACCTGCTGGCATCTGTGCATATTCCAGATTATGTAAAAGTCAACTTTAAAATGGAACCACCATTGAGGGTAACAAGTTTCATCTGTCAAAAAACGGTTTACTTAGTGGAACATACCAACCATAGGGGCTTGTTTAGAAATGATGGTTAAAGTTCAGTGACGTTTAAACGTCAAAAATATATGGTAAAACATTCGCTAATCATTACTTGACTTTAAGCAACGTTTATGAATAAAGGTGAAAAAAACTGTTAAGTAAACAAAAAAAAAAACTAATTAAAAAAAGCAGAAAAAAAGTTTATGTTGTATACTTCAAAATCAGCGCCAATACTATCCTGCAATGATAATTCCTACTACTGACTTAAGATGCCTATACTTGATGTTATACTATATAATTGTCGGTCGGGGAAATTCATTTGCCGTATTACCTATAGCCATTTCACACAACTGCCACACAATGACAGTTGTGATGTATGAATACATAAACAGACAATTTAAGTTAAGATTTGATGAGCAATTAAATTACTATTTACTTTACCTACTTATATCTGTTTGAAAACATCCTCAGTACAATTGACTCATATTACAAACCATTTTGAAAACGTTTTTAATCAATATTATTAGGTATGTGCTACGTACTAGCTTGAATATCACAAATGAGTACATACGAGCGTTTACAATGTACGGCATTTCATACAAACTATTGAGTCCAAACGTTTCAAAATAAAACTTGAATTGTCAAGCGGTCGGTCAGTCAGAAATATGAAGCTAGTTGCCATTCCAAAGCGTAGTAGTTTCCTGTGGACAAGAACGGGCAAGAAACTCCACGAAGACTCTTATAAATAAAAATTTAGTAACAGTTTTTTTTATTGATTGCTTTGTAAAATTAACAGGTAACTTATCTAGCACATACATAAACATATTTTTTTTTTATAATTTCATTTGAACTGTAAAACAAATCGCAAAATGCGATCTCTTTCTACCACATCTTCTGTCTACCCCAAAATGAGATAAGGCATCATGGTTTTAAAAGTAATTCATTGAATATGACTGAGAAACTTTTGTGTCACTTTTGTATATATTATAATAACTACTTATATCATTTATTTTTCGTACTATGGCAACAAAACAAGCGTGGGTCAGAACCGTATATTTCTCAAGCATTTTATTCGGCACTCACAACCACGCGATACGCTGTCGTACCGTATCGAACATCTTTCAATGTTATCGAGGACTAGGAGGGAGGGAGAAGGAGACTAGGAGTCCTCTAAATGCTGTTCACAACTCCAAAACTAGAAAATGTTGTCAGTTTAAATCAAATACGACCGCTTTTCTTCCGACAGCTGTTTGCTGTTGGGGGCAAGGCAATCAGGTTATCGAAATGTGTCATGTTCGATACGACAGCCTGTCAGATAGTTGTGAATGGCTATGCTGGTTCAAAAGTGAGAAAAATAATCTTATTGACTGAATTATAATTATTTTTTTACTTAACTCAATAAAAAATTTAAGACCCATGCTTGTGTCTAATGCCAATTTTAGGCGTCCTTTCATATAATTATGTAAACAATGAATTTGAAGATATAAACTGTCATGGCTGCGGAATTGGCGCGAAGAATTTGTCCATGTCAACTTTTCTAGCTAAATACTTTTTTTTTCTTATTTGAAAGGCAGCTTTAAGTTGCCAGTATTGTATCCGTTCGAAGGATCAAATTCAGTCAGTTGATCTATTCTGTAAAAATCTCACCATGAAAACTTAGGTGAAGTAAGCTGTCTATAGTGTCAATCCCTAGGGTATCTATAGCACAGAACACTAATACCCTAAGCCGGGATCTATAGTGTATAATCTATGTAGAGTATGGCCGCTCTTTGCAAGCTCACTTCACCAAAGTTTTCACGGTAAGGTTTTTACAGAATATAGGTAAACGACTGTAATCTGACTGCGCACAATACTTTGACAATACAAAAGCTGAAGTTTTATTTTCTTTATTTACAACTTTCAATATGTTTTTATATCAGTCTTGTTAAATCGGTCAGAAAAGCAAATTTTTAATTTAAAATCCTTTCGCGCCAATTTTTGCAAAATGACATAACATCTTCAAATTCTACGTTTTAAAATGACAAATAATGTCTACGGTGTATTTATTTTTAAGGTCAGTTGTGCCCTTTGGCGTTTAATGAGGAGTGTAATACATTATTGTAAATAATAATACTTTGTCGCTGTATCAATACGTCCACGTTAAATCTGATAGTAAAAAGTTCTTCATGTTTAAAAGAGTGTTTTATTTCTATTATTCTGTACCCCACCCAAACCCAAATATTACCTACATCTGCACTCATTACAGTTATTATTGACGTGACAACGTCTTATAAATTGGTTTGCCGGGTGACACTTCAAGAAACTGCGTTACGCTCCGCTCACGTTATGCGCTCACAATGAGAGCGAGTGAGAGGCACGCGTCCCTTCCACTCGGGCATGGTTAGCCCGCCTAAGAGCGAGAGAGACAGACATAAAAAGTGAAAGGCACGCGTCCCTTCAAAGTCGTTGTCACGTAAAACTTTCGCCCGTATACCGACTTTACAGGCAACCAATTTTTTTAACCTGCTCAGCACCCTAATTGCGTAACACAGTCATTAACAATTACAATCTGAACCATTTTGAAGGCTATTACTAATCCATTGCTTCATAACATGTTCCGAAGATTTGTAGTGTCCAACAACGTAAATAACGCAATGAATGTCGTTGAATTGTCAATATGAAAGCAATTGCTACTGATCTGTTACGCAATTACCGCGCAGATGGAGATTTATAGACGACTCCCCCTTGGAGTGTAAATGTGATGTCTTTCCACAAACGCTGGGACACTTCTAAGGTATCCTGAGTGTCCTGTACTCGTTTGCACGTTACAGGAACTGATGGACGCTAGAGATGACGTCAAACTTAAAGCCGAATTCTGGGGCAAGACTATTTGCCATCGACACGGTTGGCGCAGTGGCTGAGCGATCGACTGCTGCGCTGCGTGTCGCGGGTTCGATTCCCGCACGGAACAAATATTTGTATTGCCTACAGGTAGTTGTTACGGGTCTGGCTGTTTGTGTATGTGAGTTTAAATGTTTGTAAACGCACCCACGATACAGGAGTAATTCCTAGTGTGGGGCAAGGTTTTTTTTTTAATAAAAAAGACACTAAGGTGGCTCACATAGCTACTACAACGCACCTCGCAAAGGGGTGCCGATAACGAGCCATCGCTAATGTTCCCACTGCTGGGACACAGGTCTCCTCTCTGTGAGAGGGAGTGGGCCTTAATCCACCACACGACCCTAGTGCGGGGATTTTTGGTTCTAGGAAATGCCGGTTTCCTTTACCGGTTTGAGAGCAGTGGTGATGCATTTACACAAAGTAAAGTGCCTGCCTGGTGTCGAACCCGCGACCTACAACACGTAAGTGGCAGCCGTTACCAATGGGCCACCACTGCCTGTTATTATTAAATGAAAATATCATGGTTATTAAACAAGTAAGCAATGGCCCTGATTCCCTTGTTCACAAACTAAACTAAATTTATGTTCTGTGCATCTTTTTCTTTCTATTTCATTAAGAGAAGGACAGAAGATAAAATATTAGTTTAGTCCTGTCAAATTAAGATACTCCATAGACAGATTAGACGTGATTAAAAAATTGGCTACTAAAAATACGTCAATTTACGTCAGGCTCTGACTAGTTTGACAGGACTAAACTACCTAATGGCCCTGATTCCCTTGTTCACAAACTAAACTAAATTTAAGTTCTGTGCATCTTTTTCTTTCTATTTCACTAAGAAAAGGACAGGATAAAATATTAGTTTAGTCCTGTCAAATTAAGATACTCCATAGACAGATTAGACGTGATTAAAAAATTGGCTACTATAAATACGTCAATTTACGTCAGGCGCTGACTAGTTTGACAGGACTAAACTAATTTTTATCTTCTGTCCTTTTCTAAATTAAATAGAAAGAAAAAGATGCATTGAACTGAAATTTAGTTTAGTTTGTGAACAAGGGAATCGGCGCCAATATCTTTATTTACGAAAAAATGCAATTCGTTCTGCTAGTAATGACCACAGAGTAGTGTTTTGTTGATCATCCTACTACAAAAAAAACTAAACTTTCGCGTTTATAATATTAGTAGGAACTAATATTATAAACGCGAAAGTTTGTATGGACGGATGGATGGATGTTTGTTACTCTTTCATGCAAAAACTACTGAACGGATTGGGATGAAATTTGGCACACAGATAGTTTATAACCAGGATTAGCATAAAGGATACTTTTTATCCCGATATTCCCACGGGATCGAAACTTATGCGGGTGAAACCGCGGGGCGTAGCTAGTAACAATCTATACTCGACCTTATTTGTATTGTTGCGCGCCACAATTAATGCCTGGTAGGTACATACATGGTGACATTAGTTACCACTAGCGCCATCTAGTATCGAGTAGCATAACTAATTTACCACTAGCGCCGTTCGATCTAAATCCGTTCAGTAGTTTTGCGTGAAAGAGTAACAAACATCCAGCCTGGCTTGAGGATAGTAAAAAAAAACAACAAAATGATGCTAACCGCATTTATTTAAATTTAAAACAAATACTGTTTATTCTTAACTTAGGTACATTCTTTATTAAAAACATTCAACATTTACTAATTAAATACACTGATATCGAAGGACTTCGATGCGATTGTGATTTGGCGACATTACAGTAAAGCTACGTCTCATAAAAGAGCTGTGGCCGCCACGCAACGGTCGTAGTGACGGCTGTCATGAAAATGACGGCAGCGGGGTTTGAGTTTACGGTGTCAAAAAACCGCTCTGACAATATTTAAATCGTTAGATACTCCGTCAAAAGATAGTCGCGTTTCATTCCTTTATTCGCATAATATTAGATTCTCAAAATAGCCGAAATTGTACATTTAACTCGAGAAGTGCATTGAATGTGCAATGAACTTTTTGTGATCCGTTCGATAAAAATATCCGGTCAACTTATCATGACTTGGCTATGAGTAAAGACATAAAATCTCTTTGCTATGAGTACCTAATTATGGCAAGGTTAAGTTTTTATTTGAGATTGGCGCCGATTCCCTTTTTCGTTTTGACACCCCTGACATACAATGATGAGTAACTTGATTGTCATTGTGAGTTTCTTTCCGGTTCTTCTGCACGGGAAAAGACCAATTGGAACCGCGCACCTAGCTACTGACGTTTCATAAGTGCCCATGTTGGTTTATGTGAAATAAAATATTTTGATTTTGAACGCTATAGAAATCACTCTTCTCAGTATGGACACCTTTTTACGTGGCTAAGTACGGTGACCAATCTAGCGATTTAAATCTTTGGGCTCTCTAGGAAAACACACGCAACTTACATTCATAAATAACATTGCAGTGACGTCATTCGCCGGTAAATTGCAGACGCTATTTAGCGGCCACCGCTCTTCTAGAAACCCGTAGCCGTTTTCGTTGTACTTCGTTCAATTAAATTATCATAGCTCATCGCTATCGCTTCGAAATCGAAACTTAACAACACAAAACGTATAAATAAATGCGTAAATACTAATCGTTACTGCGACTTGCGACTAATCGCGTCGCATAGTCGCGTGTACGGCTTTGTCCTAATGCCATGTTCTAACCGAATGCGGCTGTGGGGCGTTGTCGTGATCCTAGTTTATATGAATATGACGTACTCGCGCGAACAATCAAGTGGTTTTTGTAAGTCATAGTTCATGTAAATGATCGCGTAATCGCGTATTCGGTTAGGACACAGGGTAATAGAAAACGATCGTCGTGCGAATACTCTAGTCGCGATAATTTGTCTCTTACTTTCGGAAACCCGGAACGCGCTCTTCGTCGGCGCGTCGACGCGTTCAGGTTTTGCCGAACAAAATTAACGCGACGATCGCTTATATGTATTAAGACAAGGCTAAAGGCGACCTATTCCCCTATTTGCTACGCTAAATCAGAGGGGTTTCTAGATTTTGAACGTTTTTAATTACGGAAATAGGCCTTCAGATCCTCTATATCACATATACATATATATACAATATTATATTCAGTTGGAATATTATTTTTTTATGAAACAGGCTAGAAAAAAAATATTTTTTTCTTTCTCTTATGGAAGTAATATTTTTTTTTCTCGCTCTGTATACATTATACATGGTGTTTGTTTTTTTTTTGATTATCTTTAAAATATCGCGAACCACCTTAGATAATAGTTATTTCGCAGATAAGCCAAAGCATGTACAAAGTAGAAAAGTAGATAATTTTGAGAATAGTTTCTTATTTATGTTTTCATTTAAATGTACTTATTCGTTATGCACCATTATTATTTTGTAAGTTAAGGGCAATTCGCGTATTTTTTTTTTTTTTTTTTTGTAAGTATAATCTAGATATTATGAAAAATATTAAAATTGTACTCTTCTAAAATAATTTACAATTCACAAAAATATTCTGATTTTTGAGTTTTTCTTTTTTTTTTGTAGGTAATACATACATTTTTTTTTAAATCATTTTCACTGGCAAAATTGGGTGCTATTGTCATCCATTTTATTTTAAGTAGAAGAAAATAAAAATAATGTAACATATATTTTAGAGGATTAAGTTTGGCCTTTATTTATCAATAAAATAAGAGTCACACTAAAGCTAATCCCGCGCAGGATGCTCGACGAAATTCACTCGCATCAATTGTGTCAACTATACCCTGTTCATTAGGTAAACCGTGTTTTGACAGATGGAACTAGTGATTGCAGCAACACACAATACATTGACTGATACACGTACGGTATTATAATGTCTATAAGAAGCCATAAATAAGATAATTCAATAAGATAAGGTAGTTTATATATTTATTTTATTACGCATTTTAAAGTTAACTTTTACGTAATCTGGAATATGTACGTTCTAAGACAGCTGTCAAGAAATGGTTAACCTAATGGACAGGGTATAACTTGTATGAAGGCTTCGATCAATAATAGTACTAGATTAAGGATCAGGAACAAAAATCAGTCGCTCAAGTGGCCAAGTTTGCACACACGGAAACATCTACATTTCTTAGAAAAACGTTTAATAATACTATCAACTTCAGTTTATTATAAACCTTAATGCTTAAACATAAAGTTTAATTACCATTGCAAAATATTTTTAAAATGTCGCTTGAAAATAAAATAATTGTATTTTTTAATTTTTAATATTTTTTTCTAAAATGAAACTTAAAGTCTAAGTAATAAGGTTAAAAACATACTAATTTGAAATAAGACCACAAAAGTATTTGTGGTCTTATTTTTCGGGCCGTTTTTGAAGCGCTTGTCGGGAATCTAGTACTATTATTGATCGAAGTATGAAGGTGTTTAACTGTGCAAATAGTCGCGTCACTTCTTTGTTTCGGCCTTAGAGTAGTCAGATAGGAAACGCCAACCTCAACTAGTTTAAAAAAAATATGATTGACGTGTAAAAGTGTTTGTACAAACTTACTTACAAAATAAAATCATTTATCACAACATTAAAACAATCGATGCGCGCAGTCACGTCCCGCATCCCGCGCGGGATTCACCTCGGTTTGGGCTCTGCTTATTAAGGCGCCTTCCTCACCGGCGCGTTTTCGTTTCGGTACCGACTCTGTACAGTCACGAGCACCAATATGTCAACACATGGCAACTTTCAAATGCGATTTTTTCGTGAACTATCGAATGCATCGTTGAAATACGACACATTACATAAACCTATGGGTTCGAAAATGCTATGTTCGTAACAGCATAAAATTTCATTAAAAAAAAAAAAAAATCGGTTGTCTGTAAAGTCGGTTTACTGACGATAGTTGAACGTGACAACGTCATAGGAAAATACTGATGGAATAGTTTTATTTTTCAAAAGAAAATTTTAATTTTATCTTTGATAGATGGATATAGAGAAGGAGGTAATAGGAGAGAGACAGATGTCGAACGCTGCCGAACGCGGAGGCCGATTGTGCCTCTTTGTCGCTCGTTCCGCGCTCTCGCTTGCACTTCAAGCCTTAAATGGAACGCCTCAGAGCGAGGTAACGCCGCATGAGTCATGTTTTTTCGTGCGTGCAGCCGGCTCCATCGAATTATAAGACGTTGTCACGTCAATAAAGGAGTAAATCGCTTTTGAATAAAGCCGAGTGTATACATACTTTTGCTCGTGACTGAACAGATTCTTTTCCGAGTGCATGTAATTAAATGAGAGCTTCCTCACTGAGTAGTTTCGGTACAGATCCTTTACCGAGCGCGTACACACGCCACTGTACCGAGTACTACCGAACCATTCGTCTCGCCCGCCCCGCCACTCCCGCCCCACCCCGCAGGACCCATAACAAATGACAAAAACCGTAGCAAACCGAGCCAGTCAAGAAGTGGTTCTCGGTAAAGAATCTGTACTGGGGGTCTACTCCCGAAGTAGTATCGGCCGAATGTTCGGCCGTTTCCTGCTACGAAGTTACCATTTGGTTCGGTCGGTTCCGATCCTACACTCCTACACTCTTTCGAATATTGACTATGGCCCCGACCCAACTGAGCCGATCGGAACTTTTTTCGCATTTTTCAATAATATTCGGTTCGGCCATGTGTCGGTCCGATCCGAACATTTGCACTTTGCACTTCGGAGTAGGCCCCCAGATTCGGTACAGAAACGAAAACGCGCCGATCCGGTGATGAAGGCGTCTAAGACATTACAGTTTTTTTATAGAAAAAAAAAACATATTTTTATGTACGATTCTGTATAATTACTATTTAAGTACTCATAGGCCTTCTACACACAAAGCTTAAATGAATATACAACAGTTAATACTACTATATTCTTTCTTCAGAATAACCCATTGTCAAACACCCATAGCGATATAATAATGACTAGTGAGTCTCAGATCTTCACATTAAAATAATTGCCAATTAAAATTAAAAGATAAATACGAACTAAATTATGCAATAATACTGTTGAAATTAAGTATATGAAAACATACACACACGCATACATACAACGTTAAATTTTGATCGTTTTAATCCTTAAAAGGGGTCATCATTAAGAAACAACTTTTACTACGGGACCAACCCTAAAATCGTGAAAAAAAAAATCAGTTGATCCATAGATTTGTGTTCGCATAACTCGACATAATGTATGGGATCAACAGATTTTTTTTTCAAGATTTAAGGGTTGGTCCCGTAGTAAAAGCTGTTCATAATGATGAGTACGATGACCCCTTTTAAGGATTACAACGATAAAAATTTAACGGTGTATAGTGTATTCAAAAGTTCGTTTACAAAGTTTTTAAAATTATATTAACCAAGTACACATTACATACCTTCATTTGGATTTAAACTTACCAAAAAGATTTTAACACGTAGCCCACGTGCACACGGATTTTTACGGCGCACTGGATTATCAACTCTCGGCGTTAAGCAGAGAGTTGAAAATCAGTGCGCGAAAAAAAACGCCGTTAAATTCGTGTGCTAAAGGTTACAGTTTCACGAAGATGGAATAAGCACACACACACCACCGGGGAAATGTTTAGTTAAAAGGTATTTTTTCTTATTTTACATTAAGTTAATATACAGGGTGTTATTGACAGCCCTCCGCAAACTGATAGGGTGGCTTCAGTACATCATATTAAGATGACCGGTACATGTAATTCTTTCAGGAACATTAAGGGAATACAAAAAACCAGATTTGTTTTATTATCTCACACGCAACGTATCGTTACCGTGGCAAAACGCACGTAGCGGACGGCAGCGCAGCGAGCTTGAGCGAGGCTGTTTTCAGCTGTTTTATTTACATAAATGGAGTGTTGCATACAGAGAACGTAATTTTACATTGAAATAAAGGAATATCAGCAGAAAAAACGGCATAATTTTTTTTTTTCCTGAGAAAATTTCCAGTGGGATATGATTCAGAATAAGGAGCTGAATCAATCCTGTGTTTTTGTGGAGGGCTGTCAATAACACCCTGTATATTTTTATTAATAATACTGGACAGTGTAAGTTCTAATCTAGGTAGTGCATATTTTTTGCTTAATTTTTTGACACATATATTTATTTTTCATTATTATGCACAAAAAAAGGTGATCATTTCTTTTTAAACAGTGCCTCTGTGACTGTTTGTCCGTTAGTGCGGTTATAACTCCTGAACCACGTATCTGATTTACATGATTTTTTTTAAGACATGGCGCACACTATGCGACCTGGGACGGCGTCCGGTTGCAGCGTCGCAGCGACGTGCTACACGTTCTCACTACTTGTCGCACCGACGGGACGCACAGTGCACACGCACACCCGATGACAGTCGCATGCGACAAAGCAACGTCTTGTCGCAGTCGCACGTCGCATAGTATGCGAGGTGGTTTATTTAATCAGTACCTAATAATAATGAAAAATAAATAGTTTACTAAAACTGACTAACCGACCATAAATATTAGTTAAGGCAACTAATTCCGACTAATTATCTAAATATTATAACATCTAGCTCCTATAATTATAATTATGCAAATTTAATAAATAGTCGACTAGTCAGTTAACTACTTTAATTACATACATAAACTTACCCCTTCTTCCTATGGGGGTAGACAGAAACTAAAGAACGTCATCTGTTACGACCCTTACATACTCCATTTGTTTCGTTTACGATCATACATCTGGGCCCCAAGTCTGCTATTACAATAGTGTCAGAATGGTCTACCATTGATTTCATAACTGTTGATTTTGACAAGTTTGGTAATCTACTAACATAGTGGCGTCATTATGACTTTCCAGTGGTCAACCACTGACACTCCATTGAAAGAATGGTAATCTCGTACAAAATGATAAATGAATGACTGACTTACATAAAACACTTGACTTGTACAAAACACTAATAAATAACATGTAAAAATATATATAAATGAAATCTGGCATAAATAAAGTAGTGGTAGTTTTTCGAAAATCATTTCTACTAACGGGTTTTATAATAATTTTATCATTATGACACAATTCTATTACGAGACCGGCCAATGATCGCCATTAAGAATTTAGCAGATTACGAACTTTAAGCAAAATGACAATGGGATGGGAATGGGATCGTGTTGGAATGACGAATTTATAAAAATAGCAGACTTGGGGCCCTGGTCATACACGCACGTAGGGGGGCCGTTCATTAATTACGTAAGACAATTTTGACCAGACCACCCTGCCTCTCACGCAAGAAAAAATAAGACTGAAGAATCCCCTCCTCCCACGCAAGAAAAAATAAGGCTTTGATGACCCCCCCCCCCCCCCCTTTCAATATTACGTAAGATCAGCATCTACCAAAATTTAAAAGTTATAATTTTTTGAAGTGAAAACTTCTTTAGCGGCGTTGCGCATTTTTTCTGTGATGGGTAAAAAATGTTAAGCTCGCATCAGGACACGTGACCTGATCGAAAATTCGTAAGACGGAGAGTTTTTTGTGATGGGTAAAAAATTTTAAGCTCGCATCAGGACACGTGACCTGATCGAAAATTCGTAAGACGGAGCTCGCGTCAGGACACGTGACCTGATCGAAAATTCGTAAGACGGAGCTCGCGTCAGGACACGTGACCCGATCGAAAATTCGTAAGACGGAGGGAGACGCACAACGTTAATATTCAAGTTTTCACTTCTGCCGGCACTCCCGGACTGCAACCCCTTTTTGTTTGCTTACTTTTATGATCTTGCGTAAGAACAATCTAGACCCCTCCCACGCCCCATCATCATCTGCGTCACCTTTTTGTTGGGGTCGGCTTCCAGTCTAACCGGATGCAGCTGAATACCAGTATTTTACATGGAGCGACTGCCTATCTGACCTCCACAACCCAGTTACTGGGTAATACGATACCCCTTGGTAAGACTGGTTGTCAGACTTTCGGGCTTCTGACTACCCGTAACGACTGTCAAAGATCCACGAATGCCAGCCGGGACCAACGGCTTAGCGTGCTTTCCGAGGCACGGAGGGGTCTCGGTATGTAAAGAAAAAATAAAACTTGTTTGGACTGCCTCCCCCGTCAAATCGTCTTACGTAATACATGAACATCCCCTTGCGAGTACAACGCACCAACCGCACGACCTTTCTGAAGAACGGTTACTTTCATTTTAAGACTAAATTTACTACTAATAGAGGTATTTTTTTTTTGTTTTGATTCTAATAAAATTGTCAGTTGACTGACTTATTTACAAGGTTAGTTTTCGAAGACCAGCCAAATTTAAGGGTGCCCATCAGACTAAACAATTTTCTCCGTGGGACCAACATCGTAATCGCGAATAAAAATTCAGTCGTCCCATACGTGAAGCGTAGCGTTGGAAGGCCTCCCACAAGGTGGACCGACGACCTTGTGGGAGGACCTGATGTGTGTTCTCACACATCAGGTCCAGTTGAAAACCAGCGTCAGGCACTAGTTGTCTGGCATTTTTTTTGCTGAACTGGGCCTTTTTGGCGCAGCCACACTTTCCTGCTAATTTCTTACATCGAAGTTCACATTTTTATTTAATCTTTTTTTTAATTTTATTGTTTTTTTTATCTGGTGTATTGTGTGTCTTTTAGTTTGTGCCAAATAAATTTATTTTCTTTCTTTCTTTCTTGTGAAGGCCGCAGGAACCCGTTGGATGCGAGAAGCACAGAACCGGCCGAAGTGGCGGTGCTTGGGGGAGGCCAAATTTATTGAAGTTTTCTATGGGACAGTTGAAAAATTTTTCGCGACTACGATATCGGTCCCATGGAGAAAGTTGTTCAGCTTCATGGTCTGTACCAGACCCTTAAATTTGGCTGGTCTTTGGAAATAAACCTTGTATACCGAGTGACAGAGACATCGACGCGCAACCTGTAACCAGGGGGTCTACTCCGAAGTAATATTGGCCGAATGTTCGGCCGTTTCCTGCTACGAAGTTACTATTTAGTTCGGTCGGTTCCGATCATACACTCCTACACTCTTTCGAATATTGAATAAGGTCCCGACCCAACTGAGCCGATCCGAACTTTTTTCGCATTTTTCAAAAATATTCGGTTCGGCCATGTGTCGGTCCGATCCGAACATTCGCACTTTGCACTTCGGAGTAGGCCCCCAGCACATGATTTTAGACCCCTTAGCATAGAATTTTTTGTCTGTTATCAAAAAAAAATATCTGCTGTTTCATAAGAAAATGCAATACCTACGCGGTCAATATGTATAGAACAGCTAACTTTTTTTTTTAATAACCGATGAAATCTGTCGACGCGAGGGTGTTTATACAATAATGACCCAATACTGTTTTTAAACGCTGTGTGAACGGACACTAACAGGTATTTTTTTTTGACATTGCCTTTAAATTTTTTGTTTCTTAAATAAATACTTATTTTTATTTATTTTCTTAAGTTATCTATAGAGATGTTAATATTAGTTCAACAGTATATCTTGTATATATTCTTATTGTTATAACTCGCGAACCGATAACCGATTTACCCACCTGATTTTTGTTGATAGATATATTCTCTAGCTATTTTCAAGTGAATATTAGCACTGCAATATTTATTTGTTTGTTTATAAACGTCACTGTAATACGTTGAGATTGTAGCGGTATCTACAACGCCACATGCGAACAACGCGTCATACTGACGTCACGCAAAAGTAAGTATGAGGAACAGGGTGTAAAGTTCACTCATTCTCTAAAGAAAAGGGAGCATCCTCCGACCAGACGGGTGTCGTGTCTAGCGGGCAACTGCCCGATGAATCATATCAGGCTGTTGTATATATGCTAACTGCACCGTAAACTCTGCTTGCGAGATGCAGGATTCTGCGTGACGTCAATATGACGCGTTGTTCGCATGTGGCGTTGTAGATACCGCTACAAGATTATTAAACACTGACTTAAATTATACAAGTACGCTGGACTAAATACAGGGTCAAATTAAATTAGCTAGCGAAACTGCAGACGTGATATCTAAACACGATAAAATTTTAATTAAAAAGATTTGACGTATCTTTTTTAGGGGTCAACGACCGTTGGCAATGTATAACTTAATGTATGAGCTAAGAAAATATGTTTTATAGTTTCGATATCAATTCCAATCACGTCTGTGAAGTTTACAAAAAAAAAAACTAATCATCAAATTAATTACTTGTTTTGAAAAAATCATCAAATTAATTTCTTGTTTTGAAAAAATCATCAAATTAATTTGTTTAGATATCGAGACACGTCATGTCTGCGGAGTTTCGCTAGCTAATTTAATTTAACCCTGTATACTATACGAAATGACAGTTATTTTTTTGTGCCGATTCAAAGCGCCTCGCTCGAGCGTCTCAGGAACTAAAATTGACACATTGTTGCAAATGGCCGTTGTGTTGTTTTGGTACGCCTCTGATGATTTAGGTCTAAATCGTGGAATAATACTGTTTTGTGTATTTTGTGTTTACTACGAGATATTTAGAACATTTTTATCACGAGAGTATGCGCATTTTGTTAAACTCGCTATTAGCAAAAATATTAGTTCCACGGACGCTCACGTTGCTATCAGCGCCAAAATGGCGAAAATCAAATGCCTTCGTTTTGACAGCGATAGTATGAAGTCTAGCGTACTTTGTATAAGAAAGTTCAGTGTTATTAGATAGTTACGTTATTATTTGTTAGCTTTTTGCACAGCATTATGCTGAGATAGGGCATTTTTGACCTCGTACAGTTATTTCACTTTTTTATTACATTTGAGTTCACAACAAACACTTTTAATCTCACTATTTTCTTTTGCTATTAAAATCTGAATCCTGAGGGACAATTCTCGAAATTTTAAAAACGCTCACAGTCTGATCTCAGTCTTAATCTGTCAAAAATACCTCTATAGGCCAAACTTGTCAAAAATGTAAGAAAATTATAGTCCAACCGCTTAACTCTCGAGTTGCCTGAGGTAGCAGCTCGGTGCGGGAGGGCGTGGTGACGTGATGCGAGAGCTCAGTGATTCGTCAACTTGTGACATCTATCACCCCTCCCGCGCGCACAGCTACCTCAGGCAACGCGAGAGTTAAGCGGTCGAACTATAATTTTCTTAAATTTTTGACAAGTTTTTGACATTTGCTTGTCGCCGAGATGAGACTGCGACTAGATTTTGAAGGTTTTTAAATTACGAGAATTGGCCTTCTGATTGAAAACGTGTAACTTCCCCATTTCATATTGCAGCTATTAAAGTCCTGAATAAACACTTTTTTCTAGATTTTCTTTTGCAGCTAGTATATACCTATCTATACATATGTGGTGTCTCGACATCAGCTGTACATCGGAACCGCGAGGTGTTGATGTTATTTCAACAGCTTCTCTTGCTCGTCGGCGCGTGCGTACACGTCACCGTTGCGCACCTCAGGAGACGTGCGCGACGCGAACGAGGAACGTGTGTGCGGAGATGCTGAGACGGGGACAGGATGCGGGGAGACCTGAGGAAAGAATAATAATTAGAGGTTACAGAAACTGTTCCATTAAAAACTAAATTATTCAGCACTGGCTGCGCCCCGCGGTTTCACTCGCATAAGTTTCGGTCCCGTGGGAATATCGGGATAAAAAGTATCCTATATGTTAATCCTGGTTATAAACCAGCTGTGTGCCAAATTTCATCCAAATCCGTTCAGTAGTTTTTGCGTGAAGGAGTAACAAACATCCATCCATACAAACTTTCACGTTTATAATATTATTAGTGGGATTTTTAAACTTGAAAATTGAGTGCAGAAATGTGAATTTCGATTTTCAACTAGATTTTTGTATACTAGTATCATACGGAAACGACGAAAGCAACCCGCACTGTTAAAAAAATAAAGGTCAAAGTCAAATTGTTACCATAGACGTGCTGTTGATGGTACTATTTTGTACAGAATCAAACAGAACATTCAAGGATGATTTGCACCAAACGGCTCGCATCGCATCGGATCGGAAAGGATACGAACGGATGCGGCGACAGCCGATCGCGTCCGGCAGGATGTCGACGCATACGATCGGCTCCGTACCGTCGCTTGCGAACGTATCCGTTTCTGCGCCTAGTCAAATGGTTTCATTCCTACAGTGTTGACGTGTTCTAATGCCGAAAGGATTCCATCGTATACGACGATAGGCGAACGGAGCCGATCGCGCGTCGCAGCATACTTTCGGCTACGATCGTGTGTCGGTGAAGACGCCCGCGGTCAAGCTGCTGTGCTCGGCTTGGTAATATAGGTTTAAAGAATTTATTCTCATAAGAACAGTATATAGGTTCACTTACAATGAGATACAAAGTAATTGCTTAAATCTAAATGAAATAAATTTTGCCTCTGGTGCGTGTTGGTGAAGTTATACAAACAAATCTTGGGTAGGTAAGAAGTTGCTAACATTGTTTGATAGGTATGCGGTATGATTATATTTTATGAATATGATTTTTTAGTTTAATTTTGAATGAGTTAATGTTGTTACACTCCTTTACGTCATTTGGCAGGTCAATAAACAGCTGTGCTCCTTCGAACAAAATGGTTTTTTTACCATAGTTAGTACGAGCTTGTCTCCGTTGTAGTTTATTTTTATTTCTTAGGTTGATATAAGACTTTAAATACTGTGTACACGATTTAATATCGTTTAAAGATTGTAAAATCCGTTCCGATCCGATGCAATGCGAGCCGTTTGGTGGAAATCATCCTTTGAAGTAGACTTTTGAATAAAAAGAAAACAATACTAAAAATAACAATTACTCCTCTGCCAACTAAACTTAAATTAGATTATTAATTTAATTTAAATTCAGGAACTCATTGGGCATAAAAAAATTCGTCCGCATCACTGTCAATGGGATAAGTGCCCAAAAGGCTGGCAGAATTACCACGTTGGATGGCTGATTCTTTGGGCTAAAAATAGGCCAGCCTTCTGGTCACGTGAAGAGTCAACCAAACGCTTGGCGATGTCACGGTAATGCTGCCAGCCTTTTGGGCACTTATCCCATTAATAATAATAATATCCCTGCACATTTCACACAGCGCCATCTAGTCCCAAGCTAAGCAACCTAATGCTTGTGTTATGGTAACAAGATGGCTGATAAACTACTTATATAATTTTTTTTTTTTGTAAATGCATACATATTATAGATAGAAAAACATCCAGACTCGGAACAAATACATGTAGATCATACAAATATTTGTTCCGTGCGGGAATCGAACCCGCGACACGCAGCGCAGCAGTCAATCGCTTAACCACTGCGCCAACCGTGCCGTCGATTGACAGTGATGCGGACGAAGTTTTTGATGCCCAATGAGCTCCTGCCTTTTTCTATTTTTTTTCGTATTATATAATTGTATATAGTATATATTAGTGTTAGTTGATATTTGTTTAACTTAAAATAATATAGGTACTTAAATAAATGACATTTAAATTCTAAATTTACTTTTGTGTATGTGCGTTACTCGGATATAAGACTGCCCACTAGTGGGAGCACTGCACGCTTATAATAAAATTAATATTTACCTGACGTGAAGGAGTCTTGTGTTCACCGCTGATGCTTATATCCTCGTCCACTGACTGCAATAACTGTAATAGAAAGAAAATCACAATTGTTATTTAATTTATAGTAACTTGGCAAGAGGCTAAGCATTTAATTATAATATTTTTTTTTTTCAAATAAACCAATTACAGGCACTTTTGAATTGTCAAGGTCGGTCAGCCAAAAAGATGAAGCTAGTTGCCCATTCCAAAGCGTAGTAGGTACCTATGGAGAAGAACGGGCAAGAAACTCCATGGACACTCTTTTAAATCATAATAATATTGTTACAAAGTATTGGTTACATCATTCATGTTCAACATTATGCACGTGAGATCGATGCAGAACGTTAAAAGCGTCCGTAATGAAAAGATAAAAAAAAAAACAATTCAAATATTAAATCAAATCAAAATAAGTCATGGCAGCAAAGAGTTGACCAGTCCCTACTGATGGCGCCCGTTCACGAACATGACGCATAGATTAGCACCATTCAGCTCAACCATTTTGAAGGGAGCTAAATGATCCAACACATGCGCCACCATCAGAGAGACATTAGAGTGAGCATGACATACTCTCAGCCGCCAGGGCACATTCAAGTCAATGAAAGACGTACCCAGTAAATGGTAGCTTTATAGTATGTACGGTCACCAAAGGAGATAAGTAACCAGGGGCGTCGGATATAGGTGAAGTTTTGTAAGAAACCGATGGATGTTTTCGAATAAAATTTGATTAAATTAATAGAAAGCAAATAGATCATTTATTAAAAATTAATTTTATTCGAAAACATCCATCGGTTTCTTACTAAACTTCAACTAAATCCGACGACGCTGGTTACTTATCTCTTTTGGTGACTGTACATAGTACTCACCCAAATTAGAGACTCGCTAAACTAATTTTAAGTATGAATGTCGATGGCTATAAGAGTAGGGGAAGACCAAAGAAACGATGGATGGACTGTGTGAATGATGATATGGTTAGAAAGGGGGGTGACTACTGAGATGACGACTAATAGAGAAGTATGGAAGAAAAATACATGTTGCGGCGAGCACGAATAAATTGTGATTAGCGCAGGAGAATGATGATTCTAAATGTTATTACTTCATACAATATATACCAGAATTCAATGTGAAATCGTGTCATTTCTAAATATTATATCAAAGTATAATTTTACCCAAAATGATATCAAAGAAACCTCAATTCTGATTCCTCTCCAGCATCTTAATAATCCTAGACAGCTGCACCAACATCAGCTGCTCAGTCTCAACTCTCCTTTTTTCCAATTGCAGTCTCTCTTCTCTCCACTCTCTCTCACAATCTAAGTCTCTCTCAAACTCTACAAACCTCCCATATCTGTCCAAATGCTCTAAGTGTCGGTCGTTGGACTCGATTTCCTGTTGAATCGATTTGTAATCGACTTCGTTGGGTTTGTAATCGATTCCTCGGTTGGGGATGTCGATTTCTAAGAGGGATTCTTCTTGTTTGGGAGGGGAGAGGTCGTGGATGGTGAGGAGAGAGGAGTCTGTGTGGAAAGTGGTTGTTTTCTTTTTTTTGCAGTGCTCAGATTCTAGAATGTTAAGTTTGGATTGTAGGAACTATAGTGATCAGCAGTGATAGGAATAGGTAGTGCCTATTTGCCTAAGAGACAAGAAACGGAGACTTCCTTAGGACTAAATTTTTTCCGGACTTTTAAATACACTAAAAAAATATGTTATTTGGAATAACTAATTCGTCTATATTTACCTAAAGTTTGCGACTGGACATAACAACAAAACAATATTTACATTTATAATTTATATATATTTACTCCATAATAATAACGTTAACGTTATTATTATGGAGTTATAAATTACAAATGTAAATATAGACGAATTACTTATTCCAAATAACATATTTTTTAATGTTTTTAAAAGTGTTGTCCCGAATTTCGGGACAGATGTCCCGGAAAAAATATAGTCTTATGGAAGTCTCCGTTTCTTGTCTCTGTTCTTCGAAGTTTAGGCAAATAGGCACTACCTATTCCTATCACTGTTGATAAGTCATAGTCCTCAACGCGGGCGATAACACCC